>OU745251.1:7500000-8750000 GCA_916618015.1 Xestia c-nigrum | reverse complement strand
TGTGGCTACATGACGGTCTCATTCCTTTTCTGTCCTGTCTTAAAGTTCATTATAAAAAGGCTCATTTACTTGGCGCCTGTGGGATGATAATGTGTCGTGATAAAGGCTTTTTGTGTCGTGATTAATGTCAGATTTAGTAACGAAGTGTGTGGTCTAGTAATTAGTAAGGGAATAAAAGATTTCTCATCTTATAAAAAAAGGCAATATTCATTTAACACTTCAAGCACAAAGCACAGAAGCGGACTTAATGCTATAGGCTTTTACAATACAATAAATAAATTAAAGGTGCAATACAGGGGATGAAATAAATGTTTCATGTAAGATTTACCTTGCTTTACCTTTTTTTTTTGTTTTTAGGATGGAAAAACCTCAAATGACTTCTATTCTCCAACTCTGGGCGGAGCGGGAGGGAGTGTCAGACTCTTACTGACTAAGAAATAAAATAATTAATACTAACAAATACTAAACTTATCTTAATCCGTTTCAAAAACTAAAAATATTCCATTTAGGTCCCTACCCAAAACTCTTTTCCCAAACAAATTGAAAACATAGAGAGATTCGAATAGGTACCAGCAATTTTCAAAAACTTTCAGTGAATTCGCTTGTCGAACAACTGAATCAAGCGGGTAGACCTCTAGGACACGTCCAATATTAGCAAGGATAAAGTATTTCCATTAAACTTTATGAGGAACTTGCTTCTGCCAGCGGCTTCGCCCACGTGAAGTTTGATTATTGTCCCATGGGATCTTACTACCGGGATAAAAAGTATCCTATGTTTTAATCTAGGTTATAAACTATCTGAGTGCAAAATTTCATCCAAATCCGTTCAGTAGTTTTTGCGTGAAAGAGTAATAAACAAACTTACATTCACATTTATAATATTAAGTAGGGATTTTATGTTTTACAAAAAAGTAAGAAAAAGGAAAGAGTGTCAAGCAGCAAGTTAAGCCCAGTCCCGGCTGACATTTGTAGATCTTTGACAGAGTTATGCCCGATTCGTCAAGAGTGGTCTTAACCCTAGATCACTAACCTTCGTCAAAACGACGAGGCTGACTCGAAAAAAGTGGTATACATTTTGAGTGCGTCGTCGTACGCATTCCAGATTCCGGCCAATCTCTGTTGACCCGCAGCTCGCGCAGCGTACGGGTGTGTTTTTTGTGTAGGGGCCCTGTGTACGCCGTTTCAGCCACCATGAGTCGTCGAATCGACGAAGGTTAGTATTAACGTTTTTTTTGCAGAATTATTTTTCATTCTTTTTTGGTGTTATAATTATTTCGGTATTTTGTAAACTTTGTACTAAATTTGCCTACATTAAAATAAGAACCTACATTATTTTTATTTCAATATATTTTAATTTTAGATGGGATTCATAAGCATATCATTAGATGACAGTGAAAAAGAAAACTGCTTGAAAGTGAGAAAAAAGACCACATTGAGGCTAATCCGGCTTATGAAATAGATGGTGAGGAAGAGATTTTTCTGTGACACAATAACCACCTTCAACTGAATACATCCAAGCAAGTAGATCTTCATCAATTGAAGACCCGTTACCTAGTACTCCAGGGCAGCCACACGAATTAATTATTACACCAAAGAGTAATATTTTTCGCAATAAAACAAACACAAGTGGTCATCAGTGAAACCGAGTTCAGAAAGTTCAAACATCGAAAACTTTGTATCAAAAGTTAGTCGAGCCACACACGCAAAATAGATTACAAATTCCGACACTTCAAACAGGGCTGCGGGACTCACACGGGATAACAGCGATTTTGAATATGCCAGGAAACAGTAGTTCTACTTCTACACATGAGACTGATCAAAGAGAAGATGCAGTTAGTCTTCCTATCGCCAAAAAAGAAAATAAAGTGCAATTTGCCCCTCCGCAAGGTGATGAATGACAAAGAGTTATTGTAACAAGTGCAACAAATCCTTGTGTGGCGAACACAAACTTGGCATTTGTCACAAATGTATAAATTGATAGTTTTTTTCTAAAATATTTATTTATTTTGTTGATTTTATTACTTAATTTTAATATGTTAACATTTTTTAAAGTGTTTGTTTTTTTAGTTAATAAGATTTAAGCATTTACAAAAAAACAAAAATGTTTAAACTCTGAGCTCAATTAAAAGAATGTAAAGTAATTAAAATATGATATTAGTAAATAAAAAAACTTATAAACATGTTAACAAATGATTATTGTAATAAATAAGTAAAACACATATAAATATTTTATTCCATAAACCCTTAGAAACCTCCCTTTTATACGACGTAGCCGAAACGACGAAGGTTAGTAACAAGCGTTGTAAAATAAGGTTAGTGATCTAGGGTTAAGGGGCCAGCGGGGCATGTGCAGTTCATACAAACGTAATACCAAAAGGGCGACTGCTTATCAGACCTCCACAACCCAGTAACTGGGTAATAACCTTTTCCCAACTTTGTTGGGGTCGGCTTCCAGTCAAACCGGATGCAGCTGAATACCAGTATTTTACATGGAGCGACTGCCTATCTGACCTTCACAACTCAGTTAATATTGGAAAATACAATACCACTTGATAAGACTGGTTGCCAAACTTTTCGAACCACTGACTACCTGTAAAGACTGTCAAAGATGGACAAATGACAGCCGGGACCAATATCTTAACGTGCTTTTCGAGGGACGGAGGAAACTCGGTATGTAAGGGTGTTCACCCATACACAGACCAACCTAGGGAAGCACGGCTTAACCTAAAGATCGACCCCGAGCGGATGTTATTATTTTGCTCAGTCTTGAGCATCGAAGATTGGTAATTATTGCGACTACTTACGAAACAATTAACAAAAATAGTTCAACGGGGATCAGATTTCGTGCAAAAATTTTTTGCATTGCAATACGAATGCGTATAAAAAACCTTTTTTTTTTCTTTTTTAGGATGGGAAATCATCAAATGACTTCTCCCACTCTGGGCGGAGCGGGAGGGAGTGTCTTACTCTTACTGACTAAAACCCATCCATGTTCCTGTTCCGGGGCCGCGGTACCTTTCGAACAGGCCCGCAACCCCGGGTATAAAAAAACCTTACTTTGATAAAATAACAAACACTGGTACTATTTTACTTTCTGCATTCACCTAATCACGCTTTATTTACAAAACCCAGCGTCCCATAAAGCTCATCGTTAAATACAACACTTTTTACGCCTCAACAAAATTTCAGGGGTGTTGTCTACACCCCCTTGATCCCCTCTCTACCCCCTTCGGCCCCCGGGCACCTATAAGTTCAAATAATGCTGACGCGTCAAGGATTGATTCCATTTGGGTTTTGTTTGCCCTGTAACAATAAAAGAGTTCCCTTTTTTGGGGATGTTAGTAAAAAAGAAAATGTTATATTTGACCGGGATCGTAATATGGTTAGGAGAGCGGATACTTCTCTATTACTTGAGGCGATGCTCAAAAACGTTAGGAAGAAAAACGGCCTAGTGGGTCCAAATTGTATTTGGGCAATGCAATAGATAAATGAACTGAACTGGTGCTTTACAACTACTTACGTAAGCAACATTTATAACGAATGTTCGTAATAAAAAACGACTCTTTAAACAAAAAGCATTACCTAAAAAATAACTTGTATTATAGTAAAAGAAAACATGTAATTGAAACTGATTAAAGTTTCGTGTCCGTGCTGTTAACCGTTGAGGAGTTCTCTCGTGAGGAGACGAGCCTGAATTCAGGATCAAGTCATACCTGTCATATACATGTATTGTCATCAGCCCCAAAGGTGTGTGCAAAACTTCAGCCCAATCGGTTGGAGGGAACTGGTTTGGAATTCAGTTGTAAGATTTGAATAAAACATACCTACCCGTACTAACTAAGCAACTAATAAAGCAAATCATCACTAGTTCACTACATTGTATATTATAAGTAAGTGCTGTGCACACCTATAAGTGACGAGTTCACCGCAACGCTGTCGAAATTGAATATATTTAATGTAATTTAATTAGTGAATAAGTCGTTGGTGTGTCAATAAATAAATAAATAAACAAAATTATAAAACAAAGACCGCGTCTGTCTGTCCCTATGTATGCTTAGATCTTTAAAATTACGCAACGGATTTTGATGCGGGTTTTTTTAATAGATAGAGTGATTCAAAAGGAAGGTTTACGTATATAATTTTACGCGGGCGAAGCCGCGGACATCGGCTAGTTAAATATAAGTTAAAAAAAACGTACGTGTCGATTTTCATCTTTCAGCACTGAGCAAGTTTAAAAATACAACAAAGCTCTTTCATGTAGGTGTAGCTCATAGCTAAATCGTGCATTGCGTTTTAACTCCAAAGTAAACACCAATTTCCTACCTTATAACATCTAAGTCATTGGCCTCTCAACCATGCTCCAACTAAGATTGCTTCATTACGACCTTGGCCTATGAAAGGTTGTAATATAATGAAGAAACCAAACTTAATGTGATCTACATTGAATTACACAACAAATGAACGCTTAATGTATCTACA
This sequence comes from Xestia c-nigrum, assembly GCA_916618015.1. Taxonomy (NCBI): domain Eukaryota; kingdom Metazoa; phylum Arthropoda; class Insecta; order Lepidoptera; family Noctuidae; genus Xestia; species Xestia c-nigrum. The sequence continues at coordinate 8,745,521 of OU745251.1, read as the reverse complement.
TTTATCATTTTAATCCAATAGAAGAGCACAAATAAAACTTCGTCTGTCTGTCTTTTAGCTTGGCTTAACCAAACGGCTTTGATTATGCTCCACCTCCTATCCTGCCCTGGTGGCCCAAAGCATGCAGTCAAAGTAACCGTGGCGCTGCCACTGACGACACGGTGGAACTGGTGAAGTTCTGGGCTAACAACATTTAAGGTGGACGCACACTTATCCGCGTCGATCGCGCCGAACGAATCGAAGTCATGGGCCCTCGCACACATATCCGCGCCGAACGCGCCGAAAGAATCGACCGCGCCGAAAGATTGGAATCACTCATTTTTTTAAATAATGAAAAAGTAGTACTCTAACGTTGCGCTGTCGTACACAAAGCGAACGCATCAGTCGAATCTCTCGCATCAACCGCCCCGAATCTGATGTCATCCGAATTTGTCTAGGATTTTTGGGGCCCTGCTTGATTCGGACGATTCGACACGGATAAATGTGCGATGTTTCTAGGTTTTCATACAAGTAATTCTAGAATTCTATTCTTTCGGCGCAGATAAGTATGCGTCCACCTATAATGTTAATTGTCTAAAAAGAAGAAGACGCCAACCAGTTTGGAGAATACAGGGTGTAAAAGACTCATCACGAAGCCGTCAACCAAGCATTTTGAACATCAAACTAGGTAACAATATGCAAAAAACACTGCACCCTTCTGCATGCATGGTATAGGTATGCTTGTTTAGATATTTACATGCCTGCTGTATGTTCGTTTGCATGTTTGCCAGCTTCTTACCAAGTGTTCACAATCAACTGATTTTATGTATTTTCTGTGATTTGATAGATGAGTCTTTCCATTATTATGCATATGAAATGTATTCCAAAAGATGATTTTACATTAGAATCATCTTTTGGCATGCATTTAAACTTTTTGAGGTATGATAGTTCTGCCTTTAGATGTCTATCGATATGAAATTAATGGCAAAAGGTGATTCTGACTGTGAACTTTCTGCGATAAGATGGTTCTACTTTTAATTCTTATGCATATGAAATTTATGCCTAAAGATGATTCTTGCTTACAACATTATGAGTTTTGAACGTATGAGAAATGAGTGTCTGCCAAACGATTTTCTGCGAAATGAAGTTTATGCTATCAGTTGGTATGCAAAATAATATTATGACATAAAAAGTTCTGCTATAAAGGGTGATAGACCATGAATCGGGTTAAGTTAGGTTAGTTAGTGATTTTCAAGATTCACGCGAGCAAAGCCACAGGCAGAAGCTAGTTTCTTCAAATGAAATATGAAGTGTTGGATTCATAAACGGCGTCTTATTGAGTACAAATGAAATGCTCGTTAACTCTGATGCGTGTGCTTAACTGATTTTCTGTCCTTACCCTTTAGATAACGTCATAAAAGTTATTAGGCGTCAGTAAACATCTGCTTATTTATGTCATAATAATGTTTAAGTGGACATTTATTACTGGTTTTAACAGGATTCCTGACCAGAGTGACCACCCCTCACTAGACTTAGCAGAACAGGACTTTGAGCGTGAACCACACGGAGAGCGAGTGCGGGTCGGGTCGGCAGTACGGCGCGGCCCGCGGGTAGAATTCCCGCCATACTGCTGTTCGTAGGTACACCTCTAGCACTTACTTATAACTCATCACCTAAAATATACAATTCGAGTCACAAACGTGATAATATGTAGATGTCACCGTAAAATTGTCAAACACGTTATATTACAATATAACGTGTTTTTTCTCGCGATATTGTAATGTCAACTGAACATACGGAAGTATATCTCTGCCCCCATAATCGGGACTTGGGGCACCCCCCCGTTAGGTTAGTTAGGTTCCTTTAAACCCTGCACTCGGAAATAGGTTCCGTCGACTACGCTTTTTAGGGGGAATATAAAGTGTTTTATGGTTATGTTATATTAATCGGTATTTCTCAGGAATGGTGCATTATCTTTTCATGAGAGTCGTGCCGCTGGACAAGGGGGACCCCTCCTTCCCTCCACACCGCATAAGTTGACTACCATCGCATGCATTTCACGAAAAATAATGCGTTTTGTTGTAAGCAGTATGTTCATTTGACAATAATTCGAGACTTTACAATATCGCTAGAGATATTACAATATAACGTATTTGACAATTTTACGGTGACATAGACATTCAATGAAACTGACGTGAAAATCTATTTTTGAACATATTCGGTTGAAAATAATCCCGCCATTTTTTGGGCGTATTCCTATTATAATCTACTTCATCCGTGGCAAAAAATGTCGCCCCTTTCATGACTATCAAAACTAACTCACGCAACAAATCGAATATTCTCTTTTGGACAGCGATTTTTGCAATAACATTGGCACACGTGCGTGCATTTTAATACACAGTGTTATAAAATAGCGACCACTTATTTTAATTGCAGCTGAGGCGGTAGTGTCCCCCAAGCCGAAAGCGAAGGTGTCATGGAGAACTGCTGAACAACATTTTCGAGGAAGTGTTTTGTAAAAGTATTTCCTGAGAAACGATGATTGACGGCAATGCAACCATTTACGGTTTTTTATAGTGTAACATAAAAACCAGTTGTATCGCTGCAGTCAGTTTAGGAGGAGCTGTCTGTCCTGCGCACTCAGGAGAGTCAGAATCCACTACCACTTCGCTGAAACATCAAATTCAGTATTTTATTTGCAATTTGCTATTAATATTCTAGTTCGCTATTTAGCCACTGTCATTTCTTATTTAAATACAGTAACATTTTGAAATTAATTAAAACAGGTAAATTTTTGACAGGAATTTGCAAGGTCGCCAACTTTTTGGATACACGCCGAGTTAATTCATTTTTTTAATGGTTTCAAGTATTTACGATAGGAGCGAAGTCCCAGAATTTTTATGACGTCAATTATGCACAATATACACGAATACCTACCTACTTAAAGCAGTATGTTAATTACATAATTAACGATGGGCTATCCAATTACCGCTGATATGAAGCTGCTTTACGATATACGGATGATTTCCAGTGATATGATGAGCAATTCATTATCGTGTCCGAAGCTGCCGTAAGGGCCGGATAGATAGGATTAGATGGCTTAAAGGTGGGGATACACGTAGCATGAAGCTGGGTAATATTGATGTCAGAAAAGGAGACAATTTTTTTTGTTCGAGGATTAGTTTCCCACATAAATTCTAGCATATAATAATGAAACTTACATTGATTTATTCCTTATAACCTCTAGATTCCAGTGGTTTAATTAGCTTAGCATTGTCTAACCGGAATAAATGCGAAAAATCTGCAAAAACACTTACGAAAACCAAAATAAACAGAAAAAGTAAATGTCAAAATAATGAAGTTGTCTGTCAATCACAAAAAAAGTGGGTTTATAACGTTTCATGCCACGTTGATTGTTTAAACCACCTATGCGATTTTAGTGTAAACCTATAAAAATGGCATTAAAAATGCTCATAGTTTAATAATATTTATTTTTATATTCTTTCTGATTCTATAATAATTATATAGCACATATGATTTCCAACGGATAGGTACCGTACTTTTTTTAGTAAACAGAAAAACGCCCCTATTCACGTAAGTATTTGCTGTCAAATGACATTGACCACAACAGGAATGATTTGACTCGCAAAAAAATATCATAACATAGCTTATTTATTATGATTTTAAGATTCCGTTTTCATTTCTACGTAATATTTCCTTTAAAACCATAGTAAAATGGTTACTTTTTTTTGGTGTTATTATGAATAATAAATGCAACGACCAGGTGGGCCCAAAAAAAACTATCTCCTTTTGAACCTGTTTCAATGTTTGTGCAATGTTACAGCCTTAGAAATATAAAATACAGGAGAAGTGGCAAGGGGGCGTGTCGGTGTTCGCGCGACTGGCACAAGACCCCTCTCTACCCTGACCTCTTGTGCCAGTCATAAGCAAATGGCTATACTATTTTGCAATAAATACTCCTTCTCTTCAACCACTACCTAAGTTTGTCGCTAAGTGACTGGACAAGCAATGTAAAAATCACCAAACGATAGTTCAATAAGCAGATACATCGCGTTGTGCGGCCGCTGCTTCTTACGACGAGTTAGTGATTTGCTTGTGTACCGATGTTTTTGTGTGGGTAAGTTGTAAGGTGCTTCGTAAATATACGATGTGTTTGATAGCATACAATTTATAATTGTATGTGTACTACGTTCTGATTTAAGAAATGCGGGGTTCTGTTCATATCTCTTTCTTTATTATATCTATGGTTACAGCTAATATCTAGATGCGTCTGAAACTTTAACATTGTGGTAAAATTTGAGTGTTATTGATGGAAGTTTTGCAGTGGATGTTGTTGAAGTCTTGTTTATATTTGCTTGTCTTTTCTGAGAAACTGTATGTTTCCTGAATTCTTGTGCATAAAATTACTATGAAACTTATCTAGTTACTCGATATACAGATTCAGGGGCTCTAGCGCGCGGTAAAAATGTCACGTGAATAGATAGTTACTTACGTCGAATTTTAAATTAAATACGTACAGTGTACATCCGTTTCAAATTATAGTTTATGTTTTCATAATTTTAAGGATGTATTCACATTAACAGATAATATAGTCACTGTGCTTGTTGCAAACAATTTAACTAAAATGCTATAAGTAACATAATTTTATTCCCAATTCAAAAAACGAAGTTTCTCGTGCTAGGGCCTAGCAGAAAAGGTAAGGCTTTTCTTAGTGTATTGTCTATGTATGTGTGTTCTCAACCTTAGAGATAACCTACTAGTTTTATGGAATTTGAACTTTATGGCCAAATGATAAGATAGGAACTGTTATAGAGCTTTATTAGCTTATAGAAACCGATAGGTAGGGCCATGAGCACAGCGAGGTATGTCGCGTGGATAGTAGCAAAGAGGAAGTGCTTTTGACACCGAATTTAAAGTGTGGGAATTGGAATTAGTTGAAAAGATTAGTGTGGAAACTTGTAACATGCTGTTTACGCTGTTATCAATAGACTCGGCAGATAAGATACTAAAACAGTTTTTTTAATCAGGTAACGACTTCAAAAAAAAACAAAAAAGTGAAAAATAACTTTAGCTTCTGAAGTCGGTGACCTTTGTTTGATTGCTTTAGTTTTTTTGTCACCGACTTCAGAAGCTAAAGTTATTTTTCACTTTTTTGTTTTTTTTTGAAGTCGGTTTTATTTTTTGCAAAAAAATTTTTATTTTTCACTTTTTAGTGGTTCACATGTACTCGATACATGGAAAGTGCATACCGTTACAATTACAACAAGCCCAAACACGACTATGGTACATTGTCTCATTATGGAGTTCCGTGACTCTTGGCTTCATCATCAGATCTGATGGTAGAATGGTTCTAATCAAACGCAAATGCTTCACTTGTTGTAGAAAATACCAAAATCGCAACACGTTTTCATATAAAATTTGAAGAGTTCCCTCGATTTCGCCAAGATTCCATCATCAGATCCCGACTTGGTGGCTATGGGACCATTTGGAAAGAATACCCTTTCCAACAAAAAAGAATTTTCCAAATCGGTTGGCAAGCGACGGAGTTATGCCCGAACAAACATAAAAAAAAAAAAAAAAATAGAAACATCCGAATTGAGAACCTCCTCCTTTTTTAGAAGTCGGTTAAAAAGAAAGGTAGTTTCACTTGAATTGAAACCAAGACCCATAACTATTAGCTATCAAAGTATTTCTACATTTCAGGCATGACTTTTAACAGGATTGACATTAGCTTTGGTTGCTTAGTGAACCCAAAATATTTTAAATTCCTCTATCACATTTTTGTTATTACTCATATTACTATTGACCATCGTCAAAGCTGATTGGATAATCAAAAACAGTGTATAGCCCTGTCCTGACATTTTGTCCGCAGCAATTTGATTTCGGAGGTTGAATGTGTTTATATTAGAAATACTTCACTTGGTTTTTTTTTTAAAAAAACCTTCCAAACATTATTTCCGTCAAAAGTGCACACCTGCACGGTCAAAATATGCAAGATAAGTAGCGGTTTTTTTTTAATATCGATGAAAAATGTTTTTGTTTTTAGAATTATATACATACAGAATACGTTTATGAATACTAATAGGAGTGGAGGGCCGATCGGGCTGAAAAGTAATGGAGTGGCGACCGCGAACCGGAAGACATTGCGTTGGAAGACCTCCCACTAGGTGGACCGATGACCTGGTGAAAAGGTTGCGGGGATTTTCTGGATGCGAGTCGCACGGGACCGGTCAATGTGGCGACATTTGGGGGAGGATTATGTCCAGTAGTGGACGTCTTTCGGCTGAAATGATGATGATGAATTTAGAACCCTTTTACCCCTTTTAAATTTTAACCAAGATAAAAGCCAAGCCTAGCCTAGGTAAGACTATCCAGAATTCCAGAATATTCTTCAATAATGTTCACGCCATTCCCACAATTAATTACAACAAGAACAGGAAGCCACTGTCCACCACTTATCGCCATGTCACGCAACTGGGATACGCACTTACTGGCCCATACCACACCACTATAACTCACCCAATTTCAACCTTATCGTCTTTGTAATAAGGGGATGCTTTTTGGCCCATACAACACCACTTTTGGCCTCGCAATATCAACCTTAACGCCTTCGTAATAAGGCGATATCTAGTTAATTATTTCTAATTACTGGAAAGTTATAGATAAGTAAATTTAAGAAGGTGATAAGTCAGTTGTTAGCAGTTCATGTTTCGATGCGTTTGAGGTGGAACTAATGGGTGTAGGACACCATGGGGGTCCGAAGACCCCAGTTTGTTTTATTATGTTGTCGGCCCATGGGCAGTTAAGACCATAAGTCGACTTTTGACGGTTTTATAGAATGTCTCCGTAATAATTTTGTCATGTTTTTGAATAAGCAATAAATTTTACGTTATAGTTTTTAAGCACTACGTATAATTCCTCTGAAAATAAATTTAACGGGACTTTTTCGGAATTTCAAATATCTTAATATTTATTTCTTTACTTGTGGTTAGATTCTTCTTTCTTGTGTGGTTAATACCTAAGCTCGTTATTAATGGATAATCGATTATTATACAATACGCACATGAATCCGAAAAGTTCGAGGTGCCTGTCTTGGGCTCGAACTCGAGACCGACTTTTCAGTCCGAGAATCATGGCACCACTAGACCCTCATTACGACTGTATGTGTGTTACGATCACTGTAGATAAATAAAAATCGCTACCTATCACCACATATTATAAAAAAACAACAACCTCCGCGGCCTCTGTCTGTCTGTACGCGAAAACTCAAAAACTACTGCACCGATTTTCATACTGATTTCACCAATAGATAGAGAGGTTCTCGAGGAAGGTTTTAGTATATATTTTGTAGGCGGGCATCAGCTAGTATTCTGTATATCTAATGATTTTGAGGAGGTTATACATACAGGGTATTATACAGGGTGTATTTCACCTCATCACAAAGCCGTTAACCAAGCATTCTGTATATCAAACTAAGTAACTTTCCGCAAAAAATATTGCTGGGAAACAACTTTTTTTTTGAGGTTATAAATCATGTTTTGTGGTATAACTCAATGTAACGCACTCAAAACATTGTGCGGATGGATGGATTGAATAGTACGGAGGTCGTAGAGTTATTTAAAGTAAAAATCATGCGACAAAAAGTGGTATTTAAAAAAAAACTTGTAAAATTCTTGCAACTTTGACCCCCTATATCTCCGTAACTAGGAGGTTCCCAGGTATAGTGTACAACAAAAAAATGATCAGAATGACGAGGAGAACAAGTGCCAGATTTTAATTGTTTACATTTATGACGGAAATAAAAGTACGTACTTAGCTACTTCACAGGCTCGGCACGGGTTGTCATTGACAAGGGTCGGGCATTTTATCATTGTTTGCAGTTTGCACAAAGCAAAGACAACCTCAAAAATAAAAGCTCCTCTGACAAAAAAAAAACAGAAAAATACTGAAAAAAAAGAAAATTAGCTTTCAGTCATTTTGGCGTTCAAAGGAAATGAAAGACAAAAGAATGCAGCGGCTGCGTATATTCCCACGGTCAGACGTGTAAAAATCAATTAAGAAAACAAGTTGTAATGGTACTTGTATAGCCCTTATAGTAAGTAGGTACTCATTGGTAATTGAACAAACCTCTTCTAGGCACTTTCCAGTAGTGCTATGTGCTATTCTGTAAAGTTCGTGTTGAACCTCATTCGAGTTTCAAACAGCAAATTCGAAAGCGAATTCATTTGTTTTAACACATTTTTATTGGCTTTACCTATATATACCCTAAATATATGGCCTATATATATGGCCTATATCACGATTCACGAATAGCCAATACTTACCGAATAAATTCAAAAATGGAATAGAATTTGTATGAAATAATCTGCCAAGTAAGTTAACGGGAACTTAATTGTAGATTGTGAAACAAGTCCTAACTATGTTATAAAATCTTAGAAGTTAAATTTAACCCACTTTCCGGTTTCCGATTGAGCTGGAATTTTACATACATTTTTAGTTTTGACGACAATACATGTATAGCTAACTAATGTCATTCTCAGTCCAAAATGGCGATCTTCCAAAGTTGGTGGACCTGTTTATTTTTGGTTTTGATACACCCACATATCGCAAGTTATGTTTTAGACCCACGTTATGGCGAGTCTATTGCCAAAAATCGGGAAACCAGACTTCGTGACCGCGGCTGAGAAATTCGTCATTGAAGTAACCAATAACCTTCTGTTATGTATTGTGTGTCTGCATAAATACGTAAATAATGGTGTCGATACTGTTGTGCACAAACTAAACTTAATTTAGGCTATTGCTATCTTTTACTAAAAACCAGAGCGCGAAGAGGACGGCTATAGCTATAAACTAAGTTAGAGATGTCAAACTAGTTTATGCCTTGCGCTTCACCTGTTTTTAGTCGACATGTTTTTACGTGCACCCTTCATTTGTATGGAAATATTAGATTTTAGTTCCAATTAAATTTGACAGCTCTAAATTATGTCCGTCTCTTTCTTATTATATTTGAGAGAATGAGATAGCAATAGCCTAAATTAAGTTTCGTTTGTGCACAACAGAATCGACACCAATAACAATTAACCCGACTCGGGAATCCAGCCCAAGACCACGTACTCAGTAGTCACGATTGTAACTACTACACCAACGAGGCAGTTGAAAGTGAACTGTGTATACAATGGACCTACTTATCTACCTAGTACATAGAGGGTGTAAAACACCGCTTAATGAAGCCAAAAGGCACTTATTCTCCCCGTCATTGCGAACATTTTGACGACTCGAATGACGTAGTGGTAGTAAGGCTGCCTTACGTTCATAGGATCCTTTTTTTCTTTTTTAGCATGGGAGCCCACTAAATCGAATCCCGGTAGGAGCAAATGTGTGTGTGATGACCATGGACATTTGTTTCCGAGTCATGGATGTTTATATGTATTATAAGTATGTATTTACAAACAAAAAAGTATAGCACTAGATGACGCTGTGTGTTAATGTCCAGCGATATTTATTTATTATTTTTTGTTCTACACCACACCTAAGAACCTTCTGGTTACTGCGATATTGGGGGTCAAAGTTCCAACTTTATGACAGGTTCATTTTTTTAAAACATGTTCTTACAGTAAGATTTTTATTTCACTCACCTCACGCCCTACTATTCAATCCATCCATAATGTATTAAGTGCGTTGCATTGAGTTCTGCCTGCAATTTTGGCGTAAAGTTACTTGGTTTGATCTACAAAATGCTTGGTTGACGGCTTCGTGATGAGGTGGTTTACAGTGTTACACCCTGTATACTTAGCAAGCTATTGTATCATCATCATCATCATCATCAGCCTATAATGTTCCCACTGCTGGGACACGGCCTCCTCTCAATGAGAGGGAAGCTATTGTATACATTTTACAAATTAATTAACACAGTAGCCTGATTGGGTTATCCTTTTAGCCCGCACTTTACGGTAAGTAGGTACCTATATGATTATGTAGGTACGTATGTGTAAGTATGCTGTTTGATTTTATCTGGGAATAAACCTGCCCGTTACTTTTATTGGGTGCCGAATTTTCGGGTTAATTTTGACCTACTTATACGACGGTCATGTTAATTCGAGTCAAATTTATTTTTAATAAAAAATGTGAAACTTCATTACCTACTTTTAAATTTCGTTCTATAGGTCGGTGGTTGATCGATTTTTTTCAATAACTCCTCAAATTCATTACTAGCCTTATTTCTTTATTTTAATATTCGAAGACATGTGACATCACCAATCGAAAATGGACCAGCATGGGAAATGACAGACTTTGTACACTGACATTGGTCTTGACTTGCCTATGGACTTTTTTGTCTAAAATGTTTGTTTGTTTTTATTATTTCTCAGATCTAATCATCAACATCCCGCCGCATCAGCCCGGAATCACCCACTGCTGACTATAGGCCTGCCCTTTCTTCCGCCACACTTCCCGATTCTGTGCCTCCTTGATCCAGGTGTTCCCCGCGACCCTGAACATATCGTCAACCCAACGAGCTTTAGGACGGCCCTGGTTTCTTTTACCAAACTTAGTCCACCACTCGGTCAAAGCCTTGCTCCATCGGCCATCTCCACGTCTAGCCAGGTGTCCTGTCCAGGTCCACAACGTCGTAGACTTTCATCCAACGTCGGGTTTCGGTGTTACGCACTCGATCTATTAGGGTTATGCCGGGCATGGCCCGCTCCATGACCCTTTGTGCCACTCGTACTCGGTGGACAGTCTCCTTTGTGAGTGTCTTATATGTCTCGGCACCGTAAGTCATTGCTGGCAGGACACATTGGTTAAAAAGGCGGGTTTTAGGCACTGAAGGATCTTTTTGGACCGAAAAATATGTTCTGTGTGTGTTTGCCAAATGCCGCAATTTCTTAGATGTAAGCCAAACGGTGATAAAGTTGTGCTATTTAGGATAATTATCTACTTTTGAGCAGGTAGTTCTTTCTTTCTTTATTGTGTGGCTTTTAACCTAACCTTGTGCCACAGTTTTTATGCGACCCATAGGCCTCTGGCTTGGCTTTACATGCCGTCTTAAAATATCTCTCTCTCAGGCATGCTGGTTTCCTCACGATGTTTTCTATCACCGAAGCAAGTGATAATTATACAATACGCACATGAATCCGAATAATCAGAGGTCTTTAGTTCTGAACAGGTACTGAAACATAAGGCTTGATTTCTTGTTGCCCTGACGGTGCGACAAGAATTCAGGCCTAAACAATGAAACAGCACTTCGGCCTTTCAATGCTTCGGTACTTATTTCTATTTACATTTTTGAAACGCATACTTAGTGTCCGTAAAGCTTTGAAAGATCAACAGTTTCTTTCATAATGCCGCTACAATGCCCGCCTCCTGCGCACACGCAGCCATCGAAACCTATAAATATTCTGCAAAGGAATTTGTTTACAGTTCTCAGTCGAACAACACGACTTTGTTTATTGGTTACAAGAATACATTCGAATAGGGATCTGAAAATAGTCGTTAAGTATCGATTATGTACTCGATATTTTAGGAAAGAAGAATTCATTTTTAGAAAAAAAAAACGGTAAAAACTGGTTTATTCAAATTAGGTGGAGATCAGTGCTTTTTGAACGTCATTATGTTAAAGATAGTCCCGCAAAACCCTCACTCTTCGCCAGTTCCTAAGAGTGCCTGTAGAAAAACTTTTTCTAGTACCTAAGCTTTGTCCCAACTAGACTAAATAGTATTCAAGATAAATTAAATATTCAAAGGGAACTATACACGGTGGAACCCCGCAATGAAGCACAAACGGTTACCGCGGAATTTGGTACATTATTCTGACCTAAATAGTTTTTTTTCTACAAAAGTGAGGTTTACTAGAATATGGCAATACCTAAGTAAGTATCGATAGGTACAGTAGGCCGCATTTCTGTCCGGGCCTGTAGACAGTGAGCTATGGGCTATAGCTCGCCCGTCCTAGGCTATGACGACAGGCAGTGTCGACGGCGCGTTCGTGTTCCACGTGCGCCTCAAAAAAGGTGTCAGCACAAGAAAGGGGTCCGCAAGGGCCTAAGCCAGCCGTAGCTGCGGGACTGTTCGAAAGAGATACCGCGGCCCTGGAACAAAAGGGCTAAGAAAGAACATGGATGAATTTTAGTCAGTAAAAGTCTTAACACTCCCTTCTGCTCCACCCAGAGCGGGAGGGGGTCATTAGATGATTGCACATCCGAAAAAAAGGCCGCATTTCTGTGGTGAAAAAAACAGTATAAGCTGGCCCCTTACCCTATAGTAAGCTCTGCACAACGCCAGGCCAGCCCAAGGTAACCTACCACCGACGACGTACAGTCGAATGCCATCACTATTAATGAACCTTTTGTATAAAAAGTATGCGAGCTTAAAGTTCTCTTTACTGCCAACATATTTCATATTATTTATGTACTTACCAACAATGCTTTCGGAAATAACTCAACTCGTAAACCATGAAGATTACTCGGCTTTTCATTATAATTAAAACGCCCGCGTGTGATAAAATGAACACAGAATCCTAAGAATTTATAGTTTGTAAGATTGTAAGCCCTCACAGTAGGCGACCTATACAAATGCCTGAGATTTTGGTCCTGGCAAGATGTGAGAACTTGTGAAGTGTCGTAAAAAGTTGGTAAATCTTGGAATCTTGGCTGCCCGGATATATATTAAAGTTTACAGTCATACCTCGAAGGGAGGCTGGCCGGGTTTGGCAAAGTTATGCTCACGGGTTACATTATTAATTGTAAATGAATATTTATAATTATCAATTTTATATTGTAACTAAAAGTAGACGAAAAAATGCATATTATAGACGATAATTTTCTTAAAGTTACAGAGTAAAGTTTTTAATAGCGAGCTTATTCTATCAAATGAAAACAAGAATCATTTTAATCGGACCAGTAATCTTGGAGAAATCGGTGTACATTCCTAAAACAAATGCATAACCTCCTCCTTTGATAAAAGTCGGCTCTATCTAACATAATACATCATCCATATCATCATATATCGTGGTCGTCATATATTGTCCTTTTATGTATTTTGTGTGTACATGAATAAATAAATAAATAACGTCTGACGTTGTGATCTTGCTAGATAGCAAGATCTCTAACAGTCATACAGTAAAACGTGCCCAATTTCCATGATTATCAATGATGACATGATGTCATTGAAAATGATTGAAATTCTCCAAATTTTCTATACTTACGCTTCTTATTAATCTATGCTAATATTAAAAAGCAGAAGAGTTTGTTTGTTTGTTTGTTTGGTTGAACGCGCTAATCTCAGGAACTACTGGTTCGAATTGAAAATTTATTTTTGTGTTGGATAGTCCATTTATCAAGAAAGGCTATAGGCTATAAAACATCACGCTACAATTATTAGGAGCGGAGCAGGAATGAAAAATGTTGCAAAAACGGGTTTTTTTTTCCTTTCGTTTTTCTCTCTTAAAATGTGACGCAGACGAAGTTGCGCGGGTCAGCTAGTTACCTATAAGCAAACGAGCATTAGCATCATTCAAGAACCAATACGACGTGTGAACAGCCGCTATTTTACGTGTGGGGCGTCAAATTCTCCGCAGTCAGTCAGCTGTGACGACAAACATGGCCGGCGCACTTGACCTGCGCACGCGCATGTGGTGGTCTATTCACTTCTTTATTTCTAATCGATGTTAATTCCAGTTAAATGAATATCAACTTTGTGGTGATGTAAATTAAGTTGAATTTGTAATTACTAGTTAGTTATAATAAAAAATAAAAAGGTTAAAAAAAGGCTCGTAGTTGTACCACAACTTGTTGAACTTTATGTGTGGGTCTTGAAATTAGTAATTTTGCCAAAACACATCTGCTTATTTTTATTTTGGGAATGAATCGCGAACGAATTATAACTAATGGTAGAGCACGAGGTACGGAGAGATACTTCAAAAAATAATGTCCTATGTTAATTGCTTTTGATAGAGTAAATAATTTGACATCTTGTTGAAGGCGATGCCAAGGACCCGTGTATACATGTATATTCTTGTTGTATTCCAACCATGTTAAATAGTATGTATTTAAGTATTCCATGCGCGAAAAATATGCTATACTTTGTGATAAAAAAACATCTGTTGTAGGTAAATATGTGCATCACTTGAAACCTTCAAGTCTACTTACGACGCTTTTGACGGAATGTTAGTAGGTATTAACTCATCGTCATCATCAGCTTACAGCAGTCCACTGCTGGACATAGGCCCACTTCAATCGCACCCCACACATCGCGATTCTCAGCAACTCTCATCCAGTTGCCACCCTGCGAAGATCGTCGCTTCACCGAGCGTGAGGCCTGAGAGCGACCCACCTATGGCGCGGGTCATATAGTAGAAGTGGCGTATGGGCGTGGCGAAGGCGCGGCGCGGGCGCGGCGCGGGCGCCACTTCCTCGCCATCCGCGCGCCCACAGTTAGCAGTGGCATGCACCACAGTGCGGAACATTCCGGCGCCATTAGCGCGCCTGTTCTGCCACGCCATCACTTCGCCAGCGCAGCGCCGCGCCACCGCCATACGACATACGCCACTTGTGATTGTCCAGCGCCTTACGTTTGCTGATTCACGCCGGTCTCCATCAAGAACACGTCTACCCGAACTATTATCAGTAGTATTAGCGAATTGGTCTGTATTAAAATGCATAACTACATAGTTACTCACGCTTTTTACCATGAGGATAAGCAGACAATCGTTTAAGTAACAATCCTAATTTATAAAATTATAAATGACTTCGCGATTTCGTCCGTAAATATTTTTTAGAGTTGGGTCAGGAGTTACCGAGATTACCCGCTACGTAGTTAGATACTGTGTGCCACCTACAAACAAAACCCTCTTTATCATATCAGTGTAGATATGCAGCGTTTTCTCTTAAGGCGACTAGATGAGCTAAATTAGCAACTCTATTTGTGGTGGTTGAAACTTCGTTTGAAATGGTGTTACAATAAAGTTCAAATCAGCTTGCAATCAAAACGTTGTAACGTCAGTCACTGCGGGCCAAATAGCGCGAAATGAGTGGTTTCGATAGATTTACAAAAAATGTTGAGATTCGCGATCTGCAGGGTCAATATTCTTAATAAATATTGTGGAAAAGGCGAAATGAAAAAACTGGTAAGCGTTGTATGATGGTTGCTATTCAAAACACAAAAGTCACAAGCATGGTACAATAATTTGAACCTCGAATATCTTTTTTATCGACATTACATAAGACATTTAAAACCTAACAAACAGTACTTAGAAAGTAGGTTTTACAACATCCACCCTTAATGGAAATAAAAAGATAAAGTAGTAATGCTAAACACAATAAAAAGAATAAAACATTACTACCGAACTAAACAGAAATACAAAAACACAAGCCGACAAAAAATAAATAAATAGAAAATTATTCTACCTATTTATCGTTAAACCCATATTAACAACGCACCTAAGATGAGCTATGCGCCTTAAGGGCTTGGTTAAAACATCGGCTGTCATTTTATCCGTAGGTATAAACTTTATATCTATCAGACCCTCAGTAACCTTTTCACGAATAAAATGATATCTCGTATCAATGTGTTTGGTTCTATTGTGGTGGATTGGATTTAGCACAAGTTTCTGTGCACTTTGACTATCGTTGTGCAACAACACCCTATCAGCAAAACCAGTAATGTCACACACTAACCGTCTGAGGAAAATAGCCTCCTTTGCAGCACTGGTCAAGGACATATACTCAGCTTCTGTAGACGATAAGGCTACCGTCGGCTGCTTCTTACACTCCCAGCTAATAGGTCCATCTGCTAGCGTGAAGTAGTAACCAGTGTACGACCGACGGTCATGTACACAATTCGCCCAGTCAGCATCCGTGTATCCACACAAACGTCTACCGACTTTCCTGTAAGTAATACAGTAATCCATAGTACCTTTTAAATACTGTAACACTCTTTTCGCGGCCAACCAATGCGTCTTATCATAACAGTTATTAAACTGACTTAAATAGCTTGTGGCATAAGCTATATCAGGCCTCGTATTCACAGCTAGGTACATGAGACATCCTATCAAGTTTTGGTAAGGATATTCACAAAGAGATGATGGATTACCTTTCTCCAACTTGTTATTCTCTAAAGGTGTAGACATCTCCTTGCAATCTTGCATATTAAACCGCTGCAACACTGCCTGAATATAGGTCTTCTGACTGACCACGATTTTATCGGCAACACGGTTAATATTTAAACCTAAACAATACGACAATTCACCCAAATCTTTTAGCGAGAAAAAAATTTCCAAGTCATTTTTGACATTGTCAAACGAACTTTTTTCTTTGTAAAAGACAATTAGATCGTCAACATAGACTGCAAGTATTAAGGTTTCACTACCAAACTTTTTCAAGTAAACACATGATTCCGCAGATGTTCGTGCAAAGCCAATTTTTGATAGGATTTGATGCAATTTTATATTCCAGGCTCGAGCTGCCTGCTTCAAACCATAAATGATTTTTCTGAGCAAACAGACTTTACCTTCTGCCCCGCGCTCAGTAAATCCCTCAGGCTGTTGCATGTACACCTCCTCCTCTAAGTCCCCATTGAGGAATGCGGTATCCACATCCATGTGCTGGATCTTTAAATCCATTTCTGACGCCAACGCTATAAGGGTACGCAGAGATGAATTTCGAACCACAGGGGCAAAAGTCTCATTATAGTCAGTCCCCCAAACTTGACTAAAACCTTTCGCAACTAGTCGCGCCTTATGCTTGACTATTGCACCGTTCGCGTTCCTCTTTACCTTGAACACCCATTTACATGGAATAACCTTTTTATTTGGTTTATCCACTAATGTCCAAGTCTGCTTATTCAATAGGGCAGTGTACTCATCCCTCATTGCGGACATCCAGTTATCTTTATCATCGCTATTTATAGCTTCACGGTAACTTTTCGGATCGTCACACAACAAATCAACATCGTGAGTGCCATATGAATAATAATTTGGAGGTTTACGTACTCTTTCAGGATACCTTCTTACAGGACATTCAACGCTGGGTTCATCTGAAGGAACCAGGGACAGATCATGTTGTTCACCTGAATGTAGAGACTGCATGTCACCAAATCCACCAGCTTCATCAGTCGCGTCCACAAAATCATCAACTTGCTCTGCCTCCATGTGCACACCTTCTGAAGTAGGTGAAGAAGCAGAAGTAGATGAGATAGAAATCTCCCGTGGCGATGTGGTATCTGAAGAAGTTTGTGAAAAAAGATTAACGACATTAGGGCTCACAACAACTTCAGGCAGAACAGATTTATCCTTCAATCCTGAAAAATTATTTTCAAAGAACGTAATATCCCGTGACTTAATCAACCTCCGAGGGTTTTCCACGCTACGGAAATAATAACTCCTTGGATCGTCTGAATATCCAACGAAGATATGTTCAGAAGCTTTCATATCTAGCTTAGTTCTCTGGCATGACGGCACGTGAATTAAAGCTCGGCAACCAAACACCCTTAAATGAGACAGGTCAGGCTTACTACCACACCACATTTCAAATGGCGTCTTACCATCAAGTGCACGATGAGGTGACCTATTCTTTAAATAAACACTAGTCTCTACAGCATCCTGCCAATAAACTTTCGACAGAGAGCTGTGTGCCAGCAAGGAACGGGCCTTCTCCACAATACTACGATTGCAACGTTCACTTACCCCATTTTGTTGAGGGCTGTATGGTACAGACGTTTCATGTCGAATCCCTTGAGCCTGTAAATAGTCTGTCAGCTCCTTGTTGACATACTCAGTACCATTGTCTGACCGAAGGGTTCGAATCTTAGTGCCAGTCTGTCTCTCAACAAGTGCTTGGAAAGCACAAAAATACTTCTGAACTTCTGTCTTAGATGACATACAATAAAGGGATATAAAACGTGTATAATCATCTACAAAAATGATAAAATATTTATTACCTTTAAAAGATTCAGTGGTCAGGGGACCACAAACGTCCGTATGGACCAATTCTAATGGTGACGACGCCTTCTTATACTTTATCCCTTTGAAAGGCTTCCGGGCCTGCTTACCTTCTACACAAGGTACGCATGGTTCTTTGTCAACCTCAGTATACTGCACACCAACAGCAAGACCTTTTCTGAGTAGATCCATACCAATACGGCAGAGATGTCCTAGACGCTTATGCCAAAGCTGAAACTGGGACAAATTAGTGTGAACATTATAAGCTGAAACACCTTGCGGTTTTACTGTACAATCTAAAGTGTACAATCCACCATAAATAGAACCATGTAAAACAGGATCATTTCTAAAAGAAACATCATTAGAATTATAAAAATTACAGCCATTCGTATCAAAAACAATCGAGAAACCTTTCTCTACTGCCTTTTTGACTGATAATAAATTACAATCTAGGCCAGGAACATGTACCACATTAGAAATCTTCTTGTAATCGGTTTTTGTGTCAATAGTAACATCTCCTAAACCCACAGCCGGCAAACTTTTACCAGATGCTACAGTTATCTTCCCATCACAGGGTCGGTAACTATAAAACCAATCAGCATGTGGAGTCATATGAGTAGACGCACCAGAGTCGATAATCCACTTCTCAGACATCTGAACACTCGGTGCAGACAAAGCCAGTTCCGTGACACCATCCAAAACCAATTTCGTGACACATGCATCCATATTCCCTGAACTAGAAGCAGTCAGTCCCTTATCTTCAGAACAACTTCCTGTAGAGCAACTCGCCTTTGCCTTTTTCTCCTTCTTTTTGAGAGGACAATTAGGACTTTTGTGCCCTGGCTTCTTACAACGAAAGCAAATAACCTGCTTGCTAGTATGCAGCGCAGCCACACCATCATTAGTCTCCTTCGTCATTTCGCTCAACAACTTAGCTCTCACCAAATCTGTTGTGACTTCAACGTTCCCATTCTCAAGCGCCATTATCATGGGCTCGTAGCGAGACGTTAGACCTCCCAATATAATAGCTGCTAAAGAACTATCTTCTATGGTTTTGCCAATATCGGCCAGGTCTAGTGCAGTTGTAGTTATTGCTGTTAAGTAGCCTTCTAAATCAGAAAAGTCAGATAAGGAGTACCTGTACAGCTTTCTTTCCAGTGACAGTTTACGACCCAAACTTCGATCCTCGTAGGATTTCATAAGAGCATCCCACGCTTCTTTTGCGGTCTTAGCTGGTCGAACAATAGAAATAGCAGCGCCATCCACAGAAAAGCATATTTTTGAAAGAGCCTTTTCATCTTTCCGTACATCGTCGGGCGTCTTATTCCCTTCGAGAACTCCTCCCCTTACCGTTTCCCATAATCCTTCATGGATTATCAACATCCGCATTTTAAATTTCCATATGGTATATCCTATTCTATTCTGTAGTATCGGAATACCATTTAGCGATGAAATAGACACTGCAGAGGACATGTTCACTTACTAATAATTCAACAATCTCCTTTTAAGTTTGATTGTGAATAAATTATATAGAGCTTCGTGCTGATAACGTGTTGAGATTCGCGATCTGCAGGGTCAATATTCTTAATAAATATTGTGGAAAAGGCGAAATGAAAAAACTGGTAAGCGTTGTATGATGGTTGCTATTCAAAACACAAAAGTCACAAGCATGGTACAATAATTTGAACCTCGAATATCTTTTTTATCGACATTACATAAGACATTTAAAACCTAACAAACAGTACTTAGAAAGTAGGTTTTACAACAAAAAAACTATTGATTGGATTCAAAAACTAAAACACTAATATGCTAATATATTGCTTGTAGAACTATTTTTATTTTCGCATGCATATTACTCGTAGTATGTTTTTTTTTAGTTTGAAAGATATATTTAGAGATAATTTCGTGATTTTATTCATCGAGGTAAATTAATTGTATCATGTTTTCAAAACACTAGGTATCATGCTAGCAAATATCCTGAAGAATATCATATATTTTTTTGGTTTTCTTTATAGCAGTGAATCATATACTTTTAGTAATTATAAAACTCGCGTTTAGCTCATGTAATCCCCTTAAGTAGATACTTGTATTAAGCATTTAAGTAACAAACAATACACCACTTGGCAAACACTAGTTCATAATACTCCAGTTTACGCCATCAAGTTGATTCACGACCCTAAGTTAACAGCTCCGTATTAACTTTAACGATACTTTTATTGCAGCTACCCAGATGAGAGATAAGTATAGGTTTTTATTCGTAACAGACATAATTGTGCGGGCCTATTTACGTATATAATAACATCTCCGACCGTTAATAAGGAAAAACCTCCAGGCAGGGCCCGAAATCGTAAAATTGTACGATAATGGAAGCAAGCTATAAGAGTATAAGCTATAATCATTACCTTTCTCAATACTTAAACAGACCCGCAATTCTAATATCTTAGCCAGTACGTGCTAAAATACCTCAACACAATTTGCCAGTCAATACAACCTCGTTCCGAACAAAATAAGCAGTTATTTATTGAGTGCAAGTACACGCGTTAGCAATAAATCAAAATGTCCAATTGTCGAACATAAACTGTGTATTATTGTATGAAAATAACACTGTACGGTTTTGAAAATCATAAAGTTACTGAACGAGCGCACTTGCTTTTCAAAGAATGATGGCCATATAAGTTTTGTGGGGAGGATTGTTCCAGTGCAGTAGCCACGACGTCCCATCTCGCTACATAAGTTAAGGCGTTTTATGGGACGACAAATCATTTTAGCTGATGTGTGTGGATAACTCCAACAAACTCACGCATAAGTTAATGCACATATTTTGGTATTTTGTCCGACTGAATTTATGGCCGGCGTTTGACGGAACGCATTCGAGACCAGCTGTTCAGGTTTGGAAAATAAAATAAAAATTAATTGTTGAATATTAATAAGGGGCAATTAAGTAGCAGGGAAATTAGTTATTTTTAATTAATATTCTGAATAAATTGTATTTATGGGTTTGATTATCTACATGGTCGTTGATGTTTTATATTAAAATTGATGACATGCACGCAACGATCATTCTTTGTCCCGCACTTAAGGTGAAACCGTCAGGGTGGCCCGCGAAATTCAAATTTTCTTACGTTTTTTGCAATTTGCAGGGCAGTGCTAAGTTGTATGTTGATAAACATATCGGTTGCGGCTGTAATCCGTATGTAGTTACAGAACTTTGAGAGACTCATTGCAAACCGCCTCGCCGAGCACCTTGAGGGGATGGGGCCGAATCTTGCGGAGAACCAGTTTGGTTTCCGCAAGGGGCGCTCTACAGTGGACGCCATCATGCGCGTGAGAGCCCTCACGACGGGGGATGCGATATCCCGGGGCGGGGTTGTTTTGGCGGTGTCTCTCGACATCGCCAACGCTTTCAACTCCCTGCCCTGGAGCTGCATCAGGGAGGCACTCCGGTATCACCGGGTGCCGACCTACCTCCTCATCATCTGAACGCGCCCCAAAAAGTGGTGGCCGTAAAGATGGTCCGTGGGTACCGCACGATCTCTCGCGAGACGGCGGGCCTGCTTGCCGGATTGCCGCCGTGGGATCTGGAGGCGATAGTCCTCGCGCGCCTGCATGAGTGGCGCGCGGAGGTACTACGCCGGGGGGAAACTCCGCTGCCGCGGCAAATTGCCGCTCAGCGGACTGACCTCCGGCGCGATCTCATGGCGACATGGAGAGAGCGACTGTCGCAACCCCGTGCAGGGCACGCCACGATAGTGGCGGTAAGTCCCCTCTTTGAGGAGTGGCTGGAGAGGCGCCACGGCGTCCTCACCTTCCGCCTGACGCAGGTCCTCACCGGACACGGATGTTTCGGGAGGTACCTGCACCGAATCGGGCGGGAGGAATCGCCCGGGTGTCTCCACTGCGAGGATCGACCGGAGGACACGGTGGAGCACACGGTGGAAGTCTGCCCTGCGTGGGCGGAGCTCCGCCGTGTCCTCGTGGCGGCGATCGGCGGCGGCGACCTCTCGCGTCCGGCCCTGGTTCAATCCATGGTCCGGAGCGAGACGGAATGGGAAGCCGTCGCCTCCTTCTGCGAAGCAGTCATGCTAGCGAAGGAGGTGGCGGAACGAGAGAGGGAGAGATCCTCTCTTCCCGGCCGCCGCGGGAGACGCAACGGGCGTCGGGGGCCACGTGGTGGCTACCGGCCACCGTAGATGCGGGCCTGTGGACGGCTGGCTATGGGCTAGCTAGCCGTCCGGCCGTCTAACGACGACGACAGGCCGTATCGACGGCGCGTTCGTGTTCCACGCGCGCCTCAAAGAGATGTCAGCAAAAGGAGAGGGGCCCGCAAGGGCCGAAGCCTGGCGGGGTTGCGGGCCTGTTCGAAAGAGATACCGCGGCCCCGGAACGTAAAAGGCGAGGAAGGAACATGGATGGTTTTTAGTCAGTAAGAGTCTGACACTCCCTCCCGCTCCGCCCAGAGTGGGGGGGGTCATTTGATGATTTCCCATCCTTAAAAAAAAAAAAAAAAAAGGTTAGAGTAGCTACGTTAGTCAATGTCCCTCGGTTAAGATATCAAGGATCAACAATTAACAGCCGAGACCAACGGCTGAACGTGCTTTCCGAGGCTCGGAGAAAACTCGGTATTCACCCATCCATGGATCATCCCAGGCAAGACGGCTTAACCTGAAGATAGAACCGAGTAGATGTTACTATTTTAACCACATAAAATCTCGGAAGGAAATTATATTCTCAAAGAACAATTTCAACATCATATAATTACAGAAATTCGGGGAACATATGAATGAGGAAGACAATTCAATTTTATTATGATAACATAAGTAAATATGGTGTGTTCCAAGGTCACGGATCCCTTATTTTTCTACGGCTTTTAATTAAACAAACCATTCTCGTTGCGATCCTAAAGAAACAACGGACCGGTGCGGTAAACTTTCATGGTTCTCTCCGAAAATTAAAACATAAATGCCCGTTCACATGGTTTTAAACTTTTGTAATTTTGCAACTGTTTTTGCAAAACAGACAACTCGTGCCCTACTTACCTTAATTGCTTTGTCTCCTATCAGGTATTGACTGACCTCTTTACAATAGATTTTTAGGGATGAAAAGCATAAAAAACTCGTAAAACCTTTTTGGCAATACCTAGGTATCATCATCATTTCAGCCAAAAGCATCCGCTGCTGGACATAGGCCTCCCCCAAATGTCACCGCATAGCCCAGTCCGTGCGACTCGCATCCAGCGGAAACCCGCAACCTTCACCAGGTCATCGGTCAACCAAGGGGGAGGTCTTCCAACGCAATTATACCTACGTATGGTTTTAGATTAATGCAGATGAAGATGAAATAATTAGTGTACGCTTTTCTCAATGTAAAGTACCTAGGTATTCAGTACAAAGCAAGAGTGAACAATCGTCTTCTGGGCAGGCTCGTTCCATCATAGACCTCACTTTCCATCAGGCGTGACCGAGGTCACGCGAACGAAGTCGCGGGCAGAAGCTAGTTGACAAATATAACAAAAGACTTGGTCCGTATTGGACAATTAATAGACAGGTCAGTATGACGACACTTGGGGAGGCCTACGTCCAGCAGTAGACGTATTTTATGCTGTATAGGCACGCTTGCGACCAACGAGGCTCCTCGAGGCAGCCCTTGTTTTGTTTTTTTTACAAAAACACACCCTTTATTCGCTCCTGTTCAAATGTCTTCAGGCATTTATTGTTATTCTATAAACATGAATCCGTGTTGGGTTCTTGAACAAAAGAGTACGCATCTTTATATTGTAATGAAAATAATCAAAAAGAACCTCCTATTTCAAGGAACTTAAAAACGCCGGCGAAATTAATGTGGGTGTGGGTAGGAGAAGTGCCTATACTTTCAATGAAAAGCAAGCATGATGTTTTGTAATAATGTAAAATAACAAAGTTAAAACCATCAAAAACAATCCTCAACATTTTTTTGTTCTTGAACCTGTTGACAAAGATGCACGTTAAAATTTTTGCAGACGAAGTTTCAGGATAGAATTTTTTCTCCCAAATCAACTCAAGCATGCACAAAAATACACACCCACTTATTGACATTTCAAACACAAAAAAAATCCATACAAGACCATTCCAAGAGGTTTTAGCACCACCGACCGATCGAAATCTTTCAGCTTTCCTGCACAAAAAGGAACACTTTCTCCGAACTATCTACACGAATAGCCATCGAAATATTTCAAAAGCACCTACAGTTTTAGATCAAAATGTGTGCCACATTCAACGCACACGTTTACGTTCACTCGAAACTCGTAAACAAGTGATACAGGTAAATAGTCGATCCTACCGGCTGTTGAGAGATCTACATTACGAAATGCCCTTTTTATGCTTAACAAAAAGGGTGATGGGCGCAGGTGTGTTCGTAAAATATACTTGAAGAGATGTTTTTTATTTTTGATCTTTTTTTATTAAAAGGTTAAGCGTATATTGGCTGTTTTGTTGTCAGATCTCTCAAGGTCTTTACATGTTAGCTATTAATAATTTAGTAGCAAATATCACGCTATTATTGTACAACTGTATGGTCTGTAGCAATGGTTCCCAACCTGTAATCCGCGAACCACTGGTGGTCCGCAGGTCTCGCAGGAACCTCGAATATGGTCCGCGAAAGGTTTAAAATGTTATTCGTACTTTTTAACTTGCTCAGAAGATGCAAGTTCAAACCAACCTTATTGAACCAATCAGAGGCGAGGTTCTCTTTAGAGAATCTTTTAACTTATTTCTATTTCAGTATGAATGATTGCTAAATTTTTCGAGCTCACTTCAATCACTTTTGTATCTCTTACTATCCATCCCATCTTTCATTTTTTGCATTATGGGAGGTGATAAATTGACGAAATAACTGTATTTAATTTAAACGAATTTCTTATACTTAGAGCTCTGTAGCTCCTCTCTGACTCCAAATCGAGAGAAGTCGCCATAGTAAAAAATGTAAATTGTTCCTAGTAATAATCCTGTCGGTGTCCGCTGTTCATGTTTATCTATGACTATATGGTCCGTGCTAACAATAATGACACCAAACTGGTCCCTGGTCAAAGAAAGGTTGGGAACTACTGGTCCACAGAGAATAAACAAGTCTAGACGTATTCATAGTTTATTACCTATGTTTGTGATTGTGTATGGATTTTTTTTGTGTTTGAAATGTCAATAAGTGGGTGTGTATTTTTGTGCATGCGTGAGTTGTTTATGGAGAAAAAATTCTATCCTAAAACTTCGTCGACATAAATTTTAACGTGCATCTTTGTCAACAGGTTCAAGAACAAAAAAATGTTGAGGATTGTTTTTGATTGTTTTTAACTTTGTTATTTTACATTATTACAAAACATCATGCTTGCTTTTCATTGAAAGTATAGGCAGTTCTCCTACCCACACCCACATTTCACCGGCGTTTTTAAGTTCCTTGAAATAGGAGGTTCTTTTTGATTATTTTCATTACAAGGTAAAGATGCCTACGCTTTTGCTCAAGAACCCAACACGGATTCATGTTTATAGAATAACAATAAATGCCTGAAGACATTTAAACAGGAGCGAATAAAGGGTGTGTTTTTGTAAAAAGAACAAAACAAGGGCTGCGTCGAGGAGCCTCGTTGGTCGCAAGCGTGCCTATGCAGCATAAAATACGTCTACTGCTGGACGTAGGCCTCCCCAAGTGTCGTCACATTGACCTGTCTATTAATTGTCCAATACGGACCAAGACTTTGATTATATTTGTCAACTAGCTTCTGCCCGCGACTTCGTCCGCGTGAAGTTTTGATATCGCGACGCATCGCCTGCTCAACTGAAGCTTTTTTCCCGCTTGCAACATTTCTTATTGCTGCTCCGCTCCTATTGGTCATAGCGTAATGTTATATAGCCTATAGCCTGCCTCGATAAAAAAAAAATTCAATTCGAGCGGGTAGTTCCTGAGATTAGCGCGTTCAACCAAACAAACAAACTCTTCTGCTTCATAATATTAGTATAGATTTAAAAACACATTAATTACTGAAATTTTTAAATCATCGGGTGTGTACCGATAAAAGAATCATTTTATTATATTTTATAGAGGCGGCTCAACAAATAACAAAACGACTTTTTATTAACAAAACATTTCTGTAACAGCCCGAAGTTTGGGATTGCGTTTGTCCGATCGAGCGGGTGAACCCCATGGGGCCAATTAATAGAAACCACTGTCATCGGACAGAGGCTGACAGCAGGTAAATATCCGACTTACCTTTATTCTTCAGGGAATATGGGCAGATGACATACTTAATGAATATTTTTATTATCAATTAGGGTTTGTTACGGGCTACGGGACTTAGGTAAATGTCGAGTATTGTTGATTATACTTTTGCTATTAAATATAACCGCCTATAGTTATTTGTTATACAAGAGTGCAAAGTTGTTTTTTAACCGCGTGCTCAATTTCAATGACCGAGCAAGCGAAAGATTCTGAAATTGAGTCACGAGCGTATCGAGAGGTTCAAAACTTAGAATATTGAGCGTTAGCGAGGGAATAGAGCATGAGATGAAAAGTCTTTACACTCGAGTGCAACACGTAACCTTTCATCCCACGTCAGCGAGGAAATGAATAAACGGAAAAAAATGTGCGCATTATTAACAAATTCAGTTAATTCTAAATTCAAATTTACTTTACCCTCAAGACGATAAGAACAGCTTTTGCACTTAGATATCGAAGAGCAAAAATACTCTTTCCGAGATGGGGGTATGAAAATATCTTTATTATTTCAGTGTCACATTTTTTTCCTAGTTTGTTACTTGTACATATGTTTTTAATATTATTTTAGTTCTATTTGTAGTGTATTAATAATGTAGGTACACACATATATTGAATTCAAATAAAATTGTCCCTCCTTAAACTGTGCTATTTTAATTAATCGGGTTTGGACAAATTTTATTTTTTCTTTCGACACTACGGGTCGCTCATTACCATAATTAGTACTTATATCAATAGCTGGCATCACTAAAAACCAGTGTTGAATGAAACACAACCTTCTAAAACGTTACGATCCTGAAATATAAGCTATCAAAATTTTACTCAAAGCACCATCTTTGAAGCTAGGTTCTATATGTGGCTTTTTTTAAATAAAATACCTATAATGGCGGAAATTGAGCAGGCCACTTTCTATACTAAAATTTCAAACCCCTTTTGAAATTGTTCTAGATTTGAATTAAATTCCAATAAAACAAGGGGTGTTTCATTTTATGTGTGTTTAATTATGTCCAAGTAATATAATTTTACGCGAAATACAACGAGTTTTTAATGAGATATTTTAAGGCCGCCTTGCAAAATTAAAAGACGACTAAATCCTACTTGTGTTTTGTAATTAATGGGTCCGTAGAAAATAATTACAATATTTTGCTATCATTACGTGCGGCAAGTAGACTAGTTAATTATAACCTACCTTTTTTAACTTCCGTTAGTTTTTACTGTATAAAGTTGTTTAACACGAGGAAATGATCAATTTTGAAATACCGATGACGCATGGCCAGTAGTTGTACATAGATAGTTAGATATACTGAATAGAGTACCTATACTTTATTTATATTTTGTATTGCCTTGATGCCTGTAGCACACCTCCGCTGCGAAACCGCTGCGCGAGTTTCCCTGTACAACAGTATTTCACTTACGCGAAACTCTAGTTTTACGTTTGCAACCTAAAACTTGAACAGTTGAGAAATAACAATCAAAAGAAAATGTCGTCACTTTCGAAATCAGAAGAGGAATAGGTAATCTTACTGTGGTCAACAACTTTTAAAAGGCAGTAGGTAGTACCTGGGTGCATGATAGCAACAATTTTCATTTTTAATTTTCTTGTGTCGTTTTTGTGGTCAGGGTGATTTAGTAAATAGAAAACCTGGCCTATTTCACACTGCTTGTATAAGTTTTTCAGTAAATTCCAAATCCATCTTTCCTATTTCGCTCTCATGAACAGTCGATTGCTACAGACGCGTCCGAGTCACACGCGGAACCGCTCCAAAATATCGGCCAACGTGCGGTGATGTAGATGGCGCCTGAGGAAATGAGCGAAATCATGTTAGAAAGAGATCACATAATAGTCAGTTTTGTACGTTAGAGCAGGGAATTTCGCTCCTGTTTCGCCGCCAAAGAACTCACAACTCGCAGCGAAACTATTGCGGTTTCGCCCTTTAAGTTTCGCAGTGGAGGTGTGAATGTCCCACAGTTGGCCAAAGGCCTCCTTGATATCCTTTCAGGTACTTTTCATGCGCCACCTCAAACCAGCCTTCGAGATGCGCTTCTAGATAACCAGACGGCCTTCCCTGGGCCGGTCTCGGTGTGTTCTTTCTGAATCTGTAGCGCGTCGGGTATGTTCGCGGACGCACGCGTTCCAGTTTTTGGCTCGCTGCTGGGCCTGCGAATCGCATCACTGAAGTTTCGCGTGCGTGACAGCCCCAACTGCCTCGTGGCTACTGTAGCCGTATGTAGCCGGCACTTTCGGCAAGATAGATGGCAAAATAATGTTCCCACTGGATGGCGGCACGCAGACCGTCATTCAGATATATGTGCTTATAGGTGGTTATTTTGTTTAACGTGTTTTAGTTTGTAGTGCTAAGTTATTTTATTTTTGTTGTTTTGTAATGGATCTCTGGTTTGAAAATAAAGATCTTATTATTATTTACTGTAACAACACCAAAATTGTTCTATATCTATTTTACATATTGTTAATTCTACGGTTACTTACCACGGCGGTCTTGAGATCTTTCAGATAACCTTTGTACCTTTGAACTTGATGAACAGATGATTTGAACACACACTGGTCCTGTCTTTTCATTCTGCATACTCAAATAGGAGTAAACTTCTTCAGGTCAATAAAAGTACCCACGAAAAGTTCGTGTAAGATAAACTGTTACAAACCCCTGAAAAGATAGTTTGTGCATATTAACATAAGTTATAAAAGATTATGGAGAACAAAATTTCGAAGAATAACTATTATAAAAGTTACCGATTCCTTTGTCAACTGTGAAGATCATGACAATTTCCACAGTTTTTTCTTACTCCTTTCATTCTTACGGTTAATGGGGGATCTACCCAATAAGAGGTGTAAATGGACTCTTCATAAATCCGGCAACCAAGCATTCTGTACATCACAATAAAGTAACTCTTCAGTGGATCACTCGGCAATGATGCGGCCGACGAACTTGCCAGAAGAGGATCCAGCACAAAACCCTACGGAACCGAACCCATTGTCCCCATTCCCTTCAAGCAGCTGAGAAACTGGTTAAAGGATCACACCCGATTACAAGCAGAGAAATGGTGGGCCTCGGCACCAGGTTGTAGGCAATCCAAGGAGGCAATGCCATCCTTGGATCCAAAGCTGACCAGGCGCCTTCTGCGCCTGGTCAGAAACAGCCTGCGTCTGGTGGCGGGGACCATCACTGGACACTGCTCGCTGAACAAACACTTTCACACCCTAGGTATCACTGACAGTCCCCTGTGCAGAGCGTGCATGGAGGCGGAGGAGACGGTAACGCATGTGCTCCTGGAGTGCACAGGCGTTAACAAGATACGCGAAGAGACCCTGGGAACACCAGGATCACTTGCAGATGTCCTGAGGAGTACGGGAGGTCTAATCTGCTTCTGGAGGGAGGTGGGCTGGTTGGAGTAATCGGCCACCATGGCTCACGCACAATGGTCCATTTCAAGGACTAAGTGCGGAAACCTAAAACCCCATGATAGATAGATAGAAGTAACTCTTTTTTTGGGGTTAATAAATCAAATCTTACGGTAGGACTATGAAACGCACTCAAAACATTGTGCTGATGAATGCATCGAATTGTACTAGGGTTAAGGAGGAATATAAAAGAAATTAACTTAAAACATTAAACACATGAATTAACAAACAAAGTGAGAACTTTGATCCACATATCTCCGTAACTAGAAAGGTCTCCATATGTGGTCCGAAACAAAAAATGATCGCAATGTCGGGCAGAACAAGTGGCGGCCCATCTGGTGGAAAGGGGTCACCGCCATCGATGAACATCTGCAACACCGTGGCATGCTGGGTACAGCACATGCGTTGCTATTGCAGAGACACGGTTGAAATGATGTATGACTCTGTTTCGTGAGAGCATGGCGCGGTGGATCTGTAAGCGCATTACTTTGTGTAATTTATTTTATCACCACTGCTCTCAGGGCCTCGATTCTGCTATTACAATAGATTGATTTCATAATGATCAAGTTCTGTCAAATTTTGACAAGTTTGTTAATTCTACTCATGGAGGTAGGAAAGAGATTCTACTATCATAATGGCGCCATTATGACATATCAATGATAAAACTGACACTTCAGAAAGAAATGTCATAGAATGATAATCTCGTACATGAAATCTGGCATGAATAAATGTTTGCATTTAGTAGTAGATTTCGAAAACCATTTGTACTAAGGGTTTTATAATAATGACAATACGACAATGCCATTAAAATAGAATTTTATTACGAGACCATTGACCGACCATTGTGAATTTAGCAGATTACGAACTTTAAGCAAAATGACAATGGAATGAGAATGGAATCGTGTTGGAGTGACGAATTTATTTAAATAGCAGAATTAGGCCCCAGAAACGGTGAAGGAAAACATCGAGAGGAAACCGGGCATGTCCTAGAACCAAACATTCGAAGACGTGTGACATCCAAGGAGGCCGTGTGATAGGCTGATTATAAAGTACTTCTACAGCTATTCCTATACTACTTCTTGACAGTTTTGGCTTGCTATAACGCAGCTACTTTTAAAAGGTCACCTAGAAGCAGTGCATGATTAGGAGTTCTTAATCTTCTCACACAAAACCAATGGATATCATAATTACCCAGTACTAACTGGGTTGTGGAGGTCAGATGGGCAGTCGGTCCATGTAATATCCTGATATACAGCCGTATCCGATGAGACTGGAAGCCAGCCGAATGTCGTTGTTAGGAAAAGGCCAGGCAAATGATGTAGCTGACTATCTATACTAATATTATAAAGCAGAAGAGTTTGTTCGTTTGGCTGAACGCGCTAATCTCAGGAAGTACTGGTTCAAATTAAAAAAAAATATTTGTTGGATAGTCCATTTATCGAGGAAGGCTTTAGGCTATATAACATCAAGCTGCGACCATTAGGAGCGGAGCAGGAATTAAAATGTTGCAAAAACGGGGATTTTTTTTTCCTTTCGTTTTTCTCTCCTATGTGACGCAGACGAAGTTGCGTGGGTCAGCTAGTAATTCATAATGGTAAGGCACATTGAACACATAATTGATGACACTATCAAGTACCTCGAGTTTAAAATGCAGTCTGCAAAGCAGAGTTGCAATTTCCAAATCCAGAACGAAAAATATTACAAGCTTTCATATATTTCGCGAGACAGACATGGTTTACTGCCAAACCCATAAATTCACTACGAGCAACATAATATTGCTCCTATTTGGAACTCAATTTATTTATCCCATAACTTATAGCCCAGCTTAATTTACATGATGGGCAAAATATATTTATAAACATTTATTTTGATACTCAGTTATTTATAGAGATCTAATTTTACACAGCGTTATTCATAGTAATGTTCTTGAATTAAATATGAAGTCTCGCCTTTAAGTCTAGAAGAAGACAATTTAATCTGACACCTCCTTGCAGAGATGCCTAGTCTACACTATGTCCGCGACGCGAGTTCACTCGCGCGAATTTTTATTTTAGGAAAACTAATATCATGCCAGAATATCTCCGGAGAGCAAGACAGGTGTGTACCTCATCCGGGGTTGTAGGACCGTCGAAAGAGATACCGTGGCCCTTGAAATAAAGGGCGAGGAAGGAACATGGATGGGTTTTAGTAAGTAAAAGTCTGACACTCCCTCCAGCTCCGCCCAGAGTGAGAGAAGTCATTTGCTGATTCCCCATCCGAAAAACAAAAAAGGTGTGTACCTCATGTAGACTCACAATTCGCCAGTTATGATCAAGTTATCTATACTAATATTATAAAGCAGAAGAGTTTGTTTGTTTGGTTGAGCGCTAATCTCAGGAACTACTCGTTCGAATTGGCAAAAATATTTTTGTGTTGGTTAGTCCATTTATCGAGGAAGGCTTTAGGATATATAACATCACGCTACAATTATTAGGATCGGAGCAGGAATGAAAAATGTTGCTAAAACGGGTTATTTTTTTCCTCTCGTTTTTAATAAGGGGCAATAAGGGCCCTACCCGACCCTATTGCCACCAACCGACCACTAATCCAGATTCGGGCTGTTAATGAGACATTTCTGGTGGAATAACCCTAATGGCATGTTGCCTGACCTGAGAATCAAACCCAGGCTTTCATGTCCAGGATTAGACCACAGCGTCCAGAGGTCGTGAGAGATTAGTTTTGGTCGATCGAGGCGTTAGGGTGGGTGGTGAACGATCTAGGACCGAGGTAAATCTTATACAGGATGTATTTCACCTCATCACAAAGCCGTTAACCAAGCATTCTGTATATCAAACTAGGTAACTTTACGCAAAATATATTGCTGGGAAACAACTTTTTTTTTGAGGTTATAAATCATGTTTTGTGGTATAACTCAATGTAACACACTCAAAACATTGTGCGGATGGATTGATTGAATAGTACGGGGGTCGTAGAGATATTTAAAGTAAAAACCATGCGATCAAAAGTGGTATTTAAAAAAAAGCTTGTCAAAATCTCGCAACTTTGACCCCCAATATCTCCGTAACTAGAAGGTTCCCCAAGGTATAGTGTAGAACAAAAAAATGATCAGAATGACGAGTAGAACAAGTGTCTTTCGTATTCGTTAAGAGGTGTTTTACACCCTTTATTACATCAGAAATATTACAAAATAAGTCACAAACGTGGCTCACACGATGCTCACACGAATAATAACAGTTATTACAATCGAGAATCATTTGAGACCACTAATTGACAACACAAATGCAACTATGATTGTATTTTTTAACCGACTTCCAAAAAGGAGGAGGTTCTCTATTCGACTGTATGTATTTTTTTTTTTTTATGTATGTTCACCGATTACTCGAAGACGCCTGAACCGATTTGAAAAATTCTTTTTTTGTTTGAAAGGGTATACTTCCAAGTAGGTCCCATAGCCACCAAATTGGGATCTGATGATGGAATCTTGGCAAAATCGAGGGAACTCTTCAAATTTTATCTGAAAACGTGTTGCGATTTTGGTATTTTCTACAACAAGTGAAGCATTTGCGTTTGATAAGAACCATTCTACCATCAGATCTGATGATGAAGCCAAGAGTCACGGAACTCCATAATGAGACAATGTACCATAGTCGTGTTTGGGCTTGTTGTAATTGTAACGGTATGCACTTTCCATGTATCAAGCACCTGTGAACCACTAAAAAGAGAAAAATAAAAACTTTTTTGCAAAAAATAAAACCGACTTCAAAAAAACAAAAAAGTGAAAAATAACTTTAGCTTCTGAAGTCGGTGACAAAATAACTACAGCAATCAAACAAAGGTCACCGACTTCAGAAGCTAAAGTAATTTTTCACTTTTTTGTTTTTTTTGAAGTCGGTTTTATTTTTTGCAAAAAAGTTTTTTTACGATTGCAGAGGTCGAGACTAGAGATGAACTACTTATGTTATAAGTATAGCTACACGCTAGGCGACTTTTGTTGCCACAGTTCGACGATTTTTTTAATGATCTTGACGTACAAGATTAAAACAAGAGAATATAGAGAGAGAAGA
The DNA here is from genome assembly GCA_916618015.1 of Xestia c-nigrum. Taxonomy (NCBI): domain Eukaryota; kingdom Metazoa; phylum Arthropoda; class Insecta; order Lepidoptera; family Noctuidae; genus Xestia; species Xestia c-nigrum. Next base: position 8,711,869 of record OU745251.1, on the reverse strand, counting down.
GTATTCAATGATTCCCGCTAGCAAAGACGAAAATCAGTAACATTCTAATAGCGCCCGTGTTTCCTTCCCCTTAAAACTAGTCAGCTTTCAAATGGCTTATTCCAGAAATTGAGGTTAGCAGGAGGTATAAAAAAAAAAACTAAACTTAGATTTCGACGACCCAAATGGCGCAGCGGTACCTACTGAGGCTGCCTTACGTTCTTAGGGTCCCGGGTTCGAATCCCGGCAGGAGCAAATGTTTGTGTGATGAGCATGGACATTTGTTTCCGAGTCATGGATATATGTATAATAAGTATGTATTTACAAACAAAAAGTATACATGTAGTATATCAACTGTCTGGTGACCACGGCACAAGCTTTACTTAGTGTGGCACTAGATGGTGCTGTGTAATGTCCAGCAATATTTATATTTATTTATTTATTTTTCAGGAAGCACATGAATGATAGAGGAAGTGATGTAGTTTCCACTATTTGTTCGTTCGTAGCCGAAGTTGTGGCCGAAATTCAATTGCGATTCGTTTCGGGTCTTTCAGTTCTTGCAGTAATTACGAACCTGTCTCATGATTGGATTTAATCTGACTTTTAAAACTACAGTTGTTAAAGAATAAACTAATAACTATGTCTCAGCTAACTGCTTAATGAAGCCTTCAACTTGAATTTAGGAGTCATTCATGTCTTTTTTGTATGTAAAACGTATTAAGAAGGGATTCCTTGTGACCATAAATTGTTTCTGTCCCATAAATGTCGGTAGCGATATTATGTAACATAAAAACTATGATGAGGGACAAAATCGTGCTCAAAGTAGAGGCAAAAGAATATTTATGGCCACTGACTCTTGAACAGATCGTAAAAGGAGGAGCAATGTGGTCCACGAGATGACTACTTACTCGAAATGATTTGAGCCGGCAATGATGATCCCTAAGAAATTACCTATAAACACTTTTGAAGTTTATGGTCGTGTTTGCCCCGTATACGCAGTCATGATTCTATATTTAAAACTAGATGGAGATGGTTATTTGAAATTCGAAGCTTACCAACGTTAAGATTTCGGGTTTGAGTGCACTGAAAAAAATGCAATTCAATCAAGTGACTTTTTAGCTTGATTGACGATATCTTGTTTAGATCAATCAAAATCTTAGTTAAGTTGATCATCACGACATGATTGCAGCAATACTAGTTCACTTGATTGAGCGCTCAAACAAGTTTCTCGATTACCCTTAACAAGACATCATAGTAGAAGAGTTAAAAAAGAGACAAGTTCAAAAAATGTTAACTGTAACAAAGTAAGTTAGCTGTGTCAATCAAGCATTTTGATTACTTCAATAAAGATTATTGAAACTTTATTAAGTTGGTGTGACTTGATAGCATCTATCATTGCAATTAATTGTATTAATCATACAACTTGGTCTAATCTTGCGCTAAATGTTTGAGCTAAATAAGTTGCTTGGTTGTGTTTATCAAATACATCATACAAACAAACTACATGACAACATGATTCCAACTATCACGTACGGTGTTTGTCCTAATAAAGGTTCGTGTTTGCCCTGAACAAGTCGCTTGTTTGCCCTAGTCAAGTCTGATAGTTGTATCTATCAAAAACATCGGTCAAAATACTCCAACACAACTTGATTGCGGCTACCAAGTAGGGTGTTCACCCTTAAAAAGTAGAATGTTTGCTCAAAACAAGTGGCTTGTTTGCCCTAATCAAGTTTAAATGATAAATTCTATCCGACTTGATAGTTCACCTTAATAAAGGTGCGTGTTTGCCCTGAACAAGAAACTTGTTTGCTCCAATCAACCTTCTTGGTTGTATCTATCAAATACAACTTGATTGCAGCTATCAAGTAAGGTGTTTACCCTAATAAAGGTGCGTGTTTGCTCTGAACAAGAAGCTTGTTTGCCCCAATCAACCTTCTTGGTTGTATCTATCAAATAAATCATTAAAAATACTCCAACACAACTTGATTGCAGCTATCAAGTAAGGTTTTTACCCTAATAAAGCTGCGTGTTTGCCATAAACAAAAAGCTTGTTTGTCTTAACCCAGTCACTGCGGGTTTCCACTAGGGTTGCCACCTTTATTTTGGACAAATATACCTAGTATTTTCCCAAAAAAGCTGCAAAAATATAGTAAATATAAATTCAGAAAAAAAAGTTACAAATTTATTTTTAAACATCATGCAATCTAAAAAGAAATCCCGCTTAGGTAAGTGTACTGTAACACTTTGCTCCATATTTGTCAATAACATCTTCCATGTTTTTTTTATTTTACCAGCAGAAGTTAAACAATTAAAACAATTATTGACAGTTTGACAGTTGACGTTTTGTTACCGCAAATGCGTTTCGTTCTGAAATACTCCGTGCAGCGCTGCACGGGTACGTTCCAGCCAGACTTCCAGTCAAAGTTTATAAAAAAAAGCGCGACAGTTGAATCAGGGATAAAAATACAGTATTTTTCTATAATATTTATTACAATTTCCTGAAATCAAGTACGATACTATATATTAATAGGTATACAGGGTGAATTTTAATAAATGCGACAAAATGAAATTGGAGCTTCAGTTACAGTAACACAGTAATTATATACTGTCTTTTCTACAATCTAAATCATTAAAAAAAATACGCGATTATCGTTTTCAAAAGATCCATTGATGTTATTATCTTTATTCGAGTACGAATTATCGGTATTCCAGTAATATGCAAAATAAATAAGAAAAAATAAGGCAAAATTAGGTAAATGACCGCTATATTGAGCACTGCGATGAGTCGGACGAGATTTTTTGATACTTTTATTATTTTAACGGTTTTCGTAACACTGCAATCTATTATTTTTTTAATTTTACATTTGATATTTTATACATTTTCTTGACAACACGTATTATTGAATATTTAAATTTGTCGCATCTATTCAATTTCACCCTGTAGTACGGGTGGCCACCGTAGTTTCCACCAAGAAGATGTTTACACAAAGCGTGCACATTGCACAACACAACTATATAAAATATAAAGAAATAAACAACTGTCACTAGTGCCAGTGTTAACCCTAAACAAATGATTTTTTTTCTACTCCTAAGTATAGTATAGATAGACTTTTGTTAACGTTTACTAGAAATTATAAAATACCTTGGCTTGGTTATTGTTCAGTTTGATCTATAGTTTTGCATTTAGATATTGTAATTGAACTGCTGCGTTATCAAGTAATTTTTTGTTATGACTAAAACCAATAAAAAAAAATGAGTGGGATGTTCAAGTAAACGTGGCAATTTTAGGAGTTTTTGCCTTTAGCTTAGGGGTAAATATTTTTAGGAGTTGGTAACCCTGGCCTCCAGCCCAGCGGCCAGCCGCCACGCCGCACGCGCCATCTCTGACTTTCTATCTACTCTCAAGCAAGTTCTTTCTCGTCTCGACTCGTACGGCGCGCGCCCGCGACGCGGGCGCGCGCCGCCGCGTATTTGTTCTGTAGCCGTCACTCAGCCGCCAGCCGCAGCCGTTTTTTTTGTTCATTTTCTGTGAAAAATATCAATAATTCTAATCTAGATTCATTTAATGAGTGAGTTAATTTCCGTGAAAAACAAGAATCAAATCTAGACACAACACTTTTTATACCTATTTCATTTGTGGGATACCTCTGGTAAGTATTTGTCTTTAAATTTTATTGACAATTTGCTGTGTTTGTGATGCATCCTAACTAAAATTATTTTATCTAGCGTGCACGCTTGTGGTGTTTATAATGGACGAAGTTTTAGAGCTTTTAACAACTTGGGGCCTCTCTGAGCTTGCAGGCACGTTTTTAGGTAGGTACAAATAATTAATTTCATTTCTAACCTCATTTTTTTTCACTGCGTCTGACACATTGTCACACTTCGTTAGTCGTATAGCGTATTCGTCTTATAAATAGCCAGTTAAAGGTGAATAGAGCCTCCACCCTTCGTCGTAATTGTCGAAAAAACGCGAATACGAATAGCGAAGTGTGCGAACAACGGTTTTATGATGATGTATTTTCATAGCGCGTTGCTGTGATACTGTAGGCACTTTACTAGCGCATTAGTGATGACCACATCCCTGCATGCACAGGGGCATAACAGCCACCTAACCGTTGTTGCAGAGGACATGATGTGTAAGACCGGCAGTACTTGGGCCAAACTCCATCCTAGTGGCAAAAAAGCCTATGTTTTGTTTTAGATTATTTATTTAAGGTTTTTTGCTTACTAACACATTAAAGATACATAGTATCTGAAATGAAAATTTTACATTTTGATAGGTAGGCAAGCATCCTTTAAGAAAAAACAGGATTAACCTGTTTGTATGCATCAACCTAGTTGAGAGACCATGTTATGCATAACTAACTTGTTGATCATGTTAGTAGTCCCCCATAGCTTAGTTGGCAGCAGCGCTGCCTTCTGCGCTGTGGGCGGTGGGTTCGATACCTACCGAGAACAAACATTTGTTTGATGAACATTAATGTTTGTTCGCTGTCTGGGTTTTATTATAATATTTTATGTATCTAATATTTATTTACAAAAAAAAAGTATGTATTATACCAACTTCCTTTTTCCCAAAGTACAGTGGGATATGCATCAAACATTCAAACTATACACTCCTTGCCGTTGCCTTGTGTAACTGTATCTGTGTCTGTCTGTACAAGCTTAGCTTAGTATGGTGTTGATAGTGATGTGTGAAATATCCATGGTAAAAAAATATTTTATTTAAAATTTGATAGAGTGAGAGAAACAATTAAATAACTTTAGTGATTTTAATGAGATGCAACAAAAACTTTAAAGTTGAATTGCCATACCAAGTTAGCAGGGGGAAGTCAGAGGCAAGTCCAAACATTATGTTTAGCATAAATGTAAATAGGGGGGTGGGCATCACAAGATCTTAGTTCTAGGCGAACAATACCTACTTATAGTAAAATAAAAATATTGATTTCATAATAAATAAATATGAACATTATTGGACATTTCACACATTATTTAGTCCTATTAGTATATAGTCCCAAACTTGTACAGATTGTAATATGGGTTATATATCTTTCAATATATGTCACGGTCAAAATTCTTAGTCGAAACTACTTCTGACTAGTCAAAACGAATTAAACAAACATTTCCATAGAAACTTATTAGGTTAAGGTTTTTTTCAACAAATTTTTAATGCAGAAATCGCATTTTAATTTAAAGGTTCTGACTGACACCAGTCAAAAGTGGTTTTGACTGAATAAGAGTTTTGCCTGTAACATATATTTAAAAAAAACAAAGTCGTGTTAGGGTTAGGGCGCGTACCTACACATATTGGTCCGTTTTAACAGATCAGAATTGGACCGGAGCGACATGATTACTGAATCCGGAATACTGTTTTGTGTGTGAACTCGCTCATGCAACTCCATACGCCATCAAATAATGGACCTGTAAAACGGATCGCTATGTGTACGAGCCCTCAGTTACACCACCTAAAACTCAAGAACGGCTGGACCAATTTTCATGATTTTTGTGTTTTTGGATTAATCTTCGCCCAGAATAGTTAATAAGGAACTAGAACTTATTTAATAAGGAAGAAAATTAATGTCAATCAATAAATAACAATAAAAACATCAGTGTAACCGTTCATTTGTTAAGTTTGTGAGTTGATCAGGTTGTGGGTGGTAGGTGGTAGACACGGTCACCGCCCAACGAAGTGGGCATGATCAGCATGTTATATTTATATAAAAAAAAGGTAATAATTTTCGGACTAACTTTACTAATAAGTAGTTAATATTATACACTTTCAGATAATCAAGTTACTCTGGAGGCATTAGCTGCCCTTACGCCAGACACCATCAAAGAACTGGTCCCCAAAGTAGGCCAACGAGTGCTATTTCTACGTTGCTGGAGGGTGTGGTTTGCGGAATATGTAGGCAAAGAGCCTTCAGATGATGCGAGTATTGTAGTAAGTGACAATAACATTGTATTCATTCATTTTTGAATAAAGTAAGCCTTAATGAAGTCTAATTTGTTTTGTTGTTTCAGAGCCTTGATATCTCAACCACAGCTTTGGAAGTCTTTAATGATAAGCAAAGCATTGGTACAGCTGGGGTTGTGTATGACTTAACACCTGCCTGTAGTCCATCAACACAATCCCAAACTGCACAGGACAGTGGTGTAAGTATTCATTTATGTACATAATTATCTAAATATTTATAAAAGTACAATTAGTAACGCCACGCAGCACAGTTTACCATTTGCAATAGTAGAGACAAGTCGCCACGGGCGGCCTCAGGCTGCGGCTCACAATGATATGTGTTTCTTTTCGTGTAGTAAATAATGTTATATTTTGAGTCGCGTTATTTAAATGTGAGCGCAGAGTCGCGTCGCATCGCGTCTCGGTGTGAGCCATCTCTTATGTTAAGGAATTAACACCAATGTGTTTTGTTTTAACTGAAATTTATAGCAACTGAATTTTATGTTTATAGGTATTGCAGACTCTACTCGCACAAAACTTAGAGACAGCAGGTCTGCTGGTTCATGCAGGTGACAGTCTTCCTGGAGACAGTGCTCGAAATCTATTAGCTTCTGTTATAGCAAAAGAAATTCTACAAAAATTTCAAAACATACCAATTCGGGGTGATTTATACTACAAGTGGTGCTCTGAAATAAAAAAAACTCTTCCCTGGGGAGAGGTCAACCACATATTATATTCCAGCCTGCAAAACAGCAAATGGTACCACTCTACAGGCGAGAGGCAAACTAGTAAACCAGATCCTTAACACCCGGAAACGCTTTCAAAGGCATGGAGTGTTAGCTGTAAAGGCAAAAAAAAGCAGGGAGTCAAGTCCATTAAATTCAACTTTTTGCCCATCACCAAGACCGCTACCTTCAACGTTTTCTAACGAGCCTGATGAAATTTTCACTTCTACTTCTGTTGAGGAGGATATAACGTGGCTCAAACACTCATCTGATCCATGGTACATAGTTGAGGAAAAATGGAAACGAACTTGTGAACATAGAATCCGAAATTTACATGCTGGTGAAACAGGGCCGACCATCGAGAAATATGTTGATGATTTTCCAGCACTGAAAACGCCATTAGGTTATTGTTTGGTAAGTGTTTATAATTATTTACTCACATTTACCTACCTGTTATTTTGGATGAAATGTGTATTACTGGTATCAAAAACTTTTTTCTAGTCTTTTTAGGGTACTGACTCAAAGAAGGGTAAAACGGGACCCTATTATTAAGACTCCGCTGTCTGTCTATCTGTATGTCTGTTGAGTTGAAATTTTCACAGATGTTTTAAATATTTATTTTCAATGGATTGTCTTTAAAGTCCGCAGTCGGACACTTCTAGTTATGGGGTTTAGGTTTCCGCACTTAGTCCTTAAAGCGGACCATTGTGCCTTAATGTCCACCAATATTGATGTGTTTTTTTATTTCTAGTTGGAGCATGATTTTGAAGTTTCTCATCCAAACCACACCAAAAATTTACTATTAAATTTCCCACTGTTGAAGACAAACATCATCAGATTGCTAAACCAGAGAAAAACCAAAGATAATTTTTATACGGAAATTGCTGAGCTTGCCGATCGTAAGTGTATTTTTTTTTATTACAAAAAGGAAGAGTTTCTCACGGTTCTTCTTGATTAAGTAGTGACAGAATATGACAATTTGTTTTCTCTATTTTAGATCCCGATGAAGAAGTTACAAATTTAGTGGCATTTATGGCCATACCGCTCCTTCTTCGCTCAGCTGTGAGTTTTTCTGGCAAAAGAAAGACAAATAAAGCTTGGAAGCCAACGAAAGTGGAGGCACGTGACGCTTTCATAACCCATATAAGGAATAATGAAATAAAAGAAGCAATACACAGGAGGAAACAGAAACTCATGGATAAAGGTTTTTCGCCACAGCCATTTTGCATTATTGTAGGCCCTTCTTTATCGGAAATAACCACATTCTTGATTGTTGTAAATGATTGCGCTGTATACGAAAGAACAAATATATTAGCGGCAGTTGATACTTGTTTCAAAGCTATATGGGCTTTGAATGCTGAATATTCGTTTGACTCGTATGCAACATGGTACTTCATCCAACGAGGACTGTATAAAATCACATCACAGTTTGATAAAGGATCGACTGCTGCTGAGTCATTGCTCAGCGATTGTAAAATAGCTTTGTAATTAACTAGTTACGTACCTACTTAAAATGGTTAAATGTTTCGTATGTAGATCAGAATTATTAAATTTTGCTGCACTTAAATTCCATTTTAACAGTATTCATAGCAAGAAAGACCTCAAAATATATGTATGCATAGAAAATGACTGTGGTCGAAAATTTCAATTGTTGAACTCTTTTAGACGTCATTTTTTTCGGGAGCATAACTCTGATTCGGAAGTCGGTATAGTGCCAATTCAACTGTCACAGCAGAATGCTACTTATTTACCCAGAGAGTCGATACCTGAGTTAGATGTTCAGGTGGATGTCGCCGTTACTGATGCAGTTGCAAATAAAGATTATTTTGAAAATTCTGCTGCAGTTGTAGCTGATGCTTCTAGTATTGAAACTACCGTTGAAAAATCATTGTCAATTTTTATAGCAAATCTATATGCCAATCCACTTTTACCTAGAAATGCTGTACAGGCGGTAATAAATGGATTTGAAGAGTTTTTGTCAAATTCTGTTGTACCGGCTATTACGGAGCGCCTTAAATTATTGTCCGCAGAAAATTCGATTTCTTCTACCAGTATCAATACATTGACAAACAATCTTTTGCCACTTATTACTTCACCATGGAACCAATTTAATACTGAACATAAACGCTTACAATACTTTAATAACATAGATACTTATATTAAACCACAAGAAGTCATAATTGGTCAGAGGTTTGACAGTGTAAAACGAGCCGGTGTAACGCGTATGGTACCTGTTGCATGCAAGCAACATTTTATTCCCCTTCGACAAGTCCTAAAAAAATTTTTCAGTTTGGAAAATATTCTATCGGAAACCTTGAACTACATGACTTGTCTCATCAATAATCAGTCAGGTGCTGCTGTTGAAAATTTTATCCAGGGCTCATTTTGGCAGAGCAGAATAAGAGCGCGCTCAAATAAAACTGTTATTCCGTTTTTCATTTTTTTCGACGATTATGAGACTGGTAATGTATTGGGGAGTCGTTCAGGTCAACATAAATTAGGGGCTGTATACGCGTCCATTCCTTGTCTTCCACCTACCCGTTCTTCTATACTAAACAACATATTTCTCACCTTGTTATTTCATTCGTCAGATAGAGCATTATTTGGTAATAAGGTAATTTTTCGATGTATCATAGATGAATGTAATTATCTTAGCGAAGCCGGTATATATTTTGACATACCTGGATACGAAGGTACCATCTATTTTGAGCTTGGGCTAATTATTGGGGATAATCTAGGCATCCACTCGATGACAGGTTTCGTAGAAAGTTTTTCAGCCAATTTCGCATGCAGAATATGTAAAACCAGAAAAGAGGTCATGAAAAGTCAATGTTGGGAAGATGTAACATTGCTCCGTACGTCGACAAATTATGAATCGGATTTACTTACCAACAATGTTGCAGAAACTGGTATCAAGGAAAGATGTATTTGGCTTGACGTTAAAGGTTTCGATTTGTTTAATCAGGTCGGTGTCGACTGCATGCATGATATATTAGAAGGGGTTGCCAAGTATGTGATGAACTTTGTTCTTCTTCAGTACATTCGACATTTCAAACTTTTTTCATTATTTTTTCTCAATGAACGATTACATGCTTTTGCGTATGGCCCTGATAGTAAAAATCAACCATGTTCTTTGAGCATGGAACACTTAATTCAAGGAAACGTTCGTTTCTCCGCTTCAGAGATGCTGACTTTCCTAAGATACTTTGGGTTACTAGTCGGAGAGTTAGTTCCTAGAGGAGACGACACTTGGGCTTTATATCTACAGTTAAGAAAGGTACTTGAAATAGTTTTATGTACAGCATTTGCTAAAGGTACTGACGAATTATTGCAGTCCACAATTGCTGAGCTTAATCAGATGTACATGTCAGTTACCCATGTTCATTTAAAACCAAAGTTTCATCATATGATTCACTACCATTCTGCTCTTAAAAAGTTTGGTCCTCTAGTGTCTTTATGGTCAATGAGATTCGAAGCAAAGCATAGAATTTCTAAAATAGCTGCTAGAGCTTCGTACAATCGCAGAAATATAACATGGTCATTAAGTATGAAACATCAACTTAATCTAAATGCAATTTTTATATGTGGAAAATTGAGTGATATTCTTAAAACTGGACCGGTTAAACGTGTGTTATCTTTCAAAGTCAGATACTTACAAACTCTCTTGCAATTGTGTCCCAACAAAAGTATCACCAAAGTAACTTGGGCGACTGTATCTTCGACACGCTACACTGAGGGCACTATACTAGTGAACTCTACCTACAATGATGAGTTGGTTACTTTTTTAAAAGTAAAAAGCATATATTTATATGATTCCACTAGTCTGATGTTTGAGGGAACTTTATTTCAGACTGTGAGTTTTGACGATCATTTGTTTGCCTATGAGGTTAAAGAACCTGAAGCAACAGAAATGGTAGTACTGTTCTACAATAAGCTAGTTTCTCCGATACCTTGTAATATAAATGTCCTTATGTCTGGGAAAACATATATAACAATTCGTAGTCCGCTTTAAAATAAAACAATATAATTTAGTATAGTAGGTATGTGGTTTAGCTTGTTCTTCTTTTGCTTTTGTTCTTTCCTTGGTTTGTAGGGATTCTCAGGGGTTGTATGTTTTGTATGGATACCACGAAGGGGTTTTTATACGTTTTCGTATAAAAGAATTCAACAATTGAAATTTTCGACCTTACGTAGGATTAAATTTGAACTACCTTTAACGTCTATAGTACAATAAGTAATCATATCACACGGTGTTTTTGGAGGAGATTTCATTAAAATTATTGGTGTGATGTGTTAGTCCCGTAGCTCACTTAAGGTGTCCTGTTGGTCATTCTGATCCAGCAGGGATGGCAAGGGATAAAAGCAGCTGCAGGGAGACTACCTGTCAACCCTCGGCTGATGAAATAAGCTAGGGAATCACGCTTGATTTTCGATTTCATCTCCTGTTAGTTTAAAACTAATCAGGCGTTGGAACTTTGGTACTTAAAAACTAAATTAATATTGTTTTTTTCTTTTTTCATATCATTTTTTGGAAGTCACTGTTTTGTCCACTCTTTAGACAGAGTTTTTTTCGTTAACCAATACTTGATTTTAATGCGCAGAAACAGTAAATATTATTTTTTAGTTTTTTATTTGGTATCAGTAACTTTAATCAAAAACTTTAATACCATAATAATGTTTATTCAGTATTATTATGTCAGACTATCTGTCTGTCTAATTAACCTTAATTGCGTTATTCTTTTATGAGAGTATATACACAATTTATATAACTTAGGTATATCGTTCTAAATATACTTTACAATTAAAATTTAATTTAAGTCTAATACATGTAAGATTTTGTCTGTAACTCACTGTATATATAACCTGTCTGTTACCTAACAATATATTATGATTGTATAATAATTATATCGTTTAATTTAATTTTCCCTACTATAGGATAACAAACTTTTTTAGGAGATAGGTAGGTTACCTAACAATTTTTGACATATATTTTTCTTTGGGTTTTTATCGATAATCTTGTGTGCTCCGAACAAGTTAGATTAATGTACCAATTAAGTGAAACTTGATTTTTAATTGTCACACAATACTAAATCAACATTCGGTATTACATTTTACTAGTCTCTGGTATTACAAAACAAAAATACCGAATGCTGAGCTAGCATTATGTGACATTATAAATCAAGTTCCACTTGATTGGTACATTCATCTAATTTGTTTGGAGCAGCCAAGATTATCTTTATAACCCCGAACAAGAAACATGATTAAATGTATCAAGAGTCTTGTTTAGGGCAAACAAGCTACTTGGTAAGTATAAACAAGCCACTTTGTTAGGTTTGTTAGGGTGAACAAGCTACTTGGTTAGTGTTAACAAGTCACTTTATTTGGGTGAACAAACTAGTTGGTTAGTTTGAACAAGTAACGTTATTAGGGTGAACAAGCTACTTGGCAAGTATAAACAAGCCACTTTATTAGGGCAAACAAGCTAATTGGTAAGTATAATCAAGCCAATTTATTCGGGTGAACAAGCTACTTGGTTAGTGTTAACAAGTCACTTTATTAGGGTGAACAAACTACTTGGTTAGTGTTAACAAGTCACTTTATTAGGGTGAACAAACTACTTGGTTAGTGTTAACAAGTCACTTTATTAGGGTGAACAAACTACTTGGTTAGTTTAAACAAGTCACTTTATTAGGGTGAACAAGCTACTTGGCAAGTATAAACAAGTCACTTTATTAGGTTTGTTAGGGTGAACAAGCTACTTGGTTAGTGTTAACAAGTCACTTTATTAGGGTGAACAAACTACTTGGTTAGTTTAAACAAGTCACGTTATTAGGGTGAACAAGCTACTTGGTTAGTATAAACAAGCCACTTTATTAGGGTGAACAAGCTACTTGGTTAGTGTTAACAAGTCACTTTATTAGGGTGAACAAACTACTTGGTTAGTTTAAACAAGTCACGTTATTAGGGTGAACAAGCTACTTGGTTAGTATAAACAAGCCACTTTATTAGAGTGAACAAGCTACTTGGTTAGTATAAACCAGCCACTTTATTAGGGTGAACAAGCTACTTGTTTAAGGCAATCAACTTACTGTGTATGTGTGCGTGTATATGGACAAGCCACTTTATTGGGGTGAACAAGCTACTTGGTTAGTATAAACAAGCCACTTTATTAGGGTGAACAAGCTACTTGGTTAGTATAAACAAGTTCCTTTATAAGGGTGAACAAGCTACTTGTTTAAGGCAATCAACTTATTGTGTATGTGTGCGTGTATATGGTACACTGAATAAACTTGGTTGGAGGAACTATGTTTTGACTTGATTGCTGCAAATAGGTTTTGTGATAACTCTAACCAAGATATCTCAATCAAATAAAAGTAGTTGTTGTGATCATTGTGCTTGATAGGCTCAGATGCAAACAAGTTACTTAGTCAATCTAAACCAAATCTTGATTGTGGCAACTACTTTTTTTTTTCAGTGTGCCTTGTCTTGTCCATCGTAAAATAAGGTTCTATCTCTTCAGAAATGTCTCACTTTGCGGTTGAATTTTTATGTGGCTATCACAACAAGCTATCATGGAATAACAAACAAACTCACACGGTATACCGCCGTTTACCCGAATTTTATTTGCCCTAATATCATTTGCCATAATAGTCAACAGCCATAATATCATACGACATAATACTCATTTGCCATACTCTCATTTGCCATATTAGTCACGTGCCAGAATCATTGTTTCCCATAAAGTCACTTACCATAACATCATTTGCCACAATCATTGTAAGCCCTAATTATCACATGCCCTAATTATCACATGCCATAATAATGATATACCATAACATAATTTGCCATCGACATCGGGTGTGTAATGGTTGTTTATATCAAGAGAAATTGGATGCAATTGGGACTTTAGGGCACCCCGACTCGGACAGGTTAGGTTAGAAGGGGATGGCGGGGTCGTGTGAGCGAGCGAAGCGAGCGAATAGACCCCGCCATCCCCTTCGTGGTTATTTTTTATAAACCATACAGAAGTAGGAGCCCCGCGAAGCGGGGCTCCGTCGACCTAGCCCACCATCAACCATGCACAGAAAAAAAAACCATGCACAGAATAAATAAGTTTGTCTAATACTTGTTATGCCATTTAAATATTATGCCATTTAAATATTATGTCTAATAATTATTATGGCACATAAAAATAAGGCAAACAATACTTATGGCATTCGTATCTTATGGTATCTAAAATTCGGGCAATTAAAAGTATGTCATATGTCTTTTAGGGCAAATGAAACATTCGGGCAAATGAAATTCGGTTAAATGAAATGCGGGAAAATGATGATTATGGCATTTATAATCTTCGGGCAAACAATAGACAACCAACTCACACACATACATGAACCCTGTACATAGCATTACACTCTTTGACAACTTTGACAGTCGTGTAAAAATATTAGATACATAATTCAATAAACGGCATCAAAACATTTCCAATAAATTCACACATAAAACTGATTAAAAACAACAAGCACAACACACACAACTTTACTGCAAGCTTATTATTTGAAACCAGCAGTAAAAATACTAATAAACCCCAGCAAGTTGCAAGCATGGAAGTTTATTACAAAATAGGAAAAATAAACTTTACGGCCATTGTTTGCAGTAATCGAGAAATCGGGCTGAATAAAGCAATTAGATCGTATGATACCATTTAGTAGGGCCTCTTAAAAAGCGGTCAATTTAGCGGCCATGTTTATGGGCCAATGTGGAGATGATGAAGAATGGCCATTGGCCACTAACCACTTAATAATCGAACATTGAGGAATGAGGATGTATGTGGTAACTCGCGATAATAGGGAAGTAGAAAATAGAAGCTGCTTCTGATGTGTGAAGCGTAATCTATTATTGTGATCGATAGCTGTTTTAGGCCCTTAGGGTGGTAATTTGAACTTCAAATCTAAATCGGACACTTTCCAATCTGTGGTAACCACTTAATAAATCATTTTTCTATTGTATACGATAGATTTATGGAACATATGGCATCTAATAGATAGATCAGTGGTTAGAGGTAACAGGAGGTTACCTAGTGGAAACTGCTCGTGGATTTAACACACCACTATGAGTAAATTATCTAATTACCAGTACTTACAAAGTAGCGAATAAAATCATGGCAACAGGCATTCCCTAGAATAATATAATAATATCGCTGGATATTAAAACACAGCGCCATCTAGTGCCACACTAAGCAAGGTTTGTGTCGTGGACACCAGATAGTTGATTATACTTTTTTGTTTGTAAATACATACTTATTATACTTAAAAACATCCACGACTCGGAAACAAATGTCCATGCTCATCACACAAACATTTGCTCCCACCGGGATTCGAACACAGGACCCTTAGAACGTAAGGCAGCCTCACCCACCTCTACGCCATTCGGGACGTCAAAGATCAAAGATCGGATCTTCGGAGAGTTGTGACAGTTACAGGGACTCAAACTGTAACCGTAATAATGTGTTTTAACACTGATTTTAAAACAGTTTCAACGGAAATACACTTTTACATGTAACAGATACAATAATGTTACCGAACCAACTGTAACCTGTTATTGTGTTAATAAGTGTTAATATGTGTAACTGATATAATCAGTTTTACAACAAACTGCGACTAGATTTCGGCTATCCAATGGCAAGGCTGAGTTTACTTGTTAAACCTTTTATATCTGTTACAGATATGTTACGGTTACACTTTTGTAAGTGTTTTAGGTTAACACATTTATAAGTGTTACATATTTGATTCTGTTACCAATTCAACATGTAACACTTATAATTCTGTAACCTTTATGAAGGTGTTTTTAAATCCCTGCTGCATTGGGCCCGACTGCATGCCCTACATTTACGCATATTAAATTACAAACCATGCTGGGCAATAGTTTTTTCATTCTTCCAGTTCTCAAAGCAATCGAAAATTTAAACTGTTTTCGATTGCTTTGAGAAAACGTATGCTAAGTCTACGTTATTGCCTCAAGTTTCCATATGTTTAATATTTATACCGTTTGGCCATCGACAGATCAATATGGCTTAATTGGTTTCCCATTTTATATATTCTCTATAACTTGTTTAATATTCAAAACCGATTTCTTGACACAATTTTATTCAAACAGAATTCCCGATTACCATCAAAGTTGCATATAATTTTGTTGATTCTGAAATATCAAATGTCAAATAAAATAGAATTTGATTGCCATACTAACATGTAATTGGGCATATAAAGTTACATTTGGATTTACACTTTAACTTAATAGAGTTAAGTTCAAAAATCTATTGAAGGTTTGTAAAAATCTGTGCAATAGACATTACAATAAGATTATTTGTTAATTTAGTTCAAATATGTGAGGTCTTATGTTCGTCTTCAAACAATTCGTGATTGTGTACCTCTATTACATATGTACGACTCGAATAAATATTTGCAATTATTTTTTACTGAGAAACCGTCAGATCATTAAATATGCCTCCATCATTATATTTGTTCTTATTGCTCGACATGAAGGACGAGTGCTAATAGTCTTCGCTTAGGGCTGATTGAAACTTAATGTAGACATAGATTAGTAAATCATTTATTTACTAAAGGTAATAGTCACATTTCAGGGCAAAGCCATCTTCTCATAGAGAACAGTATATTTGATTCGAATTCCTCAGATCCCTAATCTTCCTCATTGCCTTATCACACTAGCGAATTGAAAGCGGGGCGAGTGCGCATCGAACTCGTTGCACACGCCGCGAAGAAAAACAAAATTAATGATTGGACCAAACACGGATCGCGCACCGCGAACTGATGGCGCCGCATTACATAACGGCGACGTTTTACAATCCGGCGCGCCATTATGTAATACGGCGTGTTATACGAAGGTTGCGGGAATCCGGTGGATGCGAGTAGCAAGGGACCGGTCAATGTGGCGACACTTGGGGGAGGCCTATGTCCAGCAGTGGACGTCTTTCGGCTGAGATGGTGATGATGATACGAATTGGCTACGACACATTATCCATCATTTCTTTGGTGTGCCTTAAACTTTTAGCGAAGTAGCCAGCCCTAATCCGCCATATTTGTGTTGTCGTCACACTCTCTGACGGTGCGCAAATATGTTGTGGTTGCACAACCACATAATTTGGTAGGGTCGTATTTGTAATTGAGTAGTGGACAATGACGTGTCACGTAGGGAAAGTGATGGACTTTAAATTGAAATCATTTGTAGGTAAGAAGACATACATGGCGTGACATAACATAACGCTTTGAAATCTCTGATCGGTTAGGCAGAGTAGAGTAATATACCCACATTTCGTCAATTATGCTTAAATCACTACATCACTTCACTACATAAAGGGTGTAAAACACCTCTTCACGAAGTCGAAAGGCACTTGTTCTCCCCATCACTGCGATCATTTTTTTTAGTTCTTCACCATACCTGGGAACCTTCTAGTTACGGAGATATGGAAGGTCCTTCTTTATTATATCTATGGGAAGGTCAAAGTTACAACTTTTTGACAAGTTTTTTTAAATACAAGTTGTTTTTGTAAGATTTTAACTTTTTACACCTCCACGACCCCCGTACTATTCAATCCGTCCACCAGCACAATGTTTTGAGTGCGTTACATTGAGTTCTACCACAAAACATGATTTATAACCTCAAAAAAAAAAGTTGTAACCATCAATAATTTTTGCTTAAAGTTACTTAGTTTGATGTACAGAAGGTTTGGTTAACGGCTTTGTGATGAGGTGGTTTACACCCTGTATTGTAAAACAAAGTCTCCCGGCGGCGCCGCCGCGTCTGTCTGTCCCTATATATGCTTAGATCTTCAAAACTACGCAATGGATTTTGATGCGGTTTTTTTTAATAGATAGAGTGATTCAAGAGGGAGGTTTAAGTATATAATTTGCGGGCGGGCAAAGCTATGGGCATCAGCTATTGAAGCGCAGGTGCAAGTCCTATGCATGAGTTCCTGGGTTCAATTCAAGGATCGGGGAAAGTATTCTACGTTTTTGAATTAGGAACACAACTGGCGAAATCTGGGTGTGTAGGTACACTATTAGATACACCTCTGTCTAACTCTTCTGGGGTTATAGGTTTGATGTTATGTAATTAGTCTAGTTTAGTGGAGGCTTATGTCCTGCAATGGACTTTTATTTATTTATTTACACACAAAATACTTAAAAGGACAATATATTTACATAAAAGAGCACAAAGGCACTGCTTATTTCAAAAGAAATTTCTGCCAGCAGACCAGCGAGAGGAAATTCTGATAAGAAATGAAGACACCGTGTGTAGAAAAGTCAAACAAGCAAATTTAAATTAAAACTTAAAACAAAACTATAACTATTTAAAATAAACATATTACATACACATATTATCAAAAACTAAATGAACTACTATTGTAAATATTTACCTATACTATACGTACATATGTATGTAGAATATTACTATAAAGAAGAGAGGTAATGCTCTTTGACTTGTTTTAAAGAGACTTTTAAACCTATAGCAGTAGAATCTCGGCGGTAAGTTATTCAAAAGAGCATTGCTCAACCTCCAAGTGAATTTATAAGCACAAGAAACCGACAACTTTTTAAAAATGTGGCAGGCAGAATTCCATCCAGGGCTGCGGGACTGTTCGAAAGAGATACCGTGGCCCCGGAACACAAGGTGCTAAGAAGGAACATGGATGGGTTTTAGTCAGAAAAAATCTGACACTCCCGTCCGCTCCGCCCAGAGAGAGAGAGGTGTCATTTGATGATTTCGCATCCGAAAAAAACAAAACTAAAGGGAAGAATTCAATGCAATGACACATGGAACATCCTACATGGACGAAATTTACGAGTAACTGCAGTTTCAATGGACAGAGATAGTTCCTACAACAGTTGGGACACCTGCCAAGATCTCATATACTGCGTATAAAAAAGAACTCAACTGTCACAGGAATTGACCGTTGTCAATAGCAATACATTTCCCTTGGCGTTTCTGATCTCTTGAATGCCATTTCCGTATAATTTGACTAGGAGCCATGCGATAAATATTTCACAAACATTCTTGCGTTAGAAATGGTTTATTCGAGGAACCTGTCTTTCAAACTTCTAGACATTGGGCGCCATTTATGGAAAAATAATATTCATTTACATCTGTAATTCCTGAAGGTTTATTTTATTACGAAGGATACTCCAAGAAAACCCGTGAAATTTGTTTTTTTTTTCTAATTTTCAGGTTAGTGTGGGGTTGTGTGTTGAACAAAATAATATGTTTCGCGATCGTAACACACCATTTTATGTGCTTTCTTATGTACTGACTTCACACCGCGCGAATTGACTTCCATCTGCATGCATTTCACAATATTATGCTTTCACTATGATAGATTACAATCCACCGAAAAATAATGCGTTATATTGTAAGCAGTATGTTCAGTTGACAATATTTCGAGAGTTTACAATCTGGCTAGAGAGATTACAATGTGACGTGTTTCACAATTTTACAGTGACATGTATATGTCAGCGTAAAATTGACAAAAATAACATGCTGCTTACAAAAAAACGCATCATTTTTCGTGAAATGCATGCGATGGTAGTCAACTCACGCGGTGTGGAGAGAAGGAAGGGTCCCCCTTGCCCAGTGGTACCACTCTCATGAAAAGATACTATACCATTCCTGAGAAATATCGATTAATATAACCTAACCTTAAAACACTAAAAATTCCCCTAAAAAGCGTAGTCGACCGAGTGCAGGGTTTAAAGGAGCGTAATTAACCAAACGGGGGGGTGCCCCAAGTCCCGATTATGGGGGCAGAGATACTTCCGTATGTTCAGTTGACAATAATTCGAGACATTACAATATCGCGAGAAAAAACACGTTATATTGTAATTTAACGTGTTTGACAATTATACGGTGACATATACATATAGGTACAACATTGTGTGACTGCCCTAAACAAACAAGAAGCCTAACACTATTATTGAAGGAACCGATCACGAAAATAATTCAACCCATAACAATCAGTTAACGCCTTCTTCCAACTAAAGTGCTCCTAATATCAAAGTTGGGGCCTCGTAACAAACTTCTAAGTTTCGGGTGAACGTTATTGTTCAGATAAATGAAACTTCAGGGGAAGCTCTTCAATTGAAAACATTAGTTTAAGACCTATAACGAGGGAAAGTTTTCATATTCGTGTAAGTGTTTCGTCTTTAACAATTACGTTGTCGATATAACTAGAAATAGTTATCACCTATTTTTAGGGTTCCGTAGCCAAATGGCAAAAAACGGAACCCTTATTAGATTCGTCATGTCTGTCTGTCTGTCTGTCCGTCCGGTATGTCACAGCCACTTTTTCCCGAAACTATAAGAACTATGCGGTAGACACTTGGTAAGTAGAGGTACCTATTCTGTGAACCGCATTAAGATTTTCACACAAAATAGAAAAAAAACAATGAATTTTGGGGGTTCCCCATACTTAGAACTGAAACTCATTTTTTTTTTCACCAAACCAAGCAGGGGTGTTTATGGATAGGTCTTCAAAAAATGATGATATGGAGGTTTCTAATATCATATTTTTCTAAACTGAATAGTTTGCGCGAGAGGCACTTCCAACCAAAGTGGTAAAATGTGTAGGTAGTTATAAATTAAGATACTGATAAAACTTAAAAAAAAAAATATGATGTACATTACAATGTAAACTTTCACCGTCTAGTTAGTGGTTTCTTTAAAACGTCATAAAGGAGACAATTTTTTTTTGTTCGAGGATTAGGCCACCCACATAAATTGTAGCATTTAATAATGAAACTTACATTGATTTCTTCCTCAAAACCTCTAGATTCCAGTGGTTAAATAAGTTAAGCATTGTCTAACCGGAGTAAATGCGAAAAATCTGCAAAAACACTTACGAAAACCAAAATAAACAGAAAAACGAAATGTCAAAATAATGAAGTTGTCTGTCAATCACTAAAAAAGTTTGCTTATAACGTTCCGTGTCACGTTCATTATTTAAACTATCTATGCGATTTTAGTGTAAACCTTTAAAAATAGCATTAAACATGCTCACAGTTTAATAATATTCTTTCTGATTCTATAATAATTATATAGCACATGTGATTACCAGCGGGTAAGTACCGTACTTTTTTTAGTAAACAGAAAACGCCCCTATTCACGTAAGTATTTGCTGTCAAATGACATTGACCACAACAGGAATTATTTGACTCGCAAAAAGATATCATAACATAGCTTACTTATTATGATTTTAAGATTCCGTTTTCATTTCTACGTAATATTTCGTTTAATACCATAGTAAAATGATTACTTTTTTTTGGTGTTATAATGAACAATAAATGCAACGACCAGGTGGGCCCAAAAAAAACTATCTCCTTTTAAATCGCAATTTACACAATTTTGATACGGAAACCTTCATGGGCGAATCCGACTCGCACTTGGCTGCTTACAACAAAACGCATTATTTTTCGTGAAATGCATGCGATGGTAGTCAACTTACGCGGTGTGGAGGGAAGGAGGAGTCCCCCTTGCCCAGTGGCACAACTCTCATGAAAAGATAATGCACCATTCCTTGAGAAATACCGATTAATGTAACATAACCTTAAAACACTTTATATTCCCCCTAAAAAGCGTAGTCGACGGAGCCCCGCTTCGCGGGGCCCCTATTTCCGAGTGCAGGGTTTAAAGGAACCTAACTAACCTAACGGGGGGGTGCCCCAAGTCCCGATTATGGGGGCAGAGATACTTCCGTATGTTCCGTTGACAATAATTCGAGACATTACAATATCGCGAGAAAAAACACGTTATATTGTAATATAACGTGTTTGACAATTTTACGGTGACATATATACCTCATTTCGTACGTGCTGCGGTAAGCACGTTAAACCGTCATCACAGCTGCCATTTGCGCAACTTTGAATCCAGCATAAAGGGCAGGAGCCGGCCGGGGCTGTGGACTGTTCGAAAGAGATACCGCGGCCTCGGAACGTAAAGGGCGAAGAAGGAACATGAATGGGTTTTAGTCAGTAAAAGTCTGACACTCCTACCCGCTCCGCCCAGAGTGGGAAAAAAAGGACCTCGTGCTCACCAGTCGCGATTGGAAACACTAGACCAAAACCTTTTCTAAAGAGTCTTCGTATTCTACATATATTCGAAGTAAGTATATTATTATATTATTTTATGCCTTGTATTTTAGCGTATATACTTTTCTTGATCGTAAAATATTTCATAAACCTTTTTAAGGTCGTATCGCACCATCTTCCCACCTCCACCATACTGGAACGCCAAATTAATTAAATTCCCTCAAAAGATAGGTAACGCAGGATAACAAGCGTTCAGTTAAACCTTTACATTACACGTTACTACTTGGTTAATGACCATCCGCCTTTAAAAAAGAGCGCTTATCGCACACCCGTCAATTTCTCCCGGAGCCCCATTAGTGAGCGATCGTTAACCCCCACAGAGGCTACAGGATCAGTTATTATTTCAATTACTTCGGCCATAACGGCTGCAACTACCGCCTTTTTGTTTTATTTCAAACATAAAATAGGCGGGTACAGTCAAACACGTCAGTTTCAATAAAACGAATGCCGTTTGAATTTGGAATTTGAAAATCAATGCAGTTTGAATTTGGAATAGTAAATTCAGGAATTGAATATTTCATTCCGGCTATTTCTGAATGTCACTTGATACGGGCTACCTGTCAAGTCAGTTTTTGTCGCATGCTATGTGACATGACGTTCGCCTGTTTTTAGCCTGTCTGGAAATCTAGCCGAAATAGACCATCTATTTGAAAATAGTTACCACAAAAACCCGTGTAGCAACAAGGTATCTAAATATTTATACAAAATGATGTAATGATACGACTCCATTACTGTGTGGTATTCTATAAAAAAGAGAAAACACGTCAACAGATAGCTATAATGAAAAGAATGTGTTGATATCCCGATTTAAACATAAAACTGAATAACAACCTTGCTATATCGACAGAAAGTTGTATTTAGAGTTGATTAAAAAGGTTAGTTAAATTTTTCTATAGCCGATTGTCCAAAACATCATCACCTGTCAATATAATTAAAAAGACAGCATTTCACGGGCGATGCCAGATGAAAGAGCTTGTTAACCTGTCGGCAAGGGCTCATTAAAACGATATTTTATCGTAACGAGTCTTGGTTTAAAGGCCGGTTAAATATAAGCCCTCCGATTGTTATAAAGGTTAATATTTTGACACGAGAAAAGGCTCTTTTACACGAGGAGAATTTGTAGTCGACTGTCGGGACTCGGGAGGCGAGTATTGCTGTGCGAAACTCGCCCTTTTGCTAAGTGATTATTACAGTCATTTTTGTTTACATTGAAGAGAGAATTAGCAAAATCTACGGTAGTTAGACACAATAAAGATACGTTTAAGTATTTTGTGAGGAAACTGGCGTCAAGAAGACATGCGACATCTACCAACCCGCCTTAGACCAGCGTGGTGGAGTGGGCGCCCATTCCCGTTCATAGAGAGGATTCTTGTGTCCCAGCCGTGGGAACAAGATAGGCTAAATTCATGCTTATAATGTTTATTATAGAAGTATGTTTCACCAACTCGAAACACTTAATTATTGCCTAACTGCCTCGTTGGTTTTGTGGCCGCTAACGCTACCTCTGAGCACGATGTCCTGGGATCAATTGCCAAGTTGCTTTAAGTTTATCAGACGCATACATGTATGTGTACATAAAAGCGGGCGAACGTCGCGCGGGCCAAGTCCGGGTACGGTGCGTCCCGCGTCCTGTACGCGGACCACTCTCTCGCCGAGCTGGAGAGGATGGCGGAGGAAGACGAGGAGGAGATCGTGGAGGTCGCCTCTAAGTCCTCCAACCAAAAGGGGACCTACCAGAAGGCCCTCAAGTGCCGCAGGCCGCGAGTATGCGCGGTGTCGTCACGGAGCTGGTCCAGGAATTTCTCTGTTGCAGCACAGATTCAGAATTCACCCCCGGTTAATGGTAAAAACCTTACCTCCTCCTACAAGGCACAAGTCACATAGATACTGGCGAATTGTGGCAGTACTATACCAAATAGAACTCTTCTGCCAAACCGTATTACTTTGCGATTCTCGACTTTATAGCACACGAAAATCGTAACCACTGTTTACAATATTCGTCTGATCGAGGCGAGAAACTCTCCTCTTGTAACAGACCCATCCAATACACGGTGTAGTTAAGTTAAATTGTTTCGAATCACCACTTTAATGGTGATTATGGGGAAAGAGGTGTTGTTACATGTGCACAAGAGGATAGTTGCTCCTGATCTGTTCTTAGATAATCATTATGGTTTATTTAACTATCTGTTACTGTAATTTTATCTGTAGCTCGTGCTTTTGAAGTTTTGAACTGAGGCCCATTTAAGTTGGGCTGCGGGACTGTTCGAAAGAGATACCGTGGCCTCGGAACCCCTTTAGGGCGAAGAAGGAACATGGATGGGTTTTAGCCAGTAAAAGTCTGACACTCTCTCCCGCTCCGCCCATGGAGGGAGAAGTTATTTGATGATTTCCCATCCGAAAAAAAAAAATTTGATTTACTTACTAGCTGCTGCCCACAACCTTCGTTCGGTTGAAGTTATTATAAAATACAATTTCCAATGTTTGAATCGGATTTTATTGACAATGTCATGGGTTTCCATTTTTTGCACGGAACCTTATTCTACCAGTGAAAGTCCCATGAAAATCGGTCTAGCCGTTTCTGAGATTATACGGAACAAACAGGCCGACCAACATACTTAAAGTAAAAATATAAAAATACCGCATATACTTTCATTTGCGTAGGCATATATACGGTGAAGAAACAGACACTTCAGTTTTATTTATTTTTATCGGTATACGGGTGGAATTTTTCAATGCCACCTGGAGGGAAAGTACTTCAAATACTGGAGACAGACAATTTTACTCAAATAAACATTCCTTAATTTAAAAAACAAAAACAAATCTGGATTCACAGATTTTCAAAAAAAACGCTAACCACACACAGTTTTTCGAACTTTAGTCGGGAATCGACCCGACTAAAGTTCGAAAAACTAACATCCTGTACTTTTTTTGACATCAATCGAAAGGGCCAACCATATGGATTAAATCTCTCTAACAAACAAGATAAATTAAATGAAAGGAAAACCATGAAAACTAAAGAACAGTTATAAATTCAATGGCATAAAATTCAACAAGATAAAGCACTCTTATTCATGGGTTTCCTTTCATTTAATTTATCATGTATTTTAGAGATTTGATCCATTTGATTGACCCTATACATTGATTTAAAAAAGGTATAGAATGTTAGTTTGTCGAACTTTAGTCGATCCATCCCGGGTTCGATGCCCGAGTGTGGCAAACTAATTTTCGAAAAACTGTGATTGCAGACTTGCTTCTCTTTAAAAATAAAGGAATGTCTCCTTTGAGTAAAATTTGCTATTTCCAGTATTTAGAGTCCTTTCCGTTCAGGTGGCATAGTAAAATACCACCCTGTATACCTTAAAAACAAAAAAAAACGTAAATCATGGCTACATTTAGAACAACTAGGTACTCCAACAATTTGTAAAATCTTCAAACAGTCCTTACCTGAGGTATCTTATTAAACTTGTAAAATTCTCCTTTTGTACTTAACCAGATACAATCAACAAGATGTTATCGAAAAACAAGAACACGCACGGATGCTCACAACATTACACAAAGCAAAGCAAATACACCCGTAAAATACGTCGCAATTATATAATTTGCAATTTAAAACACAAATCAACAACACATAAGCAATTAAAGATGTCAAAAAGGTATAAAAATATTACACGTGCAATGAAATGCGGTCTTTATGACAAATGAAATTATTACATTTTATTACCGCCATTTGCACACCGGCCCTCTGGCGGCTTTCAGTGTTAACAACTTTTTTTTTTAATGTAATGAGTTCGACATTATGCCTGAGCCTGAATACAGAAGTTATTCAGATTTTATGTTTCAAGCACTTAATTAAAATACTTCGATTAAGTTTAATAACGATCTGATAACGTTAAAATATTCATTGCAAAGAAACAATGAACCCTTTCGGAAAATTGAGTCTTTTGAATTTAAATTTACAATTATTTTGAGTGAGAATAAAGCTATATTGATATTAAACTGAAAATTGTTTAGTTAAATCTCAAGATAATATTTTATCTGTTATAGAAATAATACTATAGATGGTAATTTAGCAATTGAGAGTCCCGTGATGAATCATTTATGAATAGTACCAAGGGTACTTTGAAAATCGTTTGATCAAAGGAGTATCAGTCGTCAAATCGTCTACCTTAGCCCATCTGGGCTGACGATATCTAATTTAAAGTTATTAATAAAACTTTTTTGGCAAATGTCAATAAAATCAACAACGGTCGCCGCCTTCCAAAAATAGAGAAACGTTCCGCTTTGTTCTGTTTTTTTCTTTTGGAAGTTGGTTTATTTTTTTGCAAAAAGTTTTTATTTCATAGTTTTGGTATTAGAGTAAAGTACCGAAGCAAAGTTAATTAACTTAATTTAGTAAATAAAAAACAAGTTGGTTAATTTTATATGTAATGGTAGAGTGGAGTTTCCTAACACGCTTTAGACACCTAAAAGGAAACTCCAATCACTAGATTGTAAGAAAAACTTTTAATTTTCATTTTTATTAATTTTATTTTCATTTTGATTAATTTTGGACCACCACACAGGTTTCCTCTACCAAAAGAGAAATGAATCATTTAAGTCGGACCACTGAGAAGAAGAAAAATTGCACTAATATGAAAATAAAAACCGGCCAAGAGCGTGTCGGGCCACGCTCCGTGTAGGGTTCCGTAGTATCCCGTCCGTCACAATAAGTGTTCCATCCAATCCGATTTTAATAATTATTTTTTTGTTTGAAAAAAGATACGTTCAGGATAATAAAATATGTAAACGAAGTTAAAAAAAATGCTTGCATATACGATTATACTACAAACTTAGTCCATAAATTATTTTGTACAACTTTTTGTCTTTTTTGTCGAAAAACTTGTTTCCATCCAAGTTCAAAATGATTTTCCTAGAAAGTCCTTATAAAGTTCTACTTTTCAGATTTTTTTCATAATTATTTCTAAACTTAAATTTAAAAAAATTATAAAATTATGAAAAAAATCTGAAAAGAAGACACATTGTTTTTACTTTTGGAGCGATTATTTCCGAAATTATTGACATTATCAAAAAGATATTATAGTAAACCCCTATTCATTTTTAAATACCTTTCCAACAATATATCACACGTTAGGGTAGAAATAAAAAAAAAAACCACTTCCCACTTTACATATAGGGGGGCTACCCTAATAAAACATTTTTATCAAATTTTTATTTTACTTGTTGGCGTGATTGATACACATATTGGTACCAAATTTAAGCTTTCTAGTGCTAACGGTCCGGACAGACAGACATGGCGAAACTATAAGGGTTCCTAGTTGACTACGGAACCCTAAAACAGATGTTGGCCGAAAACATAACCACCTCCTGATTTGGAAATCGGTTAAAAAGATACCCAAAGGCCCAACAGTTTGATTACTATCGAGCTTCCTTTTATTTGGGATCAGACGGCAGTCAAAGGGAGTGACAGGTATGCCAACTTCGCGAGTTATTTATGAACATATTAGCTTCTGTTAGCGGCTTCGCCCGAAGTTTGGTAATTGTCCCATGGGATCTTACTACCGGGATAAAAAGTATCCTATGTGTCAATCCAGGTTATAAACTATCTGTGTGCAAAATTTCATCCAAATCCGTTCAGTAGTTTTTGCGTGAAAGAGTAACAAACTTACATCCATACTCACAAGTTATCGCATTTATAATATTCGTAGGAAGTAGATTAGTGTCGGATCAACTCACTGACAGAGTAGTGAGCAATGTTGCTACAGTTTAAAATGTCAACACGTATTAAATTAAACTTCATAAACATCGTGAAATAAACTAATTTTTTTCATATAAAACCTTAAGGCGTCAAGAAATTGTGCAAATGTAAAGTAGCTTTTATTTAGTTGACTTTTGTTCAAAAAAGTAGATAATATTTTGTTTCCCTCAACCTATTAATCTTTTCAGCCATGGCATAAGGAAAGAGTAGGTATACTATATACATAGCTGTGTTGTTTATTTCACCATGATTTATTATGGTGTTCGACCTAAATCCTTTGTACATTCATCACCATACGTCAAGGGGCAAATGATAAAACTCATACAATTAAATTTATAGGCAACATTCCTGAAATAGAGACATAACTCTCATTGGTATAACAAACAGACAACAGAATAGATTCCTTTTAGAGTTTGAATAAGCTATAGAGTGCCGCTAATGGAGTCCTTAACAGTCGTTTGCGCGCAAAATGTAAATAGTATGACGAAATTTTTTTAAAGCTACTCCCACGTTAAACGGTTCATAGTAGATATAGAAATAGCGACTGTTTTTTAAAAAGAGCAGGACTAATGATGAAGCAAGTATTTTTCTTTTTCAGATTGCCTTGGTAAAGGAGGTAAAACTGAAAATATCTAAATTGAGTTGGACAAAAGTTGCTTAGAAGGAATATTCGCCACAAGGACTCAATATTTGGGATTTTTTCTTTAAAATATTGTAGTTAAGGTTTTATAATTATGTAAACATATGCCATTTAAACTACTACTTCCTTTGTACGATATGTCTAACAAGAGCTATTCAAAATTAATGTATATCCTCAGGAACACGGTGTATAGGCACATTACATTGTGTAATTTATTTCATCACCAGTGCTCTCAAAACGGTGAAGAAAAACATCGTGAGGAAACTGATATATCCTAGAACCAAAAACTTATGGACATGTGACATCTACCAACCGCACTGGGTCCGCGTTGTGGATTATAATAGTGGTGTTTTATGTTACCATCTCAACATGAATGATGTAACCAAGATTGCGTAATAATAATTTGATTTAAAAGAGTGTCCATGGAGTTTCTTGCCCGTTCTTCTCCATAGAGATCTATGTTAGGGAATGGGCAACTACAGTACTTTCACAGTTTTATGTCTTGTGACTGGGACTGTAGCTACATTTAATTTTCATCTTTGTTTCGACAATTCAAAAGTGCCTGTTATTGGCCTACTTGAAATAAATGCTTTGATTTTGATTTTGGAATCATAGAGGGTGCTTGTGTCCCAGCAGCAGGAATACTTTAGGCTAATAATGCTAGACACTCTATATCTTATGAATACTCTTACCTCATAATTCACGCAACGAAGATGTGGGATGATAAACTTTCTCCGCGTCCTATTGAGTGTTGATTCAATTTTGTTTGTCGGTCCGTAGACCGTACAGCAACACTTTATTGTGTAAACCTTTCAACCGTAACGTTTACGTTTTGTTTAGACTCGCATTCCACAAAATGCGGTCGATACAATGCAGGGGGTCCATTGATATCAGTGACAAGTTATGTGTCAGTAAGAACAGGAATTGGGTTAGATGTAGCCAATTTTAGTCGAGCCTTCTTTAAGTAACTGTTTTTTTGGATTCCGTATCCCAAGTGTAACCAAGCGAACCCTATTCCTTAACCTCCGCGGTTTATCCGTCCGTCTGTCCATCAGCGGGCAGAATGTGCATTTCTTATTTTAAAGGAAAAAATAATTAAAGGGGGACTCTCCTTCATGCGTAACCCCGGCTCGCACTTGACTGGCTTTTTTACCATTACATCAACATTTTCTATTACTTGACACTAGGACCGCGTAGTGCATTGTCCATTCCCTCTGACTACACTCGTAGAGAATATTAGTCAAAATAATTGTTGTTATTTAAATTAATATTTACTTCACTTTTTCGCGCGCTCATGCGCTCGTATGCTTTTGACAGTAGACACAAGGCAAAGGTAACACAATGTGACAGCCGAGCCTGCTTTCAGCCAACCACAGAGTATATTATAATCACTAGCCAACAACTGGCCAACAGCAGGAACCTCATGATTCAAACTTCGAACTTCGAAGATCAACGGCCAGTATTAACATTCCGATTTCAAACCATTAATAGTACAAACGACTTGAATATTCGTCTAACTTCTTAAGCCCTCCCAGATGGATTGCTGTCGAGTCCAGATCTACAGATAAAAAGATTTTGTAATTTATTCGGTACATTACGCTTCGGATTTTAGACGAAGTTTCGACAGAGCGAGCGGAGTGCACGATCTCTTTACTTAATGTTGTTTTAGTACTGGAATATTTTTGTATTTTTTTAGGAGCTCCGTGCTAAAAAGTACGATTTGGACACGCTGTCCGTTAAAGGAAGCTTTTTTCGTTGTTTCAAAGGAAAACTCGTTAATTTTCACTACTTTTTCGTACTTTATAATTTTCTTTATTTCAATCTAAGTGTAATGCTTCATGACCGTTAACAGCGAGACACGCGTTCTACTTCAAACAAAATAATTGAGGCAAAAATATAATTTAGTACTTACACTTTTTTATAATTTATCACAATAAACTATGACAAAATAGAGAACGCCTACAAAAAGAAATATCGAGAACCGTAGGCCTGTGTACAATATTTGTATTCAACCCTCAATAAATTGTACTCAGCGGGCAATAAAATAGTTGTCTACATCATTTTAGCACCTCATTATTTATAACTACTACCAAAAAAAAAGAAGAATATAAAGCTTTCATATATGAAACGAAAACACTCCATTATTTTCCAACTTGTTATTATTTTTCGTTATACCTTCACAATTACGAAACCTATTTTCGCTTAGTAAAAACTATTGTTTCGGATAATTTTGTCTAAGCACTTAGGAATATTTAACTACACTCGTACGAGTAGCACTAGGGTTGGCGACGATAATAGGGTGACAAAGCAAACTGGGCTATGTTAAGTAGGTACCCTATTCATTTATCTTGTCGACCTTTTTGTTTAGTGAAGAACACTAGAGCACTTGTCTTGTATTTGGACTTGATGGCCCCTTGTAGCTCAAAGCAGATTTGAGAGCGGATTTCAAAAAAGGAACTAAGCGGGATTAACACATTTAACCGGCGTTCTAGAGCTGTCGGTCTCAAGCCCCCGGATGCTCTGCTGCTAACGTGGCGAGCTCCAGTGCAGGTACAGGTCCGGCAGTGGTGAGAACCGCTGCCAGAACCAAAACCAAGTCCTGTAGTATGAATAGGTGAAGTATGGCGCTGCTGGGGACCAGTGCCGCTCCTCCTTCCTTTTCAGGTGTGGAGCCCGCCATGAAGGCTAATTCCTCTGGCCGGGCCCCCTACTACCCCGCCTACTGTACCCCCCCGGTGGCCGTCACTGGTCAACCGGTGGAGACCGGCATCGCCGGTAACGCGTTCGCGCTCGCCTGGCAGGTACAAAGAAGCAGGCGTAAAGGCAAGAGGGGAAATACACAAAAACAATATTGCGTGGTACCATTTGTGCAGGCAGCCCCGGCCCCCTCGACGGGTAACCCGAAGAGCAGGAACAGGCCGTCCCGGAGTCCGCGGCAGGCACTGGGGATAGGTATGTCTCCACAACAAACAGAGGCTAACTCCGCATGCTGGGTATAACCGACCAGCGCTAACGTCAACCTCTCCGCAGGCAAGCGGTCGCAGGCTGTGGGTGGCACCAGCCGACAAGGACCCAGCAACCAGCGCGATGACCCAAGCGAACCAAGAAACACAGCGTCCTGGCCAAAGTGATCAGGCCGCGGCCAAGCGGACTCTCAACGAGACAACACCTCGAGGGGAGCGCAAACGGCCGCGGCTCGACCAATCCTGACGGGACGCTATCAGGAGGTACGCCCAGGCTGCAAGCTCCGACCTGGATAGCAGTTACCTGCGACCGGACAGGGCACATCAGCAGCGAGTTGTCGGAGCTGATAGTCGCGGCTACCCACGGAAGATAGTCACCGCTGCCTGGTCCCCAGCACAGGACTCACCCCACCGACCTTCAGAGCGAGGCCGGTGTTCAGCAGCGGGGCCCTGAATCTGTGGTGTGGGAACGACCACACACTAGTGTAGCTGAGAAAGATGATGTCCGAGTTGCCTGTCACCGCAAATCAGATGCCGATCTCCATCCCTGACGGGTAGGAGATATTTACAGAGCCGTCCAACATTGGGCGCACTCTGTTTTACCCTGGGTTGGCGTTAGGGAATGGGTGATGATGGGCGCCTACAAACAGGCCCATGCGTGGTTTGTGGTAGTCGGGATCCCTGAGGACCAAATTCCGACCATGATGAAGGCTGAACGCCGTCTCTCATTTGGTGTAGGAACGGTGTATGTAAAATTCCAAAGTCGGAACGACAGATTTGGCGACGTCCCTCAGAGATATCCGACCGCTGAAGCCAGCGCCGGGACACAAGTGGCGGAAGCAACCCCACCTGCAACAAACACCGCGGGGACACCCGCGGTCGAGCCTGCAGAAGCAGCGTCAGCGCCCCCCTACCATCGCCGGCGTGGGCGCCGTCCTCTCGGGTATCGAGCTCGAAGACATCGTCCTGTCCTCGGCCTCTGACCTGGAGGGGGATGACTGCAACGCGGGCGACCTGTTTGCCGGGCTGTGGCTGGCAGAAGACGAAGAACGACCAGTGATTGCGTCCCCTTCGACAACCTGTAAAGTCTTGCAGGCCAACCTCTACCACTGCCAGACCGCGACGGCTCAGCTGCGCAAGTGGCTGGAGGTTCAGCACACGGCCATTGTCTTGATCCAGGAGCCGTGGATCAGAGCAGGCCAGATACAAGGACTCTCTAACCTTGGTGGTAAGCTCTTAGTTAGAACAGATCAAGATACTCGTAAGCCCGGGGCGTGCACCTATACAACTTGTAATATTAAAACACCGGACATCGGAGATCACTACCGGCTGGCAGGTCTCAAAGGAGGCCTCCTGCTCGTACCACAGGTGGATCCGGTGCGATATTAAGGTATGTGTGACACCAATACTGCCACGGTGAAACCCACGAAATACTGACCGTGCTGCTTATACACGCACCCTCGAAAACAAACTAGCGTCAAACAACTACAAGATGTGCTACGAGGACACGCAGCAAATCGACGAGACATCTCACGAAATCCATGCTAGATAGCTACCACTCATCCTGCCTGGAGACCACTCCACCCACAACACCGGTAGCAACCATGGTGGGGAGCGGAGCTGGAACGTAAGCGCGGGAAGGTAAAGTCAGCCCCAAACAGAGCCATGAACACCTGTTCTGATAGGGATTGGGACGCGTACTACGCGGCCAAAAAATGCTACAAAAAATGCATCAGATGCAGGAGCGTAAATAATGCAGCAACATCGATTCTTGAAAAAAAGCAAACGGGGTAAGGAAAAAAAGCAAACAGGGTAAGGAAGATCTTAGCACGGCAGAACCAACTGGGCCTGCTGTTCTTTGCAAACCCGACAACACACTTACCACCTCACCAGAAGAAGCGATGCGCGTCCTCGTTGAAACTCACTTCCCAGGTTGCGCTTTCACAGAGGCTATCGACTGGACAGAGGTAACCCAAACACCGTCAGAAAATGACTGGCGCTACGTGCACATAAAGTCGTAACGCTGGAGAAACTCTAGTGGGCTATCCAAGGCTTCCATCCTTTCAAGGTGGCTGGTCCGGACCGGATCTTTCCTGCCCTACTGCAGTGAGGTAGGATCTCTGTCGCCCGCAGACTGGTACCGATACTGAGAGCGTGTCTGGGCGTCAGATAGTCTGGGAGTCCAAAAGGAAGTGTAGTAAATATCTTTAACTCTTAAAAACTTTAGAATATTTTTTCTCACATCTTCAAACAATTTGTCTGACAAATAACGAACTATTAAATCAATAACCGTTTAGTGGCGTATCGAGCAAGAAAACTTGTAAATGACGAAAGAACTCTGTTTTAATATTCATAGGTGAAAATAAGTTTTTTCCTTTTTGTCCTCTAGATATGTTTCAAGTGCAAAAATTACATTATTCATAATCTTCAGTACGAGACGCCCTAAATATAATTCGAACTGGGAATATTAATTACACTCCTAATTGAACTTATTAATAAAAAAATTAACAAAATGTTTTGGCAAGCAAAGCCTACTTTATGGATAATGATGTGGCTCATATATCAGTATCATCATTGCAGAGGATTATCGCCGTTTTGCACCTGCATTTTAATAGTAAATGAGGCTAATGTTCTTCGTGAGCGAAAGGACATGTTTACTTATGCAAATGATAATGATGCATCAAGAACTCAGTATCACTTGCATTGGTTACATCGAGGTCTCGTCAAAAGTAGTCGTAAGGTTTTATCAGATAAACAACACGCTGTCTTCCAAATCACGCATAGTGAACGTTGGTAAAAGGCGGTTAGGCTAAAATGGGGGTATTGCAAGTCACATTAGTCTCTACTCGATGGTTGCCGGAAGACGAACGGCGCAGCCAAGGCCGGCCCAGAAAAAAGTCTCGGGACGATCACTGGAGACGTACCGCGAGGGCTGGTTCGAGGAGGCACTGGAAAAAATATATGGAAGGAATTGGGGCAAGTCTTGGCCCAGCAGTGCGACAGTACAGGCTAATAAAAAAACCTGTGATGTCAGGAGAACTTCGTTCCTTACGTTTTTCCTTTAACTTCGAATTACATTCGGACAAAAAAAAACGACAACGACACCCATGAAGAAAACTCCAATAATTTTCGCCGGTACTATTTGGATTTTCATTTTGACCTCATTTTCGTTATCAGTGACCCCATAAAACCACGACAACGACACCCATGTAGAAAACACCGAAAATATTCATCGGCGCCATTTTGAATTTTCATTTTGACGTCATTTTCATTTATCACCAACCCCAAAAACCACGAAAAAGACACCCATGAAGAAAAATCCGAAAATTTTAGTCGACGCCATCTTGGATTTTCATAATCAACGACCCCAAAAACCATTAACTTTATGCTGTCTACCCGGTAATGAAACTCAAAACGAAAACCCTCAATGATCACTAGTTGTTCTTGCGATCATTATACCAAGGCAGACCCAGATAAAGGCAGCATGCAAAATTGTTTTATAAAGCAATTGGTTTACTGAAGTCTGAAGCTGTGAAACCCGGTTTCAATTCCCGAGCAAACTCTATTATTGTATTGATTTGCGGTACGGTTCTGAACTGGGTGTTTCCTTCCCCATGTTTATATTCTGTTTGCAGCGACAATACCCAACTACGATTGATATTTCTATGCCCTCTTGGCAAGGCTAAAGCGCAAAACAGAGTTTCCGTCAGTCCCAGGGGAAACTTGTTAATCAAGCAACCCTATCTGACAAAGATTAACCAGTGGCGGCCCACGTGTCTTCATAATACCTAGCCTTCACAGTCTACAATTGCATTGCATGTCACTGATCAGAAGATGCGCATCTCCCTTCATTGAACCCAAAAGGTGGACAAAAGACTTCGTAGTTGATTCATAATCTGCCTAGCATTACTATGTTGAGGTCGTCTTCCAGTCTAACCGGTCGGAGCCAAGTTACACAACCAAGTTAATCAGCAGCACGATATCGAAAAGTGGGAAAATGTCCCAAAAGTTATTCTGGTAATGGGAAGCACAGATCACCAGCCATAACTGAACGACAGTTTGTTTAGACACGTCGATAAAGCCCGTGACATTCCGACAGTAATTTATTGCGTAATAAGAGTCCCCTTTACGCGGGAACACGTTCACAAAATGGTTGCCTAGTCGCGTGACGAGCACGCCACACGCGAAACCATTCTTTGTCATTGTTTCTATTATTTTTCATCGTAACAGTTCAATTTGCTCTCAAGTATTGATCGTCTGTCCCTTCCTTATCAAAATATTGGTCGTTTGCGTCGGAGTGGGCTATCTATTATGTTTTTAAAGGTGTATTGTGTAGGGAGACTTTTTTATTAAAGAAGTTATCTTTCTTATTATATTATTTATTATTATATTGATTGTGCTAGTGCCAGGTTCACCAAACATCATTAAGACCAACGCTGTGGTGGGCTCGGCTGTGAGACAAATAGTAACTAGAAAGAAAAGAAAAGAAAGAAAAAACATTTTTCTCAAAAATGGTATGTAATGTTGACATAACATCTCTAAAAAGTATCCAGAAAGTGAACTCTACCGGAGACTATTCACAACTGTCCGGTAAGAAGCGAGATTTTAAATTTGGAATCTCCTACTGTCCAGTAAGTAAGTATGTAATTTACGAGTCCCTATAATGCACGTCACTGTAATGCACACACCAGCAATGCGCGACACTGGATTGTACAACACGAGTGTGTACGCCCATGTAAAAGAAACCATCACAATGTTTCCAATTACTCGGCTGTACCTTGCTTGTCCGACCCAACAATGCACGGCATGATAATTGGCGACATCACGTGACTGTTTTGAATT
Organism: Xestia c-nigrum; assembly: GCA_916618015.1. Lineage (NCBI taxonomy): Eukaryota > Metazoa > Arthropoda > Insecta > Lepidoptera > Noctuidae > Xestia > Xestia c-nigrum. Next base: position 8,675,860 of record OU745251.1, on the reverse strand, counting down.
CCAATGACGTGCATTGTCATGTCGCGCATTCTCGGCCTGTACCAGGATTGGCCGGCCTGATAATGCACAGCACATCAATTGGAATCAAAACAAACAGTGACGTCACATTAAAAAAGTAAAAAGCCATGTGACACTAGGGATGGGAGGTATCACAAATATGATTGATTCATGATTGATTTTGTTTCGGTTGACGTTCAATCAATATAATAATCTGTGAATTATTTGTGTACCAGTGTTTTTAGAAAAGTTTAAAAACGCTGTTTGGGTTTTCTTGTTGAGTTCTGGTTGTAAGGCTACAGCTAAATCCGGAAGAGAAAATGGTCCTGAGATGGAAGAAAGGAAAAGATAATGACAACAAACATGATTAACATCAGCAACGTGCCAGCGTTTTCAACAAGAAATTATATTTCATTGATCAAGTACTTACTTGATCAATGAAATATAATTTCTATGCTATTATACTAAATATAAGGCTAAAAGTGTCTTGTTTGTCTCCGACTTACCGTTTGTCGTAAAACGATGTCAAAGGGATCTATAGGTTAAGTTAAAACTGTGACCAACTACCTCGAAATTTGTCGCGAAATTTTTCTAAGTATTTTTTTCATAGTGCCCATAAGACGACACTGACCCATTATTCTCTGATTCTTTCCGTAACTTACAAATCGTCTCAATTATTATGATACCCTATGATTATCAGTGTGTAAATTATTAGAGCTCTTTATCTGGGGGCTGTCAGTTTGATCCCTATGGCTTTGTTTGTGATGTAATTAATCAATCCTTGTAGGTACTCTATATTATTTACTAATATGTAGGTCCTTACTATCTGAATAATAAATACCTATCCACAAAACACAACATAATACACATAACATAATTACCCACAAACACCAGCTGTGGAGACAGTGACAAGATCTACAACATAGCACATAGCTTTAATACAGAATAAAAATAGCAATATATGTATAAGTAGGTACGTACTATATCTATACCTAAGTGCTAGCAGTCGAGCTATGAAAAAATTTCATCAGTGTTTATTTTATTAAACCTAGGAATTTTGTAGAAGGTTACCTTTAGCTGCCATCATAATAACTTTCTAATGAATCTTATTTATTTTAGATTTTCACTGCGATCGTAAGATGTGTTCGACTCAAACTTGATGGAGATAATTAATAAAAGCAATGAAATATTTGCCCCGAACATAGTCCATACCTAGATTGTGTCGCTGCTTGCTGCTCAAGGGGACCGCAAGCCTGGAATTCCATTACAATATATATATTATATGGTTTCATCGCAGAAGGAAAGAACACTTTAGTAAAAAGTTAATTTGTTATACCTAGTCAACAACCCGACCTGTCAGTCGACTTGTCAAGTAACGAAAATAAAATTATTGAAAAAACTCTTAGAATTATTATTGGATTGGTATGTAGTGTCAAAAGTGTAAGAAGAAACTGGCGAGTAATGTATCTCCTTTTCTATGCCAAGGTATTTGCCTAGGAACATTCCATAGGAATTGTGTAAAAGGCTTGGCAGCAGACATGAAAGCAGGTACAACACGAATTTTTTGTAATAATTGTGAAGATGAAGAGCCCGAGGAAGAGGAGCAGGAAGTAGAGGGACAAGGGTTCGAAAAAATCCTAAGGATATACAGAACAAAGTCAATTCCCTTCGGGGATTTCAAAAACAGCTAAATTCCATTATGATTAGCATGGCGGTTCTATGAATGCTTATCTCTCCATCTAAAATACTCTTAAAAACCAACTAGTTTTATTTTTGATACAGACAATAATAATATATTTTATTTTTTTTACTGTAGGTTCATATCTGATCACATTTTAGAAATCCATGACAGATAAATAGCCTTTAAAATAGTAGGTACCACCTACTAATTGAATGTTACATAATTTTATTTGTAATTAAAATTAGGAAATAGGTAGGTACCTACTTAATATGTGTAAGAAAATGTAGTGAGGAAAGTTTAAAGTATGAATGTAGATGGGTAGGTATGTGAGTATAGGAAGACCAAGACGAGAAGAAGAAGACATGCTGCGCCGACCCCAAATGAATTGGGATAAGGGCAAGAGAATGATGAAATTTAATTTCATTATCTTTTTTTCACTCTTCCTCGTCCGTAGTAGGTATGTCCTGCAGGATACTCCTTTCCCTTGTGCTCCACACAGATTCCGTGACCATACATACATCATCTCTTGATCTCTATTCGTACCTAGCTTGCTTCTTTCCATAAAAGTATCATTAAATAAACAAAAATGCAGTTTATATATTATCATCATATCAGCCATAGGAAGTCCACTACTGAACATAGGCCTCCTAAATAATATAGTGTATAATGAAGTACCTAGGTAAGTTAATTTAAAATGAACGTCAATATGGCGGGACCACGCCAGGTTTTGCGAATATCATGTGAATAGGATATAATACAATATTTCTACTATTTCATACTTTCATAGAAAAATTCTACATCCATAATATTTTCAAATATGCTGCAAAGAAAGTGGTCTAGCTATTTTTATATCAAAATGACGGGACCACTATTCATTTGATGAGGAACACATGGCGACATTTTGTGTATTCAGTTTAAAATCCTTTAAACTGAACACACAAAAACTCAATACGAAATAGTAAGTTTTAAAACTATAATTACATATAATTATACTTTTAAATAGTTTCAATAAATAAATGTTTATTAAATTTACATGGGAAAAGCGCCTGAAGAAAAAGTATAATTTTATGCGTTGTAGTACCTATCATTTTATGGCTCATACAATTGAATAGAGGCTTTACTTTTTCTTTAGGCTCTTTTCTGATGTAAATATAAGAAACATTTATTTATTTAAATTACAGTCTTAAAAGCATTATAATGATTCAAACGTAGTCGTACCATTTCGTATTGAAATTTTGTGTCATCAAATGAATTGAAGCATTGCGTGCAACTAGGGCGTTACACCAAAAAGTAACTTTTGAGATAATTGAAGTTAAAGTTTTTGGTATGTTATAAATTCTAAATGAATTAAGATAAATCCCTAGAACTTTGAAAATTACGGGTAACAATGAGTAAGTTGTAAGATTATAATATTATTATTATTTTCAAATAGAAACTTCAAAATAACATATTTTTAGGTATGTTATCCGCCCTTGTTTCATCCTACCCATAAATTAATTGGGCGTTCATATTTTAAATGGTTTTGAAGGCATAAATGATGGCTTTAGGTGCTTTAAACAGTCATCTTTTTATAAAAGTAAATCACAACACTCATTTGCTTTAATTATTTAAAAGTTTAAATAATATCTGTGGGCTTGTTTTCTTCCATAACTTTATATTCTTAAACTTCTTCTTTCCTTTCTTTTTTAGAGGAACCTAATCAGTCTGGTCGTCATCTGCACAAAATCACTGATTTCAATAATTTCAGCCATGTTTTTACATTAAAATAAACTTTCGCATACTACAGGTCAGCGTAGCAAAATCCTCTCAATTATTATCTATCACACCATCTAGAATCACTGCATCAAAATGAGTTGTTGCCATACAATATTAGATAGCGCAATGTTTAATTTGGTGCAATAATATTAAAATGGGCTTTGGGTGCCGAACGCCCTTGTTGCTCCCATTGCTTCAATTAGTGGTCCCGTCATTTTGATATCAAATTAGCGGGGCCACTGTCTTTGCAGAATAATTTAAAACTAGTTTCTGCCCGCGGCTTCGCCCGCGTGAAGTTCGATAACTGTCCCACGCGATCATACTACGGGGATAAAAAGTATCATATGTTAATCCAGGTTATAAACTATTTATGTGCCAAATTTCATCCAAATTCGTTCAGTAGTTTTCGCGTGAAGGAGTAACAAACATACACCCTCACAAACTTTCGCCCTTATAATATTAGTGTGATTCTTTTTATTGACTAAATTACAACCGTTCTATCACACAACATAGGTACTATTCAACCATTCTATCTCCAGTACTACTGGACTGGACAGAATTGAATGAAGTTAGTAGATAGTGATACCGTCAGCAAAACGTCATCAAATGAAATCTGCTTTTGACTTCAGCGAGATCATAACATGCATTAAAACTCTAGCGAATACTGTGTCTCTGTTACGTCTACATCGCGTAGAAAATAACCAGGATCAACAGTAACGTGCCGTCCGCATCCGAAGCACGGAATCATCTTACTTTCTAAACAATCAGGTTATTTATTTAACCTGCAATGCCCTAACTAAACTTGGAACAGTCCCATAAGATATTTTTTGTGAGACAGTGTCCCCACCGGTAATCGAACCCAGAACCTCGGATCGCGAGCCAAACACTCGGATCACTAGACAATGGAGGCTGTTAATTTGTTGATGATCTAATAAAAATAGCTAATAGTTCATCATCATCATAATTGCAGTCCACTGCTAGACATAGGCCTCCGCCAATCGCCAAGGTGCACCACAAGGTCTAGTGGTTAAATTGGTCTTTGAAATTTTGTTTATTCAACTGAAGACCGCTTTCACATTAAGGCGACTTTGGCAGCGCGACGGTTGCGCTGTCAGAATTTCATATTAAAACATATGCTGCGGCGCGGCTGTCCTTATAATGTGAAGGCATTTGTGCTTCTGCCGCGCTACTGTCGCGCTGCTAACGTCCTAGTGTGAAAGCGGCCTAAGATCCCGCCATGTGTTTCTCATCAAATGAATAGTGGTCCCGTCATTTTGATATAAAAATAGCGGGACCACTTTCTTTGCAGAATATTTTAAAATGTTACCTATGGGTGTAGATTTTTTTATGAAAGTACTAGCTTCTGCCAGCGGCTACGCCCGCGTGAAGTTTCAAAATTGTCCCATGGGATCTTACTTTCGGGATCAAAAGTATCCTATGTGTTAATCCAGGTTGTAAACCATCTGTGTGCAAAATTTCATCCAAATCTGTTCAGTAGTTTTTGCGTGAAAGAGTAACAAACATACATCCATCCTCACAAACTTTCGCATTTATAATATTAGTAGGATGAAATAGTAGAAATATTGTAGTATTATATCCTATTCACATGATATTCGCAAAAACTGGCGTGGTCCCGCCATATAACGTTCAGCAGTTCTCTCCTTTCTCTTTCTAGCGACAGCCAATCCAGTGCATAGTATATGGTCCAGTCATCCAGTGTACTGTACATAGTAGAGTTCAGCGTGCCGGCTCACTCGTCCGGTGATTTATGCAACCGAATAGGAACACCCATCTTCTAAACATTGTCGAATAGCACAGGCTCCATAATTTTGTATATTGCCAGATTAATAGCCGCCAAATTGTGCCTTTTTATGGTCGGGGGGTTAGTTGGGTGGGTGAGGCCCCTTTGCGCCCCTAGGTCCGGGCCAAGGTTAATCCGGGCAAGAGGCTTACCAACATTACATAATATGTTGATTACTGGACTGTTCATATCCTAAAAACATCCCATTGGATGATAGCAGGTTCCCCTGATGGATAAGTAACAAAACTTAACTCAATTACATAAAAAATGGGAAACCCAACAAGTAATTATTTGCCCAGTTTCGAATGCAAATGTACCTGAGTGGTCTAAATAAGTGTTACTTTGGCGTTGTAGACCCAAATTTTTCTGCTAATATAAAAGTAGAAATTATAATAATTATGTATACCTACCTAACTTTTGATGCGCAATATATGTTAGGCCTTCCTGAAAGTGTTTACTTATTAAATTTTGGAAAACCCATGAATTTTGATATATAAAAGTATAGAATAGAAAATAAAAATGCTGATATTTTTTTTGTGTTTTATTTAATAAGAGAATCTTGTGTATTAATCAAACCACAAGTTTAAGACAGTAAAATATGGTTAAACGGTATATTTGTCTGTTCTTGAATCAAGTTAACTAAATAATAACAAGATATAAGAACGGGGACTGTTTTGAATTTTCTTCAAGACTCTAAAGCGTTTAAATCTTCTCTCCTTTTGTCATCCTCTATCATCTCGCTACAGTCCAATGTAGACTCCATTTAAGAGATTTTACAGATATTGATTCTGCATGAGTTGCACTGGGAGTATAAGTCGTATCGCTATCTGATTGTTCCAATTTTATAAATATTTTACTCAAATAATTTTTACTTGGTATTGATGGGTTTATATTAACACCACAATGCTTGATTTTAAATGGTGATGTAGATACAGAATGTAGCGCTTTGATGGTGACGTCATCTGATTTACCAAACTGACTTTTGTTTGGTAAGCTTTACTTCTAAACATTTTCCATATATTATGTACTTGAATTGATTTATCCAATACTCTTGGTGATATATGTACTTGAACTGATCAATCCAATACTCTTGGTGTTAATTGGGGAACTTCTGCTACATTCTGCTGAACTGTAAAACAAATATTTTGTTATTTAAGTGTTTTAAGAAGAGGTTTGCAAGTGTTATTCAGACTGGCTGGTATGAGAGATAACGGATGTTTGGGTTATGTTTGTTAGGAACACTATGTGTCATTTTTCTATTATTCTGTACTCAGTGTCATGAGAAATAAAACCAACTAAATTCTATGTGCTTGTTATTTACTCTTGGCTCTCACCAAAGTGCAATGTTAGAATTATTATCAACACAAGTAGGAGATTACTAGGTCACAGAAAACTCTATGTAGTTTTGAGTGTACCTACAATGTACATAAGTAATAAACACTGAGAATAAATTACTTTTATCAATGCTATATTCTAATAAACATGTTAATAATAAATACCTGAACTACTGGATGCAATTTCTTTGAAACTTTATTGTTTTGTAACTGTTCATTTTTCTTCTAATTCCTTTTTACACTTCAATAATCATCATTCTTCGTTTCTTAGCTACCGTACATAGGGTCGCTCTGTTGTATCAGATGGTCGGTTTTCCTGTCTGGTTGGCACATAAATATTATGGGGCATATATCCTGGTTTCATACGTACTTGTGACCCCATCACATGATTCTTCATATAGCTTTCCATATCATTTGGCAACTGAAAAAAGACAAGTTAACGATTATAATCGTTAGTAAGAATGACATCCAAGACCAAAACAAACATAACCTCAAAATTGCATAGCCTCAATATTTTCAACTATTTCACGTCCAACAAACATTTTAAGTTTAGGACCTATCAATAATTATGTTAACATACTCACATCAAAGTGGTCTTCACAGAAATAAAGTGGCGAATTCGTGACTAAGTCGTTCGAGTTTCGCCGTGCAAGCTTTAACCACTTATCTCTTATTATTTCCTTGTTTGGTACATACACAAACACTTTGTTGGGTGTTGTTATTGATACTGCACACCACTTAAAAACTTTGGAATTCGTTTTAAATTTAATATTTTGTTAACTTTCTTCGCTACGCATAGACACAATGGCATTGTTTACCTAGGTGTGACCACAGAGTATATAATCACTACTAGATACGTTTAGGTGTGACGTCAGAGCGGACGCCATGACACCTGAGAGCTGTTTTCGCGCACTATTGAAAAAATACACTTCTGGACACATCTATTGGCCCACCTTAGAGTTTAGGTTTCGATGGCCCCTACCGAAATATGATTGCTAGATTGAAAAAAAACTGTTGATGCAGTTTTAAACCTGATACATTTTACCATCTTTTTCAATCGTATTGTTTTAAATTTAAATTCAGAATACCATACGACATGGAGCTACGCCTAACAAGTCGGATATGCGCCTTGTTAAAGGCAATTGATTTTTGAATAAAAAAAATTGGTTGCCTGTAAAGTCGGTATACGGGCGAAAGTTTTACGTGACAACGACTTTGAGTGGTAAAATAATTTTAATGTGAATATTCATTCGTATAGTAGGAAGAAGGATGAAATGAACCGGTGTGTATGCCTATCTCTCTCACTCTCTCTCTCTCGCTCTGTCTCTCTCGCTCTTAGGCGGGCTAACTGTGCTCGAGTGGAAGGGACGCGTGCCTTTCACTTTTTATGTCTGTCTCTCTCGCTCTTAGGCGGGCTAACCATGCCCGAGTGGAAGGGACGCGTGCCTCTCACTCGCTCTCATTGTGAGCGCATAACGTGAGTGGAGCGTAACGCAGTTTCTTGAAGTGTCACCCGGCAAACCAATTTATGAGACGTTGTCACGTCAAAACATGTTTTATCAAATAAAGGTTTAATTTAATAACGCGTGTTGCCTCCATGGGCATCTACCACAGCTCTCATACGATTAGGCATAGGTAGAGTTTATCAACCGCTCTATGAAATTTTGAGGGATCATCTCCCAGTCCTCTTCTATGGCAGTTTTCAACTCCTGCATCGTCTGGGCAACTGGCTGACGAGCCCTAACACGTCTTTTTAGCTCGTCCCACATATGCTCAATGGGGTTCATGTCTGGGCTTCTGGCTGGCCAGTCCATAACTGTGATGTTCACATCCCGAAGATATTCCCAGACGTTGCCGGCCGCATGGGCTCTTGCATTATCATGCATAAAAAGGAAATTTGGGCCCACATAGTCCGCGTATGGTATCCCATACGCGGACTATGTGGGCCTAAGTTTGACAAAAGTACATTCGTGAGTGCCTCACGAGAACCTCACGTTACCACGTGAGGTTCTAAGCACTCACGAATGTACCTTTCAGCATTTAATGTTAGCAGCCGTGGTCCTGTAACAACCTCAAGTTGAGTTTTGCCGCTCGCGGATATACCGCCCCAGACAGTCCATGAGCCACCGCAATAAGCAACCCTCTCTTCAAAGCAGCATTGAGCGAAACGCTCTCCCTTACGTCGGTAGACCTTCTTCCTTCCATCATTGCCATGTAACACAATTTTAGACTCATCAGAAAAGAGTACACGGCTCCAATCTTGCTGTGTCCAATTTAAATGACTGCGTGCGAAATGAAGGCGCGCTGTTCGGTGGGCTCGCGTTAGTTTGGGCCCATTATAGCTGGCTTGTGTGGTACCATATCGCGTTCTTTTAACCTACTCCGAACAGTTCGAGCGCTCACAGATACTCCGTGGAAGTCGCGAAGTTGGTTTTGTATCTCAATGGAGGTAAGGTGACGATTTCTCAAGCTGGTCGTCACGATGAATCGATCCTGCCTTTCAGTTGTGACCCGAGATCGTGGCCTTCCTTGGCGACGAACAAAGCCGCCAGTCTCTAGGTACCTCCGATAAACATTTCGGACCGCAGATCGACTTAAATTAAGTTGAGCACTCACGTTTCTTTGGCTGTGTCCGGCCTGAATAAGTGCCACAGCTTGGGCGGCGACTTCAGGTGAAGTATCCATAGATTATTGATAGAACCTCACCTTCATGTTAAGAATAAGTAATGTTTGATGCAAAACCAAAGATATCAATCACTTTTTCAAGAATTAAATCCAAGTAAACCAATAAAACCAAGTTTTGATTTCAACAAACAGGCTCTAAGTTGTCTTTTGTTTCTTTAAATTCTGTGTTCGAAATTCAAAAAAAGACTATTGAATGAAATTGTGAATGTGCCAGGTTCAAAACTGCATAAAAACTTTTTGCTCGACCTAATATGAAATTTTAGCTAGGACCAAACGAAACTGAAAATACAAGGTGGGCCAATAGATATGTCCAGAAGTGTATTAGAAAAATGGCTTTAAACTTCGTTAAACTTGAGTTTAATACCGAAATAAAGGATTTTTCGTAAATAATAAATGTGTACCCACATTAGGGAAGAGGATTTCAAAACCTTTCGTCACGCCTAATCATCAAAATCATCAAAACAATCCACGGATCAACAATAAGAAAATTTGAATTTCGCGGGCTTACAATATTTTTTTATTTTCAATATTGCGCGGGTTTTTTTTATATCATCTCATGGTTTGCGACTAGAGTCACATTTTCTTTCCTAAAAGCTTTTCATCAGAGCAAACATTTTGGAAAAATAGAGGGTTTTGTTAAAACAAAAAAAAACTAAAAAGCTCCAACTCGGAAACGGTGCGGCTTAGTTTCATGCTTCTCTGAACCTAAATGGTTTCTGAGGACTTAGTTAATAAGGTGCTGCAATAATATCATTAAATTTCCCGAAAAAGAAAACCCGTGAAAATTTTTCCGCCATACTCGCAACCAAGCCGGCAGAGGCGCTATTCAGGTCGTCATGAGTGCAGGTGCAGGGACACCTGGGACATTCCAGCAGATGACGACCGCCTCGCACCAGTTATGCTTTTTCATTTGCCTTGGCACTCGATCCCGAACGAGTTTGAGTCGAGGGAGTCCCGGTCGACTTCTGAATGGTTTATAAAAAATAGGTCGGGGTTTCCCAAGTCGGTATAAAAAGTCAATATAAATAACAAACAAACACATAAAGTAAGTCAACATAAGCCTGCGTCATCCCACTACTGAGCAAAGGCCTTTCCCCATGACTTCCAGTTTTTTCTATCCAAGGTTAATGAGGACCACTGGTCGTTGGTTTTATCCAGCTCATCCCGCCATCTGCTACGAGGTCTGCCGCGGCGCCTTCAGGCTGTGTCAGGACTCCAGAAAGAGGCTATTTATTGGGCATGCGGCAGACGTGGCCAGTCCAGTCCCACTTCAGCTTAGCGACTTTTTGAGCAACGTCAGTCATTTGTGTTTAAAAATAAAATAAAAACAAAACACAAAAAGAAAACCCATAAGCTGGCTTCGAACGCTCTGTGCCACTCGACCAGACGACTTGTTGAACTCATTGGCCATAGTGATTATATACTCTGTGTCTTTGGCGAATATGGTAGATTTTATGCTACTTCAACAGGTCGTTCGTGATTGAAGCAAGCGCAAAAGGCGAAAAAGTGTAACTATAAATTTGAATTTCGCGGGATCAGGTTTTTCTTTTTTCAGTATTACGCGGGGTTTTTTTACATCATCTCATGGTTTGCAACTAGAACAACATTTTATTTCCTGTAAAGTTTTTCATCCAAGCCAAGCAAGGTTTTGTTGAAACAGCTCCACTCCAACCTGCTAAAGCTACACTTGTAAACCTAATACGAAAAAAAAAATTTGGAAACAAATTTAACAAAAATGTAAAACTTTAATAAAATAAATAACTACTGTTAATACAATATATCAAAATAAATATGTATATTTCTAATGCTGCTACATTGTTTGTTCTATGACTAGACTGTTTACCTCTATGCCTTTGTCTGTGGTAGGAGATATTAAGAAATAAAAAACACTTCTCTCTGGTATCGTATAACAGCAATGTGTATTTTATTTAATAATAATACTATGCTACTAAAAACCCCTAAAACCTATAAAATAAAACAATAACAATGAAATATCACTATCAAGATATTTTAAGCGTTTTCAATCACGCAATCAATCTATCAATCGTCTTTCGGAACAGCACTACCTAGTTCAAAATTCCCAGTCACCTGATTGGTCAACCAATCGGCCAATCACGCGATGTCGCCAATTATCATGCTGTACACTCTTGGGTCGGACAAGCAAGGTACACCCAAATAATTGAAGACATTGCGTGTTGTACAATCCTGTGTCGTGTGTTGCTGGTGTGTGCATTGTCATGGTGTACAATATCAAGCCGGGCAGTCTTGGTCCAGGCCGAGAATCCGCGACATAACCGCGTACGTGTTTTGATTTCCAATGACGTACATTCCAATGTCGCGCATTCTCGTGCCGTGCATTGTTGATGTTGTACATTGCTGGCTCCCTAATTTACTTACTGGACACTTGGTCATCCTTCATCCCTTTTTTTTTATGGCTTCGCACGGTTTAGGTCATCCTCTTTAGATCTGCTTAGAAAAAAAAAACATAGTACCAGACACAGATTAGAGTTTAGCCATTATAACATGGTTAGAGGGAGGCTCCAAATATATATCTATCTCTTTTTGGTATGACATTTTATGAGATACATAATATATTTTGGAGCCTTAAACATCCATTTTATTGTCTGTGACACTTTTTTTTTTTTTTTTATGGGTCTGTGACACGTAACGCGACGCAGAAAAAGTATGCACGTTGCGTTTTGTACTTAGTAATGTTGTAGAAGTATAGTGTGGGATTTTATGTTTGTATTTAGTCATTTCAGTTTATAAATCATGTTGGATTAAAACTTTCCATTCTAAAATTAACATGGAGTTTCAAAAACAATAATTTACATTTTTTACTAAAACATTCATGTAATGTAAAAATAGAACAATGTTTAAAACTAAACGCAAACTTTGTAGTAAAAAAAACAACGACTGGCGGGATTTCACATTCAATTGCGACAATTGTGTTTTAATTTACCGCGTGAATTTAAATAATCCCAAAAAATGAATTCAAGCGAATCTGATTCGGAAATAGATGGCACTCCTCCTGATTTAAAAGCTGAGGCCAAATTAGCAAAAGAAAATTTACTTCCGCCAAAATCCAAGGAGCGATACATGAAAAATTATGAAAAATTTATGAAGTGGAAGGCAGAAAAACAAGCCAACAGTTGGTCTGAAAATGTATTCTTGGCATATTTCAGCTTTCTTCGCCAAACAATGCAGCCGACAAGTTTATGGGCTGTGTATTCTATGCTTCGATGTGTAGGTAGTGCAAAATAAACACGATGTAAACATTAAGAATTATTCCAATTTAATAACTTGGTTGAAAAGACAATCGACTGGCTACAAAGGAAAAAAATCGAATGTATTTACCAGCCAAAACATACAGAAGTTTATAAATGAAGCACCCGATGAAGTTTATTTAGCAGTGAAGGTAATATTTATTTTGTTTACTTATTTAATTTAACTTGTTGTGATGTACGAGTAAGTGGTCTGTTAGTCGGTTGCAATAATATAAATATGCTATTAAATCTGGTTCCAAATAACATTTAACTTATTTTTATATTCTCGATTTAAATAGTTTTTTTTTGTTTTTAGGTTATTACTATAATGGGAATTAATGGCGCCTGCCGATGTATGGAGCTCTGTAATATTAAAAACAGTGACGTGGAATACCATAATGAAATAATTTCGGTAAAAGTACGAGAAACAAAAACAAAAATTGATCGCTCTTTTGTTATACACAAGGAGTCAGCTCATATTGTAAGGAAATATCATGACCTGCGCCCTGAAAATATGAAAAGTGATAATTTTTTTATCAATTATAGAAACGGGACATGCTTGCGGCAAAACATCGGTCGTCATAAGATTGCCGCAATACCTAAACAAATAGCAGAATATTTGAATTTACCAAATCCAGAGAGCTATACTGGCCATTGTTTCCGGAGGTCGTCTGCTACCCTTCTTGCTGACTCTGGAGCCAATCTCACGACAATAAAACGACACGGGGGGTGGAAATCGGACCGAGTTGCAGAAGGATACATAGAAGAGTCATTAGAAAATAAAAGTGAAATTACAAGCAATATAAATAAAAAAATTAAATTGAATACTCAAAACACATCATCTTCCACCTCCCCGCAGCCGTCTACATCGCGTCAACAGCAGCTAAGCCTGGCTCCGCAGCCATCTACCTCTCGCCAAGAACCCACCACTATTCCCCTGCCCGTAACATGATCGCAAGCATCCACCTTCCCAAACAACCAAATTAATGTCTCACAGACATTTACTGCCAGCCAAGAGTCCGTTAATCAAGATGTACAACAAACAAATATAAATGCCCCCGGTAAATCGATCACAATATCTATCAGTAATTGCCCTAATATGAATGTAACCTTCAATATTAATTAAACGAATTTGTTGTTAAACTTTCTTTCATTTTTGAGAAAAGCATTATACAAACCTCAACCAGTAAGAAAGCCATCCTGGCCTCGTATATAACCGGACCTCACCTGCGGTTCGGTCCGGTTAACTCATACTCGGCCAGGAAGGCTTACTTACTGGATTCTGCTGTAATGTACTATATTCGTCGCAAAGTCATGACGTGCATACAATATTAACAAACAGAACGCAATTATACAAACACAAACTACAACTACATTTTGTCACGAGTGACAACGAAAATTAATGCGAAGAATCCGGCGGCGAGACGTTTAGACGATTTTGTTGCCATCACGGGGAAATCCTGGATGAGGCTAACACAGTAACATGGTGATTGGGACAAACAAATAAAGGCCAACAGTGAGTGAAGTCGGGTTGATGATGTCGAAGTTGACAACCTAAAGCTGCGCTCGCCACCGCTTTAGTCTGAATGGTACCTAATCATCTCTCATCTTACAAAAAGAATAAAAAAGTGTTCAGTAAGAACTCTAATTAGCAGTCCAAGTCGGATAAAATTATGCAGAAAAGAACAAGACTCAAGTTTCAACAAAAACCATTCTTAATATTGTAATTTTAAATGTAGGCGGTGTATTTATAAAGTACTCTCTTCCAACTATCCAACCACGTAACTACGTAACACTAACATTAAAACCTATTTTCGTATAAACCTGATATCTGACTTGGAAACAAGATAAGTAGCTACATATTTCATTATGATTTTTTGCTGTATGGATATTATACAAAACTTCGAGATTCCAATCAGCATTGCGTTTCAATTAAACCGATTAGTACATGCCTGCATCTCCACTTGATTGCCATATGCATTGCAAAGTATGCGGTTTCTACATCCTCTTTAGGGTCTTGGCAGATATGCTACTTTTGGCGTTAGTGATCTAGCCCTTCTTCAGGTTTGCCTAGGTTTGTCTGTGGATGAGTAACCACCCATCGCTTCATTGTCACTAGTACCATTACCTAACAGTTCCATGATGGAACTAGTGTTGTTTTTTATTATAACTAATTCCATCCGAGTTTCCTCCGTGTGTCGAAAAGCACGTTAAGCCGCTGGTCCCGGCTGTAATTTATAAGCAGTACTAGTGATAGTATATAAATAAAAAATAAGAATAAAATATCGCTGGACATTAACACACAGCGCCACCCAGTGCCACACTAAGCAAAGCTTGTGTCGTGGACACTAAATAGTTGATATACTACATATATACTTTTTTGTTTGTAAATACATACTTATTATACATATAAACATCCATGACTCGGAAACAAATGTCCATGCTCATCACACAAACATTTGCTCCTACCGGGATTCGAACCCAAGACCCTAAGAACGTAAGGCAGGGTCACTGCTACCACTGCGCCATTCGAGTCGTCAATATGTCGTATATTTTATAACGAGGGACTAAACGAAGCCATAATATAAATGAAAGCGAGGGTATATTAAATTGGCGGTTAGTATCGAGGTGCAAACTGTACTTTTCACTTAGAGAGCGAGAAAAATAGTCATTTAAAACCGAACAAATTTACACTTGACAAAGATTCTGAACTGTTAATCAGGTCAGTCACAGATTAACAATCTAAAACACATCACAAACTCTCAACATTTTCGAAATGAAGATGATCCACGGATAATTAGTACCTACATTACTGCAGCGGCTAGCAACAGAGGCATTGCACATACTTTTCAAAATCAACGATGCACACAAACAGCAATAAATTTCTCACGTTGAAGAGTTCAGTTGTGTTTTTTTTTCAATAAACTGCTTTCTGTTTACAAGTCAATTCGAAATTTAAATAAAACCTTTGATAAGTTACTCTTTTGTTACCATGTTACAGAGTAAAAGATCGTTCCATTTTTAAATTAATTTTTACTCCCTAGGGAATAAATGGTCACTTTAATCCCGCTTCGTAGGGCTATATTGGCGTACTTTTAGAGCATGAGTAGTGAAAAAGTATATATGTAGTATATCAACTATCTTTATATTAGCAAAAAGTAGCATGTCTGCAAACGCCCTTACATTTGAATGAATATGAATTTGTTTACTAGAAACAAGTTATACTTATAGCAAATGTCATTTCCCGTCTGCAGGTTTGTTTGCAAGTTATTATCGATTTGTATGGATGTTTCATTAATTGGTAACGTGCCTGTACATAATGTATATCTCTTGGGATAAAAAATATACAGTTAGTTTATTTGCATCAACCGTTAAGTTTTATGCATAAGAAGTACAAGCCTACAACGTCCCCACTGCTTTGACTTGCTGGGACACAGGTGTCGTAGGCCATGATGCACTACGTGGGCCCAGAGTGAATAGGAGATAATCTTTAATCTTTATTTATTCTTCTATGTTTTTATATCCTACCAAATTATTGTAAATGTTGTATCATTTTTAATTGCCAAATTTAATTGGCTCAATTTGTTACTTAATTGTGAATGCTGTGGTCTCCTATAAGTGAAGGAGTACACCTACCAAATACTTTGTGATTTTATTAACTAAAAATGCTTTGTGTATTCTTTTGTTGGAGATCCTTAAATAAATAAATAAAAATAAAAAAATCTTTAAAAAAAGAACTAATTATTTTTTTAAAGATTATCCCCTATTCACTCTGAAAAAATATTGAAAACGTTTTTTTTTTTTTTTTTTTTCTCGAACAGAAAATGAAAACGATACAGTGCGTCGAAAACTCGTGTGTCGTCACATGTACAGGTACACTTTGTACTAGTTTTTACCCACAAGTGACGTCAGAAGCCCCACTCATGATCTTTGATGCATTAATATCTTCGTCAATTTTCATTGATATGATAAAACAAAAAATACGCACCTACTTATCAATTTTTTTCGATAATCTCACTGACGGACTAAATCTATACTTCTATACTAATATTTTAAAGCAGAAGTGTTTGTTTGTTTGGTTGATCGCGCTAATCTCAGGAACTACTGGTTTGAATTGAAATTGTTTTTGTGTTGGTTAGTCCATTTATTGAGGAAGGCTTTACGCTATATAACATCACGCTACGATTATTAGGAGTGGAGCAGGAATGAAAAATGTTGCAAAAACTGAGTTTTTTTTTCCTTTCGTTTTTCTCTCTTATGTGACGCAGATGAAGTTGCGTGGGTCAGGTAGTAGATTCATGGTTTTCTTAGTCAGGAGCATCTCGTATTGATGTCACACGATTACCCTATAACTTTAGGTACCAAGTTACTGAACAGCATCAGAAACTTAACTAATTTAACACTTGAGAAATATCCATACCTAGTTTACCGGGATTACTTAGTTACCTACCTACTTACCTACCTATATTACTTGGTAGATACTCACTGTCATTGATGAATTAGCTCACCCTTGTTAACCTTAGTCTTACCCTTAAAGGGTTAGGTTGAGCCTTTTTAGGCCCTTTGAGGGTTAGGCGATACCAGGGTATTGAATAGATATTTTATCTTACAAACAAGATATCTGCGAAGAAATACAGACGAAATCAGTGCTAAATTATCTGCCTAGCCTTTTCCCGATTTATGTTGTTGGGGGTGGCTTCCAGTCTAACCGGGTGCAGCTGAATACCTTTATTTTCTTACTTGGAGTGACTTCCTATGACCCTCCACAAGTTGGTGAAGGGCAATTTACTTAGTAACAGAATACCTATACCCCTTGGTCAGACTGGTGGTCAGATTTTCAGATTATCTAACCACCGGTAACGACTAGTAAGAAGTTTAAGCCAGCAACTTATTATCACTGCATAGGATCAATATATTGATCCCGCCCCGTTCAGGATTCTTTATACAACGGACAAATTATGTACCAAACAGTACCAAATCAGCCAGTTACAATGAGGTAAACTGATGCTGTGGATGCCGGTGCTTATAAAGTTATAAACAGTATTGCAAACAAACAACCTTTCCTAAAATTTTGGCAAAAATACTGGAATAAAGTCCAATTTACCGACACCAAGCTTGCACTTCCATATCAAACCTCATTACAAACGATTATTAAAAAGTAATGTGGCACCGGAAATAATAAAACTTAGATGATACGCATCTGATCGATTTATATCGCCATAAATATGTCGGACAAGTAATTAGAGCGAGTTTGTTGTACTGATGTTACGATTGTGGCAGGTAGATAATTGAATTACTTAAAGATAAATTGGTGTTAGTGTTCTTTTTTTATAGCGAGAGTGATATGACCACGGTGCAAGTTGGGAGAGAGCCGTGGAAAGGTGAGCTCTGGAGTTGATTAATAGATAATGCATTGCTACGTAACGGAATGTTTCTGTGAATGTCCGAAGCGCAGTTTATCTGAAGTTGAAGATACTTTGGAGAACGATTCTGTCCAATTCAAGTTAATAATAAAAACAACTCTGACTTAGGTACACAATAAGGTTATGTAGATTCACAATTTCAATATGGTGATTGTCGATGCCGGACATACACGTCACATTTATAACAGAAGAGAAGGTAACAAAAAAGAAATAGTACATTTTTACCCTTTTTTTTTTTTTTTTTTTTTTAGGATGGGAAATCATCAAATGACTTCTCCCACTCTGGGCGGAGCGGGAGGGAGTGGCAGACTCTT
This sequence comes from Xestia c-nigrum, assembly GCA_916618015.1. Classification (NCBI taxonomy): domain Eukaryota; kingdom Metazoa; phylum Arthropoda; class Insecta; order Lepidoptera; family Noctuidae; genus Xestia; species Xestia c-nigrum. The sequence goes on along the minus strand of OU745251.1, from coordinate 8,657,604 downwards.
ACTGACTAAAACCCATCCATGTTCCTTCCTCGCCCTTTATGTTCCGGGGCCGCGGTATCTCTTTCGAACAGGCCCGCAACCCCGGCAGGCTTCGGCCCTTGCGGGCCCCTCCCCTTATGCTGACATCTCTTTGAGGCGCGCGTGGAACACGAACGCGCCGTCGACACGGCCTGTCGTCGTCGTTAGACGGACGGACGGCTAGCTAGCCCATAGCCAACCGTCCACAGGCCCGCATCTACGGTGGCCGGTAGCCACCACGTGGCCCCCGACGCCCGGTGCGTCTCCCGCGGCGGCCGGGAAGAGAGGCTCTCTCTCTCGTTCCGCCACCTCCTTCGCTAGCATGGCTGCTTCGCAGAAGGAGGTGACGGCTTCCCATTCCGTCTCGCTCCGGACCATGGATTGAACCAGGGCCGGACGCGAGAGGTCGCCGCCGATCGCCGCTACGAGGACACGGCGGTGCTCCGCCCACGCAGGGCAGACTTCCACCGTGTGCTCCACCGTGTCCTCCGGTCGATCCTCGCAGTGATACATTTTTACCCTTGGGGTGAAAGCTTTTAGACCCGAGATGGGGTTTGGCGCCCGAACAAAGTGAGGGCGCCAATAGTTCAAGAGACTAAATAAATCTTCAACCCGAAGTAAACACGGTGCTTTTCATTACGAATACAAGGAAAATTAAATAACAGCACGAAACAACTTGAAATTTTTTTTTCTGTAGCCGGCTAATCAGCCTTTATTTTTCACTTTCGTCTATATTTTGCCCAAATCTATATTATTTTAAAGAAATATTTATAACATCGCGCTGTAATTTAGAGGCTGTATAGAAGTTGGAACATGGTTCAATAGAACGGTGAAAATAGGACTAGTCTTTTTTTTATAATTTGACAGCTGTCAGTTGAAAGTGATTCTCCCTAGGGCTGAAAAGAATTTTACTTTCAACCCGCTCCTTAGGCAACTTCAGACCTACTTTCCGAGTATGACTAATGAAAAATATTTTGTGTTTACGAGGGATGCTAGGGCTCCCGAGTGCAGCGTCAGCGGAGCTTTGATTTAACTCCCGACCAAAGCGATGAAGTTAAGACTCGAATCCTGAGAGCAGTGAGGATTATAAGCTAGCCCAAGACGAAGACACTTTTATCCCCGAGGAGCATGTTCTACTATTCACTCGGTATTATTTGAGGTTCCAAATTCAAATGACATTTTGACCGGAATCACTACCGCTCACTGCAGTAGTGATTCCGTACAATATTACTAATCGTCCAGAGCCTACAGCCGAGTAGGACATTAATGTCTTGCTTTACGTCAAGTTTGCGTGACAGATAATTTGACATTTACAAGCAGGTGTTTCGTGGGTATGAATAGGTTCTTCTGTTATCAGATCAGCTAGATTGTAGGCTTAAATATAATAGGACAAGTACTTGTGTTAATGTTATGTACATGGAAAAGTAGGTACTTAGTTAGCACCTGTTGATAATCAACTAAGTAGGAAACCTGATTTACCAGTCTGGGCTCTTATGCTAACTGTTGAAATATCCATATCACTATATTGGTGTGTTTAGTTATAATTAAACTCTTTTCTGCCGTGACTGCGTCTGCATGTCATATCATACTTACTAATATTATAAATGCGAACGTTTGTGTATATAGATGTATGGATGTGGGGGCCACCCGTTACCCAACATGACAAACAGCCTGGTGACAGACAAACGAACGGACGGACAGCAGAGATTTAGTAATCATCAAATAACTTCTCCCACTCTGGGCGGAGCGGGAGAAAACCCATCCAAGTTCCTTCCGGGGCCGCGGTATCTCTTTCGAACAGGCCCGCAACCCCCGCAGGCTTCGGCCCTTGCGGGCCCCTCCCCTTGTGCTGACATCTCTTTGAGGCGCGCGTGGAACACGAACGCGCTGTCGACACGGCCTGTTGTCGTTAGACGGACGGACGGCTAGCTAGCCCATAGCTAACCGTCCACAGGCCCGCGTCCAAGGTAGCCGCCGCGCCGGTAGCCACCACGTGGCCCGCGACGCCCGGTGCGTCTCCCGCGGTGGCTAGGGCGAGAGGCTCTCTCCCTTTCGCATCTCGCCACCTCCTTCGCTAGCATAACTGCTTCGCAGAAGAAGAGGGTATTGTACCTAAGGCCGCATTCCAATTATATAGTGACAATTAATTTATCGTTGGTTTTAAGTTGGCAAAAGTCGTGGAAGACAGTAATCACGTCGTCCTAACATTTCCATTCAAATACAGAAGTCACGACACTTAAAACTACACGATCATCTGTCGTCACGACAAAGTGGGCACGGGGCCTAAGTGTATACTAGGTACTGCTTGCTTTTAAGTACAGGGTTATTACGACAAGTTCATAAAATACCTGTCTAGGTAATCTTAAGTAATTGTACACTTCTTCTATGTAAAATAACACATAATAACTGACTTTGTTTGTTCCTCGAATCGTTTAAACGAGACATCTTTATTAAACGATCTCGTATGATAGAGTCATTACTTTAAATTGACGCTTTAAATATCATCAGCTAGAATACTGTTCAGAAACCCACATCATGAAGAGTATCGGTCTCAATTTTTTTTTATTGAAATCGTTAGGTCGTCGTTCACCTAGACGCGACGCGACGCAGCGCGACGCCGCACGACGCAGCCCGAGGCCGCCGCGGCGAATTGTCTCGTCCATAGATATAATAAATATGGTAAGGTCAGTTCACTCCGAGACGCAACGCGACGCGACGCTGCGCGCATTTTTTATAGAGCGACTCAAAATACCTATAAGTAACTTTATTTAATAAATATCTACACTAAAAGATACACATTCTAGTGTGAGAACTATTCAAATTGTGAACTGACGCTAAGCGTGTACGAACATAGTGACATGTGATTTATATATTTTTCAACACACTTGCTCAAAAAGTACATTTACGAAGCCTGTATAGGTACATTGTTCGAAAGTTAAAAATTACGCACTATACAACGGACCGTGCGGTAAAATAGGTACTCTCACCTAAGTAGGTACCTATTTTACCGCACTTCCCCTTGTATAGCATCGTGTGTATTCTTTACGGTTTTTTTTTAATTAACAAAAAAAAAAAAGGTTTCCACCAAGGAGTTTCATATTACGAGAATAAATAGGCTGACTGATCGAACCTCCTTGGAAGTGCTTTTGCTTAATACGTTTGTCTCACTTTAATACAAAAGAGTAAGTGAGACGAAAGATGTAGTTCTAATTTTCACCACGTGCATGTGGCGCCATTTGCAGATTCGCGCCATTTTCATAGAAACGTCAAAGAGTGTTGCGACTTTCCGACTGATAAACTAATGTTGTAAATTAGATGGCAAGTTACTTTTTAAAAAGAAAAATCTTACAGCCACAGTTATTAATTAAATAAATTAAGCGATTAGCTAAACAGAAATAAAATTGGGAAAAATAAATGTCGGACGCTACGATGACATGTTGACGGTCTGACAGCTCTCGAACAGAAGGGGGGCGCTGAAGGCAGCGCTCGCTTATATACGAGTTGATTTCTTCTTATTCACCACACGGCCTCTCCTGACAGGAGACCGTCCCGGGCTCCATCATGATGTCTTCAGCTCTGGTGGTCGGTCTCCAGCATAGACAAGGAGACTATGTCTGCTGGAGGCTCTTCAGGCTCGATGTGAAGCTGCAGACGCTCAGGCTCGGTGTGATGCTGCAGTGGCTCAGGCTCAGTGTGATGCTGCAGTGGCTCAGGCTCAGCCTGAAGCTGTAGTGGCTCAGGCTCGATGAGATGCTGCAGTGGCTCGGACTCGATGAGATGCCGCGGCGCTTCAGCCTGGGTCCCGGAGGTACTGGGTTGTGGTTGGGAGACAGACTGGCTGACTGGCGAGATTGACTCGTCCGTGACAAGTGTAGACTCCTCATCTCCATGGTCTGCATCTGTATAGGATAGAGAACCATGTGCTCCATGCACAACACTACGCATTGTGCATGCGCACATCATTGATTGAGGTCTGGCACACATTAAGCCATCGAGATAGAGGCACGACGTGAAGCTTGTCTCGATAAATTAACGGGTAAGGCTTAGCGGAGTCAGAGGCTAGCTGTAAAGCGTACTCGTAACTCAATTTGGTCAGGATAGAGGCACTACGTGAAGCTTATCCCACCACACAAGGTCTAGATTTGTTCAGGATAGAGGCACTACGTGAAGCTTGTCCCAACACACAAGGTCTAGATTTGTTCAGGATAGAGGCACTACGTGAAGCTTGTCCCAACACACAAAGTCTAGATTTCCAACAGTATACCACAACCAGCGCGTACTGAACCAGCAGCGACAGGCGCACGTGTTGCACCAGTAGCGACAGGCGCACGTGCTGCACCAGTGTATCCTACGCCAGCAGCGCGCCTGCACCAGCACCACGCCCTGCGCCAGCAGCGCACCCTGCGCCAGCAGCGCACCCTGCGCCAGCAGCGCACCCTGCGCCAGCAGCGCACCCTGCGCCAGCAGCGCAGCGAGTTCTGCGCCAGCAACGCAGCGAGTTCTGCGCCAGCAACGCAGCAAGTTCTGCGCCAGCAATACAGCTATTTCTTTGCCAGCAACCGCAGCGAGTCCTGCGCAAGCAACGCGTCCTGCGCCAGCAGCGCGTTCTGCGCCAGCAACGCAGCGACTCCTGCGCCAGCAACGTAGCGCGTCCTACGCCAGCAGTGCGTCCTGCACCAGCAGCGCAAGCAGCGCCAGCAGTGCGTTTAACTCCAGCAGCGCAACCAGCGCCAGCAGAGCGTCCAGCACCAGCAGCGCATCAAGCGCCAGCACAGCGTCCAGCACCAGCAGCGCATCCAGCGCCAGCAGAGCGTCCAGCACCAGCAGCGCATCAAGCGCCAGCACAGCGTCCAGCACCAGCAGCGCATCCAGCGCCAGCAGAGCGTCCTGCCCCAGCAGCGCGCCCACGCGCGCTCGGGAACAAACCCATGCGCTTGGAGACACACGCTTCAGTCAGGGAACAAACCCATGCGCTTGGAGACACATGCCTCAGGGAACACACAAGAATAAAACACAAACACATATGAAGCTTCATATATAAGAGAGGCATAAAGCACTCACCATCGAAGTAAACAGCACATACTTCAGGAGTCCACTCTCCGCGCCAAGGGATCATGTACTCCGCAGCCGCCTGAGTGTACTTCCCATACGAGCCGGCCAAGAACTGGAGCTCGTAGCGCCCTTGTGGCAGCGTCTTCACGATGCGGTAAGGGCCACGCATACAGGAGTCCAACCTTCCAGTCGATTGAGCCTGCTTCAATTCCCGCTGTAGGTCAATCTCCGGAGTCTGCGTACCAACCCAACGTCTGCTATGTCGCCGGCCTAGCTCACGGCTATGGCGACGACTATACAAGAGCGATCCGACATTTTTTATTTAGGCACAAACCCAATGAACAAAAACAGAAATTGAATCGAATCCCACTTCTGATGTTGTAAATTAGATGGCAAGTTACTTTTTAAAAAGAAAAATCTTACAGCCACAGTTATTAATTAAATAAATTAAGCGATTAGCTAAACATAAAAAAAATTGGGAAAAATAAATGTCGGACGCTACGATGACATGTTGACGGTCTGACAGCTCTCGAACAGAAGGGGGGCGCTGAAGGCAGCGCTCGCTTATATACGAGTTGATTTCTTCTTATTCACCACACTAAATAATAATATTAGTTCAAGCGAGGAATCAGATGTTATTATGGAATTTATTCCAACTGATATTTTGAATGAGGTGTAAAAAACAGAAAACAGTTTTTTGTCGCTAAAATCGCGAGAGCGCCATTTAATAATTTTCTCGCAAATGTGTTGAAAAACGTTGTATGACACACGTGCAGAAATTGGTATTTACAAACTCGTGACTATGGTAAGCCCTCAACTTCGTTTCGGGCTTACATTTGTCTACTCGTTTGTAAAAACTAACTTACCGCACAAGTATCCTAAATAAGTATTTAAGAAGAGAAGATTACAGATTACAGGTTTTAGCTGTCAATCACCCATAATACAGGGTGTAAACAACCTCATCACGAAGCTGTCAAGCATTCTGAACATCAAACTAAGTAATGCGCGAAAATTATTGCTGGGAAACGATTTTTTTTTTGCCAAATATCATGTTTTGTTGTAGAACTTAGAACATTGTGCTTATGGATGGATTGAATAGTACGGGGGTCGTAGAGGTGGTTAAAGTAAAAATCTTACAACAGAAACCTGTATAACAAAAAAGCTTGTCAAAAAATTTTAACTTCGACCCCCAATATTTATCCCCATAACTAGAATGTCCCCAGGCATGGTGCAAAAAAAAAATGATCGCAAGTTGGGGAAAACAAGTGCCTTCGTTAAAAGGTAGGTATTTTACTTGTAAGCCAAAGATCATAAAGTAATTGCACTAGAGCCCTCTTACAGTCCACTAGCGCCGCCAATCGAAAAAATGTCATAACTCGTAAATAGAATCAAAAATACAAAATGTGGTCTATTATTACTGTAGAAAAGGCAATAACGTAATTTTATAACACATTGTCACCACTTGAAATATAGCTGTTTAGCTAAATCGTGCATTTGTAACAAAAACGGCCGTTTATGTTTTGAATGCACGATTTAGCTAAACAGCTATATTTCAAGTGTTAAGCCCCTTTTGTAACCTAACTCATGAAGAAATACGGGACCACACGTCATTACCATCATGAATATTATTTCAATTAAGAACTAAATTGTACTAGAATATAAACCAGGAGTTGAAAGTGGAACTAAGGACTAATAACAATATATTGTAGGATTGCAATTATTAGCAGGCGCCAAAGAGCCGGCCCGTTTGTTAAGTATGATGGAAGATATTCTCGTCTTTAGTCTAGATTTGTGGCCAGTATTGCTTGACACTTCATGCCAGCACTGTTGGTGAAGACAATAACTGTCAAACACTGTTTTATGCTATCACGGATCACTAGGTAAACTTAAAATGTCACTTACGGGATATTTTCCGTGATTTTTATTTTCCATTATCGCGGGTTGACAAACGAAAGGTCAAAAGGGGCATTTAGTGACTGCCTACCCAACCAACAATTTTGCCCTATAACCAAACCTTTTATCTCCAAAACGCCGGGTAAAAGTTGATTAAAGGTTTTGGTGGTGATTGATTGTTGTGTAAAAGCGTTTGCCAATACAAATTGGCTCTATAAGTTTATACAGCAAAAACGACCTATTAGGAATTGATGTAAAGGTTTACTTCGTGACTTTGTATAACTGTTATAGTCAGGAGTTATTGCAACCACCAATGTGGCTAGTATACAACGATAAAACTTTATAACAGTGTTTACTGTCGCCTTAATGCGCCTGATTAACGCAATAAAGGTCCTGAACGTACTATAATGGGTCTTTCGTTATAGTAGAGATGAAAACTCAAGAATAGGGCGATATAGTGATATTGTGGACTATTAGATCGTCGTTATAGTACACAGGTACTATAGTGGGCACAACAAATCTACGACAGAGTGATTTGGTGGTATAGCTGAGTTTCAAATTACATTTATGTTGCCCAACTTGTCTTAAAAAGGTTTTCTAAAGCTCGTTATAGTCGTAGTGATAAACTTATCACAAGGATACTTTTTTAGAACAAGATATTTTTTTATAGCTGTAATAGTTCCTCTTTTACACAATAACGGAGATCCTATCGCTTTTAAAACATAATTACTGTGTGTAAAGGTATTCTACCGCGCTTCTATAAAAATGACATTTTGACTCCCATTGTAAGAAAATTGACCCAATTATAGAAAATGGTTCCGTACAAAATACATTTCACGTACGTAGCCAAAGAAATTGAGAATTATTGAAATATGGACAATGATTCCAGTAGTGGTTTGGTTCCCGAAGCTTAATTATTCTATTAAGGAAAATCAGCAACTTTCTCACAAAAAGTTAGAGTATGAATAAATAATAACTAATAAGTATGACTCTGACTTCGTAGTAGTGCTGATTTAGAAACTCATGTGTTCTGACGTGTTCAATAAAAAACGACAAAGATCGATAAAAAAAAATATCACATTTATGGCACACAGACGAGCAAAAGGAACCCTAATTTCATGTAATGGTGGTTGAAATCTGTCGTAACGAGTGCTATAGTAGAGTTCAGGAAGCTGGAAGTATGTTTATGACTTAAAATTCGTAATTATTTAAGTAAAAGCTCAATAATTCGAGGGGGGCATTCAAATATTGCCGTAAACCCATACACAGTTTATCAGTAAAATAACAGTCGCATATCATTTCCCCCCTATGAGATGAATAATTTAATTACAAAATAAAATAATATCTAACTCCGATTCCAATTTCTGATTCCCTCGTATTCTATATCTTTTGCTCTTCAAAAACACTGAAGACACTGCAGCGGTGTGAACGAATGTAAATTGAATGAATGATGAATATTAGTAAAGTAATGGAATCATGAACTATTTTACAGTACCAAAAGGTACTATACTTGCATTGTGGTGGCTTTATATGTCAACAAATAGAGTAAGCGTTACTGTTACATCAACTGTAATAGGCCAAAATGGTCACACCTGACACCGCTACAGTTGTACTATACAATTGAATGGAGATATAATTGCGCCACTTTCTTCGTAGGCGCACCTTCTTAGGCCTTTTATTTGACCACTGATTAGTTTTTACAAAACGTTCTATGGACTTCTATACAACTAACTTTTGTTGGTTGGGTATCTAACCTCCATAATCCAGTACTTAACTGAGTAATATGATACCCCTATTAGACAGGTTGTCAGACTTTCGGCAGACTGCGATCGAAAATCTATAAATTACAAGGACATCGTATGTTCACCCATCCAACAGACCTGTGCAAATGGTTTTAAAATAAAAAATCAAAGCATTTATTTCAAGTAGGCCAGTTACAGGCGCTTTTGAATTGTCGAAACAAAGATGAAAATTAAATGTAGCTACAGTCCCAGTCACAAGACATAAAAATTGTGCAAGCACTGTATTTGCCCATATCTTCTTATTCTTGAATTTGACAAACTCAGAACGTTTGCAACTTTAAACTTGGTTTGATCTCACTAGTTCTAACCGGAGGTTAAGATATAGTAGTCGTTTAAAAGTAAAATGCTACTTAAATAAAACCTGGCATGCTACATAATAATCGTTCGGATGTAAACGTACGGCCTGAAGAGGAATAAATAGGAAGTTTCTGGAATTTATATTTATAATACACGATACTATGGTCAACCGCGAACCGTGTGGCACGCCTGTCATTTTGTGAATGAATTATAAATTGCTTGCATGTTACGGCAAGGCACTGAATGAGTATTTCATGGAATCTCATAGGTATCATTAAAATGGGTTTATTTCCGCTATTACAAATTGCATTAGTTAGGTACATGATTAATGTAGGGTCGCATGCATACCTACTGCTGAGTGCAATAAATACAATTGACTGATCGCTATGAGTATTTTATATACGGTGTAAAACACCTTTTCACGAAACCGAAAGGCACTTGTTCTCCCCATCATTGCGATCATTTATTTTTGTTTTATTTTTGTTCTACGCCATACCTGGGAACCTTCTAGTTACGGAGATATGGGGGTCAAAGTTGCAACTTTTTGACAAGTTTTTTTTTAAATATGAGTTTTTTTTTGTAAGATTTAGACTTTTAACACCTCCACGACGCCTCAATCCATCCATCAGCACAATGTTTTAAGAGCGTTACATTGAGTTCTACCCAGAAAAAAAAAGTTATTTCCCAGCAATAATTTTTGCGTAAAGTTACCTAGTTTGATGTACAGAATGCTTGGTTAACGGCTTTGTGATGAGGTGGTTTACACCCTGTACAGGTACGTGGTACCTTTGGTTCCGCATGCTGTCTTCCATACATCTCTACTAGTCTCTCTCAGTCACTCGAGTCGACTGAGGAGGGTATTAGTTAGTCGTAAAAACTCAAGGGAGTCTCGAGTCTGATATTGATGAAAATTAAAACTGCATACTTGATTGGATTTTTGAAAAATCGATATTATTGGCCAGGAATCGAACCCGTTGATTTTAATATAGAACATTTTACACCATTCGATAGCGTCGTTATTAAAAGACCAAATTCTGGGCCAAAGTAATAGGTAGTTACTGTTCTGTAAATTCTGTAGGTAATCAATTTATTTCATTAGGAAGGTACTTATGGGTGATGGGGGACGGACGGCACAGCCGATGCCGGCCTAGTAAGAGGTGGCGAGACGATTTAGATGCACTTAGTACCACGGCGTTTGATAAGAATTTGGGGAGGAGAACTCCTCTGGTAGTTTAATCAGACTTTCCTCGCAGGTGTATTAAGTACCGACCTATGGTAGGGTACCTCGTGACTATTTCACAAACCTGCCCCCGTATTCACAACAACGCTTTGATTCGCTTCCGATTCGGTAAGTCGTATGTCTATCTCGGTCGTTTTCGTAATGCCAGAAGAAGACAGATATACGAGTTGTCGAATCGGAAACGAATCAAACGTTTGTGAATACGGGGTCTGGTCTATATATGTCGTAGGATAATTTGATACTTCGAATCTTCGCGGAAATCCTAGGGGTTTTGCGAAAACGCGGATAATTAGACATAGGCGAAAAATTATCAAATCTTACTGGACAAAGTCAGGATTTTTGCGAAAATACTCCTAGGATTTTCGCGAAGATTCGAAGTATCAAATTATCCTACGACATATACATATATCATCTATATTATAAAAATGAAACCCGTTTTCCGTTGTCACGACATAGCATGAAAACGGCTTGACCGATTTGGCTGATTCTTTTTTTGTTGTGTTTGTTATTGTCAGGAGAAGGTTCTTATGACAAAAAAAAATGTAGTAGTAGTAGGTAGCTTTTTCCCTCTTATGTGACGCAGACGAAGTTGCGTGGGTCAGCTAGTGTATTAATAAAACTTGTAACAACTAACTAACTCAAAATAACCAACTTTTTCACAGTCAATTCTAGAATGAATGAGCCTTTCAAAAGGAAGGTATTTAAAACATTTTTTTCATTCATTCACGCCTCAATGCCAGGCGCTATGCAAGCCCCTTCAAAGATAAAATTAATGGCATTCATTAGAACCCGAGTGTTTCTCGCACCAATGCAATTATATCGTGATTTATTTAGCTCATCGGTGCAATTTGTTAATTAAAATAAATAATTGAGTTACATTATTTGGATTCTTATGCATAATAATGAAAATAGCAACATACCTAGGTGGCACAAACATGAGTACCTACTTAGGTATTATTTTAATTTTCAAATCTTATACAACATTATTTTTTGTTTATACTTAACCCGAAAAGGGGTCGCGATAATCGCGAAAAAAAATCAGCTGTTCCCTACATTTTGACGAGTTATGCGAACATAAATGTAGGGAACAGCTGATTTTTTTTTCGCGATTTCACGGTTCGTCCCATAGAAAAAGTTGTTCAAAATGATGAGTACAATGACCCCTTTTCGGGTTTAGTGTAAACAAAAAATAAACCTGTATATGTCACCGTACAAATGTCATACACGTTATATTACAATATAACGTGTTTTTTCTCGCGATATTGTAATGTCTGGAATTATTTGTCAACTGAACATACGGAAGTATCTCTGCCCCCATAATCGGGACTTGGGGCACCCCCCCCGTTAGGTTAGTTAGGTTCCTTTAAACCCTGCACTCGGAAATAGGAGGCCCTGCGAAGCGGGGCTCCGTCGACTACGCTTTTTAGGAGGAATATAAAGTGTTTTAAGGTTATGTTATATTAATCGGTATTTCTCAGGAATGGTGCATTATCTTTTCATGAGAGTTGTGCCACTGGGCAAGGGGGACCCCTCCTTCCCTCCACACCGCATAAGTTGACTACCATCGCATGCATTTCACGAAAAATAATGCGTTTTGTTGTAAGCAGTATGTTCATTTGACAATAATTCGAGACTTTACAATATCGCTAGAGATATTACAATATTACGTATTTGACAATTTTACGGTGACATATATAACAAGCCAATGAGCGAAATCGAAAAGTGTGTGTATGGCAAGACTTGTACAAAGTTCTATTAGGTATGCTTCAAACTCGCGTGACCGTCACGTACGCCTTTCGTAGCACTCGTAGCCGCTACGAGTTTTCACTTCTATCGGCTGCTCCCAAAGACTGCCTGTTGTTGTCCTAATGTTTTTCCTTTTAACTTATCTCTGGTCCATTTGTTAAATTCTGAAAATAAAACAAGTAGGTAATCAATCTTTAGTGTCGAATGCATTAGTCCAATGCTGTTCTAATTATTGATTAATTGTTTTCTGACAATCACGAGACTAAATCTTAATTTCCAAGATGGCTGCCGCTAGATACGTCAAAAATAATAGGGCCGATATTCTCATTGGAATCACCTATTTGTCAATGGCCAGTTCGGAGTTTCGGACGGTTGGTTGATCAATGTTCCGTCCGACGTCCCGTCCGACAAATGGACCATAGAGATCTCAATCGGATAAGTAATGAGCCCCGAAACGATGCATTGGTGTCGGATAATCCTATCTTTATGAACCTTCGTGTTTTTTGTTCTCATTGATAGTAAAAATCAACCTAATTGACGTGGAGAGATAACTCTGTAAACTTTCGAAGTAGGTACGAACGCACATAACTCGTACCTCAGAAGTTTAACGTCAGAATAAAGGCTGGCCAATTCGCCCTTCTAATTCCTGAAGCGTTAATCATTGAAAGTATGTAGGTACATTGTAGGGCTTTTCTGGAAAGAAAAGCCAGTTACTTAGCTGTAACTTAGTGTCAGTGAAAACGGAAATTAAGCATTCAGTTAGCTATTGCTTACTGAGTGTTGGTGAAAATGGACCTTAAGCATCCAGTGACCTGTTATTTAGTGTTGGTGAAAACGGAAAAGTTGGCGTTCAGTTAGTAGTCATGTTTGCATTGTGCTTATTGAGTTTCAAGTAGATTAGGTAATCAAATAGTATTTGTTTCTCTCTTAGAGCCAGGGTAAATTGCTTTATAAACCCTTTACTTACCGCGTAGACCGTACCGATAGGCATGGCCGACAGACCGCTAGTATCGAGGAATACTACATTTTGATACAAGTGGAGAAAGTTTGTTATCAATTGTCGTTCGAGGCGGTATTAGCCGAGGGTGGGTGTTTAAAACCATTACCATAAAATCCTTTTTAAGTATTTTTAATTTTCGTGAATCATTTCATTGAACAAAATTTAAAATTCTTAAAATGGACTTTATGGTAATAGTTACAAAAACCATTTTAATAATTTAATTTTTTAACGTGATTCATTTACGATTCTGCTAAAGCTGCCATTTTTAGACCCCCAGAGACCATTGACAATAATATTGAAAATCTTTGAAGGCAGTGCTGCCATCTGTTATGTTATCAAAGTACTGCATGGAGCATTACGAAACGTCATTTATTTTCTCAACGTTTTTAAAATGTGAAGAAAGGCACACATAAGCTTTTGATATTATGACTTCGTTTATTTCAAAAGATTAAATATTTTATACAAATTACAATGCAAATACCTTAAATTTGACGGACGCTTCTACTAGTGACATCTTACGGTATAATGAAGAAATAATACACCGTTTGATAGCGCCATCTCTTGATGCTGTCTTGTAAGCAATTGTGACACGAATTTGTTTGTCTGTGATAGTACGAAAAATACGATTGGTGTTTACTATGTTAGCGCATACTTTCAACCAATGAGACGCTCGTCACATTCTACTGTCATCAGAAATATCAAATCGTCCATAGATAGAACCAACTTCTGTACAAACTTCGTTTTCGATCTCGTGTTTCTACTGTGCAAGTTCACGATAACAAAGTGCATTTTTATGTGTAGTGCATTGTAAAATGACCTAAATTGTGATTAGTGAAACTAATTAGTGGTGAATGATCAAACAAACCAAAAAGCATAACGTCGAAAGCGATATGATACTCTCCTTGGCAGTGTTCTGAGATTGTGTTCGTATCGTGAAGTTTCCCAATAGTGCCTGTATGATAAAATCAGAGATGTCTTCGAAACCAGCTAACCAGAAAAGGAGGTAATTATTTTGATGTTTTTGATAACATAACCTATGACTTAAGTTCAATGGATTATAATATTAAGATCGTAATGTATGATTTCTATTTTTTCCTGTTAGCTTGATTGCCAAGTGTCACCATAATCATTGAACTTTCTCCTCAATATTTGGCTATTTGACGAGATTATATCATGTAAAGAACATTAAGGTAAGTTAACCTTGTAAAGACAAGCAATTCCAAAAACAAATCTTACGGCGTTTTACTACGGCGCAGGTAGTGTAACGGGATCCAAAGGGCCATTTATGCTATTCTTCGGTTTCTTTTATTATATTTGTTTGCGTTTAACGTTTCCTGTGATTACTTGAAGGTTAATGATAAAAAATGACTATGTTGTAAACATATTTAGGTTGATATCACTGATTACGACTTATTTCCCCATCCTCATTTATCAATAGGAGAGACCATAACAAAGATTCTGGGTGGCTTGATAACATGTTACATGTGCCTGTTGCATGTTTGAGAATATAAAAACTAAACTAGCTCGCCAAAATTTGCTCTTGCAACACAGTGCAAAGACCAACAAACAATATCTGTAAAACTAATTCTTCATTAAATTAATGACAAACAAAGCATGTTACACAATATCATTTACTAGATTAAAACTGGTTAAGTTGAAACTCTCAGGACCTGAAACAATATTTGGGAATTTACGATGTAATTTTTTTATTGCATCATCATTTCTGCTGTGATTACAGATTTACTAAGATAAAAAAAAATAGTGCGGAGTGCATTTCAAATCTGATTGAAGGTGAAAATAGGGTCAGACTATCTTTTTTCATACTTTAACATTAACATTTGATTGAAAACTGATAAATATTTACTTGGTTATTACAAAAATGCCAAAACTACTAATAAACCAAGCACAATGGTACCAAGAACACTTTGGGGACTAAGTGCGGAAACCAAAACCCTGTAATAAATTACTAATAAACAATGATTTTTGGGGTTGTGGTACCTTACTGCCAACACTACAGTACCGGTAGGCGTATCTGACACGAATTCAAATGACTAGAGTAATTTCATACCAAGCTATCTCAGTAAGGTAAACCTAAGGTGTACCTATTGTTCTTTTACAAGCCTTATTTTTCCTTAATTTAATCCAATACTTAGGTCCGTATTTATGGCCTGATTATGTTAAAACAGCTGTTTAAAACACATATTTGTACAGGAACATGTCCCTTAAACAGCTGTTTTGAGATAAACAGACCGTTACCCTTTTGGGGAATATGGACCTTAATGTATTACACACATATATTCTAAGATTGACTTGCCTGACTCTTTGGTCACGTAGTCACGAGCGCGACTGCTGAGCATAAGGTCCTAGGTTTGATTTCCAGATCGAGCCATGTATCATAGGGGTTTTCCATCAGGAATTTCTGAGTAGCAGCCATGGATATGGGATCTGTGCCCAGTTAAAGGCAATAGGCTCACCCCCTACTAGTGTGTTAGGTCGACTCAGCTCCCACCCTGCAAAAAGAATATAATTCAAAAATGGGCTTTAATTATTCATCTTTAAGTTATAATTTACATTGGCAACATAAATTCGCAGACAGCTTGCTGTCAGCGGGCTTGCCACCGTCAATGCCAATGTAAAGTGTATCTAAACAAGGCTGATGGTACATTTAAATGTAAATAGAATAATTAATTTAAGACAATTTGGTTATCAGAAAGGCGTCGGTTGCTCAGATGCAATAAATACTCTTGTAAATGACATAATTAATAAATTAAATGACAAAATTAAAGTTGCAGGGCTATTCATCGACCTTAGCTCCGCTTTTGACACGATTGATTATGACTTATTACTGACAAAACTTGAATATTATGGAATCAGAGGCAAAGCCTTACAACTTTTAAGATCCTACTTACAAAATAGACGAATGTTTGTCGAAATAAAAAGCATAGACGAAAGTAATCATGAAGTCATATACACCTCTAAAATTACAAACATAAAACGTGGTGTGCCCCAAGGCTCTATTTTGGGACCTATACTTTTTATTCTATTTACAAATGATTTGCTAAACTTCATGCATTATATTCAGCCTGATGTAAGACTTGTTGTATTTGCAGATGATACAAATATAATAATTGGGGCGAATGACCTAAAAGAATTGACCATAAATGTTAATAAAAGCCTACAATATCTCTGCGATTGGTTTAAAGCCAATAACCTTTTGCTAAACACAAGTAAGACTAACATTATTTTATTTAAATCTACATCTCGCAATAATGAAAATTTGGATGTACAAATCAATGGGGACAAGATTGCATTGGTGGATGTAGTCAAATTTTTAGGTATTAACATAGATGTGTATTTAAATTGGAAACAGGAGTTGGCTGCCATTGATTCTTCAGTTTCATCAGCATGCTATGCACTCAGGAGCCTTAGGGGTACGTTAGATCTAAAGCAACTCAAGGCTATATATTATGCGCTAGTAGAATCTAGATTAAGATACAGTATAATGCTGTGGGGTAACAGCTATAATTATAATTGCCGTAAAGCGTTTACTTTACAGAAACGTGCCATAAGGACTATAGTAAGGATCTCACAAAGAGACTCATGTAGAGAGCACTTTAAAAAACTAGATATTTTAACAGTACCAAGCCTATACATATTAGTAGTACTAAATCATTTTGCCAAAAATATTTATGAGTATGAATCACAAGAGGAACGTAAGATAAGAGAAAGCACAAGAAGAAAGGAATTTAAACACAAGATGGCACCAAAATTTAATATAGCTAAGCACTGTTCCAGATACCAAGCAGTGGAGTTATTTAATAGGTTACCGACTGATTTGAAATTATTAATTTATAGCACTCACTCATTTAAAACAAAATTAAAGGCCTTCTTGTTGAAAAAATGCTTTTACTCGGTATCTGAATTTATGTCAAACTAAAGCTACTAACTTGAATTTTTATTTTTTGACATTCAGTAATATAATAATCACTTGTACCTTGACGAAGAACCTTTATATTTTTGACATTAAATTTTGACATTATACCAATATTATTATTATTATATTTTTTTTTTTGACATTAAATTTGAAATTGTACCGCTATTTGTTTATTTTGTACTTTTTTTTGTTAGAATAATTATGTCATTATGAATATTTCACATTAATTTTAAAAAGCTTTTAAATGTATTAGGTACCGCATGTTATAATTTGATGTATTTATGTAATGTTCAACACAATGTAAATTGTTAATGAATAAATGAAATGAAATCTAAAGAGGGATACATAAAGCCCATAATTGAATTGTATCCTTTTTGTTGGTTAAAAGTTGGAAGACTAAAAAAACGGTGGGCAGACGATATAATAGAAATTGCAGGCAGAAACTGATGGAATCTCGGTGAAAAAAGAGAGGACTGGAAGAAGATGGAGGAGGCTTTCACCCTAAAGAGATCTGTTACAAGGGCATAAACCATATAAATACCCAACTGTATTTACTATGTATACTACTTTATATTACTTTGTAACTAGAATTAAATAAGCTTAATAAATAAATAAATAAAGATCTTTACATGTGACTTAACATTACTGGCAAAATGTGGATACAGGCGTGATGTTATGTATTCCAAGATTATTATCCTACTTGATCTCGTAATCAGAAATATTCTCATTAACTATTGTGAACAAGCTTTGGTTGAGGTTTATTGTTACAATTTTATTCTTATGATAGGTACCTACATAATTAGTAATCCTGGCTGTGGCTGTGAGCTATGAGGCACAGCCTTTGTCCAATGCTGCTAAGAAATTTTTTTTTTTTTCTAAATTGAAAAACTTTTGTCAGGAATAAAATTAAAGTTTCATTCCTAATGGACTAAAATAATTCACTTCTTAGGTAAGGGGCCGGCAGAGCATGCTTGGTTAATACAAACGAAATTACCTAAAATAATTTGTAAATTTAACATATTCTTATGGTAGTGTGTATTTATTTCGATTGGATTACAAATTATCTAGGTTCCCAAATATATATTTTGAAAGGACAGTGATATATAGACGAGATATGAGGAATTTAAAATTTCTATAGAAAACTTATTTTCTCTTGTTTAAATCAGTGTCCAATCTATACATATAGGTAATTATGTGTTTGGAAACCTAGATATTCTGTAATCTAATCGAAATAAATACACACTACCTAAAAAATATGTTTGACTAACTTTTTGGTATTTTGTTTGTATGAAAAACGCATGCTCCGCAGGCATCTTAAACAGCTATAAGCTATAAGTGATTATATTGGTGGTAGGGACACTGGAACGTCAGCTGTTCCAATCATTTTGACATGAAAATAACATCATTTTTTTTTAATTACCGATGAAAAATGTCAATATGCATGGTATTCTGAACATGTGGTAAGTAACCATTTCTGCACTGGTGTTACATTTACCCTGTATGTTACATTCATGGTTTTTCCCCTTGGTATCCAATTCCAACTTTAGTCAAGTCAGTGACCCAAATAAATTGTTGAGCATTAGCTTTTGACATGACTAATTTCGGGTGCTAATCATCACTTCAATTCAAGCACTAAAAGATATTTTTTTCTACCTACCTACTTACTTATTCAAACAAAACTGAACAAACACCAAACACGCTATAAAACGCTGCACGAATTTCCATTCAGTTTCTTATCCTTTTTTTTGCTCACCAAGAAATAAATCAAGACTTCTCTATATTAAATAATTTATGATCATTGTTTATTCAATAAAGTTGCACTTTGATAACTTGACCATATTAATTACTTACGATTTTTCTTCATAACCAACTAGCATTATTATCGTAATATATATAAATCTCGTGTCACAATGTTTGTCCTCAATGGACTCCTAAACCACTTAACCGATTTTAATCAAATTTGTACACCGTGTGCAGTTTGAACCAACTTGAAAGATAGGATAGCTGACATCTCAATTTATGAGACGCAGACGAAGTTGCGCCGGTCAGCTAGTAACTTAATAAAATGTAAATTAACTTGGAATTGCTAACAACTTCATTTACAATCTGGGTAATTAGCAAAACTTATTTTATTATGTTAGTACTAGCTTCTGCCAGCGGCTACGCCGGTGTGGAGTTTGAAATTGACCCATGGGATCTTATTACCGGGATAAAAAGTATCCTTTGTGTTAATCCAGGTTATAAACTAATTGTGTGCTAAATTTGATCCAAATCCGTTCAGTTGTTTTTGCGTGAAAGAGTAACAAACATCCATACATCCATCCATCCATACTCACAAACTTTCGTGTTTATAATATTAGTAGGATAGGATGTACTTACATTTCGAATTCCATTTAAACGCATTAGGTTTTAATTGCATTATTTTAGTAGCCAATTAAAATCCCAGCCAATCACTATAGTAATTGATTGCTTCTAGGACTCTAAACCTTTTAACAAATGGTTCTATAGGGTCAAGGAACCTGTGACCTAAAACCTTTATCACTTATAACCAGGCACTTGTATTTCAAACGGAACAATTCGCAATTTGTAAGTAGGTACCTAGTCCAAACTCATATTGATAACTAGCTTCTGCCAGCGGCTTCGCCCGCGTGATGTTTGAAATTGTCCCACGGGATCTTACTACCGGGATAAAAAGTATCCTATGTGTTAATCCAGGTTATAAACCATCTGTGTGCAAAATTTCATCCAAATCCGTTCAGTAGTTTTTGCGTGAAAGAGTAACAAACATACATCCATACTTACAAACTTTCGCATTTATAATATTAGTAGGATTAGTAGGATTTAAAAGTTGGATCACCTAAAAACGGCACAACAAACAAGTTGGATACACTTATTGGAACTGAGAATTTGCTCTGTAATATTACGGCGTTTCGTCCCAAGAATGGGGTAGACGACAAAAAAAACGAATTAATTTGTCAGGTAGATTATTAAAAAATATTTGTCCCGTAGTTTTTCTTTTTTTCTTTTGTTCGTACCTAAATCAAAATTGACGAAGATACGACGCTTTTGAAATTCCCAATATACGTCACGCCTGGGTATAAATTTTTTGCTAGTTCTGACGTCACGAGCCCCCCACTTCTGAGTTGTGATGGGTTTTATCTTTGTCAATATTCATTAATTTACCAAAACAAAAAATACTTGTCCATTTTTTTTCAATAATCTAACTGACGGACTAAATAGATTTTTAATTTATTGATACTGTTGCCATGACGGTTCACATCACAGTCACACCAATGGTATATAAATATGGATGTGGGATTCAGCATTGATTATTTGACAGCATCGGTCTCGCCTTTTCCCATGAGGGTCGGCCGAGAAACCACAGAACGCCACGTGCTACGATCCACAATACTCATTTTGCCTCGTCCACGTTCATACATCAGGTCATACGAGCACGCCGGTTGCGTGTACCACGCACCTGAGCCTTCTGAAGAATCTCACTAATAGGCTAGTTTCCACCATCAATAAATTGCAATTCTATTTAGTCCTCAGTTAGAGTATTGGAAAATAATGGACACGTATTTTTTGTTTTTGTAAATCAATGAATATTGACCAAGTTAGAACGCATCAAAACTCGGAGAGTGAGGGCTCGTGACGTCACGACGCACTATCAATTATTATAGCACGGTGTGACGTATTGAGAATTTTAAAAGCGTCGTATCTTCGTAAATTTTGGTCTACGTAACAAAAGAAAAAATACGTGTCACATATTTTTTGAAGATCTAACTGACACAAGACTATTAAGCGAGTGTATGTCCGGCATACCCTCCGTGGTCATGATCTATCCACATAAAATGTACGTTACCTACGGGAGACGAAAAATCAATGATTTTCTGAGAACCACCTTTACGCAAAGGAAGTCATGTCAGTCATGACTTCCTTTGCGAAAACGCCTACTTACCCATTCTGGCATCTGTAGCTTATTGGCATGATTATTAGCACCACAGATTTACCGATTAGCTGTGCTATGAATAACGTCCTCCCCCTCGGGTCATCACAAACAACCGTGGGGCGATCATTCACAATTACCAATCCTGCAAGTTCGAAAATTGGATTTTAATAGAAAGATTCTGCTGCACATCCTGACATAACAATGGTTACCTGTTCAGAAGTAGAAATAATAATAGGACGTGATATCGCTACCATCATTACGAACGCAAATCAAGTGCAAATATGCCATAAACGTGTTTATTGTAACAGTAATTTTCTCAGGACCATAGACTTCTGAAAGACTTCTGTGCCTCAGAAAGCACGTTAAGCCGCTGGTCCCGGACTCCCGGCTGTCATTTGTAGATCTTTGACAGTCGTTACTGGTAGTAAGTTGTGGTGGAAAGTCTGACAAACATTCTTATCAAGGTGTTCCGTATTACCCAATACTAACTGGGTTATGAATATCAGATAGGCATGCCCTCCATGTATAATAGCCGACCCCAATAAATTTGTAAATGGCCAGGCAGATGATGGCATAGACTCCTGGAAAACAAATACTAGTAGACCACATTACGATGCCAGGAACGGATGGCGGTATCCTCGCAATAGTTTTCACTTAATGACAATGTCCTCCAACATTTCAATCATCAATCACAAAGATAATTGTTGGCATTATAGGAGTCAGGTTTATCCTGTGAGAATCCTGTAAGAACCACCCAAAATACAGTGTCACGCGTTACTGCGAGTTTGGGGATGGGATGGTGTGTGAGAAGGTCTATCTCTTGAGGTCTTTATTCACTCAAAACGTCTTTCGAGCCAGTTGGTGCCCCTGCGCTGTTTGCATCTTTCGATGTCAGGTTAATTTTTGTTTTGCTAAAGCGGTTTTCGTGAGTTCAGGTAGTTCTTCCTCGAAAATTGTGAAGGCTTTTCCTCTCGAAAACCTTTAAAATATTATTGTTCCGACTGTAATGTAATAAAAGCTTTTAAGTTTTCTTAAAGGCACTATGTAATACGTACTTGCTAACTGCTTACTTCCGGCTTCCGACCTAAAACAACATTAAGGATATTGATAACGTAAACGTTTGCATATCAACCAAGCTTAACATCAACTTAAGTTATTGAAAGACACGATACATCTTAAAATACGTGACGTCATGTAGAGGCTACAGATTGACCATGACAGTTGTTATTTTAAAAGAGTAAGCAGACTCTACACAAAAGCAGCAACAGCTTCTGTTCGCCAACGCCAAGATGTGCTCATGTTGATAGTAAAAAAAGAACAGAATTTATCATCTGCCTAGTCTTTTCCCCACTATGTTGGTCGGCTTCCAGTCTAACTGGATGCAGCTGAATACCAGTATTTTTACATGGAGTGACTGCCTATCTGAACTCCACAACTCAGTATGGAAAATACGATACCGCTTCGTAAGACTGGTTGTCAGACTTTTTGGGCCTCTGACTAGATGTAACGGCTGCGAAAGATGGACAAATGACAGCCGGGACCAACAGCTTAACGTGCTTAACGTGGAGGAATCTCGGTATGCAAGGGTGGTCACCCATCCACAGACCAACCTAGGCAAGCACGGCTTAAACTAAAGAGTGACCCGAGTGGCTGTTATTATTTTGCCACGAGCTCCTAAAAAGAACAGAATTAAAGGTAACTAAATAAGTAATATAAAAATCAGGAATTCAGGACCAACATAGTGCCTTGTAAAACAACAGCTGTGGTAAAACCAGCGGTTTGATTTTGAACTCTATGTTTGGTGTCGTAAGGAAAACACACTAGAATACCTACTCAAATCCAAAGAATTTTCCATTAATTCCGTATGGATTTCTTCGAGTCGACGATAGAGAGAATGGCCGAAATGCGATGTTTTATAACGTCTTGTAACTTCTTGATACATTTCATCACATCTATCTAGCCGGAGCATCGAAAGCAGTGGAAAGAATAAAATAGAAAATGAACACCTGAAATGTTACTGTGCATAATTATTGGTGTGTGACATGTGTCAATTATTTAATTTAATGTTTATTTGTTAATGACTTACACACTAGGTATTGTATAAGATCAGATTTTTCTAACAGGCAGGTGTGTTGCAGGGCTGTTTGTCTTCCCAGCCACACTAGGAAGTGTCGAAGGGTGGACGTTATGGGGACTGTCTCTTGTAAACTTTGACGAGAAAATAGGGCTGATTATGAGCCTAATTTGAATAAATGACTTGTTTTTGATGTTAAATTCTCTAAGAGAGTATTTTGATGATGTTCTGATTTAACCACTATGCACGACAAGATTTTGACACATGACACATCAGCTGAATCGGCGGGGTGATACGAATTTGTCAAAATTTTACAGAATTTTCGTGAACTTTCAGCATTCGATTTTTTTATGAAAAATATGTCTAGGAAGCTGTTTCATACCATATGTTTGTGGTAAATATCTCCAGTAACGTGTTTAGGTCGGTAAAACGGCGTCAGTGTATTGCCAAATATTTATAAAACACATAATACTGCACCCTTCCATAAACTAGGTAGCGTAGATGCGCTGGAAATAATGTACATAGGCAAGCTTCTCGTTTGCTAAACAAACTGGAAAAAGCTAAATAAAAACAGTAACCTTCTATCTTCGTTCTTATTTTTGCCATTATTCATACATCATTTCATAAAAAATTACGATCAAAGTCTTGACAAAAATTACTAAAAAAAACAATGTAGCAACCAACTTATCACATGACATATCACTTCGTAGTGCTGACCGTAAACCCGAGTTTCATCATTACGATTAAAATGTTGCATTCAGCCTAATCGATACTCGCAATCAAATTAAGTTTGGAAAAAAGTTTTGAGACACAATAAAAACTCCTTGGTTAAATTCTGAAATGAATCCTTTTATACTACTTTTTAAATAATATCGTGTAGAATAGTAATTATTCGTTGCTTTTGGTTGACTTATTAATAGTTAATAAACACAGAACTCTCTAAAGTCTAAACAAATAACGAAATTCTTGCTTCAAGTCAACATTTTGATGATAATCTTTCCTTTAAAAACTTTTGTATTGGAGAATTTGGAGAAACGCCGTTGCCGAACTAGCACCGTGTGGCAAAATATGAGGTCTCATAGTTTAAGCAAAGACAAAATCTGAAAATGAATTATTAATATTTTCAACCGTACGAACGGAAACCTCTTGCTAAATTCGCGTCGAATTTTTAAATTCAAAATTTAAATTAGGAATGTAATTGTGACTATACACATACATTCACGTTTATAAAGTATTTTTATTTACTTTATTAATTTATTGTGAATTTTGTTTTGTTATGTCTGAAGGTTGGATATAGTGCGCCAAGGATCGGAAAAGTTGAATGATAAATAAACATTAAGGATGCCAAAACCGTTGTTACTAAACCAAGCTTATCTAAGTATTAAAAATCAAATGAAAATTCATAATCTGCCTTGCCTTTTCCCATCTATTATGGGGTCGACTTCCAGTCTAACTGAAAACCAGTATTTTACATGGAGCGACTGCCAACCTGACCTCCACAACCCAGTTGGTACTGGGTGATGAATTGATGATACCTGTAACGACTTTCAAAGAACTACAAATGACAGCCGGGGCTTTCAGAGGCACGGAGGAAACTCGGTATGTAATGGGTCACCCATCCACAGACCAACCTAGGCAAACAAGGCGTCCTAAACGTCGACCCGAGCGGCCGTTATTTTTCAAAACGAGCTCCTCGGCCTTTCTTTCAAAATTAAATGAAAATTGTCGATTAAAATTATTGTGCGGAAAAGGCGAGAAATAAAATAAAAAAGTCATGGGAAGGCCTTTGCCCAACAATGCGAAAAAAAAAGGGTGTTAAAAAAAGTATTTGAAAATAAAATGCTCTATCCCAATAACTAATCCAACCGAACACAGTAAAATAATCATACTATTCCCCATTTTGTTTACTAAATACAATTATCATTGTAGGAACCAAACCAATTTTCACCACACCTAAAAAATCAGTACCAAGATCCCTGGCATAGAGTATATTATAACCTTTCATCCCTGGCGCACTGACAACCAACGAAAACAAATCACAATAAATTACCTACATGAAGTACAATGTAATTTTGAACAGCGATGCATTCTTAATTTAAATTTTGGTAAGGAAAAAAAATCGGCGCGAATTTAGCCATTGGTAAATCTGTGCTGTTTATTGTTGGGTTGGTACAATGTACGAAAAACTATTAAGATTTCCTAACTAAAGCTTTTTAACAATGTTATAATAAATATAAACAATTTTTTTTTACTTTCCATGTATCGATTTGCTTAATTCTAATTAATAATAAATTACTCGAGTTAATAAAAATTTATTAAAAAGAATCGATTTGAATAATCGCTTTCACACATCACAAACATAAAAAAAAAAGAAAAAAAAAATGGTCGTCTATTTTCGAATACAAAATTAAGTAGTGGTAATGAATATTACGTGTTATTGGTCCTATATTAATAAATTACGCTAAGATCTGGGTATTCTCATGTTGTTTATAATATTTGAAATGATATTTGTCATATCTGTTGTCGAATCTAAACGTGTATGTGTGTTAAAATATGAAAAATAAGATGTAAACAAACAAGATTGGCGCGAAACTTTGACTTTGGATATAAAAATATATCATTACCACTGCTTATTAAAATTGAACTATGGATGAATTCGTCACATAATTAAATGACGAGTTATTATTTCTCAACATAGT
This sequence comes from Xestia c-nigrum, assembly GCA_916618015.1. Classification (NCBI taxonomy): domain Eukaryota; kingdom Metazoa; phylum Arthropoda; class Insecta; order Lepidoptera; family Noctuidae; genus Xestia; species Xestia c-nigrum. The sequence goes on along the minus strand of OU745251.1, from coordinate 8,631,897 downwards.
GGAGCTTGGATGCCCGAAAACCCCAATTTTTATGATTTTTAGCGTCAGCTAGCACTGCCGTCAAAATGGCGATGAACGTATTTATTGGATTTTATTATGGTAAATTAAGAATGTTGCGCGCTAAATTCAGAACTTTGAATGGCTCTAACATATGATATTTTTCTCCAACTCTCTTAATTAACGCACACTCATAGTCTTTCATACTCAGAACATTAAATATTTACATATAAAATAAGGATGTCGTATGACTTAACCGCCGGCCCCATTCGGGGCCAGTACCGAGCCAGCGTAGGTTTCAGTGCCCGGCCCCGAATGGGGCCCGTACCGAACTTTATGGTTAATTAACTGTTAGCGAAGTAGACACAATAGTAAAACAAACGCATCAGACCGATTCGGTCGGCGAAGTGGCGACTGTACCTATTTTCCTTTCAGTGCAGTTTAACATCTTATCTACTTTGACTGCGTCAGCGTGACTTTTTTTATGTTTTGGGATGCCACTCTGGGCGGAGCGGGAAGGAGTGTCAGACTCTTACTGACTAAAACCGATCCATGTTCACTCCTCGCCCTTTATGTTCCGGGGCCGCGGTATCTCTTTCGAACAGGCCCGCAACCCCGGCAGGCTTCGGCCCTTGCGGGCCCCTCTCCTGCGTCAGCGTGACCTTACATCAAAATAGCGGGCCAAATGTTAACGTTCCATTAAGTCAAATGCGTTCCAGTACCACAAAACATTATACGACAGCGTTTTATATCGCAAAAATATAACCGGACCAAGTGAATTCCTAGAGTTGACATGACAACGATGTACATATTTTAGTCACTGACAAATCAATTTCAACTTTCGACAGGATTTTAGTTAAAGGCTGGCTTTCTATCTCTTCAGGTCAATTTGCGCGAAGCGAGATAAATTATGTTTTCGGTGAATTACTCGATTTCTAGGCTATCGTTCAGTCCAAGTTTATCTTAGCTATGATTTTATTGCAGTTTCCAGAAAGAGATTTTAAATGCGTGCGGATTTCTTAATTAAGACAAAGCAGTAGTCACTTTTTATTTATCTTACAAATGGGTGTGTGCTTTGTTTAAACTTCAATAGTTGGAAAATCGATAACATGCGAGGTCAATAATATTTAAACTCATCGTCACTCGAATTCTAAGAAATGTTAATTGTATTGCAAAACATCATTACGCTTTGGAACACGTAAATCCCGTGCCAAAGGCAATCCCTAATTCCTGAATATTTATTATGCATTTACGAAAGTTTTTTCTTATTTTGTGGTTTTACACTGAACTTATAACGGATGCAACTAAAAGCGTTTCAATCGTCGTCGTCGATTTGTTTTATTATTTTATTTTTGCCTTGTGCTGTATAATAAAGGTTTTTCTTTAATTTTATGATTAGAACTACGTGTGGAATAAACACAATGATTGGAACACCTTCAAAATGTTTTACACCTTTAGAAAATGCTACAAAACTACATCATTCACTTTTATCGGACCATTTAGCCAATTTTTCTTGCTTTTATTGCTCTCTGCTGCTAAAAAATCTCCTACCTCCTACCATATTTAAATAACCAGAACTACCATTAAAAACAAAAAAACATCATCTGCCTAGCCTTTTCCCAACTAAGTTGCGGTCGGCTTCCAGTCTAACCGGATGCAGCTGAATACAAGTATTTTTCATGGAGGGACTGCCTACCTGACCTCCACAACCCACTTAATACTGGGTAATACGGCACCACTTGGTAAGACTAGTTGTCAGACTTTTTGGGCCACTGACTACCTGTAACGACTGCCAAAGATGGACAAATTACAGTCTTACAAATTAAAAATATAAAAACAACATTATTAATTCTTTTGCCCTTTCCAATTCACTTGGGGTCGGCACAGCATGTCTTCTTGTTCCATATTTTTCTATTACTCGTATTCTCATCAGACACATCCTTTTTTGCCAAATCATCCTTTAAAATCTAATCCTTACAGTGAACAAACCCAATTTTCAGGAATTTTCGATATCAGGAATAATGTCTCATCTTTGAAAAGTGTTACGTCTAGGAAGTTTCAGACTCCCATTATAAATCTTCGCTTCCATTAAACAAATTATGTCGTCCAAGTAGGTCATCTAACTGTAAACATAAACACCGTTTAACGGACCTTTCTATTACACAATACATTCTCCAGCCAGCATCCAATGATAAAACAGGTCAATATGCAGAAATAGGTTTTTCTCATTTTCCTCGTGACGTGTCTCCAGAAACATTTCCTTGTATTATTTTTGTAGCAAATAAATGTAGTTATTTCCTTTAGCTTTTTACGATTACTTTCTGATAAACAAACTTATACTGCTCCATTTTTGGTCTGGGACTGTCACACACCGCCATCTCTGATAGTATTAGTAGTACTTACTTCAATATTACTTCTCAGTGATGGTAGGTGATACTTCGTACCTGGGGGAGGTACGAAGTATTATATATTTTTTTCAAAGTGCATTTCATCTCATATTTATACGTATCTATCCACTGTCGCATGTCGTTTAGACTGCTCTTTGTATCTCAGTACTTAACTATTTTGTTCACGTAAAAAACTACAAATGAAGATGGACGGGGAACTCGCACCGAATTTATCACAATGATCATTCGGTTAACGTGCTGCGCAAGCATACGCGTCCATGAACTCTATTACGTTGCTACTTGTTTTTCTGGCTGCGTTGTGAAGTCCAATGCCATATTTGGAACCGATAATTTGACAAAATTGAACAACTATTTATAAAAGAATATTGAATTTGGTTCTTAGTAAAATGATTCATTTCAGCTGTTTTCTGAATTTACAAGAAATAGTACCGTTGTTAATTTCGACACAACCATAAACAAACATATATTCGTGATGACTAAAACTAGCATATCCAAACGATGGTTTCTGAAATTCGAATTAAGAATGTGTCAAACAGTTCAAAAAAAGAAGGAAGAAGAGAAGTCTTTTGACCAGCATACGAATAAGAAGAAGAAAAACTTACAATTACGGATTTTTTTTATTTACACGTTATTGGTATACATAACAACAATTTGCAAATACTGTTAGACATTACTATCAAAGGATATACTCGTAGTGGCAAATTATTTATTTATTTATAGAAACTTTATGTTGTACAAGTAAAAACTACAAATGCGGACTTAATTATCCATCTGACGTAGAGACTCTGTGATATTAAGTACTACCTAGCTAGTGTTCTATAGCACTAATTTGTTCTAATAAAATGTTACTGAATGCGAACGCAATTGTGGAGGTACCAAATACCTACATCCTTTTATTATTATAAAGTACTGTAATGGTTAATGAAACTTACATTATAAGTAACGCACTCCGTGATGTAGCCTTTTTAACTTCATTTAGAACTATTCAACCCATTAGTGCTCAATTCCCCATATTGTTATTACTCAAAAAATGTGTAAGTAAACCAATAAGCCCAATTTTTTTTAAACAGTTGGTGGATACGGCATCCTCATTATTCCCCACCCAACATTAAGAGACCTATCAACTCAACTGAGCCCGGTACCCAAACGTAGACTAAACTAAACTGACAGATGCTTGCACTGACTGGACAGGTTCACTCAAATCTGTGTGGTTCTTCAAAAGACCATTTCAGATACTAATATCTACATGATCCTCATGTGAATGGAGCAAGATTATGTCTGGACTTCAAAAGAGACTATGACCTCTGAGTTTGTTTCGGCTGTCTCAAAGTAGTCAGGTACGAAACACCGGCCCCATCTAGTATAAAAAAGACGTGTAAAAGTGTTTGTGAAAACCTACTTACAAAATAAACATCATTTATCATTAGTTATGTCTGTAAGATGCCCTACCAACTCTATTTAGACATCGTCACAGGAATTTGGAAAAAAGACACGAAATATTCACCCATGGCTACAAGCAATGATGGTGGCAGAATTGCTAATGAGTCAAATAAAATGATTTCCGGCTTAACCAAAACTCTTTCTGTTACAAGAATCAGTTCCTTTATCCAAAATAACAATTGATAATGAAATCAATTGCTTATCATCCAAAACAACTTGGAAGTTATTAGGACACGTGATATCACTGATAAACTTATCTCTTCTTATCAGAATTGGCGATCTTCTAAAAGCTCGAAATAACAATGAAGATTTTGTTCTCTTCGAGAGCACTAATTGCAGACACTGACATCATTGTTGTCGGAATGCTAAGATTTTATCTGAAGAAGTGAAGATACTCTAGTTACTTTATGGCATGGCATGAAGTTTTATGTTTCAGGAATAAAAACGAAGGTTTCGTTATCCAGCCCAGCTTAGTTAAAAACTTATTTGTTACTTTTATCATTCGGAGTGACGTCAATGATAAGGCTGATAGTCTCTATCTAATGCGAGTTTTGAGCAAAAAAAAGTACCTATGACACAACTGTGTAATAACTGATACTTTGTAATGGTTTCTTTGTACTTTATACTTTGCAAGTCATTTCAAATAGCTAACTAACTGTACAAGACTTTGCATAAACATAATTATAAGACTTAAACAGCTGTATTTTGAAGATCATAAAATCCACGTGGATTTTCCAAAACCACAAAAATACAATCTCAATTATCTTAATCTTAATTATCTTCAATTTTCTTAATTATTTTTAAATCATAGTTGATAAGCAGCAGCAGGACATTGAACAACACCATTTTGTAACCTGTTTTTCATGTACAGAGACTAGCAGAATTTTTAGCTCCTGGTTTGTCATAGCCAGCTATCATTGAACTACTTCACCAGTTCACCTAAACATTGGTTTGATTTTAATGCCAGTGTTTGCAGTAAATTCGACGACCTAAAACTGCGCCAGCACTTTCATGAGTTCTAAAAATACACTGTAGTAATGTACTAATTTTGGAATTGCCGAAGAAGTGAAATTTATTGCCTGAATATTTTGCTCAGCGTTACGGGTTTTTACCATATTTGAAAATGACTGCTTCAATGGAAAACCACCCTTATCATCAACATCATTCTTAGCAAGTGGATTTAAATATTAATGACACCAAAATCGCCTGCCAAGGCTCTAGATTCCAATGTTTAAACTAGATTTGAGAAGGCTGCTGGTTTTTTGATACTCATAAATAAAGTTGACTTTTAAAGATTCTTACAAGATGGTCTTCAGCCCCAAAAAATATTTTTTCTGCTCATAACTGTGGTGTGGTATATTGGCGCGAAAAATGTCGAGGTACTTTTGCACTGGCCGTTTTATCCTCAACCTAAAAAAAAAACTTGAATGCATTTTTACTGCGACAATGCTGAGAATCCATCTACAGGTATCGATACATCATAGCCAGATTAGATTCCAAATATAAAAATGACTAATACGTAATTCTGTATCTACTCTACTCTACCTGAGCTTGTTCCTCGCAACAACGCATATGAAATAAATAAGAATGCATCGTTTGTATTGACGTAAAAGATAGTCTGCTATCAGTGATTGAAGCGCTCGAAAAATTTCTATACGCTATCGTATTTGTTATTTTGATACTCCAATCGATATTATAAATTGATTCTGCTTGTTTTTTGACGTTTATCATTATTAAAGGGCCGCATTGGGGATCTGATAGAAACCCACGACTAAATCAAGTCGACTAAAATTTTTGGATTGTAAGCCACAAGATTTTGGCGCGATGTTCCAAACTTATCGGCTTCAGTGTCTACCTGTTTTCCTTGTACTGAATTTTATCTCCCTATCTTTAATTTTGTCAGCTAAACATCAAAGCCACTTGAGTCATAAAGAGTAATTGCTCCCTCAGTAAACATTGAATTTCTATGCTTGTTAAAACAAGCTACTACTAACTGTGGTTTACATTGAGATCTCAGACTCATAAAATAATAGTTAACAGAAGACGAGTTTTTTTGTAAACAGCTAATTCTGTTAAAAGCCAATGCTGACCGCTATCTGAATATACATATTATTAAACACTTACATGTAATACTGTGAGTACACACAGATAAACATGTTTAAATTAAACCTTTGTTTCGAATGAAACGCTCGGCGGGCCACAAACGCGTTGGGTTGAATATCTATGAGTTTTGTCGACTGACACAATAAGCCAAACGCTGCGTTGCGTTACATATTTATGATATGCGGCCCTTCTGGTGAACTCTGAGAAAGAAAAGAAAGTCAGACGAAATACAAATTGAATACTCGTGTTGCAACAAATCAAGGATAAACTTTCCCCTTTTTTCTTCCAGTAATGGTTTTACGAATTGATGTAAGCAAAACAAACAGCATTGCATGCGAATAATGGGCGTTTGAAGTGGAGCTAATTGAGAACAGTCTGCAGACGGTATAGATCTACAGCGCTGTTCTCAGATCCAACCAGAACACTTTACCAAAGCTATTATGTTTTCACTCCTCATTGCGCTCGCAACTGATCTCTCCAATTTGCGTGGGATGCGTTGTATGCAACGACTACACGCATGACCTACATTGCTCCCAAGTCCCGATCTCCTGCCTCCAATAACTAAAGGACAATAGTCGGTACTGAAGTAAGAGATTCGGGGCTTGTTCAGTGGGTCAGGACCAAATTTTTGACGTATTCGCACAACGGAAATCACAACGGAATGTGTCACACTGGAAAATAAATGTAGCACAATATAATTATTAGGGTGTGTGTAAATAGTCGTAAGATTTTAGGTAGGTAAGTGGAATAAATAAAAAAAAACATTATATTTCGAGAAATATTTAATAAGTAGTAGGTACAATCCAAATAAATTAAATTACAAAACCAAAAGTTTCAAATAGAATCCAAGTTTCAAATATTTTTAAATATTTAAACAATATTCTAAGTATTTAAGAATCTTTTAATTACATAGGTAGCTAATGAGATTAGAATGGTTGTAAACACAGCTTTATAAATTTCCCTTGTGACACGTCGCACAATTTCGTGTCACAAATCGCACAACGAAATGAAAATTACTTACGATCTTACCTTAAAGATGCAATAACTCATAAATTTAACCATTAATCGAACACATCTGCATCCCTTTTAACAATAAAGCTAAAGGGGATTTAATTAATATATGTAATTTTTTAGAAAATCGTAAATATATTACAAATTTACTCACCTAAAGTCCGGAAATCTTAACGACACGCGCTGACGATACAAACACAATATCAAATGGCAGTAAAAAAACATGGTGGTTTGTATACGAAATTTAATTGCCAGCTTGAAGCCAATATTGCCATACTAAATATTCAAGAAATTTCCAAATATGTTTATTGGTTTCGAAATTATGGTGTCGCACAACAGGAGTATTACAACGGAAAGAAATTTGGGATGTATGTAAAATTACTTGTAAAAATTAAAAAAACTATGGTTATTGTAATATTATTTATAAAAACGATTACTGGTGTTTATAGGGCTCTAATAATGTTAAACTATAAATGCTAGCTTACGTTAAAAAAAAACCACGGCAAAATATTCTTAGGTAGTCAAGCTAGGACATGCGTATTTTACACAGCGTGAAAAGACACCGAGCTTGGTATATATTTTATTTTGATGAAATTAAGCTAGTAGTTTAATTATTTGATGTATGAGACTGTTCATAACATATTAAGAAATTATTAGCAAATATCCAAAATTATTTTAAGGTGTGTTTTGTACGCAATATTTTGTCACTTATGAGTCGGACACTACAACGTGTATGTATCCGTCAAAAATTTGGTCCTGACCCCAGTAGCGACTGATCGATCGGAGAAAGTCTATTAGTCATATTACTGCGATTAAGCAATACATTTAAAAGAAACTCATTTTTGAGTACATTATTGAATTTGGACCTTGGCGTTTCATAACAGAATGTCTGACCATGTTGAACAATTACGATGCATTCAACAACTTGCACATTTAGGTCAGCTTCGGTTGAGTCCACGTGTGACATATTTAAATTCGTTTTAAATTTATTGCATTTGACTTCTGCGCGCCTCTTGCTCTTCAAATTGAGGACTGCATCATCTTCAACCTTTTGGTTAAATCAAGGAGTGTATGATTCTTGGTAAAATATGCCTGGCAATTAGCAGTTAATTGTCTATATGACTTAATTATTCTGTCTTCTGTGATATGGAATCCTTATATACGTTGTTAATTGAAGGGTATCCAGTGTCTCGTCTCATTAACCAAAGGACTCCATCCTCTGTCGGTGTCGATTTTTCCAACTGGTTTTATACCGCTTGTCAGCAAGCCTTGTTAGTCGCACCGCATATACCCGTCTAATTAGCTACTGATTTCATTTGAATTTCTTCAAGCTTAATTAACAAAATTAATTATCTAATATTTATAATTGAGTGTGTTATTTTTTATCTATTTTTGATACAGTGATTGGTATCCATGTGGAATTGGGAAAAGCTACTTTACTATCATTAATCGGACATTGGTCGTGTTTACTTGGTGATTGTGTAAAAAAAAACAGATTACGAAATCGATTTTCATATCATACCATTGTTGTCGATTCCACGTCGCGAAAGTTATTTGAAACATTGTTGTAGTACTTCTAGACACTTCTCAGTTAAGTGGAACCGATAATCTTGCATCACCTTTGGTCTACTAAAGATAAGGTGTCATGATCGTGGAAAAATCAATAAATGACGGTATATATATCGATTTTCGCCTCACGTCTCGAAACAATTTAAAACAATATGCCATTCTGAATTCCACAAAAAAACTCGATAAGACATTCGATATCAACTGCCAGCCAGACTTGCCAGGGTCGAATAATTCAATGTTATCTAATAATTTTGTTATTATCAAGTTTTTGCTACTATGGCTTTTATCCTCAGTGTAGATAAGAACATCTTTGCTGCTATCAGTTGCTCGCTGTTTTTGTACCTCGATGGACTGTTTTGCTGTTCCCTGTAAAACTAATACGAGATTTCGGATACCAAAATGCTCGTAAACGGTTTTGGCGAACAGTATCCTCAGGAGTGCCCTGTGGTAGGGGCCTTTGAGGATGCAGGATGGAATTTGCAGTGCCCCATGGCTAGTCAGTGGTCTAGGCAGGCGGTTGACGCTCAGTGTACTTATGGTGATTATAATTCAAACCTTCGAAGCCCTTCAGTGCAGTGTTATAGAAATATGCCGTTCGTGCCTTATGGACACGAGAATGTGCTTCCATATTATCCTGTTCAGGAAGTGTTTCAGCAGCCAGTGAGTTACGTCCCGCATCGTCCTATGATCCAGAACCTGCCATGCCATCAGCAGCAGGCCTGGGATTATAATAGCATGTGTTTTAATGTTGATGGGCAAGCGTGTCAATACACGAATGTTGTGGACTTAGAAGATTTTATGTAAGTTTACAACAAACTTTTTAATCTACAATTATATTTACTCTTTTGTTATAGTTTACAGCTGTATCGTAAATTAAAAATATTTATTTGACACTTAAAATTAAAAACACATGTTACAAGCCAATCATAATAAGTAAGCACACGAGTGTTTGTCCACAAATCTGATCCTAACCCCCAAACTAGGCCTCAACCTGTATTTTAGGGGTCAAATTTTGAAAGATATGAACACTTCATGTGTTTTTTAGCAGTTCCATCAAATTATGCTTCGTTTTCGTTCTGCCCAAATGGAATTTAAATCTTTTATACTGAAGCACGGCTGGCAAGTGTAGAGTTACAAAGAACCCTAATTAGTGTGAAAACTATGTATTAAACACTTGATTGAAACTCCTTGAACGTGTTAACTGCCAAGTTGGTCGCAGCGTTCATTCAACTTGTTTATAGTTCTAAACATGTTTCAAACGCTGTTTTGACTAGTTCTGTATTCTGTTGATTTATTGCCATGGAAATAAACGGCTATTTTACCGTCTAACAAATTAATGTTTCTCAGAAATACTAAAGCTTAGCTGATGACGGCTAGTAAAGCAGTAATTCCGCTTTTTCTTTGCTTAGAACTTAGACCCACTATTCTTAGTATAAACTTGCACAAAAAGAGAGTTATACCACTTAATTTTAATGGCCCACTTTTAGTGTTTGGACTGTTATCTAATCTTGAACAGAATATTTAATCTTATTGCCTTGGGAATAAGGTTGAAAATGTTGGTTAGATGATGCAAGGGTTAGACAAGATAGTGATGTGGTATATGAAAATATCCACGTGGTTTCCATGTAGGTTTCATTTTTATTGGTTTAGCAATCCATGGAAGTAAACCAAATAACGTATCAGCTGATTTGACCGCGTGATGTGTTAGACATTACTTTCCCAGTACTAAAGTTTTCTGAGACTCTAAAACTCGTGATCTTGTGAACTAAAATTATCTGTCGCTGAAATTCAAAAGTCACATGAAGATATTTTACAGTGTGTCAGTGTATACCACTTCATTTTTGAGAAGCGTGACCATTGACAAATGAGGGAATGTCGAATGAATCATAAAAACGTACTTAATTTCATTGACAAACAATTCCGTTTTTTTTATGATTGGGCTTTAGTCTATATTTGGTTTTCATTGGCTACCGAAGTCGTTCGCCACAGAAATAGCTTGCAATTGGATAAAAACTTGGAACTCAAACGTGGAGAAGACACGGGCCTGTTGTCCGATAGTGTCGATAACGTAACCTCTCTCCGTGTGACCCCTACAGCAAGGTATCAACAGCGTGTTTATGTCTCGTCTTCACGATAAACTTTATCACGTACATTATAAACAAGACTTACCGTCGATTGCTGCTGATATTTCGACGGCAAAACACCCACCGGCGTGACAAACATTTTAATTGAAATTGTAATTTATTTATTTATTTATTTATTTATTTATTAGATGGCTTCTTCTTTATGATGTCTTGTTCTTGACCTCTATGTTCTGGGAATCCCTGCTGAGCCAATTTAATGCATTAATGTTGTCAGAATTGACACTATCACCTGTCAATCTATCTACATTCTATATCCATGCGGAAACAAAATGAAAGACAAAAACCGCATCTACAAATGCTTTGTTTATCGCATGATATTGCACTTCAAATAATCTTTAGACTTTAAGGAAGCCTTAGTAAACCATTATGTGTCAATAAAACTAATCTTTATTTTTATTTGATACTTACAATAAAACAAATATGACCTATCGTCTCCTAATTTTATCGTCGCCATGTTGATTTGACCGTCTCACAAAATGGCGCCCACGCAGGGCTGACGCGTGATGATTCCCAATGAGATTAATTACTTTTTAATCGTATTACCTATAATAGTTTTCCAAGCACAAGTATATCTGATTGAGGAAAATGTTTTAAATATACCTATATTTTTTTAATTTTTGTCAATTTACAAAACAAGTAAATTATATTTGTTTGTTGTAAACTTGAAATTAAGTCGTTAAATATCTTTTGGTACTTGATTTACTAAAGCGGTTTGTTTACATTTAATTTATCAATTATGTCGTGTTGTGTGTTTACGAGCGTTGCCTTTTATCTATCATCTTGTTTCTTAGTCGAATAATTAACTTTATTAATCGCGTTAGCATCACATTCATTAAAAACAGTGCTCTACGAGGTGCATTCAATAAGTACCTAGCCTGATCGCCAGAGGGCACTGTAGTTTCAAAAAAGTTTTACCACAGTGTAGCACATTCTTTTTTAATTCTTTTTTCAAATTTTCATTCTAATCCCTTCATTTGTTTTAATTTGACAACTTATGGAAGCGAACGTGTGGATCGGTTTTACAAAAATGGAAAAAGAGCAATATCGTTCGGTGATTCGATTCCTATTTTTGGAAGGGAAAACGCGCATCGAAATCAAAGAGCGCTTGGATGCTGTGTACGGTGACTCTTCTCCATCGATAGCCACCGTCAAGAATTGGTTCAACGAGTTTGCACGTGGCCGTATGTGTATAATGTATATGTGGCCGCGTTTACTCACACCAGAAAACAAGCGCAACCGTGAGACCACATCGGAGACGTGTTTGGCGCTGTTTAAGCGGAATCCAGCGGAGTTTTTGCGTCGTTTTGTGACCGTCGATGAAACCTGGATCCACTGGTAGACACCAGAGACCAAGGAGCAATCAAAACAATGGATCCAGACCGGGGAACGTGCTCCAAAGAAGGCGAAAACTGTAAAATCGGCTGGAAAAGTTATGGCCACCGTTTTCTGGGATTCACAAGGTGTTATCTACATCGATTACCTCGAGAAGGGTAAAACAATTACAGGGCTTTACTATGCCGATTTATTGGGCCGATTCGACGCCGAATTCAAGAAAAAACGACCCCATCTGGCGAAGAAAAAAGTGCTGTTTCACCACGACAACGCACCGGTTCACACGTCTGCCGTTGCCATGGCCAAATTGGTCGAATTACGCTACGAATTGCTGCCCCATCCACCGTATTCTCCAGATTTGGCCCCTTGTGACTTTTTTCTGTTTCCTAATCTGAAAAAATCACTCGCCGGGAATAGATATGGATCGAATGAGGAGGTCATCGCCGCCACGGAGGCCTATTTTGCAGAGTTTGACAAAAACTATTTTTCGGACGGGTTAAAAAAGTTGGAGCATCGCTGGGCTAAGTGTATCGAACTAAAAGGAGACTATGTTGAAAAATAAATTGCCACTTTTCCAAAATTTTCGTTTACTTTTTGTAGGCTAAGTATTTATTGAATGACCCTCGTATAAGCTAGTTTTGTATGATTTTCTAGTCATGTAGGACCTTCTTTTATCCTCATTACTGTATAGCCCATTTCACCCCCCTCTAAACAAGTTTCTTTATTTCTACAAATCAGTTCATCTTGATTAGTATGTCGTCAATGTTTACTGTACAAATTATTGGATTTTGGAACAGTAACATACAAGAAGACATCATCAGTCTGATGTAGACCGAAGAATTGCCAAACATTGCTCGCAGCACGGACAGCCTATGGGGTCGAAAAGTTCTAGAGTGACGACCACGAACCGGAAAACGTTGCACTGGAAAACCTTCCACTAGGTGGACTTATGACCTGGCCGGTGGCCCCTTATTCACAACCATTCGTCTCGCTTCCGATTCGGAAAGTCGTATGTCTATCTCGGTCGTTTTCGTAATGCCAGAAGAAGACAGATATACGACTTTCCGAATCGGAAGCGAGTCGAATGGTTGTGAATAAGGGGCCTGGTGAAGGTTGCGGGAATCCGTTGGATGCCAGTCGCACGGGACCGGTCAATGTGCCGACAATAGTGAGAGGCCGATGTACAGCAGTAGGAGGCCTTTCGGCTGAAATGATGATGATGATGAACATTTACAATTACTCATCTCAACACAATACACCACCATTGGCTTTCATGCCTAACTTAGGACGGAAACATTTGTTTTTTTTTAAACCTTTTTTTGTCACTTTATCTGTAGGCGAATTACGTGTTTTAAATATCCAACCACTTGTATAATTACTTGTGGAAATATCCACATATTTTCCGTAATAGCTAACCTGTTTATTTATTTATTACGGAACTGTTCTAATTTATCGCTTGAATTAGCATCAACATAATATTGTTGTTGTTATTTAAAAACAATATCTATTTACAATTTTATATACTTCTTACAATATTTTCAACTTATTCGAATCTGTCATTGAGTGGGTTAATTCATACTTTAGCTATCAATGTTTTACTTTTGTCTTTATCTTATATTGCTGATATTTTAAGGAAAAGATAAAGACCACACGTGCAAGGTGCAGCGAGCACAATAATCTTCTTAATATTGTATAAAAATCACGTGTCACTATGTTCGCCCACGGTACCTAATCTCGGAAACAATCCAACCGATATCGATGAAATTTCGTGAATATGTATGGTTGGAAGGACCTTGTGGCTAATAATAACAGTCGTACGGGGTGATATATTTAGGTTAAGCCATGCATGCCTAACCACACTGACCACCAATTAGGTACGGAGTTTCCTCCTTGCTTCGGAAAACACGTTAATCCATTGGTCTCGGCTGTCATTTGTAGATCTTTGACAGTCGTCGTTACAGGCAGTCAGAAGCCTGAAAGTTCGGCAACTAGTCTTACCAAGGGATATCGCATTACCCGGTACTAACTGGCTTGCGGAGGTCACATAGGCATTGGCTTCATGTAAAATACTGGTATTCAGCTGCATCCGATTAGACTGGAAGCCGACCCCAACATAGTTGTGAAAACGCTTATTGCAGATGATCTTGTCTTTTATTCGGGTCCAATGTGAAATCCGTGCTGCTTTATGGGTGCGAAACGTGGAAGGTCACAAAGGCTGTCTTCGTCGCATTCTCGGAATCGACTGGTCCGAGACCATCTCCAACGTCGAGCTGTTAGAGGACTGCCACGAGAGCCCGATCGACCGCAAGATTAAGCGTCGCAAGTGGAGATGGATTGGCCACATGCCCCGATCACATCCCCAAGGAAAAAGAAAGCGTGGCCGTCCCCGTCAAACCTGGGGTCGCACCGTGTTAGCAGAAGCGGCGAGCATCAAAATGACGTAGAGCGAGGTGAAGCGTGAAGCTCAAAACCGATCGACATCTGTAGACGCCCTCTGCCCCATCTAGGGGACATAGGACATTAAGTCAAGATGGTGTTGTGTATGGTTGGTTACATCTTCTATCTTCTATAATATATATAAAAATGAAACCCGTTTTCCGTTGTCACGACATAGCATGAAAACGGCTTGACCGATTTGGCTGATTCTTTTTTTGTTGTGTTTGTTATTGTCAGGAGAAGGTTCTTATGAAAAAAGAATGTAGTAGTAGGTATGTAGGTAGTAGTAGTTGGTAGGTAGTAGTAGGTAGGTAGGTAGTAGTAGGTAGGTAGGTAGTAGTAGGTAGGTTAGATAGCTTTTTCCCTCTTATGTGACGCAGACGAAGTTGCGTGGGTCAGCTAGTAAAATATATAATAGTTTTGGACTGGATAGGTGGCACCGTGCGCAGTAGGGACGTATTGCTGGGGTATAATAAAATATAAACAGTCACATATTCTGCATCACATTTGGGCCCTCTTATAAAGAAAAAAATAGTAGTAGACGATCCCGGTAAGTGAGGCAAACAATTGTCAAGAATTGTAGCAGGGAATATGAAAAATTAATTATGTGTCAGTTGGACTCCACTCATCAGGCTATCGCGTAACAAACATGTTATTTTCCCTAACAGCATTTGATGTTTTCTTAATAATAAAACTGGAGTGGGCATTGACTCTTCAGTTAATGACAATGGTGTCGATTCTGTTGTGCACGAATTAAACTTAATTTAGGCTATTGCCATCTTTTTCTCTCTGATAAAACGAGGAAGAGACGGACGAAATTTAGAGCTGTCAAATTTAATTGGAACGAATATTTCCGAACAAATGAAGGGTGCACGTAAAAATATGTCGACTAAAAACACAGTGAAGCGCAAGGTATAAACTAGTTTGACATCTCTAAATTAGTTCATAGCTATAGCCGTCCTTTTCTCGCACTACCTTTTAGTAAAAGATAGCAATAGTTTAAATTATGTTTAGTTTGTGCACAACAGAATCGGCACCAATTACAAGTTTTTTTAGTCCATATTTCAATAGTTTCACTGCTTGGCCACGAGCACACACACAAGCCACACTAGTGTTAAAACAGAGACTAAGACAAACACAAATTATAGAAAGAATTTGCGACAAGTCAAACCCATCGCGATGCGACTTTATACCGCGTCAGAATCGAGTGAAACACATGCTTGTCGCTCACGTATGTCACGCGAGGTTGGATGAAGGCGTTAAAATAAAATATAATAAGTATACATAAACAGCCAATAGAAAACGACATATACGTAATAAACATACCTACATCACAACTTTGACTGTTATGACTTAATTAAAGCTACAAAGTACCCAGTAGATTAGAAATACATCTGAACAAAGTACAATTTAGAACGCATGAAAGATGTCGAACAGTATCAGTTTTTCCCAGACCACTTGCTTCTTAGCATAATAGCAAGCCAATGCTCGAAGTATTCCTACTTGATTGTGTGTTACTTCTCTTATTCAATGTCCTCCTTCTAAAGTGCAAGTCGCTTCCGAAAGTTCCACAGTAAAACTTGGCGATCCAATTTAATCAAGCGTCTTAAGGCGATGACATGAGCTAAACGCGAGTTTTATAATTACTGCTATAAACAAGACCAGAAAAATAAAACACAAATACAATGAATTTGACACGATAAAAAAAATCACGAACTTATCTCTAAAAATATCTTACAAAACTAAAAAAATCCCTCCGGTTAGCCGCAGGAGGAGGTAGATTTCGGAAAATGTGCTGGAGCGTCCGACTATTGAAAAAAGAGTTGTACTTATGTGTACAATCTACAAAAAAAAATATGATTACAAAATCGTTGTCCTGTAATGGAAAGTATACCCTTTTTAAATCCTCTCCTAAGAGTTTAGCATGGAACCGCCCCCAAATTTTTTGTTATAATTTTTTATTTCGGAAACTATAAGTTTTATCGCTAAACTTCAAAGGTAACAATTGTAGAGTAAACAATTTGCTTTCAAAAAAAAATATTTGCGAACCGCTCCCCAATTTAGGGGTTGCATCAAAAAAGTTTTAATTTAAAGTTGCAAAAAACGGATTTTAGAAAAACCGCCCCCCCGACGCCCCCCATGGACGAATTCCGTCTATTCACGAACTTTTTTGGCCAAGTTTGAAAGCAATCGATTCATAATTGCGACCTGTAGAGTAGCAAAATTTAGCTTGTCGCCCATATACATATATATCCCCGTAGGTGAGAGACCGATGAAAAAAAAGAAATCTACATAAAAACATACTAATATGCATGCGATCATTCTGATTTTTGGCAAATAATTCTACAAACAATATATTGCCTGATAGTGTTTTAGTTTTATATTCCAATCAATAGTTTTTTTTGTAAATCAATCAAAACCACTCATTTCGCTATTTGGCCCGCAGTGACTGACGTAACAACCACTGTTGTGTAGTGCAAGCTGATGAGAACTTTATTCTAACAGCATTTCAAACCACCACAAATAGAGTTGCTAATTTAGCTCGCCTAATCGCCTTAATCGTTATACCATAATGATTCAATTATAATTTGTTCTTCATATGATACTTTGTAGAGACAATATCCTCAACGACATATTCTATAATATCGATAACTACATCCATATTTATCAGTCTGTCTAGCCTGCGTGCGTGACTAGAAACAAATCGGCCCCGCCATTTAATTCCAAACGTACGTCAGAACAAGGAACCCTCAATTGGTAGACAGGAACGCGATTATTTTTGCAATCACCGCCAATTGTCTGACTGTTACAATGTTTGTAGCTCCATTAGCTGACGAACGGACGGACCGTTTGTCCGACGAGCGTCGTGTTACTGACATTGTCCTAAAAAACTGTTTTATTTTTGAGGGTTCAACATTCTCTAAACGGCAAATTCCACCATTGACACTTCACACAATCCAGACCATCTAACCCTCGATCAAGAGTGGTCAGAGTCACCATTGCTATGGAAAGATGTCGCTGGTAGCTCGTAATCGTCGTTCAGGTGTGCTAATTGCTTTCAGTTTCATTGATGAAATTAGCTCTAAGTAAAATGGCGCCCACCTAAGATATCATTCAGGTGATAATTGCGTATTTCGGCGAAGTTATCGTTCCCTCCGAATCAATGGATTTGATAAACGGTGATTCATGAATCATGATACAGTACCGATTCGGCAAAGTAAGACTTAATAAAGTATCACACTCAATGTTATTGTTGTCTACAAACTACAATTTGTTGTCTACGATTACAAAGTAGGATTCGTGTCTTTTCGAAACTGGCTACGGAAGAGATTTTAATTAATGTAGGCGTACGGTAGCGCCACTTAATTCCATGTTCAAGGTTCGCTTTCTCTTGTAAACAGTAAAATGTAATTAATATGAAGTAAATTAAATAAATCGTATCTGGAAGGACTCACATTAATTATTTATTTATCGCACTTATATACTGTCTTAATTTGTAGATTGACCATGCAATGGCAGAAAAAACTCGCATTTAGTTTCGTTTGAGAATTTCCAATCCTCAAGCCTTCCGTGTCAAGCTGTCATTCAGACTAATACTATCTACCCCTAGTAACAAATTGACGATTTCTACTCTTAAATCATCATAATCTATGTACAATATCGTCTGCTTTCATATCTTCCTTTAAACATTTTAGTTTTTACTTCGTTGTTGTTATTATTAAGTATGAATTCATTAGCACCAGTCAATCACACATCTCAATCAGAACATACAAGTTTTTTCTTAGAGTTGTTACTGCCACTGATTTATTCTTCGATCGCGTTTCCGAGAATAATGTTTATTAATACTCTGTTAGCAATTGTTTACGGCTTGTTGCTCCTAAATTCCAGTGCTTCTATATTTTTCCTCAATCTGTTGCACTCTACCATGTGGTTACGTTATCGGTCGTAACACCAAAACTTGGGTTATCGTCGTCATATTTGTTTACTACTAACCATGTGTACTGCAGGGTCTAAAGTATGAACTGCGTAGGTACTACATTTTGTTTTTCCTTGAATATATTCTGCAGTCTTCTCGTGGCGACCTGAATCTTAAATTAGACCTTTAACTCCCCTTGAACCTTCCACAAATTTATTTAAATTATTGGAAGATATCGATCGAAGGATCTTTCGTCAACTCTTTATTATGTTACATGTTCTATGGGTTGCCATTATTAGTTATCAGACTCCATCAATACGTACATTTTAAGCCGATTTCTGGCGCCTGGGATTTTTCCGCTCCATTTTCATAAGACGGTCCCTCATTTTCCGAACTGTACGGAGACGGAAATTGTAATTTTAGATTTCCATCATGTTACTAATACATATTTATATTGAATTTTGAATTGGCATTGACTAATAAAACATTCAAACGAAAAATAACGGCTGTTTTCACTTTTTGCGCAATAATAAACTGTTGAAATGAAAAGGTTATCAAGGCAAAAAAATATTTGGGTCCTAATTTACTTCCAATCATCGTATTTTGTAACAGTAGGATAATTTAATTAGTAGGTAAGGTACGGAATACATATATGTGATGGCCATAGCTCCAGACAAAATTATTTCTATGGTTTCATTTGAAGTCAGCACAACTTTGTTCCGTACTGTACTGTTTGTCAATTCTACCCGCATAGGAGATATTATGTGCATGAACTATATGTTTTATCTTGAAATTGTGCATAGCTTAGTTATCGTCGTCCTAAATATTGTAAAACGTCTATGCCCTTGGATTGTCTTCTAGATTAATTCCTAGCCGAAGTGGCGCCTATTCGGCACTTCAATAAAACAATAATGGCTCTTATATAATCTATTGAAATTGCCAAAACTTTCCTACATATCAATATAGAGATAAACACCGAAGATATCCAACTTGATATCAACCACACCACTATAGATTGCAATAAATTGCATGATATGGAGTATGAATGCAGAGCTGCAGACACAACAAACATGGATAAGAAAGTGTTGTAGCCACTGCAAATTACGAGTAAACCTCCATTGTGTACGATGGAGACTCCAGAATTTCACACGAGTTCATTTGATAAATAAATTGTGGCTAGTTTGTGTCGTACATTTCGAACGTCTTCATCAATTCTGGGCACGTACGGAGACTTAACTTGCGTCAATGGAGTATTCAATTCAGTATAAGAGTTCCTATCGTAAGCGTTGTCGATCCATATTCTTATGAAACGACGGAAATTACTAGAAACGGTTTTGCATCGTGACTTTCTGCCTGTGAGGCGTCGTCGGACAATGAGAAAAGCATGTCCTTTCGGCGTTCGACTTATAGTCTTTTGTTCCTCTTTCAAGTAGCAAATTGGCTGTCTAGTTTATTTATTATCTAGATTATTAGACAATCATGGATGTTATGAGACGTGCCCGATAGTGGCGATAATGCCAATAACCACGAGTTTACGACCTGAACAAAGTCCTAGGGTAATCTGAAGGACGACGATTAGTAGCTCGACTCCACGGCATTTTCTATGCGCAGACGACGACTGCTGCATTCGAAGTTAGTTGTCTAATCTTTTAACATTTTTCAAACTTGTCTGTGAAAAAGTTCTACGACAGCTCTAGTTATTCGGCTGTTTCCCCGATTTTATTTATGTTATTTTGTATTAGTCCAGCCAAACTGATTGTATTTCTTTTTGTTGCTTTAGTATTTGTCATACTTACGCATTTGTAATAAAAAGTGATGATTTTAAACTAAGTAATATGATCTTGTTTTGCTCGTCGCTGCAGTTGTTCAAAAACATTCCTCAAGCATGTGACACCACTAAGTGGTGTGATTATTTTCTTAGTATTGTTTACGTGTAAAGGTAACTATTAGGTAGGTAATTTGCGGTTTTATTTATAGTGCTAAATTGCTGAAAGGCGCCACAAAATATGGCACGTATTTGTCAGTAAACTCCGCCACCGACTTGCATTTTTTTCAATTCTATTTCAATCTTATCTTCGATAGTAAGAAGTAGTACTGATAAGTCAATTGGTATAGTTGAATAAGTTGTCTTGGTAACAGCTTTGGTCTGTTATTGTGTCGTCAGCATCTTCATCAATCAACTACAATCATTGATTTATAAACTGTTCACGTCATTTTGACTATAGTCTTTGTAGTTTGATATTTTGAATGTATTTGTGTATCCTACCCTTTTTAGTTTTGGCTACCTGAGTTTTTGTAATACCGTAGTGGTTTTGTTATCCTTAATCCGTTTTTAATGATAGGCGAGGTAAACGAATACCCAAAAAATAGTTTACCTAACGTCTTCAATTCCAAATTATGTTTGAATTAAAAAAATATGGCTCTGTACTTTTCTGAAACTAGAAACAAATTATGTTGAAACAAATACACCTAGACCCAAACCACAGTGCTCGTTAAAACTAGCAAACAAACGACCACACATTAGTACAAAAATGCATTTGTGACGCATTTCTTAAATACGCCATTTGGGACAGCGATAATATGGCCGAAGGGCCTAATGACAAATTAATGGAATAAACTTAAAATTACCGAACATACTAGTGAGTGAGTTGGTATAGCACTGTCTTGTATTGCACTGACTCCGCAATTTTGTTAAATTAACTGAGTGACGTTTTAGCAAAAATGTGTGTACCGGATGTTCCTGAAGTTGTGAATAAAGATAAATTGTGTTCTATAAAAAAGAGGTACTTACTATCACAATTTAACGTTTAAACAGTATTTATTTTATTTTATTTTCTCTTCTCTGTGACGCCATTTTGTAAAATTCTCAAAGAATATCTTCAGTATTTCATTCATTTAGATGCATGCAGATAATTTCCTAATTAATTTCTTTGTTAAATGGCTGCGTGCAGTCTTCTGCTATGGCGTGACGTTTTTGCCTTGATTGAGAACAATGGTTTCTGATTTGCTCTATTTTTTTAAGGCACACCATTTTGCTTCTGCATTTTACAATTAAATTTATGCTACTTACCACTTACCAACGGTTGAAATTACAACATGATTTTGTCAGATCAGAAATTGATCAATCTGTAACGTGTCAATAAATTGACTATTTTGAAGAAACGCATAGGTATTGATCATTGTGCGTAGAAAATTAGGAACACAATTAGATAGTATTATTTACCTACTGACAAGTGTCCTAATAGTAATTTTTGTTGTATGCTACTTAATGGTCTTTACAATCATTTCGCCTTCGTAAAATTTATTGTTTCTAACTTTACTTGCCCAATTCATCAAATAAATATTTTGTGGTAATTAATCGGCCACGTACTACTCGTCCCTAAATATCGTCATTCGCGAAGACTGTAATTAATCTACCATTACACTCTATTTTCTTAATTGTGTGGAACCAGTCTTGATCCGCATAATTTCAGCCCAAAATCTCCAGCTTCATATTTGTAACATTCCTTTTCCTTTTTCCCAGGAATAATGAGAAACGGAAGGAGAAGTCGCGTGTGGCAGCGCGATGTCGACGCACAAAGGAGATGCAGATCTTTGCCGAGCTAACTGCAGCTCTACCCGCCAGGAAAGAAGATGTAGAACAGCTTGACAAGGCCTCAGTCATGCGCCTGGCGATATCCTATCTGAAAGTGCGGGATGTTGTGGGCTTGCGTAAGTGTGTTTTGCTTATTAATATTAGTATTGCGTGCAGCCGAAGGTTCCTCTGATGCCCTACTTATAGGTACCTGTGCAATCAACCTTTGTTTAGAATTAACGGAATATATAGTGAACCTTAGTGTGAAGACATGCGGTTGATTTTGTTTTACTTTGCACATTCGATTATTAGTAGTCTCGTTTCGTGACATAGATGTAACTGATAGAAATTTTGATCTTCGTCTGTTTTTCAAGTCACAAAATTAACCCGTCTCATATTAGCGAAGCTATTCCACCTCGGCAGCTTTTCATGTACTTAGTTTTTTTTAATCTTTATTTATTTAGAGGCGTTTACCTTACAAAGGTACGTCAGCCTCATCATATCCTAATCTAACTAATTATTACACGTAATTATAATACTATTTATACAAATGTTATTGCGTAAGCGAGGGAGACAGCGATGCAGCAACCATTTCATAAATCAGTTTGGCTTCTCCCGAATTAGGTGTAGATAATATTCTAATGAAAGTCCCAACATCATACATATTAAGTTTTAACCCCCGCATCACAATCTCCCTTTCTCTCCTGTTCTTTTCACATTCCACCAGCAAATGTTGGACATCTTCGACTTTATCACACAATACACATAATAGGCTGTAGCTTTATCTACATGAATGTAGATAAAGCTACAGCCTATTAATATCTCAGTTCGAAAGTTCCATTAGCTGTTTCATGAAGTCCAATGATAGCAAAAACAGTCATAACTAAAATAATATTATTTTTGTTCAACCGTCTTGATGATGTATCACGTCCTCAGAAGATAGTTTTGCTTTTGTCTCCAAATTCTCCTGCCTAAAGCTCTTTGCACATGACTTACATCCGTGTATGGCCATGATGCATTTCATTACAAAAAATTGCGTTACAGTTCATACAAAATGTACGAAAGTAATGTAAAAAGATGATTACACTGCTGTGCGGCCCGCCTTCATCTGCCGTGGTTGTATATTTCATTCCTTTTCCAACTTTATTAATTTATATGTTGCTACCTATCGATAAGAAACGTAATATTCATGACTTTTATCTAAACCATGCAGCAATCACATGCAATCAATCAATTACCTACCTAGATCTTTTAATGCATTGGTTATCCGTGAGGCTAATAAGAAAGCTTCTATCGGAGACTGATACGATCAAAAATAAAAATAATGCATTGATTCAATATCTTACAAGATAGCGAGTTATATTGTCGCAGGTGAGCAAGATATCAGACTTTTGATTAACAAAATTATGAAACGAAATAGTATGTACTTTGTACAGATAGATAGACTAATAGAGTATACTTTACTATATGCACCAAAATTGTAAGTCTTTTTTATAATATTATTATTTATGGGTACAAAGGCGGTTTGTCGGTTATCTTCTCATCTATTACTAATTGCCATCGACTCTGTATGAAAATACTGGAACACTGTGATAGCATATTTAGCATCATCATCTGCCTGCAGCTGCCAGTCTAATCGGATGCAGCTGGAAACCAGAATTTTACATGAAGCGACTAGGTACTACGATAACAGCGCTGTGACGTTTTTTTTTTAATGTTACAGCACCATGCTGAGATAGGAGCCTTTTGGCCTCGTACAGGACGAGCATCGTTTCTTTTAATTTTTTAAATATATGTTTGTTTTTTCTGTGTAAGTTTTATTAGTTTTATATAGATAATTTTGATGTGTTTTGTCCTGTGCGGGCTATAAATGCTTTTTCTTTCTTTCTTTCTAACTCTTTGAAAGATTGATTGACAGAATTTCGGGTCACTGACAACCTGTAAAGAATGTGAAAGATCTACAAATCTTAACAGATTATGGAGAAAGAAACATATTCATAAAATAAAATCACTCTTTCTAAGTATGATTGCTTATTGACAAAGATTTATAATCAGTTTGGCCTGCACTTTGCCCTGAACTGATCAGATGACGTTTTAATTGGAATAACTTGATAGTGTGACTAATTTTCCATGTTGGATTTAACAAGATTAAACACGCTTTAAACATTAATACTTACTATGTATTTGTTTTGGTTCTTCTTCTTTTTCAATGTAGTTTAATATTAGATTTAGTTCAAATTCTTATATTTTACTGTATTCTGCTCTATCTTGCTTTCTCTCTCTTTCACTTTCACTATTTCTCTCTAATCTGGCGGTTGAATTAATCAAATCAAAATAATTATTTATTTCGAACAACAAGGTCCATATGGGTTAGTAAAAAAGAACTTAAGAACTATATTAGCGATTAGAAATGAGGAGAAATAATTTTCATTTTTGTCAGCACCCTAAGGGTCAATTCCCACTGAAAGAGCAGCGGCCGGCAGCGTCTTTTTGAGGCAAAATATTACAAACTATTTTGAATCTTATCTACGTGATTAATAGTCATTTGAAGGCAAAGGAGGGGTAGCGTGGCGTCGCGAGGCTGCACGAGCCTTCTACCGATTAGTCAAAAGAGGCGCCGCGCGGCTGATCGCGGCGCAGCTAGCTGACGTGCGGCCGACCGCGGTGCAGCTGACAGCCTCGCGGCTGCGCGCGAGCGACCATTTCCTACCCGCCCGCCCTACCCAACTTTCCTTGAGTGAAGTAGATCGCACACTAGTTTTCAAAGCTACCACGCGGAGGCTCATTGTGGCGCCTCGGGATGCCGCGCTGCCTCTCGCGGCGCCGCACTGCCCCGCGCGGCGCCACACTGCCTCTTGCGGCGCCGCGCTCAGTCACTTGCTCTTACGGCCGCTGCGCGCCGCTGCTCTTTTAGTGGGGATTGACCCTAATGTGATGACACAAAATAGGGCAGTCAAATTTGTCCGCAATGACCGCCAGAATGCCATTGCCGCTAGCACGAACTCTGCTCAATAATGAAGCAACTTTTTTGCGCAATATCCCTGCGAATCCGTCCGTTCGAGCCTCCATGAACATGGCAGATGCGCTACAGAAACGTGGTAACCGCAATAGCATTCTGAAGGCATTGTTGTATTGGACGCGCAAGTGTATGTTATAGTCCAACAATACAACGAAGACAAAAGAAGAAGACAGAGTTAAGACTAAATTAAATCTCAAAACTTTTGAAATATTAGGATCTTGACCGCTTTATGTTCTGAAACAAAGTTTTCAACAGAATCTACAATTGTTTATACTTCATAGGTCCTTTCTAGAGCGTTGAACTTTGTTGGCTTAGACGCAATGGTAATCAAATTAAACAATCGGAGTACATTGCTGGCCATTAGCCAAGGCGCGCCACAATCCGGATTCAAAGGAATATGCTTTTGAGCTAACGTTTAGGAATTTACCTTGCAGATGACATCATCATAATCACCTGTCTAGCCTTTTCTCAACTATGTTGGGGTCGGCTTCCAGTCTAACTGGATGCAGCTGAGTACTATTAATTTACTAGGAGCGACTGCTTATCTGACCTCCATAACCCAGTTAGTACCGGGTATTACGATACCCCTTGGTAAGACTGGTCGTCAGACTTTTTAGGCTAATAACGACTGTCAAAGACCTACAAATGACAGCCGGGACCAACAGCTTAAAGTGCTTTCCGATGCACGGAGGAAACTCGGTATGTAGGGGAAGATGACAGTCATTAAAGAAAAGACTAAAACCTGTAAATCCCAACTTGGTCAAAGTTATGCGAAAAAGGACTGTTCCAGTATAAAGTGATGTCATGTCTGTAACATGTAATAACTCAAATCAGTTTTCAGCACTAGGCGTTTAAAGGAAACATGAACACTAATTAGAATTATGCATCGTCAGAAATAAAATATTTAATAAAATCATTTGTAGCTCATCCAATCGAACAGAAGGCAGACAATAACGACACGCTTATTAATATTAAACAGTTTATATGTGCTAGTTTCCTCTAAGGATAGAATAGTAAAATCATTATGTGCCTGCGCTAACCACAAGCAGACTTGTTAGCAAGTTTGGCACGCGCGGATTTGTTTTTCATTGCACTGCCACGCGCTTCCAACCACATTGACGTCAGTTACATCCGAACTTCGAACTGGGGGTCTAAAATAGTCTTTGTTTGCATTGCTATAAAGTCCATTTTAAGAATTTTTAATTTTCGTGATTCATTTTATTGACCAAAATTTTAAAATTCATAAAATTTATTTTATGGCAATAGTTACAAAGACCATTTTAAGAATTTTAATTTCTTAATGTGATTCTTTTACGATTCTGCTAAAGCGGCGATTTTAGACCCCCTGTTCATACAAATTATGCTGCATCCTTGATTTTTTCAACACTTAATTTTATTTGTGCAATCTGAATTGCTAAGTTTGGTTTTGTATCTATAATCATCATAAGCGATCGGCTTTACTTTACAACAAAATCAACAGGAAAATATACATATACCCAAAAAATACTACGATTGTAAAAAAACTTTAATAGATTGGATAAGATCACTAACCTATGATGACACGGAGGCACTCTTGGAACACATTAAGTAAATATTAAATAAGTAGTAATAATCACACACCCACAACTATACCTCTAAACACCAAATTCACAACACGCACACATATGATCACTTATCACACATAAGTAAGTAAAATTATACTAATAACACAAAACACACGTCCTAATGACATCCATCACTTCAATATCATCACACTCGCACACACACAACATAACACTACTATCCTTCATACACAACACACTACCTTACATAACACTGAACACACACCTGCAAGCAAGATTTTCTTAAGTTTAAAATTAATTTGTAACTTTGTAATCTTATTTTATTTTATGCTTTTCTTTTTGCTTTTTACTTTTTA
This sequence comes from Xestia c-nigrum, assembly GCA_916618015.1. Lineage (NCBI taxonomy): Eukaryota > Metazoa > Arthropoda > Insecta > Lepidoptera > Noctuidae > Xestia > Xestia c-nigrum. The sequence goes on along the minus strand of OU745251.1, from coordinate 8,605,030 downwards.
ATGTCAAACTTCTGTACCTATTGTTTTCTTTTGTTGTAAATACCCAGTTTTGTATTGCTTTGCTATGAAAGAGCGGGGCTTCCCAACACAGGCATTACTTGCTTAACGGGAAGCTCCATACACTAAACTTTTATGTAAACTTATGAAGCAATAAACTATTTTGTATTTTTGTATTTTTGTATCTGCATGTGCCGAATTTTTACAATACTTGTTCAAGGCCCCCATGGAAACATCGAAAACCGAAACGCGTTCGCTGATATTGATCACTACTGAGTCATATCAACAATGTTTTACGTAATAGGTTTATCCCATGGTTTTTTCCTAATATAAAAAAGCGCTCCCGATTCTAGAGACAGCTACAGTATTATAATATTGATGATCTAATGTCTCTTAAAATGTCTGTAATGCCCCCAAAATGCGAGCAAAGTCCTCATACAGAGGAGAAGGAATGAGCTTGATCACCACGCTTGCTCAATGGAGCTTGATCACCACGCTGGCTCAATGTGGGTTGGCGATTTCAAATCGGTGTCCAGGGTTCCTTTACGACCCTGCCTGGGCTGCGGGACTGTTCGAAAGAGATACCGTGGCCCCGGAACATAAAGGGCGAGGAAGGAACATGGATGGGTTTTAGTCAGTAAGTCTGACACTCCCTCCCGCCCAGAGTGGGAGAAGTCATTTGGTGATTTCCCATCCGAAAAAAAAAGAAAAAAGGGTTGCTTCACGATGTTTCCATTTATCGCTAGTCATTGGTTGGTGTCTAAGTTTTGGTAGTACCTAGGACTTTAAAAAGTCACATAAGTTTTACACTACCAGGCAAAAATATGCAGCCTATACGACTCATACTTTCTGATCTTTTTAGTTTTGGTTTGAAACGCACACACTTTTCCACTAAAGTCTACGTTTACTGAAAACGTTTTATTGCCTGAAATGTATCCAGAAATAAGCGGGCCGTGAACTGTTACTATTTACGTTCGGATTAACGCCCGCCATTCAAGTAATAGGCCAGGGAAGTTAAGGTGGGACCTTACACTAATTCATAACTGTTTTCTTTTTATATATTTTGTAGAGCTGTTTATTTAATTACGTAATAAATTAAAATTAAGCAAATCATGAAAGAGCATTGCACGAAAACGGACATTAAACCTAATAATGCCATTTTTCGCAGCGAAAATTATAACTTGATAAAGAAACTGAAAATAGCTTATAATGAAGGGTCTGTGAGAGCATGTACACAAATTAATCAAAAAAAGTGCAGGCAACGTACTTATATTAAAAAAAACGCGGTTTCCCATGTTTTCATTCATTACTTATAGGTAATTATATATAACCGTCTGCTGATGATGAAAAATCATTGTTAGCGTGTTTTTAGACAAATAAGTCATAAATTTAAAGTTATATTTTAAATGCATTGTGACAAAACAGTAATTGCTGCGTTATCCATTCAGTAAAAAAAATAACTAAATGAAAAGTGTTTAATTACGTAACAATATTATCACATAAACATTTATTGTTAAAATTAAACAAATTTAATAACAGCATCTTAATTTTTTTAAGATTTTTTATGGAATACTATAAGTGGTCGACCTTATCACTAAGACCGTTAAGTTCATATTTGAGTGCGTGTGATCAGCTCTGCACGCCGCCTGTGCGAACGAGAGAGACAGAGCGTGGGCACAGGTAGGTACCACTGACGAAGGAGTGATTCATGTAAAAGTTTTATTAGGTGTTTAATCCATTAAGGTTTAGTTGGTTTAGTATAAATGGTCTGAAATAGAGTACCTAAATATTTATTTGTTTGTGTATACCTACTGTGTGTTTATAAATAGGGATCTCTGGTCAAAAATAAAACATTTTTATTTTATTTATAAAAAAATACCTATACCTAAGTATTTCAAATTAATTGCTGAACCTATTTCGATTAATTTTATAATATAATTCGTGCAACGAGTTATGAGCGCTGACCTTGAATGCACAGAAGCAATTTTTGTGAGAATTAAATAAAGGGTAGGTAGGTATACCCGATTTTGAATGATTCTACGGGTCATACTGAACAACCTTTTCCCAGGAACATGAGTATCAAAGTAGCTACCTATCAGATGACCGCACAATTTGTATGGGTGGTTGTTTTTTCCCTCAACATTTCGACCCATGTTGCTTGCGTTTGGTTTGACGCAATATGTTTTTTAAAATCTTGCTACCGACCAAAAATTTGATAAAAATATATTTTTGCTCAAATAGGGTAGAGTGGGGTAGGGTGGTGGCACCAATTATCGGCCATGTCAACTTTTTTGGACTTTGTCTGCTTGTAATTTTTACATTAATAGCTTTTGCTTTCTTGCAGTGTCTTTTTGGGTAAATGGATACTGAAACTCCATTACCTACTACATTCACAAAATTATGAATTCTTTGTTATTATTGATAATATAGATGTTTTTTTCCGAATATGGCGATTTCCTTTAATATCGGCCTATAACACCCTAATATCCGCCGTCTGTGACCCTAATATCGGCCTACCTTTTCTAAAGTGAAGTACTTAAGATGAATAAACTACAAAAAAAATTATAACGTTTTATATTTCAACTCAGCTCAGGTACAAATCACTTTTATTAATTACCATCACATTCATTTTTTTTTAAATGCACTATTTAAATTTCTATTCACTTTATTTGGTAATTATTTTTATGTATAATAATTTTTTTTGGAGTTCCTTTCATTATTTGGTTTTTAGGAATGTTGAATCATTGCGATCTTTAGTTTATAATAACAGAATTTATTTTAATTTTAAGACTCTGATGTCATTTCCTTCTAATAGAATCTTCTTAGGCCACATCAATTCACCCACGATGGACTGTATACTTTAAGTGGAACCATTGGAGCATATGTCGCATCCAATATTTTTGTTTTCATCTTCTTCAACATCACTAATTAGGTTTTCTTCAGAGCCAACACAAAGAATTATCTCCTTTTCCAAACTTGTCTTGCGAAGCTAAATCAATGAGGTCAGTTTCGCGATTTCTATCCTATAATCAACTCTTCTTTATTACTTTTGTTTCTTTGGCGGGTTTATTTTTTATTCTCATTTCCAGTTTTTGTCTCTCTCTCCGCTTTATTCTCTTCAATTTTTTTTCTTCTTTCTTCACGTCTTTTGTACCCATACTAAGATGGCCGTTTTTACGCACCAATTCCCTTTATATTGGCCGTAATTGATAAAACTCGTTTTGAGGCGCCCGATGTTAGGATCTAGTTATCAAACTGAGCTGTTGTTTCATTTTTAACCTTATTAATGTTACTGCTAACGTATAAAATAGCTAAACATGTGGTTTAACATTTTCATGCATTACCCCAATATCGGCCACCCGGCCGATATAGAGATTTATCAATAATATACACTGGACAGCAAATAAACCGAGCCACCTGCTACCTAGGCACTCTAATTCGATTTTCTCAAAAACTAAAAAACCTACAATTATCAAAATTGTACCTACAGAAAGTGCGTTTCATGATGAATAAAATGAATCATTGGGTTTAATCAATATGTTTATTAAGGATTTTACAAAGAAGAGTCGTTTTCCAGTCATGACAATCGTTAGTAATGATAAAGTGAAAAAAAAATAAAGCCAAAAACAAAGATAAAATAAAAAAAAAATTGATCAATATTCCGTATTCCCTCCCCTTGCTCGGATAACTGCCAGCATCCTTGTATTCATCGACCTTACGAGCCTGACGATAAAATCTTAAGGAATTGTATTCCACTCCTCTTCAATTGCGATTCGCAGCTCTGGAAGCCTTGTTGGAGCAGGTACCCGGGCTCGAACCCGACGTTTCAGCTCATCCCATAAGTGTTCTATCGGATTCAACTCCGGGCTTCGAGCTGGCCAGTCCATCGTACGAATGCTGACGTCGCTTAGATACTGGGTCACCACATGAGCAACATGAGGCCATGCATTATCATGCATCAATTACATACATATCCTGTCCGATATATCCTGCGTAAGGTACCACATGGTCTGCAAGGATTTCAGTAATGTAGCGATGAGAAGTCAGTCCACGTGTACGGCCCGTCGGTTCGATGAAAACTAACGGTGTATGTGCTATTAACGAGATGCCGCCCCAGACCACACAGATCCTCCTCCATAAGCATCAGTTTCCTCGATCCAACACTGAGAATAACGTTCTCTAGGGCGACGAAATACTCTCTGACGTCGATCACTTCCATGTAGACTCACCCTGTTCTCATCAGTGAAGAGTACATTACTCCACTGCTCTAATGTCCAATCCCTATGCTCTCGAGCAAATTCAAGTCGTGCTCGACGGTTTGCTGCCGTTAATGCTGGGCCTGTTGCAGCTCTTTTTGGGGTCAGATTCCGTTCAGCAAGTCTTCTTCTGACGGTATCTGAACTTATGACCACTTGGCGTTCGTCACGCAGACTTTGTTGGACTAGAACTGCGTTGAGGTGGCGATTTTGCAGAACAGTGAGGTGGATATAACGATCATCTGCTGCTGATGTAGCCCTAGGTCTGCCCGTACCTGGACGGCGATCGAATGCTCCAGTCTCTAGGTATCGTCTGTAAACTCGTTGCACCGAAGATCTGCTGATTCGAAGCCTTCGAGCGACTTCACGTTGCGCAATGCCTGCTTGAAGTAATGCTACAGCTTGAGCCGCTTCCTGAGGTATCCATTATTAATCGAAAAAAGTTGCAAAAACACGAATTAATTTGCAGTCATTGTAATCACCATGAAACGCACTTTTTGTAGGTATAACTTTGATAGTTGTAAGTTTTATACTTTTTGAGAAAATCGAATCACAGTTCCTAGGTAGCGGGTGGCTCGGTTTATTTGCTGACCAGTGTAGATCCCTAATCTCGCCCCCGCTATTATTTAATAAAATAGACAAATAAATGTAAAAACATGTTATCTAAAAGATACTTTGACTGTTATTCTTCATGAAAAAATAAAAGATAACACCATAGGTATGTTTAATTCCCTCCAAATAGTTATCCTCGCAATGCGTCCACTCAGAGATTTGACTCGGCAATGACACCAAACGACGCACGTCCACACCTGCGCGTGCTCTTTTGCCAGCTGAACGTTCAAATATTGATGCACCCGCATCAAAATATTGGAGGTAATGCGGATGGTTATAGAGTCACTTTTTGCATTAAAACTATTATGGTTAAAGAGATATTTTTATAGTTATGTTCCATTTTCTCGAAACTGCCGATATTAGGAGGAGGCCGATAATAGGAGACTCCACACTAGTCAAACGGACTATCATCGGCTTGTCTTTCCTGCCGCACTTTTTTTGCCGCACTTTGAATGCAATGTTCGTTTATGTATGAAGCTCTGCACTTTGAGTGCAACTTAATGTTCTCTTCAGATACTGTTGTAAATTTTCCGTCTTTACGTTTTTCACTTGACGATACAAGCTTTCTTTGTCCCTTCACGCCTATGTTCACAACATCAAAGTTCACAACCACAAATCCCACAACTCGGGAATTCCATTTTCTTACGCTGATCACCGCCGCTTCGAAAACGAATGAAATGAACGCAAGGCAAAAGACCCGCACGCCGCGCGGAGGAGCGGGCGGGCGACGGACGGCGAGGTAGGACTTGCGGCCGCGCCGCGCAAACTACCTACAGTTCGAGATCTTTGTAAAAAAAGAAAGATTATGTAAGCAGTTGCAATATATGCTTAATTCTGCCAGTTTTCTACTGAAACTATTTAAGAGACTAAAGTTAAACAAAAAAATGGCAGTTAAGTATTTTAATTCCATGTAAAAAAGTAATATAAAAAAGCAAGTGAATTAATTGCTTAATTCCTTGATAATTATGAACAATCAACTGACTAAATGCTTAAACTCTTTAAAACATACGGTTATCGATTTTGCCAAAGTCACAATTAACTCTTTTTTTAAAACCCCTAAAAATTAGTAGAAGCAACTAAAAAAAAAGCTTAATTAACGTAGCGTTAGTAACTTATTAGGGCAAGGTAAAAGTTTACCTAAGTATATCTCGGTTATTAGATTTGCTTTTATTTCAGTTCAAATTAATCACTTAGAAACAAAATTTCCAGTAAAACTATAAGCCACCTTAATTTTTCAATATACGATCACAAATAGACGTATTATTATCTAGCCAATCAGCATATAAAGAACCCCATAAGTCCGGTTATGATTTTGTGCGAACCTTCCCATACAGAACTCCGTAAAGTGATTGGCCTATAAAGCCAGTTTGTTAGTTTATGCAACGAACAATACCATTTAAATATGCAAAATTGCAAATAAAGCTTATTCATCATTCAGCATGTGCGGGATATGGTAGATTTAAGTAAATTGCAGAGCAGCCATACGCACAAACGTGATTTATAAATGTTCGAATTGTTGCATTGCATACATTCATACGGTCAGTTTGTCCTTCTATTAATAAGGATTGAATGACGTTCATGGAAAACTTTATAGATACAGGGTTATTAAATAACCTGTTCACCATCATCATCATCATGGGAATCTTCCGCTTCAGTGATGCTATCGTAATTTTTTGCTTCTGTGGTTGTTGACTACGATATCTTTTCGTTCATTGGTCATATACTCATATTATTGTCATGATACAACTTTCTACTGATGATGTAAGCTGTATAGAGGAGGGTGCAGGAGAGCCTTGACATGCGCTAATTAATGACAGCCTCATCAATTACCTACCATATTATTTTAGAACTAGTAGGGTACCCAAATGTTAAAGCGTGTCTTTTTGCAATCATTAACACTATTCTTGTTTTGTAACATAAGCGGCCTAATACTGTTATTTTAAGTTGATGCCCTATTTAAATTGTTCATGAATAACAACCACTTAGGCTGCGGTTCCGCTGAGTCGGAGCGGAGACAGCAGTCCCGCGATTCACCAATCACATCGCTTGATGTGGATTTCAATTGCATGTGATTGGTGAATCGCGGCACAGGTCGTCTCCGCTCTGCTCCGCTCCACCAATCCAATCCAATTTATACCATACGACGACGCACGGCTAAAACCAAAGGACAGTAACGTCCTCCTCGGAACAACTTAACTAACTTTAACCTACTATTCCAGTCCCCGAGTCGGAATCAGAACATCCCAAGATGCAGAACCCCGAGGGTATGGAGGAGGTGTCCACAGAGCTTTCCTACATGAAGGCTTTGGATGGCTTCGTGTTGGTGCTGTCCCAGCAAGGGGACATCGTTTACTGCAGCGAAAATATCGCGGACCATCTTGGTGTCTCACAGGTAAGAGATAATTTCCGAAAAGCCCGGTTTCCACCAAAGTGGACAAAAAAAATTGTAACTAAAAGCGTTTCACCAACTTCGAGGTCAAGCGTAAACTTAAAAAAAAAGATGTTATTTGTTTTGAAAATGGAATTTGAATCGAAATAGTGGGAATGATTCCTCATTGCTTCTCCACTTTGGTTGATACAGGGTTGGGACAGCAGTCTTTGATGGCTGCAGCTTTTCTCAGCTGTGACCACATAGCTTTTTAAAACCTTGGTTCATAGTTCATGTGGTCGTGTTAAGTGTGAAGTAACATGACTTTTACTTCGCTCGATGGATTCTAAGCGTAGGAAGACTTTCCAATCTTAGGGCTTAATTTATCACAGCGTAGACTAAGATAAGAAATTGATTGATGAAAATGTCATTAGATATAACAACATATCGAGACATGTCTCGTGTAAGAAAACGTTAGTAATATTCAAGAAGTTAGGTATTTTCAGATAATGATCTTGGTAAGATATCTTGACCTTTTACAATAACGTTTACGTATCTGTCTATCTGATAACAGAGGCTGAACCAGACAAGCCTTAACTGTAGAGAGCAGAATATCGTAGCTGTAGGTAAAATCCATAGTAATGAGCAATACGTGCAAAAGTTTTACAAAAGGAAAGCAAATTGACTGAAACTGAAAGTAAACTCAAACCTAATTACTGAATATAAATTGAATAAAGACCAATTCGATGATGTTTAATACATATCATTTATTTCAAAAAGACCATTACTGGCACTTTAGCATGGTCAATTAAAGAAAAAATTAAAGCTACAATCCCGGTTAGAAGGCTAAATCTCTGTGGAGAAGAATGTGCAAGAAACTCCACGGACATTTTTTATGACGGCCTCACAAGTCTTGAAGAAAAACTCGTTAATACAGAAAGGAAAAGAAAGGCTTAGAGCTTAATAATTCCTGAAACCAACAAACTACTCCGAACTAGGATCATCACACTCATAAATGTAAACACGTGTCGCAGAGCCATAGCTCTTAGTCTCAGTATCTAATTATGGGTTATTGAATACAACATAAAATGCTCATCTGTAAAAGGAAAACCCCATAAGGAAATCGATACAGCCATAATTTTATTTTAAAGCATAATGAGCTGTCTGCTGTATTTAATTGAATTATCATACAAAATGGCGCTCCGCTCCTACAGGCACAATTCTATAGCCTAAGCATAATCTAAATGTTGAGACGTCTACATAGGTTACTAAAATGGTGACGGATATTAGTCCTGATGCCTTATAATGAAACGCCTGCATCATTGATTTGATGAAGCAATTTCAAGACCACATCACCTAAGTAGCAACAACTGATTTTGAGATGGCAATTCTTTATGACACCAGATTTTGCCGGGGCCGGACATTTTTTCTTGGCAATTAGGGTGCTAAAGTACTATTCACATTATGATAAAACATTTATCAGGGTGCAGCTTCCAAAAAAACATAATTCTACAGAATCTCTAGCCCTTATCCCAGATAATTTGGGGTTAGCGCAGCATATTTTCTTCGTTCATACTTCTCTATTTTCTTCATCTCATCAGAAACCTTCTTTATTACCATCTCGTCCTTTTCACAGTCCATCCATCGTGATTTTTCTCTACTGTTATTCCCACTCAGGGTGCCTCCAAAGGGGCTGCAGGACTGTTCGAATGAGATACCGCGGCCCCGGAACGTAAAGGGCGAGGAAGAAACATGTATGGTTTTTAGTCAGTAAAAGTCTGACACTCTCCTGCTCCGCCCAGAGTGGAAGGGGTCATTTGATGATTTTCATCTGAAAAAACGGTGCTTCCAAAAATACCTTTAAGTACCTTATAATTTGTAACAAGCGGCCATATAACTTAAATCTTACTTCAATGTGAGATGGAGTCTTGTCTTCGATTAGTAACAATTCATCAGTTACATGGGACTTTAACATAACTTGTGAAATGTGTGTGAAAACCTCTGCCTATCTTTTCGGGGAAAACAGGCTTGATGTTAATTCATCAATTTGATAGACTGTGAACCAAACATAATTATGCAGAGATATCGCTGTGTCTAGTAGGATTCTAAACGTTTGTAACAGTGGCGTCTGAGACAAACGTTGATTTTAATAATGGCTGTCTGTATTAGCTATGTTTGCAGAGAGTCTGACGGATGTTCCCTACTATTTACACTATGCCACGTGTTACTACCAACATCAACATGTGTGTGACATCTACCAATCCGCACTGGGCCCGCGTGGTAGATTAAAGCCCATTCCCTCTCATTGAGAGGAGGCCTGTCCCAGCAGTGGGAACATTATAGGCTGATGATGATGATGATGATGACGTGTTACTACAGTGATTGTCTTTAGCTAACAATTTGCACTGATGCATATCTTATCGCCTGTTTATATCTAGCTAAAAATCGTAACATTTATGTCTACACTAGCTGACCCGCGTAACTTCGTCTGCGTCACATAAGAGAGAGAGAGTGGGTCGTAGACTCCTATAACGTAATTCTAAAGGAGCTGAAACTACCTTTTACGCAGCGCACACGATGGAATCTTTGTAAAGGATTTTTTTGACTATATTTTTCCCTGATGCTCCGCTCCTATTGGTCGTAGCGTGAAGATCTTCATTTTATATGATACAAGGGCTATATAATCTATAGCAAAATGGTGAAAGGGCTATTCAACAATAAAATATCGTTTTCAATTCGAACCAGTAGTTCTCAACCAAACAAACTCTTCAGCTTTATAATGTTATCAAGATTTTAAAATCTAAACAACGCGTATTAGCTTCTGAGTAATATAGGACTCCCTAAGTAACAGCTACTTATATCTATTATCAGTCTAAAGTACTTCCTTAGTGTAATCAGAAGGATTTGAATGAGCAACGTGCGATTTGTATTATTTGACGCATATTGCAGCAAATCGTACGATTTACTACTACAAATGTAATCCCGTGCAATGCTTAGTAACTGTGATCTAGCAATTTTTATGCGTTGTTGTGTTAAACTTAAAATAAAATCATCATGATGCTACATTTTAGGTAGATTTCGTTATTAAAAAAAAAATCTACCTATTGGTCTCTCACCTACGGGGATATATTTTAATTTTATATGGGTGACAAGCAAAATTTAGCGACACTCTACAGGTCGCAATTACGAACCGATTGCTTTTAAACTTGGCCAAAAAATGGAAAAGGTCAAAACTTAGGCTAAGTTCGTGAATGGGCGGAATTCGTCCATGGGGACGAAGGGGGTAGGGGCGCTTTTCTAAATATCAGTTTTTGGGCCATAACTTTTTTCCCATGGAAAATGATTGAACTGTATTTCATTTTTATTATCATTCTGAGTAAGAATACGGACAACTTTAAATTAAAACTTTTTTGATGCAACCCCTAAACTGGGGAGGGGGTTGAAATTTCCAAAATTGTTGCGATTAAAAATCATATCTCCGAAACAGTTTTTTGAGCGTCGCAAATATATATTTTTTTTAAAGCAAATTGTTTACTCTACAATTGTTACCTTTGAAGTTTGGTTATAAAACTTATAGTTTTCGGAAAAAAAAATTATAACCAAAAAATTGAGGGCGTTTCCATGCTAAACTCTTATGAGAGGCTTTAAAAAAGGTAAACTTTTCATTACAGGACAACGATTTCGTAATCTTCATTTTTTTTGGTAGATTGTACATATAAAGTACAATTACTGTTAAATCAATTGTCGTGGTATGGGCAATTGGGCATGGGATGCGGAGAAATGAGGAAAATATCGTGAGGAAAAGTTTTGAGTATGAATGTGTTTAAGAGCAGAAGGAAGAACAAAGAAAAGATGGATGGACTGTGTTAAGTATGAACAAGAAAAGAACGTGTAGTGCAGTTCGTCCAGCGTTCGAAAAATGTCCTATTCGCAAAATGTCAGTGGGATAAGGGAATGATGATATCCGGATTTGAAACGGAATTCATCAAATTAAAGAACTGGCCTTATTTTGTAAGTCTCTCTCTCTCAATCGCAATAGACTTCAGATTACAATTTAACAGTACATCGAACCTTATAACCAAAGTTCTTTAAGAATCGCTCTCTTCAACGCAATGTATATTGCGAGCTGTAGAAATAAAGCTATAATGATTGAAAGTGTGTTTCGCAATTAGGATGCTGTTCCCTGATTGAATTGAAGCACTTCAAAATTGATTGAACTTAAGTATTGATACAAGTAAAAAGCCTTCTGAGGTTTTTGGTTGATTAAATTACGGAAAAGCATTATCTTTTGTGAGGTATTGAGTGCCTACCAATTCATTAAGAAAGCGTAGAAATGTCTGTTTTAACTACGTATTCAATGAGACGCACACGATGTTTTGGATTTATCGCATACTATTTTGTTATTTTTGGATTGAAGGAAATATTCCGATTTTAATTATCATACCTAAAAGACACACTAACACAGTGACGGTTCAGTTTTGTGTTCATATTGCTTTTGTTTTATGTCCCAGTGTGGGGCGACATTGAGGTGTACCTAAGTAAGTAGACGTATACCCTCATTTAAGCCAGATAAGTTTCAAGTTATCAAGAAAACTTGAAGCTACGGGGTATTTTACAACCCTAGTAGTAGACACAAAAACGACGGGCTGTTATAAGTTTGACGCAGTCTGTCTGTGGCGTCTGTGGCATCGTAGTGTCCGAACGGATGAACCGATTTTGATTTTGTTTGAAAGGTGAACTAGTCGGGAGTGTTCGTAGCTGTTTGGTAAAAATAAGTCCGAGGTGACCGCCGCCACATAATGACGGATTACATATTTATTCAACAACTCTCTCAATATGGGTATCATATCAAATGAAAGGGTTTGGCCGGTAGAATACTGCCATCATAAAATGGCGAATTAACGAATTATTTTCTATTTAACTTTTAGTACATTGTGTCGGGGGTTTTTTAATTTAACTTTCTTACTTGAGAAAGCCACTAGAACTTCACACGTGACTTCGCCCGCGAAAATAGTAATAGCTCGGCTAATTTGCAAGATTTCAATATAATTTCAAATCCTCGGTAAACATGTAATGGTGAAATGGCTTCCTAATGGTGAAAGAATTTTTGAAAACGGTTTAGTAATACTTTCACTTTTTCCTCTTTATTAATATTAGTGTAGATTACCAAAACAAAGGTCCAACTAGTCAACAAACCAATGTCATGGTTCAAGTGCCACAAACTGCGTTTCAAACGAGTAGAACCTGTTTTGTTACTCGTTCTCCATTTGTATATTTGTCTCAAGAAACATTTTAATCCGTATCTAAGTCTACAATACCATATCAGATTAACTCTGACGTTTTCGTGCGCTATAGCGCACGAAAACGTCAGAGTTAACCAATGTGCATTGTATAAAAACTTTAACCCTCTTTTTATGTGCATAAGGACTATTTTGAATTTTCTGTTGCTTTTGCCTCGCGGCTTTGCGCGTGCGTTTGTTGGTACTTAATTATTTCATAGAAACTTACTACCAGGATTAATACTGGGTATTTTATATCATAACCGTCCTGGTCTATGTCTATCCCTGTGGTAAATTTAATTAAAGTCTGTTCAGCCGTTAAGGCGTGAAATGTACAGAACAGTCATACAGAATTTGTGGCGAATTAACACATAATTTTTATGCATGTGACGAAATACACTTTCAATGTATGGAGTTTTCATAAAAACTTTTTTGCAAAAAATATAACCGACTTCACACAAAAAAGTGAAAAATAACTTTAGCTTCAGAAGTCGGTGACCTTTGTTGTTTGATTGATTTAGTTTTTTTGTCACCGACTTCTGAAGCTAAAGTTATTTTTCACTTTTTTGTGTGAAGTCGGTTATATTTTTTGCAAAAAAGTTTTTATTTTTCACTTTTTAGTGGTTCATATGTGCTTACCTGAACTGGTGTAAACAATAGAGAGACATGAGATTTCAGCGATCCCAGTACATTTGCTATCATTTATTGAGGAGTTCCCGTCGCCTATCTTCCGAAGTTCTTCATCAAATCTTTACCAAATTGAAATGGGATCACTCCAAGAACGTACTCCTCCTAAAACTACCCAAATCCTTCTGGTGTGCCTATAAAATTTAAGGAATTCCCTCTATTTCCCCAGGATCCCATTAAATGGAACTTAACACATCTAACTGTCGAAATCTGGGTGTATTGTACACTTCTGCGTACTCCCTCAGAACATACAGGCGTGATGTTACGTCACTATGTTACATAAACAATAAACAACCAAGCGATTGCAGCAATTACTGCAGCTTTGCCGTGTATTTTGAAGAGTTCCATTTATTTCTCCGAAGATCAGCGTCAGATCTTAACCAAATTGAAATGGGACCACAAGAAAAGCACCAGCTTTCAAATAAAAATAGAATCTTTGAACTCTTTCTTTGTCTTTTACTACGCGCACTATTGGAGAACTCGACACTAAGGCCCGTATTACAGAACATCGCTCAAAACTCAAGCGTTGCTTAAAACTAGTTTCAACCAATCAAATGGCTTGAATCTAGTTTTAAGTAATGCTTGAGTATTGAGCGACGATGTTCTGTAATACGGGCCTTAGTATCCCGTAAGTGACAATATAAGTTTAGTTTTAAACCGTGAAAGCCTAAAACAGTGTTTAAAACTAAAACTGCATTAAGTATTTGATTTCATCAATATTCTTAGCCAGGAATCAAAGCCATCAATTTTGTAAAACAAAAACGCTGCATTAATTTACCATTTAGATAGTGACTAGCTTCTGCCATCGGCTTCGCCGCCCGCGTGAAGTTTGAAATTGTCCCATGGGATCTTATTAAGGGGATAAAAAGTATCCTATGTGCTAATCCAGGTTATAAACTATATGTGTGCTAAATTTGATCCAAATCCGTTTTGTAGTTTTGGCGTGAAAGAGTAACAAACATCCATACATTAATACATCCATACCCACAAACTTTCGCATTTAAAATATTAGTAGGATTAGTTATAATATTAAAATTGTATTGTATGTGTAAGTATTGTAAATAAAAAAAAATAAAAAAATTTAATGGTAATGTAATCCTGTACTTACTATATTTAATTTAGTTTACTAATAAAGATGTAAGTAAGTGAAATTGTTACTAACATTATGAGTTACTACTATACTTGAATAAACAATTGAATTATAATTATTATTATAAGGATAAAAATCTGAAAAGTATTTTTTTTTCACTCGTATGTACAACAATGTTAGTGTTTTTATAACACATATTTAATAACACATTACATTAGCATACAATTACATTTTTGATGACGCAGAGGCGCCTAGTTTTGTACGCATGGCGACGATTGAAGTATTGGTTGCAATTCTTAGAACTAACTTTGTTTTGAATAATTTAATTCCGACAAATTTATGAGGAAATAAATACTTAGTTACTTACTAACGTGTTGTGAAAAAAAACAATGTTTTTGCTGGAAAATTGCAGTTGGTAATGTGTTCAATGCTTATAAGTCAAATTTTACGAAACACAGCTGAAACCGCGCTAGTATTATTTTTATTTTTCTAAATATGTACTTGTTTAGACCTTCTGTGTTTTTGGCTCCTTGCCTTTTTGGCCTTTATAACTTTCCCACTGCTAGAAAATAGAGATCCTCTCTATGAGAAAAACTGGCCCATAATACACCACGTAGGCCCAGTGCGTGCTGGTGGATACTTTCGTTATGATTTGTTAAGTTATAAGACCAAACAAGTTACATTTTATTAAAAATTAAAAAAAAACCCCGACACTCATAATTTCAAGGTATTTTTTTTTAAATATGTATTAATAAAAAAATATATACTTAATAACTAAAAAAAATGTAAGTAATTCACCATTTTTGGTGGCGGCCATCATGGATTTGAAATTTATTATAGCGTACTTAAAGTATTCTACTAGTCAAGCCCTTTCTTATGATACCCATATTGAGGGAATCTATACTAATATTATAAAGCAGAAGAGTTTGTTTGTTTGTATGTTTGTTTGGTTGAACGCGCTAATCTCAGGAACTACCGGCTCCAATTGAAAAATTACTTTTGTGTTGGATAGTCCATTTATCGAGGAAGGCTTTAGGCTAATTAACATCACGCTACGATTATTAGGAGCGGAGCAGGAATGAAAAATGTTTTTTTAGTTTTTTCTCTAATGTGACGTAGACGAAGTTGTGTGGGTTAGCTAGTTGTTGAATAAATATGTAATCCACCATTTTGTGGCGTCGGCCATCTTGGACTGATTTTTATCAAACTACGCCCAATAACATTGACCTGGGAATCGAAACCATGACCTCAGGATCAGCAGTCGCGCTTGCGACCACTAGACCAACGTTATTGCCAAAGTTAAATAAATAAATATCGCTGGAGATTAACACACAACGCCATCTAGTGCCACACTAAGCAAAGCTTGTGTCGTGGACACCAGATAGGTGATACACTACATATTATAATTCTTTTTTGTTTGTAAATACATACTTATTATACGTAAAAACATCCATGACTCGGAAACAAATGTCCATGCTCATCACACACACATTTGCTCCTACCGGGATTCGTTCCTTAGAACGTAAGGCGGCCTCACTACCACTAAACCATTCGGGTCGTCAACTTATAATATACTAGCTGTTGCCCGCGACTTCGTTCGCGTGAAAATATTGGTGGGTCATGTGTGAGACTGCATCGTTGGTCAAGTTGTCGCAAGCGCTACTGAGTATAATAAATAATAAATATTTTTTTTTGCTTCTGTTAACTATTTTTCCCACGTTAATTTTGACCTCATTTTCATTGTCAGTGACACCAAAAACCACGAAAACGACACCCATGATGAAAAATCCAAAAAATTTCGTCGGCGCCATTCGGGTTTTCATTTTGACCTCATCTTCATTATTAGAGACCCCAAAAAGTAATGAAATGCAGAAGAATTAAAATTCCGTCGACTACGCTTTTACGCGGAATATAAAGTGTTTAAGGTTCGGTTATATTAATCGGTATTTCTCAGAAATGGTACATTATTATTTTCATGAGAGTGGTACCATTGGGCAAAGGGGACCACCTCCTTCCCTCCACACCGCGTGAGTTGACTACCATCACATGCATTTTACGAAAATTAATGCGTTATAATGTAAGCAGTATGTTCGTCTGACAATATTTCGAGAGTTTACAATATCGCTAGAGAGATTACAATCTAACGTGTTTGACAATTTTACGGTGACATTAACATGGAACTTGATTTGATTTTTATGAAATCTCATAGAAGACGCTGCTTTGAAATTGTCTTTATACTACTAACATTCATTAAACTATGTTTCTCTGCCCAAGTTACATAAATGGCGTAGTTTTTATTGTGTAAAGCTCGATAGTAGCATGGCTTACTCAAAGACACCATTTAAATACGCGTCGTTAGATTACACGCTATCAGAATGCGTATGAAAAATAAAGATTCACAGCTCCTCCCCCGTAGATGATAGCGTGATAATATGTAGCCTATATGTTGACCCGACCTCTTAGTAATATTCATGAAGTACATCCATGCAGTACTTTTTGAGTTTATCCCGGAAAGACAAACATTCTAAAAACTATATTTTTGGCTTCGATATCGATTGTAGATCACGTCCCAAGTTACCCGTTACCCCTTTGTGGATTGAAATAAAAAAAAAACTAACGACTTACTAACTTTGATACTATTTAGTAACTCAAAAAATGAAAACTTTAATTAAAAACAAAATGTTGCTCTTTCTTCACCCCTCAAAGAAATTGAAATTCTCTACCGGAGTTGCAGGATTGTTCGAAAGAGATACCGCGGCCCCGGAACATAAAGGGCGAGGAAGGAACATGGATGGGTTTTAGTCAGTAAAAGTCTGACAGTCTCCCTCCCGCTCCACCCAGACCGGGAGAAGTTATTTGATGATTTCCCATCCTAAAAAAAAACAGGGTTGAAATTCTAATAAAGCCGTTGCGTTAGCTTCCAATCATAAGCCCAGATAAAAAAAATTGTACTTTTTACGTTTCACACACAATTTTATCCCCTTTTTAAGCCTTCGGGGTGGAATTATCAATAACGCTGAAACACGTATAAATTAATTTTTAATCGTCAGCCTAAACACAAAATTAGAAGATCCTAACTTTAAAACTGACGAACTTTCATATAAACTTTCATCCCCTATTTTATTCCCTTAGGGGTGGAATTGATCAAAATTCTTTCTTAGCGGATGCTTACGTCATAACATCTACCTGCATGCCAAATTTCAGCCCGATCCGTCCAGTGGTTTGGGCTGTGCGTTGATAGATCACTATGTCAGTCAGTCAGTCAGTCAGTCACCTTTGAGTTTTATATATTTAGATTCTCTTCTTTTTAATTTCAGATGGAGATAATGGGCCAGAGCGTATTCGAGTTCAGCCACCCTTGTGACCATGATGAGATTCGCGAAGCTTTGCGTTCAACCAGCTCCGGTCGTCGTGATCTCCTGCTGCGTCTTAAATGCACTCTCACCAGTAAAGGCAGGAACGTGCATCTTAAATCTGCTTCTTACAAGGTATGGTTCTCATCTTCTTCATTTTACTACAATCTCTTCAACATCTCGCGTTGCCAACCTGTTCTTAACTTGGTTATATATGGTCAGCACTCAGCTTCCAGTATATCCTGATACTGCTGAATAACAAGTATTTTTCAATACATTTCCTCGAAAACGAGTTGTTATCGCACTACGATTAGTTTAAACATGCAATGTATTTCACACGTGTGCGTTTTCTTCATTTACTCACACGTGTACAGAAAAAAAATGTCCACAGGTCCCTCGCGTACGGCTTGTGTGTTAACTCCACCTCAAATGCAATAACAAACTGTCTCCACTTTTATCAAA
Source organism: Xestia c-nigrum (assembly GCA_916618015.1). Taxonomy (NCBI): domain Eukaryota; kingdom Metazoa; phylum Arthropoda; class Insecta; order Lepidoptera; family Noctuidae; genus Xestia; species Xestia c-nigrum. The sequence continues at coordinate 8,586,926 of OU745251.1, read as the reverse complement.
GCGAATTTTAAATGGAGCAACAGCCTATCACCTCCACACATTCCACAATCCAGTTAGTACTAATAATAATAGTAATAATAGGCCCGAATGTCTGACAGCCAGTCTTACCAAGGAGTATCATCACTTGGTAAGGCTGGCTGTTAGACTTTCGGGCCACTGACAACCTGTAACGACTGTCAAAGATCTACAAATGACAGCCGGGACCATCGGCTTAGGACGCGGGGGAAACGGTACTTACGTACTTAAGAGCGGGCCTAACGCCAGGAAAAAATCTGATTTCCCCCGCGCGTCTCGTCACACCCGCATTAGTGCGTTTATCAAACACAGGGCGGCGCCACGATGCGCGACGCGCGGGACCGGAATCGCGTAGGGACTTGATGTCATTGAGCTGAGTATATGCAACATAGATAGATGAAACCACTTTCTTTTCTTATTTTTATTTAGTTAATTTTTTAACACCTTCAATGCATTTCTATGTTGTTTGTGTGTCGTGAAATAAAAATTTTGAGTAGGTACTTACTCTATGTCATCTTAGTTTTCTTAATATTAGGTACCTATTTATTGTAGACTTCGCATGGTTGAATCGCATCTATTCACTATAGTTTTTGGGCAAGTAATTAGGGAAGCGGTTTTTATCAACATTCATTCCAGAAATTCCGGGAATGCATAATTAATAGGATACAATGGTTGGAAGCGAATTCTTAAATATGTGGTATATTTTTTTTTGGCAAACCGGGATATCTTGACGTTTGTTACGCCATTTTGGTAGGTAATCTACTTTTCGACATTAGTTAGCATTTGATTCTGTACGTTATACATTCCATTCTATAATCAGAACTCTAAATTGGTTTTTAATGTTGCTACAAATAAGAAACGATCGTAAGAAGTATCGTATAATCATCATAATATTTGTTTATTTTTATTCAAAAACACTAAAGCTTAATTTACATGAGGCTATTTTCTTGGACATACAGGTGCAATAATTGAATTGAATAATTTAAGCGCATTAATTGACCTTCATGAATTGCAAGCAACTGTTTACATAAAAACTTGAAAGCAAATATTATATATTTTACAATTTAATAAAAAAGCGACCAAGTGCGAGTCGAACTTGCCCATGAAGGGTTGAAGCAGCAACTCAAATATGAGTTGATTGAATGTAAGGTAAATTGCGGTAAACGGTTTATGACGTATTAAAAAAACACTTACTAGATCTCGTTCAAACCACTTTTTGGTGGAAGTTTACAAGGTAATTTACATCATATTTTTTTAGTTTTATTATTTTAAAAGTTACAGGGAGGGAACACACATTTTACCACTTTGGAAGTGTCTCTCGAGCAAACTATTCAGTTTAGAAAAAAAAAAATACAAAAACCTCAATATCATTTTTGAAGACCTATCCATAGATACCCCACGTAATGAGTTTCAGTTCTAATTATGGGGAACGCTTCAAGTTTATTATTTTTTTTATATTTTTGGGTGTAAATCTTAATGCGGTTCACAGAATACATCTATTTACCAAGTTTTAACAGCATAGTTATAGTTTCGGGAAAAAATGGGCCATAGGGTTCCGTTTTTTACCATTTTGCTACAGAACCCTAAAATTACGTACTATTTGCGTGAAACACACTTGTCGTTATGCAACTCGAGCTTCGTAAAGTTACTACTCAAGGAACCACCTTTTTGGTTTTTTAAATCATTACTGAAAATAATATAATACGAACAGGTAAAATTAAATTAAAAATTAAAAAAAAACCCTTCGACACATAATGTACTTAATAAAGTTAAATAGAAAATAATTGATTATAGTGAAGTTCTAGGAACCAGTCATCACTCCACTTTCCGTGTCTGATTTCGTTAGCAAATATTCCTTATTCCTTTTGAATATAGTCATTATTGTACTAGTCAAAATCTTTCATTTGATACCCATGTCACCGTAAAATTGTTAAATACGTTATATTGTAATATCTCTAGCGATATTGTAAAGTCTCGAATTATTGTCACATGAACATACTGCTTACAACAAAACGCATAATTTTTCGTGAAATGCATGCGATGGTAGTCAACTTACGCGGTGTGGAGGGAAGGAGGGTCCCCTTTGCCCAGTAGCACAACTCTTATGAAAAGATAATGCACCAATCCTGAGACATACCGATTAATATAACATAACCATAAAACACTTTATATTCCCCCTAAAAAGCGTAGTCGACGGCCCCTATTTCCGAGTGCAGGGTTTAAAGGGACCTAACTAACCTAACGGGGGGGGTGCCTCAAGTCCCGATTATGGGGGCAGAGATACTTCCGTATGTTCAGTTGACAAGAATTCGAGAAAAAACACGTTATATTGTAATATAACGTGTTTGATAATTTTACGGTGACACCCATATTGAAAAAAGGTAATTCGCCATTTTGTGGTGGCGGCCATCTTGTATTGTAAATTTATCATAGTAAGTAATCTACTAGTCACGCCCTTTCATTTGATACCCATATCGAAGGAATTGTGAAAAAAATATGTAAGTAATCCGCCATTTTGTGTCGGCGGCCATCTTGGACCAATTTTCATCAAACATAGCTAAGAACACTTCCGAATAATTCCCCTTTCTAATAAAAAACAAAAATAAAATAGTTTCGTCCGTTCGGATTAGAGGTTGCAATCGAATATTCGAATATTCGAATTATTCGAATTTCCTTTCCAAATAAATATTCGAATAGTAAATAAAAATAAATTCGAATATTCGAATACTAGCAAAAATGTTACTTGTCCTAAGTCTATGTTGGTAGAACTTAAAAATTGTTGTTGGCAACACTTCTAGACGGTATGACTTTGATGACGCCATTATTTTGAGTTACGGAAATAGTCCGGGAGGTATCGTAGCAAGTTCATGCAAGCGGCTGACGCCCCCCACAACTATACAGCTGACGATTTCAGCCAGTTTCAGCCGGCGTACTATGAGTTTTGACTTTTATTTTTTTATTTTTTTTACAACTTTCGTAACCTCCAAATCCTACACCCACCGCCACTTGAGCAGCTGACGGTTGTTTTACTTATTGGTAATATAAGATCAACCTTCGATGACAATATCAGCCTGCTTACTATGACTTTTTTATTTGCAACGGTACCCTCCCGGACTAAAAGCGTCGTTATTTATTTGCAAAGCGGCGATTTTCGATATTTTGTATATTATAATCAGATTTACCTACCTAAGCAGGTAAATCTGATTTAAGTAATTCTGAATTATTATTTATGAATCTGATTTACTAGTGTAACATTCCTTAAGAAAATGATATTGCAATATCTTTACGACACCTTTACATTTGTGATGCTTTTGTTTTACTTATTACGAGTTAAGACTTTTTAATTTGTTTGAGATTGTTATAATTGTTTTGATTAACATATTTGTTCATGCATAAGAACATAAGTTTCCCACTAAGTTACATTACTTGCAAAGTTCTCCGATCAAACTCTTCGAGCTCATGAAGGATCGGCGTGAGATGATCCTGCAGTCTTCAGATGAGGCGTCGAAATACCGGCAGCTCAATAGACGGATCTCTATATCCTTAAAGAGCGACCTCCGCCGCTTTAATACCGAGTGTATTAAAGACGCGATCGAGCGGAACAAAGGCTCCAAAGTATTTTCAAGAGATCTGGCTATTGGGCAGAGCCAGCTCAGCAAACCGGAGCTACTGAGGGAGATCGAAGGCTTCTATGGACAGTTGTACACGTCAACCAGCAAACCCATTGTCGACCTAGCAAACGACGAACCTAGACGAACTCGACACTATACCGAAGACATCCCGGACGTCAGCCTGTACGAGATTAGGATGGCTCTGACTGGGGGATGACGGAATTACTGCCGAACTCCTGAAGGCGGATGGAAAACTGGTACTTAAGGCCCTTCAGAAGCTGTTCAATTCCGTCATACTCGAGGGGAAAACGCCACAGGCATGGTGCTGGGGTGTGGTGGTGCTCTTCTTCGAGAAGGGTGACAATGCCCGGTTGAAGAATTACAGGCCCATCTCACTTCTAAGCCATGTCTACAAGTTGTTTTCAAGAGTCATCACGAATCGTCTCGCGTGCAGGTTCGACGATTTCCAGCCACCCGAACAAGCCGGTTTCCGAAAAGGTGTTGAAGTGTTTAACTTGTACAAAAACGCCACCATGTCAGTCCGACTTCAGGACCAAGCCTCGGAACCTATCCTTCTGCAGCGAGGTGTAAGACAGGGAGACGTCATATCTCCGAAACTGTTCACCGCTGCACTGGAGGATGTCTTCAAGGTTCTGGACTGGAGAGGGCTAGGCATCAACGTCAATAGCGAGTACATCACTCACCTTCGTTTTTCCGACGATATCGTGGTCATGGCTGAGACCATGGAGGACCTCAGTACAATGCTCGATGACCTCAGTAGAGCCTCCAAAAGAGTGGGTCTAAAAATGAACATGGACAAGACGAAGGTCATGTTGAATGCCCATGTCACACCCATTCCTATCAAGATCGGCGACTCTACACTCGAAATTGTAGACGATTATGTATTCCTAGGACAAACGGTCCAGTTAGGTAGGTCTAACTTCGAGAAATAGGTCAATAGTCGAATCCGACTCGGCTGGGCAGCGTTCGGGAAGCTGCGCAGTATCTTCTCGTCCAACTTACCGCAATGTCTCAAGACGAAAGTCTATGACCAGTGTGTTTTGCCAGTGATTACATACGGGACCGAAACGTCGTCGCTCACTATGGGCCTTATCAAAAGGATTAAAGTCACCCAAAGGGCAATGGAGAGGGCTATGCTCGGAGTTTCCTTCGAATCAGAAATGAAGACATCCGCAAGAGAACCAAGGTCACCGACGTAGCCCGAAGAATTGCTAAACTTAAGTGGCAGTGGGCAAGGCACATTGCTCGCAGAACGGATGGCTGGTGGGGCCGAAAAGTTCTGGAGTGGCGACCGCGAACCGGAAGACGACGCGTTGGAAGACCTCCCACTAGGTGGACCGATGACCTGGTGAAGGTTGCGGGAATCCGGTGGATGCGAGTAGCAAGGGACCGGTCAATGTGGCGACACTTGGGGTAGGCCTATGTCTAGCAGTGGACGTCTTTCGGCTGAGATGATGATGATGATGATGATGACTTGCAAAGTTGCAGTGTAGTTTTCATCGACAATTTCTTGTTTTATAATAGACGAACTTGTGACTTCTTTTGTTGATTATGTAAGTAATTATTACGCCAGGTTTACTTATCCACATGGAAATATAGTTCCTAAAGCAATTAAAGCTGTATTTTAAATACTTTTTATTTTTTTGGAATATATTCGAATATTCGAATAATATTCGAATAGCGCTGAAAAAATATTCGAATATTCGAAAATCAAAACTATCGAATTTTTGCAACCTCTAGTTCGGATGCTACGATGCCACAGACAGACACACACACACAAACACACGTCAAACTTATAGCACCCCGTCGTCTTTGCTTCGGGGGTTAGTAAAGGAAGGAACTTTAGTAAGCACGACAGGTGGTCAAGCTATACACAACCAGTTTATTTAGATCTCTCATTGTACAAAAAATATATACATAGTGAGGCCACGTTATACTGGAAATGTAAAAAAATACTTAGCCAGAGTATTTTAAATAGATATTCATCATTCTTTATGAAAACCTAGGTGCATACATAAGGTATGTGAGATTTCGGTAGTAGGCAAAGATAAACGAACTTCTCTAGTTATAAATTTTGGTAATTATTCAAATTATTTTCGACCTCGACAGAACTATCAACAAACTCGCGCACTCGATTTACATTATTTTCTGGGAACTGATACGTGAAACAAGCGAGTGTTTGGAATCACATTAAAAAAATGTTAAAATGGACTTTGCTGTCATAAACATAGAGTCCATTTTAAGTTAAAGTTAGTTAGTTTTTTAACGTGATTCATATTATGATTGTGCTAAAGCGGCCATTTTAGGACCCCCGTCTATTTTAAATCTTTACTAGCCGACCCGACTTACCTACTACCTACCCACCTACTACCTACGTCCTACCTACCTTCTACTTACCAACTATCTACCTTCTACCTACCTATATCTACTGCCCACCCACTACTTTCAAGTAATAATAACCCATAAGTACAAGTAATAAAACAAATCCTTTTAAATAATAACTACCAAAGTATAAAAAAAGACAAGTAGGATATCTTCATATAAACGCACCGCGCTCGGCTTGTATGTGTGCGTCATACTATCTTTACGTCGCTGCACGCACTCTCTAACAAAATCTCGACCCGTTTCTTACTGCTGCCAGTCGAGGCTTGCACACCGCACAAAGTTCACGCGTCAAGGCATACGTAAATAAATAAAAAATGGGTGATTATCGCAGGAGAACCTATTGCTGTGTGTATGGGTGTCTAAAAAGTAACAGGAAAGGTTAGCAAGTCGCTTATTCTAGCATATAATTTATTATTGATGCCGAGATACCTAGTTATTTTTATGTTGAATTAGTCTTCTATTAGACAGACGAAGTAGGCAGGTGACCTACTTTCCTACTAGAATGTTAGGTACTTGATTTGACAATAGATTCCCGTTGAGTTATGCCGATTTCTCATTATTTTAGGTAAGTATACCTACCTAAAATACTGAGAAGTAACTAAATCCGTACCTACTTAAAGTTAAAAAATACGTAATTTAAAATGATTGACGAATAGGGTAGACGACAAAGGAAATCTAATTAGGTAGTACGTCAGTTAGATTATTAACAAATGTTTAACCCGTAAGTATTTTTTCTTTTGTTACACAAACCAAAATTTACGAACGTGACGTAGTATAATTTTGAATGAGTTCTGACGTCACGAGCCCGCACTCCCGAGTTTTGCTGCGTTTTATCTTAGTATTGACCATTGATTTACAAAACCAAAAAAGTACGTGTCCATTATTTTCCAATAGGTACCTACTTACCGACGCTGTCGGCGACGAGACTCTTTCTCCACACCAGGGTGCAAGTAATGGCCATACGTAAAAAGCATCGTGAGTCGTTTTAGTTTAAGAATCAAAATTTTGTGTTTTGAAAACTTGTGATAATAATTTTATGTCGTAAATAAGTTTTTTTATGGTATCTTATTGGAATCTTCATAGTATTATGATGAATCAGCATCATCACAATTTTAAAGTCCAATAAGACCAAGAAAAATGTAATTTAAAGTTTTGTGTCATATATTTACGTAACTTGAAAAGGTGATTTTTTGTTAATTAAGATATGACGTTGAAATTAGTGTAAAAACGTTGGACTTGGCTTAAAACCAATATCCATGCAAAAATCATGTAAATCGGTCCAGTAGTTTAGGAAATATAAGGTAAAACAAATAGTAAACATTGTGTTCATCGTAATTTCACACTCTTTGTTGTAGAATATTTTTTGATACTTAATAGTATAAGAGACAGTTCATCAGAACAATGTTTTGAATGCGTTACATTGCGTTACAATCGTTTGAAAGATAGACCCATCCAAAATTTCCCCCCCCCCACCTCTAAATTTTAAAATGCGAGACTAAAAAAAAATATGCTGTAGATCTCAATGAAAACCAGACAACACATTTCTAGGCACTGAGTTTAAATATAGCTAAAAGTGACAACCCTGGGACAGCCAAGTACGGTAGGTAATTATAACGCGGATTGAGCTGTAGATGCACTACTGCTCCTGTTTTTATACTGTGTAAATACCACAATTTAATTAATTTATAATAATATGCATACATAATAGTTAATTCGTACGGGTTGTATCAGCCGAAAGACGTCCACTGCTGGACACAGGCCTCCCTAAAGTGTCGCCGGTCAACGGCGACTCGCATCCAACGTTGTACTCGTATGTAATTATAATAATTTCACACAAAAAAATGCACGATCAAATCAATCATCCGTTTATTTTGAGTTTACTATGCGCTTAGGCACGTAAAAAATACATAAGTACTTTCGACTACGGCAATCAGCCATACATTGAGTGTTCAACTGCTTTACTTCTTGCTTCTTCCGTTTTGCTATTGTATTTTTCTTGTTAGCCATGTTACTCAACCAAAAATTAGTAATAATATGAAAATAATAAGGGCGGCTGGGCGCGGAGCAAAGTGACATAGACTGCCCGTCTCAACAGAGCGAGGGCTACTGATCGGTGAAACAAACTGATGTCTCCAGCTCGCGTCCCGCGAGACGGAAGACGGCGCATTTCGCGGATTAAAAATGTAGTAAGCGCCAATTCTTTCGAGTCTATTATCTCTTAAAATAGAACATATTTTGAAAATTTTCTCAGAGTCAGCCCTAGGTAATAAATGAGTGATAATATTTATGTGGTTTATGGTTCAGTAATATGCATCAAAATAGAATACAAACCAAAATTGTTGAAAATTAGAGGTAACTTTGTGACGATTTTCTATCGAGAAAATTTTATCCTATTATGTTTTTGCTCAGACCCAACCCTCACATTTATAATCAAGTTTCCTGACATATTTTTTTTTTTTAATTTGAACATGATTTCCTACTCTAAAAATCGAATCTAAGATTGAAGATTTTGCTTTAGGCCCGCTCTTAATGAGTGGTCACTCATCCGGGAAACAACCTAGGCCAACTGCTTAACCTAGAGATCGACCCGAGCGGCTGTTATTATTTTGCTCCGAGCTCCACTTAAAATATAATAGTTTTCAAATAAGAACTCAAACATATTTGTTGCGTTGACCTAGTCGTTAAACAGGATTAAATTAAAAACAAGTTCAACGAACGTTTGAAGCGACAAAATTGAATTCATTGCTGCTGTATATTGCAAATAGGTAGGTCGACTATCAGTCACCAAATAGGTGTCAATTACTTACAATAAAAATGCGTTGCTAAAATATGCGGTTCCCTTTCACGGCAATATGAACCTTGGACTATAGACGTCAAACCATCAATTTCGATGACTCATTTATTCAGCACTGTCGTAAGAGTTTGATTAATAAGGACTAGCCAAAGTGAACCGTATAATTATTGCATTAAATTAGCAACTACATAATATACTCTAATGAGTTATTGGAATTAAAATCCTGACGTATTCGCTAGTGTATTGTTCGAATTGCGATTATAGAAATAAAATAAAAAAACATTTAAATTGTTGTCGTACACACGGGACACATCTAGCTATTCATTTCCAGTATATAACATGACCTTACTTTGTATAGATTTCCGCAACAATGAGAGATCCGCAAAAACTGGTTTTGTATAGCTTTATTGGTCGCCGAGCTTACCTTCTTATAAATTATTCATATTATGGTCGATTGAAAAGTGAGTAAAATATGAACATGGATGAAACATAAATAGAAAACGTTTTTGAAACCATATTGCTTATCTTTTTACGATTTCATTAGATTAGGCTACTGAAAATGTAATAAAATCAAAACAAATTGAAGAAAGCTTGAATGATAAACTTAAGATTTACGATCTTGAATTAAACATATTAAAACCCTACTTGTATTCAACCGAAAGAATAAGTTCAGTCAGAACAAAAAATCATGAATATTTATTACACAATACAGTTTAAAAAGGTACCAACTTCTATTAATAATTGTTAATGCAGAATTAATTGCTTTTAGTAATTAGCCTTGAACTATGAACTGATAATTCGGAACTAACGAATAATAAATAGGTTATAAAATATAATGATATGTTTAAAAAAATACTTAGCTATTATATGATTGTACGTTACCTGCGTAACTTCAAGCAAAAATGCAGAGAACAAATTGAATATCTATCAAATTGCAACTGGTTGTGTAATTTCAGAATAAATTATAAATTGTAGTAGCTGAATACTATTGTTTTCCAAACTTCATGTAATTCTAGAAAAACCTTCAAGGGTAGTAAAAGAATTTCACACCCACAAATCATACTGCCACTGCTACTTCGTATGATTTACTTTACAAATACATTTTCACATTAACAATCAGGTTACAGAAGTCAAAATAGCAAAAAAAATATTCAAATGTCTGCCCAAGTACTAGCTGGGTTGTGGAGGTCAGATAGGCAGTAGCTCCATGTAAAATATTGGTATTCAGCTGCATCCGGTTAGACCAGAAGCCAACTCCAACATAGTTGGGGAAAGGCTAGGCAGATGATGATGTGCCTGCTGAGGAAAAGTTCTTCAGAAACCGCCAGCTTAGCCTGTAGAAAAAAAAAAGAATTTCTTCATTAACTTTTGGGATTCCCATTATGAAACAACAAACTAGACACCTAATATTTTATCGTCTCATTAAGATATCATGATATTAAAAAAATATTCATGTCATGTCATATCGTCGCGTGACTTCTGATACCCACAATGTTTATTTTACATAACAACATAAGTACTATCACGCCGGTAATCCCCGAAAGGTTTGGCAGAAGTAGACCCTGTTGTATAACCAGTTTTCGACAGACTTATGTTTAAGTCCAATCTTTTAGAGGTGAGACTATTATAGTGGCGAAGGCGGTACTTTCAAACAAGCCTTGAAGCTTGGCTTGTACTGAATAGTCTGCTGCTGGCTTGCCGTATTGTTGGTCCACACACACACAAACTCTGGAATTCTACTGAAAAATACTATGTTCAGGCGTCTTTTCATCTATACTTATAATATTATAAAGCAGAAGAGTTTGTTTGTTTGGTTGAACGCGCTAATCTAAGGAACTACCGGCTCGAATTGAAAAAAATCTTGTTGTGTTAGATAGTCCATTTATCGAGGACGGCTTTAGGCTATATAACATCACGCTACGACCATTAGGAGCGGAGCAGGAATCAAAAATGTAGCAAAAACGGTTTTTTTTTTCCTTCCGTTTTTCTCTCTTATGTGACGCAGACGAAGGTGCGTGGGTCAGCTAGTATTTTTATTAACTGTGGAATTGATCTAGCCATCCTCGAGTGATGCTCCGTCAATTATATGCAAAAAAATATTATACTAGCGGACGTCACGTGGATTCACCCTCGTAATTCCCGTTCTCGTGCGAATACGGGGATAAAATACATATAGCCTATGTTACTCGTGTAGCTATCCATCGCTGAAAGAATATTCCAAATTGGTCTAGAAGTTTCTAAAGTACAAACTTATTCGTAACATACAAAAATACAAATCTTTATAATATCAGTATAGACATGGATAGATTTAAATGTTTACAGAGTAGGGTTTGTTAGCGTATTTCGTTGCTTTTATAGTGTTTTTATGTAAAATAATAATAAATTATCAATAAAAAGTAAGTATTAATGTTTTGTTTATTATGAAATCGTGGCTAATTACTACGACTAATTGAATTCAGCATAATATACTTGTGTGTGTTTAAATATAAATATGTGGAACAAAATATCGTACGATGTCAGACTGCCTATTCTTACATAAATAACTTAAAACTGTTTACTAGACACATTAGTAAATAACTCACTATTCCAACTGTATTACTAATTTACGTTAAGTAAATAACAAAGTTTATGTAACTACGCAAAAAGGGTTTTTTCTGTGTTAAAAACACATTTTTTCTGGGAAGACAGACACAGCAATTAGATTCACCTAAAACGGTATATCTAGTGTACGTTTATAGTTAGGTACCTACTTACCAAATACCTATTGCATTATTAATTAGATGACGTAAAGAAATAATTTTAATGAATGTGTGGATTATTTGTTTTTAACCACGCCTTCTCGGCGTGATTAAAAACCGGATTTAAGATTGTAGGTACAATTGAAATTAAGTCCAGTTGTTTCCAAGGGCATATAGCGGATAATTCAACATTTAATCACATGTCAATTAGTTTACCTACAAACATTTCTGAAGTTACAACAAGAATTTGTGAGGTTAGGCGTTTTTATGCAATTTGCAGATCAGTGTCTGGCTGTTTGTTTGTTTGTTTACATCTTATGCAGTTGTCTGGCCCCCCTTGTCCAGTAAGATACACTAGACAGATATTTGGCCGATTGAACAATCTATTTAACATTGCTCGGGCTTACATTCTTGTTAATCTCGTGCTAATACAAGAAGAGACTTAGTTAAAAATGTTTTGCTAAAACACCCATCTTGGCAGAGATCTGTACATGACGCCTCTGCCTGATGGCAAGACATCTTCATTTCTTTTATTACCCGCAGATATAACTGTTCTTAGCCTTAAAACGAAAACTGTAAAAGTACTTTCACTTACACTAGTCTATTACTCATCTAGCTCTGTTTATACAACCTAGATAGACTTATGTAATAGTTTACACATAGACTTTGTTCAGCAAGATTTGACAATAGCACTAAAGTGAGAACCGAAGTCTGGGAATCAATATTGCAACATAGCTTTTGCCCTCGGCTTTCATCCGCATAGGCGCTTAGAGGTCTAAAATTAACCCACGAGGACTTTCTCCTGGGATAAAATGTATGCTATGACCTAACCTAGATCACGGTCTACCTACATGTACGTGCAAAAAGTAAATGTCAAAACAAGAAAACACATCAAATCATTCATTCAAAAACCCAAAACAATACTTAATATACTTAGAAAACTTTTGTCAATATTACGGTCAGCTTATTCGCCATGATTCATTATCATATTTCGTTTTAGAACTGGATTTCAGGTAAATTCATTTTCAACAAACTTATCCATCATGATATGAAAGAGTTTTTGGCTCAAAATCCAGGTCAAGCATTAACAAGAGCTTAAGCACCTGTAATACACTGGGCTTTAAGGTTTAATGCTATGCTACTAAAGACAAGAAAGATCAAGTGTAGCCAGAAATGAAACGTAGGAAATAAAGTGTTTAAAAGTAAACAAACAGCTTTATAAAACTTTCGTTAACAGTGTCTATAATTATTTTATAATGTATCGAAAACTATCGAAATTGATGGACATTAGTACACACATGCCACAGAAACGCATTAGATAAACTTGTTTAAAAACTTCGCCTCCGCAATGACCTCGGATTCTAACACCCGTATCTATAGTCAAGTCACAGTGATCACTTGAGTAAAAATAATAAATTAGGATGCGATTTTTGTTGAATATAAATGAAGATTGTACAACTATCTTTGCATTGTATATGTCACCGTAAAATTGTCAAACACGTTATATTACAATATATCGTGTTTTTTCTCGCGATATTGTAATGTCTCGAATTATTGTCAACTGAGCATACGGAAGTATCTCTGCCCCCATAATCGGGACTTGGGGCACCCCTCCGTTAGGTTAGTTAGGTTCCTTTAAACCGACTACGCTTTTTAGGGGGAATATAAAGTGTTTTAAGGTTATGTTATATTAATCGGTATTTCTCAGGAATGGTGCATTATCTTTTCACGAGAGTTGTGCCACTAGGCAAGGGGGACCCCTCCTTCCCTCCACACCGCGTAAGTTGACTACCATCGCATGCATTTCACGAAAAATAATGCGTTTTGTTGTAAGCAGTATGTTCATTTGACAATAATTCGAGACTTTACAATATCGCTAGAGATATTACAATATAACGTATTTGACAATTTTACGGTGACATATAGATTCAATCTATTTTATATTATATAAACGCATAGCCAATATTGTAGTACTATGTACTAGAAAGCTATCATTCACTGGAAACCTACTTTAGTTTTTGATTTGAATGCCCTGGCGGTTGAGAGTATGTCATGCTCACTCAAATGTCTCGCTTATGATGGCGCGTGTGTCGGACCATTTAGTTCCCTTCAAAATGGTTCAGCTGAATGGTGCTGATCCATACGTCATGTTCGTGAACGGGCGCTGTCAGTTGTGACTGGTCATCTCTTAGTTGCCATGGCTTATTTGAATGAATTATTTTGTTTTTACTATGGACACTTTTAACGTGCACATCTTGCTACATTGTTCTCACATAATTTACCATCTCAACATGAATGATGTAACCAAGATTTTGTAACAATAATTTGATTTAAAAGAGTGTCCATGGAGTTTCTTGCCCGTTCTTCTCCATAGAGATCTACGTTAGGGAATGGGCAACTACAGTACTTTCACAGTTTTTATGTCTTGTGACTGGGACTGTAGCTACATTTAATTATCATCTTTGTTTCGACAATTCAAAAGTGCCTGTTATTGCCCTACTTGAAATAAATGCTTTGATTTTTTATTTTGATTTTATTCTGTAGCTTAGTAATGAGGGATTTCTGTTCTGGGATCTTTTTCTTCTAAGTATTCCCTAGTCGCTGGATAGATGGCGCTGATCTCGGTATGATACTGTAAGGAACAGAACGTCACATAATTTCACTTGGACCTAATGGTTTTATTCAGAAGCTTATGCAAACGAAAGTGTCAGTCAACGAGCGTATTTGGCGTGTGTTTTTTCAAGCGTTTTGGCTTTGGCACCTAGTGACGTAGTCAGTTCAACGCCATCTACCGAGTTCTTGGAAACTATTATTTTTTAAACTTCCAAAAGAAAACCTGTCATTACTTGAAGTTAGAACTGGCAAAAGGTTCGTCTTCGTAATTTTTTTTGTCTTTTGCATTAAAATGATTGACCATAGATACTAGCCTTATAATTTTGATCTTCAGAAATCGATAAATTCAGTGTTCAATCTAGAACACATTTTCTTCCCCTTTATGCAGACGAAACATTTTTATTAGTTCTCTCAATGTTGAGGATTGCAAAAAACCCCCAATTTGAAATCCAAAAATAAGAACTCGAGTCCTGCGAAAAGTTTATAATAACCGAAATAAAGAAAAACAATTTACTTCCTTCACAGGTGATCCACATAACAGGCCACATGCTAATGCCAGTTGATGAAAAAATAGAACGCAACAACAATGATGAAAAGAAACCAGATGCTGAAGAGAAGAAGGGCACTCTTGTGGCTGTTGGCAGACCAATACCGCACCCCTCGAACATCGAGATACCGCTGGACAGCAAGACTTTCCTGTCCAAACATAGCCTGGATATGAAATTCACTTATGTTGATGAAGCGTAAGTAATCTTCTTTAAGAGTCATTTTTCATCATCATCATCAGCCTGGGCCACAGGTCTCCTCTCTACATCATAGAGTTAATTGTACTCAGACCAATATGTGGGCACCTGCTATCTGTAATTGACATAGGTACTCTTTCTTCAGCCATTGCCACGACAGACATTAAAATTTTGTTGGCCCAAAACGTCGCGTCGCCTCTTCCACTAAGTCGTTGGTGGCACGACAGTGCACTATTCGGTCTCAGTCCTTTTGCAATACCCGGGAAAATACTGGTCTCACCATGGGACTGAAACCCGGTTCCTCATGCCCTACACCGCAGGAGTCACTTTACTACTGTTCTGTACGGAGTGCTGGATAGGAGGTGAAACATAGTTTGTTTTCTTACTCTGTGTTTGTCTGACACAAACGCGTTGATAGCAGAAGTTCGTACGATTACTATTTGTAAAAAAATCAACTAGCACATGATATTTTGCGTGTTTGTAGCAAATTTGTAAACCAAATTAGTATATTATACAATCCTATTATTTATGGGTTACTGGTATTTAAACAGAAAATATTAGTATCCTCAATGTTTTCTATTATTACTTACTTGGTGCGTTTTCGTGCTGAAGCTCAACTAGGCTGTGTTGTTCCAGTGCGAGGTAAAGGCATCCTTTTCCGTTTTCTACACTTGTTCACCATTAGTTCGATAGACGCCAAGCTCGTCCCGCCATTATCACCATGATCTGCAATCGGTTCTTTTAGCACTCAGCCCACATTTTAATGATAAAGAAACTATTACAGAACCTACCCCAATAAAATATTATTGAGTGAGGACCGAACAAAACAAATTGAAGCTATGTAAATTCAAAAGCAGTAGTGGCTCAGTGATAATAGCCATCGTAGCGTAGGTTATGGATCTACGACCATAAAAGCGGGTTCGAACCCAACTTTCAAAATCGTGATGGAAAGTTCTAGAAAACCATCATGTTTTTGAAACAGAAATTCTAATACATGTGACACCATCAAAACGCGCCAAGAGAGGCCTGTGCCCAGCTGTGGAAATGCTGTAGTCTGAATATATTGTTGCACAGTGTCAGGAGTTCAGGACCTGTACCCAAGAATTAATTGAATGTGATTTGTTTAGTTTTGTTCGAATAGTTGATAGTTTTATGTTGTGTGTCTGTGCTACCAACACAGCAACTCAATTTTATTACTTTATTCTGTAAATATACAGCAGTCTCATGGTCAAGAAAATTAGGGTTACGGTCACACTTCATCCAAGTACAAAGCATGTACTCGTCATAATTTTGGCACAACTCGAAAGATGGCGCTGTTACCAACGAGACAGCCCGTATTACCTGACCGAATTTAGGTTGCGCGTCGTCTATTGTATTCTAGTATTTACGACGCGCAACTTCATCCAGCCGTGTAATATCAACAAAAATATCACCTTCAAATGTATTTTGTAGGTTAAACATGATGCGATTTCGCGGTTTTGTACACAGTCCGCGATAAACTGACGTGGAAATAGTTCAGTACCCGATTTTTCTATGTGTGGTGATGTGTGCTAGTTTTTGTGATTACAAATAGTGTGTTTGTGTCTATAAAAGTTCATAATTTGAGTGTTTTTGGTGTTGGATTGTGAGAATGGCGGGATATTTAAATAGCGAAGCTGTAAGTAGTTTTATAGAAAAAAGGATGGGTTTAAACAGTCTGTATGTTAAGATTTATTGTTAAGGCACGTTTAGTTGATAAAATAATTATTTTGAGCAAGGGGCAACAATGGGAGTGGCGATAGGTCATTCAAGGTTATCTATGTAGGTGTACCGGCAAGCACGACCTAAGCATGGGGATTGCAGGTCACATTGGAGGTGACCTTTGGAACGTCATGGTTTCCTGTACTTACTTTATTTTTGCAGGTGGACGCACAAGTTGGTGCATAAGTTATCGTTCGTAACGACTAAAAGTGATGAAATATTGCAGAATTTTGAAGAGCAGACATAAAATAAGTAACTGATATAACCAGTGGGTCGTCTTAGGGGTTTTGAAAAATGTTGACTGCCTTCAAAGTTTGTCGAGCTTGGCACTTTTAGGACATTTCCGGTTTTTAATTACCACAAAATAATTAAATCTACTGGTCCGAAAAGACTGATTAATTAACATTTAAGTAGCCCATAAATCCAAAAATAAGAACTATATTTATTTAACGAAACTAGAGCTAACTCTTATGTTTCCTTTGCAGGTTGATGAATACGCTCGGTTTCGAGCCAGACGAGCTCGTCGGCCGTTCTGTGTACGAGTACCATCACGCTGCCGATACCGGCTCCCTTGTCCAGCAATTCAAATCACGTAAGTTATACAATTTTAAGAAAATATACTACGAACTTCACAAAGAACTGAAGTTAAAAACAGCGCCCTCTCTTGGCAGCACAATAATATAGTCGTTCCAACCTTACACGTAACGTAGTACGGCTTGTGTAGCATAGATGGCAGCACACGGTTTGAAAATCGCAAGCGAAAAAATTTAGATTCAGTTAGCAGCACTCAAAACGTATCTCATGGCTCTAAATCTGTACCTTTGTGTCACATTATTGTATAGTATCATGCAAAACGCTTCAACTATTAAGGTGATAGAATCTCAAAGACGTGAAGACTTGCAATTGGCTGACTGATTATCATTCTGTTACATATCACTATTGTATCTAGCTGTAAGTCTTCCAATGTCTTCACTCCAAATAAATAAAAGATATCACAGAGATGGTGATGAAAATAACGTTTGGCCGGAAGAAACAGGGATGTATTTTTCAAGGGTTTTAATAGACGCACAATTTGATGTAGTTAAAAATACGTGTATTTATTAAAACACTCGTTTTCAGAAAAATACTTATTGAAACATTACTTATTCAAACTTAATTTTTATTCAAACAACACCAGTAAGGCCCCGACGTATCATTTATTTATCCAAGACATGAAGGAACCCTATATGATTCATAAAGGGACACAATTTTAATATTATGTGGAATGCTCTTTCATATTTCAATAAATGTAACTAAGAGCTAAGAGCACATCTTTCAACTACAACTTCAAAACAATACTTATACAAAACAAAAATCATACTTTTTTCCAAACTATTTTGTTTAATTAATTATAATCATTATTTGTTTACCTTGTTTCTTAATTATAATTTTCACATTTTTGTAACATAATAAATCTTCATAACAATCAACCATTCGATTCTGGTGCATTTATAACTGAAGCAAACTTAAAAAATCGATTCTTGTTGCACTACATTATTTGCATTTTCATTTGGTACCTTTATTGATTTTATCCAGCTCTTTTTCAAGAAAACTATTTCTCTCTAAGAGCCGTTTATTTTGTTCTAACAAACAATGTATGGCTTCCATTTTTTGTTTGCTTGATTCTTGTAATCTTTTAAGCTGATTAAATAATTTTCTCTCTAATGCTGTTTTGAGTCTGTGTTTTTGGACACCAGGCTGTAATTAAAGAATGTATTTAATTTAAGTGAGTAATAAAATTTAAATATTCAATTGACTTAAAGATCTACTTTTTCTAAAAGATCTGATAAACTTGTAGAAATTTCAATTTACCTTTATTATTGTTGATTCCGTAACATTATTTGTGGTACTTTGTTTTGAATTTTGTTGAAAATTGTTGGCAAGATTAATATTTTGTTCTGGAGGTTGCACTTCTGGCATCTCTTCATCTTCACTGGAATCTGTGATTTCCTCTTTAGGCTAGTGAAAAACAAAAATAAATACTATTATAATAGGAAATAAACCCTTAAAAAGATTTTTCTTTATTACTTATCAATTTACTACACATCCACTACAAGTTCGTATTAACAAACAATTTATGAATTATACATATTACGAATATACAGTTAAATATCTTTCAACAATACAACATTCTCAAACCTTTGGTCTTACCTTCACACTTGACGATCCCAAAACATTCTCTGCTGATCTAATTTCCGGACACTTTTCTTTTAAACTAATTTTTTGAGATTGGCTCGGGTAACATTTATTTTGCTTAGCAAGTTGCACATTTGACAATGTGTCATTGTCACTGGAATCTGTTGTATCGTCTTTGGTGATTTCTTTATTCTACGGAAATACAAAGTCATATTAATAAACAGTTGATTGAGAAATATGTCCAGAACAGACATCCACATCAAAAATATAAAAACTTTAGCTTTTCCTTTATGTTTGAGAATCTCAAAACATTTAATGATGTTTCAATTAATGATGTCATATTTTTTGGACTAGTTTTTGGGATTGTCTTAGTTAGGGAAGTAATATGATGTTGCTCAGAAAATTACACTTTATTGCATTATGTTTGTCTCGGCTAAAATCCAAATGGACTTGTACGGGCTACTATAAATATTTTTTTTCTCACCAATTTTAATTCTGGGACAGAGCCTTTTGTTAGTTTCTGGAAACCTAATTTAGTTGAGTAGTAATTTTCTTTTTTGAAATGTAACGAACAAACTCTTGTGCTTTTTGTAAAATTGTGTTTATTAAGTGCCTCCATCCATTTTTTCATAAGATTAGGGTCTTTTGGAGCTCTGTGAAAGAAATTTTAAAGTTATTCTTCTCTTAAGAAATATTTTAAGTAATATGAATTGCATCAGAACGATAAAATACGTGGTCGAAGTAAAAAGAGAATGTAAGGATCGTAGTAGATTGCGATCTGTGGTTCTGCATTCCCCATGAGAAAAAAATAAATAAAAAAAATTGATGAATGAAAAAAAAAACGGTTAAGTACTGTGTTAACCACCGTGTTAATGAACAACAATAGTAGTAAAACACAAGGTAACTGTAAAATTAAATTCTTACTTTAAAATAACCTAAAAACTTGTTTTAAATGTTGAAATAAAGAAGTAGAAGTAATTTATAATATTAACAGTAATACAAATAAATTTCGAGTGCGACCCTGTTCATTACCCTGGCGTCCGCCATATTTGTTCGCACTGGAACTTCATCATCATCATCAGCCTATAATGTTCCCACTGCTGGGACACGGCCTCCTCTCAATGAGAGGGAATGGGCTATAATCTACCACGCGGGCCCAGTGCGGATTGGTAGATGTCACATGTCTTTGAATTTTTGGTTCTAGGACATGCCGGTTTCCTCACGATGTTTTCCTTCACCGTTTTGAGAGCAGCGGTGATGAAATAAATTACACAAAGTAATGTGCCTGTCTGGGTTCGAACCCACGACCTACTGTTCGTAAGTCGGGGCCGCCACCACTGGAACTTAACACTCATTTAATATCAGCAGATAAAAATCCAAATGTTTGCTAACCTGTGAAAGTGAACAGAATTTGGATTACGAGATGCAATAGACACAGTATCGGATCTCGAACTGCAGCCGTTGACTGTACACTGTACCATTATATCCTTTGTTTGATTAAATAACAAGCAACTCACGCGCGCACAACTGAACTAAATGACGCCACGCTACTGTGGTGCCGGTTGCTAGCGATGAAAACGGTGCCTTCCCGTTCATTCGATCGGCGCCATTTTGTGTGGCATCTTTAGCTCCGCGCCATCTATTGGACGTATAAAAAGTTGTCAATACAGAACGGTCCTCCGCGATAGGATTTACGAATTGCGATTCAACATCGATTGTTTTTATTGCAATAGAACAACAGGCTCTGTTTTTGGTTTGTTTGAATTTTATAACTTTGCCTTTAGATATGAAGTTGACATTTTTATGCTAAAACTTATTAAGAAGACCATTTGTACGGGGCTATTTACTTTGAATTGCTTATTCGTCTTTACATAGTACGTTGCGTAACGTACCACTGTCTGGCATCAAAACGCTTTCATAATTGCTTTTTGACGGCTCGAATGGCGTAGCGGTAGTGACGTCGCCTTACGTTCTTAGGGTTCGAATCCCGGTAGGAGCAAATGTTTGTGTGATGAGCATGGACATTTGTTTCAGAGTCATGGATGTTTAAATATGTATAATAAGTATGTATTTACAAACAAAAAAGTATATACCTAATATCAACCATCTGGTGTTCACGATACAAGCCTTGCTTAGTGTGGCACTAGATGGCGCTGTGTGTAATGTCCAGTGATATTTATTTATTTTATTTGTACCTATTGTAAGTACAGGTACTGTCACTTAGGTTAAGCTTTGTGTTGTATAATGTTGAATACCTTGCCTTGAACTTGTTTTGATAGGGGGACGCCAACCGGTTCTAAACGGTCGTGGTCGCTATTATCCAATTCATATTCTGTTCTTTGTTGCTATGGTGAGAATACTGAAATAAACTGCTAGTGCCATCATAGGTGTGTAGGTACTTACTCTTTTATGAATAATCAAATTTAAAATCATATATCTTTCGTATTAAGTACAAGCAATCATAACATTAATAATCCCTGTTTAAAAAGACTCCTCCTTTTGGATGTTTTGCATTGAGAATGAGATGATTTCTCTATTACAAAGTCGATAACCACTCGTTAACGTCCTGGGGCCTAATTCTGCTATTTTAATAAATTCGTCACTCCAACACGATTCCATTCTCATCCATTGTCATTTTGCTTTAAGTTCGTAATCTGCTAAATTCACAATGGTCGGTCAGTGGTCTCGTAATAAAATTGTGTTAATGGGATTGTCGTATTATCATTATTATAAAACCCTTACTACAAATGGTTTTCGAAATCTACTACAAAATGCGAACATTTATTCATGCCAGATTGCATGTACGAGATTAATATTCTATGACATTTCTTTGAATGGAGTGTCAGTGGTTGTTCATATAAGAAGTCATAATGGGGCCATTATGATAGTAGAATTAACAAACTTGTCAAAATTTGACAGAACTTGATCATCATGAAATCAATGATCGAATACTCTGACACTATTGTAATAGCAGAATCGAGGCCCTGAACATACACGTGGACTTTTTGTTTCTTATATCATGTTATTATTTTGAGAAAGATAATACCTAATCTAATTAGAGCTGTTTATGAGGTTGCCTAAAACATGTTATTTTTATCGGTATTGTGTTGATAGTGATACTCACCTATATAATATTGTCGAGACTTTATTTTGTAATGGGGATTATTGGCTAGTTTCCTTTCCACCATCAATAAATTGCAAATCTATTTAGTCCGTCAGTTAGAGTATTGGAAAATAATGGACACGTATTTTTTGTTTTTGTAAATCAACGAATATTAACAAAGATTAAAACGCATCAAAACTCGGGAGTGGGGGCTCGTGACGTCAGAACTCACTAAGAATGATACCAAACAGTGACACGGTACCTACCTATTCGGAATTTAAAAGCGTCGTATCTTCGTCAAAATTTGGTTTATGTGACAAAAGAAAAAAAACGAGTCTAATATATTTTTTGATGCTTAATTTAGGTGACGGACCAATTAGATTTTTTTTCAGTTAACAAGCCTATTTATAAAGAAAGTATAGAAACCTTCACAGTAGCTTGTTTAATATAATAGGTAGTTGATAAACTTTCCACTAAATAGTCTTACCTACAGTTTGGTTACTAGGCGATTTTTTTTAAGTAGGTAGGTAGGTAACAAAGCACTTACTTAGCTTTTACTTATTATTTACATAAGTAAATGGTATTCTACCAACTCTAGCACATTCTGAGATTAGAATGTCCAATTATTTAACTTTTAACCACGGACGAACAATATAAATAGAGGAGACTTCCCAGATCAGAACTCTTGGGGCAGTCAGAACAGAAAAGGTTATCAAAAATGTCAATCGTAAAATTCCAAAAAGCAATTTTGACACACCTACCTATTGATAAGTCGATATTATGTTTATGTGCCTGTCGCACCAGTTTAGGCATGGCATGGATAATGTGGGCACAGTACCTACGAGGTCGTGTAGTAAACGTAAAGTAAATTAGAACTATTTAAGGACTGTTTCATTTGTTAAGGTAGGTACGACTTATGTTTATGAAATCATACCTGTATTGTTTTTTTCCTAAGGAAGGTACCTACCTATTACCGCAAAACAACATAAGTAGTACTGTTTTCCTCCACATATTTACCTTCTAGTTTTACTTTTATTTATTTATGTAGATACCTACCTACCTAGGTACTCAAATTGAAAAATTCCCTCAGTAAGAACCACTTATAATGTAAATAGCTGACCCACGCAACTTAGTCTGCGTCACATAAGAGAGAAAAACGACAGGAAAAAATATCCCCGTTTTTGCAACATTTTTCATTCCTGCTCCGCTCCTAATAATCGTAGCGTGATATTATATAGCCTAAAGCCTTTCTCGATAAATGGACTATCCAACAAAAAGTAATTTTCAGTTCGTGCCGGTAGTTCCCGAGATTAGCGCGTTCAACCAAACAAACAAACTCTTCTGCTTTATAATAATAGTATAGATTTAAAACAACGCTCGTTTAGTATATCATTTGAGTCTATTAATACGGTGTTGATAATCTTGATTTATTCCGTAATGTTCCTAAACTAAACAAAGTGTATACAAAATTTCAGATTAATCGGTTGACAGGAAGAGGGTGAAATTTGAATTACTAAATTTGACCCAAGAATAAATAAAAAAACAAACGGGGTGAGCTAAATAAAACCGTTTAAAAAGAAACAATAGGTTACAAAAACTTCTTTGAAGATCACTGAAACCTCTGAAAGTAGTTGCTTTTTCTTAATTCTCTGTCTACTAAACGGGAATAGGTAGGTAGGGTGGTGGCACCAATTATCGGCCATGTCAACTTTTTTTGAACTTTGACTGCTTGTAATTTTTACGTTAATTGTTTTTGCTTTCTTGCAATGCCTTTTTTGGGTAAAGGGATACTGAAACTCCATTACTACATTCGCGAAATTATGAATATTTTGTTATTTTTTAAAATATAGATGTTTCTTTCCGAATATGGTGATTTCCCTTAATATCGGCCTCTAACACCCTTATATCCGCCGCCTGTAACCCTAATATCGGCCATACGTTTTCTAAGGCGAAGTAAGGTCAATAAACTGCAAAAATACAAAATGATAACTTTTTATATTTCAACTCAGGTACAAATCACTTTTTTTTTAAGTCTTTTCTATTACATTCATTTTCATTAAGTTTTTTTTTCTTTAATACACTATTTATCCCTTAAAGTTAAGATTTCTTATTTGATTCACTTTATTTGGAAATAATTTTTATTTATAATAATTTGTTTTTGGAGTTTATTTCTCTATTTTTTTTTTGGAATGTTGAATCATTGCGATCTTTAGTTTATACGAGTAATAACAGAAATTATTTTAATTTTTAAGACTTGGATGCAAGTACAAAAAAAAATCTTCTTTAGCCACATCAATATAATTCGCCCAGGGTGGACTGTGTAAGTGGCATATGTCGCATCCAATATTTTTGTCTTCATCTTCTTCAACATCACTAATTAGTTCTTCTTCACAGCCAGCACAAAGAACATTCTCTTTTTCCAAACTTGTCTTGAGAAGCTAAACCAGTGAGGTCAGTTTCGTGATTTCTGTCCTTTAAATAAACTCTACTACTTTTGTTTTCTTTGGCTGGTTATTTTTTTATACTCATTTCCAGATTTTGTCTCTCTCTCTCCGCTTTATTCTCTTCAATTCTTTTTCTTCTTCCCTAACGTTGTTTGTTCCCAATATTAAGGTGGCCGTTATTACGCATCGATTCCCTTTATATCGGCCGTAGTTGAAAAAAATCGTTTTAAGGCGGCCGACGTTAGGATCTAGTTATCAAACTGAGCTGTTGTTTCATTTTTAACCTTATTGTCGTTACTGCTAACATATAAAATAGCTAAACATGTTATTTAACACTTTCATGCATTTCCCCAATATCGGCCACCCGGCCGATATTGAGATTTGTCAATAATATCGATCCCTAATCTCGGCCCCGCGATTATTTCATTAAATAGACAAAAAAATGTAAAAATATGCTATCTAAAAGGTACTTTGACTGTTATTCTTCATGAAAAAATAAAATGTAATACCATAGGTATGTTTAGTTCCCTTCAAATACTTATCCTCGCAATGCGTCCACTCAGGGATTTGACTCGGCAATGATACCAAACGACGCATGTCCGCACCTGCTCGTGCTCTTTTGCCTACTGAACGTTCAAATATTGATGCACCCGTATCAAAATATGGGAGGTTATGCGGAGGGATATAGAGTCACTTTTTGCATTAAAACTATTATGATTTAAGGGATATTTTTATAGTTATGTTCCATTTTCTCGAAACGGCCGATATTAGGTGGCGGCCGATATTAGGAGACTCCACCCTACTGAGGGTACTGTCCACTGATTCTTCAACCTTGATGTCATATTCATTATTGTAATTTGATTTTCGATTCAAAAGTCGTTCCAAATTACGTTCAATACACTTGGTGTTCGCAACTCGATCCCTCGTAACTCAACTTTATATCTCGCAAACCAACCTGTTTATTACAACAAGATTTTCATTGAACCACCGTCATTATAGTGGTACCGACGTACGATCGTGCACGTGTTAATGATTGAGTCGTTAAGACGAGGAAATGGCAGTCAGCCGACAACGTCGATCGTTTTCTTTACGATGAGCAATCCATACCTAGGTAGGTAGAAATATGGTCGATTTCTGTTTGATGTTTGTTTTATGTGTGGCACCTGTATGGCCTTGATATCGAGGTTGATAAGAGCTTTCGCTCACTATAGACATTACTGTCTTAGACAGACAATTACCCTACTAGTGCGAGCGAGACAGACTACATATACAGGTATTCCCTTTAGTAATATTCTGTCCTAAGAATAGTGAGAAGGAGAGAGTTGTTAGGAGCTTTCTGGGTTGTTTCTTTTTTTTGGGTGAAGAATTTTAGATCTATAAGTACCTGTCTACTTACTACTGGCACATCTCTGCTTGACCCCTCTGGGGATACAGGCGTTATGCTATCTTAGTCTTTTATCAAGTTTGCTAAGAGCTATGTAGGTAGTCCTACTCCAGCTGAATTACAAAAGTTACAAAATGCCTGATAGGTACCTACTTACTTATTTTCTAAGGTCCTGTACTTCAAACGACCAGCTTTTTAGCCGTTTAGTACCTTCTGTAGAAGTATTTAGTTATACCTTATGTGTAAAACAATTAAGTTCTTATTTCAGTGATAAATGCGTATTCATTAAGACACTTCATCAGTTTGTTTACTATCCTAGCCGCTTTGTCTTTGATGTTTAGAATTGATTGATTGACATTGCAATAATTCCTTCGGTCCTAAATCAAACTTCATAAAGCGTTGCCAATGAATAGGTGCGTTTGTCTTTACGCACTACCATTTTCATTAAATCATAAGACAATTTTTAATAGAAACTGATAATATGCAAGAAATACAAAACTCTTTTTTTTATTAAAAAAGGGTTGCTGATGAATGCTGATGCATAACTTGATCAAGTCTTGTAAATTTGCATTCACGTGAAGTTTATAGTTTTGTGATTTTTGTTATTATCAAGATGATTATCACTCCAGAAGTCCGGACATGACATTTGAAGTCTAGTCCTACATTGAACAGGAATTCCCTCATCATTGTATCAAGTAAAGTCGCCCACTGCTGGGCCTCGAAGGGTCGCCGATGTTGATCTTTCCTTCTTACGCTTTTCGCATTCAAGTTGATCAATCATCTTGATACTTGCCACTATTAAAATCTGAAGTAGATAATCTCATATCGCCCCGCGGAGATGAAATAATAGTCATTTGTTATGGTCGCCAGGAGTCTGTAATGATGCATTCAAACGAGACCTTATCGCGTGCCGAGTATTGAATAATAATGACCATCTGTTGAACTAAAGTATGAAACGTCATTTTAAAACGTCATACTTGAAATAAGTGACTTAGGTGCATGTTCACCGAGAAGATAAGAATCTGATTATCTAAAACAGCTGTTTAAAACACATTTTTGTATGGGAGCATGTCACAGTGACAGCTGTTTTTCGATAACCAGACTGTTACTCGTATCTTCTTGGTGAACATGAACCTAAGTACCTATTCAAATTGGTTAATTCGTTTTTAAGGGTCGCGGGCCGTGCGACAAAAGTAATGTACCTATATATTTTGCCTCAAGGTTGTATTGCCACCCCAAAACACGTGTACTTGTGTACACGTGTTTGGGGTGGCCTTGTTCTCCCCATACTGTTTTTTTTGTAATCAGCGCAAGGTCGCAAAGATTATATATTTTTGTAACCATTTTCAAAGTGCTGAATTAACAAACGATATCGATCGCGAACCTAAACAGATTCAATTTCTACGAACTAAGTACATTGCAATGCAACATTTTTTGCAACTGCACTATACAGGCTGGATTTTTTCAAAGCCACCTGGAGGGAAAATACTCTAAATATTGGAGTTAGCAAATTTCACTCAAAGGAAACATTCCTTTATTTTTAAAAAGAAACAAATCTGCATTTGCAGATTTTCGAACCCGGGATGGATCGACTAAATAACATTCTGTACCTCTTTGACATCAATCGATAGATTCAATCATATTTCCCTTCATTTAATGTAAGTAAGTATTATGTTTGTTAGAGAGATTTGATCCATATGATTGACCCTATCGATTCATGTCAAAAAAGCACAGGATAATATTTTTTCCAATTTTAGTCGGTTTGATTTTCCCGAGTTAGGCAAACGAATTTTCGAAAATCTGTGAACGCAGATTTGTTTCTTTTGTTTTCATCTCCAGTATTTCGAGTACTTTTCTTCCAAGTTGATGTGGCTTTGCAAAATTCCACCCTGTATGCACCTATATTAATATTTCAAAGAATCGATTGCTATTTGCAAATAATCAAATCGCTGGAATTTCTCGATTAGGTACAAATTGCGTGCTCAGTGAAAGGCGTCTAAATAAATTTTCACAATAAAATTGTATCAGATCTATCATACCTAGACCTACACAAATTAAACAATAAAAGACTGATGTTTTATTTGTTAAGGTAGGTACGACTTATGTTTATGAAATCATACCTGTGTTGTTTTTTTCCTAAGGAAGGTACCTAGTGGTCCTACCTATTACCGCAAAACAACATAAGTAGTACTGTTTTCCTCTTTTTCTGTTTTTTACCTTCTAGTTTTACTTTTATTTATAAATGTAGGTACCCACCTACCTACTAAAATTGAAAAATTCCCTCAGTAAGAACCACTTATAATGTACTAGCTGACCCACGCAACTTCGTCTGCGTCACATAAGAGAGAAAAACAAAAGGAAAAAAACGTCCCCGTTTTTGCAACATTTTTCATTCTTGCTCCGCTCCTTATGATTGTAGCGTGATGTTATATAGCCTAATGCCTTCCTCGATAAATGGACTATCCAACACAATACGATTTTTTCAATTCGAGCCGGTAGTTCCTGAGATTAGTGCGTTCAACCAAACAAACAAACTCTTCTGCTTTTTATAATATTAGTATAGATTAGGTATGGAATCCGCACGTAGAACCCATTCATTTGAATAAGTATTCGTGTTGCCAGCCTGTAGGATATTGTTTCAGAATGATGGGTTGAGTTTCAGACTTTCAGTACGCTCAAAGGGCTGATAAAGGTTTTTGGTAGGATTTGTATTATTTCGCTGCGTTGTTTTGTTCATTTTCTACTAATCTTTCCCAATTGTATGTTGGGCTCAGCTTCCAGACCTTGTTTCAGGTGTTAGTTTTAACCATCTGATGTCGCGTTATCTATATACCTACTCACTTTCTCCTAAAACTTCAGAAACCCAATGAATGAATAAATAAATATCGCTTGGACATTAACACACAGCGCTACCTAGTGCCACACTAAGCAAAGCTTGTGTCGTGGACACTAGATAGTTGATATACTACATATATACTTTTTGTTTGTAAATACATACTTATCATACATATAAACATCCATGACTCGGAAACAAATGTCCATGCTCATCACACATACATTTGCTCCTACCGGGATTTGAACCCAGGACCCTAAGAACGTAAGGCAGCCTCACTACCACTACGCCATTCAGGTCGTCAATAGATCTCTTATGAACTCCTTATTCTGTTTTTTTTTTTTAAGTTTTCCAATTATCAGATGTCCGTTACTTCCTCCATAGTTCTTCAAGCTTTTATCGTCTCCAAAGAAAATCCTGTAGATCTAAAACAATTGAAACACGAATCACTCAAAACACCGCTTTACTTTCACAACACTACACAAAGCCACAAATTGTTGTTCGTAATACATTCTAATTCCGTCCCTATTTACGTAATATAACATACCTATTTATTTTTTACGTAAACAAGCGTCAAATCGGCGTGTATTAGCACGTGCTGGGGAAATAAAAATACATTTTATTTGGGGCGCCAGTTCATCACGCTCGTTTTGGTTGACACTGACGAAGGTCGAATGGCTTACATAGGAGACGGGTTTAGACCGTATTAATGCTGTTATGTCATCTATTATGTACTTACCTACGATTTATACGAACTTCAAAAAATTTTGAGTAGGCCAAGTTAAGTGGTGAATTATTATAAATATTGGCAGTAGGTATCATAAAATTAGAAAATAAATTTAATGGCGGAAAGACAACCTTTTCTGCAAAACAATAAAGATGAAGAATGAAGACATTAGTACTAATAGGCATGACGAAAGTATAAAAAAATTTGCAAATCTATTTAGTCAGTCAGTTAGAGTAAGTATTGGAAAATAATGGACACTTGTTTTTGGTTTTTCTAAATAAGTAAATGAATTAGAAAAACCAAAAATACGTGTCCATTATACAAAGATAACAAAGATAAAACCCATCAAAACTCGAGAGTTGGGGCTCGTGACTTCAGAACCAGAACTCGCTCGCGAAAATTATACCAAGGCGTGACGTAGGTATTGAGAATTTTAAAAGCGTCGTATCTTCGTCAATTTTGGTTTATAAAAAAAAAAAAACAAAAAAAAAAGTACGGGTCAAATATTTGTTGATAATCTAGCTGACGGACTAATATATTTTTAAATCTTTTGTTATCTATTGAACATTGAAAGAAAACGTGAAATGCTGCTGTTGGCTCATAGAAATTATTTTTTTTATAATTTATTTTGGACGAACAAGACATGCAATGCCAACTTCTAATAATTAAAGAAGTCCATAGGTATCCGATTGAGCGAGAGAAAAAGGGCTACTGCTACGAGTAACACCTATAGTTTAATTTTCGAGCCAAGAATGGGCACTCAAATTCTTTAATTTTAAAGACTACCCTACGTCTGTGTCTTGAAAACGCGTTCTTAAATTAGAACCATGAAAACGTTTTATTTTATCTTATCTAGGCATTATTAAATGAAGCTTTTAATGCAATTAGTGCTTTATCTTGGATGTAATAAACTTTAAACTGAATTGAAAAGACCCCGACGATAATACCTCGAAGGAATAGTGCCTAGGTTTAGTCTTTATTATAAATCGCCTGTGAATTTGATAAAGATCAGAAGCAGTACTGAGAAAATACATATAATGTAGATAAATGGATAGCCAAGAAGATCATCGATTTGCTAGAATGGAAAGTAACTCTTAAACGAACTGCTTAAAGTGGAGTATCGAAGACTAACTCTTGAGGTTAGCGCGTCCAACCAACCAAACAAAGAATCTCTTCAGCTTTAAAATATGAGTATTGAAGATAAAGCAATTTGTCAGGAACTAGTATGATTGTGATAAGTATGGATACTTTTCCTTATTCACTTGACCTCAAATTAGAATATAAGTTACACCAAGTTTTACAAGCCTTCAATTTATAAAGTTGTATACAAAGCCCTTAAATCGGTGCCTTTGACGTTGATGAAGTGATAAAACTTCAAGAGTCTTAAATGACAATTAGCACGAATTATTCCGCGAGCGCCACGTTCCGACGGTTCATGGCCGTCGCCGTCGTCGGATGTTTTCGTACCGCGAGAACAGCTGATCAATACACATGATTAAAAAAAAAGCAGAAGCAAACACGAACTCGACACATGCTCAGCGCGTGATAGATAATAACCCACCTACAACTACACACAATCGCGTAAACACTTAGTCACAGGCAACAAAAAAACTTGCAACAGTAATTGCCTAAATAAAACTGAGGAGCTTATCCAATTGAACGCATATAAATCTTAAACCCTCCTTTAAGTGGACAATAACAAAATTATCCTAGGCAGGGTCTCCCGTTGAACCCCGGTCACATGATGTAGTTGAAATAAACGCGTAATGACGCCGACAAATATCTGAACTTCTGGACCAGCACCAAAACTAACGTTTGTTTATTACAAGATGCAAAAAGCCAAGCCGAATTCACTTCACGTTACATGTTCCGTGTATTTTTACTTACTAACATCGTAAATCATTGGAAATTCTAGTTTTATCTGGTGTACAGTTGTTACTATCAAGTAATATAGTGATAAACGAACACAATGGGCCGATAATAATGCAGTAGCGACTGTTTCACGTGTCGATCACGACTCGACAGAATCTAGCCTTGAACTTGTAAATGAATCATTTTTAATACATACTTACTAGCTGTTGCCCGTGACTTCTTCCGCGTGAAATTCTGTATTATGAATTACATTACTTCTCTATTTGAATCGGATTTTGTTAACAATTTCAAGGGTTTTATTATTTTTCAGGGGACTCTAGTTCTTTATCTATAACTAGCGGACGTCACGCGGTTTCTCCCGCGTAATTCCCGTTCCCGTGGGAGTACGGGGATAAAATATATCCTATGTTACTCGTGGATAATGTAGCTTTCGAATAGTGAAAGAATTTTTAAAATCAGTCCAGTAGTTTTTAAGCCTATTCATTACAACCAAACAAACAAAGTTTTTCCTCTTTATAATATTAGTGTAGATTAAAGGACTAAGTTAGCGTATGTTCTCTTTTAATTATCAGCCATTGTTATCAGCTATCTGACAATAAAAGTCCTGGCAAAATCGGTCCAGGCATTTTAGAGATTAACCGGAAAAACAGACAGAAAGGCAGGCCAAGGCACACATAACATACGCATATACAATTATACATACATACATTGTATGCCGTAAAAAGCAGTTATTTTAAAATTACAAACAGATGCTTCAATTTTATTTGTATAGATTGGCACATCCGCCAACTTTCTCTTTTCAATTTTTATGTAACGCTAGCGTATCTATTAATAGATAACACGTGCTTTCAGTGTTTTATTGTAATAGCGTGGTCTATTCCTTTCTATTTCATGAAATATCCGAGGTAGGTGACGGATATCGGTAACGAGCTGTTATTAATACTGCCTTGGTTCAATTGATGCTGTTGCACATCTAATTGTGTGCTGAAGGCTGACTGATATGACTATAGCTGCTAAATTGCAGCGTATACTAATTCAAATATAAGCATTGTATAAATCTGCATAAGGAAAAAGCAAAGCTTCCGCAAACTACTTAATTTTGGCTGCCATTAGCAGCTCGTCGAAAAGCCAAAAATCCAAAGTTTTTTCTTCCACTCCTCAAAAAACAAGAAGTTGGCATCCAGCTCATGTCAGCCAAAATCATCTGTAGTATGAAACCACCAGACCTTCGGGCATCTATGAGAGGTCGAGGCGGCGATAAAAATACTGTTCGGACGTAACGTGTGACGTCATAAAAACGTGCCACTAAACAATAGCGTGATAAGGAAAGAATTTACGAAGTAATACAGTAACAAATTAACTTTCAACGTCAGAAATTAGGTAATAGATAATGTTGGTTCGATACTATGTGTAAAGGCCGGCTTTTCTATACTTACTCGGTACTCCTCTAATGTGAAACAGTGTAGGTAACATTAATTATTGCTATCCGTTTTCTACTATTCTCTCCTCCCTAAAGGCAGTTTCGACCACTCGATCTACGAGGCAGTCAGTAATAGTCCATTGAAACCCGTCTCCTTCTCCATGATTAATTTCTACAAATTAAGTTTAATAGTTGATGCTAGGACGTACCTTGATTATGCAGTCCGTTTTGTTAAGGTCCATTCTATTACCATTTATCCCTATTAAATCGACCATAGGGTTTTAATATTCTTATATTACGTGCTCAGACGTACAAATGCCGCATTATACACGTTCTTGTTACGCTAGGATTATTCAAATCAGCGGATTCCTGGCCCTCAACATAAAATATAAATTTGTCTTTTCTACCACAATTGATTCTGTCTAAATTTACATGAAAGTAAATTTGGGAATCACTTGTAAAATTTATTTTTATCCAGACTGATTAATTAAGTAAAACAAAAGATTCGAAAAACATGTTAATAGAGTCGTCAAACAAAGTTATAGAAGATCAAAAATAGAACCGACTACTTATTTGAAAATCTGAATGAAGAAATACAATGTAAAATAATTCACTTACACTTATAGAGCATTATCTTGGCACTCCAATAATGGTAGATCATATCGTTTTCAAATCTCGTTTGGCAGAGGGAATCTAGAGGACAATGTAAATTGCAGTCCAACTGGCTTCACAATTGAACCATCGACCCATGAAATTGTCAGGCCGCATTGAAAAGGTTTTAGATGGAATTGGGTGTATTTCATTACATGATATGCGCTGGAGGTTCCAAACATATTCTAAATAATAAACTAGAGCAAAAGCTAGCAGCTTGGGCAACGAAGTTTCATCTAAAATACGATCTAGTGGCCCAAGTTAATTAAGCTCAAAATTCACTCTAGTAAGGTCAGGTCAGCACCATATATTTTCATTTCATTGTTATCCTTTGTTGATATCATTTGTCTTGTCGCTGGCGACTATTTGGCAGTTTCTCATTTCTGTCCAGGGTGAGATAACAAGCGGCAGCAAATTTTACGAGTGTCCAGAATTGTAGTGTGTTGTCGCCCCGGGAATATTTACGTCCAACCGCCACACTCTGGATTTTTCTCGAGCTTGGATAGTTTACGACTGACTTCGTCGATTTCTTGCTAGTTTATTGCAGAATGGACACCGCTGGACGATGTCGTATTTATAAAATCTATATTTCTGTGATCTAGATGTAAACTATTATGATTCCATTGCGTCCTTTGCAGTTTTATTGCCCGGGGCATTAACCTTCCAGAATGTACGTGCTGTAAATTAAACCGAGATAAAATCGTAGTATTTTCTTATTATAAATTCTAGCTAACAGTTCGTTGTTTAATGTTAATGAAATCTAATCGCAACCAGTATTGTTTCTGAACGTTTATTGTTACGACTATTGCGGTCAACCATTACATGGCGACAATTACTGTTTTCTGGAACTCATTGGATTTTATTATCCTAGCTTGCCATTACTGCCATCGTCTGTTCGTTTACTTTTCTCCTAAAGTTAATTGTTTCCACTATACGTATGTGTTCACCTGACTCGTTTTTCGAAACAAGAAGTTATTTAGGTCCTAAATGATGTGAATTTAGCCTTCGTTAATTTAATTTCCTTTTCTCATCCATACCAAAAATTATAACTTCGTCCTCAATTACCTAATTTTCGCTGTAGATTACTCACTTACTGCTGATGAATGTAATTGGCTTATAAACACTTCAGTTAGTCTAATTGTCATAAATTAATTTTACGACATAAAACTCGCTATTAGTATTCCTTATAAAAACTCTGGAATCCCCTCGAATTCACCGGAATTAACTTTCCTTTTCATTCCGACGATGGGTGATTTTCCGCGATATGCGAAGTTGCCAGGGAATTGAGATATTTATATCATGTTGTTTATCATTCAATATTCGTAATTGTGAATAGGTATGCTAAAATATTAAACGATCTCATCAAAGTTTCCCGAGGCATTCCCGACGTCTGGGGTGAATTTATGCGCGTCTGCGTAATCGTTAGGATTGGTGGTCGTAAAGGTTTCGCGAAGTTATGGCCTGGCACCATGTCGTGAAGTAAACATTGTTTACTTGCTTCTGTCTATGTCTTCAACGAATCTACGCAAAGTTTGTCACAAAACATTATGTCGGGCTTTATCTTATGTCATTCGCTTGCGGCCGACCGATGTAGAAAATAGGATTAGATTTTGTGGTATTTTCACTTACTTCATCTGTAATCTTTCCTGCTAGGGCTTTTACTGTTTCACACATGTTATTACAAACGTGATTGCCTTCGTCTACAGCGATGTTATCCTATAAGTGCAATACTTAAGACCACACCGGTCATTGTACCAATTTTGCGACAAAATATTTTCTCCAATCTCCTTCATGATTATGATCATGCAAATTGCGCAAATCATAACGGGACGCGTCTACATACGTCGGTAAAGACAACATAAAACGAAATCAGATATGGACTAGCTGAACTCATGAATAATATAATGCAGAGGTACTCACTGAAATTTTCATTACTTCTCTCATTCCCCGAGCGTTGACTCTTGTCTCAGGTTTATTTTCCTGTCCCACTTAGGAAGCGAGGAGAGTTCTCAATGTGCTCATGTTATTAAGAAGTATAATTCACTCTGGGAGCAAAAACATTTTTACAGCATATTCAACCTCATTTCTCTGTATACATTTTAGTGCTTTTTAATGAGAAGCTTAATCATTGGCTTAATGTACGCCTTAATGTGCCCTTTATATCTAATATTTTATGCACTGCAAGTATGTTAAACCCCCACTTTACGTCAATCTCAGGCTTGTGATGATATTAGCTTGAATCAAGAACCTGATTGTAGAAGAAAAAAAAACATTAGCAGGTTTAATTTCTAACTTAGTAGTGAAGAGATTATGGATAGATAAAGGAGCTCGTGGCTAGATAATAATAACAGCCACTCTGACGATCTTTAGGTTAAGCCGTGCTTGCCTAGGTTGGTCTGGGGATTGGTGACCACCCTTACATATCGAGTTTCTTCAGGTCGTCAGTCCTTCCTTACAGGTCTTCAGTGGTTCCCTGCAGTCATTTGTCCATCTTTGGCAGTCGTTACAGGTAGTCAGTGACCCAAAAAGTCTGACAACCGGTCTTACCAAGTGGTATCGTATTACCCAGTGTTAACTGGGTTGTGTAGGTCAGATAGGCACTCGCTCCATGTAAAATACAGGTATTCTGCTGCATCCGGTTAGACTGGAAGCCGACCCCAACATCGTTGGGAAAAGGCTAGGCAGATGATGAGTAGTGAAGAGATTATCACCACTTCTTATTAATTAAATGTTTAGAAAATCTGGAGAAGGTTCTATAAACAAACTGACCCTGTCACTAGATCTTACGTTATCTCTCACGGAAGTGTCACTGCTACCATGCTCAGGTCATGCACGTTGGATAGCTAATCTTTTAATTATGATCTCGTAAACATTTTTGTTTTCCTACAATGATGTATATTTGCTGTTTAGATTAGACTATGTGACTATGATAACATGCCCTTGGAGTTCCGGACCCATTTGCACCTCCGTGTTAGTTGCGTGTGAATATTTTTGTACAAACAGACTTCGATACTTCTACATTATTAGTTCAATTAATGATATCATCACCATCTTCCTGCCCCTGTCCCATTCTATTTGGGGTCAACGAAAATGCTTTCTTTTTCCATTCTCCCCTGTCACCCGCCACGGCATCATTTACTGTTTTCTCCTATTTCATTCCTCACACAATCAATGTTCCATTATTATGAGATCATATTCCCGTTACTGCTGTATTAGATACCCAAAGAGCTGTGGGCCAAAAAACTCGATATGAGAAACCCTGATCGACACAGCCAGAACTCATCGATACAGATAGGTTTAGGTTTAAAGAAACTTTATTCTCAATAAAGACCTTTGAGAACAATACCAAAATATAGTATAATTAATATAGATCCCGATAGAAGTTAATGGGTTCAGTCCCTCAAATCAAACGACCACAGTATACATTAGCTCTGCATCGAAAGACCTGAAAGCCATGGTGAGATTACGAGTATCCCTAGTAACAGAAGTAATATTGATTTTAAAATAAATCATAACATGTTTTCAAGACAGTCCTAACATAACAGGATAATATATTACCCTCATAAGATACTGCAAAATATTATCTGTGCCGTTGATTCATGTACACTGGTATTCAGTTACAATGAAAGCGTTCTACGGGTGCGTATGTTTCATTATCTAATCGTTTATCGACGACAGATAAGCACGTAACACTAAACCCTTTAAATCACTTGGAGCTGGCACTTACGGTTATAAGCTCTTTGCTTTACTTCCCAATTCTGTTGAATCTGAATAATTTTCCGATCTCGTAGATTTGCAAACTTGGAACTAAATCTGATGAATCATCATCATCATTGCCTAGCCTTTGGCCAACTATGTTGGGGTCTGTTTCCAGTCTAACCGAATGCAGCTGAATACCAGTATTTTACAAATCTGAAATAACTTAATCTGATGAATGATTGAGAAAAAAGACTGATGTGA
Source organism: Xestia c-nigrum (assembly GCA_916618015.1). Lineage (NCBI taxonomy): Eukaryota > Metazoa > Arthropoda > Insecta > Lepidoptera > Noctuidae > Xestia > Xestia c-nigrum. The sequence continues at coordinate 8,549,697 of OU745251.1, read as the reverse complement.
AAGACACGAATATTTTTTGTGTCAGAAAAAAAATAAACTGCCAGCAATTAGTAGTCGGTGTTCAGTTTGTTTATGTTGACACAAATACGTGTAGGTATTTATTTTTGGATGATTGTTCGAGTGGAATTTTGCATCGTTAACAAATAACGCTGCATCAACGCTATTTTGATTTACAGTTTTGATTTCAACAGCCTGAATCAGTTCTGTAATACAGTCAATTGCAACATTTTCTGAAATCGAACGAGTGGCCAAAAACATAACAGAAAATAACTTTCTCGTAAAATAATAATACCACTCTAGCGAATCTGCGACTAACGGCGACTAGAACATAAAACCTAAGCGTCTACACTGTAGGTCCTCTACAGCTTGAGTCTTAAGCTATACAATGTAGGTACCTAGTAACAGCAGAGCCTCAAGTCAAGGGAGTCACTATCAGGCGGGCTCGCATTACTCGGTCCTTAGTTCGACGACCCTAGTCTGGTATTCGCAATTTATAGCTCTATCGACGTCGCCCTATCCTCTATAGTTTTCGCAAATCCGTAGTTATTGGACCAATAAAATGGCACTTAAAAATTGTACTTATTTCAGCATGTCGAGATCGTATATCCGGATCCTTTTTTCTCTCCGATTTGGAGATATTTTTTTTTCGCAACATAAGTTTCACAGCTTCTGTTAAAGTTTAATGGATGCTTTTTAACTCTTAACGTTCTAAAAGGTAATACTTGTTAAGTTAATCAAATGTTCTACAGTAGGATTCTCTTGGAACGCAGCCCATTTTCAGTAGCTTACCACGGCTTGTCGGCTACGTCAATAAATAATATAATGCTGACCTAGTAAACATTTGTACTAGTTTTAACGACATTTCTCGTAAGTACAGCCTTCATTAAATGTTAGCTCAGACGTATAGTCGTGTGTCCTCAATGTTTGCTATCACAGGTTAAACCTTTTATAAAGTTCATGACTGTCAAATTAGCTCGAAGAGCAATCCCTTTACTTTAGCTTAATTCTATTGTGCCTAAGTCTAGAGCTTAACGTCTCAGCCGAGTCATTACATCGACTAACTTTCTTGTCCTTCTAAATAAAATCCTTCTTTTCATCGTAATAGAATTGTTCAAAAATGTCTTGCTTTAAATTGCCGTGTTGCAGTACTGTTTTCTCCGAATCACTTGGCATCATGAATAGAGAGGCGGGGCTCCGATGGAATGCATTTGATAGAGGACATTGCAACCATTTGCTATTGTTAATTATATCATGCGCTTACGCTTTTCGAATTGAATCCTTTGTTTTTACAAGTGCTGTTGCTATCTGGTGTACTGGCATTCATCCAAGTATTCTTGTTTAACTGAACATGTGAATTTGGACTAGCTTCAGCTTAAGTTCTTAATTACTCGTATATGGCTCGAACTTGTAGTTTCAACGACCAGGTTTCTGCTAGTCCAATTACCTTTTTTGGTGTAATTGGTTTTTGAGCGGTTTCTACGCCGTGTGGTTGGTTCCAGTCTTCAATCTTATCTTAAACATACCATGCGATAGTTTCAACAATTTACTCATTAATTTACTCGAAAATCGATTCAACGACTTAATTATCTTATCTACAGTCAAGGCACACGTGAACTGTAGAAAGGATAAAGTATTACAAAATTTCTTTTACGATAGTACTATCAGCCGTTGCTCTTTTATCTGTCTGTATATTTCGCGTGACTTCCTTTCTTTTCTTTCTTTTGGGGTTACGTTGGCAGCGCACGCTATATCCGTTCCCAGTAACACATTCTTGACCGAAATCGTTTTCTTTTACCCCGGTTATGGACTCCCCTCTATATTTATTGGAAATTGGACTTTCCTCTGAATCTTTCTGATATTAGGCATTTAACAACATTTGTTCATTGAATCATCAACAGTGGAATATTTGTTACGACTTTTTCGATAACATTTGATAAGTATTTTATCTTTATAGGAATATGTTATTCTAATTTTATACACAGTAGAAGAACAATATTTGTATTACATACACGTGTTACACTTATAAAAATGACATCGGCAAGTTCTAAACAGTCCATATCGGTTTTTATCTCTATTTCTCAAACTACAATGTAGGATTATTGCATTGAAGTTAAGCCAAGATTAATATTAATATTGTCGTATCGGAAAACGACCCTTTTAGGAAATAGAACTTGAAAACCCATAGCATCATCTGTTCTAGATATATTTTTGACTTCATATCCTTGTCAAATATTATAGCGGGTTTATCCAGCTGTAAAAAACACATTCCGTATATTCGAAACAACTTTAATCTATTTCTGTCTCAAAAATGCTCTCTTTCTTTTATGCGGTACATTACATCGAGTATGGTATGCCATATAATCGCCGAGTAACAACCGTTCGTGGTTGCATAAATAAAACTGTGGCAGACGAGTCGACAGAAGTTTGCAATCGTAATAGTATAGACGCTTCGTTTTAATAAAAATGTAAAAGCTCTGTGAAATTAGAGGAGGACGAGTCCGGGAAAATTATTCCAACGGAATGTTGTTTAAGACTCTCGTCACAAATTCACCAAACTATATTAAAGAAGTAAAAGAGCCACTAAGCTGAAGTGAGACTGGACTGGCCACGTCTGCCGCTTGCCCAAAGCTGTGGGTCAAAATAGACACTTTTTGGAGACCTGACGAGAAGGCGTCGCGGCCGATCTCGTAGAAGATGGCGCGAGCTGGACAAAACCATCAACCAGTGGTTTTCACAAGCCCTGAATAGAAACAACTGGATGTAATGTCGAGAGGCGTTTGCCTGACAGTGGGTAGTCACAGGCTAACAGTATCACTATATTAAAGACCTTTAATTAATTTGGGAATCAGATTCATCTATACGAAAGACGTCCCTGGAATGTCGAAATATTATTCAGTGGTCAATTTATTATAAACCAGAGGCCGCAGAGGCCCAGCGTTTCCTGTGTTTAGAAAGCTTACCATCAATAATTTTAATGCGCGCCCCGGGATATTAAACGAACTATTAATCTGTGCAGCTCTCTTATTACTACTCGTACATCCACGAAACATTTTTCGGCTCAATATTACAAAGGGAGAATTAACTGGCCACGAGAGAGAGGTTTTATTACAATCCTTGTGCCTGGTGTCGACACTATTAATCTTTATTAGTAACACTATATGAGACCAACATCCGAATATTGTACGTTTATCAAAATGATTTGTCCCGCTATATTGATCCCGTTCAAGTAGGAGCGGTGACGTAAATCGAAGGTGAAATTTGTTTGAGAGGGTTTCGTTCGTGCCGTATGGGTAACCAAAACTTGATATCGAGGTCATAAGATATATTACAGCTAACGTAATATCGTAATTTTGTCACTTCAATATCGATTACCAATCGACTCTTCATCTTATTATTGTTCATAGCAATTTGTTTTGTGCTGAATTAGAATCGCTGAAGCAGAATCACTGACCGAGCGTTGTTGTCTTTGGACGAGTAATATTTACTTTGCGTTGCCAGAGTTCGTGCTCCACTGGAACTGGAATATAATTCCGTAGACACATACGTTACATAACTCCTGATTTTATATTTTACCGTTGAAGGGTTAAGTGGTGACAAGGCTGTCAAGTTGAAGTAGCTGTCCTTCGGGACTTTAAATGTTATAAGTTATTTCTTGGATTCAAGTTTAATTCATATTCGAATCTTGTAATTGTATTCCAATTTATGACCGTTGTTATCGATGCCCAATAGCTGTGCGAAGAGCGATTTTATTCAATTTAAAACTTAATTGGCACAATCACATGTTATTATACCTCGCGGCATTTAATGGCGTCTTCGGGCATCCCTATTACGATCTGCAACAATATTATGTTTGTATCTTTCTGAGAAAATTCTACGTAGTTTAATTTTTTTATCCTGACTCTTCTTTCGACAATTTTTTTAATGAATAGCGTCAACAGCATTAAAATACTTATCGGATTCTCAGCTTCTTTATTTTCCTGGAGCGACATTGTTTTAAATAAAATAGATTCTTTTCGTCGTGTGGGAATCTCCACCATACGTGTCACTGAAAATACTTCTTATATTTTTCCTGTTTCTATGACAACTGTCCTTGAAATTGAGTCGACTATTCACTGCAGATGTTTGTCCGCACTTATTAATTAATTTTATCATTTAATCAGTCGTGAAGAGATTATCTTTGACACTCATGTATAGTATGTACTTGACTGATTGCCATATTGCGTATTCAAGTAGTTAACATCACCATTTTAATGATTTGTTTATTATAATGGGGATGACGTTTGGATTTTTTTTGTTTATCTTTTTTCTGCTTCTTATATATCACATACAGTGATGCAAGAAGTGATCACTACACTTGCCCTCTCATTAGTGGTCTCTATAGATTTGACGTTTCATTGCTACAACAAACCTTATTGTTCCAGTATTCTCCAAGGGGCAATGCGAGACAGGGCGATACCGCTTCCTCGCCAAGACCGGCGGGTACGCCTGGGTCCAAACCCAGGCTACCGTCATCACCGACAAGCAACAGAAGCCGATCAGCGTCGTCTGCGTTAACTACGTCATCAGGTAGGTCTAGATATAAGAAATTATCTTCTTCAATCATCGTGTCTTGCGTCTTTGTTGGATTTTTAACACCGTTTTCAGGAGTAATAGCTACATGATTATGTACAATCATTTAAAAATAGTTGAGATTTCTCAAATATTTTGTATTCTCAAGGTAAGTAACATTTTTGGTATTACTATTTTGTTTGATAAGGTTTCTATTTGTGTTTGGTCTACCGTATACGTTAACAACGTAAGTTACGTCCTGTTACGTGCAAAATTGTGGGTGTAATATCCGTAGGCGACTGTATCTTTCACGTAAAAGCCTTATTGCGTCGGCCCACCCTCATTTAGAGCACTTTTGTTAATTTAATAACTATCAATTTGCGAATTAACAAAGTTAATTAGAGTCTGGACTATAAAAGTAGAGACGTAATAGCACGGACTATAATTTTCCTACAAAACATCGTTAAGAGTACTATCATTCCTGTTTACTGTCATACCTTCGGTGAAAATATTCACAACTTTTATATGCGAGTTTGTTTCATTTTATCATCATCACATAAACTGTAGGTTGCTATTACAATACAGTGAAAACATTCTACTATCCATTCTTTAATATTTCTCGGAAACTTTTCCACCTACACAAGAATTTCCGCGAAACCCAATATCCTTGTCAACTTATACTTTATCTTGGATAAAATGCAGAATCTTTGCGATAACGCCTGACAGATAACGCAAGGAGCAAATCCTTTGATCGAACTCTCACGTATTTTCTGTACCATTTCACTGACCGACTCAAGCTGCTGAGCAATTTAGTTCAATATTAAATGCTTCTTTTTCTACTTTGTCGTGTAGATGATTCCCTTATTCGTTTTGGTTACTTTTACATTCCAATATTGGTTTCACTTATCCAGGTCTTATTGCGTTACTTTTATACCTAAGACAATAAAGTTACTCTCTCGTACAAATAAATCCTTTTAGGTATTTGTGTGAAATTAAAGTGTCTTTCCTGTCTCTACTTCTCTTAAATCTAAAACTGATTGAATATGTTATTGGTTGTCGGATGGTCTAGCTATAATAATTCACCTACGTCTTTGAGGTGATGAATACATGTACATGATAATCAGGCTAGGACCTTGGTAGATTATGCAGACAATGGTGAGTACCATTGTCTGCTTTGTTATAATGATTTTGTTTTAGTCCCCTTTATAACTCTCTCTACGAGTCTGTGCCAAACAATACATAATTTTGCGTTTGTAACCCAATTTTGACACTTGTCAATGTTTTGAAGATGTTCATATTATACATTTGAATAACACCTGGGCGTTTTTCCGCATGTCAGGGACAACAGTTTGGCGTCCACATCGTCTCCTCACACCCATACGATACTTGGCACACCGCTAACTGATTACGTATCAACACATCTCTTCTTCATCTGTAAATAAATACGGAAAGGTATTTGTTTTGTAGTCTTCTATATTCAGCTATTGTTGACTACATTTCAACTGCTCTATTGTTTATCGCCTCTGCAAATAGCTAATTAAACAATAATGTTATCGTTATCAATGTCTTACTTTGTATCAGTTTCCCTTGATCTGTGACTCGTAAAGATTCACGATAGATGTTTAATATTATTTGTGAACAGTTAATTTGTTCATCGTTTGTTGGTTTTCAATACAACTCTGGTTAAGGAAGTTCTGATACAATTTATGTTTACTTGGTTACGAAATTATGAAGTAAAAGCGAAATAAGGATTCTTCAGAATTAAATTCTGTACTGTTTCGAAATTATTAATTGAAAGTGAAGTAAGGATTCTCCAAAAATACATTCTGTTCTGGTTTGTATATGTTCGCAGAGTTATGTTTAGGGTTAAAAAGCCTGGTGTGTTGTCGTCGCATTTTGAATTTTCTTGAAAAGTGGCTGTTTTGGCATTTATTTTTCTGTACTCATGGTCACGGATATTTGCATTGTATTCAGGTGCTTACATTTTCTGCCAAAACATTCGCATTTTGCTATCAGTGGACATTAACAGATGTTGCTAATTTTCGCAGATAAAAGTGTAAAAATAACACTTTTATCTCGTAAATGCCATCTTGAAAGTATTTCAGGACTGATCAATCGTCCGTGAAAAAGAATTTTCCGATATCTACTCCAACGACTGACTGATATTTGATCTGGCGAATTCAATCTCTTCATTTAAATCCAGTTGCTTTGAATATCTTGTTCAAGTTCTTTTAAAATACGGCTGCAAATAAAATCCAATTATGTTTACGAACGTCTGTCAATGATGAGAAAATTTCATTCTGGTTTTACGATGTCGTTCCTCTTAGCTATAACTTTGTCACTCAACTCGGACCCATTTCTAATAAAAAAATGTTTTCACCAAATATTACCGCTATTGTTAATGGTCTTCGTCTGAAATTCTGATTGTTGCTTACTTTTTCTTTTCTCAATGATCTATCACTTCATAATTCTGCTAAAGTTCTTTTACTGCTTCAATTTTGCATCTTTTCAAATTGATTTACCCCATTATTTCAGTGAATCCCGTCGCGTTTATGGGCCGCATTCCCCGAACGCTTAAAAGCTGTTAACATTTTGAGGTCACGCAGATTGCAATGGGTTTTCCCCTCTTTCCGCTTTCCACATCGCTTAAACAACGAACCTTTTTTTCGTTTCATTAAATTTTTGTAGGTTCGTCTGAAGGATTTTCTGCTCAATGTTTTTTACATTCTATTTTAAACTCGCCTTTAGCAAACACCTATATTGGTATTGTAGTATAGATAGATATGGTAATGGTAAAATTAACATTTCTGGTTACGGTCAAGGTCAGTTCTGTCTTAGTTTCCTTCGAAATATCTACGTAAATCTTCTGTTAGCTTTTCATTCTCCGGCGATAAATTATTCACTTAGTAACGATGGATTCACGTTTAAGAACCTTTACGACTAGATAAACTTTGAGATAGAACTACCATTGTATATTAGTTGAATAGGTATATTCCCTAAAGGATTAGGTAGTCAGTTATAGTACAATTATGTTGAACGCTGGAAAAAAACGTATTGTGCCGACTCCGAGTAAAATGGTCCAAAGGCAGGAAGATGTGATGAATATTGAACGTACGAAATATTACAATGCTTATAAAATATTCCACGTTGCTCAATATGTTAAGAGGTCAGCAGTTTTTATCTTTTCATTTCGAAGATGGCGTGGCGTGGTCTATAAATTGTAGACCGTGAAAAACATTCAGTTATATAAAGAGTCTTATCTCTTCCGAACCGTGTTTATCACGTTTGTTTTCATATTTGTGTCTTTTTGGAGGCGTGTCACAGTTAAAATTATACCTCGATATAAACCAACGAAAAAGTTTTTAGAGATGTTTATTTTTTGTCTCAAAGAAGTAAAATAAAGTAGAAAACCAAATTACAAACGCGCCATAATAACATTTCTAAAATTTTTCCAACTGTGGCCTCTGTGTGAAAGCATTTTAATTTTCTTAACACTATTTAAATTAACCAAGTTTTCAAGGGAATGCAATTAACAGTTTTAATTAACAATATATCTTTCAACAACATCATAGTGATTAATTGGAAATTCTGTCTCCATTTCTGATGCTAGTTTGATATCTTCGTAGAACCTTGTAATAAATCTCTATTGTTTCTTGATTGACAAGTCACTAGAGGTAGTCTCGTTTTTCTCGTAGACTTATTTAATTAATTTGGTATCACTTGCTACTTCTGCATAAGTATTTTAGTCTCTTGTCTTCCTTAATACTTAGACTTGTGATTATTTAATGACTTGTTTTCTGTTATGTCATTCTACTATAGTTGGTTTGATGTAAAAATCAACACTGTAGTGCTTTGATGAACTCATACATAATCATTTGGCGTTTTTCTTGATTATTTTCGCAAATTCATAACACTTTAGCTTTGTAAATTGTAAAAAACACATTCATGTTTAATGGAACGTACCATATTATATTGTATCAGTCAACAGTTGTGTCATTGAGAATGTGTTTTCAAAGAATTTCAGCACAGTCAGAAGTGTACGCGGTAACAACAGCATAATCACTATATCGATCTAGATTTACGCGAAAATCATGATTTCAATTGATAATTAAGTAGAGCAAGACTTCAATCTGCAATCAATTTGCGCAATCATGTTAACTACATTCCTATCAATTGAAAAATCAAACACACATAATGAACATAGGTTTATTGTGTATCTAAGTTGTACCTCAGTGTCTACTACGCCGTAAAATTTTATGTCACACTCTACTCACGTTTCCTTACTAACCCAAGTTTTCTAAACATAGGAAAGTACTTGACCTACACGTCTGATTAGAAATTGCTATCCGACAATTTTCTATTTGTTGCACTATATTATCTTCAAGTGCTTAGATACTAACATGCTTTTAATCACGTTTATTATATAAGAGTCAATTAATTCGTGCTCATTAATTACTTATTTATACTATTTAATTAAATTGGCGGCCTTATTATTAGGTATGTTAAACAACTTTGATGGAAAATTTATCTTATCAGTGTTGACTGCAGATGATAGTGGACCGTCAGTTGTAGCATCAACATCAGTTGCGCTTGGGGTTATCTCGGGTGCTGGTTGCTATGCCACATTATCCTCCATGTTTAATTTTCTATTTAATGATAGTGTTATCATAGTTACAACATTATTAACACCCTTTGGGAACTCATTACCAGCTATTCCTTTTTCTAAAAATATCCATGTTGCTTTACTCATCCAAACATTTGCGTCCTTTGTTTGTTTAGGCTATGCTAATCCGGCTATTTCAAGTGAATTTGCCTTTGTTAGATAATATGATCTTGTTATACATTTAGAGGGATTATTTAAATGTGGTAAATTGTGTCACGTCGGACTTAGAGGTGAAGTGAATGGTCCACCTGTTCGCTAGACATGATGTAATATGTTATGCCAAGTCATTTACTTGTACAGGGTCTAAGGATTTACTGCATGTGCTTACGTTTGTAACTGCTAGAACATTACATTACAAGTAAGTTCTTTGATTAAAGTTTATTATATTCCAGTATCTGTTTCAACCTTTGCAGTTATTAAATTCTTTAATTTGTAATTTTCATTACTAAACGTTCCAATGTCTTCAACATAAAAGTCAATCTTTATCAGCATTAACGTGCTCTTTACAACCACACTAATTGCCTAGTGAATGTACGTTCTAAAATGCAATGTTGTTTATCCGATCAAGATAATAAAGCCTTTAAACAGGACCTTATCATTGAGATCGAGTACATGGCAACACCTGGACATTCACATGACTTAATATCTTTGTCGTGTGTTGCATTGCACCGCAATTTATTTTCACACCGCATGTAGGTCAATGCGAGAACACGTAACTGTATCCATTGCATATGAAGGGACACACCTAGATTTTTTTCTATAATTAGAATTTAATTATGTCTTGGACGATCGATGAGCTGATTGTCAAAACAGACATATATGGCAAGAATCCTATAATGAACTCATAATTATAATGTGATATATTTTATATTGACCAAGCTAATCTTACACGTTGCAACTAGAAATATTGGATTTTAAGTCAAAATTTCTTTCTAGATGCTAATTTTCTCGTAGAAGTCCGATGGATCTATATTGATTTGACCAATAAACACAGATGATCATGTCTATTACAAACAGCGACTGTACCTGGTTCTGTTTTGCACACGTTATCATCTTCTTCATACACAACACTCGCATTTACTCAAATTACAATGCAATATCAAACATTACATCATTGTTTAGTGTTAATGGTTTAGTCATTTTAACGATCGAATCTTATCTTCGGCTTGGTTCTAAGATTTTTAAAGTTATTTATAATTTTGCAGCTGTGGCACGTTTAAACGAAACCAATTGCGCTTTCAGCCACAATAATGTTATTGTCTGCGGTTGTAAAGAAAAACTTTATTTTCATTCTTATTCTTTACATTTCATTAGCTTAGTGCAAAACATAAAAGGAAGAGTCCACATACTGGGGTTGTTTTCGTTCTCCATGTGAATTTCACGTTGTACCAATATTGCTTGGATAGTATGCGGAGCTCTGCGGTCGTCGGACGGTTTATGCAACTCCGGGCGAATGCACCTCCTCCTCCCCCCTGGGTCGTTCACCCCACCTTCCTACTACTGAGCTACCTACGTAGGTACGTTGCAATTTTAGTTAAGCTTGAATGAGGCGCGTGGGTGTCCCGCTCCCGCCGTTTGTTCCTCAGCTTCTGACATAAGCTGAAACCTCTGAAAACCTTTTCTTTGCCGTTTATTTTTAGCATCAGTTTCGTGAATATTTTCAGTATTCTTCTCTTTTACATTGCTTTTTGTTACCTCGCCTACTTCTTTAATGAATTTGGGTACTTATCGAATGTTCTCCTACACATTTTTGCTTCAATTTTGTTACAGTCATAGGGTGATCCTAAAGCGAAAATTCCTAGACTAGTGGAAGTGATATCGAAAGAAGGTCAGCTAGCTTGACGTCATATTCGCCCTTTGTAGACGTACTTGTGTTAACCGTCCTTCAAGATTTATTTAGGAAAGCTTCACCTTTGGGTGGCAATTTTGTAATTCCACCTTCTTACACGTAAACACGATTTTATTTTATTCGCGTCAGCTGCGGCAAATTCTCTTAATCGTTTCATGCTACCATTTCAGTCTTTCGTCGTTGCATTCTCAATCTTCTGCATATTGTAATAAAACAAAATTTCCATCAGTATGGGCTTCCATATAATTTGCAGACCCGTATCCAGATTGCTTGGCCTAATTCAAAAATACTGCATATTGATTTTAGTACGGGCATGTGTGCTTACATGCCAGCGTAATTTAAAATGATATATCTATCTGGTATAAGTACGTATATGATATGATATAACCGGTTTAGTAGTTTTAGTAGGAAGTAATCAGTCGCCTGATTCTACTTGCGAATTCAAATGTTAATTTATTTCACCAGCTATATTTTGATTACCTTCATTTGCTTAATCCTCGCGCTTTGATACATGTTACGTGACAATACGTTACCTAAATCATAAATTTTTATTATAGTTGTGAGCACTTCAAATATTGATTATTCAAACTTGATCAGGACTACAAAAAAAGATATATGTTACGTGACAATACAATACCTAAATCATATAAATTTTCATTATAGTTTAGAGCACTTGAAATATTGATTATTCAAAACTTGATCAGGACTAAAAGAAATTGGTGACTTCTTTAACAACCTTTCCAAAATGTAACTCATCATGTTGTAGGTTCCACCAATACGTAGTTGCTGATGTTTTATTAATTACCACTAAGTGTAGAGTTTCATACGCAGCGCACGTGTCATTGAGCCTAATATTGATTTGTATTTTGATTTCTACTAACGAACACCTGGCTACTTCAAATAAAGCTATCAATATTAATGAGTAGGGTCACTGACTTCTGTTTAACCATTGTTCAGGACTGGGTCGATTAATATCCTCATTGTACAGGAAGAATTGTTTTAGTTTCGAAATTTTCCTTCAAATCCAGTATGCAGCTCATTGTCAGACAAAAATTTTATCATTCAGTTATTTTAGATAAATCCTCACCAAAATTAATTTACTCCTTGAACGCACTAGATGCTCGAAAACAACACATTCAAATGTGCCTAGATTTGATATCATTTTGTAACAATGTTCTTATCATGTAATTACAGGTTTAACACCGTAACTAGTCTATCTATAGTTCCATACAGTTACTTTATTTAAGTCTATGACTCACAGACTTATGTGATGCTATCTACTACGTCTTCAAGAATCTAGACAATTCGTTTGTTATTTGTAAGCAGTATTTTTCATGCGCTCCCAAATTTTCTCTATCAGCAGAATCTAGCGAATCATTTTATTTTATGTTCTACGACTCGCTTTCCGTTCTATCATAAAACCTTCATAAATCTCATCATATGAATAGATTACTAGGTTTTGTTCGAAAAGTTTGATTTATTTTGACAAATATTTGTAGCGTCCGGATATTATTTTTACACCATTGTCCATTCCTAGAAAGTCGTGGATATCGCTTCCTGTTGGGTTCGTGAGTAAATAAGATAAGTAGTATTGGAGAAGAATTCCCAATAGGATTGAAGGATCTATTATTGTTATTTATATCGTTGACTTTGTATTGGAATTCGTCTCTGTAGTACATATTGCGGCTGCTCTCATTCTGTACCGTTTTAAAATTCTTGATCGACAGCCGGATTTGGAGTGCACCGTTGTTCACTCCAGAAAATTACCGTTCAATCATATGACATTCGATATCTTTATTTTAATTTGTATTGCTTCCAAGTATTGTTTTAACTGAATCCTTACATGACGTTGGTTTGTCATTTACTTCGTGATGATTGCAAGTTGCTTTATTATGGAAGTACACTTGTAAATGGAAATTATAATTATATGCATTTGCTTTGAAGTGTTTGCAGTCATTGCAGTTATAGTTGTTCAAGTTATATGTAGACGTTTAAATATTATTGTATGTTTACCTTGTTTGTGTGCAAAATCAACCCGTTGACTCTTTCCTGTTTATTTGCAATAAACATTTCCATTGGATTCTTTATCCTTTTGTACTAATCATTTGGTACTCATGTCATAATTTGTCGGCGACAGTTATGTCTCGTAAAGACGATGATGCAAGGTGTGTGCAATAGCGTCCGAGTCACGTAGTCCGTCGGACCCAGCCGGGGGTGGGGCCGGGTCGACGGCCAACGAGCGGTCTCCTTTGGCCCTAATTGCACAATAGCTTGCAGTTCGCAAAACGCACGTTGAGTTTCACGAAATGCAGCTAACTTGTCGCTAGCCAGCTAATTAGCACCGCCATCTTAAATACAATACGTTAACCACCATAATTGTCAGCTATATTACTTTTCCAATTATTACTATTCCATGTTTTCGTATCCTGACTTTGAGATCGGATATGAGTTAACTTTCACAAAAAGTGACACTGGAAAGGATCGCGCGTTCTATCACGTACCGCAAACTCTCGTAAGTTGACTAGTCACTCCAAAAAAGTTGGGAGCCACTGAATCGATCGGAGCAACGTTTCTCGTATCACGTAGGCAACTAAATTCGCAAAACATGTGACGAATCCTACGTCTAGATGTAATGCTACTACTATTTTAGCAGTAGGTGCTAAGTATCAGGAAAATACCGGTTCTCATTAAATTATGTTTTATTATTAGACGTTGCTGAGGTAAAGTATATTCATATAGGGCAATGCAGCTTATTTGTGTATTGTGTCCGAATAAATATGCAAAGTTGGACCAAAATATACCAATTAGGTACTTACCACTGCTATGGATTTAAAATAAAATTTTATAAAGATTTCCAAAAAATAATTTCCGCATATTACATCAGATGATTGCGAGCAGTTGCAAAATCTAGTCATTGCCGCGCATGCTCTTCCATTCAAGTTCACGGAGGTACGACGGGGAGTAGTCGCAGAACTCATAAATCCTTCAGAGAGTAAAGAAGCATTTACACATAAGGAACAATTATCAAGCTTCGGATAAAATAACGATTGAAGTGATTAACATCGTTAAATGGAAGTTCGGCAATAAAGACGAGTCAATTCAAGATTATCAACAGTGTTAAATGCTCCATAAAACGCGATTTTACATTGCAATAAATCATAATATTGCGCACGATACTCACATCGGGGCCCAGTGGCTAGCATCGTCAGAGTCCATTAGAGCGAGGTGTTCTGTTACGCGACTAAATTGTGGAACAACGCGGCTTCATCGTCCAAACGTATCCAGTGTCACGTCTGCACCGCTTGATCGATTGGCAAACTGAACCTATACCAACGAATACCTTGATTGAGGCAAGTTCTCCACGTGCTCCATGAAATTTATTGTTTGTTTTATCTACTTCAGGTAGTGGAAAATGAATTTTAAGTCCTATTATGCTCTACCTTTTAAATTTCTTCTTCTTCATTATGTTCATTATATTTGCCTGTAAAATTCAGTAGTCTTTGTTAGCCAATTCAGATTTTCTCTGATTTAATAACTTGATAATATTGTGTTATACGTAAAAGTTGTCCTAAAATGTTGTTGTTCAATTTCGGCGAGTATCTGCGATGTTTTTAGGAGAAAAATGGTTCTCGCTAAGTAGATAATTGAATTTAATTGCTGCAAATTTTTTATGCGCATAACTTTAGGAAGACTTTTAATGGACATTTATATCCAGTATCAAAGCTCTGGAGAATAAGAAAGCTGAATCAGAAAAAACGTTTATGTAAAAATACGTGTATTGCCAGCTAGATTCTAAACATTGCTATTTAACTCCGGATAAAATGGCATGTCGAAATTGCAAAATCAATTAGCATTCATGGCTTTTGCATATGGCAATTTCAGGAAATTTCTCTTGGTCCGCAATGTAAGTCTTCCGATTCGTTGCATATAAAAAATTGTGTAAAAAACATAATGATACTAAAGAGTACACTTCACACTGCAGTTATTCAGGATAAAATCATTGAAAATATAACTAAGCATTTAAACAGGAAATAATAATATACCTGGTTTAAATATGTCGTGGTTCGTTGGCCTGTCCAAGAGTCATTGTTCTTAAAATAAGTTCTACTGAACTTATTTCATCTATTCCACGAAATCGATCGGCAATATATTATTATATTGAGCTTCGAAATCTAGGGCAAGGTTTCTTTCTGGACTATTTGATATTTGGAAATGGTCTTGTCTCTGATTGTTGTAGGGGGTTTTCTTGTTGTTATGCAGTTATCTTTTCGCGGTTCTTATCAGTTGTTTTATGAATGGGATCAGCTATCAGGGCTCTAAACATCCCGACTACGTGAGTATCACTCGTAAGTAAGGTGATATCGCGTTAACCTGTTCGTGATCGCCATCGCTAGCTCCACCGGTGGTTCGTGAACTCGATTAAAATTCGCGTGGCTGTCGAATGAACGCACCGGCTATCCTCAAAAAATTATCATCAGTTGGTATCGCGCGACTGTGTAATGTATGTGTTTAGGTGGGCCGCGTCACGAGTGCGCCGCCGCCGCCGCCGCGCGTATCATTCGTGCTACAGACTTCGACGCAAACGTACACCCCACGCGGCCACCCTACCGCCCCCGACGAACTCGCGGTCCCGATCAGCTGTTCACTGTACATTGAGTAACACGCCGGCGTCTCTCGACATAGACAAACTTGTTTGACAACACATCGTTACAGCTATCGCATCATGGTAAGGATCAGTGCGAATTAGTGAATGTGAATAGTGCATAAATAGTGGATGTGCTCTCATACTAGTGCCTGTTTACTATTTCGTGATGTTATCTAAAACGGTGACTGTAGCAAAATCTTTACGCATTTAAACTGATTGTGGTTAACCTGTGACAGTACGATAAATAAGTCATACCGATTTGATTTAATGCATAACTATTCCATTTACTACAATAACGATATTCTTTTATTCAGTGCTAACTCATCATTCTTACATAATATTGATTGCTACCTTCATTTTCTAACAATCGATTAATTCCGAGAAACTGATGTGGCTCTGCATTGCCTGATGTTTATTTATGGTCTTCGTTTGGTGAAACGTTAGTGATGGTATCGTGTCGTATTTTATTTTGCGTGAATGTGCATTCCCGGAGCGTGTGGCGAGTGCGTTTGCGCTGATGCGCCGTGTCAGTGTGTTGTTTGTGTGAGACCCGCTAATTTTAGCGGTCCCGTCCCCCCACTGCCGTCAGCTCAGTTACATAAGCGCGCTACCGAGCCGGCCTTGACTCCCGCGCCGCACTTCTCGCTACTCGATTGGCAGACCGATGTGCTGATTCTTCTACTTGATTTAATTCTAACAACCGAGATCTATGAATTACAAGATTGATTACAAGCATTGTTAAATCATAACCGCTAGCTTCACTGCAATTTATTCATTGCGGACCTCCTTCAACTCTTCGGTCATCGTTGCTTGGAATTCTGTTTGCTTTTCTATGTTGACTTAAACAAAGTGGAGTGGCCACCCGGCTGATGACTTGCGGTTTTAGTACACATTGTTCGAAGCACGCCAGTTGAACGCATGGGGCTATGGTAATTTTATAACCCTTCACGACACGGTCGCTCGATACAATATTATGTGAGCAGGTCTTATCAATTTATCATTCAAAACTTCCACCGCTCATAAGCGTCCCCTCTCTTAGAAAGTCTGTTTTCGTTATTATTATTTTAGGAATTAATCTAATCTTATCTACATCAGCCTTGAAGTAATGACCAAATATTTATCAATTGACGCGTCTACTGCGTCTGGCATGCGTAAGCTTTAAACATTTTACTCGTGTCAGCCAGTTACTACAAAATGACTAATTTATCAATACTCGTATGACTGACTACGACGGAAGTTAGAGGAAAATAATCATCAAAACAATAACATTTTAACATAGAATTTTCCACGGTGTCATCTGTATTATATTCCAATGCTGTACAGTATTTAAGACAATTGATATCCAATGAGGCTGATGTGTTTCGCGTCACGATTCGACCTCGACCGTGGAGTATGTAATTGTTGAATTGCGTTGCCCATTGAACGGTATCACGGCCAAGGTTACCTGCCGAACAGCTGTTCTGTATTTCTTTCGTGTTCAAATATTTTAGTTGCGCAGCGTTCGAGTTATCGCTATCGTCTTAATCTAGTTTTATTTTGGTCCTGTATGTGACGCTGCAGTGTGTTTTCTTGTTATCAGTTGATTGGTTGGTTTTGTGGAATTCTTCGTCTGAGATGATAGGTATTGTGTTTCTGACTATGCAAGTTAATCGATCTATCTGTATCTACCAAAATATTTTCTGCATGAACAGTAGTTCTCACTGTTTTGCTTTAACAAAGTTTCAGGGTTTAGATTCTAGGATTTTGTATCCAATAAAATTTAACGACAGATTCATTAGTTCCAATAAAATGTTGTGTCTGACACTTTGCCCGCTTAGCAATAAATTGATCCAGAATATTGTGAGTCTGTGACTTTATTTACTATTTCTAAATTGACGTTCTGTTAAATACTGTTCAATGTAAGTCGGGTTTCTTAAAGGATACAAATAACACGTCAGGAGCAAAGCTAAAATTTTGATTGTGATATAACACCTTAGACCCAGACACATAAAAGAGGTCGTATTTCGTCGGTGTCTGATTGGCATTAGACTGTGGAAGTGTGGACCCAAACCTAAAACCTTCAATCGATAGGGCTACCTCGTGGGTACCCCGTGCGCGCGCATCCATCCCTTCTCGCGCTCTTGGTGAATGGCCGGTCTGGAGAAAACAAGGGGTCTGATTGTGGGGTGCGAGGAGCAAGGTCGTTTGCAAGGCCGCACTTACTACCACCATTATATCTCTTTCTAACTCTTACATAGACTATCGACCTATCTCGCTCACACAAAATTCGCTTTCAAAAACATTGCGTAAATGCAAGGGCCAAAATAAAAACACTCCCCAAGCGGTCTCCGTCTAGCCTGCGTTATGTCTGGATTCCGACGCAATTTAATATTGTGTAGTGTTTGTTGAGTAGACTACAATTGTTTGGTTAGTAAAGACAAGATAAACGACCAAAAGTTGCGTAACTCAAAATAAACAAAGTCTGCATTAAAAATAGTAGCTTTGTTTGTCAAGCTGAAAGATCACCGGCTTTCTAAAACTTTTCAGTGTTGTTCCTTCTCTAATTAGTGCACATTATGTGTAGGTATATGTAGTTTTCCATCATAAGTGTTATTTATATAGTGTCAATGAAAACTTGATCCGTAACGATTGTCAACAACTATTTATCTCATATTATTTGCGTATCAGTATCAGTGTTGATTTTGATATCATTGACGCAAATGGGTCGCACAGGGCCAATCCTTAGGTTATCTAGTAATGGGATGTTCATTAATTAATCCTAATAATGTTCTAATCTCTGGTGTATCGAAGTGTTCGTTAATAATAATTAGGGTCAGAGTAATTTCAGAAAAAGATTGATTGGATATTTTCTCTCTACTGGATCTTCATAATTATTTTTATTTTTTGGAAACGGTACCTATCCTTAAAATCTCATATTTTTATTCTACTCTATCTCTTTTTCTATTCTTATAGTATCTGAGATTGTCTTCCAAAAATGTTCGTTTTCAAACATTTACTCTCTTAAAAAACGACATACCTACCAGCACTTTCCGTTGTCGAGAAACCAAATTTGGTAGAAAAATAGACAGACCGACCAATAGAAAAAAACAATGAGAGATTAAACCAAAAGTTGCAATATTTAGAGGATCAGATTTTTTCAGGAAAGTTCCGTTAATTATATGAACAAGTGTAATAAACCATTTAGTTGGGGTATAGAACTATAGAAGTATTTCTGTAATGTTTTCTGTTCTTCAAAAATAATAAAATCTATCTATACGTTGTGTAAGTCTCAGATATGAGCTGATATTTTCTACTCCTAAAGTCTTAATTTGCTACTTACTACGGCTTTGCCGCATTTTGTTACCAATTAAAAACAAATCTTATATGATTCGTTAATCAAGCCAACAGACAATCTAGTCTTCATCACACAAATAAACAAATGTTTTGGTGGGATCTCGTTATCAGGTATCGCTTCAGTATGGTCAAACGGGAGTCAGCTGTGGGGCCGTGCGCACGCGCTCATTGATGACTCTGCTCTCAGTACTGTCAGTAATTTGATCTGTGCAGTTTGTTTTATTTGTTGTGCTAGTAAAAATATCTTCGACATCTTCCTAACATTGAATACTTTAGTCTCAAATACTAATAGATTGAACGGTTGCTCGTTACTTGTCAGGTACGAATTAGAAATATTTGTTATTATCGGCATTTTCTCATTAGTTTTTACCGCAATTACTGTCTGTTCATTAGATTTTACCTTTTGTGCTTGTGTATTGTATCTTTTTCCGTGTTTGTTTGGTAATATCCACCGGTTATTATTTGTCTGTTATTTTATGAAAAACAATAATTTGATTTTCCTAAATACGATTTTAACGTTTGAATTCATTTTGATTTTATCCATCTGTCTCTTTACTGGTTTCCGGTTCTGAATCATGTGGCTGTGCAAAAACTTCTTGTAGTTACACGGTATTATGTCAATTGGAATAGACTAGTCTAGACGTGAAACAAATTAGTGTTTATCCATCTGTACCATAGCGTGTGACATAAGCTTGCATACAGTATACATGTAGAGACCTACATCAACCTTGAATATTGTTGACTGATTACGCGCCATTGTATATCTTACACCGCGACGCCAATATGTTCTAACTAGTGTTCCTATGTGGCACGCTATTCACACTTCTCGCGTCTTCTCGATCTCACACGACGTAAACAAAACCGATTAACACTGGAATGTTTGATTCTCTCTTAAGTAATGACCGTGCAGTTAATTTATAGTCCATTATACTGAGGCACTTATATGACGTACATCTCATTTATGTTGACGTGTTGGCGGTAGACCATGACACCTGACATGATGGCATAAGCCATCTTGCCCTGTCGGGCACCATTGTGTTATCATGTTTCTTGTTTCCACAGTGGTATCGAGTGCAAAGATGAGGTGTTTGCCGCACACCAGGTGCAGCACGCCGATCTGAAGCCTGTGCTGGCCCCGGTGGCGCCTGTACCCGCGACTGTGCCGGCCCTATCGGCTGACCCCACAGCCAACGGTGCTATAGTCCAAATCATAGCACCCGAAGAGGAACGCCCTATACCTGTCACAGAGCTCATATTCGCTCCGCGAAAGAAAGAAATGAACAAAGGCTTTCTCATGTTCTCCCAAGACGAGGGACTTACAAGTGAGTGGCACTCCAACTTCCACAGCTTAGGTATCAGTTGTTGCTTTATTAGAATTCTATCTTGTGACCAGGATTTCTTCAATATAATGACGGTGTTGTTTACAGTGCTTAAAGACGAGCCGGAAGATCTGACACACTTGGCACCCACCGCTGGCGATACTTGTATACCTCTAGAGAATAGTCCTTTCGACATGTTCGACGATTTCATTCTGAGCGACAACTACTGCAGTCTACTGGGAGATGATTTGGCTAACGGATCACCAGTAGACTCCTTGACGCCGGACTCGTTGCTGTTGTCTTCGCCCGAGCCTCAGGTAAAACACCTATCAGTCAAGCATTTCGCTATTTTATTGCTTTGCTCTTCTTCACAATTTTAACAACAAAAAAATGTTTCAGGAAAACGAATCGTCATGCGAACAGTCCTCGTTATTGACAGAGCTGTCATTGGATGCATTCGACAGCAACAGGTCAGATAATGACATTGATGATGGAAACTCCCCATTCATCCCGACGAATGATGAACTGCCAGTCTTGGAGCCAGCGGTGATGTGGGGGGCCTTGCCCGACAGCGTAAGCATGGCAAGGCCACAGCCCACAGAGATGCAGACCACATCACCAGCGCCCGCGCTACAACGCCTATTGACGGCAACCACCACGGGACCACCGCCACAGGATCTCATAACTAACATATATTCTGACCAAGGTACTGAACACAACATTTTAACGAATAATGATATTAAATGGGGTGTTTTTTGAGGTTACTATAACAGAATCATTGTCAACAGGACTAATACCAAGCAGGAGCGTTGCATCATGGGACACGGGTGTCAAAAGGGTACTGAAGCAGGAACAGGAGCCGTGTGCAAAGCGCATAAAGCGTAGCCCGTCCCCGGTTCAGTCGACGACGCCGGCGCAGTCCTCAAGCGTCCTCATGAACCTCCTGGTGAGCGGCTGCGACGTCGACGCCGGCTACATCTGCATGGTCACATGCCGGCCACGACACAAAGCAAAAGCCTGAGGCCAACACCTCAACTACTCTAAATAAACTGTGATAACGCGCGTCCAGTGTTCAAACTATGCGCCTGTAAACCAGTGCTATCTCACAGAACTTTACTCTGGTCGGTTTAATACGAATTAATGTTAATACAGTGCCGTCGATACTTGTGATATTACCGTATACATGTACCAGTATCTGACTGAAAGTCGCGTTGTAATGGGAGTCCTATACGAGACAATAAGCGTCGGTACGAGCCAGATTAAGTCTGAAGTCAGGGACGTGAGGCGACAGTCGAGGGGACTTAGTACTAGGGCTGGTTAGTTTAGTTAATCTTCCACAGTCTTGCAATCTCGTGCTTGCGCCTCAAGGCGTACCAGAATTAGTTTTTAATGTCTAGGTTTAGTGTATCTACGCTTTAGTTTTAACGGTGTATATTTGAGCGGTCGATTGTTGAGTTTAGTGTTTAAGTTGATCGTGCATATCGTGTTGGTTATGTGAGGTATCGGTATCGTTCCTAGGTTACTTAGTTACCGCGAGAGCCCGCCGCGCACTCCGTCTTATGTTTGTAGCCGTAGCTGGAACCGAGTCAATATTAATAGTTTTAATATCAACCCTGTACTCAGAGGTTATCGCTATTTATTCGTTACTGTAAGTTATGTTGACTATTGCTAATCTTATTTTCACATCGATATAGATTTAGTACGACTTTAGTCAGTTCATGTTGTAGTATTGTTCCGATCGTTATATTTTATTCAAAGTTTATTGTGGTGCGTTGTTGTCCCACTGTCCCAGGCAGTTGTGCGATGCGACGATCGATGTCTCAACAGTTTCCACTGCCAAATGATACAAAGTACAACTTAAAACAAAATGTAGTTGTGTTGTTTTACTGTTTATGTTTGTCTCTTATACGGGACGTTTGTATGCCTTTACAATTATAGTGAGCATGTATCTAAGAAACGAGTCATTCAACAATGAACGAATAAGATTATAAGCAATCATAGGATACTCGACATTAGGTTATTATGTGCTTGGTAGTTGTCATCGCGATATAAATATTACCTAATCAAAATTTTAAAAGACGTAAACATAGATAAATCATACATAATCGTCGTTGTTATTTTAATATATTTATAGTACCTATATGTATATGGATGAAGTGTATCTAGAGAATATATAATTATTTATTTTTCTGAAAAGAAATAAATATTGTGACGTTGACAGAAAATATCTAAAAATAAAAGAGACAAAAAATTGTTCTGGTTAAAAAGGTGCACATTGATTTTTATTACCCTGTTTCCTATCCTTGACATCCCTATCGAGTATTGGCTTTAGAAAACTAAGTATAGCATCATCAGCGTATAATGTTCCCACTGATGGGATTGACGTTTCTTCAATGAGACCCAGTTAGGGCTTGGCTGGACTTCCAATTTTTGGAAAACAAAAATAAAATACGAGAAAGGTGAATTTTAAAATTCAGTGTTCTTGAGTAGGTACAACAAAACAGAGCTAACAACGCGATATTTGCATATTGACAAATGTCCGTAATAACAGCAATGAAATCATTCAGAATACAACAGAAAAAAATGTGCAAATAACGAGCTATTTGCTGACTTTTGTCGCTAATTCAAGTTATTCAGCAGTTCTGGCTGTTCTGGTCATGTCAAACATTCTTACAGATATTTTATGCATTACTGAAGTAAAATGTGCTGTGAAGTTTGCTCAGGAATATTTTAGTAACGTTGGCTGCTTGTTTTGACACCATCTACACGGCATGGCATATGCTTAGACTTTAAACAAACATGCAAAGGGAAATATTCGTTTCGACACCAATGTAGGACACCTAGCTAACCATTTCACGAAAAATTATGAGCAAAGGCCTTTGTATAGACATGTAGCCATTTAAAAAGAGTAGTAGTTTGTTAATTTCATTTTATTAATTTGTCTGCTCCTAACCTAGATATCGCCTGATAAAGAGCGATAGATGAAGTCTCCAATAAAATAAAGTTAAATATCCAGAAATCAAATAAATCGTTAAAGAATTACTATACATTTGCAATAATAAATTAACATACAAAAAGAAAATTACACATACTAGACCAAATGACGTTCATAAAACACGATCTGGTCACGTTTTTGACACGAGTTGGTTATTCTAAATCCAGTATTTTGACCAAGCCAATATGTATCTGTCTAAATCTACTTATTTCTTTTGTGTGTGTAACCGGTCCTTTCAAGCGTAAAATAATTACTTGTTATATCTAGCCAGGAATCCGTGTTAGGAGCTAAACAAAAATTTTATTTCTGCAGACAACAAAGATGTTTTTATGGACAAATAGAGCCAATCATGTAGCATGTGATCCGTACAAAGTTTTTACTCTACCTCAAACAACTAAGTTTTTCTTACAATCACCGAACATCGTAGCCAAAAAACTATTTACCCAAATATCAGCCCAAGCGAATTATTAATAATAGAGGCCTCATTTCCCTGTAGGCTCAGGAATTTAATACTAGCAAACAAGTATAACTTTCAAGTTAAATTGATACTGGAAAACTTTTTTCTTCAGACGAAATTGTTTGTGGAAATCTTAAGGGTAATAACTAAAAGGAAAAATCCTCTCTAAGCCGTCCCTTCGTGCCTTATGTGCGTCCGAAGATAGCATTCTACTATAAAACGGCTGTTGACTTCGACTTGAGTGTAGGGTTACCAATTTTAAATTTAGAAAGACTGCCGAAAAGCCGGAGATTAAAAAAAAACGTATAAGAATCCTTCTAAACTTAAAATGTCACTAACGATCCCGTTAGTGACATTTTAAGTTCTTCTTCCGTGATTATTATTTTTATTGAGGTCCCGATATTTCGACTTTGTTGCATGCGCTATGTTCGCGGGTTGACTGGAGAATTCGGGTGGATGGCTTCAAATTGTCAAGTACAGTCCGCAAACCTATTTGGTTTACATTTCACTCACACATCGGTAACAGTCACTGTACGAGCCAACAATGTCAGCCACTCTTTATTGTTGTGTGCGTATACCGTATACGTAGTCTACACACGGGTAAAGATAAAACAAACGGGATCACAATAAAGGACCAACATTTTATAACCGTAGAATGTAGTTACCATGGCTGATTGGTGTGAGCGCCTGCCATAGCTTTGATGAAATCTCGGTGACTTGAGTTCGATTCCAGCTTTTAGGAATTTTGTTTTGCTTTTTTTACTTTTCAATTACTAAATAAATTACTTTCACTAGAATCACTCAAGTAAATGGTAGAAAGATAAATAAATAAAATCCATATATTCATTTGTTATTTTTATTAGATAAACATTGGTATTGGTTGAAATGAGAGATCTTATCACTTGGGTCATTATTAGCAAAAACGATCCGTCTCATTTTTCCAATATGTTTCTTCCTTACAGTGGTTAAGGTTCAATTTGGTGTGGTCTAAATTTTGGCAAAAAAAACTTGTATACAAACTGGTTTCAAACATAATAATAGGCTATAACTATCCACACTAGACATTCGAATGAGAAAACACTGTTGTTTACCTACTAATTTTATTGACAAAGACAAAGTTTTTTGTTGGTAAGGATGGGCGTAAATTATTTGCCAAAGTGGGTAGGGTATATAAATTAATCGAAGTAAAATTAGAGGTGATGTGAATTAACATGTTAGATAGTAAGAAATTATGACAACTTCTAACCCCATAACAATAACATCACTTCACCAGACTATCAATGTATACGAGATGTGGTTTAAAAAAGAGGATTACGGCAACATATATTGTATACCTAACTATTGCTAAAGTTGGCATTTGTTCACATTAGCTTAACAAATATGCATGCGCATAGATTTATAATTGTCTACTAATAAAAATAAGTTTGACTAATAATGAGTCGGCCCACCTTCGTTTTCTATAACTTCTTGTAACCTTCTGCGCATGCTTTTCACCATATTAAGGCATATA
Source organism: Xestia c-nigrum (assembly GCA_916618015.1). Taxonomy (NCBI): domain Eukaryota; kingdom Metazoa; phylum Arthropoda; class Insecta; order Lepidoptera; family Noctuidae; genus Xestia; species Xestia c-nigrum. The sequence continues at coordinate 8,524,378 of OU745251.1, read as the reverse complement.
TTACTTCCCCGTAGCGACTCCCAGGTGGAAGTAACAAGGTCATCTAGATTTTGTTTAGACCTTACTTGTGATGAGTCCCAGTTTAGCACCATATGACCCCACAGATTTTCTATGGGGTTTAAATCAGGACTCTTAGCAGGCCAATCGATAACAGTTATGTTTACTTGGTCTCTAAGCCAGTTTTGCACGATATGTGCACGATGCACGGCGCAATTGTCTTGCACAAAGTAAATGTGCTCGTCCGGGTAGTGAATCCGTACAGTAGGCAGCATTATATTTGACAAAATATCCAAGTAATCATAACTGTTACTTCGACCTGTTATTTCTACAAGCTCACCGGGACCCATCGAAGACATCCAGCCCCAATACCCGACAGATATTCGGCCACTAGTCCTGCAAGGCAGAAGGTTACTTAGTTTATACCGTTCTCCACCTTTTCTCCACAATATTTTACGCCCATCCTTATCCGACTTAAATGTTTTTTCATCACTGAAAATCACCACATTGTTCTCCCAATCAAAATCGATGTAAGACCTAGCAAACTCGAGTCGTTTTTGCCGATGCGCAGTGGACATCAAAATTTTGCGGGCTGGCTTGCTGCAACGTAACCCAGCAGAATGCAGGTGATTTCTCACGGTTTGTAAGCACACATTGTGTGCTGTTGCTGTGACGCGGGTTGGCAGGAAAGGTTCAGCCTTGTGCCTTGCCACGATATCGTGGTGTCGAGCCGATGAACTGGCTTTTGGTTTTGGACCACGTCGAAGGTGTTCCACCTCTCCAGAATCCGCATATCGGCGGACCCATAACTGCACAGTTCTCCTCTGTGAATAGAAAACCAAACATTATTTATAATACTCATAATAAAAGCTATTAGAATGTATTTAAAGTATATTTAAAATACAATATTATTTATTTACAATATTATTTATTTACAATACATATATGTATTATATAAATAAGTTTAAATAATTTTAGATAGGCATGTTTTAATTATACACTGAAATTAAATAAAAATAGATTATTATATGTTTTATAATAATCTATTTTTATTTACGTTATTAACGACAAAAATAACTGTTATAATAGACCCAAATAATTTTATCTTAATCGTCTTAATGAAAAAAAATACTAGTAACACATTTATGAAAATATAAAAATAAATAAATAAATTAAGTTATTGTTATACATACGTTAGGTATTGCACAGTTACATTAATTATTTATTTCTAGGTTAACATTGCTATGTGAGATAAGTTAGTTAGTTGAGTAGTTAGGTATAATATCTACGTAATATCTAACTGTTACTCACCGATATCATTAAACGTCTTGCAATTTCACTTATTGATACGTTTTGCTCATGAAGCACAACGATTTCAGCCTTTTTAAACATAGACAAATGTTGCATGGTTGGACGAAAAGTGTATAAATTCGCACGCGAATATGAGTAGCAATCAATCAACTCAGTAATGCAAATACTAGTAGCTTGACAAGTAAGAAAACTCATTTTTTATAAGTTAAGGTATTTGAAAACAATATTTTAAAATTGCCGGTAGTTAGTTTTTAAACAGTCAAAATAAAATGGCCTGCGAGTTCCGTGGTGGTCTCAAACGTAGCAAACTTCATTACTAATCCACGAACAGGATCGAATCGTAATAAATTCTACTTTAAGTTATGTTTCATTCAACCAAATAATTATACAAAAAGAAAAAGAGTTTTAAGGCAGCACCGAGGTTTGATCTTACGACTTGTAAATCGCTAATCTAAGACGATAACCATTGCGCCAAACATGTTATATGAGCATTAAGCGAAATATTATATGTCATTCAGTAACGATGAATGATTACTATACATTGGTATACGTTATTGATGTGCCACACGCACACTCATAAAGGAGCTTGCTCATTTTAAACAGTGTCTGTGTGCATAGCAATAACTTCACGCACCAGTGTGGGATGTAAATCAATTAAGTGGTTCGACTGTACGTGGAATCCAGTTTTGAGTTCTTATGCTCAAAAGTAGCAGCCGGCAACATAATAAGGTATACAACCTAGTGATATATTGCCGTGACTTAATGTCGAGTTCCAGTAGCGCGCGTAGCAAAAGACAGAGGGTAGACAGATTTGTCTGCTTCTAACAATTCACCCGCATTCTCCAGTCAGCCCACGATCACGGCGCTTGCAATCAGCGTCGAAATATTGGGACCTCAATAAAAATAATAATCACGGTAGATATCCCGTAAGTGACACTTTAAGTGTAGTTGTGAACCGTGATCGATTAAAACATTAAGAATCCTTTCTTCAAAGTTGGATCTCCAGTCTTCATTTAACTCGTTTTAATTTCAAAAGAAATCTCAGTCGTAAGTCCGGTAAAAGCCGAACGGGTGATAACCCTATGTGTATCTCGTACTTTTCTTTCCGTCCCTTTCGCATCTAAAACTTTTCCCAAGATCAAGGACTTTGGCCACTCAAGAGCGTCATAGATACAAATTGCAGATAAGTCGTTAGAAACTTTGAGCTTTGCTTGGGTCTTTGCGTGAAACGTATGTGGAATATCATGATACAAAGTTTAATTCCGATAACTGGAGAATAACTCTATATTATCTCACAGCCTATAAATTATGACGTGGTTGTAAGAAACTAGTTATAATTTGATCTTATGTTCGACCTCTAGAGATAGTAAGATCTCCAAGAGATACGCTACGCCCGATCATGTAACGGATGCTACAATTTATGGGTAGTGGGGTTTAATCTCACATTTACCCACATACTGGTACAGGGTCTGATTGAAACAAATGATGCGGCATAGTTGTTCAATTTAGAAGTTTAGTTGACAAAGTATGTCTTTTATCATACATTTTTGTTAAACTGAAGGGGGCATAAATGCAGGATGGACGGGACAAAGAGGCACAAATGGATCTCACACTTACCTACCACATGTTAGGACATCATTACAAATTATTCCCTTTTTTCGGATGAGAAATCATCTAATTTGCCGTCTCGCTCTGGGCGTAGCGGTCCTTCTTAGCTCTTTGTGTTCCAGGGCCGCAGTATCTCTTTCGAACAGTCCCGCAGCCGCGGTTAGAATAGGCCCTTGCTCTTCTCTTCTTTTTCTGACCTGAATGAGGCTATCCCTCACATAAAAATTTTTCATCTAGATTTTAAAAATTGGCATACATTTTGACCGTGTAAGCCATACATATTGCAGATTTGTAGGGAAAAGCTGATTTTTGTGATGCAGATCGATGAGTTTGGTCTGATATACTGAAGACGTCGTGATACTAATAGTTTGTGCGTCGGTCCCTTCCTTCCTGTTTATCTGTCACCATAAGATTGTCAAACACGTTAGATTGTAATATAACTAGAGAGATTGTAAACTCTCGAATTATTGTCAACTGAACATTCTGCTTACAATATAAAGCATTATTTTTCGGTAGTAATCTACCGAAAAATAATGCGTATTGTATCGAAGTGAAACTGTAATATTGTTAAATGTATACAGTATGGTTTTTACAATGTTACGCTGACATGTCCATTAGTTAAATTAGTAGACAGTGTTTTTTTTCTTTTATAACATTTCCTGCAAGTTTGTTGACTATGATTCATGATCTAACTGAAAAGTTGTGAAGTAAACATAAAAATGTTGCCATGTGAAAAATTCATCATCCTCCCAAAAAGATTTTCACGTTTAATTTTTTCGACGTTGATTGCTCAGTTATAAAGTAGGTTTTACTAGCAGCGGTGTTTGGTGTTAAATCTAACATTAAATCGCGAAATAAAAACTAATGGAACATTTTTATGATGTCAGGATTTTAGTACACGAATTTAAGTAAGAAAGGCGAAGCCAGAATATATAAAGACGAACGATCTGATATAATTTTGACATCTAATATATGGTTGGCTGAAAAACTATTAACTCATTAATTATACAACTACTTTAGGCTAGACTTTTTTACTAAATACTAATAATAGTGGATTAGTCTTAGTACCTGACTAGAATAAACCATGCATACATAGGTAATGTTTATCGAAATGAAGACTTTTTTTTTATAGGATGGGATATCATCAAATAACTTCTCCCGCTCTGGGCGGAGCGGGAGGGAGTGTCAGACTTTTACTGACTAAAACCCATCCATGTTCCTTCCTCGCCCTTTACGTTCCGAGGCCGCGGTGTCTCTTCCGAACTGTCTCTTCGGCCCTTGCGGGCCCCTCTCACGAAATGTAGACTACGGTAGACATTCAGTATTAGAAATCTTAGATTAATGAGTGACTACATGACAACTATAAAAAATATCATATTTCACGAAGACTGACAGGTTTTCCCCCTCAATTCGTAAAACTTGCACATCACCAATATTTTCTTTCAAATCAATGACATTGCAATAAAGACCCTTATCAACATTAGAACAGAATAGGGAACTGAATAACAATACAATCAATTGACCAATCAGAAGCCCGCATTCAACACGTTTATTAAAATCATATAGAAGTTAGTAGCATGCATTTTATTATGTTAGTGGGTTATTTCTATCGATCAGAGGCAACTTTGACCGCAATGCAGCACAACGGCTTAATAACATCAAATTATGTTAAAGTACATACACGCCAAGCACATCAAAAAAGCTACTAAAACCTGTCTTATTTCTTTAAAAGATTTTCAGCTTTATAGCTAAAGCGATAGGCTCAATGTTGATTGAGGAAATTTGACAGTTATGTGCTGCCATGCTGGCCTAGCTTGTACTTTAAATTGGGCCGATATGAAATGTGAAAGTATTAGCCGGCTAGACGAAAAAGAAGTTATATCGATTGAAGTGAGCGATATGAGATTTCAGCGTCAGCGAATATAGAGCATCGACTATGCATTCATTCCGCTGTCGTGCCACAGAAATAGTCTTATCAAGGCCTTATCTCAACATTTATAGCTACAGATAACAGAGTTGCATCGCAGTTAGATTTTCTTAGCAATGCAAGTGTCGAAATTCTCCTATGAACATAATTATAAAAATATTGCGACGAAATTCATTTAAGTAGATAATAGTTTTATTTTAATAAACACGACACAATTGCGAAGAAGTAGGTATATATCCGTGTGTAACCACTTAAATCTTCTCTGCATTAAGATAGCTTGGATCTAGATCATAAATTATCCTGCATTACTGCAAGATCTCTTATTTCGTTATAACGTTCACGTGGTCAGAAAACACAAATTACTCTACGTGTTTACAAGCAGAATGTGCATAACAATGGAAGATTACCCAAATTCTACTGAGCTTCTAAGATTATGTAAATGTTAAGTGGGGCATTTATTACGGCTGAGAATGCTTCAATGTCAAGGCTAAAGCTGATACTCGATCCTTCCTTTTATATGTGCACCTTTTTATGTGTGAACTTTTTTGTTTTTCTCTAGGGTTTGACCGACCAGAGTCGTTTAGGGAAAAGTCCTCCCTCTCGTGTGTGTCTCTTAAGATATACTTCTGTGTACTAATATATTGTTTTATGTGATTCCAGGACCTGCAGCAACAACTACCACAGCCAAACCCCCAAATCCACCCCAACTACCAACTGGTCAGGAACCCACAGACAATCCCACAAAACGCACACATTAACAACATCCCGCTGCCCGTAATCAATTTATTACAAGGAATGCACAACAAGCCACAAATAATACGTAACAACACTAATATGACTGCTATGCGCACGAATATTAGCAGCCCTATGTCTCCACTGAGCCTGAACGTAAGCCCCATGTACTCCTTACCCTCCAGCCCGAACAGTTACACCCACAGCCCGGCCATGAGTCCAGCTCAACGCGAACGCGTCATGAGCCCCTACTCCACTCCTCAATCCCTATCTCCCGTTGGTAAGTTCCAACAGTACAGCCCAGGCAGCAGGCTGATGTCACCGGTCGGTGTGATGAAGGGCTGCGACCCTTACCTGTCCAACAAGATGCAGCCGAGCCCCGGCTTCCTCCAGACCCCGGATATCATGCTCGAGTCCAACGGCCAGATGACCACGACAGACTTCTGGACAGAATCCGACATGCTGCAGAACACCAGCGACCTGCTGACAGCATTAGACGATGTTAAGTTAGTTTAGCCTCTAAGGATACCCTCGCGTGTCAAGACGTGATTGTGATCGGGAGTGATTTCTATAATTTCCCTTGGAACAGTTGTGGATTTCTTGGATACTGATATTCAACTGGTGAACATCATCTATTACAATTTCGAATTCAGTCTCTCGCACAAACATTCCAATAGAAATTTTGTTTTCAGTTAAAGTTCTTGTAGAAATCACTCGAATGAATGCAGGGTCGCAAATGGTGAAAAACAATATAAGCCAAAGGGATTCCATGCGATATTTTGTTGTACCCGTCACAGCGCTTCGCCATTTTTAAAACATTTTTGTTCATAAAACCGTTAGTTTCATGTACAGACAAGAATTGTTATTAACTTTGTAAAGTTTATTTAGTAGGCGTGGAATCCTCGGTAATGCAACGATGTGACTTAGATTTTAACAGATTTTCTATATTGTGTACGACATTTAGATACCTACTATGTATTTTGTATGTCTCTAGATATCTTTGTTGAACGTGTGAGTGGCTGTAAACCTAAGTATCATAGTTTTAGTGTAACTACATCTATGAAAGATTGTAATGAGCAAGGCAGAATTAAATGTGACTTGTATTTGTGATTGACGTCGGTGATTTAAGACAGAAATGATTATGAATTTTTGAAATGAAAATTTGGTAATAATATGAAAAAGTCTCAAAATTAACTCGTTGTTTTATTTTAGTTCTGTCTTGTTTTTGTTTGCATACTAGATGGTAGATTTATGTATCTGTAAAATCAAATTGGATAACGGTATTCGATATAGTTTCATATAATTTTGTATTAATCGGCATGGTATTCATATATAATCATTTTTAAATAAACAATTCTCAACGGAGTATCGACGATAAAGTTAAGAAAAGATGCTATGTAAGTTTTAATTTATATTTTATGATCAAATCGTATACTCATTTAGAATTAAGTGATCATAATCTTATATACTAGTTTTCTTTTCTGTTTCCCCCTCGTATCATTCAACAAATATTAGTACTATTTATTTGATCGCTATCACTGCCTATATGTCACAGTAAAGTCACCATCTGAAAAAGTTCAGCGGGTGCCTAGTGGTCCACGCACTCTCGAATAATTGTATTTTGTATGTTTGTTTAATGACAATTAAAGTAAGAAAATCATAAGCACTACTCTATTTTTTGTTAGCAAAATATCCTTTAAACAAAACAGTGTCTTACAGTATTAGTTTTAACAATAACAAATTAAAATTAATTGAATTGATAAGACGTCTGTTTATACAGGATGTTTTAGTTGATGAAAAATAGTGTAAAGGCTCTTAAATTAACAGATTTCAACTTAGACAGTTAATTTCAAGTAAATAATTTACCTATCGTTAGGTAGACATCTTTTGTAACACGTTTTAGCAAACGTCTTGTTTGTATTACATGCCGAAATTAAGTACAATCAGTAAAACTTCTATCATATGAATTAATGCAATTATTTTCTTTTAATTTAAATCTCGATAGAATATTTACACATTATTTAGTTTAAAGTAATCTTAGGACGGGATTGTTATAGATCGATTCTTGATCAATTAAATTTGATTTTTATCATAAAGAAATAATATAGAATTTCTACAAAATAACTAAGTTTATAAATGTAGAAAATTATGATTTAATTATGTAAATTGCTAACCCAATAATATTACCATATTGTTTTGACCATAATTTGGTTTCAGTAATTCTAGTTAGATTTTACTATTTTAATAAACACTGTTTTAAGCTTTCATGGTTTGAAACTAAGCTTATATTGTCACTTACGGGATACCTTCCTGTTTTTTACTGTTCATTATTTTGAGCTCCCGAAATTTCGACGCTGTTGCAAGCGCCATGATCGCGGGACGATATCCCGCGTCCAAAATAATGAACAATCACGAAAGATAATCCCGTAAGTGACATTATAAGTTTTTCTTTTTTGTTTGTAAGAGTAATCTGATTTAAGAACTTACTACTGCCAATTTTCATAATATGTTTTCACATTATTTGTGTTGTTTTCTGTAAAAATGTTTCCCTTTCAACCAATGTGCCATAGAATTTGTAAAGAATTTACAGATTCTTTAGCTGTTTCTTCATACATATTATTATATACGTCCAATTCATCTCGTAAACCATTCACAACAATTATAAATGATATAAAAAATGTAAATATAAATCAAATTGTTTTATATATTTAGAGAATAAAATTTCTGTCATTTTATACTTGTTTCAATTATTAAGACCTGGTTATTCAATAGAAAAAACACATTTCTTATTAACAAACGCATAATGGAGAACAGATATGTTAAACTTAAACGACAAATGTGTTGTTACTCTTGAAATTAATATTGGTTGTAAGTTAACATTGCTCCGCCTTGCCTTTATTAGTAGGTGGGTAAAAAATATCGACTTTGCAAATTTCCTATACCTAGCACAATGAGTCTACACCGTTCCCATTGCTGGGAAACAGACACGTATATAAGACACCGCAACATTGTCAAACACGTAAGATTGTAATCTCTCTAGCGATATTGTAAACTCTCGAAATATTGTCAACTGAAGATACCCCCTCTTGATTAATGGTGCCGCTTTTGTTCTACTACGTACCTACTCAATGATAACCAAAACAAGTTATCGTCTATACTACAGGTAGCCAAATGGGCAAATTGGTCTTCAAAGCGGCCCTACGCCTATAAGAGGGATATTGCTCTCGCAATTCTAAGATGAGGGTAATATGTACTTACCTACGAAACAAGTGATACGAAAACTAATGCATCACCATACAACGCTGACCCATCCAGTTCCAGTACCTACACATACATTGTTTTTTCCTTGGAATGAAACTGAAGATATCAAGTCAAGACCGTCTGTTTCTTTTGCTGCCAAGGGGTTGAAGTAAGTATAAATACAATTCTACTGAGTCTGCTACGTACCTAAGTATTTAGGTCAACAGCTGGTACCTACCTATATGACAACATGATCGAGTATAGTCTAGACATCCCCTGCTGTGTATAGCGTACGGTCTAAGAGCTAAGAGGCCACTGGAAGTATTTCTGATTAGTTTTAGGGCAACAGCTCCGTGTAGGTAATATAAGCTGAGTATTCGACACATAAATACCAGATAATTAAGCAAAGCAGACCATGGCGTCGAGCCAGAAAAACTGCGCTGAAAAGACATTACTGTAATCAGTTATGCATTGTTTGCCCTCAATACCCGGTTTCAAGCGAAGTCCACAAAACATGAGCCGCATAACTACGATTATTATTCTCATCTAAAAAGGCAATCGATAAGTTTAATAGTAAAGAATAAGGTTGTTAAAAAGGGCGTTATTATAATTTTAAATATCTCGAGCTTTATTATTATTTTATTAGGCCAAGGAGCGGTTAGGGCAAAGGTTATTTAGGGTTTACTACTAACGCCATCTATAAGTTTAGTCTTAAACTAATCGAACTTGTAAATTTGATGTAGTTACTAGTTTCAATCACAGATGGCGCTGTCAGTCTTCAAATTAAAACACAAAAATAATACAAAAAAAAACTATTCAAAACACAAGCTGGGTGGGACTTTTACTAATCCAATTTAACGAAACACCTTGCGTTGTTCAATTTTATTTTCGCCGTATTTTGTGCGTGTACCGGAGTCACAAAGTTTTTCTATCTGTATTAGAAATTACAAAAACAAAATGACAGTAAACGTCATTTATAATTCATTGCCCAAGTCGGTCGAATTGGATAAAGTTATTTTTGTGCGCGATTTTAATATTCAGCGTAAATGGGAAATACTAGTGTTTTGATCTTTAGAAAAAGGAGCTGAAGTGTGGTTCTTGTGTTTGATACTTGTGTTCGAGTGTATTAAAGTGACATAAATGGCTTCTACACCAAAACAAGTGAACGGCAACGGCAAACCGTCGAATAATAACGGCTCCCTGGGAAAGCGGAAGAAATCTCGTGGGAGCAGAGGTTCGTACCTGTCCAAGTGGTTGGACAAGACAATGCACCACATCCAAGACTCGACGCCTAGTATGGACACGTATGATACGTACGTTAATCCGAATGTGAACTATGCGATGGGTAGTTCTCAGTTCGCACCGGGTTTTGATCCTTACAGGCATATGTACGGCTGTGCACCTGAGCCATTGTCTCTGCCCACGCTGCCTTCTTACAGCAACCCACCTATGATGCCATTCTACGGCCCTGAGTATCGCTATGTGCAGAATGTAAACAAAAGCATTCAGGTGCAGAGGCCGAGACTGCGGCGCCGGAGTGAGAACAAGCCTGAGGAAGTCTCGAGCACCCCTCGACACGGGACTCCGACGCACACACATAACATCAACTACTTGCAACCAAAGAATTTGACTGACAGCCAGGACTTTGCTAGCTTGCCACCTATAGTGACGTCAGTTGGCGACACAAACTCCAACAGCGACATGAACTTGATCGACAAGGATGAAGGTTGTAATGCAAGGAGGTTCAGTGACCCATGTGTGAGAGGATTACCTGATGTAGCAAGACCTGCTAATGGGGATGTTGACTCAGGATCAGAAGCCAGTTCAGACATGTCTGGAAGCCAGGTGGGCAGCAGACTTCTGACATGTCTGCTTGACCAAATAACTTCCCTGAAAATGGCAAATGAAAGACTGAATAAAGACTTAATGGATACCAAAGGTAAGGCTTTAAACCTTGTTCTTTACTTGCTCCATGCTGCGTTTTGCTCAATAAACTCATGCTCAATATCATTTAATTTAAAAATAATTTAGTCATAAATTCACTAAATTATTAAATTAGCATATTGCTTGAATACTCAATATCATAACATACACAAAATAAATGCACAGCATATCCTTAGATCTCTTAACAAAGATGATTCCCAATTCTTTAATCAGCCTTGTGCATTAAATCTGCATAATATGCAACCTTCCAACTTTTTGGTAAATCAGCCCACAGTACAAGCATAAGGTCATCCTTTCAAACAAGTAATCCTACATTTTAATCACCCACGCACAATGCATTATGTTTCAAGGACATGAGACATAACTTAAACATGTATCACATACTAATGACACTGTTTAACTTAATTTGAGGCTTTTATGAAGAAAACAAGGCTTTTGGAGACATTGCCAATGCATTGTTTGTAATTAGTTGCATGACTTAGTATTAATATTGTGTACACTATCACACTATGCAACCCTGTAATGCTGGTTGAGAGGTGGAGAACATTATATTATCGCTATCTGCACAAGCAGTTTTTCATATTAGTCTAGGAATCATAAATATTTTTTAAAGTTCACAAGTTAGTTTTGCAGACACCAGCCCGTTTACAATACAATCTAATACTGAGTTATTATTTTGTATTGTAAACAGGCTGGTGTCCATTATTGAGGAAGGCTTTAGGCTACATAACATCACGCTACGATTATTAGGAGCTGAGCAGGAACGAAAAATGTTGCAAAAACGGATTTTTTATTCTTTCGTTTTCTCTCTTATGTGACACAGACGAAGTTGCATGGGTCAGCTAGTGTAATAATAAAGCATGTTATGTTAGAAGGAGGCTATTCTATTCTAATATTTACAGTTTCAAAACTATTGTCCTACACCCAGGCTACATCCCCAGAGGAGGTTTGAATTGAATGTCTTGGGACTGTAAGAACTTCCTAGGTTGCTTAGTGTCTATTCACATCATGAGCCGAAAACATTGATTTAGGCTGCAGCCAATTTTCCGAGCCGGAATGCCCTCCAAATAAATTGATTCCTAATTGTATGTTTTTATTGTGCGTAGCCCTAATTCCAGAACACCACTCAATTAAAAACTAGAGGCCTTTATTGGTGTCCTACTAAATAAAAAGTAGTAGCTTTTGTTTTCTAGGTCAGACAGTTTTTCAGTGGACTAGTCCACTAAAAGCTAGTAACTAGACTAGAGTTTAGGTAGAGTTGAATGATCAACACAATATGACATTGTGCCTGTAATTCCCCAAATAATGTTACAATTATTTTCCTTAAACCAGTATTTAAAAAAATGCTTTGAGTGTTTTGTACATTCTTTGACGCACTATAATGATTGATAAAATAATAATGATCTTAATTATTTGCATTTTATCATAATGGGCAAGGTCATACACAATTATACAGATAGGTAATTGGTATTTTTACCCAACTCCAAAAAAAGAGTAGATTTATCAATCTTCATCAATATTCAACACAGGTAAATATCATAAACGGACTTCATTAAATTCCATAATGTTTTTGCCTCAACATACTTATTAAGAACAGTTAGCAGGCTGTTTTTACGCTAATTAACGATTACAATGCGCTCATTAATATTCATTTATGTTTTCCTTTACTGCAATTTAAACTTGTTTACTTTTGCAGTGGAACTGGAGAACTTGCGACAACACAATGCTATATTGAAGGGGTCAAGTTCTAGCATGGGTGCTACACCTAATCACTCCCTTAATGATAATGGTAAGTACCGATTGATAGAAATAATTTAGTATTTAGGTTTTTTGAGGGACTGAGGAAAGTTTCGAGTGTGCATGTGGATAGGTTTATGAGTAGAGGAAGACCAAAGAAACTATGGATGAACTGTGGGAAGAATGATATGGCACAAGAGGAGGTGTCTGTTGAGATGACGAGCAATAGAGTAGTATGGAAGAAGACATGCTGCGCTGACCCCAAATGAATTAGGACAAGGGCAAGAATATGATGATGATGATTAAATAGGCCTATACTCTTGTCCTGAAGCCAGAGATGAGGACGACGGTGGAACGTGGTTACCCAAAAGAAGACCTTTAACTCGCGACTTAAACAGATTCAGGTTCGACTGGACACCTGATGGAAGAAGTTTCCGTGTTATGGTCGTATGCTCGACTGGTATGGTCACGTTTAGGATCGGTCTTCAGCAAAGCAGAGACGAGCGGAGAGGAGTCGTGCAGAAATTGACAAATCACATGGGTTGAAATCTACATCGTATCTGATCTCTCTTCTTTCCTGTTATTGGTCGAATATTGCACGTCTTCGCTTTGGTGGAATCTGGGTCTTAGGGCGTTTTCAAATTAGGCCGTTGATGTCGGAAAGTATTTTGTTAGAAAGCGCCCTAGGCGAAATGCTCTAAGGGCGCTCTCAAAGCGCCCCTAGAGCCTGTCGATTCTCGGCGCTTTGTAATGAGCATATCCTGGCTGGAAAGCCACTGCAGCTGGCTTTGCAAATGTTTTATACTGGGTGTCAGTGACCACTTGCTATCAAGTGAGCCAGTTGCTTATTGGTTAGCTATTGCCATGAAACAGACGATTTTAAAAGACATTAAACCTACTCTTTCGTGACAGTAGAAAATTATCCAACAACAAAAAATACAGGATATTTTAAATTTTGTACTAAAAATGGCGATCGATAAGAAACGAAAACACATTGATTAGTCTGCGTATTTACGTGTCTCGTCTTCCGAACACGCAATGCTCATGTTTGTGCTCAACCCTAAAACAGTATTTCACGTTGACCTTGACAGAAATATAGGTCAAAGTTAAACGGTGTAATTGAGTGACGGTTTTCTACGATTCTGAGTCAGAAATAATGACTTAACTACCCATTCAAGATTGTTGAGTCAACAATTTAACTTTATTGTGACACCTGTTCTCATAAATTTGCACATAACAGAATGAATGGAAGGCGTATAGAGCGTGTCAAGTGTTTATCATCCGGCAATTCTATGATAAGCGTGCAATTCTCGCCCTTTACGACTCTTTCGCTTCTAATTTTCGCATATACTTAAATATAGTATTATTTTATTAGCTTTCGCTCGCGTCTTCGCCCGGAGGTCGTAAACTGTCCCTTGGGAACGTACTACAATACTAACTCTGGTCATGGTACTCCGGCGGCGACCTCCCGAACCGAGACGGAATGGGAAGCCGTCATCTCCTTCTGCGAAGCAGTCATGCTAGCGAAGGAGGTGGCGTAACGCTAGAGTGAGAGAACCTCTCGCCCTAGCCGCAGCGGGAGACGCACCGGGCGTCGGGGTTCACGTGGTGGCCTCCGGTCACCGTAGGTACGGTAAGGTAGGGCCTGTGGACGGTGAGCTATTAAACGGTATGCGTCCGTCTTATGACGACAGGCCGTGTCGATGACGTGTTCGTGTTCCACGCGCGCGCAAAGAGATGTCAGCATTATGGAGAGGCTCGCATGGGCCGAACCCTGCCGAGACTGCGGGACTTTTCGAAAGAGATACCGTGGCCCCGGAACATAAAAGGCGAGGAAGGTACATGGATGGGTTTTAGTCAGTAAAAGCCTGACACTTCCTCCCGCTCCGCCCAGCAGAGTGCAGTTATTTGATCTTATCTTTCGAATACTTAGGTATTATTAAATCAAAACGTTATTTTCTGTTCATTAAAAGGTCGGGCGCCTCTACGTTGATTTCGTAATAAGATAAACAGGTCTTCGCTGTGCTAACAAACACAAACATCATTTTACGCAATCACATAACCAACTTCCTAAGTGCAGTTCTTGTTGCAGCCTCATTAAGTCAGTAACTAAGAAGTATCTTCCTTGTAGCTTTCCCCAGAGAAATATTTACAACCGACTTTTCCCCACGCCATACTGTTGTGATCAACCCAAACAGTTTCGAGATCCAAAATACAAACCAACTGTAGTCTTTGAGTGTCGTATTCTCGATTTGAAAGAACAAAGACATATCTGCTCCAACGTCCCTCGTGCCCGTACACCTGAGGACTTCGACTAACCGATGAATAGCTCAATATTCATTGGCACCGACTGGCCTCGAATACTTAAACATCTTTTACCATCGACCAAAGCCTCGGAAGACGTGCCAAATTGCTGAAAGTAGAAGCCGGTAAAGAGAAGGTCTTGAAATCTTGCCGTGATCACAACCCTACAGTATTGGGGAAAGGAGGGACCCCTGAAACGATGAGAAGAAGACAAGACTATAGATTTGGCCCTAAGGGATATGGAGAGTATGGAGACCAAATTCCCAAAACATAAGACCAAATTTTCGGGCACGAGTATGAGTCCCAAGTCACCAATTCGTCGGTTTTCTAATCCCAGCACCCTTCTATTTCGCATATGCTGTTGATAAACAAATGCTGATAGTCATGAATCTCATGATAATGCAGATAGATCGCCCCACTTACACCTCATATCGTGCCTCAGATCCAATAATCTAAATGTTAACATTATATACGTCGTGTTGGAGCAGATAAAACTGTGCACGTCATCACCCGACCTCGCTCAGACGTAGTAGGGGACAGTAGAGTGTTACATAGTTCATAAATTATGCATAGGTATGTTTTAGTCAAGATCTATTAGAAATTGATGCGTAGTTATAGAGAATTCGTTATTGATAGTGCTGTTGTAATAAACAAGTTTTTCGACGTTGTTTTTTAAGTATCTTTGGGAAGATTAACCTTGACATTTAATACACTTGGACACATATTCTTTGAATGCCCCCGTCTGGAAAGAACAGCAAACGTCATTGTCCTCAGGATATATTTGAGATTTCTAGCTACCATGAAGTGCTGGATTGATTCACTTGCTCAACGCGCCCCTTACAGATTAGCTCATCAACATCAGCTTAGCTTACAGCAATCCACTGCTGGACATAGACCTTTCTAAACAAGCTGCTCCAGCCACCCGGCGAAGATCGTCTCTCCACCTTGCCTGTAGGCGTCCTCCCGTTTTTTTTAGGATGGGTAATCATCAAATAACTTCTCCCACTCTGGGCGGAGCGGCAGGGAGTGTCAGACTTTTACTGACTAAAACCCATCCATGTGCCTTCCTCGCCCTTTATATTCCGGGGCCGCGGTATCTCTTTCGAATAGGCCCGCAACCCCGGTAGGCTTCGGCCTTACGCTTGCTTACCCCAACGCTTAACGAGCATTCCAATTGATTGCAGTTTTGACGGCTGTACATTCAATTCATTAAAATAAAGAATTTATTGTGACTACTTATCGTTTGTTATTCGTACATGTTGATAAACTTTGCCCTGGCGACGATCAAACTTTCGCAGTTATCAAATACACGGCTACCGAGCTGGACTAAAGTTTCTTCAAATACATCTAATAACGTGAGAAAGACAAATCAAATTGAGGACTACTGAAACAAATATGAAGTTCCTATAATAGTTTCCTTACGGAGGATATGTCGGGACGGACTGGGTGGGTTTCTGGATGGGATCGCTCGCGAAAGATAAAAGCAGGAAATCCCAAGAGTGAGACAGAGCAGGCTAGGTAAAAGGAGAATGCATCTAAAAAGACTTCTTCACGATAAGAATACCCAAAATTGATGACCTATCAAAATAAAACCTGTTTGCATCGTGGAATTACATAATATGTTACATATTTATGCGATTATGTTGTTAGTATGTCTGAAGAAACCATACAATGATATATTAATTATGGGATAGTGTAATTAGTTTTTATACTGCAAATACCTCGGTGATGCTCGGTCTACACTAATATTATAAAGAGGAAAAATTTGTTTTTTTGTGTGTGTATGTATTTGTAATGAATAAACTTAAAAACTACTGGACCGATTTGAGAAATTCTTTCAGCAATGGATAGCTACATTATCAGCGAGTAACATAGGCTATATTTTATCCCCGTACTCCCACGGGAACGGAAACTACGCGGTTGAAACCGCGTGACGTCCGCCAGTAATCAATATTTCTTGTTTATACATGTAGCAAAAAAATCTTTGCACTGTCGACCAATAGAGCCTGAATAACCATAATCTAGAAGCTTTAAATGCCAAAAGTGAAGAAAGAAAGAAGTGAAAATTCAATCCTTAACCTTTTGGACGCCATTGCCACATATACGTGACAAGCAAGCGCGTGCCCTGTACGCCAAACGACACAAATAGGTGACAAAATAGTAGATGAAATGGTGGCTTGGCGTGGAGGGCACGCGCGTGCGTTTATGCTGTGGCGGTCAAAAGGTTAAATGTGTAAAAAGAATTAAAGTTTGTTAGTTTTTACAGGTAGAAAATTACTTTTGGCGCACGGCTTGCATTAAATATTTTACTACGAGTTTTTGGCGCATTATAACTTTTATTTAAGCGTCAAGAAAAACCGGTACAGTATTGTCACTCAGCCAAAATGACAAAATTAAGAATGTGCCACATTTTATTTAGCATTGTGTGCGCAAAAATACTTAGGCCATGACTACATTGGTCCGACAAGGATTCTAAACATGTCCAAATTAAATAGCAGCGCGTGCATGTCCTCCGGTCATAATCTAATAGAAAACCCCGCTTTGTAGATTCGTAAATCGTTTGACGAGGATTTCTAATTCATTGTAGCATTGCGTTTAAAACCTTAAAAGAGAGAAAAGATCAGAAGAAACCTTCCACTCGAAAACTGACCTAAAGACTATCAAAATGTGGCTCATAGTATCTTCTCCTAAATCTTACTATCAGGATACCTTGATCTATTTATCTCTTTATCTTTTACTTACTTTTGCATAGATGCTTTTTTACCTATTATTTGTGAATGAGTGCACATTGTAGGCTTTTTAGATTCTCGGATTCTGTTTAACTGTTGTTAATTAATATTCCTTTTGTTTTACATTTTTTGTATAGCAAGCAACAACCTATTGTCGGGCCTACGCTGTCCCCCCATACTTACTTTAGTACTAATGCTGTAATGTAACATAATAATATTGTAATACCAAATAATTTGAAAAGAGTAATCACGGAGTTTCTGGCCGGTTCTTCTCCATGAAATCAACCAACGCGAACCGTGCACCTTTTTCGACGTTTTTAAGTGCCCATCTAGGACTATGTGAAATAAAATAAGATTTTGATTTCTAATCACGCTTGAAAGAGGTAAAAAATCAAGTCACATAATTTAAAAAACAAAACGAGACCTAGTACTCCTACGATGAAGCGTAACTTGAGGTAGTATGATATCTAACTTGACAGGATCCTCTATCAGCCTATAATATTCCCTTTGCTAAGACACAGGACTTCCCTTTAAGACAGGGAGTGATCCAAAACACACTACGCGAGCCCAGTGCGGGTTGGTAGTCAGCAATCAATAAAGTGATAGCATCAGAAAGTAGACAAGCGTTTAGCGGGACACGTGTGAAGGTTTAGCGATGTAACAAGGTTGACAATGTTTATAATAGCTTGATTCTGTCTGCGAAATGCGCCGCATGTAAATATTCACATGACAGCTGTGTCACATTGTAAATGTAGCGTGAGAATGTTCTCGCTGACTCTGTTGACCTGCAGCGTGGCCGCTCCCTAGAAGTCATGCTCCATATTTGCATGGGTTCTTTATAATGTATAATCGTTGGTTGATGTTATCGGTGTTTCTACGACCGCGAGGGGTTTGACTGTTATGTTATGTGTGACTCACTTGGGCCTAGCAAACCTTCAAAAGAAAAGGTGGTTAACAGCGCAGTCTCTTTTGCTTCTTGTATTTTCTTCCGCATTTCAAAGGTAAGTTTCCTTTAAAGCAAATCTACAAATCGTGAAAGTTGGAAAACGTTGAAACATAATATGCAAATCAATACATAATAGTTCCATTTCCTATTTAGCATTGGCCACACATCAATAACCAACTTTCAATGCCCCAATCCAATATTAATGATTCACCAAAGCATCTAGGAATGGAATGCCAATATTGGACATTGGCCATCAACGTTTACTTCACACATTGGATAGCTCGCGTTGAATATTAAACGTCAATCAGCGAAGTATTCAACCCGTTCGTGTCTGACGTAGATGAGACAGCGGTAGAAACGAACCATTGGCATAGTCTACTTAGTAAACAGTAGACCAACTATTATGAAATGCCTGAATGAGCAGTAGAAAACTCTGCGAAAGAGCTCGTCCAAAAAAGCACTGTACTGCAACTGTGCCTGTTTTTACTGCTAAGCAAAACGTCGCTGCTCTTTAGTTTGAAAACTGTGGTTGCTTTTGTAATTACAAGCACATGGGACCGCGAATATCTATAGTCAGTGAGTGAACACATTTTATCAAATGGGCTGCCTTTCTTTTTCTCTTTAAAAACGGACATAAACCCGAATCGACACGCACATCAACCACAGCCATAGTTTTTTCTGTCATATGTCAGGTCCTTATAATAATGACTGACTACCTCATTGGCCGTTGGATTAGAGTAAAAGCCAAAGCCAAAGGCTAAAGCCTATCTGTTGTCCTACTGTTTTACATATTTACTGTGTCACCGGCGTAGTGCGGCGAAATCGCGTGCGTTACGTGACCCAAGATAGCTTGTTTTGTTATAACTTCTTTCGCATTTGCGGGATATAGGTATACCTGTAATTTAGATTTGGTTCGGTAACTTTATTAATTTTTGGAATCGGTTCCATGTAATTTTGTTTATGTCTGTATGTCTATTGTTGTTGTACAGGGAAGCGTACATCACATGAGCCTGAGAACAGAAAGATGAGGACAGTAAATGATGAAGTAAGATAAGCTCCATTAAAGCCTACTGCAGTTTCCCTTTATCTTCAACTTCAAGTCCTATTCACTGTGAAATGTGAGCTCAAGATCTCACAACTTTGTTTCGTTCCTTAAAATAAATTTACCGTCTAGAATCTAGCTAGCTGCCAGATGAATGTTATTTTGCACACGAGTTCATCAACGATTAGTTAAGAATTTCTAAAAATTAAAAGCATCAAACAGTGGATGTATGGTTATGGAAGTTCCTCGTATTTGCGTATGCGAAACCCCATCGTAACTCAATTCGCATCCATGGGAATTCTCACCTTTGAAAGTCGGAGCGTTTCCGGCAAAACAATCTTTAATGAAGCAATTTCTGCATACAAGACATGTTCAGCTATCCATACATAACTTTCGTTTGTTTTTCGCCAATTTCGTAACATCGGATATTGTAACAGCCATTTTCGCGCAATGTGGCAACACTGGCATGTCTGGCAACCATCGCGTGCCACACCAACATTGGTATTATTCACCCCGTCTGCGAGCTAGTTATTATGTCCTTGTAAAACTACTGAAATCCCATAAAGGTAGACTGAAAGAATTTCGGTCGTCTGTACTTAAATTGAAAGCCAGTTTGGTTTATTACTTTAGTTAGGTTGAAATTATAGCTTAGCGATCGGAATTAGATATGGAGTTAAGTCAGAAATAATTTAGTTTTTGAAGACAGTAAAAAATCCTCAAATAATCAAAATCAATCTTAATTAGTCTTTGGTACAGCTTGTCAGAGCTTATAGGGTGAGCAAGTTGTTAAGGAATCCTCAGTAAATGACGATCTAGAAATTATTGCAAATAATTTGTGATCCATTTCATACTATTTCTTTAGAATTTAGAATTTAGTGCCGGGACCTCGAGCCAAAACCATGGGCCATTAATGGCTGATACAACAATGTATCCTATAATAGACAACACTAAAGGATAGATTCCAAAGATATAAAAAAGTAGTAGGAGTACCGACAAGCCTCCTAGCTAGCACTAGATTTAATGAATAACCAGAAGATTCCTAACAACTGCACATATCTTAACACCCCCTTTCTCCTTGCAGTGTACCTGGCAGGACAGTACGCCCCTGGCTTCCTGACCGACTTGGTGCGCGAGATCAGGGACGCGGCGCGCATGCGTGAGGATGCCATGTACTCGCGCGTGCGTGCCATGGTCGTCGAGAGGAACGATGTAAGTAGTATTTTTGTCTTCTTTATAGGAAAATCCTGCCTTTTGAGACAGCAGTGGCGAAGAGTTTTCCAATGATGGCTATTTCAAGTTGATAGACTTGGTTGACTTTAAGGAGAAGTCTTGAGAGGAATCATGTTGATAGTGGATATATGGACACCGACACATACGCTATAAGCATTATATGGCCCTTGTCTATTTATTCTTGTGAAATCATAGGTCATTTACTCCCGATGCCACTCTGACTACTATTTTTGTCTTCCTGTCCTTTTCTTAGACACTTTGTTTCCGTGCATATGTTCTATTCTCCTCTGTCACGCTAGGTGGTCCACTTTCCTGTTTTCCATAATATCATATCTCACACAATCTATTCATGTATGGTTTGGTCTCCTTTTTTTCCTTCTCCTATTACTACACAACATGCCACTCTGACAGCTAAGTCTTCAAAATCCTCAGTTGAAATCGAGAGTCAGCTCTTTTGATGTAAAATATTACAAGATCACCCAAACGCCTGCTCTTCGCCACTTCCTAGTGTTTTCGCTGGAAAGACAAGGTGGCAAAACAAACTCCCTAGCAACACACCAGACACCATCCTTACACAAACCATCATTAGTTATAAAATCTTAACCTCCCATTCCGTCCGTTTTCTAAACGTTTCATATCGATCGTATCCCGTCCTTTCTCTCGGTTCTCGGGTTCAATAGCTGAGTTAAACTTTGACATTTAAACTATTGAATGTCGCTTAGAACGCCGCCGTCTGTTTTATCTAGACCAAAGCTACAAACGCTGGTTTCTGAAAGTTATCTGTTGTCAAATGATATGGTTGGATGTTATTTGGGTCCTCAGAATTTTCCCGCCTATGGCCCTATCGTCTTACTTTGACGCAGGAGTGGAAACCTTAAATGCTGACCACTTCACCAATAATTTTTCTTTCTTTTTAGCCTGTCGATGACAATTCAAATCGAGTCAGCCCAAAATTTGGACCTTCAGTTGCGTTCATCAGCCCCATCGACGATATGTTATGTTCAGGGCTTGCATTATCCGTCAAATTTTAGTATCCGAATAATTCGAATAGTAGGAAGTCTTATTATCCGGATATCCGGATAGTTCAGATAATTTTGAAAGGCACTAAAAATAAAACTAGAATATGAAAAACAGTGCCCTCCCTATAGCACTCAGGCAATTAAAACAAGGGAATTTATTCAAAGTATCAGTATTTATAAACAACTAAACAGTTCTTCATCTAAAATCAACAAACCAACAATTTTGTTACGATTTATGAGGCAAAAATCAAATAAAACCAAACATAAAGGGTAAAAAATTTACTTTTATAATTTCTAATGTAATCATCATATACTCTTCTTGAATAATCCAACTACCCAGTTATTACACAATTTTCCCTCTAATTAAAAAACAAATATGCATATAAATCAAATACAAAAAACATAACAAACAACAAATCTAAATACTTATTTTCTCCATAAACCAACTTTTATCTTTGTCTCAATCTCAAGCATTTTTTAATTTTTATTTTGGTAGTGAGATCTTAAAAAGCTCAAGCAATCCAGAGAGTCATCTTTCATGGCTGTACGTAAAAGGTTACATAGGTAGCCAGAGGCAGAAAATACTCTTTCTGCCTTTACACTAGTGGGTGGAATTGCCAGCAAAACACTGTACGCTCTCTCCAAGTTCTTGCTCCTTTGGCCTCCCTGATCATAAAGCGCCATTTATACCCGTATGGTAGTAAGCAAATCGCTTTGACGGGATGAAGATGGTTGCGCATATTGCCCTCGCGTAAGTTCTGGAGATGGGTTTCATTATTTTATTTATCTCTTCTTGTTATTGTTCTTTTATTGAACCTTTTACGACGTGAGCAACTTCAGCTACTTGAGGCTCGTTAGGGATATTTTCAGGTTCTTGTGCTCCAAAATAAGCAGAAATAATATGGACGATCGTCCGTTGAATGGATGCATTTGAAGGATTCTCAAAAGGGTAAACAGATGTCTCGAGGTTTTCTCCTTCTGCGTCATATTTATATATTTCAGACTTGGTTGGAGAACGCTTAAACATCTTCACAACTGTTCGTACTTTGTTAATAACGTCTTTGTAGCACTCCCGTATACTGCTGTCTGTTCTAAACTGGAATTTCTTTCAATGAACCGCCACCGACCAGGAACCACACCACGTCGTCTACACGTTCGCGATTTTGTTGTGATTCGACCTAATGCGTTCGCAGCGTACATGCGACTAGTCAGATAATGTGGAGTGCGGAGTGCGTGGCGCTAAGAGCTAGTTATCGCCAGTGTTGCCAACTTTGATTTTAAAAATGACGTAGATCAGAAATAATCAGAATAGAAAATTACGTAGATACAGTCAAAATTTAAATTTGTAGTAAGTAGATAAAGTCTGTAGAGTAAATACATGTGTTTACTTGTACTGCACACAATGCAAAATGTATTATTAGGCTTTATATACATAGAACACACGAAAAAAACGACTATCCGAAAAATCCGTATTATCCGGATACAGTTGCATTCATTTTCCGAATATGAAAATTGGGCGGATATCCGGATAATTCGGATATCCGGATATCCGGATTGCAAGCCCTAGTTATGTTATGCTGATCTGGAAAAAAAATTTCTACCTAAGCATCCGTCACACAGGGAGGGAGTCTGCGTCGCGTCCCTCCCTGGCTAATATGCTTTGTAGGACTATGACACTCTTCAAATGTTATGTTTTTAACCGACTTCTAAAAAAGGAGGAGGTTCTCAATTCGGATGTTTCTATTTTTTTTTTTTTTTTTTTTTTTTTATGTTTGTTCGGGCATAACTCCGTCGCTTGCCAACCGATTTGGAAAATTCTTTTTTTGTTGGAAAGGGTATTCTTTCCAAATGGTCCCATAGCCACCAAGTCGTGATCTGATGATGGAATCTTGGCGAAATCGAGGGAACTCTTCAGATTTTATATGAAAACGTGTTGCGATTTTGGTATTTTCTACAACAAGTGAAGCATTTGCGTTTGATAAGAACCATTCTACCATCAGATCTGATGATGAAGCCAAGAGTCACGGAACACCATAATGAGACAATGTACCATAGTCGTGTTTGGGCTTATTGCAATTGTAACGGTATGCACTTTCCATGTAGGTATCAAGCACATGTGAACCACTAAAAAGTGAAAAATAAAAACTTTTTTGCAAAAAATAAAACCGACTTCAAAAAACAACAAAAATGTGAAAAATAACTTTAGCTTCTGAAGTCGGTGACAAAAAAACTAAAGCAATCAAACAAAGGTCACCGACTTCAGAAGCTAAAGTTATTTTTCACATTTTTGTTGTTTTTTGAAGTCGGTTTTATTTTTTGCAAAAAAGTTTTTCATGAGAGTAACTTACTTTTCTTTATTATCATTTTTTGTCCATGGAGAACTTTTGCGTCAGACAGCTAAGAAAGAGTGAGCCCTTTTGCTATCCGTCGTAATATAGACGTGATCCCACTTCAAGCATAGGCAATATTTATATTAGAGTTTATCCCACTAAAATCTACTAATATGATATAAATAAAGCTAAAGAGTTTGTTTGTTTGTTTGTTCGAACGCGCTAATCTCAGGAACTACTGATTGAAATTGAAAAAATCTTTTTGTGTTCGGTAGTCCATTTATCAAGGAAGGTCCAACCAATAGGAGCGGAGCATAAATGAAAATTGTTGCAAAAACGGGGAATATTTATTCCTTTTGTGGGCTTTTTCTCTTTTATGTGACGCAGACGAAGTTGCGTAGGTCAGCTAGTGTAAGAACTACATGATTAGTTTATCTGTCTGACTGTTCTAGCCGAGAGCATTCGACTTTCGTTAACTTATAAAATAAAATTCAGAGGTAGATCCAATGGCGGAACAAGGCATATAACTTTAATTTCCTGCAGCCGTTAAGTAGATATTTTGACCATGAAACTCATGTCCTTAGCCGCACACAATTACTTTTTCTTCAATTATTCACCAAATTCGATATTGCCGGCTTGATGGTAGGTATGGCTGAATGACAGAACGTCAATATATGGCAAGATGGCTTGTTTGGCTTTTGACCTTCAAATTTCCTGCTGAGGATTGTGATGTCTTGACGGCCTCGTTGGTCGCCTGCTGAGCAGGAGGTCCTGGGTTAGATTCCCGGGTCGGGCAAAATGCTATTGGGTTTTTTCTTCTTGAATTTATCAGTAGCAGCAACGCAAGCCTGTCTTCTTATTTCTCACTAATGCGAAGTCTGTGAGGATAGATGAATAGATGAATGTTTGTTACTCTGTCACGCGAAAACTATAGAAAAGATTTGGATGAAATTTGCCACATAGATAATTTATGGATTGACGCATGACGTTAGGATAACTTGTAAAGAACTTTGTATTTCGGTATATGATCCCTAGGGACAGTTATCGAACTTTCCGAACGAGATAAGCTAGTTCAGTATTTAAAAAAATCTGCAAATTTGCTTTTCTAAATCCCAGTGTCATAAAGCCTCTAAGATAGATTAATAACGGTGGTCCCGTCATAGTTCTTAGTTGCTACCGGGTTTCAAGAAAACCATGACAAATTCTAGATTAGCCATGGATCGCCAGCCATCGATCCAAAACAGATTTTATTAAGTTCCACTACATTTAACAAATCCCTTAACTGTATCGTTGCAGATATTAGAATCCAAGTAAATAGTTAAAACAATTCAAGGTCGTCTTAGTTTCTAAATATACTGGTTTGAATATTTTATTTTGTTGCTGCAAGTTTATCGAAAAATTTTCTCATACTGCCAACAATTTCTTCTATGTCGGTTATTCAGTTATTCTGCACGCAATAAAAAAATAAAATCATCATCAATCTAGCCTTTTCCCAACTATGATGGGGTCGGCTTCTAGTATCACAGATCCAGCTGAATACCAGTATTTTACATGGAGCGACTGCCTATCTGATCTCCATAACCCAGTTAGTACTGCGTAATAAGATACCCCTTGGCAAGACTGGTTTCCAGACTTCCTTAATGTTAATATGGTGAGCCTTTTTTTCAATGCACAGTTTATTTATTTATTTGTTGTATTAAAAGGAGAACCAACAGCTAAAATAAGTGAGTAACAATTGTATTGTGTACCAAATCAACATTACGCCAGTTATAATCTCTCGTGTAATAGGACCGAGCCTTTTGCCGTAACCGGGCACAATTCCAGAATCAGTATAAAAATCGTTAAAAGCCGGTCTTCACATGTCAGCACAATCTAAATGACAGCTGCATTCTTCCCAAGTACCAGAACCTGAATTAAGATCAATTAGGGTCAAGCATGCAAATAACACTCGGCGAAGTCCTCGCGAAAAAAACCACATGCAAATACAAATACACAAGATGCAAAACAACAAAACTAGACTACGGTATACAATAGAGGTGTTAACGCCTGTCCAGACTGGATTTGCCATTTCCAAAACGTCTTGGCTCCTCTCCAAATATGCTCAAATCGGGGCGGTGTCGTCTTTCAGTTCAATAACCTTATATAATGCTATACATTGGTCATTATGGCTTTGGCATTTGCGGTAGAAATCTTTATTATATCAATGGATAATAAAAAACTTCATTAAAATGTGAGCAATGGTACTTATTGGTAGATTGAGTCTACGAAATCGGGTCTAGAAATGAATCATCATTGGTCTTTAATCGTTCGATACTGTACTTGGCATTTCTGCAACACCAGTAAACAAGGTCATCATCTGCTTAGCCTTTTCCAACTATGTCGGGGTCGGCTTCGAGTCTAACCATCTGGTTAGACTCTAAGCCGACCCCGGCATAGTCCCCGGCATATCTATGCAGTTGAATACCAGTATTTTACATGGAGCGACTGCGTATCTGACCTCTAAAAGTCAGTCACGCTTGGTAATACTGTTTGTCAGAGTTTCGGGCTACTGACTACCTGTATCGACTGTCAAAGATCTACAAATGACAGCCGGGATCAACAGCTCAATATGCTTTCCGAGAAACCGAGAAAACTCGGTTTGTAATGGATGATCATCCATCCACAAACCAACCTAGGTAAGCTCGGCCTAACCTAAAGATCGCCCCGACCAGCTGCTATTATTTGGCCACAAGCATCAGGGTCATCAGAGTATATTCTTTTTATAAAGCGACGTGTTTGTTAGGAGCCTCCTTGCTCAGAACAAGCCCTAACTTTTAAAGGTTTGGCAGCTTTAAACTAAATCTAAGCTTTGGAAAGTACAACTTACAGTTCTTTCACTAGTTATTATTCCTTGTGACTGTGACTGTAGTTTCACTTTTTTTCATGACATTCAAATGTGCCTGTAATTGCTTTGAGTTTTGAATTTGAGAAGAATGAGAAGATCGCAAAAATACCGCGCTTTTCAAAACGGCTGACGAGTGTAAAAGTTAGTTGGCAAACAATTTTCGAACGCAACTCACCGGAAGCAGTTACTTATATGTTGTCAAGATACACTTGCTATGAATTCATGTATTCGGTTTCTCTGTTTTAAATGACAAATAAGGCATCCGTTAATGTAAGGCTTCAGTTCTATTACACACCTAATCACCTATTGAGTGGCAGTTCTACATCCATTGTCGGAAATGCAATACACTGCTAATAGGCCTATTGTTTAAACATAATTAATCTGACTTCAAAGAGGTTATATCATCATCTGGCTAGCCTTTTCCCTACTATATTGGGGTCGGCTTCCAGTCTAACCGGATGAAGCTGAATACATGTATTTTACATGGAGCGTCTGTTAAAGAGGCTACATGTCTGTAAAATAATTATGCAGTTGAAATAACTGAACTCCTCTTTCAAGGAGTCATTGTACCCATCGTTATGAGCAGACTTTATGTAGCACTAGCTGACCCACGCAACTTCGTCTGCGTCACATAAGAGAGAAAAACGAAAGGAAAAAAACGTCCCCGTTTTTGCAACATTTTTCATTCCTGCTCCGCTCCTAATGATTGTAGCGTGATGTTATATAGACTAAAGCCTTCCTCGATAAATGGACTATCCAACACAAAAAGAATTTTTCAATTCGAGACGGTGGTTCCTGAGATTAGCGCGTTTAACCAAACAAACAAACTCTTCAGCTTTATAATATTAGTGTAGATAACACACAAGGATTGGGCAAAGTTGAACCTAGGGATGTGCTTAGGGGCCAATAATAAGTCAAACAGACTGTTCAGAAATCCTACATGAAGAGTAAGTAGGTCGTAAGGGCAAGGCAAGCTTTCAGGCTCGTATGAAAGTACCGCCACTAGGTGTACCCTATAGGGTAGACGAAAAAAAAAATCTAACTAGTTCTTACGGTAGATTATTAAAAAATATTTGACCCGTATTTTTTCTTTTGTTACGTAAAACAAAATTGACGAAGATACAACGCTTTTAAAATATTATTTGTAGCTAGAACTTCTGACGTCACGAGCCCCCACTCCCGAGTTTTGATGCGCTTTATTTCTGTGAATATTCATTGATTAACAAAAACAAAAAATAAAACTGACGGAGTTAGATTATAGAAAAATAATGGACACGTATTTATTACTAAATAGATTTGTAATTTTTTGATACTGTCGTCATGCGTACGCACATACATTTCGTTAGTTTCGTTTAAGTACCAAGTAATAAGGGGCGAGCCTATTTGTTGCCATCGACCCAAATCCTATCAATCAACACACATCTCGACTCCGTGCTTCGGTCTTCAGGAAGCCTGAAATCGCATAAAAATCTAATTGGTACACATTTATATTCGCATAACTTGGCGAAATGTACGGAAAAACTGCTTTGCGTTTTCAGGGTTGGTCTTGGTATCATACAAGCCATTTAGCTGACCAAGATGTTATGGAAAATATCCTACACAAACGTGTCACTCAAAGAAAAAAGTGCGGCAATGTACATACAAAGATAAAGAAATGTTATGTAGATTATCTCCCGATAACCAAATAAGGCATATGTAATAGATATTTACAATAGTTACTGATGGCGATATTTATGTATCGCCGATACGTTGTCAGATGGATAAGGATATTTTTAACATAACAAGATAGTAAAATTAGAACCTATGTTGGTTTGTTGAGAAAAACGTGTAAATGTCTAATATTAAAAATCATCATCATCATCATCGTAAGCCTATAATGATCCCACTGCTGGGACACGGCCTCCTCTCAATGAGAGGGAATGAGCTATAATCTACCACGCGGGCCCAGTGCGGATTGGTGGATGTCACATGTCTTCGAATAAAAAAAAAATAACTAAGTTAAATACCTACCTATATACTTCGGCTGGTTATATTGCAGTAACCCAGGGTTTCAGAAAGTCTTATCAGAGTAAATCTGCTGTCAAATGTTAAGATTGATTTTCCAAAATACCAACATTGATAAGTTGACATGAGATTTGAAGGCAGATTTAAAATGTCTCTGATCGCGGCATCCAGAAACGCAGTAGGTTGTTGGTATAAATGAAAAAATATACAATGAAATCAACATAAAATGTGGCAAACGTAATACATTACCCTTTTTTAAGGCAGTCACGTAAACTGGACACATTTCAGAGCAATCTATCCGTTTAATTGACAAAGATAACAGTCATAACATAAGTTTCAGAACAATCTATCCGTTTAATTTACAAAGATAACAATCATAACATAAGTTTCAGAGCAATCTATCCGTTTAATTGACAAAGATAACAATCATAACATTAGTTTCAGAGCAATCTATCCGTTTAATTGACAAAGATAACAATCATTACATAAGTTTCAGAGCAATCTATCCGTTTAATTTACAAAGATAACAATCATAACATAAGTTTCAGAGCAATCTATCCGTTTAATTGACAAAGATAACAATCATAACATAAGTTTCAGAGCAATCTATCCGTTTAATTGACAAAGATAACAATCATAACATAAGTTTCAGAGCAGTCTATCCATTTAATTGACAAAGATAACAATCATAACATAAGTTTCAGAGCAATCTATCCGTTTAATTGACAAAGATAACAATCATAATATAAGTTTCAGAGCAATCTATCCATTTAATTGACTAAGATAACAGTCATAACATAAGTTTCAGAGCAATCTATCCGTTAATTGACAAAGATAACAATCATAACATAAGTTTCAGAGCAATCTATCCGTTTAATTGACAAAGATAACAATCATTACATAAGTTTCAGAGCAATCTATCCGTTTAATTCACAAAGATAACAATCATAACATAAGTTTCAGAGCAATCTATCCGTTTAATTGACAAAGATAACAGTCATAACATAAGTTTCAGAGCAATCTATCCGTTTAATTGACAAAAATAGCAATCATAACATAAGTTTCAGAGCAATCTATCCGTTTAATTTACAAAGATAACAATCATAACATAAGTTTCAGAGCAATCTATCCGTTTAATTGACAAAGATAACAATCATAACATAAGTTTCACGCCTGCAGTCCCTGCAGTGTTAGGCAGAGGTGTAGGTACCTGATGGACTAGTAAACCCCTCATTTTTCCTGCCATATTTAAGTCCCACAAGGGTACTCTATAATGTTATTGGGGCGAGCCTATTGCCATCAGCCGCGCAAAACCAGACTCCGCGGCTGCTACCGATAAATTTCTAATTGATAAACCCGATAACACTTTTCCCGACGTAAGAATCGAACCCCGAACCTCGTTCTCATCAATTACGCTTGCAACAAACCAACGGGACGGTTAAATTAATGAAGATCGCCTAATTTAAATCTATTTTTGAACGAAGCTTAATATTACTGAAAATTTTAATGAAATCTTGCCAAACTGGTGTGTCCTACTACCGTGCAGCATTTAGTGCTAACGACTGAACGACAAAATGAATAGCCTCTTGTTCCGCTAACTGACCTAATATTTCATTTAGCAAATTACTGAGGTCCATATGACGGTCTGATTATCTAAAAACAGCTGTTTAAAGGTGGACGCACACTTATCCGCGCCGAAGGAATTTTTTCTCATACGAATGACGTTATCGATTCGTCCGATTCGACGCGGATAAGTGTGCGAGGTTTCATAGAATTTCATACAAGTATTTCTAAAATTCAATTCTTTCGGCGCGGTTGATTCTTTCGACGCGGAAAAGTGTGCGTCCACCTTTAAACACATTTTTGCATAGGAACATGTCACAGTGACAGCTGTTTTTAAATAATCAGACTGTTATCCTTTTGGTGAACTTGGACCTAAGTGATCCCTTCCTAACTGAACATTATTAAATACTTAGTAAGTAAGAATTTTCTATCGATTAGTTATTAATTTGTCATACCTTTCCACCAACAGCAGAGAATCTACATTTTTCTGTAATATTTTTTATAGTATCAATGGCAAATGGCAGATTTTTTCTAATCGCTTCCCTTTTGACAAATTGTCCCCCTTCGTCCTTGGTAGCGTGTCTTTAAAAGTCATCTCTCTAACGGCGCAACCAAACTTTTTCAAACAATAAAATCAAGAATGTACAGACCGTCCACTTTATAATGTACTTTATAGTACGCATTATTAATCTAACAGCATATTGTTCATCGATCAATGAATCTGGGTCGCTAACATGCGGCCTCAACGCGTGCAAGGAATTTAGCCCATAACCAAGAACAAACATATTTTCTTAATTAATTAATAACGGTTTTTTTTTCTCTTTCACAGAACGGTTTGACATCTTCGGAAGCTAAGTTCACGGAAAAAGCTCTTGAAGAGATCAAGGTGGGCTTATCTTATTTGTATTTTGTAGAAAAATAGAACGAATGTTTACTCGCTTTGCCAGTAGTAGTGCCATCTGTGGGTTTGGCTTGTAATTGTGTGCTGTAAATACTTTCGACGAATGCTACTAGATGGCGCTTAAACTAAATTTGTGCATTGGTGTTGTAGTTCATAGTAATATGCACAGATGGCGCTTTAAAAACTGTTCTAAGAAAAATAAATTGAGAAGAAATTATAAGAGGTTTATTACGTTAATTTAAAATTGTGGAAAGTTAATCATTTTTTAAACTTCTAAATTGGTTTGGTCTGTATCTTTGGGTACTTGTAACCTAAACTTATTCTTAATTTAGCTGCTTTTAAATAAACACCACTAGTACCTATTACGATAATCTGCTTATAGTCCATGTGTACTGTAAATTATCGCAGTTATTTATTGGTTTATTTGACACTTCAAGCACACAAATATAAAGGAGCTGGACTAAATATCTGACTTAGTACCGATTCGATTTTAATAATGTGAGCAATTTAAAAAAAAATGCAATTCCACGCCAGTTATTATGACATTAGCATAAACCTAACACTGTTTATCTACTCTTTGCATAAAACCTCAAGGAATTGTAAAACCAACATGATTTTTTCATATTTCACAAGTCTTTTTTTCCTTGAGTTTGTGTTTTTTTGGTATTTCACCTCAATTCGGTGCTATTAAGCATTATTTGCGAAGCGAGTTGGGTGGTCCCGTCGAGGGCTCTTCACGCCTTGACGCACTAACGTAGAGACACGGCAGAGAGGTACAGAAGGAACACTTGTTGCAGTTAGTATTTTACGAGATTTTTTTTAAATACCTATGTTTCCGAAGAATAATCTATTGGTATCTGGGGTTGTCTATTGTTTGCCCGAAGATTATATGCCATAATCATCATTTTCCCGAATTTCATTTGCCCGAATGTTTCATTTGCCCTAAAAGACATATGACATACTTTTAATAGCCCGAATTTTAGATACCATAAGATACGAATGCCATAAGTATTGTTTGCCTTATTTTTATGTGCCATAATAATTATTAGACATAATATTTAAATGGCATAATATTTAAATGTCATAATATTTAAATGGCATAACAAGTATTAGACAAACTTATTTATTCTGTGCATGGTTTTTTTTTCTGTGCATGGTTGATGGTGGGCTAGGTCGACGGAGCCCCGCTTCGCGGGGCTCCTGCTTCTGTGTGGTTTATAAAAAATAACCACGAAGGGGATGGCGGGGTCTATTCGCTCGCTTCGCTCGCTCACACGACCCCGCCATCCCCTTCTAACCTAACCTGTCCGAGTCGGGGTGCCCTAAAGTCCCAATTGCATTTAATTTCTCTTGATATACACAACCGTTACACACCCGATGTCGATGGCAAATTATGTTATGGCATATCATAATTATGGCATGTGATAATTAGGGCTTACAATGATTATGACAAATGATGTTATGGTAAGTGACTTTATGGGAAACAATGATTCTGGCACGTGACTAATATGGCAAATGAGAGTAGGGCAAATGAGTATTATGTCGTATGATATTATGGCTGTTGACTATTATGGCAAATGATATTAGGGCAAATAAAATTCGGGTAAACGGCGGTATACCGCCGGAATAGGTTTTTAGCTGTTAGTTTATGAGGCACTCAAAAAGTTAAAGTCAGTCTGCTACGGACAATTTTCGTAACAGCATCGGTTAAGGTAGGTACTACCAAGTCGACTGACGGTGTAACACTTTTCAACCTTATTTGTACTCAATAATAATGTTGAAAATTGATTGACCGTCAGTAAACGCGGTGTTCTCAACCCCTACTTACAGCACCGTCTCCTGAAAATGCGTTTACGGGTATCTTTACAGAACAGTTTGTAAAAGTTTTACACGATACCAAAAGTCCAAAATGTTAGTATCTAAGTACCATAGACTGGCAAAAAAGTCATGGAATAGGTCTTAAGGTGAATGTTTCAGGGTACCCCGCGAAATTCAAAATTTCCCTCGTTTTTTTGTAATTTGCTGGCCAGTGCTAGGTTGTAGGTTGATTAAAATATCGTTCGCGACTGTAAGACGTATGTAGTTACAGACTTATAGTTATCAAAATCATCAATACAACCTTATAAGTTCATAAAGGCCGAAAAACGGTTTTGACCTTAAAAAAACAGTTCGTAGACTTTAATGAACTTGGAGGGTTAACTTGATGATTTTGATGATTATAATTCTGTAAGTAACTACATACGTCTTACAGTCGCGAACGATATTTTAATCAACATACAACCTAAGACTGGCCTGCAAATTGTATAAAACGTAAGAAAATTTCAATTTCGCGGGCTTCTTTTTTTCTTTTTTTTTTCGAATGGGAAATTATCAAATGACTTCTCCCACTCTGGGCGGAGCTGGAGGGAGTGTCAGACTTTTACTGACTAAAACCCATCCATGTTCCATCCTGGCCCTTTACGTTCCGAGGCCACAGTATCTCTTTCGAACAGTCCCGCAGCCCCGGCAGGCTTCGGCCCTTGCGGGCCCCTCCCCTTATGCTGACATCTCTTTGAGGCGCGAGTAAGTAGGATCTACTTACTGTTCTTCTCCAAACACGGATTCAAAAGATCATAATTTTTCCAATCATTCGTCTTTTGGTCTTTTCATAACTGCATTCTATGTGGCAGCACTTAAGTTTAGCATCGGACACTTGCGTCCAGTCGACGTTGTTGATGCGAAACGCCTACGGAGCGTGCCGCGTGACTCGGAGAATTATTTCTACTTGTTTTTGACTATTTTAGAATAATAATAGTTATTTATCATTAAGTATCTGCCAATCTTTTTGAGGCTTTTCCCAACTATCCGAATTCCACTGCAAACCAGTATTTTACATGGAGCGACTGCCTAATCTGTCTTCCTTAGTCCAGTGACTGGGTAATACAATACTAGCCTTTGGTAAGACTGGTTGATAGACTTCCAGGTTTTGGAACACAGCCATCCCTTGCGGTGGTTTAACTTAGCTACGAACCCCACCAAGCCATTTTTGGTTCAACTATAAATTAAATATAAAAATCTCCATTTTCCCTCATTTTTCCATCACTCGATCCTTCCATTTACAACTGTAGTGTGGCAGCACTGAGTGCTAGCATTGAACACTTGCGTCCAGTTGACGTTGTTGATGCGAAACGCCTACGGAGCGTGCCGTGTGACTCGGCGAATTATTTCCACGCCTTGTCATCTATTTTCGTACCTGTTTGTTGTGTTTAGAATAATAGTTATTTATTATGCTGCTAAATATCGGTACAATTCACTTTGACATTGCTTACATGCATTTATCATTATAGTGCCCTTATCCCGATTAATTTGGGTTCATTTTTCTTCATACCTACTTCTCTTTTACTAACCCTATGGACTCCGGTCTGAAATAAAAAGTTTCTATTCTATTCTATTACTTACTCGCCATCTCATCAGACACCTCATACCTCCTAGATCACTTCTACTTTTATTACCATCCACATTCATAACTACACAAAACATTTTCCTCATTCCTCCGCATCACATGCCCATACAAGAAAACCGATTACCACACAATTTTTCAGTCACTGGCGCTATTTTCAGACTTCGTCAGGTACTCATTCCTTTTTTGGATCCATTCGTGTATGTGTTATGGACCAGGTGATTAATGCGGGCATTATACATAATGTTCGAGCATTATGAATAATGGCTATCTCTATCGGGCTAAGTGATTAATACTATCTTAACTACATTATTTATCACATTGCACGGTCATTATTATATTGCTACATGATAATTGGGCAATTAGATAATAAAGCAAAATTTGACGCGGTATGAGGGCGGGGAGGGAGGCACGCATGGCGTGGCGGCACGCTTTGACCAATCAGAGACCGCCATCGAGCGCGCGGCTCGTGCGGCGGATTTCAAGCGCTATTGTTTTTGTTTAGTTTTGCATTGTAAGCGAATATGGACGGACGCGGATGGGTTTCAGTTTCGTAACTCAGTGCCAGCGCGAGTGTGTTAGCACTGAATTACGAAATTAAGATTTATTTTGCCTGAAGATGTTCCAGAGACAGAGATCTCGCTGAGAAAGTGTTGCAGAATGTCCTCTAAATGTGGAGGGAAAGGTTATAGTAGATGTGGTTGTAAAAATGGTTGGAAGTCTGATAAATGTAGATGTCGCCAAGCCAAAAAGGCAAAGGCAAAGGCTCGTGACTAAATAATATCAGCCGCTCGGGTCGATCTTTAGGTTTTAACCCGTGCTCGCCTAGGTTGGTCTGTGGATGGGTGACCATACATACACAGACATACAGAGTTTTGTCAGTGGCCCCAAAAGTCTGACACCAGTCTTACCAAGTCGTATCGTTTTTCCAGTATTAACTGGATTGTTGAGGTTAGAGAGGCAGTCGCTCCATGTAAAATACTGGTATTGAGCTGCATCCGGTTAGACTGGAAGCCGACCCCAACATAGTTGGGAAAAGGCTAGGCAGATGATGATGATGAGTAGGATTAGTAGGATAAGTAGGATATATATAGTAGGATAATAATAAGTCATTTCTATGAAACAATAGAATACATGTTGTAATTTTTTTGATTTTTTTAATGTTTAATGTTATATTTTTAATATGACTTCTTAAAGTAGAAGTCCTTAATGATTAATCCAAATAATGAGTCTGATTATTTAAATGGTTCAATATTTCGTTTATTTTAAGTTTAATGAGAATAACAATAAAAAATAGTAATTACATATGTTTGTATTATTCTGCCCAAAAGGTGATGGACAATATGTATAATGCCCGGTCAATTTGATTATTTGAATAATTCTTATCAAATTGCACTCTTATATTGGCCATTTTTCATAGTGACCGGGCATTATGTATAATGTCCAATTCATCACTTGGTCCATAACATATGTACACATACCCTTTTTCCACATTGCTTATCAAACAATAACTGTTTAGTTCTTCTCCTCCTTAAGTATTTACCTACTTAGTTTTGAAACCAAAATTGAAGACTTCTGACCACCAACACAAGCCACACCTGCTTTTTCACAACGAAGCCCTGTGTGTTATCAGAAGGAATTTTTCATACCAGCCATCAATGCTTTGCGCTTGCAACCAATTTTTAAGAGTAATTATCGATTATTAAATTGTATAATTAAATACTTTTCAGTAACAAAATGTTACAATTGAAAAATAAAAGAAAAACAGTTGAATTTTTCCATCTCTTTCCCTCCAAAAAGTAAAATTCAAACGTTCAAAACGAAACGCAAACCAGAATAATTTATAGTAAGTTACAAAATGGGAACACGGGAGCATATCCACATAGCGTTTGATTTTCATACCCGTATGCACGCGTTGGATTATAAAATCAGCGCGAGTGAATAAAACGGAACGCATCGATTTAGCTCAAATGTGGCGACTTCGCACGTTCAACGGTTTGACGCGGCATGTTGTCACACCGAACTGTAACGTTGTTTTAGTCTTTGAATACTGAATGGCTTACTGTAGGGTCAAGTTAGTAGATCACATTTGACACTTCATCATAATACAACAAAGTAACCTTGTAACAGCTGGCATAAAATGTTATTTATTTTTTCGAAGTTAGAACTTAGCACAATTGCTTAACATTTTTAATTACGATTACATATTTATTGTAATAATGCAAAAAAAAAACGCAACCTTTTGTTAGAACTGACAGATGTCAAATGTTATCTATTATATTGGCCCTACTAAAGGGAAATGCCAGCCAGAAATACGACATTTTAGGGAAGATTTCTTTCATGGTTCATCTTGATGTAGATATAAAACAATTGAAAACTCATAAAACTAATTTACGTACATGAACTCACGCCTTTTTACTATCTTTTTAATTCATTGTGAAACGACGTTTTTATGAAATTAAGTTTTGTTTATAAAGAATCTGTTATCAAAAACAAGCACATATCGTGTTAATTAGTACCTTCATTGAATGTCAAGATATGTAAATAATATTACCATTTACATAATAACCATTCAGTACTACTGTATATTTTAGACATGGTATTTGTGGCGGAGTTTTCTAACGTCCTTCGGTATTTTATTAGCGTACTAATGTAAAATTGATTATTGACAATCGAAAATACCCAAGTATTTTAGATATATATCCTTAAACTAATTATGACTATTAACATAGGAGTCAATTCACTCTTTCGAAAAGTATTTTTGTATTTTATCGCTAGCTATAATTTGTTGCTATTTTATTTTACTTACATAAGTACATACAAATTGGTACTTGTACCTACCCGATGCTAATGTTTCACTAATTCGCAACAAAGATTTTTGAAGATATACTCACGATAAACTTTTTTTTCGTATTTGATAAAATAAAATAGACGTGACAGTAAGTGTTAAAATGGACCGCTCGTCTAGTTCAAGAGTAGATAACGTATGAAATTGGCAAGTTTAGCATTTTGCTTCAATGCCTCACTGAGACAGGTGACTGAAACTATAATTATATTATCTCTTCGATTGGCAACAATAAAATATGACAAATTGCAATTCATTTAATAAAAATCCCTCCTTTTCGTGTTCATCCCTCACATAATACATTACACGACGGTGTAACAACAACCCTGTAACTTTGTATTTTGTAGTGTTTAGTGTCACCCCACATCATAGCATTTGAAATATGAACGGGTGGTGCGTGCGAGGGCTCGCGGGGGTTGTGGTGGGGTGTGTTGGGGGGTCTGGTGAGCAAATATTGGCAGATGTAAGTGGATGGCGGTGCAGCGAGGCGCCGCCACCCTTCTCGCGTTGTCACGTGACGCGAGTGACGTCACCAGACGCGGCCGCGGTCACTTTTAATAGTAGTGGTTGTAATTGTTATGATTATACTGTTACTGGTCCGTAATTTTTTTTGAGTATACTCATGTTGTTGTATGTAGAAATAAAAAAAAAACTGCGATGAAGACTAGTTTCACCTAAGTATTTAAAATCTGGTGCAATGAAGTAAAATATTAATCACGGGCTCAGTTTATCAGTTCAGTAGCATAAGCTTAATCAGCTTAGTGGCCTTAGTGCGGGTAGGTAGATGTCACATGTCTTTGAATATTCAGTACAAGATCATGCCCATAAAATAGTGAAGAAACCTTCACTATTTTATCTAATCTGCGCAACTAGTTCTTTTTAACTCGTAAAACGACAACTTAAGGTGATTACATGAGCTAAACGCGAGTTTTAAATAATTACTAAAAGATATGATTCACTGCTATAAACAAGACCAGAAAATATATGATATTCTTCAGGATATATGCTAGCATGATACTGTTTTGAAAACATAATACAATTAA
Organism: Xestia c-nigrum; assembly: GCA_916618015.1. Lineage (NCBI taxonomy): Eukaryota > Metazoa > Arthropoda > Insecta > Lepidoptera > Noctuidae > Xestia > Xestia c-nigrum. The sequence continues at coordinate 8,485,603 of OU745251.1, read as the reverse complement.
TTTGGCTCGATAAAAAGAAATCACGAACTTATCTCTAAAAATATCTTTCAAACAATAAAAAAACATACTAATATGCATGCGATCATTCTGATTTTTTGGCAAATAATTCTACAAGCAATATATTACCATGATACTGCTTCAGTTTTTTAATCCAATCAATAGTTTTTTTGTAAATCGATCGAAAGCGCTAATTTCGCGCTATTTGGACCGCAGTGGCTGACGTAATGTCAACCACTTTGTAGTGCAAGCTGATTAGAACTTTATTCTAACAACGTTTCAAACGAAGTTTGAACCACCACAAATAGAGTTGCTAATTTAGCTCGTCTAAGCGCCTTAATACGGTCATTTTGAAACCATGCCACATCTTATACTGTACTACCGCGTGCTTTGAAGGTCGACCACTATTACTTATAACACTGAATAGCTGTCGACCGTCAGAGAACTCCGTAGTTTATGGATACTTACATAAAGGGTGTAAAAACCCTCTTATCGAAGCCGAAAGACACTTGTTCTCCCCGTCATTGCGATATTTTTTTTTGTTCTACACCATACCTGGGAACCTTCTACTTACGGAGGTAATGGGGTTCAAAGTTTTAACTTTTTGTTTTTTTAAATACTTACATGTTTTAATGTATTTTTTTTACTAAACACCTCCACGACCCCCGTACTTATTCAATCCATCCATTAGCACAATGTTTTAATTGACACATACACAATTACACACACGTACATTGAGTTACCACAAAAAATGATTTTTCACCCAAATAAAAAATCGTTCCCGAGCAATAATTTTTGTATAAAGTTACTTAGTTTTATGTACGTAATACTTGGTTGACGGCTTCGTTATGAGGTTGTTTACACCCTGTATTGGTCTATTCACCTTCCACATTCTTCGGCCATATACTGAAAACAAGTACCCACAGTACGTACATCAAACTTGTACGCGTGGGTCTGTTACGTTTGCCCGTCTCATTAGCGTCGGCACTCACCTCATAATAAGTTGATTGAAGTGCAAAAACGAACGGCAACACCCGATTAACATAGTCGGGTTAATGCGTCACTGGTAACCGCTAAATAACCATTGGTTACCTACTGGTTTTCACTTAAAAATAACCCGTGTTGTTGTGAGGGTTCTGGGGTCATCATCATCATTCTCTTGCCCTTATCCCAATTTATTTGGGGTCGGCGCAGCATGTCTTCTTCCATACTCCTCTATTTTTCGTCATCTCATCAGACACTTCTTTTCTTACTATATCCTTCTTAACACAGTCCATCCATCGTTTCTTTGGTCTGTGTGGGTTCTGGGCTATCTCCAGAAAATGGATTGGCCAGAAGATATACAGTTTTCTTGGTATTTTAGCTGTCTTAAATGCGCTTTGACCAGATCTCTGTCATATCAACAGCGTTTTTAGTACAAAATTCGTCTTGAGGAAAGTTCTGAGTATGAATGTGGATGGGTAAAAGATTATATGATAAGAAAGGAGGTGTCTGATGTGATGACGACCCAAAATGGATAAGTGCAAGAGAATGATGATGGAAAAAATCGTCAAGGTGCAGTTAGGGGAGCACAAAGAGCAGGACAGTAGATGGGATATCTGCACAATCTGTAGTGCACATCCTTGAAGGCTCGTGTTGAGTTTTCTAGTAGCTGACGTTTTCTCGAAAGACAAGAAGTGTTGAATAATGCGTAAGCAAAACGAAAACTTCCAACGCTTAAATTTATTGGAAAACTTGCATTTCGCCCGCATCTTCTTACAAAAAAATTGTTTTCGGTTAGTTTTCATGATGTAAATTGTAAACATATGTTACTTCCTGATAATTAAGCTTTCTATTTGTGAAAAAAATGGTAAAATCGGTCCAGTAGTATCGGAGTTTATTCGGTACGAACATACAAATCGCCAAAATTCAAGTAGCAAGAGGCAAACAAACCATACTACGCCACCAATTAGTTATGAGCAATTTTTCATCAGAACTACACCAGCTCTTAACAACTCCAAAAATCATCTGGCTCTTCGTTTTTCTATGAAGCCACCTGTCAATGTAACTGCGATGACAATGTATCAGCCCGGGGAACTGTCGGAACAAACAAAATTAGCCGTACGCCGGCTGTCCGGCTGTTTGTCCGCGCATATAGACTTAGTAGTGTAATCTTACTTAACGCCTAAGGGCGAAAGTGTTGGGCGAACGCGGGATGTGAGAGTTATTGCTGTAATTGATTTTTCATTTAGTAACTTATGCCTTTTTGATTGCCCATTACATAAAGCACGTTATGCGGTTGGTTCCGGCTATCATTTGTAGATCTCTGACTGTCGTTACAGGTAGTCAGTGGCCCGAAAGTTTAACAACCAGTCTTACAAAGGGTATCGCTTTACCCAGTAATAACTGGGTTGTAGAGGTCAGATAGGCGGTCGCTCCATGTATAATTCTGGTATTCGAAGCCGACCCCAACATAGTTTGGAAAGACAAGACAGATGATGATAGCAGTTATACCTTTTGCCATGAAGAGTAGGCAAAACTATAAAACGCCATGTACTGCGATCTTGACGTACTCCTTACGATTCGTCGACGTTCTTTCAAGTAGTTATCACGGACGCAAAGGTACTGCGCAGCTGATCTTTCTGAAGAACTTGACTAATGCGGGTGTTCTCTTTAATTTGAATAGTAATTCATAGTACCTATTCTATTAAGGTCTTTTTCTGCGGTGATTTTTTTCTGCATCTAATTGCAAGACGAGGCAATCCGGCAATGCCGAAAAAAGGCAATTTGTTACGGCAATCCGTGAAGTATGTTCCTATGTAGGATTAGTTTGATGTCATGCCACGCAGACAGCTGATAGGTTGTAAAATGACCGATTTCTCTATCACAATATAAGGAGCAGACGAGATTTGTAAACCTCGTGAGTTTAGCTAGATGGTCAGCCTTCCCTTCACGATGAAGAACATACATGAGACCAAGAAATCGATAAAAAGACAGTAAACTATTAACTTTTGCTTCTGTTCTTTCCATGAAAAACTCCCTTATAATGTTTTACTCGTCTTTTAACTGGAGCCTCTCTTCCCGGCCGCCGCGGGAGACGCACCGGGCGTCGGGGGCCACGTGGTGGCTACCGGCCACCGTAGGTGCGGGCCTATGGACGGTTGGCTATGGGCTAGCTAGCCGTCCGTCCGTCTAACGACGACGACAGGCCGTGTCGACGGCGCGTTCGTGTTCCACGCGCGCCTCAAAGAGATGTCAGCATAAGGGGAGGGGCCCGCAAGAGCCGAAGCCTGTCGCGGTTGCGGGCTTGTTCGAAAGCGATACCGCGGCCCCGGAACATAAAGGGCGGGGAAAGAACATGGATGGGTTTTAGTCAGTAAAAGTCTGACACTCCCTCCCGCTCCGCCCAGAGTTGGAGAAGTCATTTGATGATTTCCCATCCTAAAAAAAAGCCCTAGCTACATTCATGAAGCTCATTACTTGCACCACAGTCAAATAGCTTCATCACCGCTGGCCATCGTCGGATAATATCTCGTGCTGTGTCCAAATCTCGCAGGATCCGAGGTTGCATTCATACGTCATTGTTAATTGCGCCGTAGTCTTGTCAATTTAGCTTCACGCAACTGACCAACTGACCATCTCACCCTACTGGAATAGCAAAAAAATGCTTGCAGAGACCATTTAGTCTTCATTATTTTAGTTAACTAGTTAGCTTCATATAAGTCTGCAAGGACCTGTTATTGAAACTTTTGTTGAACCTGATTTATATCGAGGTTTCTATTTTTAAGAATCCATTTTTCGTGTAGTCCATAATCTGGGTCTGAACAATTCGTCATTACAATCATCAGTCTACAGCAGTCCACTGGTGAGCATAGGCCTTCTCAATGGCCAGCCACTCAAGTCGATATTCAGCAACTCTCATCCAGTTGCTACCAGCCAGCCGGCGAAGATCGTCACTCCAACCAGCTTTGATTGATTTGATGAATTTGCAACAAGCAAAGTCACTATACTGGAGCAAAAACCAAATATATCATTGAACTTTCAATATAAATATCAAAAATACTTACTCAAAATATTGTAAATATTTTTATCTACCCAAATATCATAAACCCTCTCTAATGCGTTCAAAAACCATAGGCAATGACCAGCATTACCAACCTGCAGAAATGAACGGTACTGTAATGAACTCATAACGCAACTGTAAACAGTTGCGTTATGAGTTTTAAATTTGGAACAGGTGTCAAATTCAAGTGAGTGTGCTATTCTAGTACCACCTATATTAAATCAGATATCGATAAAAAAAAAAAAAACCCCAATTCAGTATGATTCTAATTATAAATCGCACGACATTTTCGATCTCGAGTGACACAAGAATAGTGACTTTGTTCGTTTGCCTATGATTTAAAAAAAAAGACAGATATCCGAAACGCTGCCATTTCGAGCTGTCATTTGTTCGTTAGCTTTTTATTTCCAGTAACCCATTCTTTATTTCTGTCGAAAATGAGTGATAGTGACTCAGAAATTGACATGAATACTCCGCCAGATATCGTAAATGCAGCGATGAATGCAACTAATAACCTGTTGGCACAAAAATCAAGGGCCAAGTAACAATGCAGGTCATTTCCCTATGGTTCCTGAACCCATCATAGAGCCCTTATGATATTTGGGTAGATAAAGTAGTGTATGCAACTATATTCATTATGCACAGTTGCATAAACTACTATTCCAACATCCAGACTTTTTAAAAACGCTTATAAAATCACTTTATTGCTCGGTGCTATTTTATCCTCATTCTGGCCACTTATTAATGTCACTATGTAGCTTAGGACGGCTGGTTCCGGTGTAAGAGATAGAGGCAATTTCGGCATTAACAGCGCCCACGGAATACCCGCCGGGGTGAGAAAGTTGTGGCGCTAAAATGTTACACGGTAAAGAGCTAAGGGCTCTGAATATTTTTGGCGTATTGAAGGGCAGACCACGTCTGATCATTAGATCGTGTACATACATTAAAAGTTATTTTGAACCATTGATTTTGGGATGTAACGTTAAGGAAATTATTTGCAAATTGAGTTCAACTTAAATAGACCGTATTTTAAAATCACAAATGTCATTCTTTGAAAGTTATTTAACATGGTTTAACTGCAAATACAGCACTGCAATACCAGTATTTCGAGAGCAGCGGTGGCCCAGTGGTGGCGGCCCCGACTTACGAACAGCAAGTCGTAGGTTCGAACCCAGGCATTACTTTGTGTAATTTATTTCATCACCGCTACTCTCAAAACGGTGAAGGAAAACATCGTGAGGAAACCGGCATGTCCTAGAACCAAAAATTCGAAGGTATGTGACATCTACCAATCCGCAGTGGGCCCACGTGGTAGATTATAGCCCATTCCCTCTCATTGAGAGGAGGCCGTGTCCCAGCAGTGGGAACATTATAGGCTGATGATGATGATGATGAACTGCAAATAATGATGTCAACAACCAGTCATTTGATTTCCTATCTTATTTTCTGATTTGCAACTGTTTTTTACTTAAGTATTTACTACAACTTTAAATGTTTTTCTGAGCCTGGTGACTACTAGTATCAAAATTACTTCTACCTGACCCTCAATCACCTAAAAAAAAGTTCAGCAACCTTAAACACTCACAAGATCTCTTTAGCACCAAAAAGCAGCATTTTTCAACCCTTAGAAAGGCGCGTGGTCAGCGTGTCGTGTCCCAGAATACATTAGCCGTAGTCAAACGCCGGCGACTGCACTTGTACGTACCACGTGAAATACAGCCTGTCTGTACAGACTGGGGGCCCTGGGATGTTTTTTGAAGATTTTACTGTGTGAAAAGTCCGAAATTTTAAAGAGATTTTGCGGCAGCATTATTGATTAAAGTCTGTGTAGAGTTTGGATGATCTAGATTAATTTTAATGACCATGCTACAGGAAAAACGTTAAGGGGGAAGTTCCATGGGTCATCATCTGTCTAGCCTTTTCCCAACTATGTTGGGGTCGTCTTCCAGTCTAAACGGATGCAGCTGAATACCAGTATTTTACATGGAGCGACTGCCTGTCTGACCTCCACAACCCAGTTGATACTGGGTAGTACGATACCAGTTGGTAAGACTGGTTGTCAGACTTTTTGGGCCACTGACTACCTGTAACGACTGCCAAAGATGGACAATAATAATTGACAGCCGGGACCAACAGCTTAACTTGCTTTCCGAGGCACGGAGGAAACTCGGTATGTAAGTGGTCACTCATCCACAGACCAACCTAGGCAAGCGAGGCTTAACCTAAAGATCGACCCGAGCGGCTGTTATTATTTAGCCACTGCTGTCATTAGTAACCCACAGAAATGAATTCCATTGAATAACTATTTCATGAAAAAGTAATTCAATGTAATGAACATAAAATTGACCTATAGAGTTGTATTGATCCTGCCGGGGTTGCGGGCCTGTTCGAAAGAGATAGAGATACCACGGAACATGAAGGGCGAGGAAAGGAACATGGATGGGTTTTAGTCAGTAAGAGTCTGACACTCCCTCCCGCTCCGCCCAGAGTGGGAGAAGTCATTTGATGATTTCCGAGTAAAAAAAAAAAGGGTTGTATTGATGATTTTAATGATAACAATTCTGTAAATACGTTTTACGGTCACGAATTATATTTTGTAAATGATTGTCGCGGACTGCCCTGGTCTGGCGCTTCCACCTTAATTCTGATACCCCAAGGTAGCTCGCGAAATCCAATTTTTTCTTACGTTTTTAGCCATTTGCAGGGCAGTGCTAAGTTGTATGTTGATTAAAATATCGGTCGCGACTGTAAGACGTATGCTTACAGAATTATAATCATCAAAATCATCAATACAACCCTCAAAGTTCATAAAAGTCGAGGAACGACTTTGACCGTGAAAAAATCGACTCTCGTTATGCGTGTTCGCTAGTTTGAAAAAAGTCAAAATAGCGGAAGAGAATCCGGCGACGCATCATACAAATATCTTCCAAAGTGTTTCTTTGTTTTCGAAAACTTCGTCATCATCATCATCAGCCTATTAATGTTCCCACCGCTGGGACACAGGCCTCCTCTCTATTAGAGGGAATGGGCCACGCGGGCCCAGAGGTAGATGTCACATGTCTTCGATTTTTTGGTGCTAGGACATGCCGGTTTCCTCACGATGTTTTCCTTCACCGTTTTGAAAGCAGTGGTGATAAAATACATTACACAAAGTAATGCGCCTGTCTGGGTTCGAACCCACGACTTACTACATTTCTGTGGTAACACCGTAAAGTGATTAAGCTAAGTAATTGATCTATACTCGGAATTTTAATTCGATTCCAGATTTGACAATTTCAGTGTTGCAACGTAATGACAAGTACTAAATAGTGACGTTGCGAAATTATTCGATATGGAAATGGAATATTTCCAGATCGATTCTTCTCGTTTATAATTTTACTCTCGTAAACTAAGTATATCAGGAAATTAAATATTTCCCAACCGATAGAATAGAATAGAATAAACTTTGTTGTACACTAAAAAGTAACACTGTAACACACTCATACATTCATTTTCTTCCACAACTTCAAAGGCCTCCAATTGCGCAGAAATTTCATTTTTCACGTATTTGTAGGCGTTGCAGATCATTACTTTTTCAGTAACAGTGAAAGCTTTTCGTGGACGATTTTTCTTGGGGACAAGAAAACATCCACGTCTTTTTGTGATGTACTTCGCTGAGGATCCATTTTGATGGAAAACCAAATCAAATAGATTCACTCAAAGTTCACAAAAAACTATAAACGTAACAACAAACACAACGTAACAACACTTTAACAAAAACCCAACAAAATAACAAAATATCGATTCGATTATCGATTTTTGTGTTCATCACTAAACTATTAAATGTGGTATCATTATTTCACAAAATGACAGTAGCTAATGTCAAATCTGGAATCGAATTAAAATTCATAGTATAGTAACAAAGTGTGTATTTTGTTGTTTCAGAGTTCTCTGCGAGCTTCGGAAGCAGACAAGCGTCGTATGATGGATCGCATCGTCAAACTGGAAGACGAATTGCGCGTTCTTAGAGTTACAAATGGGTTAGTGAACTTTTCTGTTTGTTCTAAACTTCTAACTTTTAAAGTATTGGTCAAATCGGTACCGACAAGGAACTCTGACTGTTGTTTTAAATTATCTCGTGTCTGATGACAGTTCGATTTTTGTTTGCTCCAGTTTGACTGTACCTTTACAATATTCCTAGGTACTTGAGGATTATTGTCACTATTTTGAGCCAGAAATCACAAAAACTTCTGTGAAAGCAGATAAATATTTGCCATTTCCCACTCATGTTTTAGTAGTCGTAAATGTTGATTGTGATTGTCCGTCGGTTATGTGCCATAACAATCACAGATCGTGTCGAATTAAATAACCAACCACAAGAAAATGAGAGCGGGCCTGTGCCTGTATGCACACAAGTGCACTAAATAATCGATATCGAGGACCATTGTTTTTTGTAGATTTATAATTCATCAAAATATTGTTTTTTCCAACAGTTTAGAGTCGAACGAGAACAAAATATCGAACGGTAACGCCGAGGAGATGGACGCTGAGCGCATGCGCTTGCGCCGAGAACTTGCAGACATGCGCAAAGCCAAGCAAAATGCTGAGGATCATTCTTATAAGTAAGTTTGTAGTCACTTTCCGTCTTATTACAGAATAGGGGTTGCCTCACGCCAGAGGGGCAATTCTCGTATTTATAAGAACGTCTAAAAACAATTTTTTATCTGTGAAAATTAAGCATCTTATACTGCCGAGTTCACTGACGGTCTGCCACTTTCACCCTTATGTCCTTAGTAATAAGGTTGAAAGTAGAAAGTGGTCGATCAACGGTGAATTCAGGAGTACGTACTTTTCATTTCTAGTACCATTTTTTGACATTGAATGTCGCGAAGATGAGATTGCTCGATTGGACATAAACATACTGGGAATTGGTTTTTAGTTTTAACGCATCGAGCCAGTTATCTTTTTTATTTCGACTCTTATTCCGACTGAGGTAAAGTTCTGAATACAATAAAAATCAAAACCTAGTTTTATATATTATTAAGTCGGATTCGGAGTCGTATTTTTTTTATTAAGTCGGAATACGGTTCAAAGTTAATAACTGACTCCATGGTTTGAGCCTTAGACTAAAGATTGTACAAGTTTTGTAATGAGACAATATTCATAATTAAGTAGTACGAATACCTATTTCATATTTTCTATCATAATATATATAAATTTTAGGTTTCCTGGGTGGGTATGTTGGCCTTGGTGATAGTAAATATATTATATTATGTTTAATATGTATGTTTATTATTGCTGAATATTTTTTTTTGTAATATATTCTGTATATACTGCTTATCATGTTTGGTTTGGTTAAAAAATATGTATACATACAGGGTGTAAGAAACATCGACGTGCGTTGGAATTTTTCGTCCATAAACAAAAAATTAATTTGCAATTACATATAAAAGCGAAATACATAACCAATCAAAATGTATAGAACAGCTAATCGTTCTCCCAGACTGAATAAATGGAAATAATTTACGCGTCGAAATTCCTTTACATCCTGTATTCAGTGTGGTGGCTGGTTTGAACTACAGCTCGAAAGCTTATTTATTTCTTTTTTTCTTAGTTAGGCTTAGTAGGAATTCACGCTGCTGAGTAGAAAATAATTAGCCTTGCACCTCCAGGTACCTAGTCTAAACTGAACTCGTGTTGCAGACTCGAACGTCTAGTAACACAGCTACGTTCCAAATTCAACGGGCTCCAACTGACGAACGGCCCCGATTCGTTGCCGAGCGATGCCGAACACGACACGAGCGTGCGTGCGCGCCGTACGAGCGTCAATTCGGCGAACGCCACTGTTGTCTTTGGGCCTGTTACCGATTTGTAGCACATGGAACTTGCGAATGCGGCCGTCGGAATCGCCGCAGACTTATTCTGGTCTATAATGTATAAGTTTTCATAAAAAGACTTAAATACACAGAAGAAACTGTAGTTTTTGTGATCACGTTTGAAAGTAATGCAGTTTTTTAATCTGTGGGGAAGTGTTTCGGTTTTAGAATAAGTGTGTTTTGCTGCACTTTTGTTTGTCATTGTTTGGAATCTCAGCCATTGGAATTGATTAATTTACTTCGTTTGTTACATGCGCCTTGAATACCGAACAAATTTTATACGTAGCAAAAAAAACAGGTTTCAGTATTTACCGATTATGAATATAACTTGCTTTTTAATTTAAAAAGACACTGATATAAAGGATGGATAATAAATAAAAAAAAGTTTGAAATACCTACAAAATTATGACTAAAATAATACGACCATATTCCTATAATCTTTCAAGATTTTCAAAGAGAAGAAATTATTCTTCAGCCTTGCAATACTTATTATGATGACATTACATGTTTTTATTGTTGTTTTTACTAACATTGGTGCTCACAATTTTATCACATTGTAATAATATAACATCACAAACAACTTTTAAATGATAATATATAATAATTATGAAAATATATTTGCTCACGTTAACGTTACCTATGTGATTTTGGTCTCAAAATTAATATTAATTTTATCTTGCTAAATCATAGTTGTCTAAACAATTTTATTGATTAGTTCTATTCACTGATTGATATTAAATGCAGTATTTACTTGTGCAAATTGACCGATTTGAAATAGGTACAATCGCTTCGAAAACTGTTATAATTATATCACATAATATCATAATTATAACAACAATGAAAAATATAAGTTCAACGTATTTTTTTTTTTAAATGCCGTGTACCATGTCTACTATACATTTGTTTTTAAATGATTGATTGCCTAAGAAATATTTTAAGTCAAGAAGGTTTTTTTCTGCGACTCAGTATTTCATATTTGACGACCCGATTGGCGTAGTGGTAGTGACGCTGCCTTTCGTTCTTAGGGTCCTGGGTTCGAATCCCGGTACGAGCAAATGTTTGTGTGATAAGCACGGACATTTGTTTCCGAGTCATGGATGTTATGTATACTAAGTATGTATTTACAAAAAACCAAAAAAATATATACCTACCTATGTAGTATATCAACTATCTAGTGTCTACGACACAAGCTTTGCTTAGTGTGGCACTAGGTGGCGCTGTGTGTTAATGTCCAGCGATATTTATTTATATTCAATTTGTTAAGTACAAATTCGTTTATTTATTTAACAATTTATGTACACACTATATAAAATATATAGAGAAGAAGAAAGGAACAGAAAATAGTACAAAGGTGATGCGTAATTGTAAAGAAATCTCGAAATGTCATTTTGGTCAATTTGCCCAACAGATTACCGACAAATACTGTCGCGATCATTAATAAATAAATAATAATAAATAAATAAATATCGCTGGACATTAACACACAGCGCCACCTAGTACCACACTAAGCAAAGCTTGTATCGTGGACACTAGATAGTTGATATACTACATAATATACTTTTTGTTTGTAAATACATACTTATTATACATATAAACATCCATGACTCGGAAACAAATGTCCATGCTCATCACACAAACATTTGCTCCTACCGGGATTCGAACCCAGGACCCTAAGAACGTAAGGCAGTGTCACTACCACTACGCCAATCGAGTCGTCACAAATATTTATTATTAAATGAATACAGACTCAATAACATGATCACCTTATCGTTTACCTAGCAATCAGCTCTTATTTACAAACTTGATGCACGCCTGTTGATGTTTGCAATTTTCGACCAATTGCCTTTTCACACCTTTACATTATAAGCGCTTTGATGTTTGCTAGAAGTCAGCACTATTTGTGTGCTAATGATTTTCTTAGTTTCCACGCAACATTGAAGCCACGTCAAAGCTCATTGTAGATGGCGTGGCTATAGCTGAGTCCCGATCTGTCCAATGAGGTCACGCTATTTTGAAATATGAAATGACGTTAACAGATTTTCAACCAATGGCGGTGTTTGAAACTAGCATTGCTTGCGACAATAGTTATGATTGACATTTTCAAATAGAAAACTTGGTATGTAAAACCATCTTTTTCCCGAGTCTTCGCCCGCATAGCTGTAGAAAGTTATCCCACAAGAATGTACCTACTAGTAACTAGAGGCATAATAAGCATCTTTGCATAAACAGTGTAATCATTTATAGGAAACCGTGAATCAGGCCTTAATTTTCGCCGTCGCAATTAAAACTTAGTTGAAATATCCTTGTTTCCTTAATTTCTGTTGTTTGTTTGTTAATTAATTGATCGATTACAGAATTCTGTGAATATTTTGTGTCTATATCAATCAGTGAAGTTTGTTTTATCTGTTTAACTAAACGAACAAACTACCATTTTCAATATGGCGATAATTTTGATTAATTGTTACGAAGCTGATATTGCGAATTAGGTCAATTAATATTGCGAGAATCTTCAACTAAATGCTTTGCTCAAACGATTGAAAAGTTAATTCGTATTATTTGACAATATTTAACCAGAAACAAAAAGTATACCTACTGTTTTATAGGTGCTCATATTATGTAACAAGAACAATAACCAACTTTATTAATTTATAGAAAAGGCTCATTTTTTAATGTTTTGTCTTAAAAATTAACAAGTGGCTCATATATTGTGATTGTGATGTTTGTGTTAAAATATTTTTATTTATCGAATTTAATTCTTTAGTTAAGTGTTTTTGTGTGTGATTGTACTTGTTTGCTCTCTAACATAACTTCATGTGTTTAATAAGCTAGCTACGTTAAAATGTAACACGAGTGAAATTATTATTAAAATTTAATATTAGTTGAAAATTAGTGTATGCCTAGTTTTTGAGGTTTTTTTGACCATAGTTCATCTTTTCGATAGTTACTCGTACAACATTGATTGTCATTAAAATTGACTGCCAATCTTAATAGTCAATTTATATTCAAATCACAACTGGCTTTATTTGACGATATCTGTATTGAATGTACAACGGGCTGGTGTCCGCAAGTCCGCAACTCCACGTCAAAGCGCATATTTTGCGTATGGGCTATATAAATAAAATTAGTCTACTACGCGGGCCCAGTGCGGGTTAGTAGATGTCACATGTTTCGATTTTTTGGTTCTAGGACATGCTGGTTTCCTCACGGTTTATTCTTTCACCGTTTTGAGAGTGGTGATGAAATGAATAACACAAAGTAATGCGCCTCTGTCTGGGTTCGAACCCACGACTTACTGTTCGTAAGTCGGGGCCGCCACCACTGGGCCACCGCTGCTCGACGATATCTGTAATGACTTTGATTAATGACTACGTGTGTCTATTTTCTTAATTATTAATTTCTTCGACAGTATTTGCGTTTCTGATCACTTACTTAGCTAAAAATAGTAGAAGATTTTATCGAATTAACAGTAATTGAGTGTCAGATCTCAGAAACTGGGCATTTACTCCTAGAAACTGGAATTGTATATTGTAGTTAGACTAAATATAAACCTGTACTTATATTGTAATAATAGAAGTTAATAATTATATCATATAATGCAGTCATATAACCCTGTTTATAGCTCTGTTTAATTATAAAAAATAGAATAACGTTACAGAACATGGAATTGTAATCGAAATGATTAGGTTAGAGAAATTAGCTAGATGAAACTAAAAATTACTAAATTATGTACAGTTTTAGATGTGTCACTAAAACGTAATTTTACATCACAAAAAGTTTATTACTTAGAAAATTTTCTAAATACTCTTAGAATAATGTTAAATAGCCGAGTTTTTGCGACAGCTGTGAGAGTAGGGGTACCATATCGTTATAACTCAAAAAAATAGGTAACTTAAAACTAAAAAGTTACCTATGTTTTAGTACTAGGTATAAATTAAGTAAGTATTATTTTTGAGCTACTCAACAATATACTTCTCAGTACATTCAAGATTTGAGATAGACTCAACAGTGAGCTAGCTTTCAACTAAAAATCATTAAAGTTTTGACGTAAGTCAATACCTTACTTGTGATCACAAAAACAAAGAAATATTGTAATCCACTGACTAACCTCGTTGGTTTAGTGGTTGTAAGCGCGACTGCTTTGCTAGAGACCCTGGCTTCGATTACCAGGTCCTGCAAAGTGTTAATGGAATTTTTCATTAGAAGTTCATCAGTGGCCACGAAGTCTGGCTAAATGTGGGTCTACTGGAAGTAAACCTCTGCTTGTCTCCTCAAGAATCACAGGCCTGATGTTATAGTATTTATCCTACAGATATTAACACATTACTATTCGCACTGTTATCGCAAAAACATAGGCCTTTATACTACAACTATTTCTGATACTACCTACTTAGATAGGTTAGGTACCCCGAAATTGTACCCCTTGTAACACTCATCAACCCCACTAACCACCGACTTCATCGCATTAGACTGATTTTAACTAATTTATTAACTACATGTAAGACACATACCAAATTGGAGATTAAGTGAGAACGGTTAATTTATTTAAACTTAGGCTTTGTAGTTAACTGTCTTAGGTCCATGTTCACCGAAAAAATAACCGTGTCATTATCTAAAAACAGCTGTCACTGTGACGTGTTCCCATACAAAAATGCATTTTAAACAGCTGTTTTAGATAATCAGTCTGTCATCTCCTTGGTGAACATGGACCTTAGTTTTATTTGCATCTGACTAAATAAACTTGTTCAATATTTTTATTGTTTATAAAGCATTAAAAAAAGTATACTTACTTTCAAAATGGGATAAATTGTTTATGGTAAAATCGCGGACAAACATACTAAAATGTACGCAAGAACCCATTTTTTTATGTCGGTTAAAATTAACATTGAACAATATGACATCATAAAGAAGATTCTATTAAAAATATTTTGTTAGATGCATAAAAACTATTTAGGAACCAATATCTATGCGAAAAATAAAAATAGAGTTTATATTTAGATATCACTAAATAATATTTCGGACAAAATAGTATTCCAAATTAATGTCATTGCATAAATGCAGGTATCATATAGTTCAGAATTTCCATTATAGATGCTTGTGTATTTTATGTTGAAGCACATTATGTAAATATTTAATCACGCTATTTACAATATGATATATATTATGAATGGTTCGTTTTGGAGTCATAAGAATGTCTGTTTAATAAAAACCTGTTGAGAGATATACGAAAAACTCTACTGTCCCATACCAAAATTCAATACACTCAAAATACAGTTAGTTATTTAATAATCTAGTACTTTTTACAACTTAATAATACCAATGGTAGTCAGTGGCCGAGAAAGTCTGATAACCAGTTTTACCAAAGGGTATCCTGATACCCAGTATTTACCGGGTGGGTTGTGGAGGTCAGATAGGCAGTCGTTTCATCTAAAATACTGGTAGTCAGTTCTGCTGCATTCGGTTAGACTGGAAGCCGACCCCAATATTGTTCGGAAAAGACTAGGCAAATGATGATGAAATATGATTGCCAATAAATTCACAGTGTGTATGCTAAAATTAGTACTGAATATCTCAGATTTGTTCTTCGTCACTAACTCCATATTTGGAATTATTCTTTAAAACCTCCAAGACGAGCCACAGTATATAAACAATGGTGCCTTAACTATGTAACTTTGTCCGCCCATATAAGCATATTGTTGTATTACTGTTGTACAGTGCCATCACTACGCACCGCTTCTTATCGACTATCGATATCCCATAGTGCTGTGAATATTATCGACTATTTTACAGATTCATGTTTTCTTGCTGAAATAATGTATATTGTAAAATCTTGTGCTATTAGATGTTGAGTAAAATGGGAACTGTAATATCTCATGTAGGTGCATTAAATTAAATATAATATAAATGTAAAAAGTTACAATGGAAATAGAATTGTATAATCAATACTTACTCAACTGAAATGACTAAACCAAATACCTACTTGTAATTTTACACGTTTTTACATTATTTCATATACATATGACGATACGAAATAGTTAATAAAAATCTTTATTTTTTTTCAAGAAGACATGTTACTATTTTGCACCCGAGTGTACCTAGAACCTAAAGCTAGAATTCCTCCTGCGCTGACGCCTGTCGCGTACGAGTATACATTGTGTAATGTGTAGCACCACACTGAACGACCTGAATGGCGTAGTGGTAGTGAAGCTGCCTAACGTTCTTAGGGTCCTGGGTTCGAATCCCGGTAAGAGCAAATGTTTGTGTGATGAGCATGGATAGTTGTTTCCGAGTTATGGATGTTTATATACAACATTGTTTTTTGTTTATACTAAACCCGAAAAGGGGTCATTGTACTCATCATTTTGAACAACTTTTTCTATGGGACGAACCTTGAAATCGCGAAAAAAAAAATCAGCTGTTCCCTACATTTTGACGAGTTATGCGAACATAAATGTAGGGAACAGCTGATTTTTTTTTCGCGATTTCACGGTCCGTCCCATAGAAAAAGTTGTTAAAAATGATGAGTACAATGACCCCTTTTCGGGTTAAGTGTAAACAAAAAATAACCCTGTATATAATAAGTATGTATTTGTAAACAAAAAAGTATATATGTAGTATATCAACTATCTGGTGTCCACGACACAAGCCTTGCGTAGTGTGTCACTAGATGGTGCTGTGTGTTAATGTCCAGCGATATTTATTTATTTATTTATATTCATACTGCGAAGTTGCCGTCAGGAGCGCGTATTAGCTATTGTTTTTCTCTCTGATGTACGCGACCGACGCGTCAGCGTGACAAGAATTCAGGCCTAAACCTTACTGCCAGATGTGATACTTGGAAATACTCGTATTGTGCTATAAAACTCATGTTTTGTTTCATACACATTGCCTATGTTTATAATAGTTATTGATAATAGTATGACAGGGGTTATAATAAACTATATAATACAAAATGTTTGTTGTTTTTATTTGGTGATGAATCGTCTGTGTCCTATGCCCCGTTCAACATCGGCGATGATGATGATGATTGGAGCTCGGTCGCAAGTGCGACTTCTGAGCACGAGATCCTGAGTTCAATTCCTGGGTCAGGCATATTGTTATAGGATTTTTTCACCAGGAATTACTTAGTACCAGTCACGCTATTTTGAAATATACTATGACTTTCACAGTTTCTATCTTTAAAATCAAAAATCTAAATATTTCTGCCAGCGGCTTCGCCCGCGTGATGTTTCATTATTGTCCCATGGGATCTTAGTACCGGAATAAAAAGTATCCTATGTTTTAAATCCAGGTTATAAACTATCTGTGTGCAGAATTTCAACCAAATCAGTTCAGTAGTTTTCGCGTGAAAGCCTAACAAACAAACTTACATTCACATTTATAATATTAGTAGGGATAGGCCTTATGGGGCTCACTTAGAAAACGAATTGGTAGTTTCATCAATATGATTATGTTATAGCATTTTTATTTGAAGGTGTATATGTTACTGTAAAACCCCAAAGTACGGTAAATCTTAAGATTTCCCAGTAAATTCTAAGATTTACCAGCATGAGTTGGTAAATGTCCGAATTTTATAAAAAAGAGACAAAATTTCGGGCTTTTACCAGCAGAGTTTGGGAAATGCTAAGATTTACCAATGATGGTTGGTTAATGTTGGTTATAGGAATAAAATAATGACTATTTCTTAATCGTTTATTTTAATTATCGGTCAGTCGCTTTACGTAGTTTTAATTATATTTATGATGATACAGTTTTAATGTTATTATTTTTTATTACTTTTATTATCATGTGTGTTTCTTAACCATTTATTTATTATTAATAATCAGTCGCATCATTATAATTTGACTTCTGTTTCTTTAGGCAAAGTCTCAAATAGGTCTTAATAGCCTTTTTTTTCTGACTAAAACCCATCCATGTTCCTTCCTCGCCCTTTATGTTCCGGGGCCGCGGTATCTCTTTCGAACAGGCCCGCAAACCCCGGAAGGCTTCGGCCCTTGCGGGCCTCTCCCCTTATGCTGACATCTCTTTAAGGCGCGCGTGGAACACGAACGCGCCGTCGACACGGCCTGTCGTCGTCGTCGTTAGACGGACGGACGGCTAGCTAGCCCATAGCCAACCGTCTACAGGCCCGCATCTACGGTGGCCGGTAGCCACCACGTGGCCCCCGACGCACGGTGTGTCTCCCGTGGCGGCCGGGAAGAGAGGATCTCTCTCTCTCTCGTTCCGCCACCTCCTTCGCTAGCATGACTGCTTCGCAGAAGGAGGTGACGGCTTCCCATTCCGTCTCGCTCCGGACCATGGATTGAACCAGGGCCGGACGCGAGAGGTCGCCGCCGCCGATCGCCGCTACGAGGACACGGCGGTGCTCCGCCCACGCAGGGCAGACTTCCACCGTGTGCTCCACCGTGTCCTCCGGTCGATCCTCGCAGTGGAGACACCCGGGCGTTTCCTCCCGCCCGATTCGGTACAGGTACCTTCCCGAAACATCCGTGTCCGGTGAGGACCTGCGTCAGGCGGAAGGTGGGGACGCCGTGGCGCCTCTCCAGCCACTCCTCAAAGAGGGGACTTACCGTCACTATCGTGGCGTGCCCTGCACGGGGTTGCGACAGTCGCTCTCTCCATGTCGCCATGAGATCGTGCCGGAGGTCCGTCCGCGGAGCGGCAATTTGCCGCGGCAGCGGAGTTTCCCCCCGGCGTAGTACTTCCGCGCGCCACTCATGCAGGCGCGCGAGGACTATCGCCTCCAGATCCAATGGCGGCAATCCGGCAAACAGGCCCGCCGGTGCCGAAGCGGGAGATCGTGCGGTACCCACGGACCATTTTTACGGCCACCACTTTCTGGGGCGCGTTCAGGTAATGGGCGGCTCGCCGCCTCAAGGAACGCGCCCACACTGGGGCCCCGTAAAGGGCCATGGACCGCACGACCTCCGCATAGAGCCTGCGGCAGGAGGCGTTTGGCCCCCCAAGGTTGGGCAGGAGCCGCCTGAAGGCAGCCCCGGTCCGTTCCAGCCTGTGGGCCAAACGTCGGAGGTGCTCCACGAAGTTCCACCGGCTGTCGAGGACGAGTCCTAGGTACTTCAACGTCGATTCGACGCCGATGGATACCCCTCCTACCTCCTACCCATGAAAGCACATGGCCTCGGACTTGTATAATGCCACTTCGAGACCCAGTTGCCGGATCCTCTCTACGACTATCGTAACCCCGCGTGTCATATTGTCGGCCGCCCGGAGGTCTTAATAGCCTCAAATGTTAAATTTTTATACTTGCGGTTACATTCCATTATCATTTTTGTCCTCCCACCGTGTCCAAAAGTAACGTGTATTTCTTCAAGAACGCTAAACAAGTCTTTGTAACAAACGTAGGTAATACCTGACTTCACCATTTTTTTCTTTCATTATATTCAATTTCGTTTTTTAAACGAGCAAAACGATGAACGAACGAATGAAGCGCGTGGAGGAGAGCGCGCTTTTGTGGGGGGCTGCAGAGTGCTCGCGAGTACGCCACAGTGATCTGACACGTTTCGATTTGTATTTTTTTTTACATTTACCTCTTCTCTGGGGTAAATCTTAAGATTTACCGAGTGTATGTTGGTACATGTACAAAATTAACGATGATCATAGAACATTTCGGACATTTACCACTGAAGCTGGTAAAACTTAGGTTTTACTGGGAAATTTTAAGATTTACTGCACTTCGGGCTTTCACAGTAACATATATAAACTATTTTTATTTATTTTATTAGTACTTATGTATGGGGGGCATACATAAGTACTAATGCTGTAACGTACAGCGTAGGGCCTACAATAGGTCTTATTGGTAAACCATTAACATTGTAGAGAGGAGACAACGCAACCTATCACACATTTCCAAAGTTCTTCATATAAATCAATCCCATTCATGTTTTATGCGTTAATAATGAGCAGTTCAATTACGTTTTAACCCCAGCCTTCCGTAACTAATTTATATAAGAGCGAACCAACAACAGTATTGTTTCTATTATTTTTGATCGTTTCCAATAAAAACAGTGCAAGCGTGCGGGGTGCGTCGCACGCGCAGGTCACGTGACGGCCGCGTGGCGGCGCCATCTTGCGCGATGGGTGGGAACTTCCGCCGGAACGCGTCATCGAATGCATTGTTGTGGGAAACGTTATCAGAGGTGCGATGCTCGTTAGTCTAATTATATGGTTCAAAGTATTTTGTACTGGAGTGGATGTTATGTAGGGTAAACTGGGTACGGTTGAAACAATTTAGCTTTTATCGTTTATAATTTTGTTGTTTATAAACCGAGTGACGATTATGATACATTAAATTCAAAAGTGAAGTTTTGGTTACGATATGGCTGTATCATTATAGTTCCCGGGTTATTATTTTTAGAAATATATGAAATTTAAAAAAAAAACGGATTTGTTGCAACCGTCCCCATGCCAGGGGCGGTTGAAACAGCGATTGGGGTCAGTTGAAACACATACAAATAATACAATAAATACTAAGGAAGCATGTTTTATTTACCATTAAAACTAATTGAGGCACCACATAACAACATAAATCAGTCTTTAAGGTTTTATCAGCCTTTAACGAGTAGTAAACAATTAAAGAATTACACATTTACACATTTTGAATGAACTAAATAAAAACTTTTTTTTTAAATCAAATAAACATTCCAAATAAACTAAAGAAAACACTTCTTAAATCAAATAAACATAAATAAGAAAGAAATAACATAAAGAAAACAGAGCTTAGAGATTAATCAGAGTATTCAGATTCGCAATTGTGGCAAACGTAGCTAAGACCACTACTTTACGTAGTGTATCTCCAGCTTTTACCTCCTCATATGCATTACTATAGCTCGACATGTTAATTTCCCCTATGGAAGTCTTCCTCACTCGAACTCTCGGCATCTACAAAAAATAAACATTTTGTTTCAACCGTACCCACAAAAAATGTTTCAACCGTCCCCAACACCGCTTTTGGTAGAATATACTTTATAGTTACGACAGTAATAATAACACAGTAAAAAGAGTCACTATCCCTTATTCTACAAGCTTCATAATAATCACAAACACACACTCAATACATTCACTTACAGAGAACAGATAATATAAGCGTTAATGTCAGAAGAAAAATACTTACTTTTGGGTAATAAAAAACAATATGGCGTCCTGCACACAACAACAACGCGTGGGGAGCGGCGCGCTACTATATTCGCGTTCGGAACTGCCGTCCGCTTCGTTTTCCCCTTGCCTCCCTCACTCCCCGCGTAACCGTTTACGAGATATTTGCTCTGTTTCAACCGTCCTTTGTTTCAACCGTACCCAGTCTACCCTATCTGTAATTGTAATCAAATGGATTGAGTGTTTTAAAGGACAGGCTGTGGGAAAGCTTTTTTTGTGGTAGGGAAAACCGAATTTCACCTTTTTTATCGCCAGATCATAAATGCACTCTCGCCAAGCCATAATTTCACCTATTGTGTCGTTTGGCGTACAGCGCCTGCTTGTCATTGTCACGTATATGTAACTGACAGTCAAAAGATTAATCCTCGCATTCTAAAATCTTCAGAAAAAAGATCAGGTATGGATGGTACCTGTTACCTATTTGCATGTCTAGCAAACCATTCACGTGCAATTAAAGTGAAGGCATAATAATAATATAAGTGAATGACATGGCTTAACCCAAAAAAATATGCTTATGTATTAACAGTACGCCAGCCTTAATTTGCATTAATAATTCTTAAATAAATAATAAAATATATACGCATGATTGGCCGCTATTATGACAATGAATATTTGAGTTGCGGTGTAAGCAGACAGGGCGGTCAAATAGCGTCACCGCAGCGATATGGAGGCAACAAATCGGGCACAAATCAATTGCCACCGTGCCACCGCATCGCATGTTACCTCCACATCATTATTGATCATGAATTAATTACACTTTGTCGATTGTTTGTAGTGATGTGATGAATATCGATAAGTTAAGGACGTCTTTATTTTCTAGTTGCAAAAATTTCAATCAACTCGGCCACCTATTTAAGTTCTTCGGTTAAGTCTTACCAATACGCAATCTTTAGTCCAAGTCCAGTATCTTCGACTGTAAGATATGGGATCGATAAAAGTTTCTTTTGAATACTCAGTTATTACAATTTTCTTTTCTTTTTTCTTCTTTCCTCCTGTCCTGCATCATGTGTGGTTCCACCTGCATTCTGAGGGGCCTGTCCGAGGCGACCACCAACGCTATCGAGGTGGCGGAGTACTGGTCGAAAATAATTTACTTAATTTAAAAAAGGGGTCGATCTGATCATTTTTACAGGGCCAACTTGGCCCATGGTGGTCATGCTTATGGTGGTGAAATCACACAAGACAGAAAGGTATGGAAGAAGGAAGGGGAGGCCTTCGCCCAGCAGTGGGACACAACGTAGGCTAGCAAAAAAAGGGGGAAATCATCGACACGACGAAGAAGAACTTTCTATATCTACGTAATTAGTGTTAAGACGCAATTTTGCACTAGGCGAGAGACGCGTTTTAAAAAAACCAGACATAATGTAACCTGTCAAAAACAAATGGAATTGCTACCAATAGAATGATTCTCCAATGATAATAAAAGCACAAACAAACGGAAGTCAAAACACCAATGCTCATTCCATACCACTATTCCGACACTGGCTCTAGGCTGCATAGTCAGCTGATTGTGCCCGACTGACTGCGGTTGGTCGGGCTTCCTCTCCCATCCCAGAGCATGTCTTTCCTTATAAAATCGTGCCGCCTGGTATATCCGGCTTGTCCCGCTCAGGCTTGCTCCTGGCTGGGTATGGTGCTCAATCATCATCATCATCAATTGCATTGTCCCTTAAAATGGTAACAGCATATTTATATTTTATGCTGGAACCATATCAACCGAATCAACCAAATCATGTTGTATCATATGACGTTTCACGATAGTAATAATTGGCTAGATTGCATCATTTTCGTTGTGATCGTTAGGTATAACACAAAAAAACCATATAACACAAATCTAAACTAAACTCAAATAGTCAAGAATTTCCTTTCGACATAGACAATTCTACATTTAATAGAAACTCCACAAATTGTGAGACGACGAGCGACGCGACGTCAGAGCCCGCGCGGGCGTCCCGTCCCTATCGCAATGAATATTGTATGTTGCAATTTGTATAATTTGATTAAGCCCCACCTGTGCTCGGAGTTTCCAAACGTTCCCCGTGTACGTTGGTAACGTTATTTAATTTAACTAACAGTAGGTATGAAAGATTTTTGAATTTCCTGTTCTGTAACTGAGAGAAATAGTTACATAGAAATGTTTTATTTTAATTTACTTGTCTTTGATTTCGCGCGATGTTAGATAGAGTACCTAGGTTAGACTATTGGATACTTTCGGGACGTAAGTGCCAAAGTCACCATAGTCATTGTCGCCAGTGGCGTGCTGAGGTGCAAACAAAACGACAAGCCTAAGGCAAGCTTACTGTTCAGAAACCCTATTATCATGAAGAGTAGTGGGTTACAAAGGGCAAGCCTAGCTTTTAAGCTTCTTTGAAAATACCTCCCCGTCTTCCTTAATCGTGTGGTTAGTGCCTAACCTGATCAACCATACACGCGGGCTTGTGGACGGTGAGCTATGGGTTAGCTAGCCGTCCGTCCGTCCAATTACGACAGGCCGTGTCGACGGCGCGTTCGTGTTCCACGCGTGCCTTAAAGAGATGTGAGCATAAAGGGAGGGGACCGCAAGGGCCGAAGCCTGCCGGGGCTGCGGGACTGTTCGAAAAAGATACCGCGGTCCCGGAACGTAAAGGGCGAGAAAGGAACATGGATGGTTTTTAGTCAGTAAAAGTCTGACACTTCCTCCCGCTCCGCCCAGAGTGGTAGTCATTTGATGATTTCCTATACGAAAAAAAAAACGTGCCTAACCTGATGTCAGAGTTTGTAAGCTGCCTCTGACTTTGCTTTACATGCCGTCAAGAAATATATCTTAGGCATGCTGGTTTCCTCACAATATTTTTTTTCACCACAAGTGACATATTATATGCACAATATGCACAAACATCCGAAAACTCAGAGAACTTGAGACCTATGACTTGGCAGTACCTGATACCTCCAGCGATGTATCTAACTGCAATGCCACCGCAGAGAAATGTCTCACATGGTAGTAATTGTAGCGAGGACAATCTTAACCTCCAAACTGCAACACAGCTTACACAGTGTTTAGTTGATGGCAAAAATACCTACTTAGTTATAATAAGAATCCTGGAAGTTCCCTCTCTGATAAGTCATGTTCATGATTGATAATCATCACTGTGTATTCGCCAGCATACTAAGTGCTGACAATTCTGATGTAGGTGACTGGCTGTGGCGTGCTCCATATCACAATATGTGGAACAATAATCATCATCATCATCGTTTTCTGGCCCTTTTCCCAATTCATTTGGGGTCGTCGCAATATGTCTTCTAGTCGAAACTAGAAAGTCAGTCTAACAATAACAAGGGATGAAAAATTTAATACGTACCTTTCCAATGCCATAGTAATTTGATTCGTAGGATATTATTAAATTACCAAGCGTCGGACGTGAGAGTGCATTTTGTGCAACATGCGCACGTGCCCAATGCTATTATCACACCTGCCGGCTTTTAGTGAAACATAAATTATCTAAAGCTGTTAAAATATTCGAATGTAGTCAGAAAGTATCGCCGTCAGTCGGGTAAAGTATTAGTATAGTGTTCCACACAATTACTTACTTTATTAGTCGGAGTAGACATCAATAGAATGTCGTAATGCAGACTTCGAAGTGGAAATAGAAATTTTGTTAGTTTGCTGGATAAAAACTACCTCGGGGAATCCGCTGGATGCGAGTCGTACGGACCGGTCAATGTGGCGACACTTAGGGGAGGCCTATGTCCAGCAGTGGACGTCTGTCGGCTGGGATGATGATGATGATGATGAGTGGGTTAGACTACTGGTAAGCACTTTTGTGGTAGTACACCACAGATCTCTATTTTAGGTTAGTTACGTATTATTCAACAAAATATGAGTGCTTGGGTCTAGATTTTTTACGATTAAAACTTCTTATACTTATTTTACTAATATTTAAACACGAGTAAATCTCCTCTCATGCGCTTAATTTCAGTACTATCAGTGTTACAATCTTCTATACGTCTACATGCATAATTTCCTCCCTTATCATATAAACACATTTAACTGGTGGCTATCACGCTGCCGCACGCGTATTTAATCAATCAGCCACCCCTAATGCTTATCATGCTTCCCATCCCTACAAATTACATATTAAGTACGATGGCAACACTAAAAAAGCGCGCGCTGTCAAACTGACAGTTATTGTTTCTAACCCTCTCTGGTTTAAAAAAATATTGCCGTTTGATCAGGGGTTGTGGATGTTCGAGTGGGTTCTGTATCGGAATAATATGAAACCTACGTTATTTTTTTTTATTCCTTCTTTTCTAGTTTGATCTTGGCGTTGAAATACGAGCAAAATAAACATAATTTTAGGAGTAGTGGTGAACTTATTGTGGGTTTTCTTTATGCTAAGCTTTAGTAGGTACGCATTTTTTTAGAATACCTATTATCTGAATTTTTCAAGTGGGCGTGGATGACCAAATCCGAAATAATGAGGAATAGCGAAAAATAGCCCATATACCTAGTCTCGAGCCTGGTTTTGAAGAAAACTAAAACATTGGATTTTTGAAAAATCAATATTCCTAGCCATAGATACATATGTAACTAGATTAGCAATTACCACGCCAAGGCGTTGCCACGGGACATATGTACGGATACATATGCGTCGCTAACGTAAGTTCAGTGTTCTGTTAGATGCCTACGGAAGTGACACAGGACAAAATATGTGTAAATGCGTATTGAAAGAGTGCGATTTAAAATCACAAACACATAATTAATTAACCGGAATTACTTTCTATACTTAATTTTATTGTTTCTGAGTTTTTATAATGATTTACATCAACGTAAAAACGCAATTTATTAATTTACATTTTGAATTTTGACAATTAGGTTTAGTGTTACCAGTAAAACTTAGTTTTAGTTTCCAACATTTGTGGGAGAATTTTTAATTGATGAAATAAGTGCTTCGTATTTTTTTTTATAACAACGCTGTACGGTGCCTAAAGATGTAACACGCCGTGTTTAGTGGGTGGAAATAATCCAATAGCTGAAAAAAGAGACTGACTGACTTTTCATTTGCTTTTTATGTAATCGCATAGCCCATATTGTGTGAGTACTATGTACGAGTACTAGAAAGCTATCATTCACTGGAAACCTACGTCATTTCTTGAATTGAATGTGCCCTCGCGGTTCAGAGTATGTCATGCTCGCTGGAATGTCTCGCTGATAGTGGCGCGTGTGTCAGACCATTTAGTTCCCTTCAAAATGGTTGAGCTGAATGCTGCTGATCCATGCGTCATGCTCGTGAACGGGCGCTGTCAGTTGTGACTGGACATCTCCTTAGTTGCCATGGCTAATTTGAACGAATTATTTTGTTTTTACTATGGACACTTTAAACGTGCATACCTTGCTACATTGTTCTCGCATAATATACCATCTAAACATGAATGATGTAACCAAGATTTTGTAACATTAATTTTGATTTCAAAGATTGTCCATGGAGTTTCTTGCCCGTTCTTCTCCATAGAGATCTACGCTAGGGAATGGGCAACTACAGTACTTTCACAGTTTTTATGTCTTGTGACTGGGACTGTAGCTATATTTAATTTTCATCTTTGTTTCGAAAATTCAAAAGTGCCTGTAATTGGCCTACTTGCAATAAATGCTTTGATTTTGATTTTTCTCATTTTCGAAGCACTTCCGTGATCAAGACAAAATAGATCCAAAAAGCGAATGTGTATATAAATTAATAAACGAAATAATAATGTTATAAAGAGAAAAGGTTTTTATTGTTTGTGTGTTTGTTACGATTTAACTCGAGAACTTCTCACTCGATTTTAAAAATTATTTCACACACAGCTACATCTTTAGCCAGTAACAAAGGCTTTAATAATTATTTTCGAGGATGAAGTCACAGGTGAAGTGCTAGTTAGTTAAAAACTTTTAATATATCCAAAAAGAAATATGCAATTCGAATATTTTAAAGTTAATTTAATTTATAAATGTATTAAATATTTTTAAGGCTTAAAAAGTTGGGTAAAATTTCGCATGAGTAGGCCACCCCATCCCACCATTGGAAGTTTATATTGCCGTCTTTGTCTAATTAAGGCGACGGTATTGTTCTTGTGACTTGTGTAAGCGAGACAAATATACGTTCACTTTGAAATGTTAATGGTTTCAAAGCTACGTCGTCGCGTTTAAATGGTGGTTACACTTTTTTTGACAATTTTGTTGAGGTTTGCATCTCTAGTATATATAGCTCAATGTTCCTAGCCAAGAAGTAAACCTGTTGATTTTTGAAGAAAAAAAACGAATGTGTCCATCATCCAACTTGCTCAAACAAATTATAGGTACCTTCATGGGTCCAAACACAACCTCAGTTTTACCCACATCGTACGGAACTCCAAAAACTAGTGATGTACCAATCACAAAGCGGAAGCTCGAACATACGCATATGATTATAATGATATTTTTACAAGCATTATTTAACGGGGAGGGCACCGTGTGACCGGAGGGAAGAGGGCTTCACTCCAGGTAGAAAAGGGGTGTTTTTAAAGGGATGGTGCCGTAATGGGCTTAGAGGCAGTTTGATGCGTGCACACCAGGTGCCCATTGTGAGGATTCGGATGATAAAAGCTGTGACCAATGGTATTTGATACGTTTATTTAGCTGTTGTAAAGTCAGGGTCGTTATCTTGTTAACTGGTTATGGGGCTTCTATTTAATGCAGTTTATGAAGGGAGTTTTGGCTTCCGTTCAGGATTCCAATGTAAGATTTATTTTAATGCTTTTGGAAGACTAGCGAACTAATGTGATAACTTACTCAGCCAAAACGAATCAAAACGCGCCATTGATTCTGGAAAAAGTAGTTAATGTCTATTCCGATTAATCAGACACTTATTAGGCGAGTGTTCAGGTTTCTGTTGTAATTATTACACAACCTAGAAACATAGAAACATGATTAAAAAAAAACACTGTAAAATATCTGTAGGTCCTGTATTGTAAGTAAATAAACATATTTAGGATTGAAGGGACACCGGAGCACAAACGGTTACAACCTAGGTACTCATTGAGTACATCCTTTCGACCACATACAAAATTTTCATCGATATTTTTTTTGTAAAAATCTGTTGTCTTCCAAAAAACGGAACTTTAAAAAAAATACCGATGAATCGTTTTTGCGTCGCGTGTCTTCCGTTCTACCCTGTAGGGTACCTATTTAAATATTACTTTCTGTGCTACCTATCCTAAAGTAATGTACCTACCCTACATATAATTTAATTACTAAAACACATATTTCTAAATCTCTATTACTCAATCTCGGATATTTTACATTGTTCAAAAGATCATTATCTATCCAGACCCCAATATAAACAAAATGGTTGTTCAATTACATGAAGTGAGTGTGTGACCCTTTTGAGGTTTTTTTTAAAGTACCTATCGTGCTATATTCCGACCACAATTACTTTAAGCGTGTGAATAGATAATGAAACAGGGATACCAACCCTTAGGATGGATAAATAGAGTACAAAATTACTTAGTAAAAATTTTATAGGTTATGTCGAAAATATATTTTGCGCGGGAACTTTGTGCGCGCTTTTCGTTCAGAAACCGGTCACTCGTGACTATTGAAGTGGGTGCATAGTGTCCGGCACGCGTAGTTTTTTCTTTGTTTATATTTAATTAATTTAATAATACTTGTGACGAATCTTGGGGGTTATTGAGGAGAGAAAATATTGTTTTATGAATGGATTTGTTTTTGGTTTGAAGTGCAGTGGTTTACTTAGTGTGTGGCTTATTTTATTGGGTCAGTGAGAATTTATTTCGGTATTTTAGGTAGATTTCCTATTTTTTTTTTAATCTGCCTATTGGTCTCTCACCTACGGGGATATATGTATATGTATACGTATGTATATGGGTGACAAGCAAAATTTAGCCACACTCTACAGGCCGCAATTATGAACCGATTGCTTTCAAACTTGGCCAAAAAATTGAAAAGGTGTAAACTTAGGCTAACTTCTTGAATGGGCGGAATTCGTCCATGGGGGGCGGTTGTTTTAATCAGTTTTTAGGCTAAAACTTTTTCCTATGGAAAATTTTTGAAACGTTTTTATTTTTATCACACTGAGTAAGAATATCTACGGACAACTTAAAATTAATACTTTTTTGATGCAACCTCTAAATTCCGGAGGGGGGGTTCATATACATACGTAAACATATATATATAATCCCCGTAGGTGAGAGACCAATAGGTACCTAGTTTTTTTTTAAAGGAAATTTA
Source organism: Xestia c-nigrum (assembly GCA_916618015.1). Lineage (NCBI taxonomy): Eukaryota > Metazoa > Arthropoda > Insecta > Lepidoptera > Noctuidae > Xestia > Xestia c-nigrum. The sequence goes on along the minus strand of OU745251.1, from coordinate 8,456,298 downwards.
CGTAAAATGAGGGCGTTTCCATGCTAAACTCTTATGAGAGGATTCAAAAAGGGTAATCTTTCCATTACAGGACAACGATTTTGAATTCATTTTTTTTTTAGATTGTACACATAAGTACAATTCAATATACAAATTTTCAATAGTCGGACGCCCACGGTTTACTCGATTAAGTATTTAAAATGTCTATACTAATTGGAAAAATGGACGCCATTTGCCATGGTAGACGTCAAAGTTGACATTTCAGGTGCCGTTGACAGTAGAAGTGTATTTTGTACATGTTTTTACATAAATATGATTTTATTTTTGCATATTCACATACTTTTGGTGTGTAATAAAATGCACAGTAATTGATTGCTGGTTAATATGCAAATGAATACATTGACATTTTTACAAAAACAAAACCATATTTTTTTGTGGAACCGAACGTGAAGCGACACCAAACATCGCGTCATGCCAACTGTCATGCGCCATGAAGTCGTTGCTGGTTCTTATTCTTAATTTGCTTATATCTCGAAAACGGTCCGTTCTATCGCAAAAATAGAGATAAATTGGGCCCTTAATGACCACCCTGAATAAAAGAATATAAATTTACAAATGTAAATATGGGTGAATTCTTCTTCGAAATCTACCTCCTCCTGAGGCCTGCCAGAGGGATTTTATTATTCCATTTTCTTTGCTTTGTTCTAAGTTTAACCCACCTACCTACCCACCTACCTTTGACCTATGGTCATATTTTCCAGAGAAAGAGCGCAATCGGTACAAAAGTATTGAGTCCGTCGTTACGTAAAGAGGTGTTTTGTTAAAAAACCATTTATGATGTTTTTTTACAGATATTTCTCGGATAATCGTCAAAAGACCTTACCATCCAAAACTATAAAAGATCAAAAGTAAAAAAATCCAAAATCTATCCCAACAAAAACCCTTTTTTCCTAAACCACAATATTGACACAACTCACTATTTTCAACAACTAGAAAAAAAAACGTATAACACGGTCATAAGAATACGCCATGTCATTTGATTTTGAGCTGGCAACCCAGCCCACCCACGGAATGTTTGTTTTAGCCCCCGTTTAATTGTCTGGGCAAACATTTATTAGGATGCTGTTGGGGCAGGTCGCTTGGACTTCTTGCGGAGGCTGATAAAGTGGGCCAGAAATACTGGGGTTCAAGTTAGGCTAAGTTTTAATGGTGCGTGGGCTGTCTGTTTTTGGTGGACTCTTCAGACTTCCTAACTGATTTAAAAAAAAAGCGGTACTTGCCTATTAAACTTCTACGGAATCTTCACGAACCTGAAAACGGAGCATTCTGAAGATGAAACTTAGTAACTCTGTGCACAAAATACTGCTTGTTTTTTGGTATCAAACGTTACGGTATATGGCAACGTTCAATGTAACGCACTCAAAACATTGTGTTGGAAGCACTGAATAGTGCAGGGATCATGGAGGTATTTAATTTACAGTTAGCTATAACATCAAAAGCTTGTATTTAAAAATAAGGGTAAACATGAGCTGGCCATTTATCCTGTTTTTTTCTACTCCTCCACTACATTTTTTGGTTATATTCGTTGCGGGATCCAGGACAGTTTAATACATCCTCTGGGACTTCGTCGAGCTTCATTGTCTCGGCGCTTTTCTGGTCATCGCCACTCTTAATTTAGGCTTGCAGGAGGTACAGTGGTTTGGGAATATTGTGGAGGGCTTAGCCATTTATACCTTACGAGCTTCTGCCCGGGACTTCGTTCGCGTCAATTTCCCGCTTGCAACATTTCTTATTGCTGCTCCGTTCCTATTGGTCATAGCGTGATGTTATAAAGCCTTCCTCGATAAATGGACTATCCAACACATACAAGATTTTTTCAATTCGAGCCAGTAGTTCCTGAGATTAACGCGTTCAACGTCGCGTCCGAACAAACCAAGTATAGAGAAAGATCAAGAAAAACATGATTTATTTTTGTAAAAATATTAAGTTTCTTCTTTCAATCAGTACATAAATATTTTTTTTGGTTCCCACCTCACCTTTCAGGAAATATCAAGAAGCGCCTTGCCAATAAATATAAATAAATATCGCTAGACATTAACACACAGCGCCACCTAGTGCCACACTAAGCAAAGCTTGTGTCGTGGACACTAGATAGTTGATATACTACATTATATACTTTTTGTTTGTAAATACATACTTATTATACATATAAACATCCATGACTCGGAAACAAATGTCCGTGCTCATCACACAAACATTTGCTCCTACCGGGATCCGAACCCAGGATCCTAAGAACGTAAGGCAGCGTCACTACCACTACGCCAATCGGGTCGTTAATTAACTATGAATAGATACTAGACGAGCAAACAAATTAAACACAACTACGACATCATCATATTAATATCCTGTCTCGCGGCGCTAATTTTCAAAACAACACAGAAATAACTAGGTAGGTACCACCTAGATATTCAAGTCAGGACCCTAGGCGGTCTATCCGAGGTTCTGCAAGAGTGGAGGTCGGCATGGGAGGCGCGGGCGAATCCCAAGGATACAACTAGTCGCTCGAGAGTACTTGAACACGGGTGGTCCCGTACACCTGAACGACAAACTGGAGAGAGAACTGTATGAGAGATATTTGTTATAATACAAACAAATTTGAATCCCTGAAGTTTTGACAACGAAGTGTAGTAAAGTAAATGATAAGTGTCATAAAATGTAGGGTAATTGATTGATAACATTACTTTAAATTACCAACCACCTGAATTAACCTGCATGTTATTCATTATCAACTCTTTACCGACACGTAAAATGAACGCTGAGCGCAGTGCACCCTGTCACTATGTTTCCCTATTTAACTCAAAGCTTTGAAACTGGTAGAGAATGACTTGTGGCATTAAGTCAGCCTAAAAAAGCGGTAACTCTTGTACATGAAGTTTAAATAAATAGAAATGTAATTGTTTTATTATAAAATCATATGTTATAACTACTTTATATTATTATTATTTAAACGTTTAATTCAGACTAAAAAGTTCCATAACATAAAATATATTATTTTATTTTTTATTTTTTTTGTGTTTCAATTTTATATTAATTTTGTGTTAAGTAGATAATTAAATGATTAATAATTGTGTATTTGTAATGATTTTAATGCTGTATTGTGATTTTTGTATTGATATTATTTTAACTACATTATACATAGTTAAAAAAAATCAAAAACAAAAATAAAGAGTCCTTAAAAAAATAAAAACTACAATCAATCGGCGAGCCAGACACCAGCAAACTCCTGCGCTAGTTTGCTACTTTACTGGCTACTTAGTACCGTACCTACTTTGGCATAGGCTGGAAGGGAAACAATAGAGAATGTTTACCTGCTTGAGCGGTTAGCGTTCTTTTTATGTGACAGACAACGGGTAAGTTCACATCACAACCACATAACATAAATCACGTTTTCAACACACTTGCTCAAAATAGTAGTTTATGCGACTGTGCATAATGAAGGGCATTACAACACAAGTGTGGGTTTCATCTTGCATCACACGAGTGTTGTATTGCCTTATTATGTATAGTTGCATACACTTCTTTATCTACCCAAATATCATAAGGGCTCTATGATGGGTTCAGGAACCATAGGGAAATGACCAGCATTGTTACTTGGCCCTTGATTTTTGTGGCAAAAAGTTAATAATTGCAATCGTCGCTGCATTTACGATATCTGGCGGAGTGTTCATGTCAATTTCTGAGTCACTATCACTCATTTTCGATAGAAATAAAGAACTTATCAGAAAATTTGTCTACTCATAACTGGAAATAAAAAGCTAACGAACAAATGACGGCTCGAAATGGCGGCGTTTCGAATATCTGTCATTTTTTTTAAATCATAGGCAAACGAACAAAGTTACTATTATTGTGTCACTCGAGATCAAAATGTCGTGCGATTTATAATTAAAATCATACTGAATTGGGGTTTCGTATCGATATCTGATTTAATGTAGATAGGTACTAGAATAGCACACTCACTTGAATTTGACAACTCATAACCTACTGTTTTCAGTAGGTTATGAGTTAATTACAGTTCCGTTTATTTCTGCTGGTTGGTAATGCTGGTCATTGCCTATGGTTTTTGAACGCATTAGAGAGGGTTTATGATATTTGAGTAGATAAATCATGTTTTCCTTACTTTCACTCGATTCAACCACCATCCACAATACCCTTCCCCTGTACCAGTTATGGCGAAGACACAAGTTTATGATGGTTTTACTGCGAGAGCCACTTAACGCCCGCCATAGCTACCGTGTACCAACCTGCCCCCCTCCCCCTCCCCGGCGGCACAGCCTCCCGCCACCCCCCTCACTTTAATTAGATGCATCACCTCCACGATGTTTTTATTACAGAGTCTAACAAGGTGTTCAAGATGCGTGGGACAGTGTGAATTTGTGTGGGTTTGTATCAATTAGTGGAGAGTGTGAGTTGATTAGGAAAATGGATTGGGATTTTTTCGGAGTGATTTCAGGATTGGGCTAATAATTTTAGGATTTTCAACAAGAGATATTTCTACAAAAAATATTATTAGAAAATGGATAAATATTATAGTGATATGAGCAGTGTTGCTTGATTAGAAAAATGGATTTGGTTTTTTTCGGAGTGGGTTCAGGATTGGACTAATAATTTTAGGATTTCTAACAAAAGATACATAACATATTTATAGATAATGGACAGCAAAATGTATTAGGTAGGTGTACTTCTTCAGTTATTGTTGACCACAGCATGCACATTAGTGTTGCATCCACACCGCAGTTACTTTTTGTGGAGCAACGTTTAAAAGTGTTATTTATTGTTAGTATATTTATGTCACCGTAAAATTGTCAAATACGTTATGCATATTGTAATATCTCTAGCAATATTGTAAAATCTCGAAATATTGTCAAATAAATATACTGCTTACAACAAAACGCATTACTTTTCGTGAAATGCATGCGATGGTAGTCAACTTACGCGGTGTGGAGGGAAGGAGGGGTCCCCCTTGCCCAGTGGTACAACTCTCATGAAAAAATATTGATAACCTGAGAAATATCGATTATTATAACTAAGAAAAATAATCAAACTGCTTAATCGTCCTCGTAGTAGTTTTGTAAATAGGGTAGAGGAAAAAATAACGAATGAAATAATCCGCTAGATTACCGAAATGGATACCTACGTGTTTTGTGTTATCAAATTAATAAAATTGACGAAGATAAAACGCGTTAAAAATCATGAGTGGGAGACTGTGACGTCACTTTCCGGTAAAAAAATTACTCAAATGTGACGTCACTCGGGTTTTCCACGCACTAAATCATCTTCAGTTTTTGTTCACGTGAAAAAAGGAAAAAGATGTGTCTAAATTTTTTTTAGAAATCTATCGGACTAATTTGATTTTTTTCGTCGTTTACCCTATTGTAACTAATATTAGCATTTCAAAGTAAGAAACTAGTTTTTTATATAGGTACATAGTGTACATACGTATGGCAAAGGCCTAATTTGAGCTGTATCCTCGAATCGGTAGGGCGTTGTTGCGGTTAACCACAAGACCAAGTCCAATTACGACAGCAAATTATCGTAATTGGCTGTGAAACTGAAGCCATTGGTGGCAGCTGACGGCCGTGGTATGACATGATAGTAGTTCCGAATTCAAAAGCTTCACCGAAGTGAATGGTTCATTCAAATGACTGTTCGTTTCTGGTTCATTCCACGATCGGTTTTGATTCGTAGAGCAAGTGGTAACATTGTGCTATGGTATGCATGCTTCAGTGATGAATTGGGCATAACTCATAAGTAGGTACCTGCAATTTATTTACTAGGTAAGTAATTGTATGCGGAATCTTGGACAACACATTTATGGAAGCACTTGAGTGTGATTGGAGATTACAGGTTTATTCATAGTTCAGGTACTACATATTATATACCATACTTGGGTCAGTGGGTCGTCTTAGGGGCGGATTTTTAGGAGTTGGAGTATACGCTTAGGGGCACTATGAGCTGCAAAGAAAACCAAAAACAAAATTTGTTTGGTTCAAAAATTTTTGTGGGACTTCGTTTTTTTTTTAGAATTTTTTAGATTGTTTTAGAATTTTATTGCAGTATCAGGTTGACCTTTTTTTTTTTTTAAGGATGGGAAATCATCAAATGACCCCCCCCCACTCTGGGCGGAGCGGGAGGGAGTGTCAGACTCTTACTGACTTAAAACCATCCATGTTCCTTCCTCGCCTTTTACGTTCCGGGGCCGCGGTATCTCTTTCGAACAGGCCCGAGCATAGAAACCATTTAGCGTCTGAGAAATATGGTCCTACGACGCTCCGTTTCTGTGTTAGGAGGTTTTGAAAAAAATAGCAAAAATTAAAAAGCTCTTAACACGGAGACGGTGCGTCGTAGGACCAAACTTCTAGGTAGTTTTAATGCCCTAATTGAGAAAACCGCCATGCCTGAGAGACCCATGGGCGGCATACAAATTCTGACACTAGGGTCCCTAATTTTGTATTTTGTAAATACATTTTTGTGTTTAAAATAATCAAGTTTCAGGTCTGTCCGCCCTCTGACTTACAAGACGTAGACGGAGCAAAGAGTTGCAACTGTTGCAAGTCGAGTTTACTCATTCCAAAGGATGAAGTCAAACCGTAAGAAATACCAAAAAAACATGACGAGGTCAAATTCTCCTTCTAATTCACTAAAAAATAAATTATCACTTAACAAGTAGAAAACCCACATGAACAGGTCCAAATCCACAAACGCAAAACAATAAAAGGGTACTTACAACCCACTACAACTTTTAATATGCCACAGATAATCTTGCTTCGGGGGCGGTCAAATTAATTCCTTATAACGACTGTTAAATATTCTAGAGAAGCAGGGACGTTCGACCGCGGGAACATGCGTAAGTCCCGTAATAACGTTCCCAGCTATCCCCTGAGGCGGCCACTTGTACGGGATTAAAGGCCGGGATTAGGCCGCGAGCGTTGCCCGGGATTCGCGATATTGAGATGTTGTGGGTTTACATGTAGCTAATTGACTTACGATCATTTTCAAAAACTTACGGTTGCTATGTCTGTATCTTTGACATTTGCCTTACAGATGGTTGGAAACAATACGCCACAGACAAGCTTTCTTTGATGTTTCTGTGAATTAAGTGACAGGTTGGTTACTTGGATAGGATATTTCAAGCTTACTTTGTTTATACAAACATCGATAACTGCGGACGAAGGCATATTAACCGACAGTTACCCGAAGTAAGTCATAGAAAATGACCGCTATTAAAAGTCAGTCCCTAAACTTAGCTTGTGGTATTGACTGTTACCGCATGGTTACGGCAAGTCTGCGAATATGAAAATATTACGATTTAATTGAGCTATTGTAAAATAGGGAGGAATAGAGCTACTTAATATGCGGGAATCGTATAGGATCACATAAACTGAAGTGATGAATAGTTTCCACCAAAGAGTTCATCATTTCTTTTGTCGATATCCACTGTTTTCTGGGCTGGTAACATATTAACACAGAAACCACCCTTCTAACATCCGCCATGTAAGCCCCCCTCACCATCTAGTTTGTGGCATAACTTTAATTGTTTTTTAAGTGCGCGCTCACCGCATACACAAGGGGAGCGTGGGACATGAGAACCTAAGACTCCATGTTCTATGGTGCTCTATGGTAAACGGTGCCAAAGAGGTCCTTCACTAGATGTGAATATTCAGTTTATGGTAGAGAAAAATATTGGCAATTTTTCGTGGGGGATCGATTACTGAGAATACTTGCATAGTGATAATGAAATTCTAAAGTGATGATTCGTTTGCTGGAAAAGTTTTAGTAGAATACGAAGACCAAACGTAGAGAAAATGAGGCATATACTCTTCTAAAGCAGGAGCCTCTCTTACTAGGTTATCTTAAATGCCTTCGTAGGCAATTTCCAAGTGACCTTTTGGACATATTTTGCATGGAATAGTATAAATTCTCGGGATAGAATGATGGTCATCTCGCGATCACGGCGCTTGCAACAGCGTCGAAATATCGGGAGCTCAGAATAATTGATAATCACGGATGATTGTATTTGACTGTATAAGATTAGTAAAAACTCGTGAAAGCTTCAAACAGTGTTAGAATAGAATAGAGAATAGTTAGACAAGGGCGTTGTTAGGATTTTGTTTAGAGGGGGGCGGGGGGGGGGGGCAGGCGTGGGCAAACCAAGAATATTCTATTCATAGTACATCTTTTGTCTAGCCTTTCCCCGGTCTACCGGATGCAGCTGAATACCAGTATTTTACATGGAGCGACTGCCTATCTGACCTTCACAACCCAGTCAAAACTGGGTAAGTAATACGATACCACTTGGTAAGACTGGTTGTCGGACTTTTTGGGCCACTGACTACCTGTTACGACTGCCAAAGATGGACAAATGACAGCCAGGACCAACATCTTAACGTGCTTTCCGAGGCACGGAGGTAACTCGGTATGTAAGGGTGGTTACCCGTCCACATACCAACCTCGGCAAGCACGGCTTAACCTAAAGATCGGCCCGAGCGGCTGTTATTATTTAGCCACGTGAGATCCTCCAAGCAACCATTCATACCGCCTGTCGATTGAGTCATCTTTGTTTTTGTTTATGAATAGGTTACCTAAAGGGTGTAAAACACCTCTTCACGAAGCCGAAAGGCACTTGTTCTCCCCATCATTGCGATAATTTTTTTTTGTACACCATAACTGGGAACCTTCTAGTTACGGAGATATGGGGGGTCATAGTTGCAACTTTTTGACAAGTTTTTTTTAAATACAAGCTTTTTTTGGAAGTTTTGAATTTTAACACCTCCACGACCCCTGTACTATTCAATCCATTCATCAGCACAATGTTTAGTGTGTTACATTGAGTTATACCACAAAACATGATTTATAACCTCAAAAAAAAAGTTGTTTCCCAGCAATAATTTTTGCGTAAAGTTACTTCGTTTGATGTAGGTACATAATGCTTGGTTAACGGCTTTGTGATGAGGTGGTTTACACCCTGTATACTATGTAATATTACTTTAGGGTTTGTTAGTATTTCTGCATCTTCTAGGGGGGGGGGGGGGGGGGTCAGCTGATCCCCCTGCCCCTACCTCACTACACCCTTGTCCGTACTTTTAAGCGCAGCTGTCTAGTAGCACGTCGCAATAGGTCTCGTAATAAGTATCTACCTCATGTTTTCATTAGATACTGTACATCAATTTCAATTGCGATCAGAAAAAAAAACATCAAAATAACTTGTCGTAAGGTTTTTGCGTTAGCTAACTTCTTAGTATCTGCTTTCAAGTGGTATTGCTACTAGTTTTTGCGAAGAGTTGAGTATATCACCACGCTGCTTAGCCTTGAGGAGTTCGACAGACAGACTAATGTTTTGATAAGAGTAATCAATAATTGTTAGGCTAGGCTCTCGTTTGCGGTTGTTCAAGAATTTATTGCGTAGACGAAGTTGTTTTTTATAAGCGACTAGCCGATGCCCGCGGCTTCGCCAGCGTAAAATAATATACAAAAACCTTCCTCTTGAATCACTCTATCTATTAAAGAAACCCCCATCAAAATCCGTTGCGTACCTACCTAGTTTTAAAGATCTACAGACGCGGTGGGAGACTTTTCTTTTATAATATACTAGCTGACCCACGCAACTTCGTCTGCGTCACATTAGAGAGAAAAACGAAAGGAAAAAAAACAACCCGTTTTTGCAACATTTTTCGTTCCTGCTCCGCTCCTAATGGTCATAGCGTAATGTTATATAGCCTATAGCCTTCCTCGATAAATGAACTATCCAACGCAAAAATAATTTTTCAACTCGATCCGGTAGTTCCTGAGATTAGCGCGTTCAAACAAACAAACAAACTCTTCAGCTTTATAATATTAATATATAATATATATAGTATAGATACGAGTAGTATAGATGATGATGGTTTGAGTTCAAGGAGAGGTTACTAGCTAATTAGATTTCTACGTGGTTAAAAGATTCAGATGAATTTGGTTTCAATAGGAGTGGATTGACGCCAATAGTGCTTGGGAATTTGTCCAACTACGAGTACCTATGTCTGTCTTGGAGATATTCTACATTCTAAGAAATAAGGACTTACTGACTGATTTAGGACTTTTCATAAACATTCTTGACTAGCGGGCATCACGCGGTTTCACCCGAGTAGTAGTCCCGTGGAAGTACGGGGATAAAATATAGCCTATGTTACTCGCTGATAATGTAGCTATCCATTGCTGAAAGAATTTTTCAAATCGTTCCAGTAGTTTTTAAGTTTATTCGTTACATACAAAAATACAATCCTCTTTACGATATTAGTATAGACTAGCGGACGTCACGCGGTTTCACCCGCGTAGTTCCCGTTCCCGTGGGACTACGGGGATAAAATATAGCCTATGTTACTCGGGGTGAATGTAGCTTTCCAATGGTGAAAGAATTTTTGAAATCGGCGCAGTAGTTTTTGAGGTTATAAATTACAACCAAACAAACAAAGTTTTCCTCTTTATAATATTAGTGTAGATGTAGATTAGTATATTATATAGATAGATTCATGAGGAATTATTATATGTATGTATAGATAGACGGCATAATATATAGCAGCTTGTCTTGGTAGGGACATGTGATGGGGAGGAATAAATCGCATGTGACTAAAATAGTAATGAATATTATAGGTTGCAAACCACCTCATTACGAAGCCGTCAACCAAGTATTCTGTAAATCAAACTAAGTAACATTACGCAAAAAATATTGCTGGGATACACTTTTTTTTGAGGGTGAAAAATCATGTTTTGTGGTAGAACTTAATGAATCGCACTTAAGTATGTGTTGGAAATTTGACCCCCAATGTCTCGATAACTAGAAGGTTCCCAGGTATAGTGTAGAACAAAAAAAATATCGCAATGACGGGGAGAACTAGTGCCTTTCGAGTTCGTTAAGATATGTTTTACACCCTTTATATGTGGATACAAAAGAAAAGATGGATGGATTGTTTGAGGAATTCAATGAAGGAAGAAAAAGGAGTAAATTATAGCGTAATGACTGATAGGGGAGAATGGAAGAACAAAACGTGTCGCGCCGACCCCAAATAACTTGGGACGAAGGGAAGAAGATGATGAAGCAGTACAAGGTAATCTGCAGCTAACACGTAAAAATATAACCATAAAAAAAACAAAATAAAGTTTTTTGAACCACGACATAAGCAAAAACCCGGATAAGTGAGTACTGGTCTCGCGAATCAAGGGCCCATAGTAGTAGATAAGGGTCCCTTATTATTTATTTTTTAATAAATTAGTTCTATAGCGGTGACATTCTGTGAAAATTTCAACTCTACCTATTACGGATCACGAGATTCAGCCCGCTGATCGACAGACGGATATTAGAGGAGTAATAAATAGGTGAGTAAAAAACCTTGCGAACCAAAACGGGACACAAATCTATTTAACTTTTACTACACCTGAAGTGTATTTTTATTTACTTACGTACGAATCCCGTATCTAATCATAACACGATGCTGTCAAAAAAGGATTTGGTCGAAAACCTCGAACTTCATCTAAAATCACGTTTTAGGTAAGTTTAGTGCAGTTGTTATTTCATTGTCGTGTGAAAAGGCAAAGGAAACAAGCTCTTGAGCCGGGACGGATGGGGCATACCTGTGCGCCTGCGCATCGTACCTGACCTAGGAAAACAAACATGGCGGAGTGTGGGATTAGTGTGGACATTATCTGTGATGGTTTGAGACGGGGCTAAATCAAATATTGCCGTGCCTAGAACAGTCATAGTTTGCAGTTGGCAGTTGTGTAGTTTTAGGTTATGCTGTGACTTACCTAATACTGACGATCTTTGACAGTTTAAAATAACATTTTTGGTTACGCCAGTATGATTTGCCTAACCATGCTTTGCAGTAATCAAAAGTTGTGTTACGTCACACGTTATGCATTTTTTTAATAGACAATCTGAGTTTTCTTTTTTCCACCATACCATTTCAGTTCTTAAACTATTTATCTATTACCTACTAGCCCCGAAACACGTTTCCAATACGATTCCTTTCTCATCACATCCACCTTATTCCTTACCTGTTATGAGTGTGATATTTTCATATTTTTTCTTCGTGATTTTTTGTGTGACGCGCTAAGTGGCGTGATATGGACCACCCACAGTGTCCAGGGCAACCAGGAGAGTCTTCAGGTTGATCATAAAATGTTTAGTAGGAATTGGCTAAGCATTTAGACATATTTGAAGGCGTCCTCTATTATCAGGATAGACCATGCCTGAGAGATATTTCTTGACGGCATGTTAAGCCAAGTCAGAGGTCTGGTATAAAAACTCTGACACCAGCAGTACAAGTACATAGGAATCGATAGGACTCGATAAGATAAATTTGACAGTCATTCTCGATAAAATAAGTTTTTGACTCCATAAAAACTCATTTTGTCGAGAATAACTGTCAAATTTATCTTATCGAGTCCTATCGATTTCTATGTACCAGGTTAGGCAACTAACCACACGATAAAGAAAGAGAGCATAGACATAGAGAGGTGTGTCCTTTAGGTCTAGTGGTCAAAACCGCGACTGCTGCGTGGCCGGGGTTTTGATTCTCTGGTCAGGAAATTTCTCAGTGTACTGGAGGCTGGATTTGACCCTGGTTGAAAGCAATAGGTCTTGTGACTGGGACTGTAGCTACATTAAATTTTAATCTGTCTTCCGACAGAACTAAATGCTTTGATTTTCCTTGTCCTCTTTTAAATAACTGGCGCAGATTATACTCCTAAAGCTTTTTGGGGTAAGTAAGCGACAGTTGATGTTATGCCGAAATCAATGGATACTAATACACACATAACGGGATCGACACCGCGAGCACAAGCTGGTGATTGATAATTGACTTCTTCTCAACATATACTAGACTAGGCTTTGAGACTTCTGCAATATTCGACCTTTAAACTGTACTGAATGTTAGCCTTATGTAGATTCTACCGAATTCACTGATGGTCTGCCAATTTTCAACCTTGTAACTTAGTCCTAAGGGTGAATATTGGCAGACCATCAGTGTATTCGGTGGTACTTGTATGTAACTTGGAATGTCTTTAATATTTATTTTTCTTTCCTTAGATGTTTAATTGAGTTGTTTGTAAAAAGTTTGTGCGTAGTCTATAGCTTAGACTCAAGTGTTAACCAAAGTTAGTATTGTCGAAAGTTGTAAGGTTTTGTACAACTATGTACAGTCACGTCTAATAATATGTTATAGGTACACTTTTCGCGAGAAATAACGATTGTAACTAGGGAATTGAAAATTTGATTTGAAAAATTCTTTCAGCAATGGATAGCTACATTATCAGCGAGTAACATAGGCTAAATTTTATCCACGTATTCCCAAGGGACCGAGAACTAAGCGGGTGAAACCACGTGTCGTCCGCTAGTGCCTATTATATTTAGGACTAACACTCCACCCACGACTTCGTCCGCGAAAATATTACTTACTCGGTAAAAATTTAAAGTCGGTTGAGTAGTTCATCATCATCTGCCTAGCCTTTTCTCAACTATGTTGGGGTCGGCTTCCAGTCTAACCGGATGCAGCTGAATACCAGTATTGTACATGGAGCGACTGTCTATCTGACCTCCACAACCCAGTTAATACTGGGAAATACGATGATACCACTTGGTAAGACTGGTGTCAGAGTTTTGTGCCACTGACTGCCTGTAAAGACCAGGCCACAACGATTTTACAAAATGATTTAATAGGCTAACAAAAATACAAGACAAAAGTGGGTGCCGATGCCGTTCTGAATCCCTCAGTTCCATTTTTAATGTAATCCGCACATACATTTCTGAGGGGACTCGTTGCTAAATAATAGAAAAGTTAAATAATCGAAAAACTAGAAAAGTTAAATAGCAGTTAACCGGCTTGCCTCCGGAGTTGGTCCGAGTGAGCACTCATTACATACAGAGTTTCTTCCGTGCATCGGAAAGGCCGTTAAACCGTTGGTCGCGGCTGTCATTTGTAGATCTTTGACTGTCATTTCAGGTCAGTAGCTCGAAAGTCTGACAACCAGTCTTACCAAGAAAAAGCAAGAAAGAAATAAAAAGCATTTAGTAGCCCGTACATCACAAAACACATAAAAATTAACATTATTTACATCTATTGAAAACTAAACATACATAAAAATGAAAAGAAACGAAAGGTCCTGAACGAGGCCAAAAGGCAGCTCTCATATCAAGGCAGCTATCTCAGCATGGTGCTGTAACATTAAAAAACGTCACAGCGGTATTCAGATAGGGCCCAAAGTGAAAGTGATGGGTCACGGTCAGATACGGATAAGGTTAAAATAAAAATAAAGTGTAGACGAATAAGTACATATATGTGAAGTATAATAAAATATGGGGAAATTAACAATTACCAAGCGGTATCGTATTACCCAGTACTAACTGGGTTGTGGAGGTCACATAGGCTGTTGCTCCTTGTAAAATACTGGTATTCAGCTGAATGCGGTAAGACTGGAAGCTGACTTCAACAAAGTTGGGAAAAGGTTAGGCTGACGGCTTATAACTTTCTGTCTTATGAAGTTGCTGGGCTGGTAAAACAAATGGTATAGATAATTCTAAACCCAATGACACACAATTTACTTTTGAGAACTCCGATAAATTACATAATCATCTATAAATTACAAGTATAATGTAGACATATTTTTTAATGATTACAACATTGATATCGCAACGATGTAGTTTGTGAGGTTTTTATTTATGATTCTCTCACGCGAATGGTCCTCGAATGGAGTATGTACAGAGTGTAGTGGGCCACTGTGTAGACGTATGTAAATATGTTCAGATGGCTACTGGGTGGGGCTGGCCTGGCCCAGGCTTCTCATTCATTTGGTAAATAATTAATTTGTTTATTAATTACAAACATATGTAGCTACGTTTGCAAGTGTCTTATTAGAAGCTCTTCTTTTTGTAATCGTTGTAAATATACATACTCAAATAATTTGTTCTTTTTATTTGTCAAAATCAAATATGTTTATTTATGTTGGTAATTTGTTCAAATAAATTCGCGCTACCACTTGTTGATGTCAATTTCGAGTAGCTTGTTCTTACTGGCTAGGTCAATAGTTCTTTCGACTTTGACCTTTCCTTCTAGCCAAAACTTGCCATACTGAAGCTTCGTTTAGAAGCAATTTAAGGTTATAAGATCAAGGGCACGCCACGATAGTGGCGGTAAGTCCCTCTTTGAGGAGTGGCTAGAGAGGCGCCACGGCGTCCTCACCTTCCACCTGACGCAGGTCCTCACCGGACACGGATGTTTCGGGAGGTACCTGCACCGAATCGGGCGGGAGGAAACGCCCGGGTGTTTCCACTGCGAGGATTGACCGGAGGGCACGGTGGAGCACACGGTGGAAGTCTGCCCTGCGTGGGCAGAGCACCGCCGTGTCGTGGTTTTAGTCAGTAAGAGTCTGACACTCCCTCCCGCTCCGCCCAGAGTGGGAGAAGTCATTTGATGATTTCCTATCCTAAAAAAAAAAAAAGTTTGAAGATCAGGAGCAATAATAGAGTCACGTAGCGTCTTACAGGTAATTATGAGCTGATCTCGAGCACAACTCGTGAGCTAGTATTCGAGGCAAACCAGTAAGAATTTTGTCGGATATTGGTGAGGATAGTTGTGGTTGGTCGTTATCGAATTTTTGACGGACGAAACGCAACCGTTTTCCCGACGACGAAAACGGTTACAGAAAGCGGTCGTCGTTGCAACTGGTTTGAAGACGGCTCAAAGGAAGAAACTTATGCAACGTCGGCGTCATCGAAAGTTGTTTGTTGAAATGCGTTTCCGTCGAGTGAAATAGTTGTAGTTTCTTACAACTATTGTAAGGACTGTTTTGTAAACGAACGCGGAACGACCCGACGAGTGAATCTAGTGACAAAGATAGTTGAATCATTGCGTATTCGACTGTATTTTCATAGGTGTAAAATAAAAAATCGCACCAAGTAGTTTGAAGACTGGTTTGTGCTACGAAGACTGTTTGAACCCCGGACGGTAGAACGGTTTCATCGTCGCGGAACACAAAACGGTCTTTGAAAGCGGTTCGTTGTCGCAAAGCCCACCTCTAGAGGTTCCACCCGTGTTTCTGATTATAATGGTACCTACATATGGAACACTTTTTGAACCTTTTGCTAACAAAAGTGTCTAGGTACTTTAGTGTGGTTTCCACACGCAAGAGCTGGTTTCCAGCTTACTACGTAACACATATTGTGAGTAAGTGTGAAATTCGTGAATTCGTTCCACTTCCATTGGTCAGGATTATCCCACCTCCCCCAACCACTCACAATAATTAGTGTCTACCCGTAGTAGCTCCCACCTAGGTGAAATTTCCCAAAAAGGTTGCTATGGGTATGGTAATGGTAACTTACTATATTAACACAGGCTATTTGTGGTATTTTGGTCAGAATAGTTCCAATTCGCGACTGTGTGAGAATAGTACATTTTATTGCCGTTCGAGGCGGTCTAAACACACGAGCCGTAGGCGAGTGGTGTTTCTGAGCCGAGAACTGCAGTAACAAATGTACACGTGTATCAAACGACGTTTTTCAATACACTTTTGAAGGAATAACATAATAGAATGGAAAATATCTGTGTCATGAATTATTACGAGACTATGATTTAATTTTTTTTTCCCCGGTTTGCTTTCGCCACGTTGAACGAAAAGCAAAGGTATGAAGCCGTTATACAGCCTAATTAAAAAAAATGTATTTTTTTTATATTTTTGAATTTAGAATACAAATAAATGTTAATTTGTTTATAAAAGTTAATGTTAGTTTTAAATAATCATGTTTATCTATGATATTGGATTTATAAACACAAATTGAATATTAAAAAATGTTTACGCCGTGAAGACGTAGAGCGCTTTGCCGAAATTAAAAAAAAACATTCACCTCTGACTATAGACATTAAACCAAGTTTGACTAAGTATAGGTATAGTTATCTGTGGCAATTTTACTTTCTGCACACGTGTAGAAAAAACATGAAAAATGCACGCGTGTGAAATACACTGCATTTTGAACCTAATCGCAGTGCGAAAAGAACCAGTTTTCGAGGAAGTGTGTTGAAAAAGACCGCAAAAGCACCAACATCAACAACAAGCACATACATAACCTACACGTTTTGAAGCAATTTGAGCGAGAAATATAGATTGTAACTTGGTGATAGGATCTTTGTGATAACAACATGAGTTCCAGCATAGGTACTAAGTTCGTAATAATATGAAGTTTTAATAGAACAGTAGGAGAAAACCACTTGTGTCTGAGTGTATTTAGTGCTTAGTGCTTATTTCAGACTAGCTGGCCCACGTAACTTCGTCTGCGTCACATATGAGAGAAAAAAGTCACAAAGGGAATTAAATTTCCCCCGATTTTGTAACATTTTTCATTGCTGCTCCGCTCCTATTAGTCATAGCGTAATGTTATATAGCCTATATCCTTCTTCGATAAATAGACTATCCAACGCAAGATTTTTTCAATTCGAGCCGGTTGTTACTGAGATTAGCGCGTTCAACCAAACAAACAAACTCTTCTGCTTTAAATTATTAGTATAGAAGTATAGATAGGCAATCGCTCCATGTAAAATACTGGTATTCAGCTGCATCCGGTTAGACTGAAAGCCGACCCCAACATAGTCGGGAAAAGGCTAGGCAGATGATGATGCTTATTTGTATTCCTTTTATTTGTATTATTCCGATGCTCGCTTTTTGGTGATTCTAAGTTTTCTAATATCATCTCTGTGTCTACTCGTGAGAACCTGCCAATTGGTTCTGTGTCGCTTATACAATTGTTACTCACTTATTTTAGCTGTTGGTTATCCTTTTAATAAATAAATATAACCACTTTTAAAAGTTGTCAGTTGTTGTTGTTGTTATTGTTGTTGTATTGTATTTTGTTGTTGTTGTATGTTTGTGCTCGTGACTGTACCTACAAGCTTGCTGTTATAGGTACCGATGTGTTGTGTTATGTGCGGTAGAAGTTGGAATTAAAGTCCAATGCCCAACTTCCAGTGATTACCGCGCAATCACAAAGCTCCTCCGGGATAGGAGCATTTGATTGTATTTTTTATATTTTCATTTTATAAGAGTTAGAACCTCTGATATACAGCGATTTGACATATAACACATGTGATTATTTGTGATTTATAAATTACACGACTACGACCTTCATATCCATACTTAAGAATTGACATTTCAGTACCAGCAGCCTCGTAGACTGCCTCTTTGGTCTGGTGGTCGCAGAAATGACTGCTGCACGTGAGGTCCTGGGTTCGATTCCCAGGTCGGGAAGTGTTATTGGGTTTTTCCATCAGGAATTTCTCAGTAGCAGCAATGGAGTTTGGATTTATGCCCGGTTGATGACAATAGGTTCACCCCCTATTTCATAGGACGTCATAATCATCATCATCATCATCAGCCTATTAATGTTCCCACTGCTGGGACACGGCCTCCTCTCTATGAGAGGGAATGGCCTATAATCTACCACGCGGCCCAGTGCGGATTGGTAGATGTCACTTGTCTTCAAATTAGGTATATTATGGTATTATTAGTGTTATGTAAAAAGTCTCCTTTCATAGCTTGCTAAGGCGATTACATGAGGTAAACGCGAGTTTTATAATTACTAAAAGTATATGATTCACTGCTATAAACAAGACCAGAAAAATATATGATATTCTTCAGGATACATGCTAGCATGATACTGTTTTGAAAACATAATACAATTAATTTGGCTCGATAAAAAGAAATCACGAACTTATATCTAAAAATATCTTTCAAACAATAAAAATCATACTAATATGCATGCGGTCATTCTGATTTTTTGGCAAATAATTCTATAAGCAATATGTTAGCATCAATAGTTTTTTTGTAAATCGATCGGAACCACTCATTTCGCGCTATTTGGCCCGCAGTGGCTGACGTAACAACCACTTTGTAGTGTAAGCTGATTAGAACTTTATTCTAACAGCATTTCAAACGAAGTTCGAACCACCACAAATACAGTTGCTAATTTAGCTCGTCTAAGCGCCTTAAGCTTACTATGTAGCATTAGTTAGGTAGCAGAAGTTCTGGAATCTTAATTGCTAGAATTATTCGACTTAGTTTTCTCATAACCTTCACATCAAAATGATTATTTTTTCTTTGAGAATTATACTTCCATACAATTACATAGTTAACAACTTCCTGAAGAACCTGTCGGTGTTCGTAACGTGTCTGGAGTCACGTCCGCACATTTTTAGAAAAGAAAGATAAATGTTTACCTACATAAAGCACACACACAATAATATTTAAAAAAATACAACATAAAAGAGAAAATACATAGTATTTTATACTGGTATACTGTATGTTTTCCGTATTGGTATTTCTTTTTTGTTTTTTTTTTCGGAATGTCATCTCTCAGTTCAATCTAGAGATGTTGTCGTCTGCATAACCGGACTATCCTGTGGGTACCTTGAGTGTCAGGCCTCCAGCCAGGGTAAAAACTTACAAACTATGCGACTACACGATAAGGGCACCCCCTGCGGGGACGGGCCTCGGCTTAGGGCGTTTCTGGAAGAGGACAGTAAGGGGACAGGCTGGATCTGAGTATTGGCTGTGACCATAGATATAATAAATTTCTGTGGCTGTGACCGATTCTTCATATTTCTTCAGCTCGTTCGAATTGTCTGATAGTCCTACTTCTCTTCCATATTTATTACTAACTATGAATAAATTAGACACATCAGGTACCAATTAATGGCGCACTCAGTATCAGAACTTCGAACGAATTCATTATTCTAAACTAATTTTATTAAGAGAGAGATTTGATTTTTGTTTGTTTTTTACAATTTAACTCGAGAACTTATCAACCGATTTTAAAGATTCTTTCACCATTAGAAAGTTAAATCTTTACCGAGTAACTGATGCTATAAATTCTATTGATAGCATGTAAATTACCTGAGCTATCACAATATTCGCAGACGAAGTCGCGGCCGAAGTGTTAGTAATTTTTACTATACCGGCTAACGGTAATTAAACGCCTGCCGGGGTTGCGGGCCTGTTCGAAAGAGATACCGCGGCCCCGGAACATAAAGTGCGAGGAAGGAACATGGATGGGTTTTAGTCAGTAAGAGTCTGACACTCCCTCCCGCTCCGCCCAGAGTGGGAGAAGTCATTTGATGATTTCCCATCCCATAAAAAAAGGGTAATTAAACGAGACTTAAAAATATGGAACGAAATGTTGTCATACTAAAAATACTACTCTGCCTAACCCTTTGGGGATACGACACGTGATGTAATGTATAACTAAATACTCTAACCACAGATAATATAATACTACGTCTTTACTATCAGCCAGCTATCTTCTAAACGCCACGTACAAAACCGCGGGCGGTCGCCATACTACATTCACAGTTTCCAAAGGATTCCCCAGCATCTTACACTCAAAATTCTCACGTCAATTTTAGTTCGATCATAACTACAATAGATCACATTTGTGACACATAAGTAAAAGAAAGGAAATCCTTAGTTCCCTCCATTTTATCTTAACCTGTCAAAATGGTGCCCCTTGTCTATACAAACGTCAAATTTGGTATTTTTATGTTAGTTTCTACTTTCGCCATGGCTCTTCTTATGTTGGGTAGATGTTTTTAAGACGTGATGGTTCGTAATGGGCTTGGCTTAAATACCTGTCCTTATCAAGCGTAGCGTTAATGCAATCATCCCTATTGTCTATGCCTTTGTGAGATTATCTATGTTTTTTTTGGAAGGTTGGTACTGGACAGGATTTATAAAAGGTGTTACTTTTTTGCAAATTGCGTGTGATTTTAAAGGGTTTTATGAATGAGAAGAAGTAATTCGAATTGTTAAATTGTTTATTATGATTATGTCTGTAATTATTATATTTACAGTATCTATCTGCGTCACATGAGATTTATGCTTTTCTATATGACGACCCGAATGGCGCAGCGGTAGTGAGGCTGCCTTACGTTCTAGGGTCTCAGTAGGAGCAAATGTTTGTGTGATGAGCATGGACATTTGTTATCGAGTCGTGGATGTTTATATGTATAAAAAGTACATATATGTATTTATAAACAAAAAGAAAAGTACACATATATGTATATCAACTGTCTGGTGACCATGATACAAGCCTTGCTTAGTGTGGCACCAGAAGCGCTGTGTGTAATGTCCAGCGAATATTTATTCATATGTATTTATATTTATTTATTAATCTGTAAGTTCGGAGGGTCTCTTGCGCAGTTAGGATGAACAAGCAGTCAAACAGACACGGAAAAGCGAGTCTTAAAATATATAGTTGTTTGAGTATCCACCAAACCAATAATTACCTAGCTACCTGAGTTATTCTAGTAGTTAACTGGTCGGTTTTAAATAGCAAAACTCAATACCAAAGAAACAAATACTTAACCCCTTAAAGACCCAGTAAACTAGCTCCTTGCTGATTTATCAGTAATAAACAAAACATTTATTAAATAAACAGTTGGAACAAACACTGCTAATTAGCCGGCAGCCGTAATCGTGCGCAAACAACAAAGTTCATAGCTTTAATTACTGATAGAACGATACTGTTACTGTTTGGCGTTTCTTTATTTTTATTTGCATCCTGAGCCCCTTGAAGATATTATTTATTTCAATCCATATATGGACCCATAGAACTTTGATAGTCGTTGCATCCGCGAATTGGAAGGCGTTGCGTGTTACAAAAAAAAACGCGAGTTTTACTCTTTGAAATTATATGTTTTCCAATCTTTGGTTGCAGAGCACGCAGGCGGTGGTCACTGTCTTGAAAAATAGGCCGGCGTTCTATTCTCGCCAGAACACTAGCCAGCGCTGGCTTCGTCTAGACCTTGCTTAATGTGCTGGCGTATGTACTCATACATGTTCGTAGCATCGCAATAATTATAACCAAAGTATCTTTACACTACCTACCTAATTAAGTCGTCACTCTGTCATCGTAACTTGCAAGTTTTAACGACATAATACAGTGTTTTGCTCATTGTTGAGCGGAGTACTGACCAATTAACACCAAGTAGAAGCATCTATGTGTTTGTAATGAACTGCGTAGGTACTTACAATCTAGCGATGGGTACAAAGATCGACTGTCGGTCGCTTGTCAGCCGAGTTGTTTAGTAATTAGCAGATTGGATGGGCAGGCTTGGAATGTGTGGTGAGTACTACTTTGATGTCTTTAGTCGGTCAGTACTTACTTACCTACCTTCATCATGTTAGCCTTATAGTACTTATTCGAGTTTTTATACCAATGGCGCTGTAATCGATATTCAACTGACGTGTTGTTACTGGCCGTTACAGTTATGTTTTTTTTTGACAACTGTCATCGTTCTGTCATTTGGATTTTTGAATTATTCTGGTTTTGATAAGCAGCCATTGAAATAGTACGCATTAATTAAATTCTAATATTTCTTCGTAATCTCTGTTTCAATTGAGTAATCCAGAACTGATCCTTCAATCACCATCAGCCTAACCTAACCGTTCGAACCAGCGACTGGCGGCCCCGACTTACGAACAATACGTAAGTCGGGGCCGCCACCACTGGGCCACCGCTGCTGCTGTTACTTATCTTACTAAAGTCAAAATGATTGGGAGTTAGCTAACCTTGACAGAGTAAGCTAAGGACCAAATATTTTTATTTGGGAACCAGACACGCCCTATGGGATTCTCATGGAAAGAAAATCAAGAAAATAAATAAAAAACAACGAATTTTAACACTAACTTTCTACCTTTTATTTTAAAGTCATTCTGCGTCGAAGACTTGTTAGTTAGTCCCGCAGCCCCGGCAGGCTTTGGCCCTTGCGGGCCCCTGGGGGTCAGTCACACAGGGCATCCTAGTATGGACGCTAGTCTCTCACAAAGAAACATGTTACACACCATACTATTCCCAAAACACTGTAATAAAAACACTGAAAAATGCCGAGACTGTGAAGCTCGAAGAAGTTTTTTTTTTTTTTTTGGGATGGGTAATCATCAAATGACGTCTCCCACTCTGGGCAGAGCGGGAGGGAGTGTCAGACTCTTACTGACTAAAACCCATCCATGTTCCTTCCTCGCCCTTAATGTTCCGGGGCCGCGGTATCTCTTTCGAACAGGTCCGCAACGCCGGCAGGTCGACGAAGTCTCAGACTGTCTTGGATCCCACAACGATATTAATCAGAAAATGCTAGCGGAGGAGTAGGTAGTCCATAATTTCCACCATATTGCCTGCTGCAAGACCCGTCAGAATTAATGAAGATCATATGATTTTTTTGGTAATAAAATAAAGGTTGTAAAACTTATTATTTATTTAAAACATCTTCACGAAGCCGAAAGGCACTTGTTCTCCCCGTCGTTGCGATCATTTTTTGTTCTACGCCATATGGGAACCTCTAGTTACGCAGATATGGGGGGTCAAACTTACAACTTTTTGCCAGTTTTTTTTTAATACGAGTTTTTACTCTAAGATTGACATTTTATGATTTTTAACACCTCCACGACCCCCGCACTATTCAATCCATCCATCAGCACAATGTTTTAATTGCGTTACATTGAGTTCTACCACAAAACATGATTTTTCACCCCAAAAAAAAGTTGTTTCCCAGCAATAATTTTGCGTAAAGTTACTTAGTTTGATGTACAGAATGCTTGGTTCACGGCTTTGTGATGAGGTGGTTGACTGTAGACTCGTCATCGTTAATGTTCCCTTGACTATTGAAACAAAAACTAGTTTCATCTGGATAATTCCAACTGATCTCCAGACAGATTTTAGTACGTAAGTGAGCCACTAAAGAGGTAATTTGCCATATATCCGGCTGAGATGATTTTTTTATCCATTTATTTAGTACCTACTTAAGAGCGCGTATCCCAAAAGTTGACAACGTAACAAATAGTTGTCAAATATTTACACGTTTTAATTAATTTCTCAATTTTACTGTGTGAGAATAAGAAATATGGCTCTGTAGTGGACTAAAAATTTGATAAGGGAATGCAATAATTAATATCGGAACACCGAAAATATAATTTTAGATGTAAAAAAGTATTTGGGAACTGGCCAAGTGCCTTTTTAACACCTGAAACGTTTACAACATCAAATTTAGGGTTTTAATTGCAATTCATTTTCAACTTTCTAGTGCACTACAGAGCCATATTTCTTATTTTCATACAGTAAAATTGCCAAATTAATTAAAACATGTAAATATTTGACAGCTATTTGCAACGTTGCCAAATTTTGGGATACGCGCTCTTAAGAGGCCAAGCCCAGGAGCTCGTGGCTAAATAATAACAGCCACTCGGGTCTGTCTTTAGGTAAAGCCGTGCTTGCCTAGGTTGGTCAGTGGATTGGTGACCACTCATTACATACCGAGTTTCCTCGGTTAAGCTGTTGGTCTCAGCTGTCATTTGTAGATCTTTGACAGTTATTAGGTAGTCACTGGCCAACAATTTCTGACAACTAGTCTTACCAAGGGGTATCGTATTACCCGGTTCAGATAGACAGTCGCACCATGTAAAAAACTGGTATTCAGCTGCATCCGGTAAGACTGGAAGCCCGACCCCAACATAGTTTAGTTGGGAAAAGGCTAGGCAAATGATGATGATGATAAGGTAAGACTCACATTCTCTGCGTTCCCCTAACTGGAACACACAGAAACACAGTTAATATCATCTCATCATCATCTCAGCCGAAAGACGTCGACTGCTGGACATAGGCCTCCCCCAAGTGTCGCCACATTGACCGGTCCCGTGCTAAATATCGCATCCACCGGATTCCCGCAACCTTCACCAGGTCATCGGTCCACCTAGTGGGAGGTCCAACGCATCGTCTTCCGGTTCGCGGTCGCCACTCCAGAACTTTTCGGCAACACACACTGGTCATAGACTTTCGTCTTGAGACACTGCGGTAAGTTGGTCGAGAAGATACCGCGCAGCCTCCCGAACGCTGCTCAGCCGAGTCGGATTCGACGATTGACCTCTTTCTCGAAGTTAGACCTACCTAACTGGACCGTTTGTCCTAGGTATACATAATCGTCCACAATTTCGAGTGTAGAGTCTCCGATCTACAGTTAATATAGGTAATATTAAACACATAAACAGTTAAAACAGTATGGTTATAAGGCCAGCTACACACGGCGCGGCTAGAGTTGCCGCGAGGGCGCGACACGCATCCTCCATTAACTCAGATCCGGTGTCGAGTTGCACACATTTGGTTGGTTCTTTTTGGAACTTTAGTGATACACGCTGTTAAGGCCAGCCCGAATGGCGTAGTGTTACGTTCCTAGGGTCCTGGGTTCGAATCCCGGTAGGAGCAAATGTTTGTGTGATGAGCATGGACATTTTTTTTGCGAGTCATGGATGTTTATGTGTATAATAAGTATTTATTTACAAACAAAAAAGTGTAAATCACCTCATCACGAAGCCGCAAACCAAGCATTCTGTACATCAAACTATATAAGGGCCATGTTCACCAAGAAGATGACAGACTGATTATCTAAAACAGCTGTTTAAAACGCATTTTTGTATGAGAACAAAAAAAACAGCTGTCACTGTGACAGTGACAGCTGTTTTTAGATAACCCGACGGTTATCTTTTCGGTGAACATGGACCTAAGTAACTTTACGCAAAAATTACTGCTGGGAAACAACTTCTTTTTTTGGGGTCAAAGATCACGTTTTGTGGTATAACTCAATGAAATGCACTCAAAATATTGTGCAGATGGATGAATTGAATAGTACGGGGGTCGTAGAGATATTTTAAGTAAAAATCATGCGATAAAAAGTTGTATTTAAAAAAAAACTTGTCAAAATCTTGCAACTTTGACCCTCAATATTTCCGTAACTAGAAGGTTCCCAGGTATGGTGTAGAACAATAAAATGATCGAAATGACGAGGAAAACAAGTACCTTTCGTATTCGTTAAGAGGTGTTTTACGCCCTTTATGTAGTAAATCAACTATCCGGCGCTACCTCGCCGTGGCGTTACTTTCATACAAGCCTAAAAGTTTGGCCTACCCTTATAACCTCGTACTCTTATGACGTTAGGGCTTCTCAACAGTCAGCTTGCCTTATGGGCTTGCCGTATTGTTGAGCCCTAGGCACGCCACTGCTCGCCAGGAGCATTCATTACTTTATAGACGAGTGCTCCCAGTTAGGGAGCACGTTTAGGACTATAGATACGAGTACAGATTATTTTTATCGTCAATGTAAGAAAATTACTCTCGAAACAAACCGACTCGGAAACAAATGTCCATGCTCATCACACAAACATTTGCTCCTGCCGGGATTCGAATCCGGGACCCTAAGAACGTAAGGCAGCCTCACTACCGCTGCGCCATTCGGGTCATCTATACTAACTATGTGATTGGTTGGTTTCACACGCATCCCTCGCTATGCAACCTCGTTCATCTCTGGTGCCAACCTTATTCTGGTCCATGTCTCCTGCTCTGCAGTGTTACTGTAAACAAAAAAAAAAGAAATATTAAACATACTATACCTATTCTAGATAACATCATTGTCCTTTATTATCCTAGAGGGTTGGAAAATAAATTAGGTATCTTATTGTAGCAAGGTATATTAAAGCAATCATTTGTTTAAAAACCGTTGCTAACAAATACTAACAACTAATTTTAGAAGAGGAAAGAGTGAGACTAGGTATGAATATGGTAGGTATGTATTGTAGAATAAATAACTCAATAGTATTTCTAAGAAGGGCTAGCTACTAACATGTATCCAATACGTGCTGTACAGACGCGAAAACTATTTGAATTAATTCAGCATATGATTTTAGAGCATATCATAGCTAAAAACAAAATTATATGGTGAACTAGATGTTCCTTTTATTTGGTTCAAGACGTAGCATAAAGCACAATCAGCCTAAAATGTTCCCACTCATGAGACACAGGCCTCTTTATAGTCCCAGTACGGGTTGGTAGATGTCACATGACGTCGATTTTGCTGTTCTAGGACATGTCGGTTTCTGCACGATGTTTTCATTTGCCGTTTTTTTTATTTGCTTCAAGACATAGTTACTATGATTTCATTATGAGCCTATATTGTCCCACTACTGAACAAAGGCCTCCTTTCCCTCTAAACACAACACAGGGTGTATACTCCCGGCCCCGCATGAAACGAACCAGTCTATTGCCTCCATCGGCCGCGGGTCGACGTAACATTATCTCTTTCCATTTACTTTGCATTCATATTCACATACGATGCTGTGTAGGGTACGTTTATGTAACTGTGTCTAGTAATAGGGGTTCTTGCTAAGAGAATAATGTATTATTTTTGTAGCTTGAGTTACTTACGTAGGCTCTTAAGTTGAAACTTCTTTGTTTTCTAATGTTTGTGATATTTTGTTGTTATAAACATAAGGCCACTGTCTTGGGTAGATCATCATTTAGATAACAAATGATGTTTTGCAAATAGGTTTTGTATAAACACTTTAACACGTCGTTTTCTTAAAGCTACATGAGAAACAGCAGAAACAAACTCAGAGGTCAAAAGTCTTCTTTCAAGTCCAGACAATTATGCTATCTTGCAATTTACAATAGCTGTTTGACTTTTGAAATAAAATCTCATAGGAAAAGTCTTATAAGACTGTTGTAAACAATGTTCCTATCTCCTAAAAGATTATACTGTTCTTAATGCCACCATCAATGGTATAGAAATCTTAACTCAGCCTCTTGGATGTCTTTTACAAGTACTACTATCTATCATATGACTTTAAATAGTTAGGTAAACAACTACAAAATATGACAAACAACACGTACGCTAGCTAAACGAGGGAACCAAAATCTTGATTATCGTAACACCAAATAATCAGTTTTAGATGAAAAAAAATACTAAGTACTAGCAAATTTTCCAAATGCCTTTTGTTCACCTAAAACGATTATAACATCAAATTCATTGTTTTCATTGCAATTCACTATTCAAATTCTACTTCGCTAGTTAGCCACATCTTATTTCCATACAGTAATACTTTGAAATTAATTAAAACTGGTAAATACTTGACAGGTATTTCCGAGGTTACCAACTTTCTGGATACGCGCTCTTAAGCTGAAATCTATCTTACTGACTGTCTACTGTCTCGTTTGTCTAGTGACAGCTGTCCATGAGATCGTAGGTTTAAATTCCAGGTCGTACAGTATGTCGACGGCGGGTTCGTGTTCCAGGCGCGCCTCAAAGAGATGTCAGCAAAAGGAAGGGCCGATGCCTGCCTGGGCTGCGGAACTGTTAGAAAGAGATATCGTAGAACCCGGAAGACAAAGAGCGAAGAGAGACTCCCTCCCGCTCCGCCGGGAGCGAGAAGAGTAATTTGAAGTTTTCCCATCAGGAATTTTTCAGTAGGAGATCGGAGTCTAGATTTGGGCCTGATTTATGGAGTAAAACTCGACTTACTTACTGAATGTGAGTGAACTACTAAAAGCTCCCACGCAGGGTTAGGTATAGGTCGGGCCTGTGGACGGTTAGCTATGGGCTAGCTAGCCGTCCGTCCGTCTAATGATGGCAGGCCGTGTCGACGGCGCGTTCGTGTTCCACGCGCGCCTCAAAGAGATGTCAGCACATTGAAGGGGCCCGTAAGGGCCGAAGCCTGCCGGGGTAGCGGGCCTATTCGAAAGAGATACCGCGGCCCCGGAACATAAAGGGCGAGGAAGGAACATGGATAGGTTTTAGTCAGTAAAAGTATGACACTCCCTCTCGCTCCGCCCAGATTGGGAGAAGTTATTTGATGATTTCCAATCCTGAAAAAAAAAGGGTTAGGTATAGGTCTATCAAACACTTCAGGAATTACAAGCGTGAAGATACGTATCTTTGTTGTCTTTGAATCAACACCATGACGTAACGAAGCCGTAAAACAAAAAACTATCGTTTAATAGCCCATGGTCTGCCCATGGCCGTTGACTGCAGTTTTACGAGTGTTTACATGGCGGTGTATGTTCACGGACAGGCATATGTAGTATCAGCAGGTTTGATGGATGTTGAACCTCGGTATGTTTAAGGTAAAGGGTAAATTGAAGATGTATATGAAGTTGTACTTTTTATTTCATTCGAGATTTAACTATGCCAATAAATTTTCAATCGTTAAAGTTATATGGACGACTCGAATGGCGTAGTGGTAGTGAAGCTGCCTTGCGTTCATAGGGTCCTGGGTTCGAATCCCGGTAGGGAAAAAATGTTTGTGTGTTGAGCATGGACATTTGTTTCCGGGTCATGGATGTTTGTATGTATAATAAGGATATATTTACAAACAAAAAAGTATGTAAGTAAGTATATCAACTATCTGGTGTCCACGACACAAGCCTTGCTTAGTGTGGCACTAGATGGCGCTGTGTGTTAATATCCAGCGGTTTTTTTTTTATTAGTGAACATAAAGCATACTGATCCCGATTTTTTTATAAAAGGACATTAAACCTGCCTACCTGAATAAAATAATTTGTGTAGAAGCTGATAGACGTAATACAAAGTCATAATAATCATCACTGTCTGTCCGCGATAAACTCAAAAACTACTGAACCGATTTGCATGCTGTTTTCACCAATGGATAGAGTGGTTCTCAAGAAAGGTTTAAGTATATAATTTGTGTGCGAACGAAGCCGCAGGCATCAGCTATTAATTAATAATTTAATGGCGTGTGTAGAGGCCCCGCCAACGCCACGCCACGATAATTTTTTCTCTAGCTTTTTCTAGGTTTGTTGGGGACGATAGTGTAACCAAACGCAGCTGAATATAAGTATTTTACATGAATTAGCTGACTATGTGACCTCCACAATCCTCGAGGAGGAGCTCGTGGCAAAATAATAACAGCAGTAGTATGAATTGGAGTACTACGAGTATTATGAGCTACAATTTCGGATATATTTTAATTCTGTTGGCCTTACGCCCATTTCGAGCAAGACCCTTTATAGTGACCAGAATAGAATAGAACAATAATAAAATAACAACAACAACATTAACAATAATATAATTGTTATTTGTGGGTCACTAATAAGCTAGGCAAAAATTTCGAAAAGGTAAAAGTTTTCTAAAGAATACAAGCACGGCTTAACCTAAAGATCGACACAAGCGCTTGTTATTATTTTGCCACGAGCTCCTCCTCGAGGATTGTGGAGGTCACATAGTCAGCTAATTCATGTAAAATACTTATATTCAGCTGGGTTTGGTTACACTATCGTCCCCAACAAACCTAGAAAAAGCTAGAGAAAAAATTATGCGTGGCGTGGCGTTGGCGGGGCCTCTACACACGCCATTAAATTACTAATTACTAGCTGATCCTAGCTGCCCGCGGCTTACCCTACTAATTGAGATATTTATATCAAATTCTGATCGTCTTGCGCACAGAAAAATGCCAAAGGTCTTTTATATTTAGTTACTTGTATTCAGATTCAAGTAACTAAATGTAAAAAAAAAACAAAAATTGATAAAACCAAGTTCTTAATTCTTATTTTTATTGTTAACCGATTTCTGTAACGCATTATTGTATATTTTAATGAGCCTCATGTAGTTACAAGATAGTTTAAACAACGTCCATCATAAGCCATTGTGTAAACTAACCACCACTTACAACCACGCCAGTAAACAGACAATCATTAATATCGAATACATCTATTGTAATCCAAATGACGTTGTTTACAAATGCGAGACAAACATATTAGCAAATGCTAGTTATTAGCTAAGTGAGGTTCATGGTGTTTATTCTTTAATTAACGAGTTAAGAGAATTAGTTATATTTTATATAAGTAGTTACGGTACCTCTTTGAATGCGGTTAATGAAGTTGGCAAGAGAAAAGCATTTTTTTTTTTTTAAATGTTGCCCCCTCACTAGGAATTTACCCTGAATTGTGGATGCGATTAGATACGTTTAAACTCAGATACACAAACAGCCAAACACGAATTAAAACCAATCTATACTAATATTATAAAGCTGAACAGTTTATTTGTTTGTTTGTTTGCACGCGCTAATCTCAGGAAGTAGCTGAATACTAGTATTTTACATAGAGCGACTGCCTATCAGATCTCCACAACCCAGTTAGTACTGGCTAATACGATATCCCTTGGTAAGGCTGGTTGTCACTTTAATGGGCCACTGACTATACCTAACGACTGCCAAAGATAGACAAATGACGGCTGGGACTACGAGCTTAACGTGCTTTCCGAGGCATGGAGGAAACTCGGTATGTAAGGGTGGTCACCCATCCACAGACCAACCTAGACAAGCGTGGCTTAACCTAAAGATCGACCCGAGCGGCTGTTATTATTTAGATACGAGCTCCTCGATCCGACGGCAATAACAACTAAATATTAATTGCGAGAGTAATTCTGTCACTCGTGAGATCCCCGAAGGGCAGAATTGCACCCTCACAGTTATATTTCAGTCCTATTTATGGTGACAGGTACTTAGGTCCATGTTCACCGAAAAGATTACCGTCTGATTATCTAAAACCAGCTGTCACTGTGACATATTCCCATACAAAAATGCGTTTTAAACAGCTGTTTTTAGATAATCGTCCGTCATCTTTTTGGTGAACATGGACCTTAGTGTACGATACTTAAACACGTGATTGTGCTCATGATAACAAACAACTTTTACTATAAGACCAGACCTGAAATCGCGAAATAAATATCAACTGTCCAGTACATTAGGCGAACATAAATGTACTGAATCCTACTAATCCTTCCTACTATATCCTACTACTAATATTATAAATGCGAAAGTTTATGAGGATGTATGTTTGTTACTCTTTCACGCAAAAACTACTGAACGGAATTGGATGAAATTTTGCACACAGACAGTTTATAACCTAGTTTATCACATAGGATACTTTTTATCCCGGTAATAAAATCCCATGGGACAATTATCAAACTTCACGCGGGCGAAGCCGCTGGCAGAAGCTAGTAGCTGATATTTCATACATTTTTACACTAATTACCAGTCACTCTATAAAATAGCGAGCCTTCTGCCATCAACCGAGCATAAATACAAACTCCTGAGAAATCCCAGTTTGAAAAACCCAATAACACTCTGCCCGACCTTGGAATCGAACCCCAGGACCTCATCCTCACCAGTCGCACTTGCAACCACTAGACCAAAGAGGTCTATTAAATGCCGTTTATTTAAATTAGTAATAATGTCTACCTTTAGTGCGATACTACTTATCAGCCTAAGAAACCCTAGGCTGTATCGTAGATAATCAGAACATTTTCCGAAAAAATGTAATGATTTTTTTTTGTCTTCTGTTTGTATGTAACTTGTAAGTACGGTTTACATTTTAACATGCAAATTACATTGTATTATGTAATTCAAATAACTTGGACGATGCTTACATTCGGCGTACAAATGAGCGCTTCAATAAAAAAGACAAAAAAGAAATACTGTCAGTATTCCGACTACATAAATAAATAAACTGCTACCCGTTTGAAAAGAAATAAAATACATGTTTCGAGCTCAGAAAGGCAATACACAAAATATTTTAAATCTGTTCCATAAAGTCGTATTTCTAATATCCACGGTCTCTTTACTAATATGTAGGCCTAACTATGGTCCATTTACGACTTTTAAATGATATTTTTGAACGTATAATACATGCATGCATAAACTCAAACCTTTTTCTCAGGGGGGTAGGAATCACCAAGCACCAACTGCTAGGATACTTACATCCTCCTTTTTGCCTCATCGACGTCCATACATAAATTGACAATATGCAAAAGTCTCCTGCTGATATGGAGGGAAGTGGAAATTACAGTTTTTTTCCTACCCCTCCGCTATACTTCCTGATTAATTTCGTTGCGGGATCCAAGACAGTTAAATTCATTCTCTGGGACATCGTCGAGCTTCATTGTCTCGGCGCTATTCTGGTGGTCGCCACTCTTGATTCTGGCTAGCAGGAGTTACAGTTGTTTGGGAATATTATAGCGGGCTTGGCCATTTATAATTTAATAAGAACTCTAAGGAAAAATAATTTATTTTTGTAAAAATATTATTTTTCTTCTTCCTATCAGTACGTACATTAATTCTTCCTTTCCCACCTCACGTTTCAGGAAATATCTAGAAGCGCCTTGCCAATGAACTATGAGTATCTACTCATAGTTTATTGGCAAGGCGCTTCTAGATATCTACTAGACGAGCAAACAAATTAAACACAACTACAACATTTACTTGGGCTTGTTCCAAAAAAAAACAATTAGAAAAAGCCATAGATATTGAACCTTCTCAGATGTGTTTTAAACATTATATTGCTTACGGGATATCTTCCGTGATTTTTTGTTATTGCCAGCTTCCGATATTTCATGCCCAAGTGCCATTATCGCGGGTTGACTGCTGTCAACCCGCAAATAATCACGGAAGATATCCCGTAAGTGACAATACAAGTTTACAGAGATGTGATCTTAACCGTCCTCATATACATTATCTGAATAAAAAATGCCACATTAACATTATACTGGTGCGAAGCCAGGACAAGATATCAACAACATGGTTCAAGATCTCCAGTCTTAGAGACCGAGTATAAACAGAGAAGAAGATAATCCATCAATATCTGCTTTCAGATATCCGGATGGTTACATGGAACTAATTCGTTCCAAAATCAAACTCAAAGTATTACAGGCACTTTTGAATGTCAGAAAAACGAAGAAAAAATAAAGAAAGCGAAGCTACAGTCACAGTCACAAGGCATAATAACTTGTAAAAGTACTGTTGTTGCATATTCCGAAGCGTAGATCTCTATGGAGCAGAATAGGTTAAGCAAAAAACTCATTTTTACCACAATCTTGCTAACATCATCCATTTTGAGACTATACATATATTTGTGAGAACGCGCGATTTATCAAGATATGCAAGTTGAGAGCGTCCAGGATAAAATTATGTAATCAACAATTCAAAAATAAAATAAACTCTTTCTATAAGTTTGTTCTAAGTTTATATTCTGCCAAGTTTTCCGCCAAAAAATAGTTCAGGTTCCAGTTTACCTACGTGAAATTAATTTCCAGTATTTTACATGAATCGTCTATCTGAGCTCTTACTGGGTAATTGTATGGTGTATTGTAAGTTACTTACCAACTTATAATTCGTGTAGTCTAATAAATAAGAAGACATTTATCGTAAACATACCATTTCTTAATACTTCAAATTAATTGATATCTATCCCGTGACTAAAAACTATACAAACATTATTTAGTTAGTAACAGGTCTGTTTTACCTATCTACGTAAAATGTATCAGGATATCTATACCTGCATTTCATTATATTATTATAATAAATATAAAAGTTAAAACATAATGAAATACTTTTTGTGAAATGAATATTATTGCTACATTGTCTAATCTATTCGTAGCATTGCGTAACCGTCGCGTAGCGTAGCGCTACGAGAATATTTAATTAGATTAGAAAGTTATTCATGAAAGAATAAGAAACCTTACAAGGGCTATGGATTTATAACTTCTGCAAATTATTTATGAAGGTCTATCAGTAAGAATAATTTGTAAAATTAAACATCTACTTTCAGTGAGCTGTAACAATCAGTTGCTCTAAGGTTAGGCCCTTATTAACGGCCCAAAGCTTAACAAAGTAACGTATAACATGTAATTTAAAATAATACTTCATAAATTCACAACAAAAGACGGTACTGTAGGTACGCGGACTGAAAATATCAGCAAACAATTCACGAGCATTACTTATCTCTGAAAAACATTTTCTAAGAAAACGGATATCACCGCACCGAGTGTGGATACTTGTAGAGCCTTGTTCGAATGTACGGCGTGTCTCAACCGTCGCGTCGTCGTGTCGTCGTCACAAGCACACATTCCTGACGAACACTTATGATAATTCCATGGTTTTATCGTTTGGAGCTGCGGTATTATTAGCGGCGGCTCGCGCATGGTGGCGGCGCACGGAGCGAGCGGAGCGGGGCGCGGGGCGGTCGGGGGCGCGGGGCGCACGGGGCGCGCGGTGGGGGACACGCCGGGCGGGGGGTGAGGGGCCCTGGGCGGGCCCGCGTGGCCCCGCCCCGCCGCGCGCCAATCCGCGGCGCAGTGGAGGGGAGCGCGGGCCCCCGGCCTCTATTTACTCTTTCAATCAGTGCGAGTGTTTGCCCCTGGCCGGCGTGCACGCGCGGGTGATGCGCTAGCCATGATCTCGCAGAAGCTGTCGTACGGCGACGTGCCGACGTCCGCGTCGCTGTCCTCGCTATCACCGGGCCTGGCGCCCCCGTACGTCAACGGCATGGGCTGCATGCCGGCGCAGCCCTACCCGAACCTGTACTCCAACAACATGGTGGCCGGCAGCTCGTGCATGGGCTCCCCGGGCGTGGGCTACAGCCCGCCCAGCACCATGGCGTCCTGCATGGGCGGCGGCGGCGCCGTGCCCTACGGCTCGCTGCCGCGCGAGCAGGAAGCGGCATCACCAACTTCGGCGCTGCAGCGCGCGCGCAACGACAAGACCTACCGCCGCTCCTACACGCACGCCAAGCCGCCCTACTCCTACATCTCGCTCATCACGATGGCCATCCAGAACAACCCATCGCGCATGCTCACGCTCTCCGAGATCTACCAGTTCATCATGGACCTGTTCCCGTTCTACAGACAGAACCAGCAGCGCTGGCAGAACTCCATCCGACATTCGCTGTCCTTCAACGATTGCTTCGTCAAAGTGCCGCGGACGCCCGACAAGCCGGGTAAGGGATCGTTCTGGACGCTACACCCTGACAGTGGGAACATGTTTGAGAACGGATGCTTCCTGCGACGACAGAAGCGATTCAAAGACGAGAAGAAAGAGTCGATACGACAAGCGCAGAAGGCGCACACCGGGCACAGCCACCACGGCGGGCACGAGAAGCGCAGCGAGCACTCGCACGAGAAGGGTGCGGGCGCGGCGCCGGGTGAGGACAAAGAGATGCGTGACGAGCTCCTGGCGCAGCTGCACGCGGCGCCCGAGCTGTGCCTGCCCGAGCACACGCCGCTGGCGCTGGAGCACTACGCGCAGCTCAAGCAGGAGCCCACGGGCTACGCGCCCGCGCAGCACCCGTTCAGCATCACGCGCCTGCTGCCGGGCGCCGACACCAAGGCCGACCTGAAGATGTACGACGTGAACTACGGCTACGGGCACTCGCCGGCCGAGCAGTACTACCAGTCGCCGCTGTACCACCACCACCACGCGCACGCGCAGCCTCCCTTGTGACAGTACCCGCTGGCGTAGGCGGCCCGGCGCGCCTGGTGCGTGCCGCCTGCGCCTCCCGCGCCCACCGCGGCGACGGCTAATCTCAACCCCTGATATTGATGGACTCCAAGTGAGCGTTTCGTGTCCTGGTGATATTACCGCGCCCGCTGTTCCCCCCGGCTCCCAGACGGTTGTATATTGTGTAAATATTTGCGATTATTTTAAACGAGTCCATTTTGTGTGCGTTTTATTAGTAGGTATAGATGTTTAGTGCACGGTGGACGACGTGGGAAGTGTCGGGGCGGGCGGCGGTGGCGCGAAGTTAGGCCTAAAATTGTTTTGTGGAACTTCTGAGAAAGTGTCCTTTATAGTCATTACAAGCGGTTCTCCCTTGTATACCAACTCGTAGGTGATCGGTTTTGCGTGCAACTGATGGAGAGCTAAGTGGAAGCTTTGCCCGCCTAAGTCAGCGTACTCTAGTTAGATAAAACCGTGAACATATCGCGATCAATACGTTATCGCGTTGTTTATCTATTGTTGTTTAGATAAATTGTTTGTGTAGCGCGTTGATGTCTTTTACTTAACTAAATTGTGTGATTGATTCAATTTAACAATACAAAATCAACGAACGGTAATTTTATTCAATTTGGGGTCAAAATCCACAGTTTACTTGAGTTTTTGCTCCTCATCTTTATGCTTTGCTTAAGAAGAGGAAGTCCAGTGAAAAACATAATAAAATACTGGTAACTCATTCTAGGAAATTGATTCACGAATACAACATTATTACAAATTAAAACCTCAGACAAAAACTGTGTTACTGTGTTACAAAAAAAAAACATTACAAAAAACTATTTTGTATCGGCCTATCCGTGAAAAAAAGGTTTCAAACAACAAACAAATCACCATAAAAACAATAAATTAGGAGTTGGTATACGAGGGACCCAGAAGTGACGTCATATCGTGGACGGTTCAACTGTGCAATGTCTGTGTATCAAAAAATTGTGTATAAAATTTAAAAATAAAATATATATAAATATTAATGATAAAAAAACTAGCTAGGCGAAAATGGAATCTGAATTCTGTCATCGACCATTGGATAGAAAGTGTAGATATCTAAGTTTTGTATATATACTCGTAAGTTAATTGTATGAGTCTAAATAATGGTGTTCGGTGTAAGATAGGTACCTATCTCAGCTTCTGCACATTCCAATATTTGAATATATATTTATATGCAAGCGTCAATTTAGCATTTAAAGTCACCGGAGACGATTGGCAAGCGCGTGAGGGTGAGTTCTTTCTTTTATTTTCTTTACCAATAAGTAATAACGTTAAAATGTATAACTCATTCCATTGTGAAACGATTTCTTTGTTAAAAACGCGATAGAAGTTGAAATTGATTAAGAGGTGTCGCGGTTACAGGGTTTTTTCTATTGTTTCTTTTTGTTCTAAAATGTTTCTAATATTTTAATCTAAATATTCGTTGTCATATGATATTTCGTTACCAAGTATTTAAACAGCAGAAATAATCATAAAAAAAAATATTTGTATTTCTTAGGCCCATTAGCACCACAGATCATAAAGTGCGTTTCACCTTAAATGTATATTGAAATGTCTGTATGTTTCTGTCATTTTTTGAAGATGGCAGAGACAATGATGGTTTAAATGTCATTTTAGCACCAAGTGATTTGC
This sequence comes from Xestia c-nigrum, assembly GCA_916618015.1. Taxonomy (NCBI): domain Eukaryota; kingdom Metazoa; phylum Arthropoda; class Insecta; order Lepidoptera; family Noctuidae; genus Xestia; species Xestia c-nigrum. The sequence continues at coordinate 8,418,475 of OU745251.1, read as the reverse complement.
AGTGTTAGCCTAAGAAAATTGTTCTTTTCTGGTTATAAAAATAATTCTAAATTGCCAAAAGCCTTAAATTAAACTGCAAGAAGCAATTGCAGTTTATACTTAGATCGTAAATATCTATCTAGAAAAATACAAAAAATCTATCAAATAAATATGGTATTAAAGTTGACCCAGAAAATAATCCTCTCTATTAACACTTAACGTGACAACGATTTTGTCAATAGTCAAATAACTCGAAGTGACCGGAGGCTGCCGAATTTGACAGAATCATGTTTGCCTTGACGTACCGATTTAGATAAAAACACCTTGAAAATAACCTTTGACGACGTATGGAGGTCTTGCGCATTATCTGTGGTATATTGGTACCTAATAAGTAAATAGTCGTAATATTTATCCAACACTATATATGCGTTTCATTTAAAAATACGCATCACATATTCCAATTGACGAAATTGTAAGTTTCTGGCACGATGTGATGTGTTAAAATTCAATTTTCAATTTTAGAATATTGGTTTACTTTTTCTAAAAAATGATGCAATTTATTTATCACGATACTATTCTAAATAATATATTTTGTTGAATAAACAAAAACTTGTATAAATACTTGGTTTATAAATAACTTAACATCAATAAAATAATAAATCATTGCATTTAATAACAAAACTAATACAAAGGAATGTAACAGAAGTTTTATATAAAATATATTTTTATTTATGATCTTGATCTATTTTTGTATAAAATATATTTTTATTACTTTTTCGAATTATATTACTTTAACATTTGTATGCATTGCTCAACTTAAGTTTATATTATTAGTTAGGTTCATGGATACTTTGAAAATGTACACATTTAAATCTGAACCTCACACGCTTATCAAAAGCTTGGAGATTTAAGCACTTTTTTGATACTTAATTGTGCTAAATTCATTCTTGTAGTTATAAATAAATATTTATGTCGTACTACTCGAATCTAGATAGGATACTTATATATCATCTGTTAGTTTCAGAATTAATAAAATTAAGTATTTACAATCTCATTTGTTTTTCTTTTTTTCATTTATCCCAGGTAATTATTGGCTGGTTAAACTAATTATTTAAAACAAACATACAAGCTAGCAGTTTGAAAGAACAGCGAGTAATAATGGCCATAATATTATCTCTCGTTTTGCACTATATTTAATACTAATTGTTGCATACTTACTTGCTATATTGTTTAGACCATATCATTAGTTTTCTCTGCAGCCATAATAAGCGTTGTTACAATAATATTTGACAATCACACGTGTAATTACTTAAAAAGGTGATTGGTAAAACACATGTTCTACATAATGAATATGCTACAAAAGCTTTCTGCTGGATTTCCCACCGAATTTCATTCTACACAATAATTTTAAAATCGTTCGTCGATATAAAAAAACTTAAACCCTTTCTTTGCAAACAAAGGTACAACGCAATAAAACTGTTCAAAAAAAACGTGTACGTACTTATCGTGCGACTTTTACTGCTGGACATTTTCACTTTTGTCGGCTTGCGCAAGCGCATGGTACTACGGCCGTCAACGGGTTATCTCTTCCGAACGACAAAGAGCAACAATAAAGTAATAAAAGTACATAAAAGGGCTAACACGTGGACTTGGGTGTTAATTTGTTTAAGAAATCGGCAAAAATGAATTGAAAAAAAAAAGTTTTTGTTTAACAAAACTGTCAATGAAACAAAGTATTGATTTACTTTGTGTTTATATTGCACTTGAGATTTTGCAATACGATTTCGTTTCATCAAAATTCGCATAATGTAGGTGAAGCTCTTAAAAAAATTATTTGTTTTCATGCCTGAATTATTTTGTGCTAATATGATAATAATAGGAAGATAAGCAAAATATTGGCGAGTGGAAATTGGTTTTAGCAATACAATGATATTACCTATTACTACATAAACACCAATTATATGATCCTAAATGTCTTCATTAATAAAAATTTACTTTATAATAGTTTTATGTGACTTATAGACTACAGCTTCAGCTTAATAAAGCTTTTGAGTTGGACGTAGAATATTAAATTGAGCTATTACCTTTACAGTTCAATAAAGATTCTATCAAACATTCTGCTTGAACTCATTAAATTACGTTAAAATTCAATCATTTTTCAAAAGAGTGTAAAAATTTGTGTAGTTGGGTTTATTTTAAAAATAAATTATTCTTTCTTCACTTCAAATCGGACATATTTCATTCATATTCACCTCGCAAAGAAAAAACAATCACAATTTCGTACTCAATTAGTGAATCCATTCATCCCATTCGTGTTACACAACTATTTAGCGCCCCCGGACTCGAAAGCGGGACGCTGCGGGTGGTATACTGTCGTCATAAACCTAACCACAGCACTGCTGACCCACTGAGTGGACAAAGAATGAAGGACAGGTATCCATTGTGTCACGATACGATTGTTGGGCCTTTAAGACGCATTGTTTTTTAAAAAAGAAGGCGCTCTTTGGGACTTTTTTTCTTTATTTAACTTTTGATATAGATTGTTCTCTTGGTTGTACTCTTGTCATATTATTTTTATCATGTTTGTAATAAGTCCTTGGATTCAATAAACGGAACGTGATCAGTAACCATCTAAACCGCGTTCAAAAACTGCCATTGCAATTTTTTTAGTTTCATTTAATTCGATCTTGTGGATCTAGTCATAGTTTTAGTAGACGCTTAAAAACGGGTTCATTAAATTACAAAAGCTCTGAATTTTATTTTGAATATTGTAAAGTATTATGTACTACATAAGATAGAAGATTGACTAACAGAGTCGAGCTGCAGCCGACGGGTTGGCTAAACGCGTGGGTCACACATAATGGGCCTATAACTCGAAACTTTTATAAAATTTTCTTCAAGTATTGATATTACTCTGAATTTACAAGGGATATAGCTTAATTCAATAGGCATTATAGACGATTAACTTACAAAAATCAAAATAATTTATCCCTTTTTTATTTTTAAATACATACTTAGAAAAGAACATCCAGAATGGACACGCGTCTCCCGATGTGTGGGCGATACGTTTTTATTTATCCACCTTTTGATTTTGTCTGTCATTCCATTCATCTTGTTACAGCCAAGCTACTGCGCTACCCACCTCCCAAGTCTTTACAAGTCATCACTTAAAACCAACTTAATTTTAACCACGATGTTGCCTTCCTAATTATGAATCACAACTTTATATCAAAGAAGATAAGTTCTATATAACATTGGGAGATAGACTTTTTTGGGTGTTTTTATAACTTGGTCGATTTGTAAGTTTTATAGTGAATCACTTGAGTTTTTAAAGGTTTTTTTGCTTGTGTCGACGTTTTAGTTTTGTTGTAACATTTATTTGGAGACGTGTGATATTATGTCAGGGGTCTTAGTGATAATAAACAGCATCATTGTGCAGCTAACGGTGTTTGTTTTTGATTGTGAGGTGAATCGAGGAGTTCGGTCAATTTTAGGTTTATATGATTCATGGTTGAGTAATATGTTTGGTATTGTCGTGTCTTTTGGAGTTTCTGCAACATAATTATCTTTCTTTACATTGTATTTGTTTCTTTGTTATTTTGTTGTTAATTTCTAACGGATATTTAGATATTTTAATCTATACTAATATTATAAAACAGAAGAGTTTGTGTGTTTGTTTGTTTGGTTGAACGCGCTAATCTCAGGAATTCTTTTTGTGTTGGATAGTCCATTTATCGAGGAAGGCTTTAGGCTATATAAGTGATTCACTATAAAACTTACAAATCGATCGAATCTCAAGTGATTCACTATAAAACTTACAAATCGACCAAGTTATAAAAACACCCAAAAAAGTCTATCTCCCAATGTTATATAGAACTTATCTTCTTTGATATAAAGTTGTGATTCATAATTAGGAAGGCAACATCGTGGTTAAAATTAAGTTGGTTTTAAGTGATGACTTGTAAAGACTTGGGAGGTGGGTATAACATCACGCTACGATTATTAGGAGCGGAGCGGGAATGAAAAATGTTGCAAAAACGGGGATTTTTTATCCTTTCGTTTTTCTCTCTTATGTGACGTAGACGAAGTTGCGTGGGTCAGCTAGTTGATCTATAAGCATTATCATCACGTTATTGTGGCATGAACATCTGGTGCCTTCCTCAATGAGGAAAATGTGGAGTATCAGAGTAGAGGAAGAACAAAGAAAATATGGATGGCCTGTGTGAAGAATGATTTGGTAGGAAAGGAGGCCTCAACTGAAAACTGACTGCTGAAATGACGAGAAATAGAGAATTGTCTTTTTAAACTTTCACGATCAGAATAAATTATAAAACATAATGAATACGAGTATTAATCGTGAATTTACCTTCACCTTTTTTTTTTTTTTTAGGATGGGGAATTATCAAATGACTTCTCCCACTCTGGGCGGAGCGGGTGGGAGTGTCAGACTCTTACTGACTAAAACCCATCCATGTTCCTTCCTCGCCCTTTATGTTCCGGGGCCGCGGTATCTCTTTCGAACAGGCCCGATACCCCGGCAGGCTTCGGCCCCTGCGGGCCCCTCCCATTTACCTTTAACCTTACCTTACCTTTTTGATTTACCTCCCCGCGACCACGGCTGGTGCAATCCGGTCGAAACGTCGGGATTAAATTAAAGGTTAATTCGCGATAAATACCCGTATTCATTTGTTTTATAATGAGAAATAGAGAAGTTACGTTTTATGTAGTTATATTATTTTACTGTGCTTTTTTTCAAAATTCGTTTTACGTAACGTTAAAAGCTGCCTAAAAGTGAAAGTTTCGTACCGGTTAACTGGTTTTTAAATACAAGAGAGTCCATTATTGAATTCGTAATCACAAAAGCCACAAATTGAAAGTGGAAGTTGATTTTTTCCTCAAATCTGTCTATGTAAGATGCGTAGACGTTGAATTTATTGAGTATTTGGACAAGATGGACATAAATTCGTTAGAGTGCCACTCTATTAGCAATAACTATGGATGTTGTATGTCAAAAATGTATTCGATTGACATTTAACAAGCTATCAAAATGCCTACAGTAAGACCACTTTAAGTGTGCAGTTCAAGGTGGCGTTTTTGTCAAGTTTGCATCGATATATCAAACTTGGTACCTTTATTAACCGACTTCAAAAAAGGAGTATGTTCGACTGTGTATATTTTTAGGGATCCGTACCTCAAAGGGTAAAAAGGGGAACCCTTATAAGACCCCCCCCCTTGTCCCTCTGTCCAAGTGTCACCACAGATTTTGCCAGGAACGGGTAGACCTAGCAAGTTGAAATTTATACCAGATACTGAAGTCTATAGTCCCTATTAGGTGTATAAAAATCAAGGTCCTGAGTCAATACGATAAAAAGATATGAGCAAATTTAGATTTTCGCGAAAATTTGTAGGTAAGTACCTTAATTTTCCAGTTTTTTGTTATTTTTCATAACTTTCCCTTTAATTGTGCTGTTAAACCCTGCTTTTTCTTAGTTGTGTGTTTTCCGGTCTGCATAGATAAGTTTTCGGAAGTGTATTCAGTATCGTTAAGTGTATGTATCAGTTTTGTCAAAAGTGTTGTAGCGTGGAAAAACTTACTGTTTTGAAGGTGATTTTCACTTGTTTATTAGGGTTTTTCATCATCAATTTAGCCCTCACCTACTGTTAGGTGTACAGACTTCCCCTTTCTTCCGCCATTGTTTTCTGTTTAGGGCTTTTAGGCTTCTACAAACTAAGCTAAGTAAGTAAATGATTTCATTCTCATTTCATTCTCTGAAGAGATGCTTACTTAATCGCTGTCAGTTGTGACTGGTTATCTCTTAGTTGCCATGGCTTATTTGAATAAATTATTATGTTTTTACTATGGACACTTTTAGCGTGCACATTGTTCTCACATAATGTACCATCTCAAGATGAATGTTGTTACCATGATTTTGCAATAAAAAAATGATTTAAAAGATTGTCCATGGAGTTTCTTGCCTGTTCTTCTCCATAGAGATCTACGTTAGGGAATGGGCAACTACAGTACTTTCACAGTTTTTATTTCTTGTGACTGGGTAGCTACATTTAATTTTCATCTTTGTTTCGACAACTCAAAGGAAAGCCGAAGCCTGTAATTGGCCTACTTGAAATGAATGCTTTGGCTTTGATTTTGATTTTGAGTCAACTAAAAATGAATTTTACATTTTATATTTCTAAAGACTGCATGAAAGTGTTAATTCAAAACATGTTTCCGCTAACCTCTTCTAAGAATTATGAACAAGCACTTAGCAAGACGTGTTCTTTTTAGTTGTACTTAGGTATATAGCAAAAAGTCTTTACTAAGAACAGGTGCTAAGAGCTAACGCACTGTGCTGTACGTTCCTAGATTTTGTGGTTAGGAATTTCTGTGGGAAATATTGCCAGGTATTACTTTATTCTCTTTTTAACGTCCGACGCAAAAACGACGGGGTGTTATAAGTTTGTTTATAAGGGTGTTATCAGTTTTTCTGTGGCATCGTAGCTCCCGAACGGATGAACCGATGTTGATTTTGTTCCTTTAGTTTGAAAGGTGAATTAATCGGGAGTGTTCTTAGCTATGCTTGATAAAAATCAATCCAAGTTGGCCGCCACCGCCACAAAATGGCGGATTACATATTTATTAAACAACTCCTTTACTATTATGTTGTTGTATTTTACAAGGTTATGTTGTTGTATTTTGATGAAGTGTTAAATGTGATCTATGATCTTGGCCCTACTGTAGTACATTTTTCTTCAGATCACATGTTGATCACTATTTTCCCTTGTACAGTCTGGTATAATAAGCTATAAACGGTGTAAAACACCTCTTCACGAAGCCGAAAGACACTTGTGCTCCCCATCACTGCGATATTTTTTTTGTTCTACACTATATCTGTGAACCTTCTAGTTACGGAGATATGGGGGGTCAAAGTTACAACTTTTTGACAAGTTTTTTTTTTAAATACAAGTTTTTTTTTAAAGAGTTTGACTTTTTACACCTCCACGACCCCCGTACTATTCAATTCATCCATCAGCACAATGTTTTAAGTTCGTTACATTGAGTTCTACCACAAAACATGATTTATAACCTCAAAAAAAAAAGTTGTTTCCCAGCAATAATTTTTGCGTAAAGTTACTTAGTTTGGCTTTGTGATGAGGTGGTTTACACCCTGTAGATATTATCTTTCTTGGAATATTCCAAATTTTTACATAACCTCTATTCCAAGAAGGTTTTATCTCGGCATCACGAGGAGGTGACGTCATCGCATAAATTTGTCGCTGATAATGATAAAAAGCTCGTTTGTCGGTTAACGCCTCGGAGGAGATAACTCGCGGTACTAGTCTTATATGATAGGTAGATATATACTTGATTATACATAATTAATTAATTGGTTGGCTGTATGGTTAGATTTTATATGACAAAATTCAACATACTTAAAAAGTCATTGTCTGTGATTATCTTACTGTTGATAGTTGAGTTCCCGATATCCCTAAGAAACATTTTAAGTGTAGCTGTGAACCATGGTAGATAACAGTGTTTAAAATTCCCCATATTTGAACTTTATTCTGGCAACATTATTTAACACTAGCTTCACGCGGTTTCACCCGCATAGTTCCCGTTCCCATCAGAGAACGGGGATAAAATATAACCTGTGTTTCTCAGTAAAGACGTGGCTATCTAAAGGTGAAAGAATTTTTAAAATCGGTCGCGTAGTTTTATAGTTAAATCGTAACAAACACAATTGCAAAAAAATCAAATCTTTCCTCTATATTATAATGTTAGAATAGAAAACATATCATCACGCCAGTAATACTCAAAGACTTAGGCAGAGGTGTACCTTATAGTACGCCCCAAATTCCACCAGTTTTGCATGAAGTCCCATGTATTAGGAGCGAGCGTATTGCCATCAATCGTGTACAAATAAAAACTTTGTGTCTGCGAATGAGAAATTCCTGATGGAAATACCCAATAACAATTAGCCCGACTTGGGAAGCGAACCCAGGACTTCACGGTCAGCAGTCACTATTACGACCTCTACACCAACATGGCAGTCAGTTAGAGACTATTAAAACAGCACCGCAAAATCTGAAAACCTAACCAAAATCTATTCAGCAATTTTCAATATCAGGTCAAGCAGACACCAGCAGTCAAACTTACGCGATCATCCTCATTTCAATGACATCGATTGTGAATTTAATATCATCATGATCATCTCGAGTTTGTTTGCTTAGCTGCAGCCGAATCACTCACAAGTACCCACAAAATTACGTAATCACTTTGACTCTTAGACACTTTGACGTATACGCGACATTTCGTAACGTTACCACCTGTGATTTTAAGTGAGACACACGGGCAACTCTCTGCCACTAATCAGCGCAGCAACAGAGACTTTTTGTTGTTAAATTTATGAATGGCTTCGCATTGGAGAATGTTGCCTTGATTGTTATCGACTATTTAGCCGGCAGTTTTGTGTGTGCCTTGATACTATAAGGCCTATAAACTAAGCGACTACACAATATGGGTACTTTGTGGGACCACGGCTGAGAACGTTGCTGGGGGAGTGATAGAGACGGTCCTCTTTCATACATTGAATAGTAGCGGCAATCGCTGCAAATGTGCAAATAGTTGCTGTGGCTAACCACTCTTTGTGGTCGTTAGTGGCCCGTCTGAAGGAAGATTAAATGGGTATGGATTGTCGAATCGTCGCATTGAGTTGATAGTTCTATTAAACTGGTATTCAGTTTCTTAATCGGTTTTGTAATTTATACTAATAGCTTCTTATCCTATTCTACATTGTACGATGATACGTTGCGACGTCTCTTTTCCTGATTCTCGGTACGTCACCGTTGTTAAAATTTTCAGTTTTAGTCTTGTATTTCATTTCATTAAGTGGAGATTTTTAACAAGATTGGGTCCCTAATATTACCTATTATAGCGTGGCAGACATCCGCAAGAGAACCAAGGTCACCGACGTAGCCCGAAGAATTGCTAAACTTAAGTGGCAGTGGGCAGAGCACATTGCTCGCAGAACGTATGGCCGATGGGGCCGAAAAGTTCTGGAATGGCGACCGCGAACCGGAAGACGATGCGTTGGAAGACCTCCCACTAGGTGGACCGATGACCTGGTGAAGGTTGCGGGAATCCGGTGGATGCGAGTAGCAAGGGACCGGTCAATGTGGCGACACTTGGGGGAGGCCCATGTCCAGCAGTGGACGTCTTACGGCTGAGATGATGATGATGATAGCGTGGCACATTAACCGCGCTATAATAGGTAAAAATACCCTGAAGAAAGCTGAAAGGCACTTAAAATAATAATATATTTATTTATTACCACAAAGTTCAGGTACATTGCACTGTTTACAAATTAAAGTTCTTAATTAATTGTTGTCTCCGTCATTGAGATATTTTTTGTTCTAGGTGTTTAGTTCGGGAAACTTCTAGGTATATAGAAATTGGGGGTCAAAGTTCCAACTTTACAACTACATACATTCTTTAAATGTTACATTATCATTTCAAATACCTTCACGACCCTCATACTATTCAATACAAAAGCACAATGTTTGGACTGCGTTACAATAAGTCTTAGCGTATAACCTGAATTTTCAATAAAAAAAATCGTTTTGGAGTAGAGTTTAATGTACAAAATGCTTGGTTGACGATTTTGGGTCCGCTAACACCCTGTATAAAAGTATTGTAAAAAACATGTTTTCGAAAACTTAAGATTAACAGGTGTCTGATAAAGTATATCCGGCGAGGTAAATAATAATCCTTTATAAAGCTATCTGCTAGAAGTTGATATTTCACTGAATTGGCGTTTTCCGGTGGGCGTTTTCTTATCAATAAGCAATTTATTATCTAAATACCTACAATAATAAGCACAACAAATTGTAACTTACACATAACAGTACGCTTGTAATCCCTTTAAGGTTAGGCAGAGATAAGTAAATAAATATCGCTGGACATTACACACAGCGGCATCTAGTGCCACACTAAGCAAGGCTTGTGTCGTGGATACCAGATAGTTTATATACTACATATACTTTTTATTTGTAAATACATACTTATTTTACGTGTTACATATCCATGACTCGCAAACAAAAGTCCATGCTTATCACACAAACATTTACTCCTACCGAGATTCGAACCCAGGACCTTAAGAACGTAAGGCAGCCTCACTACCACTACGCCATTCTGGTCGTCCACATGTACCTAATATTACACCAACATTTTGCCAGACCCTGGCTGGGGGCCTTAAGGCGATTAACACACGGCACCGCGCACCGCCGCGGAGGGCGGTTGCGGTAAAGCGGATTTCATAGCGGTGCCCCGTGCGGTAAGGCGGTTTACGCGCCTGTCCGCGCGGATGGATTTAACACGGTTTTGACCAGTTTGATCACAGACACTGGCAACAATGAACGCTGAAGTGGTGGCAGAAATCTGGCTTTTATGGCGTAGAAAGAAAAAAATAAGATATTGGGTTCATCCATTTTTAAGCAGAACAGGACATAAGCAGATAAATTGTTAAATTGCAACACGTCCTACACCCACAATGATCCGCGCGGTTATGCGGCGCCCCGTGTGTGAGGCGCCGCCTTACCGCGCGGTCGTCAGCGCGGAGGCCCGGCGGTGGCGGCGAGAGCACCGCTCGAATGCGCGGTCAGGCGGTGTGCGTGTGTTAGGCATCGACGGATTTAATAGACATCAATGCGACATGAGATCCGCTTCACCGCCAACCGCGGCGGTGCGCGGTGCCCTGTGTTAATCGCCTTAAGTATAATTTTTCGCCACCAGAACATAGTCCGGTTAAGTAGTTAAGCGACCTTAGCGAGTTGCAACTGCGAGTGGTCACAACTAAAAAAAAAAAACATTATCCAGATATATTTAAGCACCATGTAATAGGGGGCAAGCCTATTGACATCAACCGGGCACAAATCCAGTATCCGGGGCTGCTGCTGAAAATATCTTGATAGAAAAATCCAATAACACTTTGCCCGGACCTGGGAATCAAACCCAGGACCTCAAGCTCAGAAGTCGCGCTTGCGAAATCTAGACACGCAGCGAAAATAATTTGTTAGCAAACCTACAAATTATAGGAATTTGTACGAATATTTACATGTTATACAGAATTTGTAAGGAAGCCTACAAATTATAAGAATTTGTACGAATTTGTACATGTTGTAAACAATTTGTGAGCAAATCTAGAAATTCTTTTTGCAGCGCCTGTAGCGAGTTTTTAATGAAGATTGTAGCGAGCTTCAGTGAAACAAAACAATTTGATTAAAGCCACATTTCCTTGTACAGTGTTTGTACTATACATACTTATTACTTACCTATGTATTTACCTACAGCTGGACACATCAGAAGTTACATTGCAGTTGAACAAACAATACCAAGTTCCTTAGCGGACGTTGGAATATCTTTTGTGAGTTGGTATGTGCGTACGATCAGCTGGTCGTTTCCTTATACCTAGATATTTAACATGCATAAACAAAGTCATCAAATTACTTCTCTGACTTAGGGAGGGAGTGTCAGACTTTTACTGACTAAAATACATCCATGTTCCTTCCTTGCCCTTTTATGTTCCGGTACCACGGTATCTCTTTCGAACAGTCCCGCAGCACGAACTATCCCGCAGCACTGAAGCAGGATCCTTAAATACTCCTTTTGCGTCGTCCAAGATCATACATCAGGTAATACACGAACGCTGGTTGCTGATACTAAGCATCTGAAGATTTTTTGAAGATCCTCACCAATAAGGTCAGTGTATGTCCTCCTAGGGTATGGCCATGAGGGGTCACGGCCATTGCTACTCACATCATAAAGGAAATTATGTTATAGATAAATATGAAGAAGTAGTATAAAGTAGAAGTAGAAGAGGGAGAAAGTAGTAGTTAATTTAATGTCTTAATCAGTTTCAATGACATAGCCTGGGGAAGCGTAAAGCATCAAGCATACTCCTTGTTTAAAAGGATTCTCTCCATTGTTTTTTTTTATCCAACTTTTACGTGACTATAACTACCTCAGATATGCAATAATTGCATCATTGAGACCCTGTGACTTCATAGTGCCAAGATACTCGTAGAACGCTCTTTTCTCGGATGTAACGTGATTAAAGCTACACCAAATTTTATGTAATTTAGTAACCTCAATGTACCACACTCAAAACATTGTACTGGTTAATGGTAATTTCAAGTAAAAATCTTACATTCGAATATGTATTTAAAAAAGAAAAACCTCAATATCTCCGTAACTAGAAGTTTTCCAGGTATGGTCTAGTTGTTCTAGACTCTGGAACAATAAAATGATCGCAAAGACGCGGAAAGCAGAGTCTTTTTACACCCTCATTTAACAACGACATAGGCCTACAAAATCCGAACATAAAACCGAATATTTTAAGAGAACCCTAACTTAAGCGAAATCCAGCCGGTCGGTCCGGTTCGCAGCCGAACGGGGCGCGGCACGCCTTCGTAAAATTGAAAACTATTTGCGGAACAAACACCATCCATCATGGGACATTGCCGGAGTAACCTACCCGGACATGGACTGAGAAAGTGGACGTTACTCTGCACTGTAGTACACTGCGAGTCATTTTGGTAATGGGTTTTGTGTAATTTTGGTTAGTGCGTTGTCGAGTAAGGGCCGAAGCGAAAGTGTTATATAGGTTGATTGAAGTTAGAGATTATTGCATTATGGATAACACAGGCAAACTAGTTTATTTGCTTAATCACTACATTATAAAACAAAGTCACCCGCCGCGTCTGCCTGTCCCTATGTATGCTTAGATCTTTAAAACTACGCAACAAATGATACGGGTTTTTTAATAGATAGAGTGCTTCAAGAGGAAGACTTTTAGGCGCGTCGCTCACACAAACTAAATTCGAGGCGGTGTCAAAGCGCGGGCGCACAGTTACATAGAAGGTGAAGGAAACACAGCCGTCTGCGCCTCGACTCCACGTAGAGACCTATCCTCGGACGGCGGCGGCGCGGCGCCGGCGCCTCATCTTACCAGTGAGCGACGCGCCTTAGTATATTTATTTTACGCGGGCGAAGCCGCGGGCATTGGCTAGTTAAGTATAGAAGAGCAGTGACATTCTAGTGATGTGACGGTTAGATTGCCGAGTGTTCATCAGAAAGGTACTGCTGCTGCTGCTGTTTTTTTAGTACAGCGGGTCTAAAATGGCCGCTTTATCAGAACACAATAAGAATCACCTTAAAAATTTTAAATTCCCAAAATGGACTTTATATCTCTATAACTATAATCTTATAGAATTTTAATTTTTTAACGTGATTCATATTATGTTCTGCTAAAGCGGCCATTTTAGACCCGCTGTGCTAAAAAAACAGCAGCAGCAGCAGTACCTTTCTCAGCTCTTCTTTCTTAATGTAATGTCCTATTAAGTATTTTGTGTGTAAGATTGTTTAACCTTTGTTAAGTTAAGCATCTGAAAACCTCTTCCCTTTTTTTCAAAGTAATCCAAATAATTTGTGTAACACAAATAAACTTTTCCCTGATGTATCAACTCTTTACAAGTTCCAATCATAGCGAGACGTGGTCGATCATGATTTATGGCTTCGTTCAGATATCTAGCCGAACCTCCCCCGTCTAACACAAGATGAATTGCTTCACAAAAACTTTAGCTCTATTAAGGTCGCTCAATCCTTTTCTTTTGGATAGTTACATAGGGTAAAGGATTGGTTTCTTTTTAACTTTTTGTCATTTTTCTACGAAAATAGGTGAAAGAGATCTATTAGATACAGAATTTATTAACGCCTGTGTAAGAAGGAATAAGAGTAAGCTCGAAAGTAGCCTCTATTTTGCCAGTTCTGTGTATACCTAATAAGTCTTTTACGATAATACAAGGCTGAAATTGTTTATGTCTTTGTTGAATATTTCAAGGAACGGTCAGGCCATCTATTTATTTGCTAAATCAGAACATTTAGAACACTCCGGTCATATTTTCTTTTTAATCTAGTCTGTCAATTATCCTACTGCTAAGCAAAGACAGTAAAATAATTGAATTGCTTTCTCCTTCCAAGCTTCTCGATTTCGATCCCTTGCCATGTGCAGATCATCATCATCATCATCATCATCATCAGCCTATAATGTTCCCACTGCTGGGACACAGGCCTCCTCTCAATGAGAGGAGGATGGGAGGAGGGGATGATGTTCAGATCGTCCCAAAGTATTCATTTAAGATAAAAGTTTTAGATAAAAGGGTAATTTAAACAAGAACAAAGTAACTTGTTTTTGTTGTAATAATGTACTTGAAACGTAATATTGATAACAAGTTATGTGGCGTTACTTTTGACTCATAACTACACCCACATCGTTGTGTTCAGGGCCATCTATGGGATAGGCCTATGGAATCTTTGATTCCTATCTGACTTTTACATTTATCTTTGTGGCACGTATATTAGTAGTACATTTGGTACTAGCTGACCCACGCAACATCGTCTGCGTCACATTAGAGAGAAAAACGAAAGGAAAAAAAATCCCCGTTTTTGCAACATTTTTCATTCCTGCTCCGCTCCTAATAGTTGTAGCGTGATGTTATATAGCCTTTAGCCTTCCTCAATAAATGGACTATCCAACACAAAAAAGATTTTTTCAATTCGAACCAGTATTTCCTGAGATTAGCGCGTTCAACCAAACAAACAAACTCTTCTGCTTTATAATATTAGTATAGATAATGGCTTCAAAGAATTCTAATAAACACAGGTGAAATGTGCGTGTACTATTAAGTAAGTATAAATCTCTTTAATTCTATATTAATTGTTCAGGTAGTTATAGGGCTTTGCCCAAATCACTATAGATAGGACATCGTACTATCAAGAATGTGTCTTCTAGATCTCTAGCAATACCGATGTATGTAAAAGACGGTTAATGCAATGTAATTTATATGTATTAGCCGTAATATATGCCAGAATTCCCATAAACGGTAACTGCTGAGATAGTGAGTCATCATCATTTCAGCCGAAAGACGTCCACTGCTGGACGTAGGCCTCCTCCAAGTGTCGCCACATTGACCGGTCCCGTGCGACTCGCATCCAACGGAAACCCGCAACCTTCACCAAGTCATCTGTCCACCTAGTAGTTCTTCCAACGCATCGTCTTCCGGTTCGCGGTCGCCACTCTAGAACATTTCGGCCCCATCGGCCATCCGTTCTGCAAGCAATGTGCCCTGTCCACTGCCACTTAAGTTTAGTCGAGATGGGAGAAGAAATGCTGCGTGTATCACAAATAAATTGGAAAAAGGGCAGGAAAATTACTATTCTAATGATGATGAAGAAATAGGTTTTTTTTAACGACGCGTTAATTTCGTAAATTGGTTTTATCTTTCAGGAATTTTATGATACGTCGCTGTCATCTGTTCTGCTTAATCCCTAAAGTCATAAAACGTATATCTATCTAGATTGTACAGAATACTTTATGAATCAGATTAATTCAATTGTTCTCCCTACAGTAACTCTGTAAGTTTCATCACAAACGGCGCGGGAGCACTGACCTGGCGGCCATTTTGTGATATCTCTAATTATTGCATCATGGCGGCCGGTCTAAGCGTTTTAATGGATGCTTGCTAATAAAGACTCATTAATACCTACGTGTATGAGACGTCAAATATTTGGTAGTACGATGCACTGACTGCCTGAGTGATTTACTGATTTAATCTTGTAAGTACTGCTGTGCTTCGAAGATTTACGATCATCATCATTATCTGTATGTGTGTCTCATCACTGTAGTTAAGATATAATAATAAATCAATATTCCTGGATATTAACACAAAGCGCCACCTAGTGCCACACTAAGCATGGCTTGTGTCGTGGATACCAGATAGTTGATATACTACATTTATACTTTTTTGTTTGTAAATACATACTTATTATACATATAAACATCCATGACTCGGAAACAAATGTCCATGCTCCACACACAAACATTTGCTCCTACCGGGATTCGAACCCAGGACCCTAAGAACCAGGGGCGTAGCTACCGCCGTATCTGCCGTATCAATTATACGGGGCCCCTGGGCCACGGGGGCCCCCGAAATGAAAAAAGTAAAAAAAAAAAAATCTTCGGTTCGTTTCGTTTGCCGAAAAAAATGCAAAGATAGTGTATGCTTTTTGTAAAACAAAAAAAAGGAAAAAGTGATGATAAATAAATATTTCTTTAAATTTAATGCAAATATTTATTTGTCCGTAGTGAGGAATCGTTACCACTCATAAGGGCCCCCAAACAAATTTCTATACGGGGCCCCGCCAAGGCACGCTACGCCACTGCTAAGAACGTAAGCCATCCTCACCACCACTACGCCATTCGGGTCGTCATAACATAACCCATCCCTTAGGTGTTAGTCAGAAGTGTAGTATGATCCATGTAGTTTAATGGTAGCAGCACTAGCAGCGGTTGCCCAGTGACGCCCCGACTTACGAAGAGAATCCAGACAGGCGCATTACTTTGTGTAATTTATTACATCACCTCTGCTCTCAAAACGGTGACGGAAAACATCGTGAGGAAACCGGCATGTTTTCGAACCAAAAAATCGAAGACATGTGACATCTATCAACCCACACTGGGTCCGCGTGGTAGATTATAGCCCATTCCCTCTTATAGAGAGGAGGCCGTGTCCCAGCAGTGGGAACTTTAATAGGCTAATGATGTTGATGTCCAGGTTATAGCCTGTTGTCACCAACCAGGCACAAGTTCAGACTTAGTGGCTTTTACTGAGAAATTTTCATCCTGAATGAAAAACCCAATAACACTTTGCCCAACCTGGGAATCGAACCCCAGGACCTCAAGCTCAGCAGTCGCGCTTTCACTCTGTCGCGCTGTGACGTTTTTCTTTTAAATGTTACAGCACCATGCTGAGATAGGAGCCTTTTGGTCTTGTACAGGACAACTTCTGTTTTGTATTTTGTTTGTTTTTTCTTATGATTTCGTTACTTTCTCTCATTATGTTTACTTTAAACTGGTGTTATAATCACAATTTTACAATTTTTTTATGTGTTGTCCTGTCGGGCTAATAAATGCTTTTTCTTTCTTTCTTTCTTTCTTTCACCCAGTCGACCAACGAGGCAGTATAAGAAGACGTCTAGCTATAAATGAATTTCCTAAAATACATAAGTCATTACCAAAATATTGAATCTATTATTTGGTCAAGTTGTCCAGCCAGTTCTAAAATACATACCAAACTTGTAACATGCCTTTTAAACAAAAAAAATAAAAAAACCTGTGACATTCCTCAAATTATCCTGATCGGTGTTGAAGGCTAGATAAATATGGAGTTAAAGTTGTCTGCAGTTTGTTAGCTTATACTGATTAGATTAGTGCACGTTTCAAGGGTGATCGCTTCACACATGGAAAACTTTTATGAGTACTAGTTATAATAATATAATAACTTGACTATTCCTCATCATCATCATCTGCCTAGCCTTTTCCCAACTATGTTGGGGTCGGCTTCCAGTCTAACCGGATGCAGCTGAATACCAGTATTTTACATGGAGCGGCTGCCTCTCTGACTTCCACAACACAGTTAATACTGGGAAATACGATACCACTTCGTAAGACTGGTGTCAGACTTTTGGGGCCACTGACTACCTGTAACAACTGCCAAAGATGGACAAATGACAGCCGGAACCAACGGCTTAACGTGCTTTCTGAGGTACGGAGGAAACTCGGTATGTAAGGGTGGTCACCCATCCACAGACAAACCTAGGCAAGCCTGGCTTAACCTAAAGATCGACCCGAGCGGCTGATATTATTTAGGTACGAGCTATTCCGTGCTGTGATATTTTATCTCTAGGCACAAAAAACAGCAAGAAAAAGGGCGGTATGAACTGGTGGTGTGGTGGTCTTCCTAGTGATTGGACCACAACAGCCAGCGAGGGTGAGAAATAGAAGGAGTTGAAGGTGCTCTTCGTCCAGCAGTGGGTAGTGGGCGAGTATGAGCTAATATTACTTACAATAAAAACCGAAAAAAAGCACGATTCTGTCGAATCTAGTCATAGGTACAAATGCCAACACATCAACTTAGCCGAAACTGTCAAATTTTCCCAATCGACCCTGAACTTAATGCTTTACCGATAAAGTTGAAAATCTATTGAAGTTTGACAGATTGTAATACTTAAAGTTACTGTTTGAAAGGTAGGGCAAGGGTTTTTAAAAGGCTTGAATTATCACCCTGAAATATAAATGATAAAATAAGTAAGTACTTATGACAGATTTTTATTCATTTTTATGACTCAAGAATGTCCAAGATAGTTATCAAAACTCATCAATTTGACTTCAAACAACTCAATGCTGTTACACCAATATTTGTTTTACAGATTAGTATCATGCACCTACAAAATTTAGCGAATCATCACAACAAAGTCTCGATCGACGGTTAGACAACATTTGAATCGATAACGATCGCAAATAGACTGGCTGATAAAGATTGTTAGTGTGTACGGATTCGTATTTCGAACCTTCATTAAAAAAGAACTTTGGCGCCTTTTTCTGTAAAAATGGCGGCAAACTTCGATGACTTATTGAGCGATTTTAGAGCTGTTTCATGGCTGGTTGCGTTTATAACTTAAAAATTAAATATTAGGATTGTTTAAGGGATTAAATAAATGTGATTAATAATAAAGCCAAGTTCTAAAAACAAAATAAAGCAATATAAACTTTTAAATGATCCTGAATCCTAAGTAATTTTAACGTTTCTAAGTTTCCATGTAGGCTATAAATTCAAATAAGGAATAGTGAAGGACAATGACAAACAAGTCACACAACAAAGTTATGGCGTCCTTATGCCCCCAACGTCATTGAAAATTCAAAATAAGAACATGCAGTCGTCTCCGACGCGCCGCGAGAGGTGCGTTCAGTTTTTATCACATACGTTATTTGCTGATCGCCGCCGTATCGGGTCAGTATCGATTCGCGTCGTGGCCCCTTATCGAATAGTCGATATATTTGTTTGCACAAGCCCATCAATGAGAGAGGTTCGAGTGTATCTTGCGTATTTGAGCAATAACTTGTTTGATAACGCTTTACAGTGCTTGCACTGTGATTAGTCTCGGCCCTCTAGATTGTGTTCATGATTTTTTTGTTCTATCTATTAGAGCTTGATTGTGGGTGATTTGTAATGTTTGTTCTCTGTTATCGGCGATGATTTAACTATAAAAATGTTAACACGTTCGCCTATCACTTTGTAGCCTCATCTCTGATGTCTTCATTCACATTTAATTTTGAGGTGGTTAGCTCACACAAGTTGTTGGCATATTTACAAAAGATTCGTATTACAGGCAACTTTATAAACACCAATCAAAAAACAATAAATCAGCCACTGCCGTATAAAGCACCACATTTATTTGATGGCTAAATTATCCTAAATCGAAAGCAAATGGAACAATAAAACAGGCCTAAATCTCCACACATTATCCATCCTAATCGAGCCGCAACAAGAAGTGGCGGCCGGCCCCCTTTCCCACCGGTGGCCCGCCGTCCCGGCCACTCAAGACCGCATTTTGGTAATAAAATACCTCCATGTAATATAAAAGCCGATCGCATTATCCAAAGGAGCCATTATTAAAAAGTATCGAGTTTCGGAACGCACCGCGGCTGCGCGCCGGCCAATCACATTCTCCCGCCAACCCGCCAGCCAATCGGAACGCGAGCTGTTTTCTTTTTTATTGTAGATCCAGTTAATGGATTGTTCTTCATTTTGATTTATGTATTGTTTCTTTTTTTGGCTCGATGTTGTTTTTAACTGCTGCCGTTTCGGTTTTGTGTTTGTTAGATAATCAGTAAGCTTATATCGATGTGAAAAGTAAAATGTTGTGTTGTTTTCGTTGTCTGTGGAAAGTAAACTATAGATAGCTAAGTCTGTTTTTAAACTTTTACTTTTTTAGTTTGTGAAGATAAAAACGTTAATAAATTGCATTGTGAAATGAAAGGTGTTTTTTTTTTGGAGTTTCCATTACTGATTTTTTCCTCTGGTTTTCTTTGATTTGAAAAAAGTTTCATGAAATAATGTAGAATATGATGTAAGTATACCTTTTTTTTTAGGATGGGAAATCATCAAATGACTTCTCCCACTCTGGGCGGAGTGGGAGGGAGTGTCAGACTCTTACTGACTAAAACCCATCCATGTTCCTTCCTCGCCCTTTATGTTCCGGGGCCACAGTATCTCTTTCGAACAGTTCCACCCCCGGCAGGCTTCGGCCCGTGCGGGCCCCTCCATTATGCTGACACCTCTTTGAGGCGCGCGTGGAACACGAAAACGCGGTCGACACGGCCTGTCGTCATAAGACGGACGGAGAGCTAGCCTATAGCTCACCCTATAAGTAAGTATATATGTAGGTAATCTACTAGTTATCTAAACTTGTATTGTTGTGTTGTTGTTAACTTGTGTTAGCTCAACTTAATAAATAATCACGGAAGATATCCCGTAAGTGACAATACAAGTTTAGTTTTAAACCGTGAAAGCCTAAAACAGTACTATATAGTTATCTGCCTGACCTTTCGGGACAAACCGACGTGATGCTATGGTTTGTTTAGAACTAGATGGAACTGGATTAAACTAGCTAGTATTCGGATTTATCCTAGATTTTAGCATGTTTATCTTAGTAAGATAGAATAGATAGCTTCGTATCCAGGGGTAATACGTACATCTTTTGAGACGTTCTTAAATAGAAGTACAATTGAAACATCAATATTGTTATTTTCAGTTTACGTTTATATTTTAACCTAGTTTAGTCTCGTCATACTGTGCCGAATGCTGAGTTCAGGCAAAGATGTAAATATTCTAGAAGTGTCCCGTCAAACAGTGACTTTATGTGTATGTATCGTAGGTGTAGATATCAAACCCAAATAACACGCAATAATATAGAGGATGATGATTGATAATTATACTTCAACTTTTATACTATGACACTAATTCTGAAACATTGATGAAGAGCTGATTTTTATAGGTTGGTACCATCTTGACGACCCGATTGGCGTAGTGGTAGTGACGCTGCCTTAGGTTCTTAGGGTCCTGGGTTCGAATCCCGGTAGGAGCAAATGTTTGTGTGATCAGCACGGACATTTGTTTCCGAGTCATGGATGTTTATATGTATAATAAGTATGTATTTACAAACAAAAAAGTATATATGTAGTATATCAACTATCTAGTGTCCAAGACACAAGCTTTGCTTAGTGTGGCACTAGGTGGCGCTGTGTGTTAATGTCCAGCGATATTTATTTATTATTTATTTATCTTAACAGTTGTTCATTATGATGAACGGTAACTAACTAATTACGTTCACTCACTATTCATATAAAAATACCAATGTAATAAGATTTATTAATCCTAGGATAGTGATTGTCTGCTACTGTTCACGGATAAAATTTTCAACAATCCTTCTATGACTAAATCTGTCGACTTTCTGCCAACAGAAACCTGGACGGGTGCATCCCACTCTTGAGGCAAAAGCCTCGACTTCAGTCACAACATGAACTACCATCACGCCTGTTATCCTCGAGGGATTAGCATGGTGTACCTAGAAGTACACTCATATTTCACCAGTTATGTTAAAGTCGCATGTAATAAGGAACTCCGTGGCTGCAACCGACAAATTCCTGATATCAAAACACAATCACACAATAATACTTTGCCCAACCCGAAAATCAAACTGCCCCGGAATATAAAAGGCGAGGAAGGAACATGGATGGGTTTTAGTCAGTAAAAGTCTGACACTCCCTTCCGCTCCACCCAGAGTGGGAGAAGTAATTTGATAAAAGCTTTTTTACCACCTTTTAAATAAATAATAATCTTCTTCTATACTTATAATAAATCTGTAGAGAGGTCAATTCTGTACATGAAATATATTTACAAAATAACTATCGGGGGGTGATTAGTGATCGATACTGATGCCAAAAATGCAATCAGTAAAATTTTTGTCTGTCTGTCTGTCTTTCTGCCTGTCTGTATGTTATTTATAGAAAAAAAAAACTACTCGACGGATTTTAACGAAACTTGGTACAATTATTCTACATACTCCTGAGCAGGTAATAGTATACTTTTCATCACGCTACCATTAATAGGAGCAGAGCAGTGAAAGGAAATGTTGGGAAAACGGGAGAAGTTACTTGGTTTTTTTAGCTTCCGTCACGTGTGCAGCCTTAATGGTTAAAGCTACATAGAAATCATGTATAACGGAAATATTCCACATAAAATTATATAAAAAATATCCCAAGACAGCATATGTCTATCTTTTATAGTTGACTCACAATAACACGTGTAACTCCCGATAGCTTAGCAGTTCGGAGATTTGTTATTATAATATTTGTTTACTCTTACGTTTATAATATTCTCACTCAACCCCAATTTTGAAACTTCACGCGGGCGAAGCCGCTGGCAGAAGCTAGTAAATAAATAAATATCGCTGGACATTACACACAGCGCCATCTAGTGCCACACTAAGCAAGGCTTGTGTCGTGGTCACCAGACAGTTGATATACTACATAGGTACTTTTTGTTTGTAAATATATACTTATTATACATATAAACATCCATGACTCGGAAACAAATGTCCATGCTCATCACACAAATATTTGCTCCTACCGGGATTCGAACCCAAGACCCTAATAACGTAAGGCAGCTTCACTACCGCTGCGCCATTCGGGTCGTCAAACCTTTACCTTTTGTATCACATTTACTGCAAATAAATTATTTTGACTTTGACTTTGATGATTTCCCATCCGAAAAAAAAAGGGACGGTGCTGCGGGACTGTTCGAAAGAGATACCGTGGCTCCGGAACATAAACAGCAAGAAAGGAACATGGATTGGGTTTTAGTCAGTAAAAGTCTGACACTCCCTCCCGCTCCGCCCAGAGTGGGAGAAGTTATTTGATGATTTATCATCCGAAAAAACCAAAATAAAAAGCTCTTTTTCAACATTATATTAATTAAATTCTCCATCCACGAAGTCACATCTAGTCCCCAAACATCCGTTCTAAACCCGTTCCTGGGTAGGCATGCGCAATCGGCACAGTCAATACTATGCGTGCAAGCCTGGCCTCCCTCGCTACGGGTTGCCTCGGCCGACTAGCTAGTAGGTAGCTACTCGCTGCTCGGCAGTCACTAGTCCACGGCACGTTTTACTTTGATTTTTGAGGGATGAAGGGAATTTGGGTGGAAGCTTGAATGTAGATTAGATTCTGCGTCGAATGAATTGATGTAGTCTCGTCTGTGAACAAAAAAAAAGTGTTCTAAAGTATTCCATTTTTGAATATGATTCTCATCATGGGATTTGAATATGATTTAAAAATCGGAAAGAAAAAAAACGAAGCACACAGTTAAGATCATCCATTTCTTCGGAGACATTTTTTCCATTTTTTAGTTCTTGGTGGGGCCCCACTAACGCGAAATGCCATTAATAATTACAATAATTAATGGCATTTCTCGTTAGTGTGGCCCCAGCATAGACAGAAGAAACTGAAGGTCTTTAGTCTACAACAGTTGCCCCTTTACCATTGATGCTGCAACTAATTTAGAAACAAATGACAATCACTCGTCTGTGACTCTTTCTTTTTTCTTGAAGTGTCGATGAACTCAAATCGTGTTAGACCAGTATTCCACCTGCACAGGTCTATCATTTTCTTTGATTAAATCTTCATAGGTGCACGTGGTTCTGCAGGATGGCAATCTGTTTGGGATGAATCAAGGATACCCTATTAAGCCAGATTCTATCTACAGACTCTCTTGTATGATGTACACTAGTTTGCTACATTGTAGCCGTCTGTAGATCTAGAAAAAGGTAAAGTGTGTTGGTAGCTATTCGCTTCCTATTCACCAAAATGCAAGTCCTCTCAAATACAAAGACATCGGACACTGATTAAAAATTAATGTGAAAATACCCGTAACATAGCTGAAGGACACTTGTTCTCCCCGCTTTTGAGATCATTTTTTTGTTCTTAACCCTACCTGGGAACCTTCTAGTTACGGAGATATTAGAGGTCAAAGCTCCAACTTTTTCACAAGTATTTTTTTTAAATACTTCTTTTTACTTAACTATTCAATACTACGTACTATTCAATTCATCCATCAGAAATGTTTTAAGTGTGTTACATTGAGTCCCTACCGTAAAACGTGATTTCACACCCCGAAAGAGGTCGTTCCCTAGCAATAATTATTGTGTACACTTACTTAGTTTGATGTACAGAATGCTTGTTTGGCTACTTCGTGAACCCCGTTCACACCGAGTATTTCAGTACCAAAACTAAACTAACTAGAGTACGATATCCGCATATCCGAATATTTACTGATTTTACTCCTAAATTCCTTGACCAACAAACACGTTATAACCATCCCAACACGACACATCACGTACCTGAACCCCTCCACGTACTTCTGTCACGTTTAAGGGCGTATATTTATTTTTATCACGCCAAAACGTGCCAGTGTCGCCATCTGCCGACGAAACGCAATACTCCGCTGTTTATTTGCTCGGCGGATATATCCGATGAGCGGTATATGCTTTCGCCGCTCTATTGTTTCATCATTAGGGTATATTGTGCGGGTAAGTTGGTTTTATTCGGATATGTGTGGAATAGAGGTGTCCTTGTAATGAAAGGTGAGGTAAAAATAACTCTAGATGCGAGTACAAAACTGTGGGGAAGATTTTGACCTAATAATACGCATATTTTAACCAAAATTAATAACGAACCAAAAGAAAAGATAAAAATGTAAAGATTTGACATAACGTAACATTACGCCTGTAATCGCAAAAGGGTTAAGTAGAGGTGAAAATAAAAGTGCACCAGCAAAGCTATTCACAAACGTCGTATGTCTATCTCGCTTGCTTCCGTAATGCCAAAAAAAGATAGACATACAACTTGTCGAATCGAAATCGAATTGAAACGTTTGTAAATACTAATGCGTAAAGATTTTATTTTGTGAATTATTGTAAAAGTTGGCGTAGACAAATAATGGCCATTATTTGTGAAACCTATAATATGTCGAAGTTCCTGAATTAGTCGTTCAATCAGTCGTTTGGTACCTGATTTTTGGCACTCGTTTTAACCTGTACCTGATTGACTGGTACTCAAAGATAGTTAAATAAAATAATCTACATTTTTTTCAAGAGAATTTTGTTTGACAGTAAAGTTGTTTCCATATTCATGCATTTTCTTCTGAAAAAGCTTCAAGTAATTTAATTAACAAATCACAGAATAACATTAAACGTACTGTCTATATGACTCAGCAATATAATTACCTATATCTAGGTGCAGGTGTTAAGTGGGAGTTACATGGAGTAACTTTCACAGAGTTAACTGAACTACTCTATCACAACTTAGCTGAGTATCGGTGTCGACGTCTTCACAGCATATAAATATATTTAATTTTGACATTTATATTTATATTTAATTGTATCTGTGGAGAGCAGCGGTGGCCCAGTGGTGGCGGACCCGACTTACGAACAGTAAGTCGTGGGTTCGAACCCAGACAGGTACATTACTTTGTGTTATTTATTTCATCACCACTGCTCTCAAAACGGTGAAGGAAAACATCGTGAGGAAACCGGCATGTCCTAGAACAAAAATTCGAAGACATGTGACCTCTACCAATCCGCACTGGGCTCGCGTGGTAGATTATAGCCCATTCCCTCTCATTGAGATGAGGCCGTGTCCCAGCAGTGGGAACATTAAAGGCTGATGATGATGATGATGATGATGATGTATCTGTCAAATTTCAGATAAAACACGTTGGTAAACTCAGTAATTGTACTGAATTTCAAAACTCTTTTAGTGTAAGTTTAACGAAGCATACTTTTAGTGCATTCATTCCATTTTTCCTCATCTCTCTCTTAGTTCCGCTGCCATATAATAACTCCTCCTCGCTAGTAGGTAGACGTCGCGTCGTCGCAAAGACAACAGGGTTGGTTGTCTCATTATTGTTGAAAACCATTCGAGTTTATATCTTATCTAAGTTTAAACAAAACAACACATTTTTCACCAATTTGTCCTCATCTTTAATAATTCCATCACCATTAAAACGCACCAACTACTTAAAAAGTCGCTTTTAGCGATAAGATCGCTTGGTCTATCACTCTATGTAATATATTTTCTTTTATGTAAATTGAAGTTTGTATCTATGTTATAGAATATTCTATCAATCAATAATCTTAGATTTTAAGACCAAGTTTTTTCCTCTTATCTCTCTCTTAATTCCGTTGCCATATAAACCCTCCCCGCTAGTAGATGTCGACGACGAATGGCACGCACCAAACGAATTTTAATAATAATAATCATTTTATTATCAGACAGCAAAGAGTTTTAGATTTTTTACCAATATTTTTTCTCTTATCTCTCTCTTAATTCTGTCGTCATATAAACCCTCCTCGCTAGTAGACGTCACAAAACCAACACAGTTTGTTGGCTCATTATTGTTTAAGACCGTCCGAGCTTAACTCGCCTTTAATATTAGCTATTTTTTGCCAAGTATCGTGTTTTTCCACTTTAAATTCATTTTCGCTTTTATTTTCATAATTTTCTGCTGCGTTTCTTACTGTAGTTTTATGGAACGTGTTTATATATCTAGTTACTATGAGTTTAAGTGCGTAAATAGGTAATAACTTTAATAAGCGTTTACTGGAACAGTACCAAACCGCACTCTTACAACGAAGAAGCCTGTGTCCCTGCAGTAGGTACATAATAAACGTATTATGATACACAAACAACAAAAATCTTAGCCTCACTTACTTTCACACTTTAGTCCTAATTTCTTCATCAGTCTACAGCAGTCGACTGCTGAGCATTGGCCTTCTCAATCGCACGTCACTCAACGCAATTTTCAGCAACTCTCATCCAGTTGCTATCAGCTGCTCTGCAAAAATCGTCATACCACCGAACCTGAGGGCTTCCTACCTTGAGCTTCTAAAATTGTCATTACTCAATTGAAATCCATAAAAAATACACTTTTATACAAAAACACCGTCCATTTGATTAGCCCAGTGTACAGACGAGCGACAAATTCGTCTCAATAATGAGTTCAAACAATGATTAAGCACCTACCAAACGGATGGACGAGAAGACTGCGACACGACGCTGCGACGCGACGCCCGGCACTTTTCATAAGTTCAATTGAGTGGAAGAAATCGCCGGAGACTAATCACAACGGCACTTGGACTGGACAATAGTAGAGTGAAATATTAAACTCTATAAGTAAAGACCGTTAAGAGATTGAAGAACATTTTCAAACGTTTATTTCGAGAAAGTTTTAAGAGTTCAGTAACATTGTTAGGATAAATTTATAGTTACGACCTATTAGAGAATAAACGTGGTGTTAGATTGTGGAAAATATTGTTTTTACAACAAAGGTATATTATCACGTGTATGCGATTTACATATCCATTTGCTATCTACTAAAATACCTTATAGGTACTCGTACTGTTTTTTATAAAATCTTTAAATAACACCTTTGTAAAAAGACTTCAAATAATCTCTTTAATAATTTTCCTGCTTCACTTTCGCAGAAACCTCTTCGGCTAACAATTAAGGTTGAATTTAAAAAATCTCCTTTATTTAAGAGCGCCTCGAAGATCGGTAATTTGTTCAAATTTTTTCTCTAAATTCTTCCCGATGTCCGTTTAATGGAGTAGCTTCGGCTTATGTTTATTCTAACTTTGGGAATCAATTGAATTGTTCAAAGTAACATGATTAAATTAGGACTAAATTTTGTTTTCTTAATTACTTTATGAATGTATAACTTTGGCGTTATTTTTTTTGTCAATTCTTCCTGGAACATGATTTTCTAGAACGGTGGTTTTATTTTGTCTTGTTCTAAATCGTTGTTCTAAGTATAGGTAATCTCATATCTTTAATTTGAAGAAAGAGGAATGAGTCTTTTCTCAACCATGCTAGCATCGGCTTCCATAAATAAATCCGTGAATACGTGTATGGTAAACTAGCTGACCCACGCAACTTCGTCTGCGTCACATAAGAGAGAAAAAAGAAAGAAAAAAAAAAACGTTTTTGTAACATTTTTCATTCCTGCTCCGCTCCTTATGGTCGTTGCGTGATGTTATATAGCCTTAAGCCTTCCTCGATAAATGGACTATCCAACACAAAAACGTTATATCATTATTTTTCAATTTGAACCAGTAGTTCCTGAGATTAGCGCGTTCTACTGAACAAACACACAAACAAACTCTTCTGCTTTATAATATTAGTATAGATGTACTTGTTTGTAGACGTTTTGTATTCATCTGTACAGAACAAAACACGTTATGAAATAAACAAATTATTAATGGCCAAGGCAACACGACAAACATTTTTACTATTTAACCACTACCTTTGTAAACTGTTTCACACGAAACACCCGACAAAACGCATCCAATTCATCCACAGATTATTCCCCCTCATAACGACATATTACAAGGAAACCGCAGCAATATCTCAGTGCATTAGAGGTTCGAGTCCTGTTATCAGTTCTCATTAGATAAGGCCGACGACATCCCGGAACCGACGTGCAAACATACTTATCTGGGGGAAAGGGACGGCGCAGACGCAGCTTGGTAGGGATAAGTTAGTGAGCTGTGTCGTAGGTATTGAGGGAATTGACAGGTGGGTGAGGCGAAATTCTATTCTATTTAATTTTTTATGAATGGCAATTGAAGCCGATGTCGATTATTCTGCCAATGTCGATAGTGACCTGGAACAGCAAGTGGGTGTTTTAAGGAAAAAAAAAAAAACTACGGTTGATACAGTTGGACTTTTTGGTTAGTAGCAGACTGAAACAAACAAAAAATAAATAATAAATAAATATTATAATTTTTAAAATATAGGTACATATACCACAACAACACAGACAGAGTATTTGGTGTAACGGCTTATAGTTTTATACTGTTGTGGCGGATAATTTTTGAAGACATGAGTTCGTAGACATAGTGACATACTATCAGCATAAATAGCGTTGGTGGAAAAGTCAAAAATATACACAGGGTTACTGGTTAAGTCTAATCTAGGATTTTTCAGCTATCCAACAAAAATACAAAAAAAAAAACAATCTTATAAGTCCGTCAGGTTGACTTTCAAAAAATATTTGACCCGTATTTTTTCTTTTGTTATGTAAATCAAAATTGACGAAGATATGAGGCTTTTAAAATTCCCAACACGTCACGCCTAGGTATAATTTTAAGCTAGTTCTGACGTCACGAGCCCCCTCCCGAGTTTTGATGTGTTTTATCTTTGTCAATATTCATTGATTTACAAGAAAAAATACGTGTCCATTATGTTTAAATAATCTTACAGACGGACTAAATAGATTTGTAAATTTTTGATACTGTCATGCCTATTATAAATATTAGAAAAAAAAACCGACTTAAAAAAAAAAAACAAAAAAAGTGAAAAATAACTTTAGCTTCTGAAGTCGATGACCTTTATTTGAATGATTTATTTTTTTTGTCACCGACTTCAGAAGCCAAAGTTATTTTGTTTTTTTTTTAAGTCGGTTTTATTTTTGGTAAAAAGTTTTTATTTTTCACTTTTTAGTGGTTTACAGGGTTGTTATTTGAAATTTGGTTAAATTGGCGTTAGCATCAATTTTCACAATTTAAAAAAAAGAATATCCAATATTTGAAACTACTAAGCGATGTTATAAAGTCTATTTAGTTTGGTCACTCATTTTGATAAATATCATAATATTCTTTATTTCCAAAAATTAACAATTCTTACTCCAAATATCAGGCCCTAGCCATGTAAGATCTCCCGAATTTAGTATTGATTGGACTATAATTATTTTTTTTTAAGAATAATTTGATCAAACTGTATTCAAATTCGTTTAATAATACATTACTAACAATGTCATTACGATTTCATTTATAATAACAATATGTTTCATCACATTATTTCAAATCAAAAAATGTAAGTAATAAAAAATGTCAGGCCCTAGTCCTTTACAAAAATCAAAAATACGCGGCATCCAAGCATATGTTTTTTTCATAACTCACTCAATACGATAGCATCGGTGTGAAGTTAATCGCAAACGCGACTCTAGCCGCGGCAGTTATTTTGTTTTTAGTGCGGTCGCCGACTTTGCTGCGGAAACACGTGCTGTGCCAGTCAAACTCTCAGGCCCTAGGTAAGTCGTTTTAAAGATATTGCATTATTGATCGATCTTATTATTTATTGTAAATATCAGTTTGGTCTGCCTTGTTATTTTAACCGCCTATTGGTTTTGATGTTGATTTTAAATAAAAGGTTTCATTTAATTTTGTTTCGTTTCGTCAGTCCCTAGACCGTCAGGCCCTAGTCGTAATAGTGACTAGGGCCTGACACCACACCTAGGGACTGATGTTCATACTGTGTGATGCATGGTTTTAAATATAATACCAATGTATTTGTTGTAGAATATGGCACCTAGGAAGAAAACAACCTTGTCTAAAGAGGAAATTGCAAAAAAAAAGTCTGAACAGGCAAAGAGGCGATTAGAAAAAATTAAAAATGATCTCAACGAACTCAAATTTCTTTGCATACAGTTGTGGTTTACACAAAGGATAAAGTAACATCCCATTGCACTGTGTCGTTAAATTTATCTCATAACGCTGGAGCGATTTGGGCACATTTACAGCCTGTCCTCATAGGATTGCCATCCTCTGTCGAAAACCTGCATTTTTTGAGTGACGGTCCTGTAACCCAATATCGAAATAAAACAATGTTTTATATTTTGGGTTGCAGAATCCAGGATTTCTATCCACTGGCTATGAAATACACATGGAATTTCCATGAGGCGGGACATGGAAAGGGGGCACCAGATGGAATCGGAGCTACATGCAAACGTACTGCAGACCAACTCATAGCTCAAAGAGGTGACATCACAACCTTGTACGATTTTGTAGCTGTGCTTCGAGAAAGGTGCCCAAATATACAGATCTCTGTTATCGAAGATGTTGACATAGAAAAAGTTAACAAAATGATCAAGAGACATGAGAAAGAGCAGAAACCGTTTAAAGGAACTCTCTTAGTGCATCAAGTCTCAGGTCATATTTATAACCCCAATAAACTTGTCATGAAGTCACTGAGTTGCTTCTGTGATAATGTTAGTTGTAATCATTATAACTTGGGGACTATAACGTACCAAACCAATAAACAGCGCCTCAATGTTTCAGATATTTTCACGGATTCTGATGATGATATGCCGTTAGCAAGTATGAGCCACATTGCGCTAGAAAAGTCTAAAACGAGCTATGGCAGTGGAGATTATGTTCTTGTTAAGTTAATAATGAAGGGAAAAGAATACCGATACGCCGCAATTTGCTCAAAATATGATGATGAAGATGGAGAGCTAACAGTTGCATTTCTTAAACTTTGCAATGAAGATGGCACAGAATTTAAAATAAATGATAATGATATCGCGGATGTGGCTTACGAAGACGTTGTAGAAAAACTGCCAGTTCCTAATCTAATCGTTAGAACTAAAACAGTATTTTACAAGTTTAAAAAACCCGTTAAATGTGAAAATGAAGCAAATAGTGATAAAAATAAATACGAGGTACTAGGTAGTTTAAGTCTGAAATATTTGTTATCTTATAATGATTAATGAAAGTCCAAATATTGTGTTCAAATTATAATTTGGTTACTTAGAACTTTATAAGGCTGATTATTTAAAATAATTGTTGTGTAATTACTTAAAGACTATTAGTTTGTAAGTATTAAACTAAAAGTACAATGTGATTGTTAAGAAATATTGATACATAATATTTAATTGATACAAAATAAATCCTGTGATTATAGTTATTCGACTAAAGATAATACCTACTCGTAGTATGTAAGTATAGTAAAATTTATGAACTATAAAGATTTGTTGTTACAGTTGATTTTGCAATAAAAAATGTTATTTGATATAATAACCGTGTTTGGTGTCAGTCCCTAGCATGTCTCGTCAGTCCCTAGAACACTGATTTTGATAAATCATAAATTTCTCTAAAAATATCAAGTAAATTGACTGGCCCTTTTAGATGCAGCAAAGTGGATGTTATACCCATAGAATAGAATATAAACTGTTCTGATTTTTAACTAAAAATCCCACTTTCAAAATTCTGTCAGAAGTTAACCAAATTTCAGATAAACACCCTACATGTACTTGGTACACATGGAAAGTGTATACCGTTACAATTACAACAAGCCCAAACACGACTACATCGTCTCATTGTTGAGTTCCGTGACTCTTGGCTTCATCATCAGATGTGATGGTAGAATGGTTCTTATTAAACGCAAATGCTTCACTTGTTGTAGAAAATACCAAAATCGCTGTACGTTATCCTATAAAATTTGACGAGTTCCCTCCATTTCGCCAAGATTCCATCATCAGATCCCGACTTGGTGACAATGGGACCATTTGGACCCTTTCCAACAAAAAAATATTTTTTCAAATCGGTTGGCAAGCGACGGAGTTATGCGCGAACGAACATAAAAAAAAAACAATATTTAAAAGTAGGCTTTTAAATATATTTTTTTAAAGTAAAAACGATTCATTTTGGGGGTTCATGTTTGATAGTCAAATCAGTCAGAAATTATGCACACTACAAACCCTTAACGGTTCCTGGATCGACTTCACCAAAAACGCTGTAGGCCAGACTAAGTTATTTTCTGGCAATTTCAATGCCAGACGTACGTGTGTCTTGGTACTATTTCTATAGGAGAGAGTTGCTTCTTCTATCTTTATCTTGTGGTTAGTTCCTGGTGTCAGAGTTTTATATCATCATCTTCTGGTTTATTCAGATAGTTACAGGGCTTTGGCCAAATCACTATAGATAGGACATCGTACTATCAAGAATGTGTCTTCTAGCAATACCGATGTATGTAAAAGACGGTTAATGCAGTGTAATTTATATGTATTAGCCGTAGTATATGCCAGAACTCTTATATAAAAGCAGGTAACTGCTGAGATAGTGAGTCATCATCATTTCAGCCGAAAGATGTCTACTGCTTGACATAGGCCTCCTCCAAGTATCGCCACATTGACCCGTGCGATTCGAATCCAACGGATTCCCGCAACCTAAATTTTACATACCGGCTTTACATACTGTCGAGAGATGGCATGCTGGTTTCCTCACGATGCTTTCCTTCATGAAATCAAGTAATAATTAAACAATAGCCAGATGAATACGAAACATTGAGTTATAAGTCGAGCTACACGATAACTGACAAATGCTTGCACTGACTGGACAGGTCCACTCAAATCTGTGTGGTTCTTTCTTCAAAAGACCATCTCAGACACTAATCTGCATCAGGTACGAAACACCGGCCCCATCTAGTTTAAAAAAAAATTACGTGTAAAAGTGTTTGAGAAAACCTACTTGCTGAATAAATATCATTTATCATTTATCATTAGAAGTCTTGCTTTCCGGCACTGCCTCAGGATTTTTTTTTAAATAACATAAGAAGCCAGAAAATAAATTATCTTACCGCTTTTTAGGTTAATTATCTCAAACGCAACTATGATAATTATCATGAACACAGATGCATACCATAATGTGCACCGAATACCCCTCTGAAAATTGTGTTTTAAAGACCGATTTATTACCATCATATTGCGTTCATGAGGAAAGTCTTCGTTTCGGTTATAATTATGAAAACAAAGTATTATTTTTCACTTGCTACGGAGAGGATAAAAGTACCTGGATATTCTGTTTTATTCTCTACTTAAAATAAAACAGAATAAAAACTTTGGCACATAAATACATTAGATGATTAAGTTACTTTGAAAATCCATTACCATTTTATTGTTTAGCACATTAGTGTACGTGTAAATGTCTTCACATATACACATATAACCAAGTTATTGTGCAGTACATAATTATTATGAACATTTACGTAGGTATATAACATATGGGAATGTCTGTAACCAGTCGGCGACGGTTCCGCGCCGATGCATCGCCGCCATCTTGGAAGATACAGGTACCGATAGCAGCATAGGTGGAAGAGGAAAATTTTATTAAATTTAGGTAGTTTTTTTTCTGTTGTGTGGCTATAGACGTAGGTATATATTGATGAGGTAGTCTAGATATCAAAAAGTTATGACAAGAGAAATATTATGTATATTTTCTACATAATTTGTTTGTCCTTTGTGGTGTGCAAAAATTCACCAGCTCATCAGTTCACCTAGTGGGAGGTCTTTCAATGCAACGTCTTCCGGTTCGCGGTCGCCACTCCAGAACGTTGTGGGAATGTGGCGAGATTTGGGAGAGGCCCATGTCCAGCAGTGGACGTCTTTCGGCTGAAATGATGATGAAGATGCAAAAATTGCACGTGAATCGCAGTTGCCCAGGAGTATTGCAATAGTTTAGTATATTACAGACATGAAAGTACTTCTGAAAACTGACAACTATTGCGGGCTGATACAATTCGTTCGTGAATCCAACCTTAAGTTGCAATGGCCGTCTAATTACTATATATATAACAGACCGCTGCGACACTTCTGGTTTGTAGTACTTAACTCTATTTATTTATTAAAAACTAGATGATGTCCGCTGTTTCAAAAGCTTTCCTCGAGAAATCTATCCGTTGGTGAAAACAGCATGAAAATCGGTGCAGTAGTTTTTAAGTTTATCGCGGACAAACAGACAGACAGAAGTGGCGGAGGACTTTGTTTTAAAATAATGTAGTGATAGTGATGATACTAATGGTGATAGGTATGCTAGCAGTACATACATTAAATATCTAACAATATAAGTATATTTCAGGGTTGTTATGTCTACGAAAGAAAACTCTTTCAAGGATTTTTGAATTGGAAGGAAAAGGATTTTTGATGACGACATTCCAGTCTGTCGACGATTTAATAGAGTTACATAGTTTATAATATGAATGTTTTTGCACCCAGTACTCAGTATATCATAAGAAATATTTTCGAAATCGTCTGTAGAGCCGGTTTCGGCGTTTTTTCGTCTCCGCCCGCCATCGCAGTTGAGCAAACAAACCAAGTGTACGCTTCAAGATACAGAAAATGGCCTTTTTCTGTACAAAGCAATACCAAGTTACCTATATTAAACCTCAATTTTAAATCATCATTAAAGCTTTATCTATAAGGTCTATAATCGTCTGAGTGATTCCAGTTCTTATGCCGCCAACCTTATTACAAGGTTTGGCTTGAGTTAATTTCGAAATGCGAAACGTATGTTTAATTTTAATGGAATTTTTCAATCGTTATGAAATTTTTGGAACCATTTTACTCGTATTTTGAGGTTGACATTCACAAAATGTCAATAAAAGGTTGGTATTCGTAATCTCGCGGTTTCATGAGATTTGTCTTCAAATAACCTATGATGTCTTTAACATTCCAGTATGCGGTTAGTGGTGGTACTTTCACACAGCACAGCTTGGCTTTCCCTCACAACTTCATAATGGTTGCCTTATGGGCCTGCCGTATTGTTGGCCCCTATTAGTACGCCACTTTGCGGTATAGATAATCATCGAAGACTTCCATACACATTGCTTTATCATTATGGTGAGGATATCGTTTCATACAGCATTCCTAATGACAGTTACACCGTATCCTGGATTTTCAATCATAGAAAAGTTAATTATTTCTGCCAAGGTCTTCTTGGCAAATGGATTGAATATCATAGTATATTTTGTCAAGACTTCTTCATGTAAGACTAGAACTCGGCCCGCGACTTTGTTCGCGAAAATGATGATAGCTCGGCCAATTTTCATGATAATAATGCATATTTATAGCCTATGTTACTCAGTAAAGATGTAGCTTTCTAATGGTAAAATAATGTTTAAAATTGGTTGAGGAGTTTTTGAGTTAAATCGCAACAAACAAACAAAAAATGTTAAGATAAATCATAGGCCTATATAGACCAAGAGACTTTAGAAGACAGTAGAATCAAAACCGAGACATTCTAGATAAATCCTGAAAGCTCTTTCCTCCAGTAACACGCACAATTCGCGATATTTGTCTCAAGAGTGCAACGTAAATACGTTTCTACCTAGATATCTCAAGTATCAGATATAATCGCTCAAGTGCAGTAGACGCCTTGGTAGTAAACTTCGTCGATACGGCGGGTTCGATGCCCGATAGAGCCATTGCACAATGATACCAGTGACACTGAATTACGGTTCTAATTTAAACCATATCAGACTCATATCAGGTTATTTTTGATATGATGGGATTGTGTATTTTTTCGAATTATCTGTCCACGTGTTTGGGCTTTTAAATTAATGGGAAGAGTGCGTTGTTTGTGATTGATGTTGCCGCTATTACGGAGATGTTTAATTATAAAATTATCTCTCAATTTGTGCTGACATTCGTGATATTGTTTCCGGGTTCGTAGGGACGGAAAGCTTTTATTTTTTCCTATCGCGGGCGCTTGTTCCACGAAACTACAAATGCTTTTACTGCTATCTGAGCTATCTGCTAGATGATGATGGCGCTAGATCATGAGCCTATAGCAGTCCACAGATGCCCATCTGTGGACTGCTATAGGCCTCATTAATCGCACAACCCGTTTTTTTCGGATGGTAAATCATCAAATGACTTCTCCCACTCTGGGCGGAGTGGGAGGGAGTGCAGACTTTTACTGACTAAAACCCATCCATGTTCCTTCCTCGCCCTTTACGTTCCGGGGCCGCGGTATCTCTTTCAAACAGCCCGCAGCCCCGTCCTGAAACCCCTCAACTCGATTGTCAGCAACAGCTCTCAACCAGTTGCCAACAGCCACCCAGCGAAGACTACTCAACGGTCATCGGTTCTTCGGCTAAAATGGCCGGCCCATTGAAATTTCATCTCACTTATTCGTTTTTCTGCTATATATTAACATAATAATGTCCATGTCGCCTGCAAATAGTTCTAAAACAGAAATAGAACGGTGTTTTCAATTCGTTTCATCATTTAGTGAAGAGTAGTTCTCGTGTGCCTTAATCAAGAAGATTAGATCTACGAAAATACTCTTGTTAATGTAGTTACATGTTTTTTTAATTCATAAATAAGTTTTTAGCGCCAACCACTTAAAATCTGACACTTCGCCCTGAGAGAACCCTGTCCAAACATAAATTAGAACTTACAAGGTGTCAAAATCTTACCCTCATGTACATACATACGAGTATGTAGCTACTTAGGTATTTACCGTATTTCACTCTTAATATGTTTTGTTTGATGGTGGGTAGAGGTCGGTGCCCAATAATAGGCTGACGCAACACAAGCCATCTGTCTGTTTTGTTTAGAGGGGATGAGTCTTGATTTCTTGAAGCAAAACTCAGTAAAGTATGGATGGACCGTCAACGGAAAATGATTAAATGGAGGATTAGCTGATATTTGTGATCCGAATCTGTCTAACTGGTGGAACGTGTGTCCCTTTTTTTCTGATGGGAAATCATCAAATGACATCTCTCTGAGTGTGGAATGTCAGACTTTTACTGACTAAAATCTAATCGTGTTCCTTCTTGGCCCTTTGTGTTCCAGGGTCACGGTATCGCTTTCGAACAGTCCCGCAGCCCTTAGGTTATCATTGTCCATCAAATCCTTTGGGGAAAACAGGAACACGTTGGATCGATTGTGTGAGGAATGGTATGACAGAAACAAGGGTAAATGCTAGTGTGACAGTGAACAGGAGAGAATGGAAGAAAAAAACGTGTTGCACCAAGTAGCATGGCACATAGGCAAGGAGATGATGACAAAAGCCAAAAACTAGCAGCAAAAGCACTTAGATATTTTAAGGTTTTAAATGGAAGAGGAACATTATTTTCACCCACAAGCTGCTCTAAAAGTTTCATTCTTATTTACCATGTAATAAGTTACTAAATACTCCAAAGTGTTTACTTTTACAAAAAACTGTTAATAGTCGGTCTGTAGACATGTAATTTTAATTTCCGTTAAGTGGGAGCGGGCGGTGCCGGGCGGCGCGGCTAGCGGGGGTGGATCAAAGGAGCCGACTGGCCGCCGTAATAGGAGCCTATTATCTAAGTTCCACATATAAAAAGTTTAATGGTTTTATGGGAAGGTTTTCCTATGTGATTATGTGGTGTTGAGAAACGTTGTATATGGTTTTTTTTTCTGTCGTGGGTGCTAGATGATACAGCTTGATTTAATTATGTATCATTTAGTTTCAATGTAGAAGAGATATCCATACTTCTTGTACATCTATGTCTTTGGTTTATTGGCATACTTCTATTTCGTTTTCATCCATGGGAGTGTTTATCACCAAATTCAAACAATGCCAATTTTAAACTAACTATCGCTTCGAGCTTTTAGTTAGTTTTAGGTGTTTAAAAACGAGGAGATGACGATGTCACAACATCGGCATCTGCCTATTATTGTTTAAAAAACAAAACGCTTTTGCCGTCTATGCGGTAATACTTTATTGAGGTAAATTATGAAATTGTCAGTACCATAATAATTCACGATTCACTTTGTTTTACAGAGCAGCACTTTGATAGACTTTATTTCTAAAGATCCGACTCGAAGGACTAAATCTTCAATTTTACTTTTAAACAAACTACACGTTACACTACTTCACCAAACTCCAAAAATAGCCTCCCTCGTCCCCCAGAATAGTCCCCCAAGACGGTGAGACACAGACACAGGGAATATTAGATGGCTCAATTCTGAGCCGAGAGCAGGCCAGGCCGAGATTACAGCCGCACGGAGCTTTGAAGCCGACTAGTTTTGGAATAGCTAATGATGGACTGGACCTGGGGACTGGGGAGCCGTACGTACATACCTGACCGATTGTTAAATGGTTTTGAGGTTTGGTGTTAAAAGAAAATAAAAAATAGTTATAATTAGTTATGCATGTATTCGTTTTTTTTATTTAGCTACAACCCTGTATTTTGCACATTTGTGCTCTTCTGTCTTAATGTACTGTCTTGTTAAGTATTTTATGTGTACATAAATAAATAATAAAACTTTTTAGACTAGCAGTCGGACTATCATAGTTGGGAAAGGTTATAGGTTAAATACCAAATGATTTGAAAAGAGTAACCATGGAGTTTCTTGCCGGTCCTTCTCCATGGAATCGACCAACGCGAACCGACCTCCACCTTCACCTTCACCTTTTTCGACGTTTTATAAGTGCCCATCCAGGCCTATGTGAAATAAAATATTTTGATTTTTGATTTAGGCAGATAATAAACATTTTATATTTAGGTCTGTTACGAATCTTATTAGAAAATATATTTTTTACGGGATTGGGGTTATTTTCTCTAAGTTAGTAATGATCTTGTAAGATAAGATAAGATAAGATAAGATAAGATAAAAATTTATTTGCTCAAACATGTGTACACATACAATAATATATAATAAGTGTATGCAGGATAACATAAATAAAATTGGTTCAGACATGTTTGCCATATACTATGGCGTGCAAATGTTTAGAATTACAATTGTGATTTTAATATACGAGTATCCTTCAATCCGAGAAAAACAAATTAACACAAAAAATTAACATGGTCAAAATAAAATAAAACATAATTTAATCTGCGACTATAAAAAACAGCTAGTATTAATAATAAATGTCAAATCATAAAATTAGACCATAAGTAAAAATTATAAAGGAATTAATAATACATGTCAAAATATATAATATAAGCACAGACATGTCAAAAAGTAGATAACAACTAGTAGTAATAATAAATGTCAAACCAAAAAATTAGAAATCATAAGTAAAAATTAAAGAGGAATTAATAAAACTATGTCAAAATATATATAAGCACACACAGACATGTCAAAAGTAACTAATAAAATCATAATTCAATCTATAATAGTCATACTTCAGAGTCAAATTATACAAAAACTGTTTTGATTGATTAAAAAATGAAACAGAACAATATTTAAGATATCTAATCAGAATTTTTCATCTAGAAACTCATTCAAATTATAATAAGACTTATCTGCTAGAAAATTATTTACTCTATTTTTGAATGCAACATCATTTAACTGCTTCCAGTTTTTCGGAAGTTTATTATAAATTTTTGGAGCCATGCAAAATACACTTTTGCGCATAAGTGCCGTTTTATATTGTTGTAGGCAAATTTGGGTACTGTCACGTCTATTACGAGGGAATCGATCTGCCATACGAGACAATAGGTGAGGGTTGGATCTTACGAACATTGCATTTTCTAATATATAAAGTGAAGGTAGGGTCAAGATTTTGTACTTCTGAAAATAAGGCCTGCAACTCTGAGTGGTTTCAAGTTTGAACATCGACCTAATACAACGCTTTTGAGTTTTAAATATAAGTTCCCGGTCAGTCGAGTTACCCCAAAAGATTACACCGTATCTTAAAATAGACTCCACCAAGCCATAGTATGCGGTGAGTAAAGCATCTACACTAATCACTGCTGCCAGTTTGTAAAGAGCATATGCTGAG
This sequence comes from Xestia c-nigrum, assembly GCA_916618015.1. NCBI lineage: Eukaryota > Metazoa > Arthropoda > Insecta > Lepidoptera > Noctuidae > Xestia > Xestia c-nigrum. The sequence goes on along the minus strand of OU745251.1, from coordinate 8,378,166 downwards.
GTACTTATTTTCTTACTTATAGTCTCTATATGTGCCTTCCAGTTTAATTTCTTGTCAATAATAAGTCCTAAAAATTTAGTTGTATCAACTTCGTCAATGTTATTATTATTATAGTTTATATTTAAATTATTAGTGAATGTCAAGGAGCGCTGATTAAAGTGCATAATTTTAGTTTTATTTAAATTTATTTTTAAATTATTATTATTTAACCATTCTATTATTGCAATTAGTGAGTTATCAATGTCAGATTTATATGTGTCTCGGTTTTTACACGCGATTGTCACTACACTGTCATCAGCGAAGAGGCTCATAGGTTGTTCTGTGGACTTAGGCAAGTCATTAATATATAATGTAAATAAAGGAGGTCCCAAAACACTTCCCTGTGGTACACCGTACTTAACTTCACGTTCTTGCGACCGATGTGACTCTTCTCGTTTTGTAGTTACGTTTACCCTACTCAATTCCGTTATTTGTATTCTGTTTTGAAGATATGACTCAAATAGTTTTATGTATAAGGTTGAATATTTGTTTCTTGTATTTGATGGTTCTCCTGAAGCCAAATATACCTATATGTCTATTCCGCCAGCGACAATATATGAAAAAAATTGCAACTTTGTGCTATTTGTGTCATAATTTTTGAGGCGTGTTTTCCTTGCGCCCTCCTCACTTAGAGCTAATCTACATACAGTTTACAATGTTGCAACAAGGTACACAGATTAATAACATATAGAAGTGTCTCATTAATAAAATACTGTAGTATCATCGTCTACCTATTTTTTACCCACCTTTAGGTCTGGATTTAGCTTGTATAGATAATCGTATGCTCAATAGCAGTATCGTAACGTAGTTATAATTGTCATCATCATCTTTTTGCTTTTGTCTCATGTTATTTGGGGTCTGCGCAACTCGTTTGTAGTTTGATTAAAAATATTCATCATCATCATCAGCCTATTAATGTTTCCACTGCTGGGAAACATGTCTTCTCTCTATGCGAGGGAATGGCCTATAATCCACCACGCGGGCCCAGTGCGAATTGATAGATGTCACATGTCTTCGATTATTTTGTATTTAGGACATGCCGGTTTCCTCACGATGTTTTCCTTCACCGTTTTGAGAGCAGTGGTGATGATTTCATAATCACTGCTCTCAAAACGGTAAAGGAAAACAAAGAATTTATAGAAGGAAGGAATTAAGGAGTTGTCTGGGTTCGAAAATCAATATTTAGAGTAACTAAAAGCTTTCGAGTTTAGCTTTACTTGGCCTCGATTTTAGTAGCTTCTTTGGTATTCTAACCATATTAAAAGTATTCCCTACCACATCCAGCTCCAACCTAACCCAATTCTAAGCACAGTTGTATAATTTTTACGTTTAAATTGTCCTCAGACTCACACATACATGCTAACGACGCGCCACCACTTCGAGGAACCTACGTGATGCGTCTGTTTGAACACCATGTACATAATATACATACACCATGTATTTACATACCCCATATACCAAGAATGGAGATGGTATTTTACTTTAGCACGGAAACTAAGGAATTTCTCACTTGGTCATGATTTTTATATGTAGGTGTTTAAATCTGATTTGGTGGTCTAAACTGTTGATGCCTAATGTTATGTTATCATACAAGACAAGATAATCAAATAAAATATTATTTTGTTTAATATTAGCAACAGAGACAATATAAAAAAAAATGCAAATTTATTTAGTCCGTCAGTTAGAGTATTGAAAAATAATAGACACGTATTTTTTGTTTTTGTAAATCAATGTATATTGAAAAAGATACAACGCATCAGAACTCGGGAATTGTGGCTCGTGACGTCAGAAAGCACTAAAAGTTATGCCAACGCGTGACGTATTGAAAATTTTTAAGCGTCGTATCTTCGTCAATTTTGGTTTACGTAACAAAAGAAAAATACGGGTCAAATGTTTTTTGATAGTCAAACTGTTGGACTAATTTACGAACTGAAAGTCGTGGGTTTGAACCCAGAAGACAGGCACATTAATTTATTTCATCACCACTGCTCTCAAAACGGTGAAGGAAACATCGTGAGGAAACCGATATGTCCTAGACACAAAAAAAAAATGTGATATCTGCCAATCCGCACTGGCCCGCGTGGTGGCCCATTCCCTGAGGCCCGTGTCCCAGCAGTGGGAACATTAATAAGATGATGATGATGATGAAATTGCAAGCTTCGGTTCGAAGCCACGATCCACCAACTCATATCTCGATAACAATAAACACTCCTGAACTTACACCAAATCCCGTCGACCAAAACACACACCAAAAAGCATGTAACATAACGAACGGCGAGGGAGGCAATACCAATAGTGTGGTATTACACCGGACAGCGCGCGACCTGTCCGGACAAACAGCGAGATTACACGATACCGTCCGGCCGGACAAACACACAAACACAACACGGACAGACCTTCATTGGAAATTCTCAAAAACTCGCCGTTGTCTCGTTGCTGTCAATATTTACTTTAACCAGTTATTGGCGGGTAGGTACGTCCGTGCGGTTAGTGCACTGATGTCCGTAACATCAGGGTCAGAGATTTCGGGATATTTGGGTGTGATTAAGCCGACACTGCTTAATGCAAAGCTGTAGTGGGTTTGCATTAAGCAGTTATGGCTGACCGATGACCTAGTTAAGGTTGCGGGAATCCCTTGGATGCGAGTCGCAAGGAACCGGTACCATGTGGCGACACTCGGGGGAGACTTATTTCCAGCAGTGGACGTCTGTCGGCTGAAATGATAATGATGATGATACAGTTTCGGTGATGGCATTGTTTTCAGGGTTCCGAACCCGAAAGGTAACCAACAAGACCCTCCGCTGTCCGTCTATTTTTCACGTTGTCATTGATAGTGATATCCATCTTCCCATAGCGTGAAAAATCTTTCAAATAAGACACCATTAACTAGAATCATTGGTATGATAAATCTATTTACTTTTTTTTATTAATATACAATGGGTGCTAATTAAACAGGCTTCTTTTTATTATCATTATTTGCCTCCAAAAATGTATGTTGCCTTCTAAATTACTAAGTCAGCCACAATTAACGAGCATCTAAATAATACTATCTTAGCCACTAGTTATCTTCTATGTAAACCACTCTAAATACAACTCAGCATGATGGTTATTTTTTAGCATCTAAATTTGTAACATGCATTCTAACAGTAAACTTCTAAAATACTATTAAATGACATCAAAACTTATATTTATTTAGCTTCTATTTTTGTAACTCAGTACGTTTAAATGTAACTCATCCCATATTAATTGATCGTCAAAAGTTTGCTAAAAATGTCATCAAATAGTACTTATATTGGCCACTTTATATATTTTCTCAAAAATGGTATGTAATGTTGACATAACATCTCTAAAAAGTATCCAGAAAGTGAACTCTACCGGAGACTATTCACAACTGTCCGGTAAGAAGCGAGATTTTAAATTTGGAATCTCCTACTGTCCAGTAAGTAAGTATGTAATTTACTTACTGGACACTTGGTCATCCTTCATCCCTTTTTTTTTTATGGCTTCGCACGGTTTAGGTCATCCTCTTTAGATCTGCTTAGAAAAAAAAAACATAGTACCAGACACAGATTAGAGTTTAGCCATTATAACATGGTTAGAGGGAGGCTCCAAATATATATCTATCTCTTTTTGGTATGACATTTTATGAGATACATAATATATTTTGGAGCCTTAAACATCCATTTTATTGTCTGTGACACTTTTTTTTTTTTTTTTTTATGGGTCTGTGACACATAACGCGACGCAGAAAAAGTATGCACGTTGCGTTTTGTACTTAGTAATGTTGTAGAAGTATAGTGTGGGATTTTATGTTTGTATTTAGTCATTTCAGTTTATAAATCATGTTGGATTAAAACTTTCCATTCTAAAATTAACATGGAGTTTCAAAAACAATAATTTACATTTTTTACTAAAACATTCATGTAATGTAAAAATAGAACAATGTTTAAAACTAAACGCAAACTTTGTAGTAAAAAAAACAACGACTGGCGGGATTTCACATTCAATTGCGACAATTGTGTTTTAATTTACCGCGTGAATTTAAATAATCCCAAAAAATGAATTCAAGCGAATCTGATTCGGAAATAGATGGCACTCCTCCTGATTTAAAAGCTGAGGCCAAATTAGCAAAAGAAAATTTACTTCCGCCAAAATCCAAGGAGCGATACATGAAAAATTATGAAAAATTTATGAAGTGGAAGGCAGAAAAACAAGCCAACAGTTGGTCTGAAAATGTATTCTTGGCATATTTCAGCTTTCTTCGCCAAACAATGCAGCCGACAAGTTTATGGGCTGTGTATTCTATGCTTCGATGTGTAGTGCAAAATAAACACGATGTAAACATTAAGAATTATTCCAATTTAATAACTTGGTTGAAAAGACAATCGACTGGCTACAAAGGAAAAAAATCGAATGTATTTACCAGCCAAAACATACAGAAGTTTATAAATGAAGCACCCGATGAAGTTTATTTAGCAGTGAAGGTAATATTTATTTTGTTTACTTATTTAATTTAACTTGTTGTGATGTACGAGTAAGTGGTCTGTTAGTCGGTTGCAATAATATAAATATGCTATTAAATCTGGTTCCAAATAACATAAACTTATTTTTATATTCTCGATTTAAATAGTTTTTTTTTGTTTTTAGGTTATTACTATAATGGGAATTAATGGCGCCTGCCGATGTATGGAGCTCTGTAATATTAAAAACAGTGACGTGGAATACCATAATGAAATAATTTCGGTAAAAGTACGAGAAACAAAAACAAAAATTGATCGCTCTTTTGTTATACACAAGGAGTCAGCTCATATTGTAAGGAAATATCATGACCTGCGCCCTGAAAATATGAAAAGTGATATTTTTTTTATCAATTATAGAAACGGGACATGCTTGCGGCAAAACATCGGTCGTCATAAGATTGCCGCAATACCTAAACAAATAGCAGAATATTTGAATTTACCAAATCCAGAGAGCTATACTGGCCATTGTTTCCGGAGGTCGTCTGCTACCCTTCTTGCTGACTCTGGAGCCAATCTCACGACAATAAAACGACACGGGGGTTGGAAATCGGACCGAGTTGCAGAAGGATACATAGAAGAGTCATTAGAAAATAAAAGTGAAATTACAAGCAATATAAATAAAAAAATTAAATTGAATACTCAAAACACATCATCTTCCACCTCCCCGCAGCCGTCTACATCGCGTCAACAGCAGCTAAGCCTGGCTCCGCAGCCATCTACCTCTCGCCAAGAACCGACCACTATTCCCCTGCCCGTAACATCATCGCAAGCATCCACCTTCCCAAACAACCAAATTAATGTCTCACAGACATTTACTGCCAGCCAAGAGTCCGTTAATCAAGATGTACAACAAACAAATATAAATGCCCCCGGTAAATCGATCACAATATCTATCAGTAATTGCCCTAATATGAATGTAACCTTCAATATTAATTAAACGAATTTGTTGTTAAACTTTCTTTCATTTTTGAGAAAAGCATTATACAAACCTCAACCAGTAAGAAAGCCATCCTGGCCTCGTATATAACCGGACCTCACCTGCGGTTCGGTCCGGTTAACTCATACTCGGCCAGGAAGGCTTACTTACTGGATTCTGCTGTAATGTACTAATGTCACCGTAAAATTGTCATATCGATTAATATAACCTAACCTTAAAACACTTTATATTACCCTAAAAAGCATAGTCGACGGAGCCCCGCTTCGCGGGGCCCCTATTTCCGAGTGCAGGGTTTAAAGGAACCTAACTAACCTAACGGGGGGGTGCCCCAAGTCCCGATTATGGGGGCAGAGATACTTCTGTATATTTAGTTGACAATAATTCGAGAGTTTACAATATCGCTAGGGAGAAACACGTTATATTGTAATATAACGCACGAACTACAATAAACAATTACACGTGATCAACTCAACTCGTCGTTACATGAATCGAATGGCGCTCTCTGATTGACGCAAATGACCGGTCGCTGTCATCTCGCGTACTCGCGCCAAATCATGCAGTGGCTATTTTGACGATAAAAGAATATGATGTATTATTTTACATGCTAAGTTATAATAAATGATGCTTTCTGTGGAAGTTTGAAATATATTTTTTGAGGACATTGCATTAACGTAAAATGGTAACGAGATGTAAAATCCGTGGCCGAGTTAGTAAATTAAGTGGCCATGTATAAATAATAAATAAGAAGGACAAGTCACAATCATTGATGATTTTACTTGACGCTTTCTAAAGAATATTTAGTTGGCGTTGTAAAAAAGACGAATTAGTTTATAAGAGGCTATGTCATTTTCGCGTTGCTTAGTTATAAAATTTGAAGTTTAATCACGTGGCCAATACATAATTTTGTGGCTAGACTTATTATTTCCTATATACAATTACCATCGTCATCAACGTTTCATCAAAAAGACGTCGACGACGCCTCCGTTGCGTTGGAAGACCTCCCACTAGGTGGTGGACCGATGACCTGGTGAAGGTTGCGGGAATCTGCTGGATGCGAGTCGCACGGGACCGGTCAATGTGGCGACACTTGGGGGATTTTAGGTCTTTTTTTTTTAGGATGGGATATCATCAAATGACTTCTCCCATGGGCGGAGCGGGAGGGAGTGTCAGACTTTTACTGACTAAAACCCATCCATGTTCCTTCCTCGCCCTTTATGTTCCGGGGCCGCGTATCTCTTTCGAAGAACCTGTCACGGCCTGTCGTCGTTAGACGGACGGACGGCTAGCTAGCCCATAGCCAACCGTCCACAGGCCCACATCTACGGTGGCCGGTAGCCACCACGTGGCCCCCGACGCCCGGTGCGTCTCCCGCGGCGGCAATAGTTTAAGTCCCTGACTTAGCATTTACAAATATCTGTAAGAAAAACTTATGGTGTAGGCACTTGTGTGGTGGAGTGTACCGATAGATCTTTTCACGACGTGAGACTCTTCGCGAACGGTCATGTGCTATGGACCGCTTATAATATTTAACTGTTGCAGTATCTATTACATATATAATTACGGTTTTTCACTACACTTAAAGTACTTCCGGGATCATGATGCTTGCAACAGCGTCGAAATATCGGGTGCTCGTATAAAAGAAGGAAAATCACGGATTTAATCCCGTAAGTACTTTTTTTTTTGGGATGGGAAATCATCAAATGACTTCTCCCACTCTGGGCGGAGCGGGAGGGAGTGTCAGACTCTTACTGACTAAAACCCATCCATGTTCCATTCTCGCCCTTTATGTTCCGGGGCCGCGGTATCTCTTTCGAACAGGCCCGCAGCCAAAATGTTTTAATCAATCTTATTTAACTTTACATGAATTGCCTCGTTGGTCCAGTGGTCGCAAGTGCTACTGCCGTCTACTGAGCATGAGGATTTGGCTTCGACTCCCAGGCCGGGTAGTGTTGGACTAACATGCTTCCAATAACAAATAAATAAAATTGACGTGCCCGCTTGTTCTTCCTAAATAGCAGCTTTTTACTGAATGCATAATACTTAATGGTAACTTCTGACAATATCTGTCTTTCTGTCCGTTTGTTCCGGCTAATCTCCGAAACGGCTGAACCTAATTGGGAGGGATTTTTACTGGCCTATAGCTAATGTCATGAGGGGTACCTTACTGTACCTGGCTTCAATTTTCGAAAAAAGATTAGGGACCCTGCGAAAACATTTAAACACTTGAAATTGTTAACAAAATTCAATTCAAACAGGGAAGTTATTATTTTTATAATAATTTCATGCAGAAGAAAATCATGAGAAACAGCTAGTAACAAATAAAACAATAAATACCTAAATTGACTCGTAATGCATTGCAATGCATGTTACAGACATTATCCTTTACATAAACATTACATCTTCAATTCACAATACCTCGTAAACCTTGCGTCAAATTAGTCGCAGCGCATATCCTTGCGACTTTATCAGTCGCTCACGAAGTGACTAAGTACGTACAACGAGGTGCTAAAGCGGGCCACTAATGAGTCGACGCTAATCGTCGACAAAGTGAGTGCGCGTGAGTGGCCCACTTGCGTTGAGACACTTTGCATCCGATAATGCTTATAAGAGGGTATCAGATGATGAGTCTTCAGGGTGGAAGGTAGTTGAGGGATAATTTGCATAATTGGGGTCATATTCTGCAAATACTTTGGCAGAGGTACTATTGTTATTGTTCAAGATAATTCCGCTGCTGGGTAATGGCCTCTTCACGTGACGTCCAGTTGTTTTCATCTAAGGCCACTGTTAGAGAGACTATTTTTAGGTATCAACACCAAATCAAAGCGTTTATATATACTCAAGTAGGCCAGTTATAGGAACTTCTGAATTATCGAAACAAAGATGAACATTAAATGAAGCTACAGTCCCAGTCACATGACATAAAAACTGTGAAAGTACTGTAGTTGCCCATTCCCTAGCGTAGATCTTTATAGAGAAGAACGGGAAAGAAACTCCATGGACACTCTTTTAAAACAGTGACAAAGCTAGTTCATCTGCCTAGTTTTTTTCCAACAATTATGGGGTCGGCTTCCAGTCTAACCAGATGCAGCTGAATACCAGTATTTTACATGGAGTGACTGCCTATCTGACCTACTCAACCCAGTTGGTTCTGGGTAATATGATATCCTAAAAATGATAACACTTTAATAAACTTTTGCCATTTGCCGAAACTGTGATTAAATTTCTTAACAAAGAGATGGTAAGAATTTTTTTAACAGGATCAGCTTGCCTCTTTATTACCTCTTCAGCTTGCTTACTTTGCAAGCTATGTCGGTAACACTGATTATAATCCGGATAAATACTTTGATGATTGTATCCTTCAAAGAAACTCCGACCATGGCTAGACTTACAAAGCGACTCAACCTATCCAATTGACAAAAATACTTCTTCCTAAAACATCACCCAAAAAGCATCAATTTCGCTGTACCAATTAACCTAATTCCGTACGACACGACATAGGGACACATAGCGAAATGCACAAGGAGCCATATTGATCAATATGCCGACAGCGGCCGGGACAAACAGCGCGGTTGCTGGAGCCGGTGCCCTTTGATCACGACGACCCGGCCGTGCGCCACTTGTTACGATGCCATTGTGAAGGAGATCACAGAAGGCTTAAATATCAAACCAACCACCACAACTAAAACAAAAATTAAAAAAAAAAAACTCATAGAAAAATCTGTAGCCGAATCTCGCTGATAAACGTAAGTTGTTAGCTCCTGCTAACATAACAAACATTATGCCTGTAGGTTCAGTAGAGGAGTACCTAATGACGTTACGTTGAAATGATAAACGATATTTATTTTGCAAATTGGTTTTCACAAACACTTTTACACGTCCTTATTTTTTAAACTAGATGGGGCCGGTGTTTCGTACCTGACTACTCTGAGAAGAAACAGCCGAAACAAACTCAGAGGTCATAGTCTCTTTTAAAGTCCAGACAATCTTGTTCAACGCGCATGAGAACTATGCAGATTAGTGTCTGAGATGGTCTTTTAGTCAAAAGAAAGTCCCATGTTATAGGGGGCCTATTGCCATCAACTTGGCATAAATACAGACTCTGTGTCTGCTATTGAGAGTTTCCTATTTTCAGTCGCATAGCAGTATATATTGTGTTCTATTAGCACTATACTGCGACGCTGACGTCAGCGGCGACCGACAGCCGTATTTTTTTTGCTGATGTCACGACCGACCATATGCGACCGACTGTCAGCGGTTCTATAAGCACTATACTGCGACGCTGACATCAGCGGCGACTGACAGCCCTGTTTTATTCTTACTGACGTCACGACCGACCGTCAGCGGTTCAATAAGCACTATACTGTGACGCTGACGTCAGCGGCGACCGACAGCAGTATTTTGTTCTTGCTGACGTCACGACCGACCGTATGCGACCGACCGTCAGCGCTACTATAATCCAGGCCTAACTAATTGACTACGTACTCAGGAGTACGTAGTCAATTAGTTCATAAATTAAGAAGAATAAACCAATGATGCAGGGGCGTGGTAGTTGACATAGTTCTCTTGAAGCAAGTTGATCCAAGTGATTGAGAGATACGCAATGAAACTTCTGTCCACCTCTCCAATACCACCGTTGTCTCTTGCGGCCCCAACAAAGTGCTACGTATGTGTTGCTTTGATGGGAAATGTCCACAGTAATGCAGTTTTTGATACGCCACTCGACGCCATCTTGTTCGTCGCTCGAACTTTGTGATTATAATGTGGAAGGTTGCGAGGAGGTGGTACTCCAAATATATTGTGTAACGGTATCTACAGCTATCTGTTGTTTTCTTTGTTTTTTTTTTAAGTATGAGAAGTAACAAAAACAAAAATGTTAAACGATCTTTGAAACATGGGCAAAAAAACTGCTAAGAGTATGAATGTGGATGGGTGGTTCTCTATCGTATTACCTAACTTTTTAATCCATAATCTATAAAGACATAATTTTTTTGTCATAATCATCATTCGTCCGAATGATAATTTACCCGAACTTTAAATCCCTAAATATAATAAGCCCTAAATCCGTTTGTCATAAGTATTACAATCAATAATATACAAAAGACAGAAAATCGTTTTCAATAAAAGTCATAAGTCCCATTCTAAGTAAATGTTCAATCGTATGTAGGCGTTGACCTGCAATGCAAGCCATCATGCAGCAAGCATGCGGCACGCATGTGGCAAACATGCGGCACGCATACAGCAAGCTTGCAAGCATGTAGCAAGCAAGCATGCAGCACGCATGCAGCACGCATGTAGCAAGCATGTAATGCAAGCAAGCGAGCAAGCATGCAGCAAGTAAGCATGCAGCAAGCAAGCATGCAGCAAGCAAGCATGCAACAAGCAAGCATGCAAGCAAGCGTGCAGCATGCAAGCAAGCATACAGTATGCAAGCAAGCATGTAGCATGCAAACGAGCAAGCATCATACAGCAGGCATGGTTTCTGTCACGGCTCCGGCACTGCGGGGCTCCGGCGGCCTCACGCGAGCTTATCGTCGCAGATGGGTTTAACGCTCACCACCGCAGCTTCGGCTTGCTGGCCGGCTTTGCCGGCCAGCCTCAGCCGCGGCGGGGAGTGTTACAACCACCTGCTCCTCAACTCGCGGCCCGCCTCGCCCCTCCGCGCCTACGCGATTTTAAATAACACTCTTGGGGTAGGGCAGACAAGGGTGAGGACCATGTGGGTTACATTTTTTTATTTTTTTTTATTTTTTTACCCCTCAACCGTCTGACAGTTTGAGTTCTATAAGCGACCTACCCAAATGTCCTTTCTTTGGTATTGTTCGTCGTCTCGTTGAGCTCCTTGTGTTATAAGTCGAGCTACACGATAACTGACAAATGCTTGCACTGACTGGACAGGTTTACTCAAATCTGTATGGTTCTTTCTTCAAAAGACCATCTCAGACACTAATATCTACATGATCCTCATGTGAATTGAGCAAGATTATGTCTGGACTTCAAAAGAGACTATGACCTCTGAGTTTGTTTCGGCTGTTTCTTCTCAGAGTAGTCAGGTACGAAACACCGGCCCCATCGAGTTTAAAAAAAAATTGACGTGTAAAAGTGTTTGTGAAAACCTACTTACAAAATAAAGATCATTTATCATTTATTTATCAAGACTGCGTGGAGTCGGATATACAGCAATTCGTTTCTATCACTAAAACCTAACGTTTAGGATTTTTTTTAGCGACTAACAATTTATAAATGACCATTCGGAATCATACACATTATGTGCAATACAATACTTAGGACATACGACTTTATGTCATGTAAAATTAGGACATTCAATTATTATAGTATTCGAAATTATAACAAAATAGTATTAGAAGTAAAGTTAGTTATGTAAAACATAATTTCGGTGTTTTGATCATTATGGTTACTGAAGTTTATAGCAAACGTTTTATGGATAATGATTTTCGGACAAATATTTTTAGGCAAATCAAGGGAGTACCGGATGGGTATATGAGTAGAGAGACCGCGAAAGGTTGGTGACATCATATTTGATCGCGACTGGTCATACATAATACGAAACTAGACTTTTGACAGTTAATTGATATACACTGAGCCCAGTTGTAACGGCCTTACTGGTGTCAGAACTTTTATACCGCCCATGGGCCTTTGACTTGGTCACTGCCATCGCGAAATATCGCTCAGAAACGATGGTTTGGTTTAAATTGATAATTAAACAGTACGCACATAAAACAGAAAAATCGGGTTCGAAGATGAGACCTTTGATTTGGAAATCCGACCGTCTCACCACTATGCTATCACTGCTGACAAATAAGTTCAAGTAAGTAAGTAATAAGGTCAAGTAAGTAAGTGATAAGTACAAGTAAGTAAGTAAGAAGTTCAAGTAAGTAAGTAATAAGTTCAAGTAAGTAAGTAATAAGTTCAAGTAAGTAAGTAATAAGTTCAAGTAAGTAAGTAATAAGTTCAAATAAGTAAGTAATGAGTACAAGCATGGATAAATAATTGTCTCAGTGTCAGTCAGCTCGTAGTAATCAAAAATCTTCCTGGAAACAAAAATATAAAACAAAAGTAGGCAGAATATCAGAACAAAACAATACAAAACATCAATAGAACAATGTTCCTATACAATAAAAAGAAAATAGCACATAAGCAAATACCTACACAAGCTAATCCGCAAAGGCTCTTTAAAAAACCGAGGGTACAATGAAACAGCAGCTTGGTTGCAATAGCGGCAAACAGCGCCCTCTCCCGGTGATTTGGGCATTTATTAAAAAGCACACAATACGCGGCCACTACACTGAGATCGCTCTTTTCTATTTTATTTTTAATATTAAACCCCCCGGCTACTGCTCGCTGATGCAGAGTAGTGTGAGGACAGAGTAGAATTAAATAAGTGTTTAGGTACTTACTGTATTTAAAAAACCGGCCAAGTGCGAGTCAGACTCGCGCACCGAGGGTTCCGTACAAACTTTATTAAAAATATTTTTATTATATGATGTAACTAAAAATTTATGCTTTTCGCAATTTTTCCTTTATCTGTGTTATAAGACGTTGCTTCGTACCAAATTTCAAGATTCTGAGTTCACGGGAAGTACCCTGTAGGTTTTGATTCCCTTGCGAGTGTCGAAAATTTGCGGCATAAACGGGAGTATCTTTTGATCGCGTTGACTTAGAAGTTTGATTTTTTCACAGCTCCAAGAGACCATAGACTTGAGTATTTGATATGAATTTAAGCTTGATACCTCCACGCGTTCCTGAGAAAAAAGGTCTTGACAGACAGACAGACAGACGGACAACAAAGTGATCCTATAAGGGTTCCGTTTTTACCTTTTGAGGTACGGAACCCTAAAAATACGATTTTACTAGCCTGCAGCCGATCTTTAGGTTAAGCCGTGCTTGCCTAGGTTGGTCTGTGGATGAGTGACCACCCTAGTGACTGTGAGTTACATACCGAGTTTCCTGCATGCCCCGGAAAGCACGTTAAGCTGTTGGTCGGCTGTCATTTGTCCATTTTTGGTAGGTAGTCAGTGGCCCAAAAAGTCTGACAACCAGTCTTGCCAAGTGATATCTCAATATATTTCCCAGTATTAACTGGGTTGTGGAGGTCAGATAGACAGTCGCTCCATGTAAAATACTGGTATTCAGCTGCATCCGGTTAGACTGGAAGCCGACCCCAACGTAGTTGGGAAATGGCTAGGCAGATCATGATGATTCTAAAAGTAGCCGTGTCTTCTCGGTTTTCCTTTATAGAAAAAATTGGTAGATGTAAAATAAAATATTTTGAATTTGGAAAAAAAGGAATTGGAAATGTAAACAGTTTCTTTACACTGAATTGCATTTGTAGCTAATCAAATAGTAAAGTTCGTAGCACGTGCTACGAATTTTCGTAGCACTTATTACTGCTACAAACTGTTTGATTTGAAATTAAAACGGCGGTGATTGGTTTTGTAAAAGTAAATATTTACTACTATATACTAATACTAAAAAAATAAAATTATGAATAGTATCTTACAACTAGAAATACTACAACTTTACCGGTCCAACAACGTATTATTCTGTCAGAATTAAATACAGCGTATTAAATGAAGACAAAAGTCAGAGTTCAGCTGATCACAATGAACTTACAATACTTAATCAAGGTTCAATTTTTTTTATTATTGATGTATCAAGTTGTAGTTGCAATATAATCACGATTTATGAAGTAATTATCAAAAACAAAACAAAGACCGCCGCCTCTGTCCCGAACTACTCTGCACATCGCTTCACAGGGAGGCCGGCGAGGGCCCTCCACAGCTATTATTGAGATTCAGACGGCAGACTCTTCATCATATCTACTCTTGCCTGAAATATGTACTCTTGCAATAACTGTTTATGTAATTCACAACTTCGTGAACCTGCTTGGTATATAGCTTGGAGTGAACTTCGCTTAGAATCCCGTTGTGTATACTCAATTGCTGTTAGTAATAGATAGCTGAGTGGTGTGACCCAGCCGGGACTGCCACGTCATAATTCTCAATTTTGACTTTGAAAATTTATAATTATCATTTGCTTGGGTGAAGGATAACATCGTGAGGAAACCAGCATCAGCATCTGAGAGATATGTACCAGGCACGTATACAAGACCCCGATAGTTGGGATTAAACGGGATCATAACCACAGCGAAGTACGTAAATTATATTACAGTGAACACAACGATTTATACACAGTTCCATGTGCGCCGGCCACAGGGTGCAAGGTGCCGTAACGGATAAGAAAATACATAGAAAAACCAACCATTCGAACCAGAAAGCAAAAATTTGCGAGCTTGCTTCGCTCGCTCGTGCTCCAATTTTCTTTCTGAGCGTTCTTAATTATAAAATTATATATTTTATTTATTTATTTATGTACACACAAAATACTTAATAGGACATTACATTAAGAAAGAAGAGCACAAAGGAACTGCTTATTTCATAAGAAATTTCTTCCAGCAGACCTGCGAGAGGACAGTTGAAGATTAGAAATATAGACACAGTGTGTAAGTAAAGACAAAACAGAAAAATTTAATTAAAACCCTAAAATTAAAATATAGCTATTTATAATAAACATACATACAACTATATAAACACATATTAAACTAATTAACTTAATTTATCACAAATTATACGAGCGTGCTCAGACATTATATTATTATGTTCTTTGCGTTCATAAGCTTTTCTTTATAAATAGGCAGAATGGGGTAATTCTACGGACAAAAGAAAACCTATCAAATTCGAGGTGGATGCAAAAATGTTCAAGCTCGCTGCGCTCGCTTTTCGGTTTTTTCATTGATGGGCTTTTCTGGATAGATCGGCCAAGTACTTAGTGAATGTAACAAAATTATCCGATTTAGAGTGCAAAAAATTTCGAGCTCTTTTCAAGGAAGGTCCACTTCCCTGGAATAAATTGTGTCGTCGGCACCCATACCCCGTTCTCATGGTTGTTTCAATGTTGACGGCATATAAAGCCAAGCCAGAGTCGCGGCATAAAATCTCCGACACCAGGTAAGCACTAACCACACGTTAAGGAATATTTTTAGGAAAGGTTTTGTCAATAAATGGGGAGGATGGGTAAGTAGCATTTGACATGATATATCGCCAACGATGATCGCTGGAACAGCTATAATCTTTGATTTTCTTCTTCAGCCCGTTCCCACCCAAGGCTGAGCGTAGTTCCCTCTATTTAATGCATCTTTGATCGTTAAGGGGTGGAACCTATTCAAGAATACATTAATTCTTATTTGTGTTATTTTAATCATACAGTAAGTAAACAACCTCATCACGAAGCCGCCAACCAAGCAATCTGTGTATCAAACTAAGTAAAATAAATGCGGGGAAACGATTTTTTTTGGGGTGAAAAATCGGGGGGGGGGGGGGGTTCGGGGGTTTTTCGTTTTGTGGTAGAACTCAATGTAACGCACTTACAAGATTGTGCTGATGGATGTATTGAATAATACAGGGATCGTAGAGGTGTTTAAAGTCAAAATCTAACGATATAAACTTGGAACGTTGACCCCCAATATCTCCGTAACTAGAAGGTTCCCAGGTAGAGAAAAATACAATGTAATGTAAGATACAATCTTGTAATTTTTTTTCACCAGATAGCTTCGGATGATATTAGTGGCCTGTTAGGCTTAATAAGCATAATAATAACGTCAAACAAATCATCGCTGCAGCGCTGTTGGTAAAGCGCTGGATGAAGACACTGCACCGGTTCAACCAGTGCGGGCAAACATTCGGGCGAACAATTACTGAGTCCAGCCGATTCTTATCAGTTTGGCTGGACATCGCGTGCGCGTCCTGTGCTGCAGTGTCAGAGACTAAGGTGTGAGAGGAAGCGGATTCTAAAATACAATAAGGCCAGCCTAACCGCTCCGGGACCCCGTGGTGGATTACGGCCCAATCCCTCTCACAGACAGGAGGCCTGTGCTCACTGTTAACTAAATATCTCCAAGTAGGGGGGAGGTTCCCCCCGTGACTCATGTGAGTGTGTTATGAGGGACACCTCTGTCGAACTCCTAGGGCCGGCGCTCACTGCCGGCATGGCACGGCATGGCACGGCAGATGGTGCTGCGGCATCCCATGGTATTCCGTGGCATGCCGTGGCATTCTGCTGAAAGACCAGCCACTTTGACATCAATCAGTTTTCATCAACATCAACATCAACTTGTTTAATAATTTGAAATACACGACATTCGAAAATTCTATGTTTAGAAACGACCGAAATGACTGCTGCACAAGTTATAACCTTATTTCAACTGGCTTAGCAATCATTATTCCTCGACACAAAGTGACACATACGTCTCGCGAGAAGCCCGTGGAATGAAACGGCATGACTCGTCATGTCGCAGCATCCCGCGGCACGTCACGGCATTGTGGTATCAAAAAAAAACGACTTCAGAGAAAACAAAAAAGTGAAAAATAACTTCAGAAAAAACGCTTCAGAAGTCGGTGACCTTTGTTTGATTGATTTAGTTTTTTTGTCACCGACTTCTGAAGCGTTTTTTCTGAAGTTATTTTTCACTTTTTTGTTTTCTCTGAAGTCGGTTTTATTTTTTGTAAAAAAGTTTTTATTTTTCACTTTTTAGTGGTTCACATGTGCTTACCCCTTCACAGCGTACCGGCGTGATTTTAGGTTATGAACTAGTGTAAACAATAGACAGATATGAGATTTCGGCAATCCCAGTACATTTGCTATCATTTATTGAGGAGTTCCGTTGCGATATGTCCGAAGTTCTTCATCAGATCTTCATCAAATTGAATTGGGATCACTTCGAGAAAACTACCCAAACCGCTTCTAGTGTGCCTATAAAATGTGAAGAATTCTCTCTATTTCTCCAGAATCCCATCATCAGCTACTGATTTGATGATTATGAGACCACACAGGAAGCACCAGCTTTCAAATAAAATAAGAACGATCAAAATCGGTTCACCCAGTAGAAAGTACTGAGGTAACAAATATTTTCGAAATCGGGTGTATTTTACACATGTGCGTACCCCCTCAGAGCATACAGGCGTGATGTTATGTCATGATATAGTATAAACAATAAACCTACAAGCAATGGCAGCAATCACTGCAGATTTGCTGTGTATTTTTGAAGAGTTCCGTTGTATATCTCCGAAGGTCAGCATCAGATCTTCAGCAAACTAAAATGGGACCAAACGGGAAGCACCAGCTTTCAAACAAAAAAAGAACCATCAAAATCGGTTCACCCAGTCGAGAGTACTGAGGTAACAAACAAAAAAAAAAAAAACAAAAAAAAAAAAAAAAAAAAAATACAGACGAATTGATAACCTCCTCTTTTTGGAAGTCGGTTGATAAAGTAATATGAAATCCTTGGCCATGCTATGACGTGGCGTGCCGGCAGTGACCGCCGGCCCTTAGGAGATTAAAAGAACGAAAGAAAGTAAAAGAAAGAAAGAAAAAGCATTTATTAGCCCGCACAGGACAAAACATCAAAATTATCAGTATTTTTATAAAATGATAACTCTGTTCATAAACTCAACTTGTTTATTCCAAACTAATATACAATTTACAGTCTTAATATCCAGTATGTGTAGTCGACACATCTTAATGCTACGATAAGCACGAACTGACTACCGACTGCCGATGCCGGTCTGTCCCCACTCTTCCCCAGCCATAATGATACTCGGGTTCGTGATTGGCTACAAAAGTGACAGCTAGTGTTGCCATATTTCTCAGTAAAATTATGTTACAATGCAAAATCACGACACTATTAAAAATTAAACAGATAAAAAAAAAAAAAACGAAACTCGTCCTGTACGAGGCCAAAAGGCGCCTGGCTGGTATTCCGATAGAGAATACCAGCCGGGAATGTTTTGTATGTTTACGACTGTCATAGGTACCCATATGAAAAGTGACATTTAGTTTTAATACAAGGCTTCTGTAACTTGGACAGTATTATAAGTAGCAGTATTACAGGCAGCATATAGCAAAGTCAATTATAAGGGTTGTGCAAAGTTTAACAGAGGTTGTTTGGCGTTACCCTGTGCTGTTCAAAGCTTGAAGACGAATACTCTATTAATTGCCATGGTAAAACTGATGTAAAGTTAGTATAATAAAATGAATTATTAGGCAGGCAAAATTTCTGAGGATATGGCTAGGAAGGGGCGACTGCTAAGATCATAAAGACGAAGAAAAAGAGATGTTGCACCAACCCCGATGATTAATTTTATCTTGTTTTACTAAGATTTTATAATCATAGGTCCTAGCTTCTGCCCGCGACTTCACTGTCATGAAGCTTTGATATCGCAACGCATCGCCTGCTCAACGGAAGATTTTTTCCCGCTTGCAACATTTCTTATTGCTGCTCCGCTCCTATTGGTCATAGCGTGAGTTTATATAGCCTATAGCCTTTCTGGATAAATGGACTATCCAACTCAAAAAGAATTTTTCAATTCGAGTCGATAGTTCCTGAGATTAGTGCATTCAACCAAACAAACAAACTCTTCTGCTTTATAATATTAGTATAGATTAGCTGTTGTCTGGGTCACTACATCTTTCATAAAAAAGAGATAGATCTTCACTGTCTCGTTGGTTTAGTAGTCGTTATTGCGACTGCTAGGTTTTGAGTTAGATTCCAGGGTCGCGCAAATAGAAATTCACCAGAAATTTCCCAGTAGCAGCCACGTTGTCTGGCTTTATGCCCGGTTGATGGCTATACCCCACCCCTTATTACATGCAATGGGACTTAAGCATACGGGCGCCTCTGCCTAACCTTCAATACTACTGGCATGGTTTTGTGGATTCAAGCTAATTAGATTTTGCTGTTCTTCCGATAAACTTACGTTATCACACCGGAACTACCGGAAGTATACACGAACCAAATTCCGAGTCAACGTTGTTCCAAACAGAAGTTTATCTGCAAGTTATTGAGGGTAGCAAACATCGACAGGTGTGGGTACGGCTAATAGTTGGAAATTCAAAGTTGTGCTCAAACAGGGTAGCGTAAACACTAGGCCATCTGGCGGGTTTTGCCCAATACTCGCGCACTTCGAGTGTCGGAGTGTTGGGTCTTGTCCCTTGTGTTGTGTGACTACATCGGTTTTGGCGCGTGGAGTTTTTAAAAGTTTAATTAAATGTTGGTAAAGTGCTGTTGGCATATTCAGATTTGTATCCTATTTTTGTATGGAAATGGTTTTCTGAATATCAGAACTTACTTATTGTTGTTGTTCAAATGAAAAATGTTACAAAAGTTATGAAGTTAAGTGAATTCAGAACTGTGCTAAAAATTTGAAGACGCTCGAGGAAAAAACTTAATAAAGATTATCTCAATCTTCATTATTCATATTAAATATCGAAACTGGAACTTTATAATAATTTAACGCAAAAAAAACTTCTAAATCTTAATAATTGGTATGTCTTAGTAACATGAGCTTTTTATTATTGTTTTGAATTGTTGCGGTCATTCAATAGATTACTAATAAGTATGATTATTATTATCCGTTGGATGCTAGTCGCACGGGACCGCTCCATGTGGCGACACTTGGGGGAGGCATATGTCCAGCAGTGGACGTCTTTCGGTTGAAATGATGATGATAATGATTATTTACTTTCTGATACAACTAGATAGAATATCGCATAAATAAAATTACTACAGCTACCACCAATCAAAAACTCTAAACGCCAACCGTTCGAACTACAGCTGTCGCACTACACTACCAAGTGCGTGCAATACTTGTCTTACAGAGGGAGAAGTAATTGACAGCTACAAGGAGCGGCTGGTGCAAAAACATGGCGAATTTTTATTGCTGTCAAACCACTTGTACAGTGCAAGCAATAGGCCGTGTACCTTGCACTTGTGGCGGAATAGAGGTAGGGTTCGTTCTGATGTTGTGGTGTTAATTGCAAGTTTAAATTATTCCTTTTGAAGTTGTAATAGTGTAGGCGTAGTTATTTGTGTTGGGGTTTCGTTTTTTAGTTGGATATCAGAGGAATAGGATTTTGTTTAAGGTCTATTTTTGTTCAAAGATTTTAAATCATCATCATCTGACCTGCCTTTTCCTAACTATGTCGGGGTCGGCTGAATATCAGTATTTTATATGGAGCGACTGCCTATCTGACATCCATAACCCAGTTATACGATACCACTCGGGAAAACTTACCGAACCTGCAGTACAAGTACCTAGGAATCGATAGGACTCGATAAGATAATTTTGACAGTCGTTCTGGATAAAATGGGTTTTTGAATCCATAAAAACTCATTTTATCGAGAATAGCTGTCAAATTTATATTTATATTTTGACAGTCATTCTCGATAAAATGAGTTTTTGAATCCATAAAAACTCATTTTATCGAGAATTACTGTCAAATTTATCTTATCGAGTCCTGTCAATTCCTACGTACTTGTACTGCAGTAACGACTGTCAAAGTACTACTAATAACAGCCGATCAACCTAGGTTAGCACCAAAAAATAATGATTAAGATTTTAAATCTTAAGCATAAACAACTCATGTCCTAAAGACGATCACGTATTTGACCACGGGTTACGGGTGTCTTTAGTTAATAGGCAGTAATTTTTTACTAGCTTTTATACAAAAACTAGCTTCTGCTCGCGACTTCGTTCGCATGAAGTTTTGATATCGCAACGCATCGCCTGCTCATCGGAAGCTTTTTTCCCGCTTGCAACATTTCTTATTGCTGCTCCGGTCCTATTGGTCATAGCGTGATGTTATATAGCATATAGCCTTTCTCGATAAATGGACTATCCAACTCAAAAATATTTTTTCAATTCGAGCCGATAGTTCCTGAGATTAGCGCGTTCAACCAAACAAACAAACAAACTCTTCTGTTTTATAATATTAGTATACAGTATTATAGATTAAATAAATGTTTTAAATGTACCACCAGAATGTTTTAAATGTAACCTACAACACTCGTAGATAGTGTAGCTTCAAGTTAAGTGAGATTTTTTTCGGAATTGAATAAGGAGTTTGCAAGATTATCCCTTACATTGAAACAAACTTTACCTCTTTATAATATTAGTATAGATTATTTTATTTAAGTTATCATTTATGTGTTTACAAAGAGAGCACATAAGGAAACATGTTTACTTTTTATAAGGAACATTAGAAAAGGAAAGATAAATAATACTGATTTCCTTGTACATCTTTTCTTTTTTTTATATTTCTTCATTTGTTTCCTGTTCTCAAAATAAGTTTATACACGTGTACATGTTTACAGTATGATACTCGTATTATACACCAACCTTGACTTACCAATTAAAATTGAATATGAGTGAATATACCTCTTAACGAAGCCGAAAGGCACTTGTTCTCGCCGTCATTGCGATCATTTTGTTCAATACCATATCTTCTAGTTACGGAGATATTGTTCCAACTTTTCGACAAGTTTTTTTTTTAAATACAAGTTGAAGATTTTACTTTAACACGACCTCCATACTATTCAATCCATCCATCAGCACAATGTTTTCAGTGCGTTACATTGAGTTCTAACACAAAACATGGTTTTTTACCCTAAAAAAAAAAAGGTTCCTAGCTATAATTTTTGCGTAAAGTTACTTAGTTTGATGTATGTACAGAATACTTGTTTGACGGCTTAGTGATGAGTCTCTTTGCAATCTATATATTTAACTAGCTGACCCACGTAACTTCGTCTGCGTCACATAAGAGGGAAAAACGAAAAGAAAAAAAATCCCCATTTTTGCAACAGTTTTCATTCCTGCTCCGCTCCTAATAATCGTAGCGTGATGTTATAAAACCTAAAGCCTTCCTCGAGAAATTGACTATCCAACACAAATTAATTAAATAAAACACAAAAGAATTTTTCAATTCGTGTCGGTAGTTCCTGAGATTAGCGCGTTCAACCAAACAAACAAACTCTTCTGCTTTATAATATTAGTATAGATACTCGTAGTATAGATTTGAATTGGTAAGTCATGGTGAAAATGAAGCATTTCGACAGAACAGACTGTTTTGATGTCATTATTATACTCGCGTGTATTTCAACCAGAAATACTTTGATAACATACCCATAAAATACTTTTATCGGCATAATTATCACAACTTAAAGTTAACCCTGCCGGTTAACCGGGGCTCAAGTGTTCCCTATGGGGTAGCGTGTACCCCATAGCGTGGGGTCGTGGGGTATAGGATACCCCAGAGAATTCCCCAGTTATTGCCGACCGGGCCCGCGGGTACAACCCTCAAATTGAATATTTTATTAATTTAAACTTCCCCAAAAATTGTCTGTTAATTTTAAATTGGTACGTTTTAGTTCATTTTGATGGAAGTTGTGCCTTCTATTTGCTTTTGTGAAATAATTTACTACGGTTTTTTATTCGACTGTATATTATAAGGGCCTAGCTGAAGTGGGAGTTGGCTGGTCACGTACCACAATTGCACCTGGAGAGACGGGCCACGATCGCCATTTGCGGTCGCCTGATGAAGGAATACGCCATCGAGCAATACCGCGGTGAGCATGCCCTGATATTGCAGAGGAAAGAGAGATTTGGAAGAAGAAAGAGGAAGCCTTTGTCCAGCACTGGGACAGTTATTAATTATAATTATAATTTGGCGATAACATTTGTTTTTTTGAAGAAAGTTTTCAGCAGAATACACTTTAAATTTATGGATGTAAGTTAAGCTTTCATAATCGTTTTGCATACCAACGGTCCTTATTTTGAGTAATAATTGTTTTTTTTTCCGAAAGTTGCTGTGTAAAACGGTGTGTTTTTATTTAGCGTCGATTCATAAAAATGGTCTTTTTAACCGATTTCTAATAAAGGAGGTTGAGATGAGAATGTATTCGACCAGCATCTTTTTTTTTGTAGGATTTGTAAAATCTGACTACCTAATTTCGCATGTATCAGTAGCGAACACTATAAAAAACAACCTTTATTCCCCGACACGTGAAGCTTTAATGTTTCTAAATAAAGAAGTTCTATCAAGTTACGTAGCGACAAATCAATCAACAACAAATAATCCCAAATTTAATCAACTCAAATTATCATACGGATATTTTTGGTTCTATTTTTGCTATATAAAGCGCTGTCGTCTAATGTTTTGTGGTACTGGTACGCATCTGACATCATGGAACGTCAACATTTGGACCGCCATTTTGAAGTAAGACCACAGACAGCATTTTTGAATTTTATCCAAAGGTTGCGAACCCGAATCTGTGTTTAGAAAATATATAGCTTTTCGTGGCGGGGACTTTAGATTCTCGTCATATAGGTTTTTTTTTGAAAAATCATTCAGTTCATTATCCCTGATTTTAATATCTTACTTAATGTCCATCAAAAATCAGACTACACAGTTGTGCTATAGTCAAAGGGTGCAGACATATGGCCAACATTATGGACAGCTTTTATTAACTTTAGCTGTCACTCAATTTGGAGTATTAGCAGTGTAGCGCGCCGCGGGCCGGCTTATGTGTGTACAGGGTGTTGTGGAACTGTAATGTGTGGTTTTATTTTGTGTGTGTTTTTTTTACTGATTGCTGTGATTGGTGACGTTTTATCTGGCCAAATTGGGTTTTCTCGTCCTGTCAAGTAGAGTGCCAGTTTGATGCCCCTCTGCAGGATATGCCGCATCTCTTTTCCTGTCCATCCTTGTATAACCTGCACGGCAAATTATTTCTGAACAGTATGTAGCCTGCACGGCTAAATCGTTGTCTCTTTTGAAATCTAATTTAGGACCATTGACACGTAAAAGAGAAGTGCATTTGTAAACAGTGAAACTGAACGCGATCAAAAGCTGCCACTGACAGTTCCTGGACGCGGTTTCGATGTGCTAATATCGTCCAGGTTCGTCGATAAAATTCGCCTTTAGTTGCTATTTTTCCTGAAGACAATTTGTTATTTTATAATGTAGTCAAGAGACAAAAAAAAAAGTTATTATAAGTAAAAAAGGTTAATTAATCAAGAGTCTTTATTTTTTTTTTAAATTAAGTATCACCTTACTTACTTTTCAACTTTTAATAAATTTAGAATCACCACAATCATCGAATGTAAAAAAAAATCGAATCGTTCGAATTTCGAAAACATCTTTTAAAAACGGTTGCCACTAATTCCCGCTAAACCCACTAACGCGCCCGTATGGACGCTAATCACGGGTCGATAACACTTCGTTAGCAAAATTAAAGTACTTCGCACTCTAGTCGCGCCGAGTAATGCTTCAGAAATGTAAGGAATTCCAACTTTTTTTTTATCTTAAGTTTCTGGTTACGAGAAATCCGGTAATGATTTTCGCACGTCTATATTTGCGTAAGTGAGTGTGCAATATTTTCATTTCTTAAAATAAAATTAAGAGACTTAAAAATAAAAAGTTAACATGATTTCTTTAACTTGCATTCACAATTTTGCAATTAGCATCTTGCAAAGCAAAGCTTGCAAAAAACGCTATAATTATATCCCAATGAATGAATGAATTATTGCCAAGAATTGTTGATTGGAAATTTTAGACAGAAAAATGAAAAGTTGGGATTTCGATGTTTTCCTTCACCGTTGTCAATTATGTCTAAAATAAACATAAAAAGGAAAAATAATTTAAAAAAATACCTAAAGCTTTTTAGTTATTAATGTTATTATAGTAAGTATCAATTCAATAGGTTTTTTTTTAATACTGGTTGGCCACAACATGTTTCTAGCAGAGACCAAATATATTTTTATTAATAAAAGTAACCCCCTGTATACCGTCAATAAGCCGGAATACCGCAGGCGTTTAGCTGCTGACAAGCATTGTCCCGCCCCAACAGTTCGTACTATAACATGCGCAGGAGTCGATACCGACCCCGAATGTTGTGCCCGGGAATAATTGATTTACTTGCGCGTGAAATTCCATAGTACACTCATTGCACATCACTACCCCGCATCATCTTTCTCTTATGTCATAGGAATAAGGTTTAAATTGCAACAAATTTGTGGGCTCTGGAAATTCTGCGTCTATCGGTTTGTTTTGATTTTATTCGCTTCGGTTAATTAATATAAAGTTATTTTGTGAACTATGAATAGTGACGTCACGGGTAATAGAGCTGTTATTCATAATTATTTATTCATGAATATCATTTATTTATGAATTTTGGAGTAAAATATTTGAACAGTGATGTGGAGTGGAGTACGTGAAATGTTCATTGTGTTTATTGGCAAATAAGGTGAATAATTTGTTTAGGTATAGTGGATATTATTATTAATGGAAACTGTTATTCTAATAGTGGGTAGATCAATTTGCCTAATGATTGGAGGAGGTTGTAAGCTGAAAGAGAGTGGGAGAGAGGTTTGCAGTCGTATTCATGTCAAGTAAAAAAGAGGTAAGAGAGAGATTTGGGACCAATTAAAAGCTAATTCTGAAATATACTGGTTACTGACGCAGCCCGAAGAATAGTGTCGGGGGCAGGGCACATTGCTCCGAAAAGTTCTGGAGTGGCGACCACGAACCGCAAGACGTTGCGTTGGAAGACCTCCCAGTAGGTGGACCGATGACCTGGTGAAGGTTGCGGGTATCTGCCGAATGTGAGGCGCACGGGACCGGTCATTGTGGCGACAATTGGGGGAGGCCGTAGTCCAGCAGTGGATGTCTTTTGACTGAAATGATGGTGATACACAGATCAGTTTGACATCATCAAATCATTGAAAGGAAATTTAATACAATTATTTGGCAAATTTACACAACATTAAATTGAAATAAATGTAAGAAAAAAGGTGCCTCTCGCATCAGGTCGTCGCAGCAAAACCGGAATTACAAATAAAATGTTTTCGTATTTTATCAATTATTTTTTTACATTTTAATTTAAACTCATTACTTTAAGCTCTACCAAATCAGATCAGTAATCAAAAACGAAATAACTCAATCAAATTAAAAATAAACAGTGTCTGTCACATATGGCACCCATACCAACCAACCCTCGTAAGGAAACCACCCCTACGACACATCAACAGTAACAACGCCCCAATAAAACACCAATAAATAAATGAATTTATTCAGCGAAACGTAGCATTTATTCAACAAAATCCGAATGAATTTATTCAATGAAACAACGATGATTATTCTCCGTTGTAATCCTTGAACAATAAAAATCTCGGCACTCTGCCCTCTGCTCTCTTTGGAGGGATTGAGGAATGGAGGATAATCTCTAGTTTGGGATAATCGCAAATGTGGGGTGATACTTTTTGTAATACTACGCATTGCTTTAAAAGAACAACATATTCGTATGAAGATCACCGCAGGTTTTTGGATTCATATACGTATTGTATCACTTGCTACGGTTAAGGATAACATCTCGAGGAATCCAAACCATCCAGATATATCTGGCATGCTGGTTATATATTTCTTGATATATTTTCATGAGATTTTTCTCGACAGCTTGTACAGCCAAAAGGCTGAAGAGCCCCCTAGAGGCTTTTTCTCGATATGGCATCTCGCAGTTCTAGAGAGGTTGTAGTCTGCTTAACTGGACTATTAGGAGCCACAGGCCAATGAGTGGGCATAAAAACTCACATAAAAGAAAGTAGACCTGAAAACTGGATTATTCAATCTAGTTTTCTTCATTCAATTCAGCCGAAAGACGTCCACTGCTGGATATAGGCGCGCGGCGCCTCCCCCAAGTGTCGCCACATTGCCCGGTCCCGTGCGACTCGCTTCCAGCGAATTCCCGCAACCTTCACCAGGTCATCGGTCCACCTAATAGGAGCACGCACCTTGCAACGCAACGTCTTCTGGTTCGCGGTCGTCACTCCAGAATTTTTCAGCCCCACCGGGCATCTGTTCCACGTCGGTAATCTTGGTTCTCTTGCTTGATGTCTTCCTTTCATTTTCAGTAGTCTTAATCTAAATTAACAAATCGTAGGTAAAAATTAAAATCGCAATACTGCAGCCGAAAATCGCAGCCGTCCTCGCATGTAAAATCAGCGACAAATCGCGAGGGTCCGCACTGGGGTGCCGACCGAAAACAACACGATTTGTATTTATATCTAAACCGAACCTTTGTCGTGCGATTAGTATTGTTGCGACAAATGTGCGCAAGTGTGCGGGGGTACTTAGAGGGCTTATAGTGGGGTTAAATGTTATTGCTGAGTTCTTAGTGTGGGTGTTGAGATCATAGATATTGTGATGCGGAGGCTGAATAATTGTGATTTATTGTGCTATTGAAATTGCCGGTAGAAAATGTATGTATACCCTTCTATGCTCATTTGTAGTGTGTACAAGTATTAAAACGTTTTGGTTTTCCAATTTTCATAAGACGGTCTGTCTTTTTAATTTGTTACCTCCTGTATTAGGTATACCCATGAACCTCCCGGCACAACATCCTGAATGATAGCGTAGTCGGAACGGTTCGTTCCCACTAGTTTTACTATACAGTTTTACGGTAGAACTAATGGGAATATTTTTACCCACTAGTCCTACGATTTGAGATTCGGCTTTGATCTTGAAATTATGTAGAAAACAAAAAATGCGGGGAAGTCTTTGGGACTGCCGATAGATTGAAAACTACCTGAGTAATCTAAATCTGCTACGGGGGTACCCCGCACAAGTCTGAGTGGTGCTACGCCGTAGCAGGTCGGCTACGAGTGCTACGAAGCGTTAGATGACGGTCACGCAAGTTTAATGATTTTTGTTTACCCAAAAAGTATTCAACATGGCTAAAGAAGTTTTCACATCAAATATGAAACGCGGCTTTACATCAAGTTTAATTATTTAGTTCTCTATTTCTCTAACCTTTATTTGTCACAATTACAGAAACACTTCGTCATCACCGTAATTATCCTGCCCATATCTCAATTTATTTGGGGTCATCATGTATCATTCATCCATACATCAGTCATCATCTGTCTAGCCTTTTCCCAACTATGTTGGGGTCGGCTTTCAGTCTAACCGAATGCAGCTGAATACCAGTATTATACATGAAGCGACTGCCTATCTGACCTACACAACCCAGTTAACACTGGGTAATACGATACCACTTAGTAAGACTGGTTGTCAGACTTTTTTTTGGGCCACTACCTGAAACGACAGCCAAAGATATACAAATTACAGCCGGGACCAACAGCTTAACGTGCTTTCCGAGGCACGGAGGAAACTCGGTATGTAAGGGTGCTCACCCATCCACAGACCATCTTAGACAAGCACGGCTTAACCTAAAGATATAGCCACGAGTTCCTCTTCTGTAACTTGTATCATTACAATCATATCTCCCACACAATGCAATAACCCTGGTTCAAAACAAAACTGCATTAGGCACAATCAGTGCCAGTGCCCAAGCATCACGCTAGGGTTGTCACGGCAGGGTTGGCACGCACGGACGCGCTCTCCTCCTGCTAATGAGAGATAATCCCGGGACTCAGCCTTGATTTCTGTTGCAGTCCCTCCCTGCATAATGGAGAAAGGGTCAGTAACACCAGTTTATACAATACAGTTAACGAATTTATAGCTACTAAGAACGTTGATGGTGCAAAATATTCCAAGTTTATATCGTCAGACGATTTATCACAACAAGGTGAACTAAAATCTCATCAACATCATCTTTCTGCACTTGTGTCTTTGTGTACTTCATTCAGTGTGACATGTTTTATACTGCCATTTTCCTCAGCCAAACGTCACGCCATCATTTACTCTTTTTTCTTTTATTATTCATTCCTGACACAGTCAATCCATCGTTTTCTTGGTCTTCGTCTCCATCTATCAACATTTATATTTATCATTCTTTTAGTCACTGGAGAATCTCAATGGGTGAGAATAATGGCTTCTTGAACAACATCTACATTGAACCAAAGTTCGAAATTATAAAAATCGAAATTATCTGTATAAAACTTACTAATAAAACTTACACAGAAAAAAACAAATATAAATTTTAAAAATTAAAAGAAACGATGCTCGTCCTGTACGAGGCCAAAAGGCTCCTATCTCTGCATGGTGCTGTAACATTAAAAAAAAAAACGTCACAGCGCTGGCATTCTGATAGGGCCCAAACATCACCTCACCTTTTTCAGACCTCTGTGTGGTGGTAACGTGTATCCTTTACAACTGCTGTCTTCAATACTTTAGTTCAGATAAGAAATGGGTGGTAAGCGTGATATTTCGGTTAAGTTTTTTTGAAATTCTATATAGGATTGCGTTCTGATGTGAAACGATGATATGTTCTAGTGTGGCTTGTCTAGTGGAAACGAAAACGATTTACAGTCAGTGTCAGATCAAAACTTAATTTGTGGTAAAGATTCCATCAGTGAATGGATTTTAACTTTGATAGCTCATCCATCGGAAACCACCATCATTCTCTTGCCCTTATCCTAATATATTTGGGGTCGGCGCAGCATGTCTTCTTCTTCCATACTCCTCTATTTTTTGTCATCAAAAATGTTCTGAATAGATCCAAATTATAATGGCCAGGAAAAAGAATAGTCAGCGGTGAATTCCACAGACTGGCGGTGGCACAATAAATGTGGATGTATGTTCTGGTCCGTGGAACTTTAACGATTATACAAGACGTTGCTGTGCATCCTGATCAAATTCAAAGGTGTGCTACAGACCATCAAACTAATCAACTTTCTCCTTGGGACCACCATCCTAATCGCGAAAAAATAATCAACGGCCCCATACTAAATCGAATCCCGGTAGGAGAAAACGTTTGTGTGATGAGCATGGAAATTTGTTTCCGAGTCATGGATGTTTATATGTATAATAAGTATGTATTTACAAACAAAAAAGTATATGTAGTATATCAACTATCTGGTGTCCACGACACAAGCCTTGCTTAGTGTGGTGTGGCACTAGATGGCGCTGTGTGTTAATGTCCAGCGATATTTATTTATTTAAATCCGCCACCATCTACTCTACTCCACCAAATGTACGAGCTACCAGATTATTTTTTTACGATTACGATGGTAGTCCCATGAAGAAAATGGTTCAGTTTGATGGTCTGTACCACACCCTTGAATTTGACTAGGATACAAAGCAACACCTGTATAACGGTGACGCTTCGCAAGTGTGCTGAGTGAAGAGCTACCTCCTTATCATCAAGGTATTGTACTTCTGTGCTCTCCTACCTAGTGTAGCCCGCCTCCCCAAGTCTCCCCTGGACTCGGCGTGATTTCTATCGCAGCGATCCCGCCGACAGCGCACCGAGGGTTCTATACAACATTGTGTTGTTATTGCATAAACGTGCTGTTACAATTACATTCAATTGAGGGTGTGGATAACAGTTTTAATTAGACTTTTGTGACAGAGAGATTAGAATGTGAAAATTGGAGAAAACAAATGGTACAATTGTTGGAAATGTTTTAAACGATTTTTTTGTGTCATAGGTGCTGACTGACGGGTCCTTAAAAAGGAGAGCTGGAAAAGAAGACACGGATGAAGCACACTTAATAGTGGTTCACTAGTGCAACATTAGCGTCTTTTATCTGTTTTTTGGACAAGCCAGCCACACTATTCCCAAGCCAGTACTGCAACTACTGAAAGCCAGAATCAACAATGGCGATCACCAGAAAACAGACAATGAAGCTTAATGAAGTCCCAGATAAAAAACTAAATTATTGGTTAAAGAAAGAATCGCGGTGGAATAGAAAAATACATAATTTCCACTCCCCTCCAGCGTCTAATATTGCGAGTTGCTCAGAAAAATCTAGAACCACTGCCAGCCTTTTTCTATGGTCGTGCAAACCATGCGTCTGAGCACTACTGTACTTTTTTTCTTTTTTTTTTTGGTATGGGAAGTCATCAAATGACTTCTCCCACTCTGGGCGGAGCGGGAGGGAGTGTCAGACTTTTACTGACTAAAACCCATCCATGTTCCTTCCTCGCCCTTTACGTTCCGGGGCCGCGGTATCTCTTTCGAACAGGCCCGCAACCCCGGACCACTACTGTACTTGACCGCTATTTCTTTATTATACTTAGTTTCAGCGCCTCTATTTGTATTTGCTTGTGTAATTGTTATTACAGGTGTAAATGGTAATCACTTCCGTATATAGGAAACCGTTGCTACATGAATCATATTCGACAAAATGTAATATTTTTCACAGCATAACATCACACCTTATCTACCAAGGGTTAGGGCAGTCAAAGTGTAGAAATAATAAATCATAATATACTAAATCTGTAGACGTCGCGTTTCTGTACATTGAGAATATTTAAAAAAATATAGGATCGATAGACAGAATTCATTTGTACCATTTTTAGAATAGTTGTCTGTACAGACGTACAAATTTAATGCATAAATATTGTGCATAATTAAGAGAACGTTTTAGATGTCGTTTCATTGTAATTTGTGCTATCTATCAAAAGTTATATGGGTGTCTCCGGGTATTTCTTTTTATTTAGTTATATGGGTGTAAAAGTACCATTACCGAAATCACCGAAATGCGTTTGTTCTCTTTGTCATGCGAAGATTTTTTAGAACGTACCTAGGAACTTTCTAATCACGGAAATATTGGGGGTCGTGAAGACATTAACAGAAAAGTTGTGATAAGGTTGGATCACAACTTTTCTGTTAATGTCTTCATGACCCTCGTACTTTCAATAAATCCATCCGCACAATCTTTCCGACCGTAAAACATGCATTCTCACGGCAAAAAAATCGTTTCCCAGCAATATTTTTTGCGTAGAGTTACTTAGTTTGATCTACGGTCGAAAAAGCTATTTGGTTTACATCTTACAATGTAATTTGTGGGTTAAACTGTAAACCAAATAGCTTGCTTGGCTGACGGCATACTTAAGAGGCATGCGGAGCATGTGTTTTTTCATACAAACGTAATACCAAAATTATTTGTACTTAAATCTATTCTTTGGGTAGTGTGTATTTATTTCGATTGGATTACAGTATATATAGGTCCCTAAACACATATTTTGAATGGACACTAATATATTTTTTTACAACAACATAGATAAACATCGCTGGATTCTACTATAATCCAATCGAAAGAAATACACACTACCTTAAGAATATGTTTGATTTTTTATATTATGTTGGTATTACATTTGTATGAAAAACGCATGCTCCGCCGGCCCCTTAAGAGTCCGTTTACACCCTCTATAGTACACCTACATTATGATAAGACCCAGTTAATATTCCTTCTTACATAAAAATCCTGTATAAAGAGAAGGTAGTATTATTGTATGTGCTGTAATATACAATGTTCACTTTATTTTTACAGCGTCGGATAAGTCTTCCAAGGAAGAAGGGTGTGTCTTTTTCATAAAGAAGCGAATTTAATATTTGAAACTTAATTTCGTGAGATGAGACTTGCCTCTGAAGCGGGGAAGACGTGTAATAAAAAGTTTTAGCTTAAGCGAAAGTAAACGTAGGTACCTATAGTATAAGGTATGTATCTTCTTGCACTTGATACCTGTACCTAGGCTGAAATAGTACATTTTGGTACAAGTAGAGAAAGTTTGTTATTGTAGTTCAAGGTGGTATTAACACACGAATCGTAAGGCGAGGGTGTTTTTGAGGCGAGAACTGCAATAACAAATGTCCACGTGTATCAAACGACGTGCGAAAAAACATGAAAAATGCACGCGTTGGAAATACACTGGATTTTGAAGGAAGTGTAAAAAGTAGGTTTACTGAAGAACTGGATGGAGTAGAACTTTAATATGATTTTATTTTTGATGAGTGTTTATAGACTGGTGTTTGTTACCTAATGAATTAGGTTTGGAGTTGGAGGATATGTGTATGGAATGTAGACCCTCTGTTACGAATATTTAGAGATCCTCGGATCGTTGGCTTAGTGGATGCAATCGCGACTGGTCAGCATGAGGTTCTGGATTCGACGCCCTTAAAGAATTCGAAAGGCACTTTTTCTCCCCTTCATTGCATTTTTTTTGAGTCAAGTGAAAGCTTCTTTAAGCTTGTTGAGTACTTATTGAGGGAACGAAAACCATGGAACTCGTGTGACCGTCACCTAACGCTTAAAAGCACTCGTAGCCGATCCGATGATTTCTATCGGCTGTCCCCGATGACTGTCCCGCATGATTTTTTATCTAGGCCATACCTCAAAAAACGTCGTTTCCCAGGACAATTTTTTGCGTGGAGTTACTTAGTTTGATGTACAGAATGTTTGATTGACGGCTTTGTGAAGGGCCGACTCCAACACAGTTGGGAAAAGGCTAGGCAGATGATGATGATGATGATAAGATGTTGGATTATTGTCATTTCGATTTAAAAATCGATCGAAGCCTTTACGATCCCTCCGCTGGAACACAGTCTCCTCTCAATGAGAGGGATGGGCTATAACCTACCATGCGAGCCCAGTGCGGATTGAATGTCACATCCGGTGCGTTACGAAAAATATATTTTTTATTCAATGCAGAGGTAAATAAAGTTTTATTTGCATCAATAAACAATCAATCATCAACTTCAACGTAAAGCTATAAAAACCAGTAAATACAGATTTCCATGAAAACGTCACCTACCCATTATAAAACAATTCCACCCTACAACTATGTCATTAGGTCACAATTAAAATTTATAAGCAAACACACTGTACCGTACCTATCTGTTGATTTTATCTGCCGGCCGACCAATGAGCAAACAGAATTTGAATAAAGAACTGGACTAATGGAACGGGCGATGTTTGCCGATGTTTGCCGAGTCGCGCGATAACGAATAGATGCTAGTGCGAGTTGCGAGCAAATACTGGCGCAAGTTGACTAGCTAGCGAGTAAACTGTGACCTGGCGAATAAATACAATGAGCGTGTGACGGGATAGTGATAAATAGAAAAGATCTTGTATTTATTTTGTTCGTTAAGTTATTCATTATTCATAGCTTCACAGTCGAGTAATGGCCAAAATTTTCCATAAATTATTTATTCTCGCCGAGACACGGGCTGCTCAATAGTGTTGTCAGATAGTAAGGATTTTTATAGGCTATTTCAGTAACAACCTATAACTCAGATTGCCAAAATTGACGTTATAAGCACTGATGATAGTCAAAATTTGATCAGTCATTACTCAGTATATGTGGGTATGAACGAAAGAGAGTTTTATCTCTAAAAACGAAGAATAAAGAATTTTATACTGAATACCATTCATTTCGCCGCCGCCTTTTCAGGTTTTTCATAAAGTCTGTTTCGGTAGATTCGAGTGCATACAGTTATGTATTTTCACATGTGGAGTTTATCCTTTTATTGTACAATTAAAGGATAAACTCTATGATAAAGTACATTTAGTTAAAAAAGTCAAAAAGTCTAAAGAAAGAAAATCATAGTATCTAGCCCCAAGATACAGACTGTGTAGTTAGGGGTTCAGTAACAACAACACAGTACCGGGTATAAAAAATATTTTTATTTGTTGGACTGCCTCTTTTGTCTAGTGGCCGCAAATACGACCGCTGAGCATGAGGTGATGAATTCGATTCCCAGGTCAGGCAAAGCGTTATTGGGTTTTGTCCATCAGGGGCCTAATTCTGCTATTTTAATAAAGTCATCACTCCAACACGATTCCATTCTCATCCCATTGTCATTTTGCTTAAAGTTCGTAATCTACTAAATTCACAATGGTCGGTCAATGGTCTCGTAATAAAGTTGTGTTTTAATGGCATTGTCATATTGTCATTATTATAAAATCTTTAGTACAAATGGTTTTCGAAATCTACTACTAAATGCGAACATTTATTCATGCCAGATTTCATGTACGAGATTAATATTTTATGACATTTTTTCAATGGAGTGTCAGTGTTTGTTCATTGAGAAGTCATAATGGCGCCATTATGATAGTAGAATTAACAAACTTGTCAAAATTTGACAGAACTTGATCATTATGAAATCAATGATCGAATACTCTGACACTATTGTAATAGCAGAATCGAGGCCCAGGAATTTCTCATTGGCAGCTACGGAGTCTAGATTTAAACCCGTTGTCACTCATCTACAACTATCCATGACACTTTCAATAAATTACCCAAAAAAGACTACAATTAAAAACATATCCATCTCTTACAGGTTCAGTCGGCAGTCGGTATTTAGGTTGACAACACATGAACACACCTGCACAAATATTCAATGAATAATTAAACGAATTACCGCAACGTTGCGTGTTGCCGGCGACATTCAGCCGTCGTTGATAACCTCGAGGACAAGTGTAATGACAATAATTTAGAAGAAAAACAAGCATGGCAGTTTTTTTTTGCGGGGGGCTTCCATAGAAGTGAAAACTCGTAGCCGATCCGCTACGGCGTAGCCGTGCTACGAAAAGCGTACGTGACGGTTACGTGAGTTCAATGATTTTTGTCCATTCAAAAAGTGCTCAACACGTCTAAAGCAATTTCACTTCAAAAACTTTCAGTCGAACATAGATACTGCAAGGTATTTTTTAAATCGGTTAAGAACTAGCAGCAGGGCCACTTTTTTTTCGGTGGGAAACCATCAAATAACTCCTCCCACTCTGGGCGGAGCGGGAGGGAGTGTCAGACTTTTACTGACTAAAACCCATCCATGTACCTTCCTCGCTCTTTATGTTCTGGGGCCATGGTATCTCTTTCGAACAGCCCGGAGCAGCAGGGCCACTGGATGCACGCCGCTGCTTTGATTGCCTTGGTGGTCTAGTGACTGGTCTTGCGTTCGATTCCCAGGTGGGAGAGCTGTTGTTGGGTTTTCCGAGTCTGGATGTATGCCCTGGGTTAGGCAGAGGGTGTATCCTGCACTGTTTTAAGCGTTCACGGTTTAAAGCAAAAAAAAACACTGATATAAATAAAAACAAACAAAATACAGTCACAACAAATAAACACACAAATAAATCTATACTAATATTATAAAGCAGAAGAGTTTGTTTGGTTGAATGCGCTAATCCCAGGAACTACCAGCTCGAATTAAAAAAATCATTTTCCGTTGGATAGTCCATTTATCGAGGAAGGCTATAGGCTATATAACATCACGCTATGACCAATAGGAGCCGAGCAGCAATAAGAAATGTTGCACGCGGGAAATTCACGCGAACGAAGTCGCGGGCAGAAGCTATAAACAAATAATTACGGAAGATATCTTGTAAGTGACAATGTAGGTTTCGGTGTATCCTGTACATTCACAATTCGTCAGTAATGTTCATCATCATCGTCTGCCTAGCCGCTACTATATTGGGATCGGCTTCCAGTCTATATCCGGATGCAGCGGGATACCGTCCTGTATTTTATGGTTATGTTCAAATCCAATGAATAAATTTTATGGGAGTTGGACTTCATTGGCGATATGTGGGTGTTATGTCACTGTAAAATTGAAAAACACGTTAGATTGTAAAATAACTAGAGATATTGTAAACTCTCGAAATATTGTCAAACGAACATACTGCTTACAATAAAAAGCATGATTTTTCGTGAAATGCATGCGATGGTAGTCAACTCACGCGGTGTGGAGGGCAGGGGAGGTCCCCCTTGCCCAATTGTACCACTCTCATGAAAAGATAATGTACCATTTCTGAGAAATACCGATTAATATAACCTAACCTTAAAACACTTTATATTCGCCTAAAAAGCGTAGTCGACGGAGCCCCTACTTCCGAGTGCAGGGTTTAAAGGAACCTAACTAACCCAACGTGGGGGTGCCCCAAGTCCCGATTATGGGGGCAGAGATACTTCCGTATATTCAGTTGACATTATTTAGAGAGATTACAATCTAACGCGTTTGACAATTTTACGGTGACAGTTACACTTCTCCCCAAATCTTTGAAGATTAAGTTCAGGAGTGATGTTATGTCGTCATCTATACCTTCTTAGGAGCAGCAGTGGCCCAGTGGTGGCGGCCCCACCTTACGAGCTGTAAGTCGTGGGTTCGAACCCAGGCAGGCGCATTACTTCGTGTAATTTATTTCTTCACTACTGCTCTCAAAACGGTGAAGGAAAACATCGTGAGGACACCAGCATGTCCTAGAACCAAAAAAATCGGAGACATGTAACATCTACCAATCCGCACTGGGCCCGCGTAGTGGATTATAGCCCATTCCCTCTGATAGAGAGGAGGCTTGTGTCCCAGCAGTGGGAACATTATAGGCTGACTATGAATATAAACGCTTAGTGACAGAGATGGTTATCTATACTAATATCATAAAGTAGAAGAGTTTGTTTGTTTGTTTGGTTGAACGCGCTAATCTCAGGAACTACTGATTAAATTGGAAAATTCTTTTTGTGTTGGATAGTCCATTTATCAAGGAAGGCTATAGGCTAATAAAACATCACGCTACGACCATTAGGAATGATAAATGTTGCAAAAACGGGGATATTTTTTCCTTTCGTTTTTCTCTCTTATATGACGCAGACGAAGTTGCGTGGGTCAGCTAGTGAATGATATGTGAGTCTTTCCCGGAATTAAAACTAACAGAAAAACTCTTTCAATTGTTTTTCTTCAAGTATTTTTCCGCTACAGTGAAACGGTTCTTTCATAGTCCCATAAACAAATAACAATCATTAGATAGTGTGTAAATAATCAGAACCAAAAAGAGGGTGTGTACCCCGGTTTACCCTAAGGAATAGTAGGTAATGTTTACGCCGCATCTCATTAAGATGCCGCCTCCGCCGACTCTCCCCTAAGCTCGCGAATTTGTTCGACCATAAAAAATAAATAAACCCATAGCCCCTAACTATGGCTTTGATTGTTGCGATTTTAGCATTGCAATGCATGGGAAATTTGTGTGAGGGAATTTGAGAGTTAAAGACCAGGACATTGGTGAAAATTTCGTTTGAACAGGGTGGTGGGTGGGTGGTTTTGTTGCGGAATCAAGTACGTGAAGTGTCCCAAGGATTCATTGGGTTTTTACATCAGGATTTTCTTAATAGCAACCACGGAGTCTGGATTGGCGCTAGGTAGATGAAATCGATGATATTCTTGTCTGTTCAATCTATGCTTTAATATTTATTTATTTATTTAGGTTAACCAACAATTGTTTACACTATGTACATTTCTGACTTAATGACTAGAGTAACATTTACAAGTACAACAATTAATTACAGGTTAACACCACAAGCACAAAAACGGTTTAACATAACATAATTTTATATGTTATTGACATTGGAATTTATTCATGCAAAGAAATAATTAAAACAATAATAATGAAAGCTATCAAATCATTCATTCAATGCTGTATATAATACTGATAAAACATATAATTGAAATTGATGAAATTGTGATTAATTGTTTGGATTATAAAAACGAATTTACAAAAAAGAAAAAACGCAGTTGAAAACAGGTTTGAGATAAAACCAAAATCAAAATTAAAATCCAAGTCAAAATAAATTAGCATCAAAATTAAAATCAAAATAAAATAAATATTATACCGCTCTGTCAAGAAAGTAACTTGAAAAGATCAATAATATACAAAATGTTTGTTATTCATCCAAATTTATTTTATCACCTTCAAAGTATGCTCTTTCAGAATCGAATACACTTAGGCCAATGAGTAATCAAAACATTTTTTAAACGCTGTTTCCGGAATTG
This sequence comes from Xestia c-nigrum, assembly GCA_916618015.1. Classification (NCBI taxonomy): domain Eukaryota; kingdom Metazoa; phylum Arthropoda; class Insecta; order Lepidoptera; family Noctuidae; genus Xestia; species Xestia c-nigrum. The sequence continues at coordinate 8,339,255 of OU745251.1, read as the reverse complement.
AGTTTAATTAGTTCTTGCCGCGAAATCTTTTTTTTTCGGTTTTAGTTCAGTTGGTTGGAAGGCGCCACTCCGAAGTGTGTTGACTAGTTTGGATGCCAAACTCGTAAACCTACGTCTCGTCACCAGTAGTTCATGCGTTTCATGAATGTTGGGTCGGAATTGCCTGGTTCTAGTATGTCCTCGGCAACTTTCATGTGATTGAGTTTTTGGAGAAAATTCAGGTCTTTTGGGACTAACCGAGCGGTAATATGTTTCATACCCAAATGATTAGTTAAAATGGTACGGATCGACTCGAGAGATACAGAAAGTGCGGCGGTTATCTTTCTCTAAGTTAAATGAGGATTTTCAGTCACTATTTCCTTCACTTTAGCGATGTTAACTTCAGTTGCAAGCGTTGATGGCCTACCAGAGCGAGGCAAATCTTCCATCACATTTCGACCGCATTTGAACGCTTTGTATTACTCATAATCACGTGTTTCTTATGAAGTCGATTCACCGTAAGCCTTTTGTAATATTTTCAGTGACTTCGAACACGAAATTTCATTGGCGATGCAAAATTTAAGCCAAGCTCTTTGTTCGATGTTTTTGTCCGAAATGAAATTCGCCATACACTAGATAGGATATAACGAAACAACACATTTCTCACCAACCTTTTCCCAAACATCAATTTAAAACCATTCGCAATAATCACCTCAAACGGCCGCTATCACCAATACAATAACTGACCAATAAATCGGTATCACGTATCGGTACGACTACGAATGGTACCGAACATAAATCTCGGTACCAATCCCGGGAGGCGAATCGTGGAGCATCGACGAATGCACATATAATACCCCTTAATAAAGATTAATTGGCAGAGTGTTAGTAGGGTGTTCATGGGAACACAGTTCTGAGGGACACTGCTTCAAATTTCTGGGTCAGCACTAATAGGTGGCGCTACTGAAGGACCCACCTTTGGAAGAAGTGGAACTTCCCACCAGGGTCTACTTCCTTACAGGTTCACCCAGAGGGCAAACATCATATTCGACTGTATCATTGCTGAATGTGAAATTTTATCTTGGTAATTTCATAAGAATTTTGAAGCAATCAAACCAACAACGTTTGGGCTAACGGGTTACCTCCATAATATTGACAGTATCTACATCGACAGTCACTATATCGACAACATTCCATCGACGGGTTAATGAATCGACAGTACACTAAATCGATGGTACGATACATCGACAATACACCAAATCGATAGTACGCAATATCGACGGTACAATAAGGGACGCACACTTATTCATCTCAATTCAGCTTATGCCCATAGAAAACAACGATCTTGTATCAGACGCGTACGCGCGCGTTTAGCTGTACGCGCGCGTACACGTTTTCTATGGGCATAAGCTGTATAGAGCTGAAAAAGTGTGCGTAGTCCCTAAATCGACGGTACGCTACATCGACAATACGTGTACCATAATAATCTTGAATCTTATTTCAATTAAACTATGAAATCTATCAGCAATCCATATTGCTGATAGATTCATAATCTATCCGAAAAATATCCACTCGCTTTGGAGACCCTACCAAACAGCCTTCAACTGCCATCAACACAAAACCAAAACGTCGTATGAACATAGCACGTGCCTCCAACATTGTCCTTTTCACCCCCGACAGTGTAAAACTAAAACTTTACAACGTTTAATTGTGATGGCGGACAAAAGTACGCATGTTGCGTTCTTTTGACAAGCTGTTTGATCCTAATGTGTCGATTTAAAGTTACAAATAGTTGGGGTGCTAATCACTGGGTCATTTTAATTTTATTGCAGTGTAGGACATGTGTGAATCAGCTGGGATTTATTATTACGAGTTGGTTTAAATACGTGGACTTATGTTTTAGAAGAATAAGTCAGGGGTAACTTAGAGGAGGGAGAGAGCCTCTTGCCCCAGCCGCCGCGGGAGACGCACCGGACGTCGGGGGCCACGTGGTGGCTACCGGCCACTGTAGACGCGGGCCTGTGGATGTTAGCTATAGGCTAGCTAGCCGTCCGTCCGTCTTATTACCTACGACAGGCCGTGTCGACAGCGCGTTCGTGTTTTCAATGAGATATCAGCATAAAGGGAGGGGCCCACAAGGGCCGAAGCCTGCCGGAGTTGCGGGACTGCTCGAAAGAGATACCGGAACGTGAAGGGCGAGGAAGGAACATGGATGAGTGTAAAAGTCTGACGTTCCCTCCCGCTCAGAGTGGGAGAAGTTATTTGATGAGGAGGAAAAAAAAATGGGGTAACTTAGAGCAATTCCGTCTGATTTAGACCAGTACACCTGTATGAAGACAGTTTTAATTTCTACATCATCATCTGCCTATCCTTTTCCTAACGATATTGGGGTCGGCTTCCAGCCCAACCCGATGCAGCTGAATACCAGTATTTTACATGGAGCCACTGCCTATCTGATCTGCACAATCCAGTAGGTACTGGGTAATACGATATCCGTTGGTAAAACTGGCTGTCAGACTTTCGGCATCTAGAAATTATAGCCGGATACTTTCTGAGGTACGGAGAAAGCTCCGTATGTAATGGTGGTCACCCATCCACATACTAACTTAGGTAAGATCTAACCGAGCAGCTGTTATTACTTAGCCACGAACTATTTGTTTGTCCTTCTTGCTTTTTAATTTTTTTATTTTATTAATTAGGGGTTTTTACCCACACGGATACGTCAACCCCATTGTACCTTATACTCTAGTTACACACACTATACAAATATAACTATCATTATTACTATTACAATCATTATAACTTATGATATAGGAAAGGGAATAATTGCCTAGGCCTCTGAATTAAGCCACAAATTATGCGTTTAGTCCTTTCTGATTTAAGATAAGTTTATATATTTTGGATAAGTCTAACATCCCACATGTTCAATTTGAACTCCCTAGCCAAAGATTCCCTTTCATCTTTATTCTTAGCACATTCCATCAACAAATGTTGCACATCTTCAATTTTGGTTCATTCACAATTAGACGATGCAGCCTTTCGCATTAAGATAGCAAATTTTGCTGATGGAAAGTGACCAGAACGAAGCCTTAACGGGTTCCTTCTTGCTTCTTCCGGATACTCTCCGAGGTACCGAGAAAACTCGGTATGTAATGGTGGTCACCGATCCTTGTACCAACTTAGGCAAGATCTATCCGAGTGGCTGTTTTTCTTTAGCCACGAACTACTTCATTTTCCTTCTTGATTCTTATTTTTTTTTCGAATGCTACTTTGATTGTTATTACCCACCTCATGGCAAATTGAACTGCTCGCAACGCCTTCAGGCATCTGTAAAACAGAGTAAATTATTTTAACAGAATTAATTATCATGCTAATTAGAGTATTTTCATTGGGCCACGTCGGTAAATAAACAGGGTATGTATGTGTAAGTGCGGTCGCTATAGCCTTGATGCGGCTGCAATTACTGACGCTGGGCGGAAACCGGCCGCCCGCAAGCCCAGCCGCCTAATTATAATTATTGTTTCGGTTTATTTAGAACTATGTTATTGTTGTATTACACATGAAATACCGTCATGCCTTTTGGCTTAGATAGAAGTGTATCTGTAGTGGTAGTGTATGTATAGAATTTAACTGTCTTGGATCCCACAACGAAATTAATCAGAAAATATAGCGGAGGAATAGGAAAAAACCGTAATTTTCACTTTCCTCCATATCAGCAAGAGACAGAACGAAACAAGGCCAATAGTCACCAAAGGGACTTTTACAACTGAGATAGGCCCAGTTGCCTAGTATCACGGATAAATATTAAGGCGCTTAGACGAGCTAAATTAGCAACTCTGTTTGTGGTGGTTCAAACTTCATTTGAAATGCTGTTAGAATAAAGTTCTAATCAGCTTGCACTACAAAGCGGTTGTTACGTCAGCCACTGCGGGCCAAAAAGCGCGAAATTAGTGATTCGATCGATTTACAAAAAAACTATTGATTGGATTAAAAAACTAAAACCATCATGCTAATATATTGCTTGTAGAATTATTTGCCAAAAAATCAGAATGTTCGCATGTATATTAGTATGTTTTTTATTGTTTGTAAGATATTTTTAGAGATAAGTTCGTGATTTCTTTTTATCGAGCCAAATTAATTGTATTATGTTTTCAAAACAGTATCATGCTAGCATATAATAATATCCTGAAGAATATCATATATTTTTCTGGTCTTGTTTATAGCAGTGAATCATATAGTAGTAGTAGTAGTGTAGTGTAGTAGTTTTGGCCGAAGGGTGTCATATATCGGCGATTCTTCGGAAGGCTACGCGACACCACGCAGCGCAGCATGACGCCGTCTCTTCGTGTGCAATAGTTTATTTATGTTTAGTGGTTTTTATTAATATGTATGTTAGTCTGTAAGGTATATGTGATATGGGTCTTTGTTACCTGAATTAAATGATATATTATTATTTATTATTACTATATACTTTTAGTAATTTTAAAACTCGCGTTAAGCTCATGTAATCGCTTTAACATTAATGGGTCCTAAGTTGGGTGGGTATTATCAATAGCAACCTAGCAACACGAGGAAAATTACAACCTCCCTTGAAATAAGTACCTAGTTAAATAGCACGTGTATCATTAATATTCTCCTTACCATACTAATCTCGATGCTAACGAGGGAAACGGATAACGGTATCAGTGTATACAACTCGCCGTGATCCGTGGCTACCGTGATCTGATACTGTGATCGGTGGAGACAAACCCCTACATAGACATCCCTCCCACCCTTGGTTATTAACAAACCACCCCTACTAAAAACGGGTTAATTAAACTAATAAAACAGCGGGAAAATTAAACGCTATCCCCGCCGGTAGATGTCGCTAGCAAAGAGTCCTCTTCATAATTACGACTCGCTCTTGGCAAATACTTGGACTGTAATTATATTTTTTATTACCCTCTTTCTAAGAACTGCAAACAAATAAATTATTCACGGAATTGTATGTTGGGTAGTGAAGATAGAATTTTGTCGTGTTTATAATTATATTTGTTTCTATAGCTGTATAATAAAATATTGCTTTCTTAATGCCAAACTTAAGTGGCAGTGGGCAGGTCACATTGCTCGCAAGAATGGCGACCGCGAACCGGAAGACGATGCGTTGAAAGACCTCCGACTAGGTGGACTGATGACTTGGTGAAGGTTGCGGGAACCCGTTGGATGCGAGTCGCAAGGGACCGGTCAATGTGGCGACACTTGGGGGAGGCCTATGTCCAGCAGTGGACGTCTTTCGGCAGAAATGATGGTGATGATGATTGCTTTCCTATTTGAATCGGGCTTTCATAAAAATTTCAAGGGTTTTAATTTTTTGTGCGGGACCCTCATTCTTTTTCTAAAATAATAGTAGACTAACGTCCATGTTCACCAAAAAGATGACGCTCTGATTATCTAAAAACAGCTGTTTATAACACATTTTTGTATGGGTACATGTCACAGTGACAGCTGTTTTTGTGACATTTCGGTGAACATGGACCTAATATACTCTTTGTAACATTAGATATTCGCCAGTAAAAGTCCCGTGCATGTCGTTCCAGGCGTCTTGGAGATTAGCCGGAACAAACAGACAGATAGACAGACATACTTGTCAGTATGTCTGTCGATCTGTCTGTCCGTTCCCAGACCGACCAAAAATGAAAAATATGTTATTGGGCTGTGGCGGTCAGATGGGAAATAGTTCCATTTGAAATAGGGTTTCCAGCTGCATCCAGTTACACTGGATGTCGACCCCACCATACTTGGGAAAAAGCTTGGCAGTTGATGATGATATTATATTCGTTTGTGCTAGAGAAAATTATGGTTTAAAACACATTCCCAAAATAGTAAAAACAAAAAAAAAAACAAAAAAAAACTTAAAAAAAAATAAAAAAATTGAATTAAATTCAAGTAAGTTATAACCCACAAACACACACCTTACTTACTTGAAACCCGAAAATATTTCATCACAATTCAAATAAAGATTTTATTTTCAAATTGATTGGCCCAGTTTCCATAACCTTAATTTAAGTAAACTACATTTAAAAAACCCGGAAACTATTAATTTAAAATAAATTGTTACTGCTAAATTGCATTAATTGTTTCACGTACAGTTTCCTATTGGTTCAGTTGCCGTCTTTACATCGTCTGAAAGTAACATATTTGTTTTAAAAAATGTCAATATGTACACGGAAAAAACATGGTTGCAATTATTAATGGTTATATAAAAAGGTAACCCGTGGTATGGTCGGTAAAAGTGATCGTGGGAGGTATGATGACGACACATCATCATCATCTGCTTAGCCTTTTCCTAACTATGTTGGAGTCGGCTTCCAGTCTAACCGGATGCAGCTGAATACCAGTATTTTACATGGAGCGACTGCCTATCTGACCTCCACAACACAGTTTTTTTTTTTTTTTTTTTTTTTTTTTTTGTTTGGGCAGGAGTGGGAAATCCCCACGGACACCTCGACTATCTCACAGGAATTTCTCTTGTGAGACAGTCGAGGTAGTGCCGGACTCGAACCGGCTAAAAACCACTCCTGCCTAGCCAGTGTCCCTCTGACATGAGGATCAGAGCCCTTATGTTCTGACTTTTTGGTTTGTTTGCCCTGATGGATTGCCGAGGATAGAGGTCTTCTTGTCTTTATTAGGTTCGCTGCGTTTTGCTTCTTTCAATATAACTTTTTATAACACGTTTTTTCTTTTACATCATACTATGAGCTAGTTTCTTTTTACTATTGAAGTCCTTTTTATTATTTTATTACTTTTACATTTAAGTGTATTACTATTGTTTACGTTATATTAATGCTAACTATTTAATTATTTTCTAGATTTTATTTGGTTTTCCTATTTCATACCATTTTGTTTTAATATCTATTTTTATATATCTACAATATTCAAACTATATATTCACTATATAGGTATTTAAATATCATAATAATATATTAGTGGTAACTTGCTATTTTTATTTCTAATTGTGTTATAAAGTTTTATTTGGATTGCAATATAGCGCTTACAGGTTTTTAGTACCATTCCGACACCTCCCGATGATTCCGCTTCAGCTGAATTGAGTTCCTGGATAACTTGAGCCAGTTTCCCAAGAAAGCGACTCAAGTTACCCTTGGTTCTTTTGCGTCTGATCTCTGGCTGTGTCGAAATGATACTGCTGTCCGCGTACTTTGAAGTGGGCGCACCGGGAACTTTAGCAATAAGCTATTGCTTCTCTCGCGAATGCGTCCCACTTCTTCCGTATCGGACAGTCGCTGCTAAAAGCATTGTGCTTGTGCTCCCCCAGTTTGGCCCTGGTGCAGTTCACGCACGCCATTGCCTCGCCGATGTGCTTTTCTGGGCAGTCCACCCTAACGTGTGGGCCGCCGCAGTGGCTGCATAGGTCGGCCGGCTCCGTGCAAAGACGCTTGCCGTGACCATATGCTAGGCAGCGCGTACACTGCACCAGAGGCGTCTGGTCTTCGACGCGCACTCTCTGGAGGTCAATCCGAAGCTTGCCTCCTTCGAGTGCACGCCTCCAGATCGTGGGGGATACGCTCAACACAATGCTGTTAGCATGCGGATTTCTTGTCTTCTTGCGATACCTTATGGACATTCTTTGGTCCTCGTCGCTGAGTTCGTGAAAAATTTCCCGGTTCTGGTTCTTAAGGGCTTTTAACACATCGTCGTCACTGTGTACTGACAAAACGTCCTTAAGGACCAGAAGCGGGTCCCTATTTGCCACTTCCTCAACAACGAGGTTTTCTCCGGCCATCCTTAGTCGTTTCTTAAGCCTCGACCTCTCCTCCTTTGTCTCGCACCCCATTATTATTTTTTGGTCTTTAGCTTTCCGCACCCTTTCCACTCGCACCCAGCCTTCCTTCGCGTCGACCGCCCTCCTGACCCTCTCGAGAATCTCGTCCCCTGTGTCCATCTCCTGTGTTGAGGAGACTACAACGGAGTGCAGCGTGGATCGCTCCAGGGCCTGTGCCCTGGTGTGGCTCGTAGTCACTGCTGCAACGTTAGCGTAGGTTGTCTCCCCAACACATTCTCTGTTAGCCAGACTGTCTCGCAGTTTGACCAGCTCATCGGAGTTCTCCTTAATTAAGGTTATGTGCTCCTTCATCGTCCTGACGAGCTCAGTCTGGCTAGCATGAATCTCCGGATTTGACTGGGGACCAGGGTCAGCAGTAGGCGCGGGTTCCGGTATGGCGGCGGGAGCGGCAGGGACCCTATCACGCTCGGCCTCCTTCACCAGCTCGTAAAGCCTGTTTATGGCTTCGAGCACTGCAGTCTTAATTTCGGCCTTGAGGTTGCGAGAGTTGCCCAAATTGACCTTAGCCTTGCTCAGGCAAGCTCTCGCCTCCTCAGTGCGACTGCGGTACCTCGCCTCAGGCTTCACGAGCGGTGCCGAAGCGTCCACAGGAGCCCGGTGCGTCGCTGTAGTCGCAGGGATCCCTTGTGAGGCGGGAGGAGAGTTGTTTCCGAAGGAGATTCTCCTCCTCGCATCAGTAATAGAAGGTCCCTCTTTCTCAGGCGTTCGCGACGAGCTCCTGGAGCCCAGCGTCGTCAAGGTAGCGGATGGGGTGCGGAACATATTTGTTTCCAGTGGCATATGATAAAATAAAATAAAAACGAACCCCTGTAAAGTGGGGGCCCGGTCAACAATACCCGCTCGGGAGGAGAGGTTTGTCAGAGGCACTGGACTTAACTGTGTCCCTGTAAAGGGGGGTACACAGGATAATGTATAAAATAATATAATAAATCAGATAAAAGTAATACAGTATTAAATAATTATAAAAATATGTCAACGTATGTGTGAGACTTAACAGACTCGGTCAAATAAAGTTAAAAACAGAAATTTTCAAGTCAAAAATTTATATACAATAATAGTTATCGGTGTCAAATAAAATTAAAATGAGGTCAAAATTTCCTAAATTACCATTAGAAACCCTATCAGAGCAATCCCAGACGAAATCACAAAAAGAAAATTTTGCCAAAATCCACGTCTACCTTCTTCCTATAGACCAGAGGGCGGGTGGGTGGGCAAAATTTTTCGAGCTAGGGGCGCGTGCGAGATGTCCAGAGACGCGTCTCCGCGCGGGCTAGCTAACTGTGGAATAAAACGTTTTATGGACCGAACAAAAATTTTGAGTTTTGGTCAAAAAACCAGTTTTCGAAAGAAAAAATTTGGAATTTCACCCCACAACCTGGAGACCGGGACACGGAACGCGGACCAGAATTCAGGGAAGAAGGGTGAGTACTATTGCAACTATATTCTAATTTAAAATGTGAAGGAAAATTTGGAAAAACAATTAATTTTGAGGATTTTCTCTGAAAATAAGGGATGAAGTCCAGACGCGCGTGTAAAATGCGCGCGTTATGGTCAATACGTAGGCGGTGGCCTAGTTAAGTCTAAAAACACTGAAAACAGATTGAAAATCGCACGTCTGGAATAGAAAATATCGACTCCACAACACAGTTAATACTGGGTAATACGATACCACTTGGTAAGACTGGTGCCAGACTTTTTGGGCCACTGACTACCTGTAACGACTGACAAAGATGGACCAATGACAGCCGGGACCAACAGCTTAACGTGCTTTTCGAGGCACGGAGGAAACTCGGTATGTAAGGGTGGTCACCCATTCATAGACCAACCTAGGCAAGCATGGCTTAACCTAAAGATCGACCCGAGCTTCTGTATGACGACACATTGACATAAATATTTTTCAAAGTTCGTAAAGTAATTTGCTGTATTTGTATTTATTTGCAGAGGCTTGTAATTTAGTTATATGTTATTGTAATTACGATGTTAATTTCTTTCTTTCTTTCTTCTTACTTCGTGTTCAATCATTTACAACGCATTCTCTACAATTACTTTATTATATTATATTACAAAACGAAATATTCAGGATACGAGTACAACTGCAGCGGTCTTATTATTTATAGCGATATTTATCCGAAAACACAATAAACATAACATTTTAGTAAGGATTAGCACCTGCTACAATAACTAAAAATCACCACTCTCCTGCCGTTATCCCAATGTATTTATTTATTTTATTTTTTTAACGCATACATTTGTTTAAACGGGTAAAATCTGGTAAAACCCAAGCTAATAGAAGTAGAATTTTGGGGAAGTTAGTGAAATTTGGGGCATGCATGTCTTTTTCCATACTTCTCTATTACTCGTCATTTCCGCAGTCACCTTCTTTCTAGACATATTATTCTCGACACTATCCATCCATAATATAGCAACAATAACTAAAAATATTCGCAAACATTTTACAATTTCTCAAATCACCCACCGCCTACGCCGTAGCACATCCCGACCGCGTAGCAAAGGACCAAGAAACTACGCCGCTACGAAACTCTCGTCCCAATTCTCTCATACATAACCAAATACACGTATAAGTAGGCTTATATCTAGTAAGATGCGGCTGCGTGCGGGCGATAGCGCAGCCGTGCCGTCCCGCCCAGCGGACGGATTAGACCCCGGACCCCAGCGCCAAGACCCCCAACTTTATAAGAGCGTGACGTTCCCAAGATATCGGGACATCTCTAATTTATAATGGCCGAGGTTGGTAGGTAGGAAAAGGTTCTATATCACTAAACTAGCTCTAGATCGCATGCTTCGTCTTAAATAAAATTATTATAAAAAATGTTTTTGTTTCCATTTTCACCTGTTTTTTTTTGTACGGAACCCTAATTCTTTTCCTAAAATAAAAGTAGGCTAAGTTTGTTAGGAGGTTCCTCTCTCTGGAGCCCTGACCGCCGGTAGCTTGGACCCTGTTCCCGATACCGGTGGGCTACAATTTTTTTATATTTTTAAATGTTTTTATATATTTTCTTAAGTTAATATTTAAAAATGTAAAAAAATTGTTAGAATTTGAATACAGGAAAAAAATAATATTATAAAGAGGAAAACTTTGTTTGTTTGGTTGTAATGAATAGGCTTAAAACTACTGGACCGTTTTTAAAAATTCTTTCACCCTTGGAAAGCTACATTCACCTACATTTTACTACATTTTATTCCCGTACTCTCACGGGAACTACGCGGGTGAAACCGCGTGACGTCCGCTAGTTCCTTATAATGTGAGCTATCTGCCAGTAAAGTCCCGGTTAAATAGGTCCAGCCGTTTCGAAACAAGACGAAAAAAAACTTTTTTATTTTAAGTGCAGTATATACTTTCATATGAATTCAGAAAAAAGATATTATTTTGATATTATAAAGACAATTACTACCACTTTATACTTTTATTTATTTGTCTAGGTATTTACAAAAAAAAAACTAAATTACTTAGAGAAACTAACAAAAGTTATATAAAGTAGAAAACAATAAGACGTCAAAGGCATAGCCATCTGGAAAGTTTTTATTTTTCAGATTAACATCAAATTAAAATAAAATAAAAATTGAAAACTTGGCAACATATTAAGTACCAATTTTATACGTGTAATAACTTGCATTAAGATAAAACTAAATTTAATTAATAAAAAAAAAAAGATTAAAGAGGAATGCATCACAAAGAAGAAGAACAAAATGTTAACGTTTCGTTCTTCTTCTTTGTTACGTTACGGTTATTTTCATTGCAGTGCCGGTTACAAAGAAAATAACGGTGTTGTCTCCAAGGCTGTATTATAGCCTTGAAGAAGACACGTGGAAGTCTTTCCGCTGTTATTAAAGCAGCTGATTAAATATACAATTTTGGTACTATAATCTAAATAACCACACTCTTCATGTTTTCAGCCAAAACATCTGATAAAGACTTTAAGAAGCCATGCTGTTTATAAAGCTACTCTTGTTTTTCTAGGCCATTTCACTGAAGCCTTTTCGTCGCTACCGTCAAGCAGCTCTTTTTCTTATAAAAAAACTGTCATAAGAACCTGTTCATAATCTACATATTTTAGGGTTCCATAAGATTGGACGCTTTTTATTTTTGCCAAGCCCGTCTGTTTGTCGGTGGTATTACTTAGAGACTTGGTGCTAGATAAGTGTAATTTGACATTGAAAAGATGTAATTTAGAATAGAATAGAATACTCTTAAACACTGTTTTAGGCTTTCACGTTTAAAAACTAAACTTATATTGTCACTTAATATAAAAAAAAAATATATATCACCGAAGATATCCCGTAAGTGACAATATAAGTTTAAAATACTCTTTATTATATCTTCTATAATATAAAAATGAATCGCAAAATGTGTTGGTAAGCGCATAACTCAACAACGCCTGGACCGATTTCACAAATTCTTTTTTTGTTGTGTTTGTTATTGTTAAGAGAAGGTTTTTATGTAAAAAAAAATTGTAGTAGGTAGGTAGTAGTAGTAGTAGGTAGGTAGTAGTAGGTAGGTAGTAGTAGGTAGGTAGTAGTAGGTAGGTAGTAGTAGGTAGGTAGTAGTAGGTAGGTAGTAGTAGTAGGTAGGTAGTGGTAGGTAGTAGTAGGTAGGTAGTAGTAGGTAGGTAGTAGTAGGTAGGTAGTAGTAGGTAGGTAGTAGTAGGTAGTAGTAGGTAGGTAGTAGTAGGTAGGTAGTAGTAGGTAGGTAGTAGTAGGTAGGTAGTAGTAGGTAGGTAGTAGTAGTAGTAGGTAGGTAGTAGTAGGTAGGTAGTAGTAGGTAGGTAGTAGTAGGTAGGTAGTAGTAGGTAGGTAGTGGTAGGTAGTACTTTTTCCCTCTTATGTGACGCAGACGAAGTTGCGTGGGTCAGCTAGTACACCATAAAATTATACAAACAAAATTTTTTGATGAATGAAATTCTTCTATAAATTGGTGCAGACATCATCTGCCTAGCCTTTTCCCAATTATGTTGTTTAACCGGATGCAGCTGAATACCATGTATTACATGATCTCCACAATACAGTTAATACTGGGTAATACGATACCACTTGATAAGACTGGTTGTCCGACTTTTTTAGGCCACTGAGTACCTGTAACGACTGTCAAATATGGACAAATGACAGCCGGCACCAACAGCTTAACGTGCTTTCCGAGTCACGGAGGAAACCCGGAATGTAAGGGTGGTCACCCATCCACAGACCAACCTAGGCTAGCACTGCTTAACCTAAAGATTGGCCCGAGCGGCTGATGTTATTTAGCCACGAGCTCCTCTATTATTTAGCGCAGACAAACACACAATAAGTATTATCTCTTTTATTCTGTTTGGATTTTGTGCACTTGCACTAATAACAATGGGCAGTATATATTGGTCAGGCAGCCACGACGGTTGGGGTGTCAAAAAGTATTGTACAGGTTGAGCATGATCAGCCAATAATGCTCAGGGAAATGCCACGTTATGGTGACGCAAAAACCCAAAGAAAAAGTATTTTATCGATTGCAGGAGTATGCTTGTAATATGATTGAAAGGCGATTTGTTTTTGACCGGCGACAGTTTCACACTCAGAATAATGACTAAAGGTTTCACACCATAGAAGGGTGTTTAACAAGTGACGAACGCTAGTGGATGACGGCTGTTGGGTGACGTTAAGTGCTTCAATGTTACACGAATAACAATATGCAGTATATCTGGGGCAGGCAGCCACGGGATTGAGGACTCAAGGAGTTTTGTACAGGATGATGTAATTTGTGATTGGGATATGTGATTTTTAAAGCGAGTGATGTTGGCTAGAAATACTTTTAAGTTGAAACAGTCCTCAAGGGTACCAATGAGGGCTGTTTATATCTTATTTCTTAGAAGTTTTAGTATGCGAATAAGCATAAAACGTGTTATTTAAGATAATGTTAATAAAAAAAGTATCAAATTTCTAGTAAAACGTATGTTTATTTCGTGCTACATGTTTAAAAGGTTGAAATTTCCAAAAAATCCTCTAGTTCGGTTTCGTTGGTAGGTACTCTTGAAGTACCTTTGTACTAACAGACACAGAGCGAGAAAGGAGAAAAATATGTGGGAGTAGACAGCAATGGCATGAAACAATTGCCCCAACAATTCCACATGACTATCTTTCCCAAAACACTCTCTATCATACATTAACATATTCCTTTTAATATCAGTGCACGTTGCGTGCGCACGCGTTGGTGTTTGCGGCACGCGTTTTGCACGCGTTGCACACGCGTTCTTTCAAGGGTGTGGACCAACACTAATTTCAACTAACCCCAGTAATGAGGGTGGATGTCACACCATTCCCCATTGTTGGACGGAAATCGTTTGCTCATTTCGATCCGGTTTTTGGTCTGACGATTTTATTAGTGTAGGTTATTGTTAATTTGAATTTTGAATGGTTCGTATGATTAATTATTAGATGTGTACGTGCGTTTTAAAGTCAGATTATAGTAATTATATTATTTGAAATAAAGCACCTTTAAGTTGCACATCAAAAATATAGTTTCAGTTGCCAACATAATGATTTGCTAAATAAGCAACATGACTAAAATATTTTACTCACTGCCCTTCAAAATGAAACTGAGTAAAAGAAACAAATTTCTCTCTTTTTCTATTTTCGAAATCCTTCTCACTGCATCGTGGTAACAAGCTCGACTGCTTAGCATGAAATCCTGAGTTTGATTCCCGGTTCGAGCAAAGTGTTATTGGGTTTTTTCATCAGACATTTCTCTATGGCAGCTTGATGGCAATTGGGTCGCCCACTATTACACAAGACATAAAACATTCACCTCAATTACGTTATTCATCCAACTGAAAATACTCTAAAAAAAACTTAATTTAAGAATTATTTCCAGTCTAAATTCTCCATCTAATTCCAGTTATTTTACCAACAAATCCAGGTAATCCATCACCAAATACTTTCCAAAGACAAAAAAGGAATCATTCCACAGACACGTCCCCCTAATGTTTGATTCGCAGAAAACTATCGAGCCGTTCATCCCTGATTGATACGGGCAGCAACAATGCCATGTTTACATTCAATTACACACACCCCGCCTCGCAGTCCAATACATCGTCACATGGATATAGAGACCTTCAATAATGACGTGGCCGTGCTACTAATGGTACCCGATTTCGTGGATTTTTTGGTCTTTTGGTACGGAAATAAATTTTGACCTTTGAAAGAGACGGAAACGATTTCATACATTCGTGCATGGGCCTGGATGTAACGGGATGAAAATGGTTTGAATTTATAGATTCAGACTAATCAGTCTGAATGTTATTAATTGACGTTTTCTCTAATTAAATGTACTGTATCGTAAACAAGTATTGAAAGTGCATTTAAATACTTTTTCTTTTTGTATTTCTGTAATCGATTAATTAAATCGATAATGATATGAAAACTATCCTTCTCATTTATCCTCTTCGAGATTGAGAATTGAGCAGATTTTTCATATTTTGAAACAACTTTACTACATTTCGGCTCACCGTTTTCCATTTCCTATACTGACAATGTTATTCCTCTTTAGTATTCCTGTGTTATAGAACGCGTTCAAAGGTGTCGATTCTGCTGTGCACAAACTAAACCTTATTTAGGCTATTGCTATAGTTTTTTCTCTAATAAAGCGAGAAAGAGACGGAGGTAATTTAGAGCCTAACTCCGAAGATCTTCATCAGATCTTCATCAATTTGAAATGGGACCACTTTAAGAAAGAACTCTTCCAAAAACTACCCAAATCACATCAAGTGTGCCTATAAAATTTGAAGAGTTCTCTCAATTTCTCCAGGATCCCATCATCAGATCCCGACTTGATGATTATGGGACCACCTGGGAAGAATAATAATAAACAAAAAAAGAATAATTCAAATCGCTCCAGCCATCTTCGAGTAATCGGGGAACATACATAAAAAAAAAACAAAAAAGGTTCCGACGAATTGAGAACCTCCTCCTTTTTGAAGTCGGTTAAAAACACGGTAAAGCGCAAGGCATGAACTAGTTTGATCTCTAACTTAGTTCATAGCTATAGCTAATATTATATTTTCTCTCGCTGCCTTTTAGTAAAAGATAGCAATACCCTAAATTAAGTTTAGTTTGTGCACAACAAAATCGACACCAATGTCAGTTTTTTACTCTTATTCGATTTTAAAAGTCCCTATGAAGGCCTATACTATTACAGGTTATAGTCGTCATTTCTCCCTTATTTTAGTTATCTAAACTGTTTCTTTCTAACTTAGGGCCCAAATAACCACGACGTGGAGCCCTGACACGCGACGCGTCGCAGGAGATGGCAGGAACAGCTGGACCACAACTGGAACCACACTGGCCCTAGATCGAAGGATTTAGAAGTCATGGGCCTTTACCTAGCAGTGAAAGTACACCGGCTTACACTGACGGTTAGAATCTGGTGGAATTCGGTCAAGAATTTGGCGGAAAGTTTAGCACATTCAGTGGCGGTTTTTGTTTTTTAATAAGCTAAAAAAAGAAGATCTGAAAAAACGATCCTACTACGCAGAGAAAATGATGAAAGAATACAACTTGGAGAGACTCAGAACCCACATATTTTTGTAGGCTTTTCTTAATCTAGGTAAAGTTTTTGTTTCCAGTATTACCTTTACAATCAAGATATACAACGTTATTTTTTAGTCGTTTTAATCCCTCTAAGGGCGGATAGTACTCATGAAAATGAACAAATTTCACTATGGGACCGACTATGAAATCTCGAAAAAAAATTCAGCTGCTGCCTACATTTTTTCGAGTTACGCTTCCAATAATGTATGAAGCAGCTGTTTTTTTTTACATAGTTAAAGTTGTTCAATTTCATAAGTACTCCCTTATGTAGGGATTAAAACGACTAAAAAATAACGTTGTATATGCTGCCGTGAATGTTTATGTCATTAAACCTGTTTCCCAAAATTGTCACATCCGTAAGTACGTTACATCTGTGATAAGCCACACGCGCCTCCCGCCAATCACTCAGTTCACTGATTGTCGGATATCTACTTACGAGGCCTTTGCATATCCACACACGACTACCTGCCTACGTAATGGGTTGTGAAACTACCCGTTAAATATAGAAAAAATATTATAAAACATATGAATACGGGTATTTATCGCGAATTTACCCTTAACTTAATCCCGACGTTTCGACCGGATTGCTCCAGCCGTGGTCGAGGGGAGACTGAAGTATTGGAGGTACCGCGACAGCAAAGTGAAGGCGTTTATTCAACTACCCTCACTTATCTTCATAAATGTTGCGGTTGCGTTGTTGTGGTTTTATAATGTGTTCTGATCGTGAAAGTTTAAAAAAGGCAATAGAAAAAAAAGGTAGGCAATAGGCGTGTTATACATCCATAGTTGATACATAGTTTATTGGAGATAACCTTTTAAGCAAGACATTGCTTGTAGTAGGAGACTCCGCACTTCCATTTGGCAGTTTATGCAATTGAAATGTAGACAATGTAAACACGCAAGACTAATAAAAACAAGAAAAAAAAATATAATAAAAATACAAAACTTACAGTTAAAATAAAATTATACAAATCAAAATAGTAACTTTAGAATATACAAACTGATGATTGTGCGGTGTGTGAGTTATAATGACCAATGCTTATTTTACTTATCCCAATCAATATTTTGTCTATTTATTTATTTATTTATAAACTGGACACGCCTTCAAGCCTAGACGAAGGTTGTCGGTTAGCCCTGCGACAATGTCTTGGGATCGAAAGAGGCTTAACAAGCCGTCTGTCACTAACCATGTGCGTAACACCCCAAGTGTGCCTAAGTTGGTTATTGCAAAGAAGATACAATACACTCAACATCGTCGTAGGTTTTGGTTTTAAGCCAATCGGTTACAACTTTTTTACAGTCCCAGAGCTTCATGCTCGCTCGCTTCATTCTTTATTCAGCAAGTTGTACAGAGAAGATGATCGCCTTGAGTATTGCCTTTTAGCGAAGGCAGATTTAACCTTGACAGTTGGGGCGACTAAGTAGCTCCTTCTGTTTTTTGGTTTAGAGGGGTCATATGGGATGGATGCGTGTTTTTCAAGTATAAGTTGAAGCAAGTAAAGTTTTTTACAGACAACCGATCAGATAATATTGTATATATTTAATTTGTTTTATGCTGTATGTATTCCATTTTCTCTCCTTCTTTTACACACTATGTCTACATCTCTTTTTTTAGTATCTTCTTTCGCAGGTATGCTGGAAGAGATTTCTTTAGAAATAAGCATCACCTTTGCTATTTTCTGTTCCTTTCTTCACATACATAAATTGTTAAATAAATAAATAAATAAAAATAAATAATTGGTAGAGGCTGTGGGTGTGGTGGGTTATCCAAATGAATTTCCATTTCCAGATGAATTTCATTATCATCATCATCTGCTTAGCCTTTTCCTAACTATGTTGGAGTTGTCTTCCAGTCTAACCAGATGCAGCTGAATACCAGTATTTTACGTCGACTACTTATCTCACCTCCACAACCCAGTTAGTACTGGGTAAGACGATACTCCTTGGTAAAACTTTTTGGGCCACTGACTACCGGTTACGACTGTCAAAGACCTACGAATGACAGCCGGCACCAATTGCTTAACGTGCTTTTCAAGGCACGGAGGAAACTCGCCATATTCGGTATCATACAGGGTGTAAATCACCTCATCACAAAGCGTCTTTGTGATAAGGTGATGTACACCCTGTATGATACCGATGTGGCGAGAATTCTGTTCACCATCTAAGTAACTTTATGCAGAAAATATGTATTTAAACTAAGTAACTTTTTTTTTGAGGTTATAAATCATGTTAACGGACTTAAAACATTGTGCTGATTAATGGATTGAATAGTACGAGGGCCGTGAAGGTGATAAAAATTACAATCGTAAAAGTTGTAACTTTGACTTGGTGTAGAACTAAAAATATGATCGCAATGATGGGGAGAACAAGTGCCTTTCGGCTTCGTAAAGAGGTGTTTTACACCCTTTATATCAGCCTGAATTCGTTGACTAATGGACATAAGTTATGTCACATAACCCCCAAGCGTTGCCACATCGGCCGGTCTTGTGAATAACCCACCCGGATTTACAAAGTCTTCACCAGGTCATTCAGTCCACCCTGTGTGTGGTACGGTTGCGCTCTTTATCTTCGTCGAATTCAAATTCAGTTGACTTTTACCAACCAAACCCAAGCTTTCAATCAGCCATTCCAGTTCCACGAACGCAACCCGAAAATGATCCACAATGACGGACATACGCAGACACTGGTGCATATAAAATGGCGTTTCAACAATCGGCCATTGTGGGTATAGTATAGACAATGTTTTAACTAGTCATAGAATCATAGTTCTATTTGATTTATTTTCCCGACCCGCCCGGGGCATGCACCCAACTATTTTAATATTACATTACATCTAGGCACTCGCTCTAATAGCTTCCAATGTTCGGTTTTTATTGTAGTTAGCTCGCTCACAATTTGACTTTAGAGTTTTTGAACAGTTCAATTTTGCTAAATGCTTTTGTTCCAGCCGCCTGTGAAATATTGAGTCGTGTTCGTTATGCGCCCACGTTTTAGCAAATTCCAACTGTGTTTGTTGTAGCTATCCTGAAATGAATATTTGAATAGTTTTTTTTTTATATTTTCGTTAGAGCATCTATTGTTTCGTTGGCCATTTAGTTTATTACAGTTTGGACGGGGTAAGAGGTTTTGTGAAACGTTTTATGCAAAAACTAAACCACCAACCTTTCATATGTGCAGAAGCGCCATTTTGTAACCCCCATAACCAACAAAGTAACGATCAGAACCTACTAATAAAATCCAACATAAAAGTACTGTAAGCAAAACTGAATGTGCCGACTACAAGGGTAGCGGGTTCGAGTCCGCGCGGGTAACCCCATCGTATCGCAAGCGCTCCTTATTTAAAACACAAATATTTGCCGCCGATGAAACTTTTCCACCGTCTACGGGCGTTTATTAATATTTTATTATTTTGTCTTGTTACTCCGTTTCGGAAACTCGCCAACTTCCCTTGTTACGAACTCCGGCTCTAAAGCGATTATATTTTAAATTATTTTAATTAAAACACTGTGCAAACGCCTAAGTACGGGCATTGCTTTTGGGAATTATTAAATGAAATGTTATATTACTTGGATTTATTCGCATGTCGCTTAGCTTGGTACCTTTGGTCCTTTGGTACTTTGTCAATAGAGCGGGTAAAGAGATGTTTTTAATAAACGTTGACAATTTTCGCGAAAAGTTTAATTACTTTATACTTTTATTAGACGGCTATTTTAATATTATTTTCACGACGACTTTGGCTGTCTTGTAAAGCGACTAAGGGATCAAAGGGGCAGTGAGTGGTGTCTGTCTGCCTTATCTTCTAGCTTATTTTTGTGTCTAACAGATGAATGATTAGATGTTAATTCTGACTTAGACCATTCAATGAGTTGGGTCTTCAGACTAGTAAAAGTGAGGATTTCCTACTTTAGCGGACATGGGAAGTGTTTTTATTTCAGCAGTTTTTTCATGCTGTTTGTGCCCATTACATACCGAGTTTCCCCCGTGACTCGGAAAGCACGTTAAGCAGTTGTTGTGGAGGTTAGATAGGAAGTCGCTCCATGTAAAACACTGGTATAGCTGCAACCGGTTAGACTGGAAGCCGACCCCAACACAGTTGGGAAAAGGCCGATGATGAATATAGCATATCAGCCAATAGCTTCTCCACTATTGGGACACAGTCCTCTAAAAGACAGGGGCCGTATTAATCCACGTGAGCCCAATACGGGACGACAGACATCACAAATTTTCAAACTTGTAGTTCTAAGTCATGCTGATTTCCTCACAATGTTATCCTTCACCGTGCTGATGGTATTAATGACATTACACGAAAAAAAAACAAACGTCAAAAGAATACGTTTTTCAAAATTTGAAATCCTATTGTGTTCTAAACACGTGGCGGTGTTGTCATATCTCAAAACTGTTTTTTTTTTCTGTACAAAAAAAAACCTAACAATTTTTACTGACAAAACACTTAAATCGACTTATTCGCTACAGGTTGTCTTAGTCTGTTTTTATTTCGCGTCGAGTTTCGCTAAGTGTAAGCGACACAGTTTGCCGAGTCGATTAAAAATATTGTTTACAGCCGCCCCGGTGTTGCCACACGGAAAATACTGTAAATATTTATCTCCCCACCCCACGCTGTCTTACTACTTGAGAAGAATGTTTAAGACAACAACGAGGGACTTACAAATAGGTTCTTTTATTAGCACTGAGTGGGACTGGGTTAGTGGTTATAAATGCATCTAAGGAATTAATACTGCGTCGTTGATCTTGAGGATGAGGTCTAAGGGTTCGATTCCCGGGTCAGGCAAATTATTATTGGGTATTTCCAACAGTAATTTCTCAGTAGCAGCTACCGATCTGGTTTTGTGCCTGGTTTATAGCACAATAGGCTCGATAGGATAGGCTCGGCTGCAATTACATGGGACTCAAACATAACTGGCGCAATGTTGGTGTTGGTGTTAGGTATGCCTCTGCTATAGATGAATAATAAAACATATTTGGATTACATATATCTTTAGTTTACTATTTATTTACAGCTTGTGTCATCACATTGCAGAGCAAAAATGTACGGAGAATTGGAAAGGAGAGCCTTTCCAATTCTCCGTACACTGAGCTTGTGTGGACCAATCCCACATTTAGTTGTCAAGCTCGTCCCGCCAATCCTTGTGTCTTGTCGTTTTCTGGGACCCATTTAAAACGAGATCAAAAAGCAAAATGCTTGCTTCAAATGGGCAGTTGCAGAGAAGAATATTGTGAATAATGACAAAGTATTATATGGACAAGTGATGCTGAGGAATTAAGAAATTATTGAAAGTAGATGGCTATAAGAGTAGGACTATAAGAGAGTAGAGGGAGACCAAAGAAACGGTGGATGGATTGTGTGTAATGTGACTAGAAAGTAGGTGACAGCTAAGATGACGAGTAAATAAAATAAATAAATAAATATCGCTGGACATTACACACAACGACATCTAGTGCCACACTAAGCAAGCCTTGTGTCGTGGTCACCAGACAGTTGGTACTACATATATACTTTTTGTTTGTAAATACATACTTATTATACAAGTAAGAAAGAAGCGAAGATAGAAGTGAGTAGAAGTATGGAAGAGGAGAAGACGTGCTGCGCCGAGCCCAAATAAATTTGGGATTGGACAGGAGAGCGATTAATGTAAAAGTATTCCGAAAGCGGTGGTATTAAAAGATTTTCAGATAACTAACTTTTAATTCAACGAGTCAAGAGGTCTTCCCAACAGTTATTTAAAGCTAGGCAACGGCTTAATTAAAACAATTTATTATTCCAACATTTAGACCCAATAAAATTAATATCCCGATTAGATACTCCCACGCAGCACAATGTAAACGTCTACGGACGTTCAATTATAAGTCTATAGCTGTTCAATTATACGTCTATAGCAGTTCAATTAAAACAAAAGGAACACAAACATTAATAACCGGTGGACCGATTGTGATTTCAAAATTACAGTGTAGACAATTTAAATATTCAGAGTTTAAACCTATTACAAGTTTCCTACTCAAACTAGTGGCTGGAGCCCGGCTTAAAGTTTTTGTGAATTTTCCACTGGTAGCAAGATTTACGTTATCCGAAGGCTGACGGAACTTTCTTGTACGTTAATTAATTAAATCGCTTCGTAGAAATATTGCTAGCGAATTTTACTTGGAGTTAGTAAAACGAGGAAAGTTTTTTTTTGTATGATTTTGTCGTGTACGTAATTTGAGTTTGATAGGTAAGGTTTCAATGTTTTTTTTTCTTCTGGTAATTTCCTTTGTGACGTGCGTGGGTTTTCTCATTCGAGAGTACTGAGTAATTCTTAGAATATTAACATGTAGGTCGTTAAAAATGTGTTTGCAATTCCAAGTATTTAGTTTTGGGGTTCAATTTGTTTTTTTCCTCGAGAAATTCTCAGAATGGTATGAAATAACATAACATCACGGCTGTAATTCTCAAATGGATAGGCAAAAGTGTACGTAATATTACACCCACATTTCGCCAGTTATGTCTTAGTCCCATGTAATAGGGTGCGAGCCTATTGCCATCAACCGGGCTCTAAATCAGACTCCGTGGCTGCTACTGAGAAATTCCTGATGGAAAAACCCAATAACACTTTGCCCTACTTGGGAATGAAACCCAGGCCCCACTAGACCAAAGAGGCGGTCTAAAATCAAAATAAATAAAAATCTGGAAGATTCTCTTAAGGTCGCGTCAGGGTGGCCCGCGAAATCCAAATTTTCTTACGAATTTCTTAAGAAATTTGAATTTCGCAGGCTACCTTGAAGCATCCCCCTTAATAGCAGAAATTTTAATCGTTATTTTCCAGAACTAACTGTTGCCAAAAAAATACTGTACTTATAATCCTTATTATTCACAAAATGTGTTATTGTCATATGAATAGAATGAAAGCATATAAAACCCTACTTGAATTGTGTGAACACTTAATAAAAGCGGTTAAGGGGCCGGCGGAGTATGCGTCTTTCATACAAACTTAATACCAAAATAATTTGTAAATCAAACATATTCTTAAGGTAGTCTGTATTTATTTCGATTGAGTTACAGAATATCTATGTT
Source organism: Xestia c-nigrum (assembly GCA_916618015.1). Lineage (NCBI taxonomy): Eukaryota > Metazoa > Arthropoda > Insecta > Lepidoptera > Noctuidae > Xestia > Xestia c-nigrum. The sequence continues at coordinate 8,315,799 of OU745251.1, read as the reverse complement.
CCCAAATAAATATTTTGAAATGATAATGATATAAACACGAGATATGAGGAATTAAAAATTCCTATAGAAAATTTATTTTTCCCATAACTCTTGTTTCAATCAGTGTCCATTCAAAATATATATTTGGAAACCTAGATATTATGTAATTTAATCGAAATAAACACAAAATACCTTAAGAATATGTTTGATTAACACATTATTTTGGTATTACGTTTGTATGAACGACGCATGCTCCGCCGGCCCCTTAAGGTATAATCTCCCGCCATTTTGTTTGTTAATTTAGCTAGGAGCCGTCAGTTTGCGCGCCATTTTCAAGGGCCCTTGATGCTGGCAACACATGACATGGCAAAGACATCGAGTGATTGTGCCTGAGAATGTGAAATGCATGTTTTTGTATCTTTATTTTTATAGGATCTTGTTACGTTGTTACTGGCTGACATTTTTGTGGGGTGAGTTTCTATTACTTCATACTTGATAAATATTAATACATAAATAGGATTTACATAACAGTTATTATCCAAATAATTATTCCTACAAAAGCACAAAGCTTTGGATATATCTTACTACTATAATAAATGCAAAAAATTGTACAGATTGATGTTTGAAACTCTTTTACGCACAACTTCCCGCATGGATTTAAATTTTCTCATTGAACAATTATTATACTCCAGGCGGGCGAAGCCGCAGGCGTAAGCTAGTATATGTATAATAGTAAGATATTTCCAAAATTTTGGATGCTTGATTGTACTTATTAATATCAGCCATACAGCACCGCTTTTTTCTTCGAATAAAAAAGAACATTTCATGCAATAGACTTTAGGCGACTGTGACAGTAACAGTTTTCAACCGATTCATAATAATTATTGTTATCTACCACCTATTCATACCTACCACCTATTAATGTTTTATGTAAGTAAATTATAGCATCACCAAACCATTAGAGGCTTACGGCCATATCGTAATAATGAATGATTATTATACTTAGATACCTGTAATATGTAACTTTAAGCCACCGCACAGTTATGTAATGATAACGCGTACTAATCCCCATATAAATCACAGGCTTGCGAATTTATGAGCCCACTGAGCACATACGTACATATAATACGTAAATTATCACATGTCACGCGCGCTTAAAAACACAGCACCCTTTTGATATATCGTCTACGATAACAGGCAAATTACGCGCACCTACTATTTATAGGCTTTACTTTTAATTTTTATACATGGCAAGTATTAATGACATTACACGAAAAAAAAACAAACGTCAAAAACGAATACGTTTTTCAAAATTTGAAATCCTATTGTGTTCTAAACACGTGGCGGTGTTGTCATATCTCAAAACTGTTTTTTTTTCTATTCTCAATTCCTACCGGCCAACATGTGTTATTATTATTCAGTTCTTCATTCACCTTTCTTTGTGGGGACAAAGAACGGTCCACGGAACTATGGCCCTCTTGTAATGCGTGACATTATGTTCAAAGCATAAAAGAACTGAGAATGTTGGAAGAAATATGTTACGCGTTTATTCAATGTGTATTTCGGATGTAAAACAAACTGACATCGAATGTAAATACTATTGTTGAGTGTTGTCATACGTAAAATAACATTCATAATGGTTATCTAATGGTCTTTTTGATGAATGGACAGTTTGTCTGTGGAATACTTGGGTTGCATTTTCGATAAATACATAGATTATTATATTGTTTGTAATAGACAGTATTTAATATACATTGTAAATTATGAAGCATTATGAATGACTTACTAGATACGCATTGTTTCAGGTTTATGTGCTCGACTTTAGATAATTAAATGTTCTTCCTAAGTAAGTAAGTAATCCCGAACACATGCATTTCTGTACCTTTCTTCTAGTGGTGTCTGAGCCAAGTCCTGCGTTCGATGTTCAGGTTGGGCAATATTTTTGCATTAGGAATTACTTAGTAGCAGCCCGGAGCTTGGATTTGCACGCATTTGATGGCAATAAGCTCGCCCCCTATAACATGAGACTTAAACATAACTGCTCAAATGTGGGCTCAAACTAGGTACACCTCTACCAAATGTGGGTGTAGGAAAACAGACCATTTAATCAGTCATTACAACATATAAATCAGTTGAACAATTGTAAAGAACCAAACAAACCTCTTTTAATTAGTTATGATTCATCACGTTGGCAACACAGGCTCAGAATAAAGTAGGGCAACAGAAAAAGAGTAAAAAAAAAGTAGTTTTCATCTGATTGTGTATTTTATCGCTGTGCATATTCAACGTGTTGTCTGTCTGTCCGTTTATCCACGGTAGCATAAATACGTCACGGTACTTTGACCGGCAGAATTACTCATACGCATGCCCAGCAACAAATGCATTGGATTATGCACCTTATTTATAAGACTAGAAGGGTATTGAAACGTTTTTTCCGACGAAAAATGAAGGTTGTGGTCCTCCATACACGGATCTGGAGTCTTGTTGCCCAATAAGAATCCCGCGCGTGAGTTGAAAACTTGAAATTGAATGCATTGTCTTTAAGACGCTTATGTTAATACACTTTGTTATAATAAAATATATTTTTTGTGGAAAAGCCCGCTGACTAAGATAGTTTTAGGATACATTGTTTCAAGGATGAAAAGATCCGTTTATGAATGACTAGATATTGTGACCAATGAGACATGGCTAATTTACGCTAGAATTTGTGTGGACCAATGAAATGTGTGTATTTTGGCAGTTGTATGGCTTAATAGTTGTTTGCCTCCTGAAATACAAAGGAATAAATAAGTATGGTTTTCACAAGGTCGAGGACATAAATAAATATCACAACTACAATCTTCTTTCTATATTTGTCTCTTTTTGTCATCAAAGTAATTACCTTTTCTGGGATATGGGACACTCCCTGAGATGGTTTTCTTCGAAAGGAGATTTATTTAAATCAATGACGTTCTTTATAAAAATTAAACAAGTGAAGACAGCAAGTTTTCTTAAATGTCATCCGATTTGAGTAAACATTAAGTACGACGCAAGTCGAATTGCTTCGTGCAATTACAAATTTCATAGTCGTATTACTTACAACGTTTGTGCAGTATCAACTTTTCATTGCTTTACAATTTATTTATAAGGAGGAGTTGCAAAGAAACCAGCAACAGAATTAAACATAATTTATTTATAAATATTAACCATTTCAGCACAGTTTACGTCCACAATGCTTGCCTCTTTACTTTAAATAGAAGCCCTAATAGGCGTAACGCAAACACAAGTGTACTAAACTCCATACAAATGTACCTGTTACAGGACATAAACGTAGCTTAAAACTTCCTGCAACCGACAAAGGAAATCGCGAATTCGACACGCCCAAATCAAAATATATTATCGAGTTATTTCAAACTGGCAACACAGAAAGAAAAAAAAATTGCGTCGGCGTTCGCACAATCAATCAAGCGATAAGCCAATAAACCTCAACGATGCGCTTTTGAATCGCGAATTCGATTTTTGAATCGGTCTTTTGTTGTCATGGCCGGCGGCGCGCGATCTGACTTATATAAAGGGAACCGGAAGCGAATGCCGGTGTCTCCTTATGAATGGGATGAGGTTCGTTCAGGAACTGTTGGACGATGTGGAAACGTTAGATCGAGTACAGTCGGCAAAAGAATGGGATAGTTTTAGGTAACTTTTGAAGTCGAACTGAATGATTGCGTTTTTACTGATTGTAGTTTCACAACGTTTCCGTATCAGTTTTAACTATGGCATGACAAAGAGAAAAGTCTCCGATTGAAAACTCTGTAAATAGTAAAGAATATCATTTCATGGCACTCTGAAAATGTATCCAAAAGTAAATACACGCCTCATGTAAGTGATCTATAAAAGTTTGCAATAAATATTTCAAATTAATCGCCTAACCGTACCCAGATGATTATAAAACTATCTATCAACAATAAAAAAACATTGTACAACAATACAACGCCCCCTATTGTCAAACGGACTTGCATTGTAACATCGAACCGTGGCCTTATAAAAAAAATACGTCCGGGGTTGCCACAGCAATAAAATTAAGCACCATAAAAGGTGGAAATTAATAATGAAATATGTATTACATCGGTATAATGTTGTTAGGGGTCCCGTTTGAAATGAATGGGCTTTGTAGTCATTTGACTTGTACCTTTTGTATGGAATTGTCCGTGAAATCTGTCGAGATGTATGGGTATCAATGCACGGTGGGAATCGGTCTTGCTAAATGTTTGATGATTTTACTAATTACAGGGGTGGGGTTTGTTATTTGATTGAAGTGAATTTGTCATCTGTTATGGAGTGATGTAATCGGGGCCCCAGTGTGGGCGCGTTCGTTGAAGCGGCGAGCCGCTCATCATCTGAACGCGCCCCAAAAAGTGGTGGCCGTAATTAAAGATGGTCCGTGGGTACCGCACGATCTCTCGCGAGGCGGCGGGCCTGCTTGCCGGATTGCCGCCATGGGACCTGGAGGCGATAGTCCTCGCGCGCCTGCATGAGTGGCGCGCGGAGGTACTACGCCGGGGGAAAACTCCGCTGCCGCGGCAAATTGCCGCTCAGCGGACTGACCTCCGGCGCGATCTCATGGCGACATGGAGAGAGCGACTGTCGCAACCCCGTGCAGGGCACGCCACGATAGTGGCGGTAAGTCCCCTCTTTGAGGAGTGGCTGGAGAGGCGCCACGGCGTCCTCACCTTCCGCCTGACGCAGGTCCTCACCGGACACGGATGTTTCGGGAGGTACCTGCACCGAATCGGGCGGGAGGAGACGCCCGGGTGTCTCCATTGCGAGGATCGACCGGAGGACACGGTGGAGCACACGGTGGAAGTCTGCCCGGCGTGGGCGGAGCTCCGCCGTGTCCTCGTGGCGGCGATCGGCGGCGGCGACCTCTCGCGTCCGGCCCTGGTTCAATACATGGTCCGGAGCGAGACGGAATGGGAAGCCGTCGCCTCCTTCTGCGAAGGAGTCATGCTAGCGAAGGAGGTGGCGGAACGAGAGAGGGAGAGATCCTCTCTTCCCGGCCGCCGCGGGAGACACACGGGCGTCGGGGGCCACGTGGTGGCTACCGGCCACCGTAGATGCGGGCCTGTGGACGGCTGGCTATGGGCTAGCTAGCCGTCCGGCCGTCTGACGACGACGACAGGCCGTGTCGACGGCGCGTTCGTGTTCCACGCGCGCCTCAAAGAGATGTCAGCAAAAGGAGAGGGGCCCACAAGGGCCGAAGCCTGCCGGGGTTGCGGGCCTGTTCGAAAGAGATACCGCGGCCCCGGAACGTAAAAGGCGAGGAAGGAACATGGATGGTTTTTAGTCAGTAAGAGTCTGACACTCCCTCCCGCTCCGCCCAAAGTGGGGGGGGTCATTTGATGATTTCCCATCCTTAAAAAAACAAAAAAAAGGGAGTGATGTAATGGTGTTAGAATCGTATCAAACTTCAATAAAGTACTGCTGATTGTCATAAGCATAACATTATCAGTTAATACCGCTCCCATCTGCTGGGACACAGGGCCCAGTGCGGGTTGGTAGATGTCACATCAAAACCAAAATCAAAATCAAAGCATGCTAGTTTCCACCATCAATAAATTGCAAATCTATTTAGTCCGTCAGTTATAGTATTGGATAATAATGGACACGTATTTTTTGTTTTTGTAAATCAATGAATACTGACGAAGTTAGAACGCATCAAAACTCGGGAGTGGGGGCTCGTGACGTCGCAACGCACTTAAAATTATAGCACGGCGTGATGTATTGAGAATTTTAAAAGCGTCGTATCTTCGTTAATTTTGGTTTATGTGACAAAAGAAAAAGTACGGGTCAAATATTTTTGGATAATCTAAGTGACGGACTAATTAGAACTTTTGAATTGTCGAAACAAAGATGAAAATTAAATGTAGCTACAGTCCCAGTCAAAAGACATACAAACTGTGAAACTACTAAGGCTGACCCCACATTTGGCGTGCGCGATCCTCGGGCGTGCGAGTAGCGCGAGCGCCGCGCGCGCGCTGCGTGAGCGTCGGGTGTTGCCGCCGTGTGACGTGCATGCAGCGTGCGCGCAACGCGCGCGCGGCGCGCTCGCGACGCTCGAGTCGCGTTCTTACCCCTTCGCCCGCTATCCCCGCCGCCGTCTGTCTCGAGCGTCGCGAGCGCGCCGCGCGCGCGTTGCGCGCACGCTGCATGCACGTCACACGGCGGCAACACCCGACGCTCACGCAGCGCGCGCGCGGCGCTCGCGCTACTCGCACGCCCGAGGATCGCGCACGCCAAATGTGGGGTCAGCCTTACTGTAGTTGCCCATGTCTTCGAATTCACCATTTTTGAGAGCAGTGGTGATGAAAAATGAATCAAATTATTTGATTTGACAGCTCCCCGTATTCACAAACGATTTCGATTCGACAAGACGCAAGTCTATCTCTGTTCGGCATATCAAAAACGAACGAGATAGACATACGATATTCCGATTTGAAATCAAGGCTGTCGTAGAAGATTAGTCTGTTAGTAAAGTTGGTGGAACAGCTGACTGCTCAAGGTGCCTCTGACGGTGTCATGGATTTAAATAACAAAAGATAATATAACGCCTGTGATAACAAAAGGCTTAGGCTGATCTATACTTTTAGAACTTCACCAGTTAAAGATATATAGGGTGACTGGTAATTAGTGTACAAAACTTTAACACGTAATTGTGCTCATGATAACAAACAACTTTTACTATGGGACCAAGCTGAAAACACCAGAAAGAAAAAAAAAATCCTGTACTTTTTCTCTCTTATGTAACGCAGACGAAGTTGCGTGGGTCAGCTAGTTACTTATAAACTGGACTGAGAGTTTCCTTAAAAATAAAAAAAATGTATCTTACCCGTACATTTAACCCAAGACCATGAAAAGAACAAAGCAGTCAGAGAATCTACATTAATTTTCAGCAAAATTATTGTAAAAATAGTATCTACCATTATCATCATTATCATCTGCCTAGCCTTTTCGCAACTATGTTGGGGTCGGCTTCCAGTCTAGCAGGATGCAGCTGAGTACCTGTATTTTACATGGAGCGACTGCCTATCTGACCTCCACAACAAAGTTAATACTGGGAAATACGATACCACTTGGTAAGACTAGTGTCAGATTTTTCACTGACTACCTGTAACGACTGTCAAAGATGGACAAAAATGGTATCTACCAATCTATGAAAAACAATGCCTGTTCTTCTGTACGTGTGTTTGTCTGTTCGTACCCTATAGACCACTGAAAACGATTGCACCGATTTTGTTGAATTTTGCACAGTTGTTCTACACCCGGAAGAAAGAATACCGAAAAACAGAAAAGGCATTGCAACGCCTAGACATTCATAAAAACTTAAAACAATCAATCAACACAGAACCGAATCGAAAACAGCCAATATTTCTGCAATAAATTAAAATTATGACAAACTACGGACTTCTAGAAAGTAACTTTCTCCATCATACAAATTGAGTTTACGAAACCAACATAACATTGCGATTTTGAAAACGTATTTTGAGTTTTATTTTCAGGGACGAAAAGTCTTTTCAATATGTGGTTTTTAAGTTGGTTTTAAGCGTCGCGCTTTCTTTACATCGCCGGCGGATAAGCAAAGCCGGTTCAGCTAATTAGTGTTAATCAAATAATGTCGTCTTTGGCTTTAAACTACCATTTTGTGTGTGCTTATGTGGAATTTGTACCTCTCTGTGGGTGGGAAGCTTGTGGGAAACAGTTTGTCGAATTTTGGCGAGAATTCGACCTTTGGAAGTGAGAAAAACATGTTTTGTAACAAGGAAATAGCTTCACACAACAATATTGCCACACAGTACCAAGAAGATAAAAGTGTGTAGGTTATTAAATCAAACATCAATTATCTATTAGCTCAGCCGAAAGACGTCCACTGCTGGACATAGGCCTCCCCCAAGTTTTACCATATTGACCGGTCAAGTGGAACTCGCATCCAACGGATTCCCGCAACCTTAACCAGGTCATCGGTTCACCTAGTGGGAGGCCTTTCAAGGCAACGTCTTACGGTTCACGGTCGCCTCTCCAGAACTTTTCGGCCCTATCGGCCATCTGTTCTGCGAGCAATGTGCCCTGCCCACTGCCACTTAAGGCAATTCTTCGGGCTACGTCGGTGACCTTGGTTCTCTTGCTGATGGACGGATGTCGGATGTCTTCATTTTTGATTCGGTCACGCAAGGAAAAGGTATTAATGTGTAATTTAACTATTTTAAATGCAGAGTACCTACAGGAAGTAAAGTACAGTCCCAGGCCCCTCCAGGCTTTATTGTTTTCAGAAGCAAGAATATTTTGTACATTACATTTTCACTTTTTCTGTAGGGCAGTTTCATTTATGTCAAATTGAAACCTTGTAAACTCCGTAAATTAGAGCGTGATTTTTCTGCCGGCGGGATTTTTAGTTGTAGTATACCATTATAACTCTTGTTCTAATAATCTTCTATTTATGACGCAACTCTGAAAAATAAAGATGAACACACCCATTTCCACCTAACAACTAACGCACAAACAAACGTTCTATAAATAGTAATGAGCGTTAACTAAAACAATCACAAACTGACATTTATTTAATCTTCTACCACTCTTTCTGCTTGCACAGAGGAAATCACATCTTATCAGGAATTATATGGAGACAAAGAACGTACTGCTCCGTCACTCGTCAAGGTAAATAAAGACAGACAGGTACCTATCCGTTATCAGCGTGATGCTGACATGTTCGTGGAAAATTTTCTTTTAATTACTCATTATAGTGAGCCATCTGTCGCCTCTAGATAAGTACAAAGATTTTGGTAAATAAGGAGGTTTGAAGGCATGCAAACTGTATGATAAAAAATTGTGATGAAATTGTGTCGAAAAGTTTGACTGAACATTGTCATGATGTGATGATAAGATGTTTTGTGTAAATCATGGGTGTAAATTATGTCCTAGAACCAAAAATTCGAAGACATGTGACTTCTACCAACCCGCACTGGACCAGCATGGTGGACAATAGCCCATTTTCTCTCATTGAGAGGAGGCTGTGTGCTAGCAGTGGGAACATTACTTGGTTATTCCTAAAGATCATCATCCATCATTAAAATGATTGTTGATAATCTTTAGGAAGAACCATCATCTATCTAGCCTTTTCTCAACTATTTTAAATCGGTGTCCAGTTTTCCACGCTTGGTATGATGCTTAGCTGACCTTCATAACCCAGTTAGTACTGAAAAATACGATACTTCTTGGTAAGGCTGGTGTCAGACATTTGGAAGGACAAATAAAATGAAAAATATCATATTCAGGGCACGTGTTTTCTCAGAATAACGCGATGACTTCTCAACGTTGAAAGAATCGTTAACTCGAACCGAAAGATGTCTCCTTTTCGACAAAATCGAGACATTTTGTTTGTGAATTCGTAATTCTTGCTATCGTAAGTAAACATCAACGTTGAGTATGGTATGTGCAATTATCAACTTCACACGGACCTTTGTCTGGGTCAATGAAGACAAGAAATAATGGAGTGCATGTAAATGCATTCCGTCACCCACTCAAAAGAAATAAGAAATCATAAAAATGATTTTTGAATGAGCGTTGTGAAATGGAAGTCTGCTAATTTGTTTTACGATATCAATACGTTATACTGACATACTTATATAAGGTTTGCAAATCATCGATTTCAAAACGATTTTCAAACTATAAATGGTCTCAGGAGCTAGATATATAGCTAGAGATATCTTAAGATGGACTGGAGTGGCTGTTATAACAGCCACTCCAGTCCATCTTAAGATTAAGCTGCGTTGCCTAGGTTGCTCCGAGGATGGGTGCCCACACATTACATACCGAGTTTTCTCGGTGCTTCGGAAAACACGCCGTTTTGATCCTGGCTATCATTTGTAATCTTTGACAGTCGTTACAGGTAGTCAGGGGCCCGCAAGTTTGACAAGCATTTGTGCTTGTCAAACTTGTGGGCCCCTGACTACCACTGGCTTTGATCCTAGAAATAGTGCACTAAACATAGTAGTAGCGGTAGTGTAGTAGTATGTGTAGTGTATAGTATTACTAGTGAGAACCACAGCAGACCTTTCTAACTCCATCTCAAAGTATTTATTTCAATTAGACCATTACGGCACTTTTGAATGTCAAAACTAAAAAGAAAAAATCAAAGCTACAGTCACAGACACAAGGCATAATAACTTGAGCAAGTACTGTAGTTGCCCATTCCCTAGCGTAGATCTCTGTGGAGAAGAACGGGCAAGAAACTTCATGAACACTCTTTTAAATAATAATATTGTTACAAAATCTTGGTTACGAATACATCACTCATGTTGCGGTTATATATAATTATATGTGAGAACGATGTAGCAACTATGGGTTGCATCCCACTCAGGGTATTAGCACAGATTAATTAGTATTCTGTGGGTTGCACACCCTAACGTCATTTACGAAAAAAGTGCATTGAGTTCTGTAGGTATGGCTTAGGTTTCCCAGAACAACATCTATGGACCCCGCAACAAACACAGCGTCATAAAACTATTTTCGTCCCACAAATATTTGCTAAAACTTATCGGTCAAATTCTAAAACTTGTCGACACAAAATATTCCTAATAAATGAGACATTACACGGATCAAATATCAAATATTTACATCAATAAACGAGAACTCAATGTTTACAGGCGAAATAATTCCTTAGTCTGAAGACAAATTAATTTATAATGTTGCCAGAATTGAGCACAGACAATTAAAGCGAATACAGTAACGATATGATAATATTAGTTGGTACAAATATTTACTGTTTGCAGTACTATTGTCATAGCGTTGACTGTATGAGTATGATTGGCGTATATCAAACAAAGAAGACATAATTTTATTAATTGATCGATTATTTTGTTGAGATTTCTAATTAAAAATTGAAAAGACAGTTTGTTTAAAATACAATAAAGGAAAGCTCGATATATTTTTTATTTTTTTTACTAGCTGACCCACGCAACTTCGTCTGCGTCAAAAGTACTACCTACCTACTACTACCTACTACCTACCTACTACTACCTACTACCTACCTACTACTACCTACTACCTACCTACTACTACCTACTACCTACCTACTACTACCTACTACCTACCTACTACTACCTACTACCTACCTACTACTACCTACTACCTATCTACTACTACCTACCTACTACTACCTACCTACTACTACCTACCTACTACTACCTACCTACTACTACCTACCTACTACTACCTACCTACTACTACCTACCTACTACTACCTACCTACTACTACCTACCTACTACTACCTACCTACTACTACCTACCTACTACTACCTACCTACTACTACCTACCTACTACTACCTACCTACTACTACCTACCTACTACTACCTACCTACTACTACCTAACGGGATAAAAAGTATCCTATGTCCTTCTCCTGGCTTTAAACTACCTCCCTGACAATTTTCAGCTAAATCGGTTCAGCCGTTCTTGAGTTATAAGTGGAGTAACTAACACGATTTTCTTTTATATATATATATAGATTTAAAGGAAAGTCCATGGAGTTTCTTACCCGTTTTTCTCCATAGTGTTTTCTAAAGGCGACTACAATAGCTAAACGCGAGTTTTATAATGCCTGAAAGTATATGATTCACTGCAATAAACAAAATCTGAAAAGTACACGATATTCTTCAGGATATATGCTAGTATGATAGTGTTTTGAAAACATAATACAACTAATTTTACTCGATAAAAAAACACGAACTTATCTCTAAAAAAATCTTTTAACGAGTACAAACCATACATGTGATCCTTCTGATTTTTCGGCAAATAATTTTACAAGCAACAATATTTATTTGCATCATAGTGTTTTATTTTTATAGTCCTATCAATAGATTTTTTTGTAAATAGATCGAAACCACTCATTTCGCACTATTCGGTTCGCAGTGACTGACAGAAGTGACGTAACAACCACTTTGTAGTGCAAGCTGATTAGAACTTTATTCCAACACTATTTCAAACGAAGTTAAAACCACCACAAATAGAGTTGCTAATTTAATCCCCATTTTTTTTTTTAGGATGGGAAATCATGAAATGACTTCTCCCACTCTGGGCGGAGCGGGAGGGAGTGTCAGACTCTTACTGACTAAAACCCATCCATGTTCCTTCGAACAGGTCTGCAACCCCGGCAGGCTTCGGCCCTTGCGGGCCCCTCCCCTTATGCTGACATCTCTTTGAGGCGCGCGTGGAACACGAACGCGCCGTCGACACGGCCTGTCGTCGTTGTTAGACGGACGGACGGCTAGCTAGCCCATAGCCAACCGTCCACAGGCCCGCATCTACGGTGGCCGGTAGCCACCACGTGGCCCCCGACGCCCGGTGCGTCTCCCGCGGCGGCCGGGAAGAGAGGCTCTCTCCCTCTCTCGTTCTGCCACCTCCTTCGCTAGCATGACTGCTTCGCAGAAGGAGGTGACGGCTTCCCGCTCCGGACCATGGATTAAACCAGGGCCGGACGCGAGAGGTCGCCGCCGCCGATCGCCGCTACGAGTACACGGCGGTGCTCCGCCCACGCAGGGCAGACTTCCACCGTGTCCTCCGGGCGATCCTCGCAGTGGAGACACCCGGGCGTCTCCTCCCGCCCGATTCGGTGCAGGTACTACGATCAATCGTTCATATAATTTGTTTAGGTACTATGAATTGGGTGTTATTTATGGCTAAATAGTAACAGCAACTTGGGTCGATATTTAGGTTAAGCCGCTTATGCTTAGGTTTGTCCGTGGATGGGTGACCACCCATTACAGACCGAGTTTCCTCCGTGCCTCAGAAAGCATGTTAAACCGTTGGTCTCGGCTGTTAGTTGAAGATCTTTGTTGTGGAGGTCAGATAAGCAGGCGCTTCGTATAAAATACTGGGGCCCAATTCTGTAAAATAACCAACTTGTCAATAGTGTGTCGGTAGTGTGTCAGTAGTGTCTCAATAGGCTAATCATTGACATTTGTTATTCTATTTTTTTTTAAGGTCATTGACTGACAACTGTATTGCCATTCAATAGCCATAGAAAGACTATTGCAATAATTGGTATTCTGCTCCACTATAATCTGTTAATGTCATCATGATGGCCAAAGTTAAGTCGGTAAATATTTTAAGTGTATTTGACAGTTGTGTCTATCGAACTGCGAAACTATCGACACACTACTGAGATACCGCTGAAACGCCATTAAAGTTTTTGTAGAATACCAAATTTGCAACAGTGGCAACATAATGTCTGTAGTGTGTCGATAGAGTGTCAATGGCGTGTTGCGTAACGTTAAGTTACAGAATTGGCACCCTGGTATTCAGCTGCATCCGGTTAGACTACAAGTCGACAGGTAACAATCCAACTTAGTTGGGAAAAGGCTAGGCAGATGATGAATTCGATGTTATTCCTAGGACTTGCTTCGAATCGAATAAAGTCGACTTATGACTCACAATGTTGTCTATTTGTACAAAACGACAAACAACGACAGCTTTCCAATATTTGTCACAAGTCAATAGGTAAAATCATCAAATAATAAAAACGTCGCAAAGTGGAATGCACACATATAACATTGAAGCATTCCGTGTTTCAGCTATTTATATAAATGATTCTGTTTGTAGTTTCCATTTCAGCACACGTTTAGAAAAAAACTGCCTTCACTTATAATACCGTGACTGACTGATTGACTAGCAAACAGATATTACTACAGTCCCTTCACATTCATTTTACCTGTAAAATAAACCTTGTAGCCATGAGAATAAAGGTTACTGTACTGCAAAACCAGAGGTAATGAAAATATAATGTAAAAAAACACGCTGTATACTAATTTTCTCAGCAAACCCTTTCATTTGATACCCATATCATGGGAATTAATAAAAATAACTATTCCGCCATCTTTGATAGTCCTCCATGTTGGATTTCGAATGACGTCACTTAGCTAACCATGTATTTTCATTTAAACTAAACACGTATGTAACAGCTTCATCGGATAGCGGGAAAGAATTAACTTCTAAGATTCTTTTATATATTTACAAGGAAAGCTTATAAATAAAAAAAGCGTGTTAATAAGCATGTTTCATGCTGTTATTTAAATGTTGTATTTGTTTTGCTTGTACTAACATTAGTTTTACAACAAACATAACAAAACAACAAAATACGGACATAGTCTGAAACAAATGTTTATTATTATAATTATTTCTTGTTCTTCAATTTTCTTCTCTCGTAACAGAGTACAAAAACCCTACCCATGGGCCGTAGCCAAGTTTGTAGGGGGACATTTAAATGGAGAATGTTGATGATATTGTAGACGAAGTTAAACATTTCCGGGTGATGCGTATTATTTATAATGAAAAGACGATAAGCCATCAAAGAGAAAAGGCACAATATTCAGATATCCTTTAAAAATATTCTTAAGAGTTTGGCAGACAACGTACAAATTAAAACAAGATTTAGGCAAGGTTACCCAAAAAAAATCTTCATTTGACTCAAAACTGAAATTGACTGCTGCTACGAATACCAATCGCACTTGCTCATTTGTCTTCTTTTCTAGAACACCTACGTAAAAGGTTACAATAAGGCCACACCTAGTGTTTTACAGATGGACATACTTAGGTATATAAATACTAAATATATACCATAGTTTTCCATACCAGCATAATTGACACGAAAACATAAGAAACCCATTTCCTAACTGGGTTAAACAGCTGGGGTTTAGTCAAAGTCGCGGGTACAACATAGTTGTACATATTACTTATTTGATTTGTCTGTGATTTTCCACAGCGTTTTGTCCGTGAATCGTCCAAGATGGCCGTCCGCGGCGGCTCTAACGATTTCTGCAAACATAATTATTGGAAGTCGCACGTTCACAGTATATTTGATCTTGCTTATTGGCTAACACGACTCTTGGTTACAATTTTCATATTGTCCCAGCTATTTAGTACAAAATGAATTGATTTTCAATGTTTTTCAACGCTTAGTACTTGCATACATATAGATGTTTATATTTATTTTAGTGTTTATCTGTTATTTTTCTTGTAAATGCTTCAAGTTTTCGGGTACATATTGGTGAAATGATGTAATGATCTTTTCATCTGCTATCTTGCGTCTTATTTTTTGTAGTTAGAAAGTTTGATTGATCGATTGATGGCGTATCTTCGGTAATGATTTAAAAGAGGCCATGTATTTATAAAATGATTTTATGACTTACGGCGCTTGCTCATTACGGCTTGTCAACGGAAAAAATATAACTAGACCGTCGCGCCAGTGAATTTTCAATAAATATTTGACCCGTATTTTTTCTTTTGTTACGTAATTCAAAATTGACGATGAAACAACGTTTTTAAAATTGTCAATACTTCACGCCTTGGTTTAATTTTTAGCGAGTTCTGACGTCACGAGCCCCACTCTCGAGTTTTGATGCGTTTTATCGTCAATATTCATTGATTTACATGAACAGATTTGCATGTTTTTGATACTGTCGTCATGCAGTTCAAATTCAATTATTTCGGTAAAAACATTTTTAATTGTGCAGCAGCTTTACGTTTCAATCTAAATATTATATTATGCCTTAAATAAAGAAAATCAATCAACCTGCCTTACTTTTTTCAAAACCAAGTTGGGGTCGGCTTCCAGTCTAACCAGATGCAGCTGAACACCAGTCTTTAAATGGAATGACTGCCTATCTGACCTCCACAGTCCAGTAACTGGATGATACGATACTTCTTGGGGAGACTTAATAAGCAAAATCCCTAACATATCAGGTTAAGGCCGAAAATATGACACATCGAATTATTATATAAGTACCTATTGTCTTTTTTAAACTTTCACGATCAGAACACATTATAAAACATATGAAGACGGGCCGAACGGTCGAGTTGAACGTCGGGATTAAATTAAAGGTAAATTCGCGATAAATACCCGTCTTCATATGTTTTATAATATATAAGTATTGGCTACCCTCGGCTTTGTAGTTCGTAGTCTACCTATGAAATCATCAAATGACTTCTCCCACTCTGGGCGGAGCGGGAGGGAGTGTCAGACTCTTAGTGACTAAAACCCATCCATGTTCCTTCCTCGCCCTTTATGTTCCGGGGCCGCGGTATCTCTTTCGAACAGGCCCGCAACCCCGGCAGGCTTCGGCCCTTGCGGGCCCCTCCCCTTATGCTGACATCTCTTTGAGGCGCGCGTGGAACACGAACGAGCCGTCGACACGGCCTGTCGTCGTTGTTAGACGGACGGACGACTAGCTAGCCCATAGCCAACCGTCCACAGGCCCGCATCTACGGTGGCCGGTAGCCTCCACGTGGCCCCCGACGCCCGGTGCGTCTCCCGCGGCGGCCGGGAAGAGAGGATCTCTCCCTCTCTCGTTCCGCCACCTCCTTCGCCAGCATGACTGCTTCGCAGAAGGAGGTGACGGCTTCCCATTCCGTCTCGCTCCGGACCATGGATTGAATCAGGGCCGGACGCGAGAGGTCGCCGCCGCCGATCGCCGCTACGAGGACACGGCGGTGCTCCGCCCACGCAGGGCAGACTTCCACCGTGTGCTCCACCGTGTCCTCCGGTCGATCCTCGCAGTGGAAACACCCGGGCGTTTCCTCCCGCCCGATTCGGTGCAGGTACCTCCCGAAACATCCGTGTCCGGTGAGGACCTGCGTCAGGCGGAAGGTGAGGACGCCGTGGCGCCTCTCCAGCCACTCCTCAAAGAGGGGACTTACCGCCACTATCGTGGCGTGCCCTGCACGGGGTTGCGACAGTCACTCTCTCTATGTCGCCATGAGATCGCGCCGGAAGTCCGTCCGCTGAGCGGCAATTTGCCGCGGCAGCGGAGTTTCCCCCCGGCATAGTACCTCCACGCACCATTCATGTAGGCGCGCGAGGACTATCGCCTCCAGATCCCATGGCGGCAATCCGGCAAGCAGGCCCGCCGCCTCGCGAGAGATCGTGCTGTACCCACGGACCATCTTTACGGCCACAACTTTTTGGGGCGCGTTCAGATAATGAGCGGCACGCCGCTTCAACGAACGCGCCCATACTGGGGCCCCGTAAAGGGCCATGGACCGCACGACCCCCGCGTAGAGCCTGCGGCAGGAGGCGTTTGGCCCCCCAAGGTTGGGCAGGAGCCGCCTGAAGGCGGTCCGTTCCAGCCTGGGAGCCAAACGTCGGAAATGCTCCACAAAGTTCCACCGGCTGTCGAGGACGAGTCCTAGGTACTTCAACGTCGACTCGACGCCGATGGATACCCCTCCTACCGTCAGTGTGGATCCCGACGGTGGCGCATTCCGAGGCCCATGAAAGCACATGGCCTCGGACTTGTGCAGTGCCACCTCGAGACCCAGTTGCCGGATCCTCTCAGCGACTATCGCAACCCCGCGTGTCATAGTTTCGGCCGCCGCCTCGTGCGACCTCCCCTGTGCCAGCACGAGGGTGTCGTCTGCGTAGCAGACGACGCTGACACCACTAGGGAGGTCCGAACCACCATGCCTGACTGATAGATATATCTCGACAGCATGTACCTAAAGCCAAGTCAGAGGTATAACAATTCTGACACCAGTTTATAAAGGGTGTAAAACACCTCTTCACGAAGCCGAAAAGCACTTGTTCTCCCCATCATTGCAATCATTTTTTTGTTTTACTCCATACCTGGGAACCTTCTAGTTACGGAGATATGGGGGATTCAAAGTTACAACTTTTTGACAAGTTTTTTTTTTAAATAAGTAAGTACAAGTTTTTTTTGTAAGATTTTGACTTTTAACGCCTCCACGACCCGCGTACTATTCAATCTATCCATCACAATGATTTAAGTGCGTTACATTGAGTTCTACCACAAAACATGATTAATTTATAACCTCAAAAAAAAAGTTGTTTCTCAGCAATAATTTTTGCGTAAAGTTACTTAGTTTGATGTACAGAATGCCTGGTTAACGGCTTTGTGATGAGGTGGTTTACACCCTGTATGCACCGCACAAAATCAAAGGCCTTTTTCAGACAACTTTCATGACCGATATGCGTCCTCAAGTTGAGTGACACTTACAACAGGATATTTTCGTCAACATTACAAGGCACACGTGTAAAGTATAGTAAATTAACATGGCCGCACGACATTCGGCCGCAGCCATCAATTACATGTGTATCGCTAAATAAATACGCGTTAGCTATACGAATCCGTACACGTCAGAATTATTACTGCAAACAACCGGACTTGCGCTTTTGGGATGGTGCTGTGTTTACGTGCTGTTGTTGGGCTAGTTACTGGCGCAAGTTTGTTTGGAGGGTCGTTTGAGAAGCAACGGGTTCGTCAAAGTTGTAAGTTGTGAAGCAATAATGGAGTTTAAAGATCTTCATCATAATTGGCAGTCTTTTTCCACCATATTAGCATTTTTTTTTAAATCGTATCGCATTGCTCATTTATTTGTTATTCAATGCTGGTATGCACAACATGAACGATTCTAGAAAATCAAGAACAGTATGAGTAACTCTATTATTGATAAAACATAATTCCAATATTATCCTCATGAATTAAAAAAATAATTAGGTCTCAAAACCACCACCATTTCTATTGCAATGCCCAAACTACTCTCCATAGCACCGTTCACTCTCTCAAACACTATCGCTACTAAACGAAGCACAGCACGTAAAAGGGTACAAGAGGGTCACATTACAGCGTGGCCGATAATTTGTGCAGTCCAGACCCAACGCTCATCTCATTAACACCCGAGCGGCGTAGGAGATGCCATAACGTCTGTGAAACGGACCTCGGGCAGAACACTAGCTCTGAGCTATGTCATTTTGTGAGAGCAGCGATTCCAGTAGAGCAATATTTTATTTTCCAAAAAATCTATGAACACTATTGGAATGTCCCTATGTCCTCTTTTTTTTCATATATTATTTATTAATAGAGATATGAACCTTCGAAAACCTAAAAATTGGCCAGATTTTTCGATGTGTTCAAATATCCAGAACTATATATATATGACTAGATTATATAAAAAGGAAAACATATTTATACAGCCAAAAATTTCTCTAATTTTATGAAAAAGTAGTTACATCGGTCAAGTTTTGGAGAAGTTCTCAATGGACAACGAAACGTTGTTTTTGTGTACTTTCAATTGGTATTTTCAGTTGTTGTCTCTTTCGCGCTCTGTGCGAGGTCGTTTGGGCACTGCGCGACAGCAATACATTTTTCAAATACCTATTTATAATAACATAACATCATCACGCCTGTAACCCCGCAGGTGTAGGCAGCGGTGTACCGAGAAGTACACCCATATTTCGCCA
Organism: Xestia c-nigrum; assembly: GCA_916618015.1. NCBI lineage: Eukaryota > Metazoa > Arthropoda > Insecta > Lepidoptera > Noctuidae > Xestia > Xestia c-nigrum. The sequence goes on along the minus strand of OU745251.1, from coordinate 8,296,540 downwards.
GTTATTTTGAAGTTGTGATAAGGCTCAAACCTAGTCCTATCCACCGGGCACAACTCCAGGCTCTACAGCAAAAACCCAAACAACCAACCCAGCTCTGATGAAAAAACCCAATGACAATTTGCCCGACGTGGGAATCGAACCCTCAAGGACCTCATGTTCAGTAGCGCGCTTGCGATTCCAGACCTACGCGGCAGCTGTTCGAAAGAGATACCGCGGCCCCGGAACATAAAGGGCGAGGAAGGAACATGGATGGGTTTTAGTCAGTAAGAGTCTGACACTCCCTCCCGCTCCGCCCAGAGTGAGAAAAGTCATTTGATGACTTACCATCCCAAAAAAAAAAAAAATAAAAAAAAGGACCTACGAGGCAACGAACTAGAATTTCTAATAACCCATTGCTTCGTAGAACTAGTGGTTGTATTATTATTTAGCTTGTGGTTAAGCAATATCAGCCGGTCGGGTCGATCTTTAGGTTAAGCCATGCTTGCCTAGGTTGGTCTGTGGATGGGTGACCACCCTTACACACCGAGTTTCCTCCGTGCCTCGGAAAGCACGTTAAGCCGTTGGTCCCGGCTGTCATTTGTCCATCTTTGACAGTCGTTACAGGTAGCCAGTGGCCCCAAAATTCTGACATCAGTCTTACCAAGTGGTATTGTATTTCCCAGTATTAACTGGGTTGTGGAGGTCAGATAGGCAGTCGCTCCATCTAAAATACTGGTATTAAGCTGCATCACATTAGACTGGAAGCCGAAATAGTTGGGAAAAGGCTAGGTAGATGATGATGAGGACTAGTGGTTGTAACCAGTACTGATGAGCAGGAGGTCCGAAGTCCTGATTTGTGGGTGGATGTTAGTAGGCTCAGCCATATAACGTGACACTCAACAAGTGAAATGTGAGTGTTAAGTTAAGAAAATAATTGTATCCATCTTGAAGAATAGATAGATACTATAATCGACTACAAAGTGCCGTGACATCAATTATACATACACCAACATACACATCTATAACGCAAGAGCATGTAACAAAACTAAACACATCATTTTTAGAACTGCTACAACACTAGCAATTGTTGCTACGCTCGTAGCCTCGTAGCAATCAGTGCTACGAATTTGTTTAAATTCATAGTTATAACAGTTTAATGAAAATTGTACCATTACACACTGTCTGGTGACCACGACACAATCCTTGCTTATTGTGGCACTAGATGGTGCTGTGTGTAATGTCCAGCGATATTTATTATTTATTTTATTTATTAATAGGCAATAAAGCAATGTTGTTTGCCTAACTTTACTATAGCTATACAAAGAGCTCGTAGAGTGTGACAAAAAACCTGAAGTAACGCGTTTATTCAATAAATTTTTTTCCCAAAATATAACAAAAAAAATCGACAAGACAAACATACTCGGTAAGGAGAAAATCTAGTGAGGATCAACAGGTTACAGTCACCTTCAGTTTTCTCAACTGCTTACAAATAAAATTTTACAGGTTTTAAACAAGAAAAGTGAAGGTTTTAAGATATTCTATCATGAACATAAAAATATTTACATTGCATGAATCACAGCAAAACTACAATTAAAAACATACCTACATTTACGAAACAATAGCACCTAAATACATATGCAATCAAGTTCAATACAGTCTGCGTATGTAAAACCCGGACAAAAGGACAACGAAATCGTTCATCGAACTTTACACTACACAATGTCATGAAAATATCAACATACTTGAGTACGTGAATAGCTGAAATCAGAAGAGCATTTTACGATTTATTAGTTTTTAATTATTTGACCAGGAGACAATGAATGTCAGGTAGGTAATAAATATTTTCTAAAAGACATAGTGGAGAGGTCACCCTTTGGAAAATATGCCTTCTTCTTATAAGTCGAGCTACACGATTACTGGCAAATGCTTTCGGTGACTGGACAGGTCCACTCAACTCTGTGTGGTTCTTTCTTCAAAAGACCATCTCATCATCATCATCATCATCATCAGCCTATAATGTTCCCACTGCTGGGACACGGCCTCCTCTCAATGAGAGGGAAATGGCTATAATCTATCACGCGGGCCCAGTGCGGATTGGTAGATGTCACATGTCTTCGAAAGACAATCTCAGACACAAATTTTCATAGTCTTCATGTGAATTGAGCAAGATTGTCTGTACTTCAAAAGAGACTATATGGCCTCTGGGTTTGTTTCGGCTGTTTCTTCTCAGAGTAGTCAGATACAAAACACCGGCCCCATCTAGTTTTTAAAAAATGACGTGTCAAAATGTTTGTAATCTGTGCGTACTTGCTGAATAAACATCATTTATTATTAAAAACAAGAGTGAACAGGCATCTTCTGGGCACGCTCCTTCCATCGTGTACCTCTTACATCGTTTTCCATCAGGCGTGGTCGAAGTAGAATAGAATAGAATAGAATAGAACAGAATAGAATAGAATAGAATAGAATAGAATAGAATAGAATAATCATTTATTCGCTAATGGACAGCACAACACAAAGAGGAGCACATGCATATAGATTATAACAACAAACAGCTTAACAATTAATTAAAACAGCTCAACTGCGCTGAACATGCTCATAACGAAAGGGTAGCCAACTCAGCATATGCTGGGTGTAAAACACTCAGCGCTGGTTTTCAGTAGGCCCCCCGCAGTGACACACGGATGAGGGTAGTAGGTGGTAAATAAATAATGTTATTATATTAAATGGTCATTTATAAGTGTACGTAATAAATAAATAGTATACAATAAATATTTAAGTCTTGAGGCTTACTTTGTAATAAAAAACTACACTTCTACTATAGAGTTGTTAAAATCACATCTACTTTAAAGGAGGGTATTACCTATCAGCGGCAACTGGCTAGCCTTTTTGAACTGTCAAACGCATGCAGCTGTATTACAGTATAAGGGGCGACTGCTTATTTGACCTCCACTTACTGGAGTTCTGCCTCAAGTTAATGGGTAACTGGGCAATGTACCCCTTGGTACGACTGTTTGTCAGATTTTTGGACTAAAATGAAACTATAACCGCTATAATTTCATTTGCAACAACAGTAACTGCAAATAATAGATGAAAACTACATTAATGTCTAGGCTACAATGCATGCACGAACATAGAACACATTCAATATCTATTCAGACATCCGTTCACCGAAAAAAAATATTAAAATCGACGAAACTTTGTTCTATTCTTTCGCAGGACTACAAAATAACGTAGGTAAAGCCACTTCTCATTACCTTACCCCAAATAAAACCTAAATCCAGCAACAAACAAACTAAATGACGTCACAAATGTACATAGACACACAGATTATCAGTTTCAGAGACAAATTACACAAGTGCTCATAGTAAGCGAACCAAAAGCGCTTCATATATAAATATTATGTTTATATATTGATAGAGTAGAGCGTTTGACAAACAGTTCAGTGTACGGTGCCAATATTAACTCTAGTTATCGTCCGCGGGTGAACCCGCTTCCCAAGGTCACGGTCAAGGTCAAACGGTTTACATTTACACTGTCAATATTTTGATGTGTTTTCTACGAGTTTACACCTCTGAAATAAATTGGATTACGTTTATTTGGGATGTGCAGGCGAATTAGGCTCGTTAAGGCTTCTTTTTGGGACTGTTTAATTTGTTTCTGTAAGTAGTGAAAACTTCAGCAATTTTTGGGTGATCAAAAACTATTGAACTGGCGTGACCGTCACGTACGCATTTCGTAGCACTCGTAGCCGGTCGGCTACGAGTTTTTGCATCAATCGGCTGTCCCCAAAGACTGCCCCGCGTGCTTGATACCAGATTTCACTTGGTTGGTTACAAACCCCTCTGAGACTTGATAACTGATCATTAAACAGTAAAGGATTATCGGCGAAATTAAAATTGCAACAGAAAATATTTCAACATCACACGTTTTTCTGATAAAGACACTTGAGTTAACGAGCCAGCCGTGATTGCCATTTTGATATCTACTACAGGACGCTGATATGACCTATAAATATGAGGACATAAGTGCAATGATTTTTCTGAACAAAGAACCAGTCTTAACCAGTCTTACCAAAGGATAACGTATAATACCTGGTTGTGGTGGTGAAACAGGCAGTTGCTTAATGTAAAATACTGGTACACAGCTGCTTCGACTGGAAGCCGACCCCAACATAGTTTAGGAAATTGCCAGGCAGACCATAATTCTGAACAAAGAAATAGGTACTCAAATAACTATCAATATTGTAGTTATTTAAATAACACACAAAAAAAACATACTCCGAATAAAAGTACACAATAACGTACCTACTGACTTAGATCGCGTTCCTACCCAAATATTTAAAGGATTCGCAAAGAAAACAAAATTCTAAACTCTAATAGGTCCGCGACAATCGGCATTATCTCTAGGTATATTTAATTTATCAAGGTAAACCTGCTCGGATTACATTGGCTGTGTTACCAAATATTTTCCGTGCAAGCGGTGTGTGTGCTGTGTACATATTGTGTGTGTTTGTATGTTTGTGTGTAGAACACATATTTAGCTGGGCCCAATACGAAGCTCCCTTGGCCTTATGCGACGGAGAAAACTTGGTTTGCTTTTGTAACTTTTGAGCAAATTTTCTTTTAAATTGGGAGTTTGACTAGTGATGTAATTTGGCACCTCATGGCGGAAATGTGGAGTGAGGTGAATTGTTTGGGGGTCAGTTGGGTAATGCTGGTATCTAATGGAGAAAGAAATGTGGAGTGAATGTGGTGAATGTAAGGATATTTATGACACTGTTGTCAAGCAAAGATCATTTTGCAATCTATCAGTGCTAATAGCGCCCCCGACTGAGCGTGATCATCAGACATTTCAGTGTAATTTTACGGGTATAATTATCTACCTACTAAGTAAATCTTCCGCAATCTAGCGCACGGGGTCTGGATTTATGCTCGGTTGGTGGAAATAGGCTCGCCCCCTATTACGTGGGACTTTAAAAACATAACTGGCAAAATATGGGTGTACCATTAGTATACCTCTGCCTTATATTTAGGCATAACAGGCGTGATGTTTATGTAAATCCAGCGTAAAATAGTATTTTATCGACACCTACAGTATTGTGTCATTTTAATATCAAAAATGTTTTCTTCAGACTTTTTCCTCCAACAAGTAGGTACAAAGCCGTAGATAATCAAAATTCAAAGAAGGTAGCACCCATCCGAGATGTTTATTTTCAAACGTAACGCCTTCAGAATCACCTCCACACCGACCCTGCAAACACGAAGCTTTAAATAAACACAAAAAACCGCAAATAAAATACTCCCAGTGTCCTCATTAATATTCTAGAATAATTTATTATAAAGGTCTTAGTAAAACAGGTCTCCGGAGAGCAAACTCTTGCGCAGCGCGCGCCGGCCGCTCAGCAAACAATATGGCGGCGATAACCGCGACGCCATCTTGCCTTTATCGAGGTTACACACACTGGAATTTTAAATTATTATTTTATTACTACCGTTTTAACTTGCTTAGTTTGTTAAGCTTTATTGGGTGTGTAAGTTTATGTTTTTATTGGTTATAAACTGAGATGGGAATAGACTAGCATTAAACATGGGATTTGGAAGATGAATAAACTTATACCTAAGCACATAATTATGACTTTTACCGAGACGGTGATGTCATCGTGTAGGCTTTCTTTTTACCACCCAACAGCTCAGGAATACCGTTATTTTAGAAGCTTATGGATAATTTAAATAAAACATTCGTTTTCGATCATCATTACGCTGATTAATGTGTCAGTGTCATCAGCTTATTAATGTTCCCTCAGCTGAAACACAGGCCTCTTCTCTATGAGAGGACTGACGAAAAAAAAAAATGAAAATCTCTACCAACATCTTTCGTACATAACATTCGAGTATTACAACCTCATCATCTTCCTGCCCATAGATTATACACTATATTATAGTACAAGATAGATGCGTAACCCTGTTTTTCGTTTTTAAAACTATGTACCTCAACTGTTAGATGGCACTGTTAGTTTCTGTTCAACCAAATACATACAAAAAGTAATTCTTGACTACGGATTCGAACTTGGGACTATTATCCACAAGGCACTGCTACCGCTAAGCTATCTACTTCACTGACAAGTTGTCTAAAATAGCTGTTGTCTTTATGACAGTTGTAAAACAGTCAAACAGTTGAAAAGTTTGTGTTCTCAAACACACAGATGGCAGCACTATCTATGAACATTTTGTTTGTCGCCAATGTATGGAAGTTTCACACCCCTGTTCCTGCCCTCGTCACATGTTAGGTACTTGGGGTCGTTGTAAGACGTTTTTTTTCCTTTCTCCTCTTTTAACCGTCACGCTGTCAATTAATCCTTTCTCTCTCATATCATTTCTCTGACAATACATGGCCTTCTTCTCTCTCTCCATCTATCAACATTTATACAGGGTGTAAACCACCTCATCACGAAGCCGTTAACCAAGCATTCTGTACATCAAACTAAGTAACTTGACGCAAAAATTGTTGATGGGTAACCAGTTTTTTTTGGGGTGAAAAATCATGTTTTGTGGTATGACTTAATGTAAAACATTGCGCTTATGGATGGATTGAACTTTCCGGGGTTTGTGGAGGTATTTAAAGTAAACATCTTGCAATAAAACTTGTCTTTAAAAAAAAAATTTGAATAAAGTTGTAACTTTGACCCTGAATATCTCCGTAACTAGAAGGTTCCCAGATATGGAGTAGAACAAAAAAACGACGCAATGACGAGGAGAACAAGTGCTTTTCGGCTTCCTTAAGAGGTGTTTTGCACCGTCTATTCAACAATCTATTTTTTTTTTCAGTTCGTAAATCATCAAATAACTTCTCTCACTCTGGGTGGAGCGATGTATCAGACCTCTACTGACTAAAACCCATCCATGTTCCTTCCTCGCCCTATATATTCCACGGTATCTCTTTCGAACAGTCCCGCAGCCCCGATATTCAACAATCTTGTCTCGACAGGTCAAACTGCGGTCTTATCTACCTGTAAATGAAATGATTTCTAAAAACTAGGCAACCTCTAATCTAAGTCGAGAATCAGACCTGTATAATAAATAAATAAATATCGCTGGACATTAAACACACAGCGCCATCTAGTGCCACACTAAGCCAGGCTTGTGTCGTGGACACCAGATAGTTGATATACTACATATATCTTTTTTGTTTGTAAATACATACTTATTATACTTATAAACATCCATGACTCGGAAACAAATGTCCATGCTCATCACACAAACATTTGCTCCTACCGGGATTCGAACCCAGGACCTTAAGAACGCAAGGCAGCTTCACTACCACTGCGCCATTCGAGTCGTCAAACATGTATACATCACTAGCAACCCAACAAGATCTGTATGCATCACAGTCACCAGTCAACCAACAATAAGTCACGCAAATACAAACGCATCAGCAGTGCAAAGTGCGTCATTGCGTCAGTTTCGCAAGACAAACATGTACAATTAACATTCCCCAAGATAAAACTGTTATGTTTAGTAGAAAAACAGGCTAATCCAGGCGGGGTGAGACGAGAACAAATTTACTGAGCCAACAATCAGCTGGCACCTACATCGCATTGGTATATGAATAAGGGTGCGTGCATATCTCGCGAAGTATGAGGTGGAACAATTGGTAAATATTGATGGGATTTTAAGTGTACATTCTAAGTGCAGTCCAAAAGTAACAACATCGTACTATTTTGTTTAGTTGTACTTTTTACCCGACTACGGTCAAAAGCAAGGGTTATGATTTTAGTAGTCACATGACTGTATTTATGTACGTATGTTCTTCCGTAGCGCCTAAACTATTCCTCCGATTTTGATGAAAAAGGTATCAATCGATTCTTTATTATGATCCGGGTAACATAAGCGACTTCTACAGTAGGAAGAGTCGATTTTACCTTGTAAACCCCGCTTTTAAATTGAGAGCGTTTTTTCAGTAGTAGGGTTTTTAGTTGCAGTAGACCACACAAATTCTTGTTGTTATTCTATTCAAACTTATATTTCTGCCTTTTGAGAGACGGCTTTCCATTTTCTACTCTTTACTTCTTATGCATTCACCCAGTGCTTCCCCACTGTAAGTCGGTAGCCTCTATTGCTCGCCATTTTTTCTGGGCTTGGGCTATCTACGTTCAATTTACTTATCGCATTTAGTAGTTTTTCTGTTCTAATACCCACTTGGAAGTACTAATGGTGAGCCAGTAACTTATATCTTAGCATTTTATAGCATTAGTTGCGTCTCTTGCTTACTTGAACCAACTTTACGGTCTTTAAAAATACAATTCAAAGGATTTAGAGTGATGTATCGAATTCTATTTGTATGTTTTTTATTTAAGTTGTATCTAGTTTTTTTTTGGGATCTTCAGGACACTTGGCGAGGGGCTATGTCCAGCAGAGGACGTCTTTCAGCTGAAATGATGTCGATGATCGACATGCATAAAACATTTAATAGAACACCACAGTTCCTCAAAACCGTCTCATGTGGCCGTACCCTAACACAGAGTCCCCGCTTACATTGCAAATATTTCAACAAAGATACAGGGGGCGCTCAACTCAACTTTCACTAGCCCAGTGCACACACGGCTTAGATATGCGCGTCATAATAATTATACACGACTGCTTTAATTGCGATTATGACTCAAGTAGTTTACCATGGTATTGGGTGCTTAAGTTTTCTTAGAAAAACGCTTGGCACGTCATCGTGGTCTTGCTTTTCGTGACAATGATTTCTTGGTATTTTTGCAGAATGGTCGACGATGCGACGGCAAATACAGATTTTTATAAAGCCTTACATGTTGTTCTAAAAGAGAAACAAAAGTATAAAAGTATAATGTATAACTCAAAAGTATAATAATGGGTAAAAAACATAAAGACCATTAAAATATTATACTGTTCCTTTGTCCGTAGCCATTTCGAGTATGTTTCTCAGGTCTGGAACCCCAATTATAATGTCTACATAAATCGTATTGAGAGCATACAGTAAAGGTTTCTAAGGCACATTCAATACCGGTCTATTACGAATTATATTATAACGAATTATTGGTTGCAAAAAAAAATCATATCCTTCCACTATACGAAAGGCGAAAAAAAAATATCAGATCTTGTGTTTCTTTTCAAGATCGCCAATGGAACAACTGGTGTTACCGAGTTGCTGCACAAAATGGAGCTGCGAGTGCCGTCTGTGTTCTTGCGTAGACCTCATTTATTATCGACCCCAGTGGTAGGTAACCACAACGTATAGACGGAACTCATACATGGTGAGAGCGAGTCGTGTGTACAACACAACCTGCCATGCAGGAAGCTGAGATTGACATTTTTAATACTAGTACCGCTAAATTGAAGAAAAATTTAACCAATATCTTCTTCGAGCGTACTCCTATTTAGTGACTCTTCTGTTTGGTGTTATATGGATAAGTCTTTATTTGCATGTCATATTATATATATGTTACTGTAAAACCCCAAAGTGCGATAAATCTTAAGATTTCCCAGTAAATCCTAAGATTTACCAGCATGAGTTGGTAAATGTCCGAATTTTATAAAAAAGAGACAATATTTCGGGCCTTTACCAGCAGAGTTTGGGAAATGCCAAGATTTACCAATGATGGTTGGTTAATGTTGGTTATGGGAATAAAATAATGACAATTTCTTAATCGTTTATTTTAATTGTCGGTCAGTCAAAGCTTCACATAGTTTTAATTATAATTATGATGATACAGTTTTAATGTTATTATTTTTTATTACTTTTATTATCATGTGAGTATTTCTTAACCATTTATTTATTATTAATAATTAGTCGCATCATTATAATTTGACTTCTGTTTCTTTAGGCAACGTTGGCAAAGTCTCAAATAGGTCTTGTTACACTTTTATACTTGCGGTAAGATTCCATTATGATACTTGTCCTCCCACCGTGTCCAACAGTAACGTGTATTTCTTCGAGAACGTTAAACAAGTTTTCGTAACAAATGTAGGTAATGCCTGATTTCACCATTTTCTTCTTTTATTATATTCAATTTCGTATTTAAACGAGCAAAATGATCGAATGAAGTGCGCGGAGGCGAGCGCCCTTTTGAGGCTGCAGACTGCTCGCGAGTACGCCACAGTTATCTGACACGTTTCGATTAGTCATTTTTTAACATTTACCGCTTCTCTGGGGTAAATCTTAAGATTTACCGAGTGTATGTTGGTACATGTCCGAAATTAACGATGATCATAGAACATTTCGGACATTTACCACTGAAGCTGGTAAAACTTAGGATTTACTGGGAAATCTTAAGATTTACTGCACTTCGGGCTTTTACAGTAACATATATACTACATGTGGAAACTTGTAATTGGCCATTTTTGTTTAAGCTATTACTCGCTGTCTGTTTTCCTAAAATTGAAATTAATAAATATAGTAGCCATAACCAAGCCGAAAGGTACTTGTTCTCCCCGTTCGTCATTGCGACCATGTTCTAGACCACATCTGGGTATAGATAGGGTCCAAATTGCAAGTTTTTGACTTATCACTGAGTCCTACCGTAAACGTGATTTTTTACTAAGATTCTATATAGATACGAGATAATAATAACATTTGACAGGTTTTCAGCCATGCAGCGATCATGCAAGAATTACATGCAGGTATGCAACAATGGCATAAATAAATGACATGCAAGATAACCCCATTGTTTCATCTTTCATCACCTTCTGTGTTCAGTTATTTCCATGTTTGATTAATTATTATTCGTGCACCTGAAATAATAATAATTTCATCTCGTAAACAATAGATCCCATTTACTACAGAAGTTTCGAAGAACGCTCCATGTTTGCACATATGCTACATCATGTTCTCGAATGATGTCGTATGAGAATGTATCTTGGGCGAGTAAAATAACATACCTACAATGCATAATTTATACGAATATTGGAGGAAAGTTCCAGAAGAAACATTCAAGATGTTTGTAATATTTTCAGAAACAAACTGCCGCTACAGGGCAAAAACTTGATGCTTCATAAGGGGCTACATAAATGCTTTGTCGACATATTTCTGTCTTACCGGAGGTTGATGAAGATCAGTATTTTACACGGAGCTATGATCTGACGTTCACACTCCAGTAGTACCACCCTTGGCTTGACTGCTAAGACAACCATTCTTACCAAGGGGTTGTCCAGTACGTTTTAGTAGTGCCAGGCTTCCGACTACCGACGGACACAAAAATGCATGAATTGACATGAAATCAAAAGCAACTCTTTAAGATAACTAAAAGATCTTTGGAATGTAGTACGTATTTAGTATCTACCTAGCTAGATATTGTGTCGATACCTCATACTGTCGTACGAAAGGGATTTTCTAGCAACATCTCCGTAGCATTGATTTTCTTGAAACCTTTCTTCACTTGCTTCATCTTTTCACTTCATTCATCACAATTTTTGGGTGTTAAAAGCGTCAAGGCTATGGATGTTACAATGCAATGTTTTTGTAAATTAAGATCATTTATTTATTTAACACTTAAAGCACATAGTACAGAGGCGGACTTAATGCCATAGGCATTCTCTACCAGTCAACCTTTGGGTGATGCAGAGACAAGCAGTGGTAGGTGTACATCTGAAAATTCGATTAATACTCAGGTAAACTACAAAGATATATAAAATACTATAAATATATATAAATCATGATAATGTAGTTAAAGTTTAGACATATTGTGGTGTAGTTTCGTCAGTTAATTTAACAAGAACTTCTTGGTAAGGTATTCAGCCTCATAATTCAACAAGTAGGGCCATTTACAGGTACCTAAACTAAGTAGGTACTATACAACCAGCATCAATATCGTCTATCCCAGTTACCTACCTATCTCCAAGCATCGCACATGCGCAATCCTCCCATGAAGATCACAGTGTAATCGCAACTCGCTTGGTTTTCAAATATTAGTGTTTGGCAAAGAAATCAAGCCACGACCGGCCGTTTGTCCGGCTGTTTGTACTACACGACCCCGATCGAGCTGTTAGCATGACCAACTATATTATCCTGACACTCCACCGCGTTTTTGTTTGGCTGTGGTATGCAAAATAGGAGAGGTGTCAGAATGTGATGGGTTAAGCAAACAAGAAAGGAGTTCTCATTAACCGAACCAGAGACAAACTGTTGACATTTCTCGAAGGCCTTATATTCGAAAAAAGAACGTTAAACAAAAGAATTCCAACAAATTATTCACCTCAGCCATTAAGAAAGTTAATCCCTTAAAAGCCCATAATGATCCGAAAGATCAAGAACAAGTAAAAAACGGCGTAAAAAAACAATCAAATTACGGATAATTAAAAAGTATTCGGAGTCAATTAAATATAAAATTCAAACATTGCCGAAGGTTCCGTCTTCCGGCTTCGATTAATCCGTTTGACGGCAAGTTAAAAATCGTTTAAATGCTACCTGAGCGGGCCAACCAATTGAATTATTAATGCTGCCTCCACAAACGGTGAGGGTACATATTTACTCGTCGCGTAAATAGATGCGCACACACCCAACACGCGTTTTCTGCGCAGTATATGTTGGGAAAACAGATGAAAAGCGCCAGGAAATGAAAGTATTGTGACCTTTATTTGTTTTTCCGAAGTTACAGGTCTCAAAGAAAGCTGTTTAAACATTATTTCAGGCAAACAGGAGAACGAAGACGCCGAGTTTATTCATAATCACTAAATATTTTAACAGGCTGTCTTTTTTGCTGAAATTACACTGTTTCAACGCGACAACCAATCATAATTTTCACATGTATCAGAAATTCTATAAAAAGTTAACATTTTCCAAGGAAATCCCCGGTCTTTGACCATTTCAGTATCTGAAAAACCTTGAATATTAATCATATTTTCCTTAAATATACTGCAATCGCGTTCTTGTACACAATACGTACGTAAAAGGCCGTAGTTTTCCCGGTTGCGCGCGCTCCTTGCGTGTGTGTGAGTGAGCGCGTGCGTGTGTGCGTAGGGTTGGCCTTTTGCGACGAGGGGGAGGGGTAACGAAGGGGGGGAGACGTGCCTTACCAGGAACCGTGGAGTCGCTCTCTCTCCTAGTATTTGCCGACTTGTGCAATTAACGAGTCTTTATGAATATTCAACAAGAGTCGAGATGCGAGTTTTTATATTAATTGATGTGTAACTTACACGAAAACGGCTTTTGTGGGCCACTTTTGTATGTTTACTGTTAACATTCGACGCGTTACCACATTTTATTGTGGATTAATATTTCGTGGATGTTTTAAAATGTCCATAATTTTACATTTTGTTGGCAAAACGAAATTTTTATAGCAGCTGCCTTTTCAAGTCGATTTTTGCAATGAGCCAGTCATGTCACCATTTAACATCTACAATCATGTTTATTTTAGAACAAAAATAACTGTAAATCTTAGGATGCCAACGAATAAGTTATAGCTTACTTCCTTACTCAAGTTTAGATACTTTACTACCGACCTTTCTCAGACAAAACACATCCCATTAAGGGCTCGTTACCATAATCCATTTTTCCGATAAGAAAATGGTACATAATGTATGATTTGTACAACCAAATCCACATACCGATGCTCCACGCACCCACTGGAAAACTGCGTTGGAAAGAGACCGCATTGCGTTTGAAGAGAAAGCAACAACTGGGGATGAGTCCACAGCTTTGAGATTCAACTAGTCATAAGTACACAAGATGCTGAAGAACGAATTTAAACTGTAAGGGGTAAGCTTATGGTTGGTTTTTACGTGGACAGGTGTGTGTGAGCATTGTGCGTGTATTAAGGCAGAAGAGTACGGACAACAAATATTGATTCGAAGGAGGGTGTTAGCGGGTGTTCGCCGGGTTTTCAGGAGGGGTGGGGGACGCTAGGCGCACATAATTTGGACTAATTCCCTGTATGTTGACTCTGGCTTGTCTGGTCGCTCGCTGCGGCCGATCAACTCAAAACGTCTTTTACTAAACTCCAAAACTTGTCAACTGATTGAGGGTTGAAGGACGGGGTATAAAAACCCTGGGATTTAGTGCTCAAATGTTTTGACACGTGGCAGAGAGCTTACTTAAATCAATAAGAGGCGTAAAGTATTAAGTTAGCATTTGACAACTTCGATTTTGAAAACTAGTTCAATTTTAATTAGTTCTACAACTTCTTTAATGATAAAGTATAGGGCGCTGCTATCAAAATGATAAAAATATGTCTAAAAGGGTTCAGTCCCAAACAGTCCTTTGTTCCCCTACACAACAAAGATCTTAGATGATAGTTAGCCTTTGTGGCGTAACGGAATCCTCTAACAAAGATCAAAGTACACCAATCGTACATAGTGTCTCTCCTCTGTAAGTGAAATGCAAGCATGACACAGGAAATAGGACTATGTGGACATACTAGTAGCTATGCTGGTTTACCAATATTAGGTCCATAATATTTGATTAACTGTGTCTTATCCTGTATGCTGGCTACCTGGAAGCTAGGATGTTAAACTATTTAGCCTCTTGATGTAGTGCAAAATATTTTCAAGCTATTTCGTTCAAATAGTTACTTGGTAGGAACATAGGTTTCCCCTTGAAACGGACCGGCGGACCTTTGATATAACCACGCAATTTAGAAAAGCAAATATAATTAGCATGATAATAACTTAATCAATATTATTATGCAGTTTAAAAAAAAAACAAAAGACATCCGAAACATAATTCGAACCGTATTTCATTCATTCATTCATTCACCATATTATGGGAATGCATAAAAATAACTAGTCCGCCATCTTTGAGAGTTAGCCATATTGGATTTAGAATTAAGTCACTTAGCTAACTATGAATTGTTATCCAAACGAAACACATAAATATCCAAAATGTGTTAAAAATTAAGAGTAACTTGACAAGATACGCCTTCAAGATATTTGTCACGGTATTTTTCATAAATTCAATTGATTTATAAATAAATCATCATAGCAGTAGTAAAATACCTATTGCAAATACTTATTGCCTCGCTATTTATGACTTTCAGAATGCACTTGACAAGCCAACCACAAGGTAAATAAAATTATTATAGGTGCGACGATGCGTATACAACGCAAAGTCAATAACAGAACTCATAAAAACCATTTCAAAATCTTCCACACCTATAGCTAAGAAAAATCTGAAGGCGAACCGGCGAATCTAATTGAAATTCACGTAGGTATAGTAGCTGGCTACACCACGCCTACAAATATGGGAACAGAAAACAAGCCATCAGTAGCACTTAGTATATGCTTACAAACATGTCGGCATACATAATTCATGTTATATGTCGCAGGCTGTAGCGTAGTGTTAGGATGTTTCGAGTTAGTCTGATTTTATAGACGTTTGAGGATATTGAACGAATGGGGGTTTTGGATTTGGATATTTCATAAAATAAACATAACATCACGCTTTTAGCAGAGGTGTATCTAACCTGGGAATCATTTAGTTACAGAGGTATTGGAAGCCAAAGTTTTAATTTTCACACAATTTAATTTGTTTAAAAACAGGTTTTATAACTTTACTTTAATACGAGTACCTCCATGACCATTATTACTCAAAGGAAACATTCCTTTTTTTTTAAGAAACAAATCAGTGTTTACAAATTTTCGAAAATTCGCTTGCTACACTCGAGCATTTCGATTCTCGAGTGTGAAAAATTAATATTTAGTACTTTTTTGACATCAATTGGTGTAGGGGCAATTCTATGGATAAAATCGCTCTAACAAACATGTTAAATTAAGGGAATATCATAAAATCTAAACTTATAAATAAGCTAGTAGCAAGAACCTGGCATCGATTTAAGACACAAACATTAAGTGTCTACTTGTTTTTATAGTCCAATATTTTTATTAGATTGTAGGAATCACGTTCCTGGCTAAAGATTAGTCGAAAGCCTTTTTCGAAAAAGGAGCAAAATTATAAATGCCTACAAATAATCTACATACTTACAAAATCAGAAGGCAAAAAAATGCGCAAGGACTCAAAAAGAAATTGAACACCAATTCAATTATATACTAAGTATTCTAGGTAATATATTATTATTCTATTATGTACCAAATCATACTCCACGCAACAGCCGTGCCCGTGTATGTATACCTATACTATACATAAATGCAAACAAGCCGGCATCCGCTACATCGCTTATCTTACTGAACAAACTTCACTCGCTGTATCTTAAAATATTTCCATACCTCGACTAACGTAAGAATTTCTTAGAACTCAGATAAGTATAAAAAACTCGGGGAAACTTACCCACGACAGATTATTTTCAACCTTTGGAAAGGAATTTAAAAATGTTCGTTGGACGCCATTTTGAGAATTGTTTTTTTTTTGGCGCCAAGCTGAGAACTCTGAAATATAGCTGTGGTTGTTCTTCTCCTGCTTTAAGTTTGAAAGGATTTGATTACGTATACTTGGGTACGCTTTTATAACTGTAAAAGATTGGTCCATGCAGTATGGACAAACTGGGACCCCGGGCTCCCAAATCGGATACTAACGATAATCTATACCTTCTGAATCTGTATGTTAAAATGGAGGTGTCAGTATTCGTAACCGCCGCACGTTTTTCCGTTAATTAATCACACTATATAGATAAAAAGTTTATGAAAGATTCAGTCACGACAGTGCATAATGCAGATACTTTCTAAATAATCCCATCTGTCTAAAAACATGACTAAATTCAGACTTCAGCCAATTTGAATAAGCCATCCTCCATCATATTTTTCCCGTAACTACCTATAGGTACGTAAATAGACAACTCTTTCGAACATTCCAATTTAGGTTTAATTATAAAACTTAGAGAACATTTTTACGGTCCTCCGCACGCAAAAAACCCAATCCCTATATTTTTATTTAGGTACAGTTGAATATTTTTCGAGGTACTATTTCGGATATAATGTAGATGCAGTTCTACATTATTTAAACCAGAAACAAGATAGCAACCCAAAATAAACTAGTTTCAATATCTCTTTGTTCCTACCTAAAAAAATTGCAAAAGTATTATATTAAAAATGCAACAAAGATAACTGTTTCATTCTCATAATAAAGCGTTACTCAATAAAAGTCGTATAAGCGACGTGGTGCATAAAATCGCTTGTGTATCCCCCCGGCACCGCTTACCCTCACTCGGGATCATCCGTGATCTTGGCCGATATTAGCACCGCGGGCAATAAGGGGCCTATAAATAAAAAAATACTTATTACAATCTGTAGGGTGGGTTCCGGTTTCTATATGTTCCCGATTTTTTTTTTGATCTTGCAATTTTGAAGGGATGCTTTCAATGAAGGTAGACATGGGATTTGCTAAGAGTTATTGTTGGCATCCTTATAGGTATGTACTTACGTACATAGTCATGATAATGAGATAATTTTGCAGGCTTCTAAGCATTGAGCGTCATGAAAAGGCTAGATCTATTCAGCGGTGAAGTCGAGGTGATGTGAGATTAGGGTAGTCTACCTATCTACTCGCATTTCACAACTCAAGCTAGTTATTTTAGAAGAATCCATAGCTTAGACGAGGTGATATTATGACAGATAACCAGCCAGAAGGACGGGAGAAATCTTCGTCAGAATAGCAGGGGAAACACTGCATCCACGGAAGAAATGGCTTAGGTTCCAGGACGCAGAAAGTTAACAATCTCTTCTCTAATCTAAGTAGTAGGTAGGTTTAGTACTTATAGATGTCTTAGGGCCAAACCAAAAACCATAATATCCCAAACAAACTCCTTCCAAATTTAAATCCATCTAAACCAATAAAAAAGCATATTGAAGCCGAAATTCTGGGTCAAAAAGTTTGAGCTCGACCTGCTCTAACAGATTGACTATATAAAATCTATCTGGCATCACTCTTCGATAGGCCGACATGCATTCGAAGTTTCCCATCTCTATTTACTTTAATCGCTAGTTCGTTCGCAAACACCGCTCGCAGGCAAATCCCATATATCCGGTCCTAGTTTCCAATTTTTTTCGCGGGTCATTGATTTGCAATTGATGTGTTGCTATAATAAAAGCATTTTTAAGATGTTGCGAGTGTTATTAACTCAAGACGACTGTAAATCCAGTTTGAAGAAACGAAAGAACATAGCTACATCAGCTAATTTTAACAATGGATTATGTACCATACGTACCATACCTATTTCTTCTATAACAGCGTTATTGTCCTTTATTGTGTCCGATTCGGATGTTGCTTCAACATCTGCGGTTATTCAAATTAACGCAGTTGGCACTCATTCTTCAGTGCTATTCGTTCAAGACGAATGTATGTACTTAAATCTATCTTGAAAACACGAAAAAATTACATAGACAGCTCGTTTCAACGATTAATGAGGTACTCAATTCATAGTTTCCAGCAGACAGCAAAAAGCCCTTATTGTTTTCACCTTCAAATATTACCTAATCCACTGTTATTTGCACAACAACTAACACAGTCCACAGCCCTCACCTGATCAACAAACAATAAACTGTCCACTTTCTACCCGTACCTAATTCATAATTAACGGTCGAAGCATCGTAGGCGCGCGGTTTCAAGATGGCGGCCGGGTCACGTGACCTCGCAATGCGTTTTTAATTGCAATCATTCCGTGTTTTATGTTGTTTGCGCACTTTCCGTGTGTTTGCAGAAGCGAGGCCTTTATTTATGGCCGGTGGGAACGCTGGGGAATTAATTCGCTGGTGTAATACTGGCGAGGTATTAGCGGCGATTTTTCTTTATCGTATTTGATGTTGATTAGAAATTATGGGGATTATTTTGGGGGTTTTAAGATCGTTTGTGTTTTGTTCATGATAGCATTCACACATGGATTCAATCTAGGTATTACTTGGCATTTATTAAATCCAGGGATACACTGATAACCATAAAACACGATTACTTCAAATTCAGGCAACGTCGCCATTAATTTTCCGATATTCAACACCAAAAACATGACTAGGTGTTACAAAGTCGGCAACCAAAGTACTTACATACTTAATCTTCTTAGTACAGCCATGGGGTCTCAACTAGAACAAATTATAAATAGTCTTGAAAAAAAACAATAGATGGCAGCATAGGTAGCAGTAATGAAATTAACAATCACTAAAATGCGTTATACGGTAGATTTTGGAAGAAATAAGATTAGCAAAAATCAAAAGTTCCTTGTCTAACGCTAATCTATCTATTTACGCTCATTTATCACGTTATTTCAACAAAATAGATAAAGAAAGCCTTTTACATAATTCATACCCGCAGATTGATAAAGTTGTCAAAAGTCAGCCATCTGTAGATCATCTTCTTTAGACCTGTTTGCAGTAGATGGCGTTTTACTCAATTTGTCACATTCAATATTACCACAATCGTAACTGAATTACGTTTAGTTGTTTCATTTTAATTCAATTTAAACTTTAAAACAACATAAATGTATTACTGTTTATAGAAATTTAAAAAATCTTTTAACATTTCCAAGCTAAATAATTACATATTTTTCTCATTTTTATTAAACCCGGAACTACATAACACGAAACGTTCTAGAAGTAGGTAGTTACTCTGTCTGTCAATGTCAATTCTTGACTCTCCATCTCATCATCCGACATCACGAGCGAAAGGGATAGACGCTGTGGTGAGCAGTAAGGAGCTAGTGCGTGACTGCGTGTACTGTACACATATGCACTAATCTGTGTCCTGACGCTGAGTGAGACATACATGTATGCGTGATTTCATTGAAGAATTGACAGCGCGGGCGGTCGTGTGATTCATGTTTGAATGACAACATGAACTCAAACAAATAGGTGTTAGAACTTAGGATTATCAGAGTGTGAAACGTAATAAATATGCACCCAATTTACCGAGTTGTTATTATGAATGGTCAAGCTCCTACCTTAATACTTACCAGCGACTTTGCCTACGTGACAATGAGTTCTCTTGCTAAAGTGTGAACATTATTATACGTTGAATAATGTAGGTAGATATTGTTATTATCAACAAATCATTTCATTGATTCGATTTTTTTTTTAATTTGACAGTGAGGCTTGTTGTTGGTTCATCAAATAAAAAAAAATGTTATTTTGTAAACTGTTTATTGGCTGTTTATTTACAATAGCGGGCAATAGTGCGATAAGCGTTTACAATAATCTCTTAGCATACAGTTATCAACAATACATTGTGTAACCACAGGGACTAGGCGGGTCACAAGGTAGTTGATATAGGCACTACACAAATACTTTTTGTTTGTAAATACATACTTATCGTACATATTAACATCCATGACTCGGAAACAAAATAATGTAAGTACATGCTTATCACACAAACATTTGCTCCTACCGGGATTCGAATCCTGGGACTCTAAGAACGTAAGGCAGTCTCACTACCGCTACGCCGTTCGTATCGTCGTTTAATTAGGTTTACACGAAAAAGAAATTACGATTCAGAAAAAGTCTTAGTTGCAGGAATATTTTGTTTATTAGCATTTAAAAACTCCTTTTTTACTCTGCACCTGTTTTTGCGAGCGATACTTGGCCATAGGCTGGTCTTTTCGCCCATACGTTTATCCTTATTTGCCTCTGTAACACAAAAGATTATTCTGTAAGAAATCAAATCTATCCAAAATATACTACAATGCCGTAGCAAAATTACTAACTACAATTTAATTTAGTAGTACTCGTAGTCGCTTCCGCCACTCGTCGGGCCGAGTTTGTGAGTGTCGGAAGCGAGTCTATCGCAAATATTGCCAAAACTTTTGTATTCGTTCATAATAGAAAACGCCGACTTAGAAATGATCACTATCACTGCGTTTTATAAAACAAAGTCTCCGCCGCATCTGTCTTTTTGTCTGTCTGTCCGTGGCTAACTCAAAAACTGAGGCACGTATTTTCATGCGGTTTTTACAAATAGACAGAGTGAGATATGAGGAAGGTGTTTACACACACACAATCAATATTTCGTGATCAAGTCGTCAATAGTATCAATTTTCGGGAGCTTTCATGGCGTACACTGGCTAACCCTTGTTATATTTTACAAAAATATGTTAAAAAGACTTATAAAAAGCGAGAGAAAAGTCCGTAATAACATAATAACTATTATGTATGTATAATAACACCATAGAGTTTACCATAGGAGATATATTAAGTATATCTCCTATGATAAACTCTAAGTAACCGTTTTTATCTTAAAAATATGACCTACTTTGCCAAACCGTTTTCCGTATTAATCCTTATCCAAAATATAAGTATATGCATTACCTTGATAATTGAATTTATATTAAAAATGGCCTTTATAGCATATCATTTAGTTGAAGTTATCACATAATTAAAATTACTCGAGACTGAAAATATCATTCTAAGCGAAACGAATGCGATGGCGCGATGGCGCCGCGCAGTCCAACAGTTGGACTCTATAATATAACTAGCTGACCCGCGCAACTTTGTCTGCGTCACATAAGAGAGAAAAACGAAAGGAAAAAAAATTCCCGTTTTTGCAACATTTTTCATTCCTGCTGCGCTCCTTATAATTGTAGCGTGATGCTATACAGCCTAAAGCCTTCCTCGATAAATGGACTATCCAACACAAAAATATTTTTTCAATTCGAACCAGTACTTCCTGAGATTAGCGCGTTCAACCAAACAAACAAACAAACTCTTCTGCTTTATAATATTAGTATAGAAGTACAGATTTTCATGATGTTATTGCGTCAAAAGTAAGTAGGTAGTTATAATTACTACCTGCTTTAAATTTTATCAAAACATGATGCCACAAACTTTTGTCCTACACAAAAGTTTTAACGCAAATTTTATTATAAGTACCTACAGCAGCTTTAGTTGGCCCGGCTTCAGCATTGTACACAAACAAAAGGAAGTCATTTTTTATATAAAGATGTAGGCAGTCGGTACTTTATAATTCTAAAATGCGCGTGAAACATTAGAATAGGCATGACGACAGTATCAAAAAATTGCAAATCTATTGAGTCCGTCAGTAAAAGTTTTTAAAATCATCGGACACATATTTTTTTTGTTTTTGTAAATCAATGAATATTCACAAAGATAAAACGCATCGAAACTCGGGAGTGGGAGCTCGTGACGTCAGAACTAGCTAAAAATTATACCTAGGCGTGACGTATTGAGAATGTTAAAAGCGTCGTATCTTCTAGAAAAATACGAGTCAAATATTTTTTTAAAACTACCTGACGCACAAATTTTTTTTTCGTCAAACCTACTGTTGATAAAAGTCACGTCATGTGCCCTCATGAATTTTACAAAGTAAAATAAAAGATTCCACTTACCCATAATTTCTTGAATTGCTGAAGATCACTTCACTGACGCAACAAGTCCAATTTTTTAACGCCGCCCGTAAATTACTATCAAATCGGAATCCAAAGTCCAAAGACAGGTTCAGTAAAATTAGAGACAAATTCTAAATTCAACACGAACTATCAATAGAGAAATATCGGATTCCATAGTTCAAGCCATACTCGTACCTACGATAGCAAACAAAACCACGCGCGGGCCAAAACCAAGGATGTGTGCACCCACACACACGCGTTGCGTGCCTCTCGTCCTCCCCACTGACTTGGGAGCCAACTTGCAGCGAATTGCAATGCGATTTACAATTAAAACGGGCGCGCGAAATTTTCTATGCAGACCTTTGGTAATCATGAATAATCTATTGGATGTATCTGTTCAAACGAAATTTATTTTGAAATTTTTAATAACTAATCTATCCCTGTATGGTATCCCTTTTTTCGTTTTCATACTATATAGGTACCTACGTTACTTATTTGCGCCCAAAGATGATACGCTCATAACTTCCAAACCAATATTTCTTTCCAATTCTGCTTCCATACAGGGCTAGATAATGACAAGACCAGTTGATACAATTTTTAGATGGGAAATCAAAACCCATCCATGTTCCTTCCTCGCCCTTTATGTTCCGGGGCCGCGGTATAATTTGCTGTTCGCAGAGTTTCAACTTTGCCTTTTTATTTACATATATCTTACAGTCTCGAACCATATTTTCATCAACATACAAACTAGCATTTGATTGGCCTGCAAATATTGCAAAAAACGAATGAATTTTGCGGGCTACTCTTGAGCATCCACCTTAAGTAATGAAATACTCAAAAACACATGAAGCGTGAATATTGCGAACTCACTAACACAAAGGAATATGTTTCGCCGACATTTTTTGTTGTATTGTTATTATCTACTCGTCCTTGAACGCACGGCGATGGTAAGAATCTGTATAAAACAGCGCCATCTAGTAAATGGAATGCCACATAGTATCGAAACAACCCAGTATCGAGGTGAACTCCAAGATGGCGTTGTAAAACTCCAATCTGTGGCAATTATACGATACGCTGGAGCTGCTATCTGTTGATTTAATGAAGGAAAGAGTATAACCGGAGCGATAACCTGACTTAGGGAGGTATCATTTCTTTGTATGGGATTGGGTATCTGTACGAAGTATTATAATATCTGTGGTACAGCGAACAGTTTCCAAGTATTACCGAGTAGTGTGTTTGCAAATCGGCGGGCCGTTTTACATAAATTGTAGATTCGGAGCTTTAAGGCCTCGCGACTTACTTAAGTTTCGATAATTAATGAATTCGTGCAGGCTCAGATGTACTTGGAACTTAAGTAATGTAATAAATTAGAATTTGTTCTCTTTAAATTTTGTCGCGTATTGTTGTAAATTGTGTTGCTTTCTTCGTTGTTATGGTTTAATGAGAAGCTTGCTGTTAAAGTAGAAAATCTACTTAGGTATGTTGTCTTCGGAAATGTTGTATTATTTTCCTTTATAGGTAATAATCAGCCAATTGATAACAGCTTTTCTTGTTATCAGAGAAAGTGTTCCGTATCCATCGCGCATTGGTGGATTTAACATGTCTGAAAATTTTGGTTTTTGGACAATCATAACGATGTGTTCCTACCCTTTTAATTAACAGAAAAATAGAAAAAATCCTTCGGAATTTACTACTTTCTGGTCATCCATAGCGATGACTGCTAATTACTTGCTGTTATGTTGTGATCTGATTGGTGATTACGAACTAAACCACTATGACACTATAACGCTGTCTAGAGTTGGTTTGTGTGACCTTTCAGGGTTAATTTTTATTTTCTTACTTACTCTCTTTTTCTTACTTTTTAAATCGTTATATATATTTTTTTTTTACAAATACATATCTTTATTTTATAACCAAAAAGTTTTACATTAGTTGGTGATTGGAGCCTCCTTTTAAGCAAGTATATAATATATGATTCTGTGGACAAGTGTGGGTTATGCGTTTGTTAACTTTTTAGCCATAGGTATAAGCTATTTGTTAATATTGTAACGTGTAACTGTTTTTTGTCCCAAATAAATTAAATAAAAAAACATATTCCAATTTTACATAAACAAAAAAAGAGTATGGTGCAAACATTATTTAAGAGATTAAAATCAACAACTACATCGAAATTTACAACTACAAAAATTCGCTAACAACCCAACAAACTTTAATCCTTAAATTCCGTTATTTATGACGTTCCATCAATATATTTAGGTGCGCATCGAGCTTTCAATTATTCTGCCAGGCGTGTACGATCAAACGAGGGCCCCCAGACATGCATAGTTCTGATAAAGCGGGCCACGCCGCCTAAGTAAATATAGAAACTTGAACGCATCTGCCTCACTACGGCCCCTCTACATAATCTATCGAACAAAGTTGACTGTTACTACGACAGGATCATTCTTGATAGATATTGCTGTGCTGTACAACGGTACAGCAAAAAAAAAATATTAAAAAAAAAATATGCTTAAACAAAACGTTAAAGCACTTATTATTTTTTTTTTTTTAAACAGTTTAATAAATGTGACTTTCTTTTAGGCTCGCCTTATGTTATCGAAATTGGAGTCCTTAAGAAAAAGCTTCGAGGATTAGAAACATGGGTGATTTTATATGTTTTTTCGTAGCATCCTTTCCAATGTGAGCCTAACATTCCGCTTCCCTTCAGCCCTAGAGAGTATTGTCGCGCCGTTCCACAAAACGACGGAGCACCTAGTATTGGGCCGGCTGTCCTGTAGTAAGTTCGTTATAGGAACTGTTAGACGCTACTGAAGACACCAAACGTGGCCAAATTCTGGGCCGGATCGATTTATATTGCCATCAACACAAAGAGGCGAGATTGATGTCAAGAAAAAACCATTTATGTACCTATAGAGACTTAATAATAGCGCAGACATCTAAA
Source organism: Xestia c-nigrum (assembly GCA_916618015.1). Lineage (NCBI taxonomy): Eukaryota > Metazoa > Arthropoda > Insecta > Lepidoptera > Noctuidae > Xestia > Xestia c-nigrum. The sequence continues at coordinate 8,271,389 of OU745251.1, read as the reverse complement.
AGCTTAACAAAGAATCAGAGAAAACGAATATTTCCATCGATTCTAGGAATTTTTATCGCCAATGTTACGGGGCTCCCGTTACGAAAAGCTCCATTATCATTTAATATCAAGCAAAGCAAGCAATAAAGCTGTTCTTAGTAACATCTATCGAAGGATGTTTGTCTATCGATTCGGGGAATTACAGGAATACCTTACTCCGTATCTACAAGTTATTGCAATGATAAGGGAGAACTCACACGATGTTACCATTATCGTGAATTGAGTCCGAATGCAACTTGCATAAATACCTTACCTATACTCATATCAGGGCCATTTTTAACCAATTGGAAGCCCTGGACACATTAGAAAAATGGAGTCCTTGTAGAATGCAAGAGCGAGCAAAGCGAGCTCGAAATTTTTTGCACGAAGGTATTTGTAAGTTTTCTTGTGATAGTTCATACAGAAAAAGCTATCTATAGAATTGGAAGAATGAAGGTTACAAAAGCGAGCGAAGCGAACTCGAAAATTTTAATACGCCGCATGGAACAAGTTAAATTTTGATAGCTAATGAAACTTACAGGCACTGGGCCCCCCAAAACGTGGGGACCTGGACTCACCATGCCAATAGAAACCCACATTAAGTATTTCCTGTAATTTATATTAAACTCGAAAGTTGTCAGTAGATAAGTGGTTTTCAGTGAAAGTCTATTGGTTTATTTTCCCTAATCTTAATGCTGCGTTTGCCGTCGGAATAACGCAGACACATATAAGAGGGATTTACCTAATAGGGATAGGTACCAGATTCTCAGAAGGTAACAAAGAGTTCTTATGTACCTATAGGTAAAGAAGCACAGAATTATCCGTTGTCTTTTTAAACTGTCACGATCAGAACATTTTATAAAACATATGAAAACGGGTATTTATGGTGAATTTACCTTTAATTTAAGACCGACGCTTCGACCGGACGTTCGTTTCGACGTTTCCACGGCTGGTGAAATCCGGTCGAAACGTCGGGCTTAAATTAAAGCTAAATTCACGATAAATACTCGTTTTCATATGTTTTTTTATGTGTAATGTTTTGTGTTCTGTTTGTAAAACACGTCCAAAACCAAACAACATAGGTACTATAGCTTCCATCGACACAACACAACTGAATATTGTTCAATTTAAGTCTAGTACGTAAGTGGCCGTACGAAATTGGATCTCTTCTATCTCCACCCCACGTCAGCCCGTATTTAGTCTGACCAATCCAAGGATTATCTTTCTTGCTCCGAACGCTACGCTACCCCAGTGTAATGGCGGGAAATCCGAGACAAGATGGCCGCCGGGCCCCGCTCGTTTAAGATATTGCTTTCATTAATACACTTAGCCCTGCTTTAATGGTCTTTAATTATCTTAAAACGGCGGAGGAATAAACGGTGGGGTATTCAGGCACGCATGTTGTGTGTATTTAAGTAAATACCTAGTTACTTATAGGTTTACAATAATGGGAAACTGGCTGTATCATTATTATGATAGTCGTTGTCTACAATTAGGTATATTATTAGGTATTTAGATACTTACGGGTATATACTCTTGTAAAACTCATCGATATAGGTAACGTTCCTTTATAGGTTGAAAGATATTCATAAATACCAGACCAATTCGTCGCATTTTAAACTAAACAAATAAGACTTTCCCTTGGAAATAATATATTGATATTGTCTCAACAAAAACAATACAAGTAGCGCCATCTATCTTTGAGTACTCAACAATATTGACTTAATAAAATGCATCGCAATATTTTTATTTAAAACGAATCTCTAGGTAAAACTTTGATGAAGGATAATTATTTTTAATTGCTTCCAAAATCACGTTTGAGCGTCCCATTAAAGCGACAAAGCTCATGGCCGAATAACGGGCCGAAAAAAGTTTCGCACACATTCGCGCCGGCTCTTGTCCACAATTCTATTTGCGGAAGCAATTTCGCGAAATGCCACAATTTATTTAAAAATTACGCCCTTGTTTGTGTGGGTAAATATTGACGTGTTTGGTTTATGATAATGGCAACACTGAGAGCAGGTAGACTCGGCTAGCGACAATATTATTTACCTGTACACATATTATTTAATATTTACCATACCAATGTAAAGTTTACAATATAATATTTGTTAAGTATGCTCCTCTTTTGAAAGTTAGTGTTTACTCCTTACATGTGGTTTTTAATCATAGGTAAATTTGAAGACTAAACATAGGTGAGATTTCATTTAGCTTATTGGATTAGAAGCAGTTGGCACATTGTGGTATTTATTTAATTATATTTAACCCAGTTTTTCTAAATTAATCTTGATAATAGGTACAGCAATAAAGTGGGTGGGACCTGTCTTCATTATTATGAGTCTTATTAGACAATTTAATAGCAGTAGCCGTCCTTATAGACCAACAATTTCCCATTACAATAAGAATCTCATTCGTATATTTCATATTACTCCAGCGACAGTTTCTCTTCAAACGAATGGCATAATTGAGTAGCTACCAGCGTCAAAAGTAGACAGTAGCACAACGATCATCATAATCAATATACAAGTGTTGACTTATTACGACGTCGGCACTAGGCTGCCAAACAAACTCCTCGATCGAACGCAAAGTCAAACTGCAAACAATATCATCGTAGTATTTGTACTGAAACAACAAATTTGTAGCTAGCTTTAAATGCAAGCCTAACACGCGGGCACACACTCACCTTGTGTACTGAGACAATATGTTGGAGACTCTACTACGATCTTAAGCAACGCGACAAAATGAATCTCCGCTAGCGACTGATACGGCCCAATTCAAACACAGTCAGCGCCATTTTGTTTTGACAAGCGGCTATCTCCACGAGCGCGGGACAAACCAAAATTAACCATAAGAACAGAACATTTAGAATCATATTGGGACAAAGGCCCGATGGTGTGGAAACATCGGAAATTAAGGGAGGACCAGACACGATTCTGTTTGCCGTCTAACGTGGTCCCAGGACGAAGTTACAAATATTTGACGTGTCAATTTTGTGAATGTTGACCGAGAATTGCGGTTAATATTCCCGACCCGAACAACCTGGGTGTACGCGGCCACCCTTTAATTAAATGACTGAAATAGTCCAATTGTTAATTTATTAAGTCTACTCTCGGGGTGGATATTATTAGGTGTTCAATGATTAATTGTTACTACACCGTGATTGGTTGGGTTATTCAGAGGTACCTACCAACTTTTACCTACAGAAGGCTCAAGACAATGTAGGTATGTACTTACACGAAAATAATATTTAAAGCCTCCAACAATATTCACCTTATGTGGTAAAATCGACGTACTAGTTAACCGATTTGATAATCCAACGAAAAAAAGACTTACAGGAATAAAGACAATCTCGAAGAATATGCCTTTACTAAACTACCCAGTCATCTAGATAACAACTACCCACCAGGTTCATCATCGCTTTATTCATTTACGATCCAATAACCTCGTTGTTTTCCAATTGGCTCGCGATTCAACGCGAAACTCAGTTGTTATCGAGGCGAGATGGAACAATAACAAACAATCGCGAATCGATTGTAAAGACAAAACATCGTTACAGCTTGTTAGGCCCATATTGCTCGTTACCGCGCAGCTATTTATTTTCGAGTGGCAACATCGAAGAGTCTATAAACAAAAAAACACTCTGGCGGCGACTGTTTTCATTGACAACAATGCGTGGGCCACTCCACGCGTAGTGTTAAGAGCTATGGTTGGAGTACGCACTTACTTTTCGCGACATAGGTATCCGAATAGGGCCCTCGGTACTGTATTTTCATTGTGTGCTTTTAATTTTGAGTGCGCGAACTAGCTCGCTCTCTCGGGACGTATGTTTGCGAGGGTAATATTTGCTTCCGCTGTATAATTCAGCCGGCCGCCATATTTGCCAAAGAGCAATCATTTTAATATCGTCAGACATCACATTAGGGCTGAGTGGATACTTACTTTGTTGAATTAATTAATTTTACAATTTTAATTATGGTTTGTGATGCTTTCTTTGTTTTAGCTTGATTGTCGTTTTGAATAGACGTTTAAATATTCATTGATCGGCTAGTATGCTAAGCAAGGTAACCATGGAGTCAGTAGCCATTCTTTTAATGTTCATAGTCATACAGTGAACGCTAAAACCAAGTAGGAACTACTTCTTACTTGATTTTAGAGTTTACTGTATCTAGCTAGAATATCGCTTAAGCTATTTAACTACCTAAATTACCACTTCAGATAACATGTGTGAAGAATAACAAATGCGCCTCTCACAAAAGATGCCCCGATTCCAACCAAATCTAGTATCTAGATGATGAGAGGCTAGGAAGAAAAACCATTTAAATCAGCTGTCAAGTGCAAAAAGATTACCTGGCTCATGTATTGCCATGGAATGAATTCGCGACGGAGCGACTACAAGAAAACACGACACGAAAAACCTAGTTTTTTTTATCTTCTTTCCTACAGTGTTGTACCTAGGGTTTAAACTGAATGAAAGCTAGATCACAGGAGATTGTGCAGTCATGCTAACAAAAGAGTAGGTCTTAACTATCTGCCATGGTAACAAAGAGTCAATAAATATAATACAAGCACAAAGCACAAAGAAAACGACGGCATGAAGTAAAGGACTTAGACAAATCCTGTCCCAATTGAACAAAAATAAAAGTATTACAAATAAATATAATAATATTTGGGTACTTATGTCTTTTAAGAATAACAATTTAAAAACTGTTGGGCTCACAAACGATTGGCCTGAAAATAATAATACTAACTGTTTATGTACATCGATGTTAAAGCATCACAATACTTTCTCTCGAATCCTCTAGCAGAATCAAACCCTTTTTTGAGGAAAGGTGGTACTAGCGCCATCTAGCGCTACAAGTTTACATTAACACGCTCCTGTCACAAGAAGACAAAGGCGCCATCTATCTTGTACAGCTAAAAGGTAGACAGAATACGCACCGCAATGTTGCCAGCATAAATATTTTTCTGTCTGCCCTTGGAGAATGAGGGATTCTCTTTTTAAACTCTTCTCTAATCGCTGAATAGATGGCGCTGAACTTGGTACGTTACTGCAGGGAACAGAACGTCACATCATTTCACTTGGATGTAATGGTTATAATCGGAAGCTTAAGAGCCCTCTTACAGTCCACTAGCGCCGCCAATCGAAAAATGTCATAACTCGTAAATAGAATCAAAAATACAAAATGTGGTCTATTATTACTGTAGAAAAGGCAATAACGTAATTTTATAACACATTGTCACCACTTGAAATATAGCTGTTTAGCTAAATCGTGCATTTGTAACAAAAACGGCCGTTTATGTTTTGAATGCACGATTTAGCTAAACAGCTATATTTCAAGTGTTGATAAGGTGTTATAAAATTACGTTATTGCCTTTTCTACAGTAATAATAGACCACATTTTGTATTTTTGATTCTATTTACGAGTTATGACATTTTTTCGATTGGCGGCGCTAGTGGACTGTAAGAGGGCTCTTAACATGGCTCTTAAGCAAACGAGTCAGTCTACCGTGACGCAATGTTTTTTTTTCAATCGTTTTGGCTTTGGCACCTAGTAACGTAGTCAGTTTAACGCCATCTACAAAGTTCGATGTTTATAAACTATCTTTTTTTTAATACTCCAAAAGTAAAACTCTCATTCAGAGGAGAATTTCTGTCTCTTAAGATACAGGATACCCTAGTTTAAGAGACGTTCAATTTATTGTGCACAGATTTCTGAAGCATCTAAATGTTCAATGTTAGTGTTCTACCACAAATTCGAAATTATAAACTGTTCAATCTCTGTGTGTATTTTGGGAAATAAAGATATTTATTATTATTATTCTTTTCATACTTTTACGCAGCTCGGCGTTATGCCGGATTAATAGAATAGTACGGGCCGAAGCCAAGTACTACCCCAAGAGAGTGGTGATATAATGAGATGATGATCTAGTCAGATTGTGTGATGATGAGTGTCCATTAAACTGTGTCTGTGAGGGTTGAGTGTGTGAGGTGGTGATAATAGCCTCATTATCATTTTGTAAAAATTTTCGGACAATCCTGCAAGTATTAAGAATTGCAGCCTTCTGAAGGCTTTGATATGTGTATGGTGGTAAATCAAGTGATTTTAAAGATTGATGGAGCTGTTTAGGTATAACACCTGTTGTTGATAAAACTATTGGGACTATGGCGACATTTTTAAGACTCCACATTCGGGTGATTTCTAGTTTAAGGTCAATATATTTTGCGAGTTTTTCCGCTATTGTGTTTTGTAGGTTGTGCGTGTTTGGTACGGCGATGTCTATGATTAACGCGGTTTTGTTACATTTGTCTAATAAAGTGATGTCTGGTCTATTGTAGTGTATTGTTTTGTCGGTGAAGATACCTCGGTCGAAGTATAACTTGTGAGTGGCGTTTTCAAGAACTGTTTCAGGCTGGTATTTATAGTAGGGTACTGGAGGTGTGGAGATGAATTTATATTTTATTGCTAATTTTTGATGAATTATGTTCGCAATTTGATCATGCCTGTGCTTATAATCGGTCTGGACTATTGCTTTACACGCACCTGTGACGTGCTGAATGGTTTCCGAAGAACTATTGCATCGCCTACATATGTCTACTGTGTGAGGAACTCTCATAATGTGTTTCTGGTAATTCCGGGTTTCTATGACTTGGTCCTGAATTGCTATCATAAACCCTTCTGTCTCAGGGAACAGTTCTCCACGCCTAAACCATTCGTTCGACGCTAACTTGTCGACGTTAGGTAGATTAAGGTCGTGTCGGTGTCTCCCATGCAGTGACTTTTGGGTCCATTCAGCGATTTTTGTCTGTCGGTCAGTCTGTTGTTCATTACTTTGTGTTGTCCTGTCATACATGTTCAAAGGGGTAAGTTTCTTGTCATTATAAACTATTGCTTTGTGTAGGGTTGAAGTGGAGCTTTTATTGTCAAAGTATGTTCTCAATGTTGATATTTGTTTGTTGTGTAGGTTAGTGATATCTATGATTCCCCTTCCGCCATCGTTCCTTGGTAGTGTGAGTCTCTGTACACATGACCTCGGATGGTGTCTCCTATGTTTAGTGAGAGTGGTGTTTATAATTCTTTGCAAGTTTTTGAGGTCGGTCTTGTTCCATTTTATGATGCCAAAGGAATAGGTAAGAATGGGGATGGCATATGTATTAATAGCTTTAATAGTGTTTTTAGCGTTTATTTGAGTGTTAAATATTGTATTTAAATCTATGCCTAAATTGCTTGGTGAGTGTAGTTTTGATTTCTTTATGCAGAATCTGTTTAGCCTGTATATACCCTAGATATTTGTACGTCCCGGTTTCGTCTAATGAATCTATTGTCGCGCCTGTTTGCATTTGGTATGAATGTGTAAATGTTTTTCCTGCTTTTATTGAATTAATTTTACATTTATCAATCCCAAACTCCATAGCTATATCTTTTGAGAATTGTTCAGTTACATCAGCTAATTCATATAAGTCATCAGGGGACGATGCATACAATTTGATGTCGTCCATATACAGTAGATGGTTTACTTTACAATATTGTTGGTCAGTCGGTGTGTCAGTCATTGTATCACTAAATTGGAGTTGGTAACCAGGTAACAGTGCATTAAGTTTGTTTGAAAGAGGGTTTAATGCTAAACAGAACCATAGTGGGCTGAGTGAGTCTCCCTGGAATATTCCTCGCTGGATCTTAGGTAATGAGTTCTGTTTCGACTGTTCCTGTTGATATGTTCAGTTGTAATCGTGTCTTCCATTTTTCTACAATAGTACCTAAACAATTGATAAGTTGTGGGTGTATTTTATATATTTTTAAAACTTCGAGTAACCACGAGTGAGGTACTGAATCGTATGCTTTCCTATAGTCTATATACATAGTGTGTAAGTCTTTTTTGGTACGTTGAACATGTCTATGTATTACTGCATCTATTGTCAACTGTTATTTACATCCTTGGCTTAACTTTTTACACCCCTTCTGTTCTTCTGTTAATATTTTCTGTGTTTCAAGATGTTTATAAATTACGTGACTAATGCATGATGTCATTATTTTATATATGGTTTGCAGACAAGTAATTGGCCTATATTTTGCTGGGTTTGTTGGGTCGCTGGGGTCTTTCGGTAGCATATAAGTCTTACCCTCAGTGATATATGTGGGGATCGTTGCGGGGTCTTTAATGAAATTGTTAATATGGTTAAATATGTGTGGGTGTGTATGTGTAAATTTTTTGTACCAATAGTTGTGTATATAATCTGAACCAGGTGCTTTCCAATTATGTATTTTTGTTAGGACGTCGTGAAAAGTTGCTACTTCAATTTTATCAAAGATCATCGCTTCTGTGTTAGTATGAATGACCTGCTCTGTTTTAATCCATTCTGCTTCAGTGTTATGGCAGACAGGATTTTCCCAAATCCCAGCCCAAAATTGCTGTAACTCTTCTGTAGTTGGAAATGCTGTATGGGCATTGCTATTAGATGTTGTTTCATTTGTTGTTGATTTTCTTAGGGTTCGATAAAATTGTTTTTCGTTATTCCTAAACTGGTTATTTTGAGTTTTACGAAGCGTGCATTTAGTGTATCGATTTAGTCTACTTTTTACTACTGTTAGTTTCTGTTTTAGAGTATCTAGAAAATGTTCAAGTTGTGTGTTAGGTTGTTCGTGTAATGTATGTATTCTGTAGTCTTTTAAAATTATTTCAACTGCTTTGATTAGTTTTCTGCTTCTTACGCCTTGAATATACTGAGTTAATCTTCCAATTTTGGCCCTTAAAGATTCCATTTTGTTTTCTAACCTTTTTTGCCATTTAGGTTTGTGGGCTTGTTGAGGCCTACTACTACTGTCTACAGGAGGAGCGAGAGAAATTTTACTACCGTTGGCCTTTGCAGCGGTCCACGCAGCACAGTATATAACTGTCTGGAGATGATTAAAATTTGTTTCATTGGTAACTTGTTCTGGCAAAATTACTTTGTTTATGTAGCTAACTATATTCGCTAACTTTTTTGACGACTTTTGCTTGGGTATATAACTCCTTTCTGTAGGCTGGGTGTCTTTGAAATATTGTAGTGTTTGTGAGAATATTTCATCTATTTCAGGATTTCTAACTAGGTTTGTGTGTTGTATATTAAGGTGTATGGGGTGTTCTGGTCCCAAGTTATTATTACCGTCATCTATTTCTACTCCTATATTCTCTGTTTCTGAGTGTTCTATATTTTCAATATCTGTATTTAGTGTTTCTGTGTTTGTGTCTAAATGTAAGTTTCCTACGTCTGTATTTGACATTCTACTATCATGTTGCCTTTGAAAGGACTCAATTTCACACAGTTCATTTTCTACAATTGATTTTAATACCTGCAGCCGTGCTTCTGAAATCATGCTATTATTAACTATTACTCTTTTTTGGTCCGAAATGCGTTGTTCTGATAAGTGTGATAAATGGGGGTAACATTCTATGAATTTTTCTTTCAAATTTTTACGCCAGACTGTCATATCCGTCTCCATTTTTGTTACCCTAAAATAACATTTCATAAGTGTCTCGTTGAGTTCGTTAGACCATTTCATTCTACGTTTAGGTTCTGATTGTGAGTTTAGTTGTGAGTCTCTTTGAGATGAAGGATACTCGGGTGGTGAATATAATTCTAAGTCGTCGATAGGAATTCTTAAATGGTTGCTTACTTCAAGCCTAATTGTATTAAGTACGGTGGAAGATAGTAACTTCTTGGAAACTATTGCTCTTCTTTGATCTCCAATTCTTTGCTTGGAGATATTCATGTTTGGGAATTTATCTGTGAATCGATGATGTAATGATGTTAGATATGCTTTCGTGTCAGATTCTAAGTTTGTGATGATGAGGTAGTTACGCCAAATGAATTCATTCATTTCTTTACTCCATTTTTTTCGCGTAGTAGTTGAGACAGCAGCGGGTGAAGGATTATTGGCCACATTAGCCTCCGACACAACATCTACTGTCATTGGTGATAATATAGATGATGATCTTGATGAACGTGATGAGTATGAAGGTGGTGATGATGCAATTGATGAGAAGATGGACTTTGGTGATGACGATGAAGAAACCGGCGATGTTTCATCATCTGTAGCAGGCATACTTGCCTGAATATTTTTTTTTGTTTTTGACCTTGTTAACATATTGTTCCCACGAGTAGCTAGGGACTAACAAAGTCGGCCACAGCAGAGCCCTGCGTTCACTGTGGTAAGGGAAAATAAAACTGGAGGTTCCCTATTATCCAGAGTTGGCACACTAGCGACTAACCTCTCCCCTAGCCATGCAGCCCTTGGCGTGTGCGACCTTGGCTTGGATTGTATCTCTCTTAGTCTGGCCCCTCACCCTAGACCTATCTCGGCAAAGTAAACCTTACTGGGACAGACCTAGGGCTCATCAGAGCACGCAAGCCCCACCACGTCGTCAACGTAGAGATACAGCGGTGGGGTTATTATTATTATTATTGTTAATTTCGGAGAGAGCAAAGTAAAACCATTAATGTAAGAAACTCTTATTTTTATTAAAACTTATTTGTGTCCTTAGGAAAAACATAGAATTAGAGACGCGATTAAACCAGCATTACGTCTCGACGTCTCGCGAAAACAAAAACGAAAATCTGAACAACACAAAACGACGTCAAATAAAATTATTGCTTTTAAAAAAAAATAATAAAAATTAAATGCCCATGCGATTAAAACTAAAAATTAAAATCACAATGAAGTATTTTAAATGCAACTTTGAGAATTCTACATTATAAAATCATAGATTCAGTTTTACTTTTTCTAAAATCCCACAACAAAGGATCTTAATTACTTAATAATTAAAATTGAGGTAAAAATCATTTTTCTTGATTTATGGTCCCATTCTTAACTTAAACGCGAAATATTTCATAGATTAATACAATTGCCACTGTTGATTGACAATAATTATGATTTTATGTGTTGCCAGTTCTTTAAAAACTTGGCAATGTTTTGTCTTCAAATCCATTTCACATCTTGTTTTCTACAGAATCATAATTATTGCTGTCAAACAAAATTGTGTATAAATTAACCCACTATTCTAAATATTAACTTAATTTCTGCTTAAAAAGTAATGTCAAAGTCACACTTGGCTAAACTAAAATGGCAAATACACATGGCCACAATATAAGATCTCTCTTGATTAAAAAATTGTACTTTTTTGAGGTACACTTATACCTTAATTAACCACAATTAACTTTAACCTATAATATAAATAAGATTCAGATTATTTACACAAGAAATACGAATTTTTAATTACTTAGAAATATTTTGTGAACATACTTAATTTTCATAATGAGATAGTTTTTTAAGTTTTTTTTGTGAGGGAACTCACCTTTCTCATTAATGAGTATTTTTATTAAAAAAAAGGGTTGATTTCACCAATGGAACTGAACGGAATCATTTCCATTTTCAAGAACTGTCAGTGTCATCGTTGTTATGGATTATTGACACTGGCTGCTTTTGAAACTCGCATTCAATTTCTTTGGTGAAATCTCGCCTAGATCACATAATTACCAAGTTAAAATAATTTTGAGTATGAATATTGTCATGATTAAGTAGTGAATATTGATTTTACTCAACAAGTAGGGGGAACTCCTCTATATCTTCACACATTGAGTTGAAGTTGGCTGCCCATGCTTCTGCCTCCTTCTCCTGTAAATTAAGAATAATTAGTTAGTTATTATAAAACTAATTTATATGTCACCGTAAAATTGTAAAACCCATTAGATTGCAATTTATCTAGCGAGACTGTAAACTTTCGAAAGATTGTCAATCGAACATACTGCTTACAATATTACGCATTATTTTTCGGTAGTTTAATCTATCGATGTGAAACCGTAATATCGTGAAATGCATGCGACGGTAGTATCTGTGCCCCCATAATCGGGACTTGGGGCACCCCGACGTTAGGTTAGTCAGATTCCTTTAAAGCTGATGCTCCAAGGTAGCCCGGTTAATTCAAATTTTCTTACGTTTTTTGCAGTTTGCAGGGCAGTGCTAAGTTGTATGTTGATAAAAATATCGGTTGGTAAAGTATTTTGAGGTTAGGTTATAAATTAAAAAAAAAATCGCTGGACATTAACACAGCACCATCTGTTATAGTTCAGTTTTTTTTCAGGAATCAAATGGTGCATTATCTTTTCATGAGAGTGGTATCATGGGGCCAGGCGGTCCCTCCCCTCCCCCCTCCACACTGCTCAAAGACAGAAATGTAATAACATCATTCATATGCCCTTAGGCCACGTGCCACAAAAAAAAGAAAAACCTTTTTTTGTTGTTCTGAGGCCAGATACTAACCAATGCAAAAGACTGGCGAACACGAGATTGTTATGTTGTGCATTGATAGTATGTATTCAGCAAATCCTAACATGTGATTGCATGGGCAGAGGGCGCTTTTCGGTTTTCCGACCCAATCAATGAGTGGTTAGGAATAGGATGCGCCAATCAGCATGATCAATTTGATTCCTACTGAATTAACATCAGAAAGTATCTCTGATGTTAGTTCAGTAGGAATCAAATTCAAAGTACTCATGGGATTATTTTTTATAAGTGTAGTGATAAACCGTGAAAGTCTAAAACAGTGAACATCAGAGATGTATAGAAATTCAATGTTTTCTTGTTTATAAATATGACGGGCATAATGGCAACTATTTACCTCTTTTTTAGTCCTCTGTTTCTTGGGATTTTTCTTCTTAGTGACTTTCTTTTCTGGCACATTATGTATCTCGAAGGTGAGGTCACCCAAATCATCATAATCACTTGATTCATTTGGATCAGCCACAACAGGTTCTTGGGTGTCACTGTCTGATGTAGAACGTTGGCGGAATGTCACTTTCTTGGGTTTTCCATAGCTTTTACGTGTTGGCTGAAATGATTGAAGGAAAATGATTAGATTTAAGGACAAACATGGAAGAAATTTTCTATCTATGTACTTAATGAAAAAATATCTTTTACTGACGATAGATCTCTTCTCACACAATAATTTGATGATCTTCATTTCTGAATGGAAAATAGAACTCACAGGAATCAAGAGACACAAACAATAGCTCAGTTAAAGATGGATCATATGGAAATAGAACTATGGCTGCAAAAGCATTAGTAAGTAAACTTTAAAGTGAGGATTACCTTCAAATGGTGAACAACTTCAATATCCTCAAACAAATGTACAGACTGAGAATCATCATTGATATCTTGATCCTCAATATTTGTTGCATTATCATCTAAATTCTTTTCGGGGAATACTGGTGCATCAGCACCTGACTTCAACTCCTCATACACCTTATTAACTGCCTCAGAACTTGTAGCTATCTTAGTTTTAGCAGCAACTGGCAATATTGCTCTTGTTGGCCCATTAATTTCTTGAAGCACAGCTTTAGATCTTGGTCTTAATGATCTTCCTCTAATAGGATTATTTTTAACTTTGATTGGAGATATATTCTCATCCTGATTTTCGCTTTCATCAAAACCAAAAAATGTGAGGTCTTTATCTTTCTGCTTTCGAGGTGACTTTGCAGGTAAATTACAGATATTTTCGTCATTCTTACGTTTTCTAGTTTTTCTTTCTTCTTTAGAGTTCTCTTTGTCAGTGGAAGCATCATTAGCACTACTTAAGACCTCCTCAGAAGTATTATTACTCGGTGGAGCTGATTCATTCTTGGTTGCTTTCTTTGCTGATTTCTTATTTTTATTTGCCTCTACATTTACAACAACATTATCCAGATAAATAGCTTTAGATGGTGAAACAGACCTCCCTCTTTTCTTTTTAGCACTCTTCTCAGCCATTTCTTTAATAAATGATATTATACTAGTCTGTTTCAGATTAGGTGTATCAGCTACATCTGTGAACATTTCATTTGTTTCTGGCAACATGTTAGTGTAAACATGTTTCTTTTTCATAGAATCTTCTGGATTAATGAATGAAGTCTCAACTGCAGGTGTCATGTTAGGCTTTACATAAGTATTGTTAGGCCATTTTATGGGCAGGCTACCAAATTCTACTCTCCATGGGCTAGCCAAGGGGTGTCTTACAGACATATTCATACTACTGCTAGCAACAGGCACCTCATCAAAGAAACTTAGTTCCTGAATCAAATTGAGAGGGTCATCATTATGTACAGATCTTTCTGGAGTCTCTCTAACAGGTTCATGGATACTAGAAGTCCTTAAAACATTAGGCCTTGGTGAGTTTACAGGAGAATAATTGATATCATCATGGTGATCCATGCTTGGTTCTATATCTGCTGCTATATCTTCCACTCTTATTGAAGGATAGTTACATTCATGTACTGAGTTCTTGCCAGTGTCATTGAAAGCCATATTGTTTTCAATTGCAACATTTGTAGTTTGTACCGTATTTACATTATTAGCATTATTGCTTTGTACAACATTCTCTTCTACTTCTTCACTGATTTCTGTTATTTGTGTTAGCTTTGCAGTTTCTCCAGTTCTGCTAGGTTTGACAGCATTCTTTAATGCTGCCAATGCTTTTGATATATTCTGATCATAACTGCTTTTATACACAGTCTTTTTAGGCTTAGCAGCTGGAGCAGAAGTAGGTTTCTTTGTTACAGTTCTTTTACGTTTCTTTTTCTGAGGTTTAGGTTCTTCATCAGGGTCAAAAGTGAACTCATAGACGTCTTGCTCATTCTTGTCACTTTCCTGAAAGGTTTTCTTGCTTCCTAGTAATTTGAATGACAGATTATTTTCTGACTTTTTATTGGTAGACTGTTTTGGGCTTACTTTTTTCGTTGTTGATTGTGTTTTGTTACCAAATGATGAAAATCTGCTCATTGGTGTCAGAAATTTTCTAATAGGTGATTGTGTTTTCTTCACTGGGGAAGGTTTGCTATTTGGTGATTGTGTATTCTTCAACAGGGAGGGTTTCTTGGTTGGTGATTGTGGTTTCTTCAATGGGGACAGTTTCTTGGTTGGTGGTTGAGTTTTGGTTGTTTTCTTCCTACTTGTTCTACCTTTAGCATTATTGTTACTATCAGGACTACTTTTATCAGATGAGTTATCACTTGATTCTTTTTGTAGGGCATTGATTTTGGCTAATCTAGTTGGCCTTGCTGTTACCTGTCGTTTTTCTTGTTCCTTACCTACATTTCTGCTTACATTTTCTTTGTCATTTAGTTCTACAGGCTTAGTTTTACTTTGTTGTATAGGAGTGCTGGCATTTGCAGGTTGTATAGGTATGTATTTATTAGGGCTAATGGAATGATCTTCAAATCGTGATGGTAAGCGGCAAATCCTCCTGGGACGGCTCGCAAGTAAACTACTGTCAGCTTTAGCTGGTGTTTTGAATGGGGATGGTTCTGACTTATCAGCTGTTTTTGATAAGGTTTCTTTCTTTGCTGGTGTATTGTCAGTTTCGGGGATAGCTGGAGAACTGTGTAGAGTCACATTTGGACTGTCTTTACTGTTGGTCAAATTATTCAAAATAGTATTTTCAATAAACCGATTTGGTAATCGCCTGTCTCGACGCGTCCGCACTTCATTTGCAGGTTCCGCATTTTCTTTCAATTTCACCGTTCGTTTCTGTTTAGTTTCAACAGTTTGTTTCTGTTCTCCATTCTTGTTTGAACCTGTCTTTGAAGTTTTAGAAACTGTTTTCTTAGTTTTCGTTGGGATTTCTAACGACGCGTCATCTGATGCGGAGTTTGTTTTATCCGCTAAAGCTTTTCGCGGTGCTTTTGTAGTATTCTTAGCTGGTTTTAATTTGTTTACGGTCACATCAATGTTTTCCTTCAGAGCTTTGGAAGCCCGCGTTCTAATTCGCGGGGGCATGACGCTTTGTAAAAACAAAAATTCAACATGAATATACGAAACTGAAACACGTTTGCAAGAACTTGTTAGTCACCAATTTTGTTTAAAACCACACTTTTCATTAAAAATCACACTCATTAACCAAAAAAATATACAAAACGTAAAATAAGTCTCGTATTGTGTGGAACTTTCTTTTCGTTTTCGCTCGTTTTTTTGACAGGTTTGTTCTGACAATTTGTTGTCATAGACAATAAATAGTCCCTACTTTTTCTTTACATTTATGGTTTTGACCTAGAAGAATATACTCAAGAGTTGGCACAGACTTGGTTGAATTAGTCGAGTAAAAGGCTCTAGACTTGGCCGACAACAAATCTTCAAACAATGAGAGAATAGTAGAATGAGAGGTTTTCTTTTTGAGAATAAAAAAAAATACTTTCCATGAACTCGATAGATGGCGTTGATCTAACTACGTTACCATGTGCCAAAGCCAATACGCTTGAAAAAACACATGTCACAGATACTCGTCGACTGACACCATCGGTTTCGTTTGCGCTTCCGAATATAAAAATTAGGTCCAAGTGAAATTATGTAAAGTTCTGTTCCTTGTAGTAACGTACCAAGATCAGCACCATCTATGCAGCGACTAGGGAAACGTTGAAAAGAAAATCACTTTTTTGTACTGCTTTTTGCTGGAAGTGAGGTAAAGACATACAGTACACTTCGGGAGTGTGCTAATCACACAGAGAGGCATTTCCTATTGCTACAAATGCACATGAAGCACAACATAATCATCTTCTTTCGGTCCATGCTACGTGGAGGTAACGCAACACGTTTTTGAAGTTATGACTTCTTATGGGAGGGTGACTCAATTCGGAACGGTAACGAATGAGTTCAAGAATACAGTGCTTCCTGAATGACTGGCTGATGGAACTTATTGGATTGAAATTCATCCCCTAACAACATTAAAAAGGGGTAGAAACCTTTTTTTTTAGGTCCATGGTAGAAAGTTATTTTGAGGTCCATGGTAGAAAGTTATTTTGGCGGTGATTCGCTTCGAAATTGATATAAATACTTTTTAGTGCTTTTTTATTATGACGCATCAAAATCAAAATCAAAATATTTATTTCACATAGGCCTGGATGGGCACTTATAAAACGTCGAAAAAGGTGCACGGTTCGCGTTGGTCGATTCCATGGAGAAGAACCGGCAAGAAACTCCATGGTTACTCTTTTCAAATCATTTGGTATTACAATATTATTATGTTTCATTACAGCATTAGTACTAAAGTATGAGGGGACAGCGTAGGCCCGACAATAGGTCGTTGCTTGCTATACAAAAAATGTAAAATAAAAGGAATATTTAACAAAAGTTAAACAGCATCCGGGAATCTAAAAGGCCTTCAATGTTCACTCATTCACAAATAATAGGTAAAATAATGTTTAGTCTGTCCTTTTATTCACTAAAGGTTGACCACTTTTTTTTTTTTTTTAAGGATGGGAAATCATCAAATGACCCCCCCCCCACTTTGGGCGGAGCGGGAGGGAGTGTCAGACTCTTACTGACTAAAAACCATCCATGTTCCTTCCTCGCCGTTTACGTTCCGGGGCCGCGGTTTCTCTTTCGAACAGGCCCGCAACCCCGGCAGGAAATTAAACAGTTCAACTTAGATTACTTAAGTTATCACTTCTGTCGAGCGTCCCGAGGCGCACACGTTTTTTTCCTTTTATTTCTATCAGCCGTCACGCGTTTGTTCCTTTTTTTCACATAATATCTCACACATGTAATACTTACCCCACGGCGGCACGGCAGACACCGAGATGCTATAGAGTTGCGTGCATGCGCTCTCGATCGCAGCGCTCTCTGAACGCACACCAAAAAGCCCTTTTCAGGGCTAACAAATCTATCATGAATAAAATATCATTTCCTTTGTCTTCCTGTGCCTTGAAATATTGCATGTTCTTTATTCGTTTCTTGTGTACAAGTGTGTATTTCTTGTATGTGCACGAACAGAAATGTAGAAGTTAGATTGAAATCAAAAAAATTGCGAAAGAAAGATACCTCACCTTCCGCAAAAAGTGACAGAGAACTTGTTAGCTGTAGCTCTTTGCTTCATCCATAACGATAATAATTATGTGCTATTCTATAAGGGCTTATTACATTACACAATTTGCAGGGCCCGACGTGCAGGGCACGATCGGCAGGGAAGTAGGGACCACTCACCCGATTTCTTTTAAACTTCCCTTTCCCTGCAGGCAGGGCCCGATAAATCGTGTAGTGTAATAAGCGCTATTATAAGCCTGCAAAAAGTCTTCAAAAGGAAGTTCGCGCTTAGAAAAAAAAACGGTTTTTGGTAGGTGTAGTCATGGTCAAATAAAACATATAATAATGTACCATGGGTGTAGTATTTTTGTGTGTGGTAATCCTAAATTTGAAAATGTCGTTGATTCCGAACCGTTGTATTTTTAAAACGTTTACTGTCGTGATTTGTGCTGTTTAGAAGTAAAAACATAACTAGAATCAAATTTAAAACCGTTCTGTGTCTTGATATTGGTTTTCTAGTGTTTGCCTTTGTTTAATATTACGGTAAGTCATATATTTGTCGTATATTTTACGGTTTTCGTTTTATCCTTCTCAAACAGCTTTGCATCTGTTGTTATAACATCTAAAGAATAATATGTTTGTAAGCCCAATTCGCACTTTCCAATAAAATTATAATCCTTTTTGGCACATATTATTTAAGAATAAATCAAACCTCCTTACAGAAATTAACACCAATGTCAGGCCTGACGAAAAAGGAAAACACGAACTGGACTTAAAAAAAAATCCTGACAACTGACAGATCCCTGGTCATCCAGAAAGGAAGAAAACGGAGGATATGCGATATTTTTTGTTGATATAGGAGAGGAGAGGTGCTTTTATTGTAAAAAAATATATCAAAATGGTAGAGGCTGATAAGCAAGCTACTATTGACACAGTGCAAGTTGCACTTCGGATTAGGCCGTTGATGCAACTAGAGACAGATAGAGGATGTGAGGAGTGCATTGATGTGGTGGCTGGTCAGCCCCAAGTCCAGATAAAAGACTTGGCGTTTACATACAATCATGTGTTCCCGCAGCACATAACTCAGCAAGAGTTTTATGATACTGCAGTGAAGAGTCTCATTGGGAGACTTTTTCAAGGTAAGAACTGGAAGTTGTTTAAGTTAATGGAGCCAAAGACATTGTGTAGGTAAAAGGGGAATAGAGAAAAAGAACTCATGCTTTCTAAAACTTTAAATATAACTTGCTAAATAAATAAATTATTTCTTAGTCATAGTTACTTCAACAAAATCTAAAGATACTTTGACCCAACTCTGGGTTAAGCTCGCCTTTGTACATAAGCTATATTATTGCAATTAATATGTATATTTGTTGTTTTATTGTGTGCAATATAGAATAAGAATAAGGAATACTTTTGTGCTTACTCATATAATTTAGAAAAATAATTGGTTTGTCTGCTGTGGAATATAATTATGAAAACTTTAGTTTTTTTTTGTTGATTCCTAAAATGTTTGTCAAGTAGATATTCTAAAGATCAATTAACCTGTGATTGATCTTTAGAATATTTTAATAAATAGCTGATATAGAAATGATCTTTTTGCCAGGATACAATGTAACAATACTAGCTTATGGCCAGACAGGATCTGGCAAGACTTACACAATGGGGACCAACTATTCTGGATCTGATGGTGACTCTACTAAACTGGGTTTGTATTTGTCTTCAATATTTTTTGTGACTTCTTTTTCTCTCTCTATCTCAATGGAAACAGGGGTGTTATCAGTTTGTTGTCTTACTGTACTTACTAGCTTTTGTGTGCAACCTTATCTGTAGGTCTAGAGAAGACACATTGTTTCAGCTAATCAGGAGAAAAAAATACTAAATAATGAAATCTGTCTCTATCTAATATGAAGAACTTTGAAATACAATATGTTATTCATCATCATCATCATCCACTACCCAAACTTATCCACTGCTGGGTATAGGCCTCTCTTTTCTTGTGCCAATATCCATGGTCCCGTGCCAGCCTCATCCAGGTTATTCCTCCAATGGCAACTATGTAGTCTGCCCATCTCGCTGCCGGACAACCCACATTCCTTTTTCTAGTTCTTGGTTGGTATTCGGTGACAGCATTGGTCCACCTGTCATCATTGCACCTTGCTAGGTGCCCTGCCCAACTCCACTTGAGTTCCTTAACACAATTTCCAATACTCATCATCATCATCTCACCCGAAAGACGTCCACTGCTGGACATAGGCCTCCCCCAAGTGTCGCCACATTGACCCCGGTCCCTTGCTACTCGCATCCACCGGATTCCCCCAACCTTCACCAGGTCATCGGTCCACCTAGTGGGAGGTCTTCCAACGCATTGTCTGCCGGTTCGCGGTCGCCACTCCAGAACTTTTCGGCCCCATCGGCCATCCGTTCTGCGAGCAATGTGCCCTGCCCACTGCCACTTAAGTTTAGCAATTCTTCCGGCTACGTCGGTGACCTTGGTTCTCTTGCGGATGTCTTCATTTCTGATTCGATCACGCAAGGAAACTCCGAGCAATTCCAATCCAATACTGAAAACTATTAATGCCATTACCTAAGTATAATAATGCAGGTTATGACTCCCCAAAGATGATAGTCTTGGTTTACATGGTGTAAAATAGCATTGTCCTATGTGAAGAAAGAATGAGATAATACAGTTGCAAGGAAGCAAGCTATAAAAAAAGTAGTAAGACTGGCTGAAGACTTCTCCCCCACCCAGATTTAACAATTTCACAACTCAAAATCATAGTCATTTATTCAAATTAGGCTTCTTATTTACTCCTAATAAAAGTTTTTTTTGAATGTCCAAACACCCACCTGCCATTCCTAGTGTTTATTACAACTATTTATTTTATCATTTTTTTTTAATTTAATCTTCATATTTATTTCCAGGTGTAATACCCCAGGCCGTGGCAGACATATTTGACTACATAGACAATCACGAGGACAAGTTCATCTTTAAAGTGAATGTTTCGTTCATGGAGCTGTATCAGGAGCAGTGCTATGACCTGCTGTCAGGAAAAGAGAGGGGACACAGTATTATTGAGATTAGGGAGGATATCAATAAAGGAGTTATTTTACCTGGTAAGAATTTTTTTTTATTGTTGTGTGCTGAACTTTTCTAGCTAGTATTCTATTAGACTACTCATCTGACTGGAACTGTGGCTGAAAAATAAATATACTGCAGATCTCGAACTGCCTGGATAACAAGTATTCTATGTGTAAAATCAGGTTATAAACTGTCTGCGTGCAAAATTTCATACAAATCTGTTCAGTAGTTTTTGTGTGAAAGAGTAACTAACATCCATACTCACAAAGTTTCACATTTATAATATTACTCTAAGGCTAACACTTAAGATTAGTAGGATTGTACTGTTTCCTGTTGCTGAATTATCATTTCCTGAAATAAACATAATGTTTAAGTATTTTTTCATGTTGCTCAAAAATAAACTCTCATAAATTTTTTTTTTCATCATTTTTCCAGGCATAACTGAGCTACCAGTAACTTCAACAATGGAGACCATGATGGTCCTGGAGCGAGGTTCTTCAGGCCGAGTGACAGGTTCCACAGCCATGAACCAGGCCTCCAGTCGTAGCCACGCCGTCTTCACCATCGTTATCTTTAAGGAGAGCCGCACTGATAAGTGAGTTTTATTGTTAAAACAATCTACATTAATCTAACAGCCAATGTCCAAGTGCATATCCATTGAAAATTTATAGATATCAATTAGATGATGGCATCTGCTGGTTATGGAGCTCTCTCCTGTTTCATCATTTCAGCCGAAAGACCACTGCTATGTCCATCTGTGGACATCTTTTGGTTTTCCCCAAGTGTCACCATTGACGGGTCCCGGTCCAGAAAACAATGCATTTCACGCGAAATCCTATGCACCGCAATCTCACTCTGGCTGTACCTCCATGTTATTTTGATTATGATCTTTATTATTAGGTAACAACCATTATTATTACGTTTCCCATGTCCAAATTTGTTTTCTCTCAATAAAAACAACAAATTATTCCTTCCACAGAAACATAGCAACAACATCAAAGTTCCATCTGGTTGACTTAGCTGGATCCGAACGTATAAAGAAGACGAAGGCGAGCGGTGAGCGTCTGAGGGAAGGCGTCAAGATCAACCAGGGGCTCCTGGCGCTCGGCAATGTGATCTCAGCGTTAGGAGACGGAACAAATAGGAGCTTTATCAGTTATCGAGATAGCAAGCTTACGAGGCTGTTGCAAGGTAAGATAGATTAGTCTTAAAACCCTATGTTTTTGTCGCGCTAATTCCGATACTCGTGTACAATCCGCATAGGGGAATAAATGTTTCTGTCATAAGAAACAACATAGCACAAATAACATCACACCGGTAATCCCCAAAGGGTTAGCAAAGGTGGACCTATATGTATTACACCCACATTTCGACAGTTATGTTCTATAGTCTCATGTGACGTGGGACAAGCCTGTTGCCGTCAATCGGGCACAATTTCATACTCTGTGACTGCTGAAAAGTTTGTAATGGAAAACCCAATAACAACACATGGCCAGACCTGGCATTTGAACCCAGGACCTCATGCTCGGCACTCATGCTTGCGACCAATATACCAACGACGACAAATAAATACCACAATAAGCAATTATTGCCTTTTAATTCGAATAAGATGGCCTTTTTACCTTTATTGCGATGCTTTGCCCGCGTACAAATCCTTCCTCGAGAACCGCCCTAACCATTGGTGAAAACAACATGAAATCGTATCGTACAAACGTGCTGGTGTCCGCAACTCTACGTCAAAGCGCGTATTTTGCGTATGGGCTATAATCTACCACGCGGGCCCAGCGCAGTTTGGTCTTCGATTTTTTGGTTCTAGGACATGCCTCACGATGTTTTCCTTCACCGTTTTGAGAGCAGTGGTGATGAAATAAATTACACAAAGTAAAGCGCCTGCCTGGGTTCGAACCGTGTTCGTCGGGGCCGCTACCACTGGGCCACCGCTGCTCTCAACATCATGAAAATGGTGCTGCAGTTTTTGAGTTTATCGCGAACAGGCAGACAGACGCGGTGTAGGACTTTGTTTTTTAAGTAGTGATAGTGATATTGGTCACTGCTGAACTAACAATCAATCATCATCTACTTCCAGACAGTTTGGGCGGTAACTCACTCACTTTAATGGTGGCTTGTGTAAGCCCGGCTGACTACAACTTAGACGAGACGGTCTCTACGCTGCGATACGCTGATCGAGCGCGTAGGATACGCAACAAGCCTATCATAAACCAGGATGCTAAGGCCGCGGAGATTGTTAGGTAAGTCAATATTATTTTAGCATAATTTGGTGTTGGAGTTCAATTTGAAACTAGTAGGAGCTACCACTAAACCAAACTCAGGAAGGAAGGCATCACTAAAGCTAATGGCGTCTACCGCATTAAATCAAATAAACTTTATTTTTGACTAGCTTCCGCGGCTTTGCCAGGATAAAAAGAATCCTATGTGTTAGGGCCGAAACACATAACCGCGTTGCGACACCGCAACGCTAAAATCGGCAGTCTGCGGCAGCTCCGATTTTAGCGGCGCGGCGCCGCACCGTGGCGCAAATTCCACCGTTATGACGTCATACTTGGTGACGATGATTCAGTTTGTTTCTATCACTCTTGATAACCCGCTTAATAGCTCTTCATATGATGATAACATTGAAGGCCTTTTAGATTCCCGGATGCTGTTTAACTTTTGTTAAATATTCCTTTTGTTTTACATTTTTTGTATAGCAAGCAACGACCTATTGTTGGGCCTACGCGGTCCCCCCATACTTTAGTACTAGTGCTGTAATGAAACATAATAATATTGTAATACCAAATGATTTGAAAAGAGTAACCATAGAGTTTCTTGCCGGTTCTTCTCCATGGAATCGACCAACGCGAACCGTGCACCTTTTTCGACGTTTTATAAGTGCCCATCCAGGCCTATGTGAAATAAAATATTTTGATTTTGATACACTCATTCTAAGTAGGCGAAAAAAACTGTTTTTCTTTAAGAGGCCTGCGGAGCATGCGTATTTCATACAAATGTAATACCAAAATAATTAGTAAATCATACATATTTTTAGGGTGTGTATATATATTTTTATTTTAGCGTTGCGGCGCCGCAACGCGGTTATGTGTTTCGGCACTTATCCAAGTTATAAAATATTTGTGTGCCAAATGAGAGCAGCGCCAGCGGTGGCTCAGTGGTAGCGGCACCGCCTTACCAACAGTAAGTCGTGGGTTCGAACTCAGGCAGGGGTATTACTTTGTGCAGTTTATTTCGTCACCACTGCTCTCCAAACGGTGAAGCAAAACATTGTGAGGAAACCGGCATGTCCTAGAACCAAAAAACTCGAAGACATGTGATGTCTGCACTCCACCTGCGTGGTGGATTATAACCCATTGCTTCTCATAGAGTGGAGGCCTGTGTCCTATCAGTGGGAACATTAATAGGCTGATAATGATGAGAGTAACAAACATCCATCAATCTATCCATTAATTCACAAACTTTGGCATTTAAAATTTTAGTAGGAAGTAGGACTACAGTTCATAATTGCATTACTCAACTGATTTATAATACATCAAGTATTTTATAACTCATTCACCAACAAAACTTTAATTTCCTGTCTAGGTTGAACAACTTAGTAAATGAACTAAGGCTACAACTCATAGGAAAACTCCCAACCGCTTCTGAACAAAACAATGAACAACTCCAAGAAGACTTAGAACGAGAAAGAGGTCGATATGCGGAATTATTGAAGAAACACAAACAAGTTACTGAACATTTGAGCAACATGCTGATAGAAAACACGAATCTATGTGAAAAAGCTTTACTCGCTGAAGCAGCCAAAGACAAGATAGAGCGTAAGCTAAACGAGTTGACAGAACAATGCAACCAAACCATAGAGAATTTGAATACCACAGACAAAGATGATGAGCATCAAAAGACGACAGTTGTGGACTATTTGAAAGAAATTAAAATTCGTTTGGAGGATCTACAGTCTGTTAACTTGAAGAGTAATGAGGAGTTGATTGACCATGAGATTAAGTTGTCGTTTGTTAATGATGGTGACCATGAGAAGGGTGATGATGAGATGCCCATGAATGAGGACCAGGCTGTGTTGGAAGAGGAGAAGAGAGCTATGGGACAGGTAAGAAAGAAGATACATCTTTATCATATTTTGTGGTTCATATGAAAATCTTCTATTCTTAACTATAAATATTGTAGAGGGCGACTCCTTGAGTTCTACATAATGTATTAACTGTTAGTGTAGAAGACACAATCGTTAAACAATTGCATCAGACCGATTCGGTCGGGGTCCACAGATGGAGGGTAAACTTAAGGTCTGAGCCCAGTCACACGACTTCGCTCCCACCCGGCTAAAAGAATATCATTCAAAAATGGGCTTTCATTATTCATGTTTAAGTTATAATTTACATTGGCAACATACATGAGCACACAGCACGCTGTAAGCGGGCTTACCGCCGTCAATGCCAATGTAAAGTATATCTAAAGAGGAATACATAAAGCCCATATTTGATTTGTATTATTTTTGTTGGGTTGGAGCAGAGTCGTTTATGTGGGCCAAAAGCTTAACTCCACAATGCTTCAAAAACTGTAAATCTGTGTGACTGTATTATTTACACAAGTCTGAATTTTAACTACTTTCAAGGGAACATTACAGTAGGGGTTAATTTCCATAGTGCAGGAGGTCGCTCCATAGTTTGATTTCTCAAAAAACAATAATTACTACTTTAAACTTATCTTCTCCAATCTCCTAATCACCAGGTGGCCCTAAACCAAGAGCTTCAAGAACTGAACCGCGCGATGGCGATCAAGGCGTCCGTAGTGCAGGCGATACTAGCCAACAACAAGGATATGTTGGACAGCCACAAGAATCTACGAGACAACGAGGAGAAGATAGCGCATCTAGAGAAGGAGAGAGATGAGTTGTTACAGCAATTGAAGCAGACTAAGGTGAGAATTTGACTGCAAATGGCCAATGGCAGTAATTTTGGTGGTGGTGGCTACCGGTCACCGTAGATGCGGGCCTGTGGACGGTTGGCTATGGGCTAGCTAGCCGTCCGTCCATCTAACGACGACGACAGGCCGTGTCGACGGCGCGTTCGTGTTCCACGCGCGCCTCAAAGAGATGTCAGCATAAGGGGAGGGGCCCGCAAGAGCCGAAGCCTGCCGGGGTTGCGGGCCTGTTCGAAAGAGATACCGCGGCCCCGGAACATAAAGGGCGAGGAAGGAACATGGATGGGTTTTAGTCAGTAAGAGTCTGACACTCCCTCCTGCTCCGACCAGAGTGGGAGAAGTCATTTGATGATTTCCCAAAGGGCCATTAACTGGGTTGTTCAGGTTAGATATGCAGTCACTCCATGTAAAATACTGGTATTCTGCTTCATCTGGTTTGGAAGTTAACCCCAACATAACTGGGAAAAGGCTAGGCTGATATTCTGTCCAGGTTCTCATTTGTTGTGTACTTCGAGCCACGATTCTCTTTATATCAACTGTTCGACCTTGGCGGAGTTTTGATCATCAGAAAAATAACAAATCTGGTTTTTTTCTCCTTAGACCAAAGACCCGTCGCACGAGGAGCGTCGCACGAAGGTGTCAAGCCTAGAACACGAGATCTCAGACCTCAAGAAGACGTGTCAGCAACAGGCACACATCATCAGGACCAAGGAGAAGAACGAAGCCAAGATCGCGTCGCTCAACGCTGAGTTACAGGCCATGAAGGCTACTAAGGTATGTTACGTGATATTATTTAGTCCTCATGTAAATACATCATCATCATCAGCCTTTAATGTTCCCACTGCTGGGACAGGCCTCTTCTCTATGAATCGGGAATGGGCTATAATCCACCACGCGGGCCCAGTGCGGATTGGTAGATGTCACATGTCTTCGAATTTTTGGTTCTAAGACATGCCGGTTTCCTCACAATGTTTTCCTTCACCGTTTTGAGAGCAGTGGTGATGGTATAAATTACACTAAGTAATGCGCCTGTCTGGGTTCGAACCCACGACTTACTGCTCGGAAGTCGGGACCGCCACCACTGGGCTCTCGCTGTAAATACATAATTAAGCCTAATGTAAATACATAAGCCTAATGTTTTATGTTCAGGGATCTAGGAAGTAAAGGGTGTAAAAAACCTTTTGAGGAAGCCGAAAGGCACTCCTTCTCCCGTCATTGCAATCATTTTTCTGTTCTATATGTACACCAAACCTGGGAACCTTCTAGTTATGCAGATATTGGGGTCAAAGTTCCAACTTTTTGACACTTGTTTTTTTTATATAAAGAGTGTAAAATACGTCTTCACGAAACCGAATGGCACATGTTCTCCCCATCATTGCGATAATTTTTTTTGATCTACACCATACCTGAGAACCTTCTACTTACGGAGATATGGAGGGTCAAAGTTACAACTTTATGACAAGGTTTTTTATTAAATACAATTTTTATTTGTAAGATTTTGACAATGTTTTAAGTGCGTTACATTGAGTTCTACCACAAAACATGATTTATAACCTCAAAAAAAAAGTTGTTCCCACCAATAATTTTTACGTAAAGTTACTTAGTTTGATGTACAAAATGCTTGGTTAACGGCTTTGTGATGAGGTGGTTTACACCCTGTATACAATTTTTTTATGTAAAATTCTTTAAACACCTCCACGACCCCTGTACTATCCAATTCATCCATCAGCACAATGTTTTGAGTGTTACATAACCCAATAAAAACTTGTTTCGCACCATTATTTGTTGCGTAAAGTTGCTTAGTTTGATGTACAGAATGCTTGGTAAACGGCATTGTGATGACCCAATCAAGGTTGCACCCTGTATGTTGTTTACGGACTTCCGACTAGATAATTTCTATATTAACATCTGACACAGCAAGTTAGTAAAAGAGGTTGCTTAACACCAATTAATAGGAATCAGGGTCATGCCGTGACGGTTTTAAGGCTGTAACAATCTCTTTTCAGATGGGTTTCCATTGGCATATAAATAAGTGTTTCTTATCATAAAGAGCTGTCGCTATTCTCTTTGCTTTCATGCAGTTCGTAACCAACTAACCATTCCTCGGTTATCAAAAGTCAAATTGTTGTAGCACAGCTATTTGATGACTTGTTAGAGATGTCACCGTAAAATGGTCAAATACGTTATATTGTAATATCTCTAGCGATATTGTAAAATCTCCAAATATTGTCAAATGAACATACTGCTTACAACAAAATGCATTATTTTTCGTGATATGCATGCGATGGTAGTCAACTTACGCGGTGTGGAGGGAAGGAGGGGTCCCCCTTGCCCAGTGGTGCAACTCTCATGAAAAGATAATGTACCATTCCTGAGAAATACCGATTATTATAACCTAACCTTAAAACACTTTATATACCCCTAAAAAGCGTAGTCGACGGAGCCCCGCTTAGCGGGGACCCTATTTTCGAGTGCAGGGTTTAAAGGAACCTAACTAACCTAACGAGGGGGTGCCCCAAGTCCCGATTATGGGGGCAGAGATACTTCCGTATGTTCAGTTGACAATAATTCGAGAGTTAGAGAGAAACACGTTATATTGTAATATAACGTGTTTGACAATTTTACGGTGACAGAGATAAGGTCTAACAACCACGTTTTCACAAATCCCGTACTACCCCAGGTGAAAATAATAAAACAAATGCGCGAAGAGAGCGAGAAGTTCCGCAAGTGGAAGGCGGACAACGAACGCGCCATGCTGCGTCTGCGCAACGAGGATCGCAAGCGTGCCACCGCCATGGCCAAGATGGAGAACCTTCACGCCAAGCAACAGAACGTTCTCAAGCGCAAGATGGAGGAGGCCGTCGCGGTTAATAAGAGACTCAAGGTTAGCCACTCACCACCATTATCCAGCTGTTTTTTTTTTTTTCATTTTTTAGGGTTCCATATCCAAAGGGTAACCAACGCTTAGTAATTGGGTCCCTATTACTGAGCTAGCTTCCATAGTCCGTTCTTCCGTTCCACTGTCTGTCAGCGGGCCGTAGCTCATGCTAACAGTGGAATTTTTCACAGAATACGTATTTCTGTTGCCGCTATAACAACAAATAACAGAAATAGGTTAAAGGGAGCCCTATGGGTATGGTATAGAAACCCATGCACGAGTCCGACTCTCATTTGGTCGGTTTTTAATTTATCGTCTATGTGGGTGCTCCTTGGAATTAAATTTAAAAAAAAAATAAAAAATATCGCTGGACGTTAACACACAGCGTCACCTAGTGCCACACTAAGCAAAGCTTGTGTCGTGGACACTAAATAGTTGATATACTACATAATTATATACTTTTTTGTAGATTCTTGATGGTAAAAACACATTCTAAATGATCAAACTTTACTTTAAACAAACTTGCCCTGCTGCTGCATTACCTTTATTGTGGCACGGGAGCTCGCATTCCTTATCTGTTGTGATTGTTTGCGACCGCAGTATTTATTTCTTTTGCGGGTGGATGGAAAACAATTTTAAGCTTTGTGTTATAATATATTTGCCTATTTTCGAAATTTTATTTAAGTATCTAATATGTTAGTTGTTATTGTTAAGTTTAATGAAAAACATTACCTAGGTGTCTACTTAGTTTGGATGTCAAAGTTTATATAATACTTTAATTATGTTACAAAAATGTTCTCAAGTAAGTGAAATACCTGTAATTTCTTATTGAGAAATAAATTTCTTTAACCATAACACTGCATGACTTGGGAATCGAGACCAAGATGATATGCTTAGCATTCACGCGTGTGACCTGCTTCCTTGGTCTTGTGCTAGTCCAACGAGGCAGTTAAGTTGAATGCTCCACGGTGGCCCGCGAAATTCAATGTTTCTTATGTTTTTTTTGCAATATACAGGCAGGTCTCTACTCGATTGAATGACTTCATGAAATATTCAATCAATCGAGTTACATGTACTTGCGCGGGTTGTATGGATGATTTTGATGATTATAATTCCGTAACTACATACGTCTTAGAGTTGCGAAACATGTTTTCATCAACATACAACCTAGCCTAGCCTGTAAATTGCAAAACGTAAGAAAAAATTAAATTTCGCGACGAGTTAAAAAAGACGTTTGGGGGTGATGTCGGAGATAAAATGAGACGAAGATTATGTACAGAGAATGTAATGTGAATAAAAGGAAATACAGAGCAAAATATATTATTATGTACACGCGAGTCTAGTGCGGTCGCGCGGAGTGACGACGGGCGTCGTCGTAGGCGTTTGGCGGTGCTCTGGCGCGGGCGCCGGTCGACTGGCCGTCGCTGCGCTTCCTCTCGCCCCCGCGCCGCGGTGTTCCCCCTGCGGCGCCTGGGCAGCTTAGAGTGTAGTGATGTGCGTCGCTCACGCTAGGGAAGTGACGCTACAGACGCTTTTGGTCGGTCACCTAATGTGAAATATCTATTACATACATACAAACACATTACATACCTGTAATTTGTATGATGTACATAATAAAGAGATCTATCAATACTTTACAGGAAGCCCTAGAACGCCAGAAGTCGTCGCAAATGAAGCGCAGCGCTAAAGGAAACGTAAAAGCCGGCGCCGTACAGCAGTACATCGAACAGGAGCTAGAAGTACACCTCAGTATTGTGGAGGCGGAGAAGTCGCTTGAGGAGTTGATGGAGTATAGGTAAGATGAGATTCATGTAGATTGAGATTATTGCGAGGGTGAGTTGCGACTTTCGGCAGTATTTGTAAGTTAGTTGTTCCGAAGCCAAAAACCGTACATTCGGCTCGTGCCGATCGACATCGTCGGAGATCTTCGAACACTACGTAAGTCAAAAATAGCAACTTTACAGGAGAGAGAAAAAACTGCGAAATTATACCTTCATAACAAGCAAATTTAATAAGTTCATAAAAAAAAATGGTTTTCAATTTCCCTTCAAATTTGATAGTTCCTTGTTTCTGATTGTCTGAAACAACGCGTCTCCCGATTCTCTGACAAACTGCATCAAAATATCAACACTGCCAAAAAAGGGTAGACGCCGAGGACCAACAAAGTTTTTCACTTTTCGTGTTTTCCTGAAAATAGAGTTTTCATTTAGTTCCTGAAATGATTGATGCTGTCTCTGTATGAAATAGGAGGCTCATACCGATGCGATATTCATAAAAGAAATATTCATTTGCCCGTTTCGTAATTAGCACTTATTCTGATTCTTGTATTTGCCAAGAGATCAATTTGTTGCTCAAGACTTTTGGACTGGAGTACCTATTAGCCATATAAATCATCAGGATGTATTCCACTAACCGCTGTTCTCCACAGGGCTTGGATAACCGAGCAGATAGAAAATCTACGTAACAGCACGGATGAAGAAGCGAACAGAAAGAAGATAGCAGAGTTAGAAGATGACCTCGCGCTGCGTAAAGCACAGATATCAGATCTGCAGCAGAAGATACTGACGGCTGATCAAGGTAAGTTTAAAATGAGAGTCCAATTCATTTATTTATTGAAAATGGTGCACTCTTATTATATCCTTTACTAATTAGATCAATTTAAATACAGTAGTAATGTTATAGCAGGTAGAAAGCCAACTCGAAAGACTCTGTAATGTTTGCTGATTCAATGAGTTACACAATGTTTTTTGTTATCTGCATGTTAAAAAATAGGTAACTTGAGAAAAAATCAACAAAAAAAAAAGTCAAAATTTTGACGTGACAACGTCTTATAAATTGGTTTGCCGGGTGACACTTCAAGAAACTGCGTTACGCTCCGCTCACGTTATGCGCTCACAATGAGAGCGAGTGAGAGGCACGCGTCCCTTCCACTCGGGCATGGTTAGCCCGCCTAAGAGCGAGAGAGACAGACATAAAAAGTGAAAGGCACGCGTCCCTTCCACTCGAGCACAGTTAGCCCGCCTAAGAGCGAGAGAGACAGAGCGAGAGAGAGAGAGTGAGAGAGATAGGCATACACACCGGTTCATGTCTTGCGCAATATAATTCTTTGTATAAATAAATGTTTTAAATTGTTACTATTATTTCATCCTTCTTCCTACTATACGAATGAATATTCACATTAAAATTATTTTACCACTCAAAGTCGTTGTCACGTAAAACTTTCGCCCGTATACCGACTTTTTTACCAACGTAAACACTTCGCATCACCCGCAATCGGACATGACACTCGCGTCGTGACGTCATCGCGTTAGCTCGCGAAGGAACGCAATTATTATAAGACTATTGAAAGCAGTTACTTTTATAGTAATGTTTTGATTTGACTCATATCATCATCATCTGGTTGACCTATGTTTGGGTCGGCTTCCAGTCTTACTGGAGTAGCTGAATGAATACCAGTATTTTACATGGAGCAACTCCAAACCCCAGTTAGTTTGCCGAGACACTAATATCAATATCAATTTATAATTTACAGAAAACAAAGCTCGCACTCAATGGGACAACATACAATCAATGCTAGAAGCCAAAGTAGCTCTTAAATGTTTGTTCGAGTTACTTGTCGACGCCAAGAGAGAGTTGAGCAGTCAAAGCGAGAAAGGCTTCCAGGCAAGATATGAGGAGATCAAGGAAGCTCATGATAGGCTCGCTATGGACTTTGAAAATAGCAAGACTGAGTTTGAGAGGCAGTTATCAATGGTGAAGCTTCAGAGTGAGCAGAAGGTAACATTATGAAGCTTTTAAAACTTGTTTTCAATGTCGTGTTTAGTTTACTAGTTCATAACTAAAAACAGCGAAGTGACAGAATGATTTGCTCGGGTTCGTTTCGCGCACGGAATAAACTACATACATTCGTAAAATTCTCCATCGATATCCTTTTGAGATAACGAGATGGCATATGGTGGCTTAAAACAGGCCACGCGCCAAATCAAGCATGCAGCCTTGTATGATTGTATGCAGTTCTCAGTTTTGAGTCGGTGGGGGCGACAAAGATTTTGATCATAGCATGTGCTTTGATGTTTTTAATTTAATGTCATATCTTAAAAAAAAATAAGAATCGATTATTTTAGATTGAGAGTATATTTTTTTCAGAAACCGATTATTCCTAAAACCAAGAACAGAAATATATATGACGTCAGAAGTGAAACAGTTCTATGAATAATGATGACATTTCATTTTCTTTTTTTACAGTTATCAGCCTTAGTGGCACTCCAACGCGGCGTAGTCGGCAAAGGCGACAAGAGTGAAGCCTGCAAACATCTACAAAACGTGATTCAGTACCAGCAGGAAAGGCTGGAACAAGTCGAGGAGGAAAATGTACGATTGTGAACTTTATTGCTTTAAGATTAAAGATCAGTTAAGATGATGACATGAGCGTTTTATGTCGTAGTTAGATTATGTAGGGAGAAGTTTTGGTTCACTCGATTGTGCACCTTATTAACACAGCTATTAAATATCAATTTTGATGACAATGATGACATATGGGGCAGTTTTGCACGTAGTTTTTACAGGCATTTTTTTGAGATTTAAAACATAACATTCCCATAGCCTGAATTTTCTAAGTCAAAAACACGTCATTACAACTACACACTAATCTCAAATAAACACACCATAAATCATACAATTCTTAGCTTTTTCTCTAATAATATCACAAACTGAAAGATATAACCGACATAAACAAAACGAAATATCTATAAATCATTCTTCTTCCACAGAAAAAACTCGTAGACGAGTTAGAACAATTGCGATCAGTATCAGCAGGCAAGAAAGCTAAACGAAAGCCGAAGAAGGAGGAGGTAGAAACCAAAGTAGAGCCTAAGGTGGAATACGTAGAACCCACTGATGAAGAAGACGATGAGTTTGAAGACAGGAATAAGGACCCTGACTGGAGGGCAACGCCGCTTTTTAAACGTATACAGGTGAGCTGGCAATAAGCACGTATACAAGTTAGTCACCAGAGAAATTTACTGGTTATAATGTTGTTGAAAGACGTTG
Organism: Xestia c-nigrum; assembly: GCA_916618015.1. Lineage (NCBI taxonomy): Eukaryota > Metazoa > Arthropoda > Insecta > Lepidoptera > Noctuidae > Xestia > Xestia c-nigrum. The sequence continues at coordinate 8,237,617 of OU745251.1, read as the reverse complement.
AGTTATCTAAATTAAGCAATACGTTTTGCTTGTGGACATAATCATCTCGATTTTCATATTGCTTAAACTTACGCTCTATTGTATTCAAAAACTTTCCTACATATGGTATTTTCATCAATGAGCCGATTGTTCATTCAGTTTTATAATGGATAGTGGCTTCTCTGCCATAAGATTGAATTGGAATTAGTTAAGCTCACCGATTGCTGTGGAGTAATCAGGAAAGTCAAAAAAATCTATCGATGTGCCACAATTAGTGTGGATATGCATTTTGTTAACCAGTATTTAAGACCCAAGCGTATAACTGACGATCCAATAAAATAGGTCTAACATAAATTATGGATCATGATAAAATGATTGAATCGTGCGAGTCGCATCCAATGTGTTACTAACGATTGGTGTCGTTTGATTCGACTATTATCTGGCCACAGAAGGAAACCTTTCGCAAACGATTTAGAGCCATATTCATTATAAATATAAGGTTTGCATTTGCTGGTACGACGCGGGACGAATACGTCCCGTTGGATTTCAACGGAAAATTGCGCGCGGGACGTATACGTCAATCTCGGGACCCAGAGGAATGGATGCGAGTCGCACGGGACCGGTCAATGTGGCGAGCTACCTGGGAGAGGCCTATGTCCAGCAGTGGACGTCTTTCTGATGATGATGATAAAATGATTTGTGTTTTTGTATTAGGCGCAACGCTCTCGCCTCACCATGAACTTCACTCAAGCCGACGTGAGCATCCCCGACACAGCGGGTCGCGCGGTGAAGCGCGGGTCTGACGGCGCGGCGCACTGCATGTGTAAGGGCTCGTGCTCCACCAAGATCTGCGGATGTCAGAAGTCCGACAAGGGATGCGGGAACACGTGCCGCTGTCCGCCCGAGCTCTGCAAGAATAGACGGGTGTCTTCCGATAGTGAGGATAATAAGGAGAATAATGTGAGTTGTGTTGTTCTCTATGGTTGAACGTTCAGAGTTTATTTACTTATTTCAAGACTTTAGAAGACTTACAGCCAATTCCAAGTCCTTACGTCTAGAGCTTAGCAAAACGGGACGTATCATTTGCCCCAAGAGACCCAAATTCCCAAGTAAACTTATAAAAGCGTATTTTTGCATGCATTCGGAGCGGATTTCGAATTTCTTAACGAAGGATTTTTCTTTTTGTGACAATTATAATTATATTCTCCAACACATTTGAATAAATTTGACAGATAAGTTTTACATAGTTTTAAATAAACATAACTGATGTGTTAGGTTCTGATCAAAATTAGTTGCTTTCTAGAAATGAAAAAAGTGACAAATGAGAGAAAGTAATTTTAAGTAACTGATATCTGATAATTTATCAAAAATTTATAAACGTCTCATTTGTTCCACAGCCATCAAGCACGGAGTTATCACTCGACACGACACCACCATCATATTTCGACAAACGGTAAGTCAACCCCACCTTTTCATCCCTACTTGACCCAATCCTGTCTAACCCCCATCCTTCTCCAGATTCGAAACCTCAGCAGAACTAAGTCATACAACAAGAGAACCCGTTGACAACCAAACAACAAAAGAAACGGCTAACAACAAAACAGATCTAAAACCAGGACCTTCAAAAAATGTCACAGTACGGCCGTTGCGGCCTATATCCAGCAATTCAACTCAGAAATGGATGTATGCGCTACTGGTATACAATACTTGTATTGCTCCGATGTCTGGGTACTGCGCGAACAATATTCTGCAGTACGGCATGGATGTCGCGAAATATAACGTGATATCTAACGTCTTCAAGTACTTTCTGAGACAGGTTACCTGTTCATTTGATTGGATTGTGGCGTGGCGTGTCTTTTTTTTTTGGTTTAGTTTGATTAAGGGCTTCTGTTGGTCGATTGGAAACAAAAGAGGAACTGTCTGGTAAAGTAATTGAACAAAACAATTTCTGCATTGACTGTTAGGGCAGGAGTTTGATAGCTGATGCTCAGTATTAATAACAAAAATATTAGATTTTTTAGTGATTAGAAAGCTATATCTTTACCGAATAACTTAGGCTATAAATTATATTGATGTCATGCATATTAGCTGAGATATCTCAATTTTGCGGGCGAAAGTGCTAGTATAAAATACGATAGCAAAGTAGTTACGAAATGCATCATACTCAATGGTATCTTTTTCGAGGCTGCACCGTTGCAAGCTAAAGTTCAAGACGCTTTAAATATCTCCCGTAATTAAAATCCACCAAAAAAAAAATGTTTCAAGCCCTTTTTTTTTTGGATGGGAAATCATCAAATAACTTCTCCCACTCTGGGCGGAGCGGGAGGGAGTGTCAGACTTTTACTGACTAAAACTCATCCATGTTCCTTCCTCGCCCTTTATGTTCCCGGGCCGCGCTATCTCTTTCGAACAGGCCCACAACCCCGGGTGTTTCAAGCCCTTTATTAGATTTATTAGCAGCAGCGAATAGGCTTTTAAAATCTATCTTGTGGCCATATCTGAATATGCATGTCAATGGTTTTACGAGATGGTTCTATAATAATCTGTTCTTTCGTGAATGACTGATAGAAGCGCTTTTTTTTACTAATCTATTAAATTATATTATCAAAAGTTGTTTTTTTATCAATACGCCAGGTCATATCTCGCGTTTAACCCTCAACCACAAATTTGCGGACTATGCTCTTACAAAGGAACTCTACGAAAAAGTTTAAACATACTTTAACAAACTCTTTTCTTGTTTCCTAAGGCACACAAAGAAGTATTCGTTTTATAAAAATATATCTGGAATATGGCACATATTTAAGAAGAGGGATACAATTTAACAAACGGCTTTCTATGTAAGTGCATAGTTCTGCAATGCGTAGATTTTAGTAGTTACTGAGCTAGCCAACATTATCCCACTGCTGGGCAAAGACCTCCCCAATTTGTAGCTGATTAGACACTATAGAAATCATTGTTAGATTATCGTAGTGGTTTTGTATGCAATTCGTAATGTTTTAAACGCTTTTTCCGGTATTTAGAGAACGTTGATGGAGTATTGTTTAAGTCGTTTAATATTTTCTTTTTATTATTAAATCTTGCAGAACTATGTACTTGTAATTACTGAAGGCAACATTGCTATAATTGACAAAAAAGATCTCATATTCATTGCAAAATTTTAGTCTTGTCATCTATAAGTTTTTAATCATGTTGACAACAAAATGATCCACGATGTACACATACACCGTGACTTTTTAGTCGTCTTACAAAAGCGGTCCACTCAATGTACCCAACATAAAATACCTCTAGGCGCGATTGTTATTTTTTTGTCATTAAGTAATTAAGATAATAGGTACGAAGAAAAATAAATAATACATTAGAAATATGAAACACCCTGCTAAAAATGTTTACGTATCATACTGTAGAGTATACCTACCTAGCGCACGAGTCGAGCAGATCATTCCATCACCATTTTCAACGAGACAAAACTATGCCTTGCGTCAGAATAATGAATAACTTTTTATTTTTAAATTATTCAAATCTCATAAATACCTATTTTTTTATTATGAACGTTTACTAGTCATTGGATGTCATGAACTGGACTGCCTTTGTAAGACGACAAAAAAGTCACGGTGTATAAGTGGCCGTTCACACGACGCTGCTCTGCACGATATTTTACTGTATATACTCTATATATGTTCGTGTATGTGAGTTTAAATGTTTGTAAACGCACTCACGATACAGGAGAATTAATCCTAGTGTATTTAGAAAAAAAAGTGCTGTGTAATCCCAAAGTTATACTGCATAAAATCATACAAATCAACGCTGTGTGAACGACTGTAACTGAGCATTTAAAAGCTCATTCAACACATCATTAATCAAGTTAATTATACTATGTTCAATAGCCTCTATTGTTGTATTAATTAACTTATAATTTATTTTCAGAGGACACCTTGACGCTACATACGTTAAAAAGAAGAAGAGTTACTTTTTCCCGCATGATCAGGGGAATGCAATTAAAGGTATGACCTGCTCATAGTACCTACTTTTTACAGGATTATTCATTTCCTCAACGACGTATTATAGTATGGGTGAACTTGGTTTTTCATAGAACTGTTTTCTACAAACCAGAGTACACCAGTGTAAAATGATACCTCTTGAAAGGAACGACGTTCTGCGGGCCTAAAAATTATAAATTCTTAAAATAGACTTTAGGTTAATGACTATATAAGGACCATTAACTATTTAAATTTTTAACGTGATTCATATTAATTACCCCCCTGTGGTTTTTGCCGACCCCATGGGAAAAGGGGCGTGAGTTAATGAATGTACGTATATTCCCCGCCACGAGGAGCTATAATTTTTGTAAATAAATAAATAAAGAACTTCTACCAAGTTACGTAGCGACAAATCAATCCACAACAAATAATCCCAAAATCAACTATTATCACAAGTGTAACATGAAACTAAAGAGCAATTTCACTTGGTCGGGTTATATTTTTGCGATATAAAGCGCTGTCGCCTAATGATTTGTGGTACTGGAACGCATTTGACTTTATGGAACGTAAACATTTGGGCCGCTATTGTGAAGTAATTTTTTTTTTTTTTGTATTCCGAATGTTTACAAAAATTATAGCTTTTCGTGGCGGGGACTATAAAAGTAGTGACTCGCTCGGTCAACGGATAGGTGATCAGTTTTAGGATCTAAGAGCACTTCAATATCAATCGCCTAGGAAATTTAAGATCTAATTAATTGAGCTAAGCGAAAGTCCAAAGGCGTCATGTTTTTAAAAGTAATGCTGCATCCAGTGAGACTGTAAGCCGACCCCATTAAAGTTAGAAAAAGGCTAGTCTGACGATGATGATACTTAAAAGTTATCTTTGCTGTCCATAAAATCCAAAAATGTGGTAGTTTTAGCCACTTCTGTCGGACGTCTGCTTACTTGACAATTTCAGAATAGAAACAGAAAACTAATATTAACTATTTTCTTTTTCAGACTGATAAATCTTCCTGGACATAAAAAATAGCAAGTAAATAGTTATAAAACGTAAAATTTTAGTCCAACTACTATAATGATGAGAAATTAAAGTGCCTCATATATTATTACTATATTAATTTACAAATAACTCATCCTTCTCAATATATTGTAAACTAAATTATGTGTAAAACGTATTGACATGTAATTTAAAACTATTATTTTACTAAGACTGGATTTGTGAAGTCGCTGTTCAAATGTCGCGTGAATGAAGTTCAGTCTTGTGTTGTTTTATAAATTGATGATGGAGTAGAGCTCCGAATAAATATTTATTTATATACTTTGTTTTTTTATTCGTCAAACTGATAACCGCTCGGATCGATCGTTAGGTTAAGCCATGCTTGCCTAGAATGGTCTGTGGATGGGTGACCACCCTTACATACTGAGTTTCCTCCGTGCCTGGGAAAGCACGTTACGCTGATGGTCCTGGCTGTCATTTGTCTATCTTTGACAGTCGTTACAGGTAGTCAGTGGCCCAAAAAGTCTGACAACCAGTCTCACCAAGTGGTATCGTATTTCCCAGTATTAACTGGGTTGTGGAGGTCAGATAGGCAGTCGCTTTATGTAAAATACTGGTATTCAGCTGCGTTTGGTTAGACTGGAAGCCGACCTCAACATAGTGGGAAAAGGTTGGGCAGATAATGATGATGATTCATCCAACTGATAGGTACCTCGTCGTTGTGATCGACCGTAGTAGAACGCCTTACTAATATACCGGCTGAAACCCGATGTATGTGTAAACTGTGTGAAAATATCCCTCTCACTCACTACTTACCACCAAGTAATACATCTTTCTGCAGAGTCTAAACTACCATGGTCCAACTAATAGTCCTTGAACGGTCTCCGGAGTTCCGGACTCAAGTGGGAAGGTGTAACTCCAATCTCGTTAAGTGGGACACCTCAAAGAAACAGTAAATGATAATAGTACATTTTGATAAAAATGGAAAATGTTTGTTATTGTAGTACGAGGCCGTATTAACACACGAGCCGTAGGCGAGGGTGTTTTTGAGCCGAGAACTGTGAATGTTTTTTTTTAATGATGCATTGAACCAATTTGCACTAAGTATATGCACAGTTAGCTGTGGCAATTTTGCTTTCCGCACACGTGGAAAAAAAATGCAGAAACGCATTATTTTTCGTGAAATGCATGCGATGGTAGTCAACTCACGCGGTGTGGAGGAAAGGAGGGGTCCCTCTTGCCCAATGGTACCACTCTCATGAAAAGATAATGTACTATCCTTGAAAAATACCGATTAGACAAGCCACCCACCCTACAACCACCCAACCAACCAACGCAACTTATAAAGCAACCAACCTATTGTATTGTATTGTATAACGGGCTGGTGTCCGCAACTTCACGTCAAGGCGCGTATTTTGCGTATGTAACCTTAAATCACTTTATATTCCCCTAAAAAGCGTAGTTGACGGCTCTATTTTCAAGTGCAGGGTTTAAAGGAACCTAACTTACTAACCTATCGTGGGGGTGCTCCAAGTCCCGATTATGGGGGGGGGGGTCCGTATGTTCAGTTGACAATATTTCGAGAGTTTACAACCTCGCTAGAGAGATTACAATCTAATGTGTTTGACAATTTCACGGTAACGTATAAAGGGTGCAAAACACCTCTTCACGAAGCGGAAAGGCACGTGTTCTCCCCATCATTGCGGTCATTGTTTTGTTCTACACCATACCTGGGAACCTTCTAGTTACAGAGAGAGAGTCTTAGTTTGATGTACAGAATGCTTGGTTAACGGCTTTGTGATGAGGTGGTTTACACCCTGTATATTATATTGTTTAAAATATACCTTTAAAATTAAAATGCGGTCGTACAGTTTAAGTATCCAACATTACGTTCGATTTTTAGATTCCATAAAAATATCCAACAAAAAATCCAAACCGAATCCATCGATCTCTTGTCGCCTTCAGCGTTCCAGCTTTAAGGGTGGGTGCATTGAGTTAGGAGTGGCCTTGTGTTGGTGAAAACGGGTATTAGGCATTGAGTTAGGAGTGGCTTAATGTTGGTGAAAGCGGGTATTAGGCATTGAGTTAGGAGTGGCCTTGTGTTTGTGAAAACGGGTATTAGGCATTGAGTTAGGAGTGGCTTAATGTTGGTGAAAACGGGTATTAGGCATTGAGTTAGGAGTGGCTTAGTGTTGGTGAAAACGAGCATTAGGCATTGAGTTAGAAGTGGCCTTGTGTTTGTGAAAACGTGTATTAAGCATTGAGTTAGGAGTGGCTTAATGTTGGTGAAAACGGGTATTAGGCATTGATTTAGGAGTGGCTTAATGTTGGTGAAAACGGGTATTAGGCATTGAGTTAGGAGTGGCTTAGTGTAGGTGAAAACAAGCATTAGGCATTGAGTTAGGAGTGGCCTTGTGTTTGTGAAAACGGGTATTAGGCATTGAGTTAGGAGTGGCTTAGTGTTGGTGAAAACGAGCATTAGGCATTGAGTTAGGAGTGGCCTTGTGTTTGTGAAAACGGGTATTAGGCATTGAGTTAGGAGTGGCTTAATGTTGGTGAAAACGGATATTAGGCATTGAGTTAGGAGTGGCTTAGTGTTGGTGAAAACGGGTATTAGGCATTGAGTTAGGAGTGGCTTAATGTCTTTTTTAAACTTTCACGATCAGAACACATTATAAAACTTAAGAAGACGGGTATTTATCGCGAATTTACCTTTAATTTAATCCCGACGTTTCGACCGGATTGCACCAGCCGTGGTCGCGGGGAGACTGAAGTACTGGAGGTACCGCGACAGCAAAGTGAAGGTGTTTATTCAACTACCCTCACTCATCTTCATAAATGTTAATTAGGGCCGGTTCACACTAGGACAACACACTACACTAACAGTGTCCGTATATTGAGACGATTTCACTTGACGAGTACACTTAGTGATCACTGGATTCCAAGCTGAAGAGAGTTTGAAGCCGTCTTCGCGATTGAAATTAGGGTACTTCTTGATCTCAATCGCTTCCCGAACCATTCTCTTATAGTAGTGCTTCTCATGGGAAAGGATTTTTGGGTTGTGTAACTCCATCCAGTGGTTGGGTCCTGAGTCTATCACATGTTCCGCTATAGCAGACTTGTTCGTTTGTCGATTCTTGACCGCTGCTATGTGTTCTTTTACCCTTTCAGCGACTGTTCGCTTCGTTTGGCCTATGTAGGAACGCCCGCAGCTGCAATCGATCTTATAAACACCAGGAACCTGGAATGGTACTACATCCTTTGGTGTACGCAGACGCTTCGCCAGTTTGTTTAATGGAGCATAAACAGACTATTGAAAGCTTCTTGAAGAGGTTCCCAATTTTGTCCGTTACCCCCTTCACATAAGGCAAGAACGCCGGCTGTCTGGTTACCTCAATGTGTCTACTCTTCTGCTTGCAGTTGCCATCTGGATGCCATCCATTATTCCTGTACCCGTTTCGTTTTAGAACCTCCTGAACATGTTCCAGCTCTCCGGGCAGATGTTCAGGGTCACAGAGGTCATAGGCTCTGTTCATAAGAGAAGACACCACAGACTGAAGATGTGCTGGATGATGATGAGAGGCAGCATTCAGATATCTGTCCGTGTGCGTTGGTTTTCTGTACACAGTATGCGACAAGGTTCCATTGGCCTTAACCATAACTAGTCTAAAAAGGCTAAGGATCGGTTATCCTCCATCTCATACGTGAACCTTATCTTCGGGTGTATGGAGTTAAGATGTTCAGTCAGTTGGTCAACTTCCTGTTTACCTCCACTGATAACGCAGAAAACATCGTCGACGTACCTTTTCCAGAGCCTTATACCTACCGTGAGCTGTCATGTTGATCATAGTTTCAAAGTGTTCCATCCAGATATTGGCAAGTACAGGAGCTACAGGACTACCCATAGCTACGCCATCAATCTGGAGGTAATGTTGCCCTTGGTATAAGAAGAAATTTCCGTCTAAACAGTTCTCCAGAAGACAGACATACTGGTCAGGAAGTTCATGATCACACAATCTTTGCCTAACAACATCAAGACAATCCTTCAGAGGAACACAAGTGAAAAGAGACTCAACGTCAAAGCTCACCATTGTATCTCTGGGTTCCAACTTCATGCCCTTGATGATGCCGATGAAATGTCGCGAATCCTTGACAAAAGATGACGTCTTGCCTGTTATAGGTTGCAGTATACCAGCAACATGTTTCGCCAAATTGTACGTAGGTGAGTCCACCTGGCTAACGATAGGTCGCAGGGGTACGTTGGATTTGTGAACTTTTGGTAATCCATACAATTTGGGTGACTGAACTACAGCTGGTCTATATAGGCGTTCAAAAACATCTTCATCGAACAAGTCACTATACTCGTGTATAACTGCCCTGACCCGTTTCGTGACTCTAGCCGTGGGATTATATGAAACCGGCTTATACACCTTTTTGTCTTCCAGTAGATTCCGTATTTTAGTGTCATAGTCTTCTGACTTCATTATAACGGTAGCGTTACCCTTATCCGCTTTAAGCACGAGAATCTCATCATTTTTCCGTAAGTCCTCAAGCGCTTGTAGCTCACCCGCTGTTACGTTGGGCTTTGGAGGCCGACTTTTTCGTAGTATAACCGAGACATCCTGTTTTAGCGTTTCCGCGTCATTCGAAGGAATCTTATTACGAACAATAGCCTCCTCGACACTGCTCACTATATCTTCATACGGAATCCTTTTAGGCGTTAAAGCAAAATTTGTGCCTTTTTCTAGAATGCTAAGTGTGTCGTCATTGTAATTATAATCAGTAAGATTTATCACTGTACATTATACATAAATACATTGCATAGGCGAAATATTAATATCTGTTGTGTACAAGAACTCAAATGGAAAGGTTCAAAATCCAGGGACATTGGTATGAACTATCAACTATTGTTTAACGGCACGTCAACAACTAGGAACGGAATTGGCATCATCCTCGACGAAACACTAAAACAAAGAATCATTAAAGTAGAAAGAATAAGTGATAGAATTATGTACGTGAAATTAGCTCTTGATAACCAACCAACATTAAATGTAGTCTCAGTATATGCCCCGCAAATAGGATGTGATAATGAAGAAAAAAATGTTTTCTGGGGAAGCCTAGAAGACCTTTTACAAACCATACCCATAGACGAGAGAAAATTAATAGCAGGTGATTTGAACGGACACGTGGGTATGAAAGCACCAGAAAACACAACAATCCATGGAAATTTTGGGTACGGCGCCTCTAACAGCCAGGGCCATGATATAATAAATCTAGCGACTCAATTCGACCCACCGATCGTCAACACCTACTTTCAAAAAAAAGACGAACACTTAATAACCTACAAAAGTGGTGGCTCGGCCACACAAATAGACTATTTCCTGTGCGATCGAACCATTTTGAAAAATTTCAAGGACTGTAAAGTTATACCAGGGGAACCACTAACCACCCAACACAGACTTCTTGTGGGCTGTTTAATAATGCCAAATTGGAAACAAAAACAGGAATACCAAAAATATAGACCACGCATAAAATGGTACAACATAAACAAACCCGAAGCCACTGCATTCATTCAAAAGGTAGATGCATACTTGATAGGCATACTGCAAGACCCAAAAGATTGTAACACCCTCTGGAACGACTTCCACCAGTTTTGCTTGAAAACCGCCAAAACTACTTTAGGTGTGACAAAAGGCAAACTAAGGATCAATAAAGATCCAAGTTGGTGGGATGAGAATGTTAAATCTCTGATACGGGAAAAGAAAGCGTTTTTCAAGAAATGGCAAGAAACAAAAATGGAGACGGATCGCCTGGAATACAACATAATGAAAAAAAGTGCTAAGAAATGTGTTGCTATAACAAGAGCATTGTCCAAAGACAACTTTTATAAAGAATTAGAGAACGCCAAAACAGATGCAGAGATATTTAAATTAGCTAAACTCCGAACTAATCAAACAAAAGATATCAAACGCAACAAATACAATAAAGACTCATCCGGAAAATTGTTTACTAACAATAAAGAAATAAATGAGAGGTGGCAAGAATACTACCAAACACTTCTCAACGAGGAGTTTCCACAGGAACCGCCAACAGCAATGCCATACGCTGAAGGTCCAGTGGATATTATTTCACCAGAGGAAGTCAAAGCAGCCATCCAAAAGATGAAAAATAGGAAATCCACGGGACCAGACGAAATTCCAGCCGAGCTATGGAAAAACCTTGGGAATACCGGAGTAGCGTGGCTGACAAAACTTTTCAACGAAATTCTTAGAACCACCAAAGTGCCAGAGATGTGGAGAACCAGCAACCTCATACCTTTCTATAAGAATAAAGGAGATGTTGCGGACTGTGGAAACTATAGAGGAATCAAGCTAACCTCTCACACCCTTAAGATCTGGGAAAGTATCCTCGTAAAAAGGCTAACAAAAATAACAACCATAACACCAAACCAGTGTGGATTTACCAGCGGCGTTAGCACCACAGACGCAATTCATTCGGTGAAAATACTAATGGAAAAGTACAAGTCTCGCAAACAAGACCTGCACATAATATTCATAGACCTCGAAAAGGCGTTCGACCGAGTTCCGCGAGAGCTTATCTGGCATGCATTGAGAGCACAGTTAGTGCCGGAGCATTACATCCAGCTCCTTAAAGATCTATACCACAATGTATCTACAAGAGTGGTCAGCCCAGCAGGAACAAGTGAAGCATTTGAGGTCAGAGTAGGTGTTCATCAAGGCTCGACCCTGAGCCCTCTACTATTCAACCTGGTAATGGATTATATTACTTCAAGTGTACAAAAACCAGCACCGTGGTCACTGCTATATGCGGATGATGTTGTTCTTATAGCCGAATCATTGGTAGAAGTGCAATCAGACCTAACGGCATGGCAGCAGTCTTTGGAGAGGAGAGGGTTGAGAGTCAGTCGACAGAAGACCGAGTATATGTTTTGCGACTTTTCCGGAGCTAATGTGGGTGTCATACCATGTCCATTAGTCGAAAATAGACCCCTTAACAGAGTTGAGGAGTTCAAGTATCTCGGATCCATTGTAGCACCAAAAGCCTGTGTAGAAAAAGACATACAAAATAGAATACAGGCAGCCTGGCTGAAATGGAGATCGCTGTCTGGTGTTCTATGTGACTCCCGTATGCCAATTAAAGTCAAAGGCAATGTATACAAAAGGGCAGTTAGACCAGCTCTACTATATGGATCTGAGTGCTGGCCTATGAGGAAGACGGATGAACAAAGGATTCACACCACAGAGATGAAGATGCTACGCTGGTCTGGTGGAGTTCAAAAATTGACAGGATAAAAAACGAATACATTCGTGGTACGTTTAAAGTCGCAAAGATACAGGATAAGCTCTGCGAAAACCGCTTGCGCTGGTACGGACATGTGATGAGGCGGGATGATGCCCACATGACAAAAAGAGTCATGAACATACCAGACGGAAAGAGAGGCCGTGGACGACCACCAATAACCTGGATACGAACACTAGCGAAGGACATGACGGCGAGCAACACAACGACAGAGACAACCCACAACCGTGCGGTGTGGCGCAGAAATACTAGGAGGGCTGACCCCAAATAAATTGGGATAATAGCCAGGAGGAAGGAAGGAAGATTTATCACTGTCTTAGCCTTTTGCGTTTGTACCTTATTATGCTGAGCCTTACCACTTCGAATCAACAGACGGTTGAACTTCTTCTCATGTCGCTCGACGCAACACTCCTTGGTTCGTTGCGCTTGATAATATAATAAGTAACTCGGTCACACACATCAAAATCACTGAATGACAACACTACGCTACACTCCATATGAACATGATACAGGTCACTTTGCACTTTGTTAAGATAGTTATTATCATTTCTAATTAACTGCTTAAGAAGGCGGACACTCGCATTTCTTAGAATTTTTCCGGAATGTTCAATATCACTACGCGGTTTGAGTCGACAACACGTAGGTATTAAGTCCCAATCACGGCATTTGGTTAAAAATGCCAGTGATGTAATAAGACGAGCACTTTTGTTCCGTAAAAATTCCAGATGGTGAACTTTCTTTACTATTTCCGGCCCGTACCGGTTAGCAATTGTCTTTTTTAAACTTTCACGATCAGAACACATTATAAAACTTAAGAAGACGGGTATTTATCGCGAATTTACCTTTAATTTGAATTTACCCTTAAATGACCTCTGTGACCCTGAACATCTGCCCGGAGAGCTGGAACATGTTCAGGAGGTTCTAAAACGAAACGGGTACAGGAATAATGGATGGCATCCAGATGGCAACCGCAAGCAGAAGAGTAGACACATTGAGGTAACCAGACAGCCGGCGTTCTTGCCTTATGTGAAGGGGGTAACGGACAAAATTGGGAACCTCTTCAAGAAGCTTTCAATAAAGTCTGTTTATGCTCCATTAAACAAAGTGGCGAAGCGTCTGCGTACACCAAAGGATGTAGTACCATTCCAGGTTCCTGGTGTTTATAAGATCGATTGCAGCTGCGGGCGTTCCTACATAGGCCAAACGAAGCGAACAGTCGCTGAAAGGGTAAAAGAACACATGGCAGCGGTCAAGAATCGACAAACGAACAAGTCTGCTATAGCGGAACATGTGATAGACTCAGGACCCAACCACTGGATGGAGTTACACAACCCAAAAATCCTTTCCCATGAGAAGCACTACTATAAGAGAATGGTTCGGGAAGCGATTGAGATCAAGAAGTACCCTAATTTCAATCGCGAAGACGGCTTCAAACTCTCTTCAGCTTGGAATCCAGTGATCACTAAGTGTACTCGTCAAGTGAAATCGCCTCAATATACGGACACTGTTAGTGTAGTGTGTTGTCCTAGTGTGAACCGGCCGTAATTAACATTTATGAAGATGAGTGAGGGTAGTTGAATAAACACCTTCACTTTGCTGTCGCGGTACCTCCAGTACTTCAGTCTCCCCGCGACCACGGCTGGTGCAATCCGGTCGAAACGTCGGGATTAAATTAAAGGTAAATTCGCGATAAATACCCGTCTTCTTAAGTTTTATAATGAGTGGCTTAATGTTTGTGAAAACGGGCATTAGGCATTGCGTTAGGGGCTTAGTGTTTTAGCGAAAACGGGTATTAGGCATTGTGTTAGGAGTGGCTTAGTGTTTGTGAAAACGGGTATTAGGCAATGAGTTAGGAGTGACTTAAGGTTTGTGAAAACGGTTATTAGGCATTGAGTTAGGAGTCGCTTAATATTTGTGAAAACGGGTATTAGGCATTGAGTTAGGAGTGGCTTAGTGTTTGTGAAAACGGGTATTAGGCATTGTGTTAGGAGTGGCTTAATGTTTGTGAAAATGGGTATTAGGCAATGAGTTAGGAGTGACTTAAGGTTTGTGAAAACGGTTATTAGGCATTGAGTTAGGAGTCGCTTAATGTTTGTGAAAACGGGTATTAGGCATTGAGTTAGGAGTGGCTTAGTGTTTGTGAAAACGGGTATTAGGCATTGTGTTAGGAGTGGCTTAATGTTTGTGAAAATGGGTATTAGGCAATGAGTTAGGAGTGACTTAAGGTTTGTGAAAACGGTTATTAGGCATTGAGTTAGGAGTCGCTTAATGTTTGTGAAAACGGGTACTAGGCATTGAGTTAGGAGTGGCTTAGTGTTTGTGAAAACGGGTATTAGGCATTGTGTTAGGAGTGGCTTAATGTTTGTGAAAATGGGTATTAGGCAATGAGTTAGGAGTGGCTCAGGGTTTGTGAAAACGGTTATTAGGCATGGAGTTAGGAGTGGCTTAATGTTTGTGCAAACGGGTATTCAGCTCTTTCGAGCCCCAAGCCCCAGCCAGCCAGCCCAGCCAGCTAGCCAGCTCTAGCTCTAAGTCTGCATCCAAGAATTTATGTAATCGTTTCCGTTTCCTTTCGTGTGTTCAGTTACGCCTTGTTTTTTATCAAATTAATAGTGGTCCCGTCATTTTGATATTAAAATAGCGGGACCACTTTCTTTGTAGAATATTTTAAAATGGTATGGGTGTAGAATTTTACTATGAAAGTATGAAATAGTAGAAATATTGTATTATATCCTATTCACATGATATTCGCAAAACCTGGCGTGGTCCCGTCATTATGATGTTCATGAAGAAACAGTCGAAACAAACTCAGACTCTTTTGTAGTCCAGTCATAAACTTGCTTAATGGCCTTTTGAAGAAAGAACCACACAGATTTGAGTGGACCTGTCCAGTCAGTGCAAGCATTTGTCAGTTATCGTGTAGCTCGACTTGTACCTCAAGGATCTCAACGAACGACGAACAATACCAAAGAAAATCATTTGAGTAGGTCGCTAATAGTACTCAAACTGCCAGACAGTTGTGGGAAAAACAAACAAAAAATTCAAATGTGACCCACATGGACCCCATACTCCATGCTTAGTAGTTTAATAATAATAATAATATAATATCGCTGGACATTAACACACAGCGCCATCTAGTGCCACACTAAGCAAGGCTTGTGTCGTGGACACTAGATAGTTGATATACTACATATATACTTTTTTGTTTGTAAATACATACTTATTAAACATATAAACATCCATGACTCGGAAACAAATGTCCATGCTCATCACACAAACATTTGCTCCTACCGGGATTCGAACCCAGGACCCTATGAACGTAAGGCAGCTTGACTACCACTACGCCATCCGTGTCGTCAGTTTGGTGGTCCATCGTCTATCCTGCCCTGCGTCTAGCCCAAAAGCAATGTAACCGTAGTGACATCTACGCTGCCACCGACGACGTGGAACTGGCGAAGTCCTGGGTTAAATTAAAAAAAAAATGTACCAGCTACACGAAGCAGAAGACGCCGATTCTCGTCCGATCGTAAAGTTAAGCAATAAAGCGCGCCATCAGTACCTAGATGGGTGCCCGCCAAGAAACAGTTGTATTTTTGCGTCCCCATTCATTGTTTTGTCCATCAACGAAAATTGTGTACAAAAATGATGTTGGTAAACAATTTCATTTCATTTCTCGGAATGATAAGATTTTGATTATTTCCGACTATTGTGTTCGCAAAGAATTTCGTTGTGTTTGAGAGAACATTGACAATAGTCTTCTTGAGAATGACACAAATGTACACCTATCTATGTTATTAACTGGTCTACTTTTGGAGACGGTTGTTGACTAATAAAGACACTACGGTTTTATGCTCGCATTCTGTTAATGGTTTTTCAAATCTACGGTAGGTATAGAAATCCTGGGTTTGGTCAGTTATTATAAGCTTTTATTCACCTTGCCTTGTTATAATTTTGGTAAGGACGTCAACCAAGCCATGTTTTGAATATTTAGTTAACTTACTGGCGCCCTCTAATTGCTGCTGTCACTTTTTATGGAATAACACTCAGTTCAACCATTTTTGTTGTTGAGATGGAAATTAAATTCCCTTCTATGTTAATGGTCGTGATCACCGCACCTTGATGAGTCCAAATAACCGTAAGGCCTCATAAACACACACGGTTTTTCGCCGTGAAAATCTACGGTTAATTCGCCGTGTGTAGGCACGGTCGTCAGTGTTGTATGGATCACTAGGTATGGAAGCTTGTAGACGTGCACGGCGGCGCCACGGGACGGTGCCGCAGCCGTGTACTCAGCCGTACTTGGCCGATGTCCGGTGGTTTTGCCGTGTCATGTACTCGTACAAGCTCTCACGTATTTTCAACTGTACGGCTAACAGGCCGTACGGTTGAACAACCGTGACGTGTGCAAGAGCCCTAACAGTTACACGATCATCATCTACCTAGCCATTTCCCAACTAGTTATGTCAGGTCAGCTTCCAGTCTAACCGGCTGCAGCTGAATACTTAAATTTTACATGGAGCGAATGATCATCGACTCAGACATCATCATAGACTTGCTGGTGTTGTTTGGTTGTGCCATGTGCCAATACTCCTCGATGTTCTACTCGTGATATCAATGAAATCTATCTTCTGCCCATCTCGCCGCCGTATGCGGCATGATTGACACTTTCACTTCCAATGCTTGGCCCTCCTTAGACGCCACTTTATCAAAACAATCGAGACGGTAGGGAAGCTTAATTATTTTATAAGTGACTACCTAATGCCCGCGGCTTTGCCCGCCTACAAATTATATACTAAAACCTTCCTCGAGAACCACTCTATCCATTGGTGGAAACAGCGTGAAAATCGGTTCAGTTGTTTTTTAGTTTATCGCGAACAGACATACAGACAGACGTGGCTGAGGGCTGTTTTATATGTACTTATTGATAATGGGCTATGAATACATGTGAAGTACTACCAACGGCATTCTTAGATTACAAGCTTATCGTTTCATGTTTTGTCTACATAAACTATCATGTTGGGAGGTCAACGAACTTCCGACGTCGGTCGGTCCATTCATCAAATGATACCTATTAGCTAGACAAGATTTAGCTCGAAAGTTTAGAAAGTTATACGCTACAAAATTGAATAACTTCGGTAGGTATTAGCGCAGGCATTAATACCGGTTATAATTTGATTCAAATTTAGTATGTGAAAACAAAATAGTACCTACCTACATAAGCTTATTATAACATGTTAAGATCATATGAACTAAGACGTAAGATATAAAGGAGAGCTAAGTTGTTCTCTAAATAAATCATGACCCTTCCTTTTGGCTTGACCGTAGTCAAGTAAAAATAGCAACTTTAAGAATTCCCAAAATGGTTTTATTTTGCGATTCAGTAACAATTTTAGGCTGAAAGAAGGTTCCTATGTTGGCGCTTAGCTAACTATAGTAAGCGTTCAGTAAATTCATATGGTATTTGTGTATTAATCATAATTATGTCTTTTTTTTGGATGGGAAATCATCAAATAACTTCTCCCACTCTGGGAGGAGCGGGAGGGAGTGTCAGACTTTTACTGACTAAAACCCATCCATGTTACTTCCTCGCCCTTTATGTTCCGGGGCCACGGTATCTCTTTCGAACAGTCCCGCAACCCCGGCATCATAATCATGTCTGAATTTAAAACTTTGTTTGGCGTAGGTAGATCGTTATACATAGAGTGTAGGTATAGATATCGACATAATTATGTTTACATTAAGGTCAGTGACAGATCGATCGATCAAATCAATAACAATAAACAGTACTATTATCTAGACAGACTGGACAGTTATCGATGTCGGTTAGAGCAACTCAAAGCAAGCAAAAACAGTGTAAACCTATTTCGTAAAAGATCTTTTGAACTTTCCTTCTTACTTGTTTTGTTAGGTATCGAGCAATATTGCTTCATCGTCACATATTGTTTTTATAATTTTTTAAGCATTATCTCGTTTTTTAATCTGTTAAATTGGTGACCTCACACCATCAACAAATTGGTCCTTCGAGCCGGATTCGAGCATTGGTCCTCGAACCCATCCTTTTGACACTGATATATTCTCAACAATATTGCAAAGCGATATGATTACAAAATATTATCGACAGAGCCTCTTAAAATGCCACCTTGAATGACTCAATAAAAACTCAATTTTATCCTTTTCATGTCGGAAACTTGATTCGTAAAATATTAAAATTCCGTCCAGGCAGTGTAGGTGGTGTGGTAATATGTAAAATTTGCATATTTTAAGTGATGTGTCGTCTCCACCTTGACCGAATATGTGTATCCTGACTACGACTCGCGTCATCGAGTGTTGTGACTCAAAGAGTTAAATGAAAGCCGGCGTGACCTCTACTACTGGTTTATGGTATGATAAGGTCCGTTAAAAGGAGAACCGATGTAGGATATAACATTTCATAAGCACAAGATGTCGAAGAGTTAAGTATGATGCTTAGAAAATCCGCAGCGTCAACGTTAACCTCGGTTAAGAGGTAAAAGGTTGCAATTCGACAGTTTAGATATCAAAATATCCGCCCACAAACAATGTTTTGAAAGTCAGTGGCGATAGGTCCTACGGTGGAATATGTATCCAACTGGCAGAATATGTTTGGGGATTTTTTGCGAGCATAACTGTGACTATTCAGTCCGAAACTATAAGTCAGACAACCGCGGAACATGTGCGTACAATGCTAGTAAAATAATAAAATAATCTGGCCTCTTTATTGAATTACTTATTTCATAAATCACTTTACGTACAAAACCCTAACCCATACCAATTCCATTTCCAAATTTTCCGTAAAAGGCTAATCGGAACGCTCTCTCATCTTCGAGTGCCTAGAGCCGTTAGTAGGGGCTCTTTCACGTTTCGCCACGAGTCGAAGAAAGGCTTGGAGGCTCGCTTTCGTTGTTTACGGGGAGAAATCTCGACCGGTCGGCGGTGGCCGCTCAGCAGAGCGTCAGTCCCGCGCACCGCGTCAACACTACAACACGCACAAGCGACCGTCGCACGCGCAGAACCAACACTAACTCGTGTCATCAACATACAAAACATTTCTTAACAAACCCTCTACAATTTTGAAACTATTCTCTGATTTTCAACTAGTTTTTTGACCCAGTGTTGTGTCAGTGAATGTGAACGGACTGTTAAGTTTTTTTGTTAGAAAGTGTTTCTACCTGCCAGGAGTGTTTTTTATAGTCCACCGGTATGTTGTTTGAAGTTTTAAGCCCATAATAGCGGTATTATTTAGGGACGCATCGCCATCAACGCACCACGGACCGACTTTGGGACGAAGCCTCTCACCGGCGCATCTCTACAGTGTCTAAACGTTTACAAATGGTTACAAACATAAGAAACTTTCCACTTCCTAAGAAATTGTGGGTCTTCTTGTAGCGGTCAGTGGTAATGTGGGATTTAATGAGCTTTCTGTTACAATGATTTATCAGTTTTTGTAAACATTACCAACTTTATTAAAATATTGAAAGTCATACTTATTAGGTCCTAATTTCAAAGTAATTTGGTCTTTTGATCAGCAAAAACTGGCAACTTGTAAAAAGAAGAACGGTCACGTCCCATATAAAAAAAACCCAGATCCGACAGAAAGGTGACATATCTCAGTTTTTTTGTTATTATTTATATAATCATATTATATAGTTTTTATATTCGAAATCAATGGCTAACACCAAAATATTGCCTTATGTTTTTGTTCAGGGTTTACACTAAAAAAATACAAAATGCCTACTTATCTACACAATTCGTAATGTATGTAACTAAATGACGATAAATAGTTATGGGATGTATCCAGGAGACCTGGAGATACAGCTGTATTATATAATTTTTGAACTCCTAGTACAACATTCAACTTAGGTTTTTTTTTTAAGGTGGTTTAATATCATCTAATGACATCTCTCGCCCTTGGGTGGAGCGAGAGGGCGTGTCAGACTCTTACTAACTAAAAAAAAAAAAGAAATACTTAACTTAAATTAAAATAACTTCCTATACGAACATTATTTTTTTTTTTAATACGGGATGTATTATAACTACTTACTTTTCTACGTCATTTAGTTACATATATTTACGAATTGTGTAGATACGTAGGCATTTTGTACTTTTTTAGTGTAAAGCCTGAACAAAAACATAAGGCAATATTTTGGTGTTAGCCATTAATTTCGAATATAAAAACTATATAATATGATTATATAAATAATAACAAAAAAACTGAGGTATGTTACTTTTCTGTCGGGTCTGGGTTTTTTTTGCCTGTTCTTCTTTATCCAGAATTTTATTCGAAAATGGGAAAAACTACTTACCTTCATACAATAGACATCAACGAGAGACACCGAAGAAACAAAAGTCATCTTCACAGAAAATATTCTAATACAAAATCATAGAAACAGTTAACCTACTTGATTATAACCAGCAAAAAGCGAAAGCTACCACTAAATGTTTGAGAATAACAACATTGCCGACACCGATAACCACAATGCACACACAATGCATTATTTTTTCTCATTTCCTATTAAAGTGCGTTAACCTGCGAATCTATTAACACGAATGGTTTTTACGAGCGGCGACTACATAATTTGCTAGGAATAAAGACGTTAGTAACTACATGGGTTAACTTACTAAACGGGATTCCGGATGGGTTAACCTCAGAGAGTAACTTAGTTAACCCCTTTTCTTGTTGTGGGTTTCAGTCGAGACTATGGGCATTCGGGCAGCATCATTATGGGACTCCAACTTAGTTTAGAGTCAGTATGATTCTATGCTTTATTAAAATATGCTTAAATCACTAATCTGTTTAGTAACCGTGGTGATTAAATCAGTTTTGCACTAACCATTCCAATTCAAACATTAGGTGTGTACGATCCCTAAACGCGATAAGACTACCAATTTGTAGATTTTATTGTTTTGTACAGAATGTGTTAATTTTTGGTATGCAAATGATTCCTATTCTATTCTACCGGGCATTGTAAAGGCCCATTTGGAGGCCCATATAACCCATGTTCCTACCTATGTATTACAGTTCCAAGCACCAATATGTAAACATTTTGCAAAATAGCACCTTTTACATTTTCTCCAACTGTATTCATTGGAATTTTGTTTTTACCTACGAACATAGTATTTTGAAATTATACTATGAGTCTTTACAATGCTGCAGTTTTTGTTCTACGAAAATCATCATGATCCCGAATGTTACCAAATACTTAGTAGTAATTATATTTATTTCTGAAAACCCTTTTGCCACAATAAATTGGTGAGGTCGATGTTTCCTAGCCAATTACTCTAATGAAGGAATACCGTCTCATTTTAGTACCTATAAGTGCTTGTTTGTGACTGTACCTAGGAAACATACTCGATACAAAGTATGAAAAAAGAGACTTAAATATAGGTATGGTAGAAGTGGGATTGTTTTACAAGTGACCGTGTATAGTGGCGCCTGCGCAACGTGGGAGAAATGCTATCGCGTTAAATGTACCGGTCGATTGACATGGTAGGGCTGGCCCGAGTTCATGTAATGTTGAGCTAATTGAGGTTCTTATGTGATTTACTGAGAAATGTGTTACAAAGCATTAGATAAATAAAGACTGATTGATTCACGAAGTAGCAAGTTATGTCAAGCAAAAACATTATTATGATCGTTTAAAAATTTGCTGATGCAATTTTTGCAGTATGAAGTTTTTTCATAGAAAAGATCTTCTACTAATGTGAATTAACCTAATAAGTTTGCATCTTCAAGTCCAAATATATATTTTTTTCCAATTCTATGAACTCTTTCTTTAGATGGAAATCTTATCTTGGCCAGTTCTTGTCTTTGATAGGACTCGTAGTTATGTGTCCCACCAGTGGAGAAAATATAGAGTAATTATGGTATGTTATTAGGGATTGCAATTGCTGGATCCAGGATACAGCAATCCAGCTGGATCCAGCGCCTTTTTAAATATGCTGGATCCAGCACACGGTGCTGTCTTTTTATTTTCGTTCCACATTTAGCTGGATCCGCGCTGGATCCAGCTAGATTCAGATCAATCCAACAAGAATCCAGCTGGATTGAAAACGCCGCTGGATTGCAATCCCTATAAGTTATTCAAAACTATACCTTTGCAGATAAAAAACTTGGTATTTCAATTCCAAAACACCCATGACTCGTCAGCCCTACTTCAAGTCCATTACATCAATATTCTACTAGCATGCGACGACGGTTCCTTGCGTTGCGCTTGTGTCGAATTTACATGCAAATGTAGTGGGCGCGAAATTGCGTCTGATATGAACGTATCCGACTTGATGGACCAAGTTTTTTTGTTTGACGTAACGTTTTGAAGTTATGCACTGAACTATGTCTAGCATATTTGATTAAGTCTACCTTCAACAACGTAGTACCTAGAACCAACTCAATTTTTGTGAAGTTTGATATTTAAAAGTGCGTTTAGTCCATTTGAAAGAAGCTGCAACATCTTTTTTTTTTGAGACAAGCCTGCCACACTATTCCCAAACCACTGTAACTCCAGAATCAACAGTGGCGACCACCAGAAAAGCGCCGAGACAATTAAGCTCGACGAAGTCCCAGATAATGAATTTAACTGTCTTGGATCCCGCAACGAAATTAATCAGAAAGTAGGTTTAGCGGAGGAGTAGGAATAAACCGTTATTTCCACTTAGCAGTAACATTGCGTGTTTTGTTCTGTAGGAGTTTTGTTTTCTCCGAAAAACGATATAAAAAGGAAGGAGTTTTTATTTTGTTAACCTTTACTATCCCACTCGTGGACAAAAGCCTCCTCCATTACTTCCACTTTTGAGATTTCGCCTCTTCTCGCTAATTCACGAGGAAGCGATCCTAGGCGTCCACCCATCTTCTGCACGGTTTTAGATACTTCTTGAAGATGACCTACTGAAGAACTACAAGCAAATCTCAAATCAAAAATAGCTACTTACCGTTTCTTCACCTAATATTTTTCTTTGGCCAATTTAGGCGAATCGTGTTTAGTCATTCGTGAAAAACTTGATCTGTAGATTACGCCAATAAAGGAAACCTAAGTTTCGAGCTAACATTGAGGTCAGTGGCTGTATTATATGAATTGAAATCGTTCAGAAAATCCTTCCACCAAGTTTCTAGACATTTTTGTGACTTCGATTCAAAATTATGACCTCTTCACGACAGAAGTCTAAAACTTTAGACTAGTATTTGGATTAGTTTTAAACTTTTTTGTAGATAACAACCTGCAAAGTCTACACGTATTTACCTAATACCACAGAATAAAAAAGCTAATACTGGAGCGATAAAGATTTTCATGCAATTGTAATTAATTTTCGATTTAAATCGGCAATTTTTCGTTTGATACTTACTTTAGTGCCGTATTGCCAATCAGTCAGATACTTATAACACTTGTATTTGTATGGCCATCAATAAATACAGATTGCCGGTCACTTTCGAAGGTCGACTACACATCTGCTCACCGCTGCCCTATCAAGGCCACAGCCATGTAGTTCATAGGGTCGAAAGGCCATAGTAACTCAGATAGGGTTTTATTACCATAAACAATCTTTGTTTTAAAAACCGGCCTCTTTTTCTACGTGAGTGTTAATTATTGTTTATAATAAGGTTTGTTTACGACATCAAATTATTTTGCTTCGAGAATTTCCATTAAAAAGAACAGCATTTTTTCTTTTATTGTTTCTAATCAGACTTGTTTACGACATGAAATAGTTTTCTTCGAGAATTTCCATTTATAAGAACAACATCTTTTTTTTGTGTTACAATGTATAGTGGGCATTGAATCGACGCGCCTAAGGTTTTTTTTTTTGTAAACTGGTTAACTAATGTAAGTAGGCTTAACTATAATTGGTTAAATAGGTGACCTCTTGGTCAACATACGGCTTTTTACTATGTGTAAGGTATTCTGTCCGGCATTTAGCCGAGTTCAGTTGAATATGAACCTTATAGTCTGCGGTTTGTACAAGTTTACATAGGTGATACATACATGGTGTAAACAACCTCATCACGAAGCCTTCAACCAAGCATTCTGTACATCAAACTAAGTAACTTTACGCAAAAATTATTGGGAAACGACTAATGTTTTGGAGTGAAAGATCATGTTTTGTGGTAGAACTCAATGAAACGCACTTAAATCATTGACTAATTGTGCTGATGGATGGATTGAATAGTACGGGGGTCGTGGAGGTGGTTAAAATACCGTAAAAACGTGTATTAAAAAAAAGTATCTAAAGTTATGACTTTGACCCCCCATATCTCCGTAACTAGGTATGATGTGGCACAAAAAAATGATCGCAATGACGGGGAGAAGAAGCGCCTTTCGGCTTCGTAAAGAGGTGTTTTACACCCTTTTTGTAACTTGTCAAGCCAAAATTATCACAATTTCCCGCTTCGTTCTCTTGCCCCTTTTTTAATTCTCCAATTATATTTCGTTATCGCAGTAGTTACTTTCTTTCTTGCCCTATCATCTTTTACACCAGTCCATCCATCGTTTTCTTGATCTTTCCCGACCCTTGTAGCCATCCTCATAATTACTAAACAAACCCCTTCACATGGCCATACTATGACAGACGATTTCCACACAACTTGTCGGTCACCTGTGCCATTTCACTTGATTTCCTTGTGTAATAAATAATATAAAATGGATTTAGACATAACTCATAAAGGGTGTAAAACACCTCTTAACGAATACGAAAGGCACTTGTTCTCCTCGTCATTCTGATCATTTTTTTGTTCTACACTATACCTGGGAACCTTCTAGTTACGGAGATATTGGGGGTCAAAGTTGCAAGATTTTGACAAGTTTTTTTTTAAACACCACTTTTTATCGCATGATTTTACTTTAAATATCTCTACGACCCCCGTACTATTCAATCCATCCATCCCCACAATGCTTTGAGTATGTTACATTAAGTTATACCACAAAACATGATTTATAACCTCAAAAAAAAACGTTGTTTCCCAGCAATATTTTTTGCGTAAAGTTACTTAGTTTGATATACAGAATGCT
The DNA here is from genome assembly GCA_916618015.1 of Xestia c-nigrum. Taxonomy (NCBI): domain Eukaryota; kingdom Metazoa; phylum Arthropoda; class Insecta; order Lepidoptera; family Noctuidae; genus Xestia; species Xestia c-nigrum. The sequence continues at coordinate 8,212,331 of OU745251.1, read as the reverse complement.
TGGTTAACGGATTTGTGATGAGGTGAAATACACTCTGTATAAATTTTACTATGTGTAAGGTATTCTGTCAGGCATTTAGCCGAGTTCAGTTGAATATGGACCTTATAGTCTTCGGTTTGTACAAGTTTACTTATGTGATTCTGATTACATAATAATGTAACTTGTCAAGCCAAAATTATCAAAATTTGCTTCGCTTCGTTCTCTTGCCCCTTCTTTACTTCTCCAATTATATTTCGTTATATAGGCCATTCATCGTTTCCTTCCTTGGTCTTTTTATCGTTTTCCCGATCCTTGTATTGTATTGCATACCTAATTACTAAAAAGCCCCTGCACATGGCCATACTATATCAGACGAATTACACACAACTTGTCGGTCACCGGTGATATTTCACTTGATTTCCTTGTGTAGTAGATAATATAAAATGGATTTAGACATAACTCATATAAATATGCAGAAAGTGAGATGTGTCCTAGTCCTTCCTCAATTACTTATGTACTTTTGCATTCACAAATTGTAAGTTACCACTTAAATCCTGTCAATCGCTTTAGTAATTATCAGTTGTAAATTAAATAAGTATTCCTCAACAAAAGATTCCCTTGGAAAAACTTGAATACCAGCTGAATTAACACAAGCAAGTATTATTGCAAACCGACCGCATTCACAGCGCTCTAGTTTCGTAGTTTTCTCCGAAACGGTACCTTAGCACCAAGCCGTAATCAAACTAATTGATAATCTGTGTTCATTAAAAGCTAGGCTATTGTTTATAAGCAGTATTTTTGCAATTAAAAGGCGCCATTGTTTAAAAAAAATGTTGTTCTCTCCTACAGTATTTGAACCTGTGTGTGATGAAGTGATGACCCAAATTGAACTAAAACTATTGTTATCTCTTATTAGAAAGAGATATCGCTGGTCATTAACACACAGCGCCACCTAGTGCCACACTAAACAAGGCTTTGTGTCGTGGACACCAGATGGTTGATATACTACATACAAACTTTTTGTTTGTAAATACTTACTTATTATACATATAAACATCCATGACTCGGAAACAAATTAATGTTTATGCTCATCACACAAACATTTGCTCCTACCGGGGTTCGAACCTAGGACCCTAAGAATGCAAGGCAGCCTCACAACCACTACGCCAGTTGAGTCGTCAGATAGCCACAAGAGATAGAGCCCACTGTCATACCACCTTTGGTATAAAGCCCTTAAAAGTCAGTGTTATTACACCTATACCTATAAAAGATAAAGCTAAGTAATTAATTCCTTCCTAAATAGAAAAAACAATAGTGCAATAAAAAATGCTTTCTCTTTTCTTCTCATTTTTCCACAATGAATGTAATACGATTTTATGTCAAGTTTAATTTACTTCAATTGTACCGAATTCTATGTCAAAGTATTAAAAATTGTTGAAATGCTTTCACTTTGCATACAAACGATGCTTTGGCATGAGGAAAAATGATTAAAATGGTCATTAATTTCTAGATTGATGATTAATTACAAATACAGGTTGTAAAAACGAGATTTTGAATCATAAATCATCGAAAGAACTATCATTTTAACATTATCGTTGCTATTCACAGTAATCAGACGAATTTGCAAATTGACAGTTATGTTTTTGCGAGGTTTACTCAAAAGAGAAACAAAAAATTCGATCGTGCGGAGAAAGCATGGCGCTTGTAATTCCTGAAAGGTAGGGGGACATAATACTCTGTTATGTTTAAGTCCCGTGTAAAGGTTCGGTCAATCTGATAGGGACAAAAAATATGGACGCGGATAGATAGATAGCTCTAGCTCATGTATTTATTTATTTAAAATACGCTAACAGTACGTACATAATTACATTTAACAATGAAAAATCTATCAATGTACGATGTCAGCAGTCTATCCGAGCAAATGTTCGTGCAGAAAGTGTTTGAACTGCTTAAAGGAGAACAGAAACGCGTTCTTTTTTTAAATAAAACACGTTTCAAGACCGACACCCGAGTATTTACCTCAATGACCCGCCAAAAGCTCTCAAGCTGTGAACATGACCCCGAATGGCTCGCGTGGCCCGCGTGTGACTTGAAGCCCGGTCCACAAGGTCAACTTGCGCAAGTCACACGATGGGAACCTTTGTATAATCGGCTATTCAATTACGATTCACAGAACAAATGCTTTGATAAATCGGGAATGTAAAAATGCCTAATAATCATTGTTAACATTTTTGGAGTTCCAAAATTTTATAGCGGGTATTTTATTTGTTATAAGTAACTTTTAGTGGAAAGGATAACTTTAAGCGTCAATTAATGAATTAAATCAGTTTATTGCAGCCCACTGCTGGAAATAGGCCTCTCCCAAGCTGAACCGCAACACCTTATTCTCCATTTTCTGCATTCAGTCTGATCCAGCCAGGTTAAAGCGTAGTTTTCAAATAAATTCGTTGATTTCTGAACACATTATACGGTAACTAAATACTACAAGGGCTCTTGGTGTTATGTCATGTCATTAATATGCAGCTTATATGGTCTTATGGAGAATACCCAGTCGCCGGCCGATGTGATTTTATTTTTAGATCAAATTGTCATTGCGGTTTCTTTCTACGTGTTGGAATAAATTTGTGTTTTCGTGCTCAAGCACGATTTTCTTAGGAGTAGATTGAAGGACCAAACTCATCCTTGCTCGTATGACCAATGATATCCCCATTCATAAGATAACATGGCATTACAGTTTTCCACGAACGGTAAGAAGGCTGGTATCAGAAGGTTACCTCCACCCAAATTACGCCAGTTAATGGGGTCGAAATGAATCCAGAATCGGGATCGACAGTTCTTTTTTTCCTAAAAATAACAACTCTAGGATGGGTATGAAAAGCATTGAATTTATGGTTGCCCTACAGTATAGTGATTCAGATCTAAATAAAAGCGCAAATAAAAAAGGAAAAACTCAAGTCTCAAAAGGAGAATTCCACTCAACGAAAAGATGATTTCGCAAATAGCGGAGAACTGGTTGCGCTCCGTTTATCCTCCCTCGCTTCAAGATAAGGGATCTTGACGTTTTTGACATCTCTGGCATTATGTGCATGCATACCTTTGCCTGGCCGTATGCTCTAGTAAAAATAGAGACGAAGGTTTTTTGGCGCGAATGTTAAGTTAAACAATGGCGATTGTGTTAAACTTTCAATGTTATAATAAGGCATTTTTTATTATGTACTCGTAACAAGCCTGGGTTCTATGGGATTTCATCAGCTAAAAAGACAATCTTACATAAAAAATGTTCATCCTCTATATAACATCATAAGGTGATGATCAAACTACAAGTCCACAACACAAAAACAATATCTTCAAAAATCAAAGTCTTTAAAATTAATGCTCCCTAGACCTAGTAGACATAGGCTATGCGTTGACTGTCTGTGACTGAATTTAATGTTTTATTAACTAAGTATATGATTTTTGCTATGGATTTTTTTGTACTCTGTTGATTGTATTTCCTCCCACTTACTACTTGTGTGAAGGAATGGAAAAGGAATAAGGATGTCAATATAAGGTATGCTACCTGTCGTTATCTTTATGGTTGGTAGTACTGTCCCTACCGATCTACGTGATTCCCGGTAAGACTAAGGATAGCTTTCTTCCTGCCACCTGCGCATTAATTAAGTGTGAACTCAGCAACTTAGGTATTGGTTTTTATAAAATCAAACTAAATAATATCAGCCGCTCGGGTCGATCTCTAGGTTAAGCCATGCTTGCCTGGGTTGGTATGTGGGTCTTACATAACGAGTTTCCTCCGTACCTCGGAAAACACAATAATCTATTGGTCCCGGCCAATGATATATAAAACTATAGATACGTTGCCCGTGCTCTGTAGTGGCAACATGAATGCAAGGCAACTGCCGGACTTTCATTTAGTCGCCTACCAACCAGTGCCGCGGCAGTACGTGACATTAAAATAAACTTTTGTGTATAACTTCCACAAACAACGAAACAAAAATGCCGTCCTGTGTTTTTAGGACATGTCAAAACTATACTTTAACTGTGAAAGATAGAAAATTATCATTTCATGTGTAAGTATCAAAAAAATATATTTTATTTTATTTTTTTCGATGCCTTCTAATGGCGGCTGGCGCCTGAGGTACCGACAGTATTTACGCTGTTTTCGACAGCCGTGATGTTCATGTATGACGCGTCTATTTATAATACGTCATTGGTCCCGGCTGTCATTTGTCCATCTTTGACAGTCGTTACAGGTAGTCAGTGGCCCAAAAAGTCTGACACCAGTCTTACCAGTATTTCCCAGTATTAACTGGGTTGTGGAGGTCAGATAGGCAGTCGCTCCATGTAAAATATTGGTATTCAGCTGCATTTGGTTAGACTGGAAGCCGACTCCAACATAGTTGTGAAAAGGCTGGGCAGATGATGATGGTTTTCATAAAACTTGTCCCTAATTGAAGTATTCGACATCTTGCATCGACTCTTGACTGATTCTTGAATGGCATCATAGAAGTTAAACTGCCGGGTCACTGGTTAACCTTAGTTAATATATATATATTGGAGCTATGTAAACTCGTCCGAAAATATCCAGATTCTTACAACACACCCGTGTGTTGTAAGAATCTGGATATTTTCGGACGAGTTTACATAAAACTTTGAATAATAATTCCCCATTTCGTACGTGGATAAAACGCTATCCGCGAAAAGCCAAAAAAAAAGAAACCTCATTCTTTTAGTCTATAATGGCCGATCGCCATTGTTAGATGCGCGCGCATAGGAAAACTGATTAATTATTCCCGCCATTGCGAAAAAAAATTCACAACTCGTTTTCACTGTTAAAATTATAGTTATTTATTAATTCAAATGTCTACAAGTACTAGTTATGAAGAAAATGATTTATTTTGTACACCGCCCGATATAAGATGTGCAGCCCTTAACGTTATCGAAAGTTTACTACCTGAAAACTCCAAGGACAAATATCTATTTTAGTATTATTTTATTCTCAAGTGTGTTGAAAAACGTCGTATGATACACGTGTGTGTTGATGATTACCGTTCGGGTCTCAATAGCGCCTCAGCGGTAATCACCAACATTACACACTTGTACCATAATGTACTATTATTTCTTCATTCTTTCACCTTATTTAGTAAGAAATTAATTACTTCATACTCAAACATAGCGGTGTGCTAGGGTGATTGTTGGAGCAATTATCTCAAAGAGTGATTTCACCGTAATTATTTATTACAAGATATCTGTTTCCCGTTAAGACGTAGGTAAACTATATCCATATCCATAGAGATCTACGCTAGGGAATGGGCAACTACAGTACTTTCACAGTTTTTATGTCTTGTGACTGGGACTGTAGCTACATTTAATTTTCATATTTGTTTCGACAATTCAAAAGCGCCTGTAACTGGCCTACTTGAAATAAATGCTTTGATTTTGAAAAAGCCAAATCAACGATAGTTACTACTGGCGATATCTTCCCAGTGTTCAAATGATTTTTATGTACAGACTAGTAGCTGCACATAAAGCAACCCGAAACTCTCAAATATTCCCTTCCCTATAATCAATCTTGAATCAAATGCTTTAGCAATAAAGTTGAAAATCTATGACAGATATGTGTAGCTCGATGATTACCAATATGATAATATTATAGAACTATTATCGATCAATAGTTCAATACATTATTTACTTACGAAAGGTCCTCAATAACACATGCGTATGCGCGTTGTAATGTCGCAATGGTTTTTTGGAGGTGCTCTACTCACTTTCTCTGACGATGACGTCAGAGAAAGATCTTGATGGATGTGTGAATATGGAACCATATGCCTTGTGTACTATGTCATAATACTACTAATAGTTTTAGATCGTGTTGGATACGAAGTGAGTGAATGTTAACCTTTTGACCGCCAGAGAATAAAGCCACGCGCGTTCCCTCCACGCACACGTACAGGGCACGCGCATGTTTGTCAGGTATATGTGACTATATCGGTCAAAAGGTTAACATCACTATAAGAACAATTTCTGCTATGTTAAGAAAATAATCCTCCTGTCTTTCGTGCATTCCTTTCATTGCTATTTATTTTGTGATTCTGGAACTTCGTCTGCGATTATATTGGTTTAACAAAGATTTGATTTGGTACCATTTGTTAGCACTTATTCTGTTATACACCGGTTATGATACGAAATAGTCTTTAAAGATTCGGCAGATTTCGGCATGATTTTCATAAACATCGATAGTTTTACGAGGAACTCCGGCCTTGAGTGTAGTAAAAGTCCATAGAAATAAGAAGTAATCTGTATGTTGTCGTGTCATTAATGAAGTAATTAGTACACCATGCCAATGATCAGCAACCTTCAATAAAATATTACATAAAGTTCTTACAATGCATAACGATGCATTCTTTCGGATTAGGTACGAATTCAGTTTGGCCAGCATTTATTCGCCATACGTACATTACCAATGTTTGCGATAAAACAATGCACTTTTCTTACAAGAAAACTTACGTATATGCATACAATAAGTTACGAAACCGGTGGGCGATTAGGCGAGAAAAACCGCGGGTGTATTAAAACTATTGTTCTATAGTACGTGGGAATACAGTGTGTGGCAATGTATGTAAGGGTGCAAGCATAGTGACGGTTGAGCACGCAATCAGGCTATTTAGTACCTCGGACTCTGTCTCTGTGGTTAATCGTGAAACCAGCGTCTACCTTGAAGATGAAATGTTTCTTCAGCTCCTTTTCCTTCGTGTCGTTTTCATGACAGGGGTTTTATGAGTAGTGGGCTACTCATAAACACCAGAGCCAAAACTACGACACTTACTCAGCCGAGCGTCGCTGGCGATAGCGCAGAAGTCTGCACCTGTCAGGGTAGGAATTGGATCATCGTTCTTCAGATTCTAAAACCAGAATAAGGAAGACCTGAGTTCTAGAATGTCCTAAAATGTGGCTTGCTATTAACGATGTTGGTTGGTTTGAGACACAGTCAGCAAGGTGATAGACCAATGATGCGTCAGACTAACAAAATTGTCTACAATGCAGCAATGTGTACAAAAATGGGGCTGTTGATATTATTATCAATGTTCTGGTAAAACTTACTCATTTTGAGATCAGCACAGCTTGCGACAGCTTGCTTTTACCAGTCTGCAAAGGCTATTGAACTAGAAAATAGCTAGTACATACATGTTGTAATACTGGATTGAACATATCCTTAAAACGAGAGCTGCTCGACTACTGGAGAAAGATAAATGATAGTCATCGGTCATAGAGAAATGGTAATGACAGAGTAGTCAAAGGAGACTAGTTGTAATTATAGGAGGCTAGGAGATCCGTTAGAACTTGTGTACCTGTCAGCTACCATGTTTGTGTGTGCTCAACTTCAATTAAAAGCAATCATTTTTAACATTTACCTCTTGACGGCTAAATAATAACATCTAAGCTTGCATGAGTTTGGTCCGTGGATGAATGAACAGTTGAACACCCATTACTTAACGAGTTTCCTTTGTTTCTCGAAAATCACTTAAAATCACTTGCCATTGGTCCCGGGGTGTCAATTGTAGATCTAATAAAGTGGCCCGAAAGTTTGTCAACCAGGCAACTTAGTTCTAGCTAGGTTGTGGAAGTCAGATAAGCAATCGCTCCATGTAAACTAGTGGTATGTAGAAGCATCAGGCCAGACTGGAAGCCGACCCCAGTACAATTGGGAAAGGCTAGGCCGATTATGAATTTTGAACACGAAGGTGAAGAATGGAATCTGTGAAACTAGACAAATAAAAATAACCTTTTTAATTTGTCACTGATTTATCCGACTGACTTGAGTTGTATGTGTTACGAAATTATAGCTATTATAGCAATGGTTAGATAGGTACTTAAATAAGTGCGTAAAGATCTCATTAAACGTTAATTTGTTGTTGTTAATTAGCTAGATAGCAAGTTGATAAGTAGGCGGTAAACTGAGATACTGGTAGATAACTGGCAATCTGAATGGACTTGCAGCGATTATACAAAAAGACGATTACCGTGTATGACGTCTGAGTACGTTACATATAAATCCTTCAGTTTAAAGTGTACAATATCATCTTGTACAATGTTGCGTTGTCCCCAAACGATGGAACACTTGATATCGTGCCATGCCCGTCTTGTTACTTGCACATCACAGGAGCTAATGGAAGCCACTGAAAGCACCAAATTCGTCCCCAAATTATGGGCTGAGCCAACTTAAGTTGTCATCGACCAGCTAAGCACGGGCTCCAATACTCTCTTTATTTCATGTAGAACAGAGGTATCGTCGTCTATCTCAAACTTTTTTAGACTTAGGCATTTGGAAACCATTGTACCAAGTGTCCAGAGGTAGTGGCGGTACTTTCATACAAATTTGTCTTGCCCTATTGGTGGCCATTAGGCACGCCACTGCTCAGAGGCCATGACGTGGCACCTGTGGTCTTTTTTTAAGTCTTACGTGTGAATTCACCCTAATCTTAACGAATCACACAGGGGCTCATGATTACTGTTAGCAAACGAATTCCTTGTTAACTGCTATTGCGCCAAGTTGTAACTTAAATGTTAGCCAAATAACTTGGACGCAAACGGTGAGACTTTTAACACATTGTGCATTTAAAACGTTTATATTTTAATTTATATTGTCTTTGTAAGACAAATGGATTCTTTAGAATGAAATATTTTTGTAAAGTTTTGAGATTTCTCTCGATGATTAAGATTTCAAAGTTAATTAATAGAGCTAAACCGGTATTTTAAGATTTAGAGTGACGTGTGATTATTTTGGCGAGTGGCAATAGACGCAACTTACACCGCCATTTTGTTTTTCAGTGCCCCCTGTCAATGTCATTTAAGCGCCAAAAGAAATGGTCCTTTTGACGCCATTCTTTATCTTCTTAATAGTCTCGATAAATCTTGTTGGAATAGTCGGAACCGGCTCAGTTGCCATAAAAGGGGAAAAAAAAAAAAAAAAACTTGTTGCTTCAACGTCAGTACTTATTGGCACTTAGTAAATGTCTATGGCAGACAATGACACAGTTTCGTGTGTCACGCGTCTATGTAGTCTATGGGAAGCTAGGCTTGTGAAGAAATCGGGCCGGTTCGATGCGCCTGCGTCTTTTCACGAGATTGCACGTGGAAAGTAGATCTATGTAGACACTGATTGGAGATTAAGATTGAGTGTTTTTAGTTTTTCTTTTTGGAGAACAATGTTCGGGCAATGAGTGAAGCCCTTTTGTAGCTAGTCTTTTAATAATGAATTAGCTTCTGTAAAGCACATATTATTAACTTAGTTCCTAATGTTATTTATTTATTTATTATTTATAATTAATAAATAAAACGGATAATCAATCAATCATGACTGTCTTGCTCAAAGCTTTTGTTCAATTTCAAAGAAGAAGCTATTATTATTTATGTATTTTTAGTAAATTCAGACACTTACCTAGATGAGGCACAAATGCCGCAGTAAATTCCGTTTCCTAACCTAACCTAACTGCTGGATGCAACGAAAGCTTCAATTCAAGTTTCCTACGCGTTTAACTCTTTTATTCATTGAAACAGGTACTTTTCCCAGATCCGAGAGCTGGTCCCTAATTTATGAAAAAAAAAAAGATATTTGTAAGACAATTGATGGTAATTTAAGGTGCTTTATTGTTCGCCTTTGATCTCTAAACTGTCTCTAGCATCATGACTTCAATAGCCCAACCTTTCTATATTTCGGCTACCCGTGACTAAAACATTTACCACCAAGAACTATTACATAAACATAACCACATAACCTACCTACATAGACGTTCTCAAGTAAATCAAACTGCGCAAGTGGTGCGAGTGCGATGCGCTACAGAGCGACCTGAATATGACGCAAGCGCAACTAAGCTGTACCACAGTATAAAGATAACTAGAGAACCAACTGCACCCTGCAGTTGGTTTATAGAGGAGATAGAAAAAAAAAAAGTGTTTTCATTTTATTTTTGACTAGCTTCTGCCAGCGGCTTCGCCCGCGTGAAGTTTCAAAATTGGGGTTGAGTGAGAATATTATAAACGTAACAGTAAACAAATATAATAATAACAAATCTCCGAACTACTAAGCTATCGGGAGTTACACGTGTTATTGTGAGTCAACTATAAAAGATAGACATATGCTGTCTTGGGATATTTTTTATATAATTTTATGTGGAATATTTCCGTTATACATGATTTCTATGTAGCTTTAACCATTAAGGCTGCACACGCGACGGAAGCTAAAAAAACCAAGTAACTTCTCCCGTTTTCCCAACATTTCCTTTCACTGCTCTGCTCCTATTAATGGTAGCGTGATGAAAAGTATACTATTACCTGCTCAGGAGTATGTAGAATAATTGTACCAAGTTTCGTTAAAATCCGTCGAGTAGTTTTTTTTTCTATAAATAACATACAGACAGACAGACAGACAGACAGACAAAAATTTTACTGATTGCATTTTTGGCATCAGTATCGATCACTAATCACCCCCCGATAGTTATTTTGTAAATATATTTCATGTACAGAATTGACCTCTCTACAGATTTATTATAAGTATTGATGATAAATTTCTAACATTTGAAGAAGATCCGGGATTTTTCTTTCTGCAATTTCTTTTTTTGCATTTGTTTTACAACGCCGGGCATGTAATGACGTGGGACGAATCGCATATTATGTGTCTAAAAAAGTGATGAATATAAATGTTGATGGATGGAACACGACCAATGAAAGTATGGATTGACTGTGTGAGAAAAGATATGAAGGTAAAAGGAGTAAATGATGGCATGTCGAGTAGGATGGAAGAAAAAAACGTGGTACAATGAGCCCAAATAGCATGGAACAAGGGCAGGAATTTGGTGATATCATTAAATACAGGTTTAGATTCCGGACATATGTCAACCCCACCCACGAGAAGTAGTAGTAAACGCATCACATGTGTGTGAGCCGATTTCGATATTTTTTCCATATCGGAACTATCAAATTCCTACAATTTGGTCAAAGTTGAGATACTGTATGTCAATACTTATGTCTACTGTTACTGTACCATCATCTCGCGATCTACCCACGGTGTCATGCCGGTTGCAATATCGATGTGATGAGGATTGCAGAGTCAACACTCCTTTTAAGTTGAGAGCAAGAATAATGTTTGTGTTGTGTGTTGATTTTGATATACCACCAGCTGTTTTTAATACTTTCTGCTGCACGAAGCACTTTGACGTTTAATGCGAAAAAAAATTGCGAGTTTGGCGTTCGAGTGGCTAAATATTTTTTTAATTGTTTTGGTTTTAGTTTTATTTTGCTTTATTTAACGTTGTGACTGATGTTACTTTTGTTTAAAGTGGTGTGCCATGTGCCAATTAGACTTATTTACGTTCTTTATTTGATTTTGGGATCATTTCTACGGTTTTAAATCTTGTATTTCTATAAAACCTAAATTAGGGCCAGTAACGAAAATCATTCTGCAAGTTGACGACTGCTTCACGTGCAAAACATGTTTCAATCTCATTTCAAAATTGTTCGACTTATGTTTTTTTTCTCACACCTGAGTTTTAATTTATTGTGAAAAATAACTGACGTTGTTGTTGATTATTTTACTCTGATGGAAGTGGGTCCGCCCATACAAGTTGTAGTTTTAATAGGGCAGTTCTAGATTTTCCTCAGTATTTGCAAGTTATTACCTTACATCATATAATTATGAAGTATTATGCGCAGCTGGACACAAGAATGCCCTTTTTATGAAGCAGGAAGGATAAATCTAAAGTCATAGGACCTGTTTCCACCAAAGCGAACAGGAGCGGTGCGAAGAGGAGATGTACAAGATTCGGTCAATCACAGGAATAACGAGAGACGGGATGTAGACTTCAACCAATGTGATTGGTCGAACGTTGCACATCTCTCCGCTCCGCTCCTCTTCGCTTTGGTGGAAACTGGGTATGTCACCGTAAAATTGTCAAACACGTTATATCACAATATAAGGTATTTCTCTCTAGCGATATTATAAAATCTCGAATTATTGTCAACTGAACATACGGAAGCATCTCTGCCCCCATAATCGGGACTTGGGGCACCTCCCCGTTAGGTTCCTTTAAACCCTGCACTCGGAAATAGGGGCCCCGCGAAGGGGGGCTCCGTTGACTACGCTTTTTAGGGGAATATGAAGTGTTTTAAGGTTAGGTTATATTAATCGGTATTTCTCAGGAATGGTACATTATCTTTTCATGAGAGTTGTGTCACTGGGCAAGGGGGAACCCCTCCTTCCCTCCACACCGCGTGAGTTGACTACCATCGCATGCATTTCACGAAAAATAATGCGCTTTGTTGTAAGCAGTATGTTCGTTTGACAATATTTCGAGATTTTACAATATCGCTAGAGATATTACAATATAACGTATTTGATAATTTTACGGTGACATGTACACTACGACAAACGGGCTTGAGGCTGCAAAGTCATTACTGTATACATATAGTACAATAACTATGTCGATAAATATCATTTTATGAGGAAAACGATCAAAATCTTCTTTCAAATAAAGTTGTATTTGCAGACACTTGACAAAATGCGGTAACTGTGCATGACTTTACTTTTGAATGTGGGCTTTAAAATTGGCGATGATGTGAGCGGTAGGAAGCGCTATCGAATAATTATTGCAATAAACCAAACTACTTTTGGATTTTTCTGTGGGTCATGAATTAGGTAATCGTGAGTTTTAATTTTGGTAAGACTACATCGTTCTAAACATCCTTTGTAAATTAGGTTTTAGCTCTACATAAATTTTACCCAAATAGGGTTACGGGAGCATGTTCAGCATAACATTCCCACTGCTGGGCAGCAAGCCCGAGCAGAGAATACAGCCTCCATGAGAGTTGATAGATATCACATCACTTATAAGTCTTCGAAATTTTGGTCCTAGGACATCGGTATGTTTCGATGTATAAGTTCTGTCAAAGAATGTGTTATCAATAAAGTTTTGACTGCGAAGATTCTAGTTCGGCTGTACTGTAACTGTGTGTACTCAGATCTCTCATTTCCAGTACATTTATAGTTAACATTTTTCTTTCTTATTTCACCATCATTATCATCAGCCTCTTAATGTTCCCACTACTGGGACACAGGCTTCTTCTCTAAGGGAGGGAATAGGCTATAATCCACCACGCGTGCCCATGACTGCGGATTGGTAGATGTCACATGTCTCTGAATTTTTGGTTCTAGTACATGCCGGTTTTGCTCACGATGTTTTCCTTCACCGTTTTCCTTTCTTATTTACTTGATTTTATTTACTTTTCTAAGGTCATAGGTTTAAGTTAGTCTCGTATTATATACTATCCCACAGACAACCATTGTGTACCTATTGTTTAAATATTTATTGTGAATCAACTCATTGACAGCCAAGATGACTTTCTTGGCCCTACCAAGCCATGCAGACACAAAATATGCATTTCTACGCGAAGCTTACTTTCTTTAACCTTAATGGCATTGTTACGAGTCGTTCCACAATACCAATGAAGTTGCAACTAAGCACAATATAACGCTAAAGCACAAACGCGTTACGGAAGAATTGTTTTTTTTTTGTTTGTTAAACTCTCTCTACGATAGTTTTGACTATACTGTTTTACTTACTCATGTGATGCTGTGGCGCTACACACTATATCTTAATACTGTGGCACTTTCTTTTGTTTTAATTTTGAACTTAAACAATAGATTTTTTAATAGTTTTTGTTTGTTGTTTACATAATTGTAGTTTCTATTTGTCTCTTGGCCTGTAACATTAAAAATATTGAGTCATGCAGTGTTTTTAAGTTTTTCTAGTGGCCAGTTCTTTTTCCTAACTTCAAATTAATATAAACTTTTAGGTGACTGTAAGCAAACGAATGCAAAACAGGAACTTATTAAATACAAATCTTGTAGATTCTATGTCCCGAAGAATTGACAAACTTAAGTGGCAATGGGCAAGGCACATTGTTCACAGAACGGATGGCCGATGGGGCCGAAAAGTTTTGGAGTGGCGACCGCGAACCGGAAGACTTTGTGTTGGAAGGCCTCCCACTAGGTGGACAGATGATCTGGTGAGGGCTGCGGGAATTTGCTGTATGCGAATCGAACGGGACCGGTCAATATCGCGACACTTGGGGGATGCCTATGTCCAGCAGTGGACGTCTTTCTGCTCAAATGATGATGATGATATTCTATCATGTACTGAACCACATACTGCCATACGCAAATTATCACATCATCTTCAGCCTGACTTCACCCATTGCCTAGGCCTGTCTCTTGTTTTGTTCAAAAAAATTGAGCAAATAAACTACATTTATAGGAAAAGCAGGTGCGGAAGAAAGTGACCTTATTACAACCGCTCCGCGAATCGAGCCAAATATGTATTGGTGCTGTATTTACATAAGTAAATAATGAATGAATATGTTTTATTATGTAAATGTATGTGCTTATTATTGATGTGTTTGCTGTGAATCGTTTAGTTACACTTTCTTGAGTGAGTGATCGAGAGAGAACAAGAAAATAGAAAATAAAATGTTTTCTCTGTTATTAACTCAATCAGTAGTGATTTCAGTGCACCGACAAAAGTAATATAATAATAATTTAATAGTAATTTTATTGAAAAGAAAACTCAGTTTACAAAAACTCTGTGTTCGATAACAACTGCATTGGTATAAAACTGTGTCGCAGTCATTAACGCCCACCTCCAAACAGTCGAGACATAAACAAAAGAAAAACTAAAAGTATAAAACTAGAAATAAATGAAATAAAAATTAAACACTAACAATTTAAACTTAATACTAGGAAAAATAACAATACTTCACGTTGTAATTTTATGTTAATTTATGTGTATGTATGTCGGAATGTGTATGTTTTGTGTGTGTAATGTATATGGGTGTATATGTATATGAGTGTGAGTGTGTGTGTGTGAGTGTAGGAGAGGAGAGTATGTTTGTGTGGTGTGTTTGGTTTGCCCCACACAAACATACTCTCCTCTCCTACACAGTCGATAAATAAATCGATACATAAATTCAGTAAAAGTTTTGTAGGTCGCGTTTAAATTATATTTGTTTTCGGATCTAAATATAAGTAGCGCAAGGCGCTTTGGGGGACTGACTTTTGTAATATTGTCGTTCATAAACTTCTGATTATTTTTCAGCACAATTATAGGCCCGACAAGGCACCCACAGTAAGACTGGGTGGTGTTAAATATCATGCAGTAAGTCTTCTAGGTGCTGCTAAATGACATTCATTAAGGGGCCTACGCAAACCACTGCCTGCAGGTCTCTGCCTGCAGTGACATTACCAATCGTATTGTGTGCATGCATGCAGGGCCGATATTTTAATTGGGGCCTTTAAATAAAAGTTTCCTATGGTCAAGTGCGACTTTTGGCATAGGCAGAATAGCCGGATCAAACCAACTTCAAGCGGATCTTTATGTTATCGCGTGGTTAATGCCTAACCTGCCCCCGTATTCACAACGCTTCGATTCGCTTCCGATTCCGTAAGTCATATGTCTATCTCGGTCGTTTTCGTACTGCCAGAAGAAGACAGATATACGAGTTGTCGAATCGGATACGAGTCGAACGTTTGTGAATACGGGGTCTGGTGTCAGAGTTTTAATGCCGCCTCTGACTTATAGAGAAATATGTCTGCAAGCATGCTGGTTTCCTCACAATGTTTTCCTTCACCGAAGCCAAGAGATAATTATAAAATACGCGCCACTAGGCAATCAAAATAATACTTCGACGTAAGTTAAATGATGTTCATTTTGGTTTTTCCGACCTTCACACAAAGCATAACTACCATTGATCAATGGCCCAATTATTTTATGTGACTCTGCCTCGTGCGAAAACTAATAAAATTATTTAAAAGTATGATATCCCAACAATGGTCTTTGAGTGTGTGTAAATTTATCATTGCGACGTCATCATTAAGTAAATAAAGGCAAAGATAAGGTTTCAACCTCCTCAACAACAATGGCGCCAAAATGCCCAACAAATGGTATTCTTAAACGCAATTGATTGTCCTTCTAATAAAGTACCTCCTTGGTAGGTCGCCTGTACGGTACCTTTTAAAGAAGCCATCCTCATCAAACCCAGCATAGTTTCATGTTGCTAACACCCATGGTTTGCCTGGTCGCTGAAAAGTATCCATGTTTACCAGCGACCTTCTAAAATGAAGGGTCAACACTAATTAGCTAGCGATACTTGAAAGACGCGATGAGTTACTGGTTCAAGCGAAGCAAAATAATACTTTGATCTAGAGCTTAAGGGTCCACCTCACGTCAACGACCTGAAGGGAGTGGGAGGAGCTTAGCAATAGCGTCTACCGCCGCGGCGCCGTCGCCCGTAAAAGCCCCCCCGTCAACGCACACCAAGATTATTCAAAAAAAGACCCCAACTTGATACGTATTTCAATTAATTAGACCATCATTTAGACTTGTGTTTGCGATTTATCGGACGGCCGAAATATTTAGATAAAAGTGTGAAATCGACATTTTTTTTCTCAGAATTTATCCGTGCTATGTCTACTGATAAAACACAATAATAAGCACTCGCTCAAGGTTGTTGGCGTGAAGTGGCCCCTTAAGGGGCCGGCGGAGCATGCGTTTTTCATACAAACGTAATACCAAAATGATATGAAAATTAAACATATTCTTACGGTATTGTGTACGTATTTCGATTGGATTACAGAATATCTATGTTCCCAAATAAATATTTTGAATGGACAATGATATAAAAACGAGATATGAGGAATTTAAAATTTCTATAGAATTTATCTCATAAATCTTGTTGAAATCAGTGTACATTCAAAATATGTATTTGGGAACCTATATATTCTGTAATCCAATCAAAATAAATACACATTACCTTAAGAATATGTTTGTTTTACAAATTATTTTGGTATTACGTTTGTATGAAAAACACATGCTCCGCAGGCCCCTTAATAATGCTCATCCATTTTTCTGACCTTCGCAATAAGGATAACAATGCCGATGACACGTTGATTCCGATCGATGTCCTAATTATTTTTTGTGACCCTACCTCATGCGAAAGCGAAAACTAATTTTAATACAATTATTTAACACCACGGTATCCGAACAATGGTATTTGAGTGGGAGTCAGTGAATCATTGTGACGTTATGATTTGGAAAATAAAGACTTATGTAAAGATTACAGTTGGCTGCTGAATTGATTAACATTTTAATCGATTGGTGTTTATGCAATTTTTGCTATTGCTAAATGCTATTCATCTTTTTGTTTGGTTTGTCATACTTTGTGGTTGAAGACTTAGCAGATTTTTTAGATACCTATTTTCCTTTTGTACGGAGATTTATATACCAAGTTATTTGTAACCAATTACGTTAACGGCCAAATACGGAAACGTCACTCATACTCGTAGTAGCACTTATAAAGGGTTTAAAACACCACTTCACGAAGCCGAAAGGCACTTGTTCTATCCATCATTGCGATATTTTTTTTGTTCCACACCATACCTGGGAACCTTCTAGTTACGGAGATATGGGGTGTCAAAGTTATAACTTTTTGACAAGGTTTTTTTTTAAATGCAAGTTTTTTTTTTGTAAGATTTTGACACCTCCACGACTCCCGTACTATGCAATCCGTCCATCAGCACAATGTTTCAAGAGCGTTACATTGAGTTCTACCACAAAACATGATTTTTAAGCTCAAAAAAAAAAGTTGTTTGTAAAGTTACTTAGTTTGATGTACAAAATGCTTGGTTAACGGCTTTGTGATGAGGTGGTTTACACCCTTTATTTAACAGATATTCTAACATGATGTTTGGCCATTCAAAAGTTTAGGAGCTGGTCAAATTATTTTTGTGAATCTACCTCATGCGAAAACTAATTTAATTATTTAAAAGTATATAGTCTTTGAGTGGTGGTAAATTAATCATTGCGACGTCTTTATTAAGGGTTCCTTAAGCATGCCACTGACTGCTGTTGTATCAATAACTAGCTGACCCACGCAACTTCGTCTGCGTCACATAAGAGGGAAAAAGCTACCTACTACTACCTACCTACCTACCTAATACTACATTTTTTTTTTTCATAAGAACCTTCTCCTGACAATAACAAACACAACAAAAAAAGAATCAGCCAAATCGGTCAAGCCGTTTTCATGCTATGTCGTGACAACGGAAAACGGGTTTCATTTTTATAATATAGAAGATAAACACTAAATAACAACCAAGAACGCTCAGATAAAGAATGCGGCTGTTTTCGTAAGGACAATATTTCTGAACGATTTTCATCTTCTTTCATCCACCGTAGAACAAGGTAACTTTCGACTCACAAAGTTTGAATTAATAGAATACGATTACCTACTCCAAATGCGAATAAGAGCATGAATAAATATATATCTCACCCAATTTTAACCGCAGAAGCGACCACAATAGCGTCAACACGACTTCGGTCATCATTTGATACAGGTGCCGACTTGGTGTCAAATAACTGTACAGACACCAGCAACATTTTCAACTTTATTGCTAAAGCATAAGTTTCCAGGTTACTTGCGAAAATTTGTCAGTTTCGGGTAGCTTGATGTACGTCTGTACACTCGAGGACTTTAACTGATAAGCCACTTTCAATACTATTTTGCATTTTTATACATTCACGAGTACGAATATTACCGACTAAACCCGATTTGAATTACACGGCTAAAATACAAATAGTGGCAAGTGGCATACATGTACATAACATAATATCGCGCCTGTAATCCCGTGAGAGTTCCGCAGAGGTTTACCTTATGATACACCGGTACATCCACATTTCGAACGATCACATTCATGTTATATTAAACTAGCTGATTGCCACTGACTGAACTCAAATTCAGGCTGGCTGCTATTGAGAAATTCCTGATGAAAAAAAAACAACCGATTTGAAAACCTCTTCCTTTTTTAAACGTCGGTTGGTAACGGTATAACACAATACAATAAACACTAACTAAAGATCAGATTACTTTAAAACAATGAGGCTTTGAAAACCTTGGTAAAGACAATTACAAATACTTTGATAATTGAATTGCAGTAATTCTTTCTAAGCAAACGGTTTCCATTGAAAGGAATCTAAGAATTTTAATCAACATTTGTTTTGATACAATTACATATTGTTTTTGGCCCACAAAAGGGATGAATGAAAGGCATTTGCATGTCGGGGAGATGGGAATGCGAAGGGGGATGTGTGGTGTTACGCGAATGAATAAAATAAGAAATGAGTATATAAGAGGAAGTCTGAAAGTCACGGGAATAATCTGCGACTCCCGCATTCCCCTTAAACTTAAGTTAAAAAATTGTAAAACAATGGTTTGACCTGCTGACTTGTATTGAGCAGAATGTTGGGCCTCAAAAGGGATCAATGAAAGGCATTTGCATGTCGGGCAGATGGGAATGCGAAGGGGGATGTGTGGTGTTACGCGAATGAATAAAATGAGAAATGAGTATAAATGAGAGGAATCCTGAAAGTGGCGCCGGTGAATCAAAAGTTGTGTGAAAATCGATTGTCTTGGTATGGGCTTGTGATGCGGAGGAATGAGGGAAATGTCGTGAGGGAAGTGTTGAAAATGAATGTGGATGGGTATATGAGTAGCGGAAGACCAAAGAAACGATGGATGGACTGTGTAAAGAATGGTATCCTCGTACCTACCAAGAAATTGGGTGCCTGATGAGATGACGTGTAATAGAGAAATATGGATGAAGAAGACATGGTGGCGCAAACCCCAAATGAATTGGAATAAGGGCAACAGAATGATGATTTAGTATATTATACTCCATTTTTATTGTAGCCTTGTTTGTCCCATTGCTGGGCAAAAGCCTCTCTGATATCATTCCAAGAACTCTTCTCCTGCGCCATCTCAAAATATTCTATTTATGGTTGTCAATGTAATCAGAGTTTGTAATCAGGCATATTTTGACGCGCGATAGCGCGATTTGAGAACTGGCACTTAGGTACGAGTAATTAATAAGTAAGCCAAAGTAAAGTAAGCTATAAGGACACGTAATCATTTCAGAAGTCTTCACACTACTCAAGTTCTTATAACTTGAGTCACTTGTATAGACTTTAGAAAGTTTTGGTTTTTATAAGCGAAGCGAGTAACTTGACACCATCACTTAGGTAGGCATCCAAATCGAAAACACCAAAATCTTTTAAAGTTAAACAGACAATGATTCGTCTTCTTCTTTGTTTTCTCCTGATGATCATGATCACACACGCGTCAGAAAAGTTGCGCGATTTTCTGCAGTGTGGACCGTTCGGCACATGACGACGTTTCGGCAACCCTACGAACTTTCCTTGAAGAACACCATGCTCCTAA
Organism: Xestia c-nigrum; assembly: GCA_916618015.1. Lineage (NCBI taxonomy): Eukaryota > Metazoa > Arthropoda > Insecta > Lepidoptera > Noctuidae > Xestia > Xestia c-nigrum. Next base: position 8,192,033 of record OU745251.1, on the reverse strand, counting down.
TGCACATTTTAAGGTCTCGTTTACACTATTCAGATGCAACACATTAAAAAGACCGTCTAAACCCACTAGCGGTCAGCCCGATCGCTGCAAGAAAACGCAACTTGAGAAATTCATACGTTCTCATTATTGCCTTAGTCTCGCCAACGGGGCCGTGACCTTAATGTCACTTCTGCATTTGATCGTAACACAGCTGTTTATCTACTTTAGCTGCTGACTCACCTAATGATGAAACCGTATTTTCCGTACCGTCTCTTCGAAGAATTAGGAGTATGTTTAAGACTAAACACAAAAAACGAATTAAAAGACCTCGTGTGCCATGTATTAGTTAATCGTGCCTTCTTTGATACTCGCCCACGTCCGAAGATAATAACATTGTACGTAATTAATGAGAATGACTTAATCTTAAACTTGAATGCAGTAAGTTTGGACGATGCTGCTGCATAATTAAGTGCCTTATGTATGTCAGCTCTAAGATCTCGTGAGAGGAACCCATTTTCAGGTTACGAGGCTCTTGCCAAAGTTGGTCCGTGGGTGGACCCATCACATACCAAAGTTTGTCGGTGCCCCGGAAAGCAGCCGTTAATCCCGGCTGTCGGTAGTAGATCTTTGACAGTTGTTACAGATAGTTAGTGATCTGAAAATCAGACAACAACTCTTTCTTACTAAGGTCCATGTTCACCAAAAAGATGACGGACGATTATCTAAAAACATCTGTTTAAAACACTATTTTTGTATGGGAACATGTCACACTGACAGCTGTTTTTAGATAATCAGGCTGTTGTCTTCTCGGTGAACATGGACCTAAGGGGTTTTGCGCCCACTACTAATTGGGTTGTGGAGGTCAGATAGGCAGCGTACTGGTATTTAGTTGCATTTGGTAAGACTGGAAGCCGACCCCGACATAGTTGGGAAAAGGCTAGGCAGATGGTGATGTATAAATAAATAAATATCGCTGGACATTAACACACAGCGCCATCTAGTGCCACACTAAGCAAGGCTTGTGTCGTGGACACCAGATAGTTGATATACTACATATTATATACTTTTTTGTTTGTAAATACATACTTATTATACATATAAACATCCATGACTCGGAAACAAATGCCCATGCTCATCACACAAACATTTGCTCCTACCGGGATTCGAATCCAGGACCCTATGAACGTAAGGCAGCCTCACTACCACTACGCCATTCGAGTCGTCATACCAGCTCTAGTTACAAGATTATGAAGAGCTGGTTAATTGGTCTTATTATAAGTAAATATGAACTCATTCAAACCTCGTTCTGTTTACCAGATGGCGCTACGGTGACCGAAGATGAGCGCCCGCGCAGTGGCGCTGTGGTGCGCCCTGCTGGTTGCAGCGAGCGTGCGCGCCGCTGCATATACCGTCGACTGCAACCACGAGTATACCGACTGTGATACTGAATTGAGTAAGTTTCTTTCTTTCTACCACAAAAGATGACGGAGGTATATTTATCATTCGCCAGCTCTAGTAGATCCCGGTTCCAAACTATGATCTGCTACCGAGAATCTTTCAATCTAAAATTGCGGCAGGTAATTCAAATTGGTGGTTAATTCTCAGTTCGTCTTACGCTTCTTTAAAGCAGACAATCAGCAGTTTGCTAACACATAGCATTTATATTATTATAGTATAGAGCAGGGGTCGGCAAGTAGGTAGTTTTAAGTACGGTCCGGATACCATACCATAAAAACTCATAATGCTTTGTTGCTGTATACTATTCTGTTATTTTATATTATTAAAGTAATTATCTAATTATACAGGATATTTTGTCCATCACATCAGGCACTTGCTAGATTCTACGTTGCTTAATTGTTTTCAAACGGATGCAGGTAGTTGTATGTACAAAAATATTAAAATTGAGTCAACCTAAGATATTGTTTACTGCTTAATCGGGCAATCCCGTGCATGCCTATAACAAAAGCCTTTAAGTCAGGGTACGATTTATAAACTTAGCGATTCACGCTAAGGCACCCGGAATAGGAAAGGTTTCACCTGGATCGATCAGTGGGAGACCTCTAATACCCGTCCATTTAATTTCTCTTGGAAGAAGTCTGGGAAATCAGTAGTTTGTCAAGATTGAGCAGCATAAGCTTATGCAACCCAGCGATCCCTCCATCCTGGGATGAAATCTCCACTCAGTGAGTGGCAGTGGACTGTAATCCACCACGCGGGGTTAGTAGATAATGTCACATGTCTTCGAATGTTTGGTTCTAAGACATGCTTCGTGTCCTCATAATGTTTCATTAGAAGCAGATTATTTCAAAATTGCACCTTGTATTAAAAAATGACGTTGTAAAAGAACTACCTATTTCTTGCTCATTCATCTGTAAAATAGTAAAAAAAACATCAACACGATTATCGGCGCTACTTCAACACATAACACAAGCTATAAAACTAGGAGTGAATCAGCAAGGGTTCCCAGAAGGCCAGGCTACATCGTGACCTTAGTCCTGACCTATGACGTCATAACCGGTCCTCATAATGCACGGACAAGCTATCGAGCGACTACCTAAACAAAAGAGAGACCACACATGCTTGCAACTATTGTATGTTATCAACTTTGTTTATCATAGAGCTGGCAAGGGATTTTATGTAAGTTTTCTTGGATTTATGTTATGGTTATTTTGGTTAGCTACTTATGCGATGCTTTTATAGTTAACTAGTTGATACCCGCGTACAAATTATATGTATACTAAAACCGTCCTCGAGATTCACTCTATCCATTGGTATTTTTTGAGTTTATCGCAAACAGACAGACACACAGACAGACAGACTTTTGTTTTATAATAATGTAGTAATTACTAGCTTAGTGGAGTTCAGTTATTGTCCCACGGGATCATTAGATCATACTACTGGGATCAAAAGTATCCTAATACGTGTTAATTCAGGCTATAAACTACCTGTGTGTAAAATATCCAAATCCGTTGAGTAGTTTTTGCGTAAAAGAGTAACAAACATCCAGGTATCCATAAATCCGGGGCTGCGGGACTGTTCGAAAGAAATGCCGCGGCCTCGGAACATAAAAATAAGGCCCATACATGGCATCCTCACAAACATTCATACTTGGATTATTAATATTAGTCCGACGAAAAAGGTAATATTGAATATTATTATCTTATCAACCCATAGATTAATTGCCAAGAGCCTCGACCAATAAATGAGGAGGCTCTCGTTAGACAGCTGGATCAAAGGCTTGATTCAGAAAGCGGTACTCCTGGACACGGCTCGTATTGTTAGGAGGTTCCTCTCACCGGAGCTCTGACGGTAGCTTGGACCCTGTTCGCGATACCGATGGGCAAAATTTTTTGATGTTTATAGTTTTTTTAAAGCATTATCTAAAAATGCAACCAAATTGCGTAGAAATAAATAAAGGAAATAAAATTTTGTAAAAGTTTATCCATATATTTTCTCCATCCATATTTTTTCATTGACATTGACATAAAAGTCATTGAACTTATCCAAATACATTGATCTGGTAGCTAAGCCTGTTTAATTAATAATGCATATTAAAAGTAGCCGAACTTTATCAGAGTATTGAATCTATAGCGGTACTTGAATACTTCGACAAAGCTGTACTAATACTAATGAAATATGATTAGTTACGATTTGTTAAATAGTTTCTACAGACGTCAATGGTGTCGATTCTGTCGTGCACAAACTAAACTTAATTTAGGCTATAGCTATGAACTAAGTTAGAGATGTCAAACTAGTTTATGCCTTGCGCTTCACCGTGTTTTTAGTCGACATGTTTTTACCTAAGGGTGCATTCATTTGTATGGAAATATTAGTTACAATTAAATTTGACAGCTCTAAATTACGTTCCCGTATTATTTGATAGAAAAAGATAGCAATAGCCTAAATTAAGTCTAGTTTGTGTACAACAGAATCGATACCAATATCTAACTATTTTCCTATATAGATTCAAGTTTAAGTCACATTTCTATCTCTACTTCTTAACGATTCACATTTCATAACATGACATAATACAGACAGTTGGACAGAGGTGTACCTAGGGCTGGAAACAGAGGCCCTACTCCCTAACGTTTCGTCCATACGGACAGATCTATCCGTCTCTATCGCGCACGTCTGCAGACGAGTGTGTGTGAGAGACGCAGATAGATCCGTCCGTGTGGACGAAACGTTAGGGAGTAGGGCCTCAGTGCTCGACCGACGGTCAGCGCTGACCATCGGTCGCCGTAGCTATATCTATGCAAATTTAAGAATGCGCGCAACCAAATCACGCGCGTACCGTCAGCGTAGCTGTGTGCGCATTCATGGACTTGCATAGATAGAGCGTAGCGTAGCAAGCACTGTTTCCAGCCCTATGGTACCCACATTTTGCCAGTACCTAATGTTTAAGTTCCATAGTAATAGGGCGCGAGCCTATTGCCATCAGCCGGGCACAACTGCAGACTCCATTGCTGGAACTGAGATATTCCTGATGGAAAAACCCAATAACACTTTGCCCGCAAAGTGTTATGCCTGGGAATCTAACTCAGGATCTGAAATCGGAACGAGACAAAATCTTGATTATGTCTTGCATATATAGGTCCATGTTCACCAAAAAGATGACGGTCTGATTATTTAAAAACAGCTGTTTAAAACACATTTTTGGATGGGAACATGTCACATTGACAGCTGTTTTTAGATAAGCAAACCGTTCGCGTTATCGTTTCGGTGAACATGGACCTTATTACCTATTTATACATGTGTTAAGTTTGGCGGTAACTTAAGCTCAACTAGCATTTTTTATTGAACTTCCAAAGTTATTACTTGTTTACATTGGCGCCATAAAATGTGTCATTGATTCATTTAAAAATATTGTTTACTATGCTGGTTTTAAATATTCTTTTAATGTCTTCATTTGTGAAGGTAACGTTTTAATGTTTTTTTCATTAGCAGTTTTGAATTCGGAGCAAGGATTTCAGGAACCTTTTTTTTTTTTAATAAAAGTATAAATCTGAAGTTATACAATTTTTACATGACAGTAAGGTTTTGGTTATTAAGGTAATCATTACTTTATTAATACGTCATTCAAACTACGTTTTGAAGGTCTTCAATTATCCTACGGGAATTCAGTGTAGGGATTAAAAATATCCTACTATGTATCTCTATCCAACGTAGTATGTGTGCCAAATATTATCAAAATCTGCATGAAAAGAAAAAAGTACTTTCACAATAAATTGGAATATTTGTGTAGTCGCGAATGGTTCAATTAAGGGGCATTAAATTAGCAACTCTATTTGATGTTACTCACTTTACTGTCCTAAGGTCTATGTTCACCGAAAAGATAACAGCCTGATTATCTAAAAGAAGCGGTCACTGTAACATGTCCCCATACAAAAAATGTGTTTAAACAGCTGTTTTAGGTAATCAGACCGTCATCTTTATGGTGAACATGGTCCTAAGTGGTTGTTACGTCAGTGACTGTGGGTCGATTAGTGCGAAATGAGGGGTTTGGATAGATTTACAAAAAATCTATTGATCGGACTAAAAAAATAAAACTCTATGATGCTAATATGTTGCTTGTGGAATTATTTGCCAAAAAATCAGAATGGTCGCATGTATTTTCGTACGGTTTTTACTCGTTGAAAGAATTTTTTAAAGATAAATTCGTATTTTTTGTATCAATTAAAATTAATTGTATTTCGTTTTTAAAACACTATCATACTAGCATATATCCTGAAGGATATCATATATTTTTCTGATTTTATTTATTGCAGTGAATCATATACTTTCAGGCAATATAAAACTCGCCCTTAGCTCCTTGTAGTCGCCTTAAGCATTTAAGCCTAATTGCTAGGAATAGGTACAATTAATTCAACAAACTGATACTTGTCAATATCATATTACAAGCCATCCATCAACCAATCCGCAAAAAATAAAAACATTCCCATGTCACGTATTTAATAAATTAGTTATAACGGTAGCTAATAGATTATATTCGCAACAACTCTGCTAAGTCCCTGGTGTCAAATATCAGACAGCGACATGGTATGGGAGGTCATCGCCGTACATGCTAATGCTTTTTTTGCACTTCAAAGGATTGTTACATACGTGATAAAAATGTAAACACACATACTTGTATCTCAGGTGTTTAAGTAGAATAATTTTAGATAGTTGTAAAGATAGGTACCTACGTGTGTTTAAATTCGATAGTTATAAGACCTATACGGAATGTAAACCAACTCTTCACAAAGCAGTTTTAGTTTTCAACAAAGTTAGGCTCGAGGCTCCTTTGAGGATTTTGGGCTATTCCTATAGTTTTGGACTTGGCCAGATGTATTTTTAGACCTGGCTGAAGATAATAGTACATTCCGCTACAAGTGCGGAAAGGTTGTAATTAAAAGGGTGTCTAAGGCGTGTTCTTTTCAACATTATATTAGTTAAGTTATCGAAGTCTTTGATGGATGGTTTTAGGGTCAATAGTATCAACTCCGTTACTTTCGAATTAAATACAGTTTATTAGCGTGAAGTTACGACCTAATAAATTAAGTGCTGCGAATAATTTAATTATAAATTACTTTGACGGCGGAAACGTCTCAATCAAGTGAGCAGTAAAACTGTTTGATTTATAGAGCTTGTGAAGTTTAGTGATGATTTGTAGTTTGTTAGTGTGTTGCCACAAAAATGGTAGAATGACCCATCTTACTTCTCCTAATGCCTTTTTTTACTAACATCTGGCGATAGCGAAATGAATGCCGAAATAAAATTGCACTGATAAATCAATGATATGTACAGGATGCACAGCAGCAGCAGAAAAGTTCGACTCATTATATTTAGGCGACTATAGGAGCTTAACGCGAGTTTTATAATGCCTGAAAGTATACATATAATTCACTGCAATAAACAAAACCTGAAATATATGTTATTTTACAGGATATATGATAGTTTGACAGCGTTTTGAAAACATAATACAATTAGTTTTACTCGAAAATAAAAAAACACGAACCTATCTCTAAAAAATCTTTTAACGAGTAAAACCATAAGTAGGTACTAAATACATGATCATTATGGTTTTTTGGGAAATATTTCTGCAAGCAACATATTAGCATTAGTGCATTTTTTTAGTCCAATCAATAGATTTTTTGTAAATCGATCAAAACCACTCATTTCGCACTATTCGGTCCGCAGTGACTGACGTAACAACCACTTTGTAGTGCAAGCTGATTTGAAGTCTATCCTAACAGTATTTCAAATGAAGTTCGAACCACCAAAAATAGAGTTGCTAATTTAGCTTCTTTAGTACCCTTAAGGGTAAGGGTGAGTTAGAGATGTACCTAATACTTGACCTACATTTTGCCAGTGATGTTATTGCCCCACGTTATAGTGGGTGAGCTGAATGCCATCGACCAGGCACGGATCTAGATTTCGAGCTCCGTATCATCTATCCGTCTCTCTCACTCGCACTCATCTGCTGACGTGTGCGAAAGCGACGGATAGATCCGAATATACGGACGAAGCGTTAGAGAGTAGGGCCTCTGCTACTCAGAAATTCATGAAATAATCACTCAATAGCACTTAGCCGGATCTGGGAATCGATCTCAGGACCTGATGACCAGCAATCGGTTTGTCAGTTATTGCTTAATGTAAGACAGGTGTAACCAACTCTTCTTAGAATCTTAATAGGGATGATTTCTTCTCTCTAACATTAAGCGGGTTGATGATTTCTCGTCTCTTTAGGTAGTACAACGGTAAGGATGGAGTCCGTGGTCCATTAGGGCCCAAGTCTGCTGGGGTTACGGGACTTTTCGAAAGAGATACCGCGGCCCCGGAACATAAAGGGTGAGGAAGGAACGTGGATGGGTTTTAGTCAGTTACAGTCTGACTCGCCCTCCCGCTCCGACCAGAGTGGGAGGAGTCACGTAGGTTGATTTCCAAAAAAAAATCACCAATAAACCAGCTGGACCTACTAGATGTTCGATTGCAAATATTGCAATATTTCGACTTCGAATCAGAACCCGATTTACCAGATATTTCGAGTCATCATACTCCGAAAGTGTGAACAAAAAAGGTACTGTACAAGCTTTGAGGCCGCATCGAATATATATGGTGGAACAAGTACGTACATTCAAGACTCGCAAAATCCTAAGTTTTGTAAACCAATCGTGTTTTGCAATAAGGCTGCCTGATAGCTTTTCCATTGTCTTTGATATTGCCATTTTCTTGCTTTGATATTGTTTTCTTGCTCTGATGATACTCGTAGTTACTTATTGTTTTCATTAGCAGTTAATTTCTCAGTAGCAGCCACAGAGTTTGGATTTGAGCCCGGTTGATGGCAATAGGCTCTCCCCCTATCACATGGGACTTAAAACATAACTGGTAAAATGTGGGTATTCTGTCTATACCCACATTTTACCAGTTTTGCTTAATTGAACGTCCAACTAAAAGCACACTTCCATTTAGCACTGATTGTTAAAAACTGCAACTTTTATTTTCTATTAGCCTATTTCTGACCCAATGTTGGGCAAAATCTACCTCATCCCTTTTTAAAATTCCCGGTGTTTAGCCTCACCTGGTCAGGAAGGAGTCCAAATGGTCTCGTCAGCGTTTCTTAGGCCTGCCTCGGTGATGGCGACCCTCTTCAGGCATCCACTGTGTGACGATTCAAACCCATCAGGTCCTGACGCATCCTGGAAAAGTGATCCGCACAATCTTATATATGTCACCGTAAATTGTCGGTGACATATATATTATTATTATTAATTGTATTATATTGCGCTATATTCATTTACTGTTAGCGAAAACGTTTTGTAATATTTCGACTACGAAGGTATCTCGTTGACTGATTACTAACATATTTACGCGTCGTATTTTGGAGAGGTTTACAAACGTATTCAAACCTTATTTGTATACTTATCAGTTTTCGTAACCATCATTGCTATAAAGAACAAAACTTTACAATTCAACAGGCAAACAAATAAAACACTCCGTTCCAATATTTATTAGCACAAAAAACGTCTAAAGAAGCTCGTAAAAATTACTTGTGGTACTGACAAAAAAAATGTATAACCAATAAACTATGTTAGTATATGCTCAATATATCTATACTAATATTATAAAGAGAAAAGATTTGACTTTTTGTTTGTATGTTTGTAACGGTTTAACCCAAGAACTACTCAACCGATTTAAAAAATTCTTTTACCATTAAAAAGCTACATCTTTACCGAGTAACATAGGTTATAAATAATATTGATATCATGAAAATTAGCCGAGTTATCATAATATTCGCGGAGGAAGTCGCGGGCGAAGAACTAGTTTGTAAATATTTTAACAACTTTGGCTGTAACATTTTTGGTCGACGATTTCGCATTTATGTTGAACCACGCTATTTTCGGAGTCGTTTTTCGCTTGTTTCGAAGACTACGTAACGTTGGATTAACATGGATATGCTCTATTATAATTAAGGTTCATTTTGTTTTGTTGTCTACTCCATACTTCATATTTAAAATAAGATCGAAGCATTTAGGTATTTCAAGAAGGCCAGTTACAGGCGCTTTTGAACTGCCGAAACACAGAAAATAATGAAATGTTATGATTGATTGCTGGAATAGTAAAAAGACGCTTTAACTTGGCAGGAAAACAGATGAAAGGGTAAAATAGCAGCAATGTAAAGTATACTTTGATTTACCAATTTAGCCAAACTAATAAATTTACGAATTAACTTGAAAACATTGAACAATAGCTGAGGTCTTACTTAATTTCTTGATGTTTTTATCTGCCTAGCCTTTTCCCAACTATGTTGGGGTCGGCTTCCAATCTAACCGGACGCAGTTGAATACCAGTATTTTACATGGAGCGACTGCCTATCTGACCTCCACAACCCCGTTAAGACTGGGAAATACGATACCACTTGGTAAGACTGGTGTCAGACTTTTGGGGCCACTGACTACCTGTAACGACTGTCAAAGATGGATTAATGACAGCCGGGACCAACAGCTTAACGTGCTTTCCGAGGCACGGAGGAAACTCGGTATGTACGGGTGGTCACCCATCCACAGACCAACCTAGGCAAGCATGGCTCTACCTAAAGATCGACCCGAGCGGCTGTTATTATTTAGCCACGAGCTCCTCCCCTCCACTTAATTTCTTGATGTATTAACACAAAAACATTAGTTTTTTTATAAAACTTTCGTAACAACAGCTTCACGGTTAGTATGAATACCGTTAATAATGCTCAGAAATAACCTATGAGAGGTCCCACAGCCTTTACGGATATAAAACTATAAAGAATCGACCGGTTTTTATCCGTTACGCGATGTTTCAACACAATAAACATTTAATTTATTGCAAAACATATTTTTAAAACGTCTGACTCATAACATAACACAACGACAATTATGTGTTTAAGTCTGTTTTGGCAATTTCTTAGAATTATTTTAAATTTGTTTTCGTTTTGAACATTTGTGAATATGTTAAATCCAATAAATAATAAAATAAAAAAATAAAAAACAAAATTAAGTCTTACCTGACTCATTCATCTAGGTCCGGAGTCGGCTTCCAGTCTAACCGGATGCAGCTGAATACCAGTATTTAACATGGAATAACTGCCTAACTGACCTCCACAACCTAGTTAATACTGGGAAATACGATATAAATTGATAAGACTGGTTGTCAGACTTTTTGGGCCACTGACTACCTGTAACGACTGCCAAAGATGGACAAATGACAGTCGAGACCAACAGCTTAACGTGTCTTAACTCGGTATGTACGGGTGGTCACCAATCCACAGACCAACCTAGGTAAGCACGACTTAACCTAAAGATACCCACGAGCTCCTCAAGTATTATCTGTATTATCTGACTGACAATCAGATATTAATGTACGTACTATGGGGAAGTGAATTGGTCGTGAACAATAATTGCCGTGAAATCTTTTCTAACAGTATGTAAAGTAGTTCATCATCTTCCTGCCCTTGTCCCATTTTATTTGGGGTCGGCGCAACACGTTTTCTTCTTCCATTCTCCCCTGTTAGACGTCACGGCATAATTTACTCCTTTCTCTTTCATATTAGTGTTTACACAATCAATCCATCTTTTCTTTGGCCTTCCTCTCCCTCTCCATCCATCAATACTAATGTCCATCACTCTTTTAGTCACATGCGTTTCATCCCTCCTCATTACATGACCATACCAAGCCAAACGACTTCCCTTCAATTTTTCAGTAACAGGTGCCACTTTCAAACTTCCTCTAACATATTCATTCCTTACTTTATCCATTCTTGTCACTCCACACATCCATCTCAACATTCTCATCATCTCATCATCTCAGTATGTAAAGTAGTTAAAGTATTAAAAGAAAACTACTACCAAGTAAGTTTCCACCTACTTAAAACTCTAAACGGAAACCATTAAACTTCCCTTAGTCAGTGAATCCCAAATATTTCAAACCATTTGTGAGTCAGGTGGGCATTAGTTAAGCCTCGAGGCATATCCTCTCAATTGGTAACGCTCATATTAAAGTATGGCGGCCGTGGATAGTCGTGACTCCGAACGCCTTTTTCGGAGACCGACGCCTAGGGATGTGCTTGCGTGATAAAACTATCGATATACTAGAACTGGATTCTGGAATATAAGAACCAACCTATTACATTTCTTTCTTTTAAGATTTCCTATTTTCCTTAAACGAAATACAGAAATGAATCTATTATTTATTTCGGACTACGCCCACAGTGATCTTAATTACTAGTCTTAGTAGACAGACATGGTTTATTTTATGTGGAGTTTCATCCAATAGCATTGGAGACTCTCATCTATGTGTGAATTCTCTCAAGATAGCCCGAACATACTACTAGAAATACTCGTACAGTCACTGACGTACCATAGGCATATTTATTGCTAATATGTTTACTTGTTCAAGATTCGCGTGATTTGTTTTTTAGATCGATCTCTTGAGCCCACAAACAAGCGTCAATGCGTCAAGCGTCTAAAAGAAGTATCGATACCACTCAAAGTCGATTCTTTCACAACCCTACCAACGCATTCTCAGTCTCTTGGTCTTTTTCTAATCGGTCTCGTATTGTGGGATGATTGTACAGAATCAATGTCAACGGACTTCATATCAGGTGCTAGTGATGATAGAGGCTTTGTCTTCAGTAGTTGGCAATTGGTGGAAATGGTAGTTAGTGTTGGTAGTTATCAATTCGGTAGTTGAGAGATCAATATTGTCTCTTTGTTGGAAGAAATCTTTCTTCCGATAGTTTTTAAAGAGATTTCTTTTTGCAGTCTGTTTTGATAGCTACACTAGGGACTCCCGTGGTGGATAATGGCCCACTCCACTGACGGATGCACAGAGATTAGACCTGTGTCCCAGCTGTGGGAACGCTATTGGTTGATTATGGAAACTACAACGAGTTCACGTGGTGTACCGTTGCCAGCGCATAGGTCCTGGCAAATTTTCTCTTTTGATTTTGAACTCTATCCCTCAATGATTAGGTTAAAGATTGATTGGGAAAATGTAACAGTTTCGGGAAGCTTAATATGCTGACAAGGGCCTACCACGAGTGTTCGTCTTATCACTATCACTACATATTATAAACAAAGTCTCCCGCCACGTCTGTCTGTCCCTATGTACGCTAAGACCTTTAAAACTACGCAACGGATTTTGATGCGGGTTTTTTTTAATAGATAGAGTGATTCATCGGCAAGTTGAAAATAAACATATTTTGTTAAGAATCGCAGTATTATATTGATTACTGATTATGTTATTTAGAAGCTAAAGGAACATTTTTACTTGTGCTGACCGGCTTTTATATACAGGAATGTGTTTGAATACTAACTTAATTGTTAGACCGTAACTGCCTCTGGCATTTCCGAAGTGTTGACTTACTTATTTATTCTTACAAAGTTACAACATAATTAGTGGACAAGTATCCCTTGAAGCGTGAATTTAACATGAGTATCACTTTAAACTAAAACAAACTCTATGTTTGTAACTAAACATTTCCGTTTGAAGTATTTAAAAGCTTCTTGTAAGCTTCCAAAGTCATTGATCTCAAAAACTTAAGTGTTGAAAGAAGTCGTTTAATACTTTTTTTTTGTCTTTTGAATTTTGACTAATCGGATTCTTTTGTGAAAAAATATACGAATAAAAGACTGTGAGTAGTGTTGTAAGATAAAATAAACATTAAATTTGCACGTAGGGTCACCATACGTCCGGATTTTCCGGACTTGGCTTTTTAGCTCTTCTCAAGACTTTGTCCTGCCTTGTCGTTTGTTCGGACTTGACTTCATTTATTTATTAAATGGAGATATAGATAGATAGATAAATCATTTATTTAGTGCACACAAAAGACAAAGCACAACACACAGAAATACAATTAAATGAAACAGTTCACTTAAAACAAAAGAAAAACATATTTACAAAATAAGTATAGTAACACCATGACTTACTTCAAATAAAAAAAAGGAAAATAACAAATAGGGTATGCAAAGTGCGGTGTGGGTCCCAAGGTTACACCAAATGGGAGTCCAGCTCAGCATGTGTCAGGCATGCACCTGACGCTGATATTCTGCTGGATCCCTGTAGTGACGTACGGACGATAAAAACTGAAGATAAAAACTGTGGAACTACTGGCGCTAGCATAGCTGGTCGCATCACCAAGCATCGTCATTGGTTGAAAATCAACGAATGTCATTTCATATTTCAAAATACATTGACCTCATTGGTCAGATTGAGACCTAGCTATGGTAGCGCCATCTACAATTAGCTTTTAACGGTCTTCCCCATTATGGCAGTCCAACGAAATAATTCACATTATACATTATTTGTGGTAATGTAACAATTTAACTTAAAATCTAGAGTGAATTTGTCACGTACGGGTGTGGACAGAACTAACATTTACAATTAAAATTTTAAAATATAACTTAAAGTACTTAAGCACAAATAAAAAACAAAACTAAGTACATAAAATCAAAATCGAAAACCTAAAATTAAGAAAAGAAATAGCAAAATCTAATTTGCTATATGGAATGTCACAATCAATGACAATAATTAATAAGTAAGTAATAATATTAACTAAGACTTTCGAGGATTCCCCGGGTCGGTCAAAGAGTTTTACTGGGTTTCCTGAATTCATGCCTTATAACATATGATTTAAAACATAACAAATTATATGTAATTTTAGTTACTCAGGCACACATATCTCACCGTTCAGCTTTTTATATTGACTTGTCAAAATTTCAGAATGGTTACCCTAGCTGCGCAGACGCCGCTGGTTCTCGGCAACCCGCGCCTGCAATGAAACAAAGCACTTTATTGTAAAACGTAACAACCATATTTTTGTTATTCTTTTTTTTGTCAAATCGTGCTTGATGTTTTGGTTATATTTCCTTTTTGGGATGAAAGCCATTATTCTGACATTTTATGGCTTCGCTGTTCTTCCGAGATAACTCATTTTCATAATTTTTAAATAGGTAGTCAAAAAATAGGAATAAATATAAAATATCGTTGGACATTAACACACAGCGTCACCTAGTGCCACACTAAGCAAGGCTTGTGTCGTGGACACCAGATAGTTGATATACTACATATATACTTTTTTGTTTGTAAATACATACTTATCATACATATGAACATCCATTCAGGTGATGTCAGGGTAGAAGGAAGTAAGTAAGAACATTTGAATTTTGCAAGCCATCCTGATGCTTTCACCTTGATGCTCCCACCGCTGGGACTAGCTGGGACGCAGGTCTCTTCTCTGTGAAAGAAAGTGGGCCATAATGTGGTATCCGTTCGTTAAGCTTTCACTGGTGGCAGCTAGAGAGCGAGGCCAGGGAGCGAACTGGGCGAGCACGCACCTGTTTTCACCTGTTTTCAGAAACGCTGCTCGCCAAGCTCGCTCGCTCGATCGCTGATGAAGCGAGCGAGCGATGGCCATACCCTAGCTTACGGCGCGCGGCGCTCCGTACCCTAGCCGTCAACCAGCGTTCGGCGAGCCGTAAGCGCGGCGTCCGTCGCCTAGCTGTAGCCGAGTCGACGTGCCGGAGCTTCTGATCCGCTTACGTTACGTGGTTGCATTACGTGGACGCCAGTTTGACGCCAAGGGGAAAGGCGAGGCGGTGACGATCCCTTTCCGATCCGATACGTATGCTACGACACTATAACCCCGTCATATTTGCGTCGGGGTTTTTTAACCCCCAACGTGTTAACGTATACTAAAATTTAATAGGTACCTGCAATTTTTCCAATCGAATTTTTTCGCCTAAAAAGTTCTACCTACAAAAAATAAAAAGTAAGTACTTGTAAATGTGAGTTTACTACCCTTTATTTTTTACCTATAAACAATGCAAAAATGTACCCACTTGGTAAATTTATTTTTGTAACATGCACCAACTGTCTGACCAGACCATTATCTCCTACCCACAGTTGTGCAGGTCTGATTAACGCCCAGTCTAGCGCGTAGGTGCTAAGAACTGTCCATTGTAGGCATAGACCCTGCCACCCCATAATAGAACCCATAAAAGGCACGAAATAGGTTTTTACACCTACCGTAATAGCGTCGTAAATAGAAGACGCTAATTGTGGCCAGTTGGTGTTTCAATAAATTTAAATTGAATGAATATCTTGGCGAATAATGGAAACGGTTGTGGGATGTACTTATTTATGTTCCAATTAAAAGAAATTATTCCTCCTCTTCCCTTTTGAGATTTAGAGATAAACTACCTCTTTGTAATCCTCTCCCAACTCAATATCAAGATCTGATTGTGTACCTAATTTACCAACAAGCGCAGTTTGACCTATTTCGTGGCCCTGGATCATAAAGGGCGAGGAAGGAACATGGAAGGGTTTTAGTCAATGAAACTCTGACACTCCCTCCCGCTCCGCTCAGAGTGGGAGAAGACATTTGATGATTTCCCTACGGGAAAAAAAATACATCAAACTTGGTATTTGTAACGTCGCGGTCGGATTTTATAGATCGGTGGGAGGGTGGTGGATCGGAGGGAGGGTGTAAGAAGCCCCTGAACGAACCCGAAAGGCACTCGTTCTCCCCCCGCTATTACGATCACTTTTTATTTTTCCTTTTAGAGTTCTAGACCAGACCTTGTAGTTCCGGAGAAATTGGGGCACAAATTCCGAATTTCTCAGAAGTTTTTTTGAATACATACTAGTTACCCTAGTAGCATTTTTTGTTGGCATTTAGTTGGGCCACATACCTCTGGTTAGTTGGCAAATGCATACAATTGGCGGGCAGTTTGCGGGTTGGGCCCAAAACTGATGGCCTACATGGATTTGCCAACGAAGGCCCAACGTGGATTTGCCTACGAAGGTCCAAAGTAAGTAAGTAAGTACTTGAGCCTGCAACCACTACCAATGTTTATGTTTACTACCGAGCTGGTAGTGTTGAACTAACAACAACCTTGTGTGATCAGTGTTCACAGTGTGAACACTAGTAGGGTTGAAAAAAAATACAGTCCAGTTGAGAACTTCCTGTTCTTGGAAATCGGTTGATGAAACTAAATGTCGCTCTGATGTAAGCTGGTGATATATTTTCTAGAATTCACTCGAACCCAACCAAATCGTGGTAACACAACGATAGCGACTTCTAATTGGACTACAACGCCATCTATCGAGGTTGGGTACAACTTTTGAACCTTTACGATACTATCATCACTGAACACAGAAAACAAATGAAGTGCAATGCACCAAAATTACTGCAGGAACCGCTGTCACCAAACTCACACATTTAAACCGATAATCATATATTGCACTACAAAAAAACTATTCGTTTGATTCGTTGTTCAAAGTTTAGTCAAAATTAGCCTACATCACAGATTTGGAAATAAACCCTGACTTTTTACAAATAAGATGTATTTTGCTTTAGCGGCAAAACGTGTTTACGATCTATAGTCACACTAGATTCGATTGACGAGTCAATTCCGCTACTTGACCATAGATGGCGGTATTCTGAGTGGTTGCAATTATGAACTTAAACGCGTAAATCATATGGTTGACATTTGCGTGATCGGTCGGTTTCTGCTGCTACTCGGTCAAGGCCGGACCACGAAGCATATTAAATTTATTTATCGATATCGATAGATACCCCATATTATGGTCTTCAATTCTCAAAAATAAGAGTTGTTGGGAGTACATTTATTTATTTGGTACACAAGCAGCTATTCATTTAAATTATAAATAAATAGACACAGACAGACAGGTAAATTTAGAATTAAGTAATAAAAGTGCTGGTATGTATGCATGCATGCCTTTTACAAGTGTTCAAAGGAGACATTTTTTTTTTTGTGAAACCTAAAAGTATTTTAAATGAAGGTTAGAGGACCTGCTGATGTCTATTTAGTGATCAATGCAAGGTCTCAATCATTAAATTTTGAAATTATGTTTGTGTTGTACCTATGACATTTTAATTATTTTATCATGTATGGACTGTGTCTGAAGTAAATAAAAATTATTATTATTATTAATAAATTATAATAATTACGTTACTATTTAAAACATTGATTATACATATTTTTGCTTTAAAGCGTTTATGCAATCTATGAAAAATGAAGGCGACCTTATACTTGTATTGTAATGTAAAACTAAATAAATAATGAATTTAAAAATTGTTTATTCCTTGTATCGATATCAATCTATAAATTCAATATTCGACTTGACCACATCACTACTTGAGTAGCGAAGTGCTTTCGAGGGTGTTCTATTGAATTGAATCAATCCAAAATAAACTTTATCTTAATTGTGTAAGGTTGATTTTGCCCAACCGTTCTATTAAATATTAATAAATATTAACAAAATAAGATTTTTATTAGAAAACAATGAAAATTGTACTAACCAATGATACGAAATACCTCAATTTTTAAGATTTTTCCTCCTACTATCATTTTTACACTCTAAAATGGAACAATACGGCATTGCTAGGGATGTAAGTTGTTATCATAACTTAAATCCCTACAAGGAACTCCCAACAGTAGGAATAGACGCAGCAGGCCCGTCGTTAGTTGGCCCAATGTTGTTATAATAACTGAAATCCCTGCAAAAATCACCCATCAGTAGGAATAGTAACAGAAGGCCCTTCGTTGGCTATTCATTGGGCAAATAGTGCATGTTTATGACAATGGGCCTATTTTAAGTTTAGGTTGGCGGAACAACTAACCGTCTGCCAATACATTCCCAACTGTTGGCATAAGGAAGCCAACGGCAATTGCTACTAGGGTAGTAACGTTATAACTTTGCATTCATTACCCACACGACCTCCTCCGTACTGCTCAATACATAAATCAGCACAATGTTTTAAGTGCGTTCCATTGAGACCTTCCGTAAAATGTATTTTTTATTTATTTTTTATTATTAAAAGTCGGTTAAAAACCTGCAAAACCAATGAAGACTGGAAATACTGCAATCAACAGTCAATAACCAAGACGGTAGTGCATCGGAAAACACGTAACGTTGACATAACACGCTCCTGTCATGCGAGACAGCATCGTGCGCGCGCGCAGCATTGTCTGCGCGGGAAAGTCAGTGCAAAACAAAACACATTCGAATATCTACCTTAAACTTAAGACAATAGAGGTTCTCGTTATTGAGGTGTCGTGTCACATTGTGTGATCATTTTTACGTGATGCAATATTTGTGTCAGATTTATAAAAAGCCGTTCAGAGAGCCTTAGAAATGTCTGCGGGTTTGTCTGTTTGAGAAATTGTTGTTTTGTGTTGGTAATGTTTCTTTGGTAGTTGATTGCATTATTAGTGAATGAGTAATGGTACAGAATTCGGTTACTCACTAAATCACCTAACGATATCGTCAAAATAGCGGAACAGATGGATGAGGGACGCAAAGAATAGAGAAGAATGTCAGTAGAAAGGGGATACCCTACAGTGGGTAATTCCGGCCTCCCGACCGGAATTCAATCAAGGTTGCTAGCCTCATGAGGTACATAAGTGTCAATGAGCTGCTCTCTTTTTTCTCTTACTTTTGCAGTCCTTAGAGAGATCGGGCGCAGGAGGTCTATCCTCTAAGTACAAAATCCCTACTTTCGAACTTTCGGTCGAAGTCGTTTCCTACTCCATATTACTTACAGACATAAGATTCGTTCGGATAACTGGGATAAGGGTGTGTCAATCGGGGGCAGGATGATATCCAACCTGAGGTATGCTGACGACACAACCCTCCTGGCGTCGTCTAAGGAGGATATCAGTCATTTATTGGGTATACTCGAAACCACAAGTCTGAAGTTTGGACTCGCCCTGAACCGAGAAAAAATCAAGATGATGATTGTGGATAGAGCTCACGAGAGCAACCCAGATATCACACCACTTGCCAACTGTGAAGTCGTCAACAGCTACGTCTATTTGGGCTCTACTATAACCAATCGTGGGGGTTGCGACGACGAGATTAGACGACGTTGCGCAATAACTCGATCGGCTGCACAAAAGCTGGACAAAATCTGGAGAGACCGTCGAATTACTAAAAATACCAAAATTCGCCTTATGAACACCTTGGTCTTCCCGATCTTCCTCTATGGAGCGGAGACGTGGACATTGCGTATGCAGGAGCGACGCAAGATTGACGCCCTTGAAATGTGGTGTTGGAGGCGCATGCTAGGGATTTCGTGGACCGCTCATCGGACTAACGTGTCAATACTCAAAGAACTGAATATTAAACAAAGACTGTCGTCGCTTGTGCAACTACGAATCCTCAGATTCTTTGGACACGTTACCCGTAACAATGATTCAATGGAGCGTTTGGTAATCCAGGGTAGAGTCGAAGGCACGAGACTACGTGGTCGATCACCAACCCGTTGGACAGATTCCATTAAAACTGTCACCAAGATCCCTCTGGCAGAATGTACTCGCCATGCGGCCAATAGAGACCGGTGGAAAAGGATCGCAAAGGCAGCGACCGCAGCTGTGAACGACCCCTCATGACCACGACCACTCTGTCAAGAGTGAACGACTGAGAAGAAGAATAAGATTCGTTAGGAGCCCGAACTAAAAATTAATGACAACAAGATTGGTCTGTCCTTACGCTCAATGTGTTTTCAAAAATCATGAATCTTTAAATTTTGTGGAGTAGGGTTCATTCCAAAGTATAAGCTACTTTCGTACGGGCCCCTTATCTTCGTTGATTGACTTAGACAGTATACCCCCAGGAACGATGGCTTAACGTGGTTTCCGAGGCACTGGTGTATCTCACGGTCACCTTCCAAACTCAAGGATGCCACTGAGAAGTTCCTTATGACAAAAAACGCAATTAGGTACCCTTTACTCGACCTCGGAATCGAATTCAGGATCCATCATCGCTCAGCTGTTGCGCCAGCAGAACAGTTTACTATTCCTAATACATAAATTAAGTAACATATCGCAACAGCGACCTGCCGTGTTAATACGTGCAATTTCCATAAGAATGTAGCACATATTTTACGTTTGTATTGGGTGTGAGTAAACTAATTACTTACATGGAGTTTCAAAATCAAGCGTAACAAGCTTATAAAAGAAGTGAATAATATTCAATACCTACTTGTATGAATACATACTTAGTAAGTACATATATGTTTGACGAAATAAAAATAAATATTTGGCTCTGGTGACGGCCGTTAAAAACGGGAAAACCAAGCGGCTTAACATACGAGTAACATCGCAGTTGGTCCCGACAGTCATTTGTAGATATTTGACAGTCGTTAGTAGTCCAAAAAGTTCGACAACCAGTCTACCGAGGAGTATCGTATTACTCAGTACTAACTGGGTTGTGGAGGTCAGATAGGCAGTCGCTACATGTAAAATACTGGTATTCAGCTGCATCCGGTTAGACTGGAAAGCCGGCCCCAACATATTTGGGCAAAGGCTAGGCAGACAGGTAATAGGGGGCCAGCCTATCCACAGGGCACAAATCCAGGCTCTGTGATTGCTGCTTAGAAATTCCTGATGGAAAAAACCAAAAACCCTTTGCGCTAACTGGGAACCGAACCTAGGATCCCATGCAGCAGCACGCGCACATAACAATAAATCTAAGCAAAGAAACTTTACAAACAAAAAACCAACGCTATCTTAAATCTTCGTCAACAAGATGTCTTTGTCAATCATTAAGCCTTATGTGATTGAATATCTATTGTTTAACCGACCTTGTCCCAGTTATACACCACTATACATACATGGGTAGGCAGAAGCCGTAGTGAAAGTGTTGATGACACATTGCTGCTGATTTCCAATAACACACTGATTGAAAGAGGATATCCGACTTAAGATGACGGTCACGAACATCTGCCGTATCCGCTATTGACATGAAGTTACGATGTGTGTAGGTTGTTTAAAATTAAAAAGAGTTAACAATTTCAAGAATTTTCGTTTTTGCATGACACTAATTACTAAGCTATTGCATAGCTTCTATCGCGGGCCTTGAGCGTGGAGACCGAATCCAGAAATTCCGAAACGAAAATATAATAACACCCCCCGTAAAAAACAAATGCAATAGCTTTACCGCGGCAGTCCCCGAGTGCCACAACTCCTTTTTTTTTATTAAAACTTTATGCACAAGTAAAACTGTACAAAGGCGGACTTAATGCCTTGGGTATTTTCTACCAGTCTACCTTAGGGTGATGCAGAGACATAACACAGTAGGTGCAATAACACAAAACAAATAGGTAAGAAAATATTTAAAACTAAAATAAAATATAGATACATAATTACATACATAAAACATAAATATATATAAAAGTTATGAGAGGTAAACAAAAAAAAAACTACAACAACTTAGTTCTGAGACGAATTTGCCAACTAGATAATCCTTTTTGTAAAATAAAAGTAGCATAAATTACTCCTTATAACATCAGCTATCTACCAGTAACCGTCCCGTCAAAATCGGTCCCGCCGTTTCGGAGATTAGCCGGAACAATCAAACAGACTGACACGATGTGTGATGATGACGACTAGGACGAATTTCACAGATGAAAATGAATACAAACAGAATATATATTGGGTGGCAAACCTGAAATTGCCATAAAAAAATCAGCTGTTCAGTACATTAGGCGAACATAAATGTAAATATGGCTGGACATTAACACACAGCGCTATCTAGTGCCACACTAAGCAAGGCTTGTGTTGTGGACACCAGATAGTTGATATAAGTACCTACTACATATATTTTTTGTTTTTAAGTACATACTTATTATACGTATAAACATTAATGACTCGGAAACAAATATCCATGCGCATCACAAAAACATTTGCTCCTACCGGGATTCGAACCCAGGACCCTAAGAACGTAAGGCGGACTTGGTAAGACTGGTTGTCAGACTTTTTGGCCCACTGATTGCCTGTAACGTCTCCAAGATCTACATATGACAGCCAGAACCATCAGCTTAACGTGCTTTCCGAGGCACGACCAACCTGACCACCAGACTAACCTAGGCAAGCACGGCCTAACCTAAAGATCGACCCGAGCGGCTGTTATGATTTAGCCACGAGCTCCACACGGCCGCCTACTCTTCTATTAATTACTAATCTTAAAATACCGGTATTTCTGTCAACGCAGATATCACACCTGCGATAAATCCGGCTCAGCTTACAACTACTGAGTATCTGAACGACCTTGGTCTCAGAATTAGGTTACATCATAACAAAATTCCGTTACAACCTAGATTTTCCAGTTTGGTGTAGTTGTCACCGTAAAATTGTCAAATACGTTATATTACAATATAACGTGTGTCTCTCTAGCGATATTGTAAACTCTCGAATTATTGTCAACTGAATATACGGAAGTATCTCTGCCCCCATAATCGGGACTTGGGGCACCCCCCCGTTAGGTTGGTTAGGTTCCTTTAAACCCTGCACTCGGAAATAGGGGCCGTCGACTACGCTTTTTAAGAGAATATAAAGTGTTTTAAGGTTAGGTTATAATAATCAGTATTTCTCAGGAATGGTTTCTCAGGAGTGGTGGAGGGAAGGAGGGGTCCCCCTTGCCCAGTGGTACAACTCTCATGAAAAGATATTGTTTCACGAAAAATAATGCGTTTTGTTGTAAGCAGCATGTTCATTTGACAATATTTCGAGTTTTTACAATATCGCTAGAGATTTTACAATATAACGTATTTGACAATTTTACGGTGACATAGTCAAGCCGTTTGTTCTTTGTTGGTCAGTGAACTAGCTAAATCTATCAAGTGCTTAGTGAACTTCCCTTTCGGAAGCCATTTCGCTTCCGATAGGAAGCTTCTAACCCTTGTGACTTCATAAGTATTGCATCCGGACCGGATGATTCGGTAAGAGACCGGATGATCCGGTCTCTTACACGTTGACCACCATCCAACAGCCTCATCCAAACTCTTTCATCTAGAATTCTCGATTTGGGGTCGGTGCAACTTGTGCTCCCATAGATCTATACTAATACTAGCTGACTCGCGCAACTTCGTCTGCGTCTCATAATTTATACTTATACATATCTATAACTATCCTATCTCTCAAGTTGGATCGAACTGCACATGGTGTGCGAATTTTATTATAATCGGTTAAGTGGTTTAGGAGTCCATTGAGGACAAACATTGTGACACGAGATTTATATATATTATTAAGATTATAAAGCAGAAGAGTTTGTTTGTTTGGTTGAACGCGCTAATCTCAGGAACTACTGGCTCGAATTGTTTTTTGCGTTGCATTGTCCATTTATCGAGGAAGGCTATATAACATCACGCTATGACCTATAGGAGCGGAGCAGCAATAAGAAATGTTGCAAGCGACGAAGTCGGGCAGAAGCTAGTTCTAATAAAACTGATTTTTTATAGAGGAAGATTTGATTTTTTGTTTCTTTGTTACGACTTACCTCAAGAACTACTCAACGATTTAAAAAAAAACATGCTAATTAGCCGAGCTATTACAATTTTCGCGGACGAAGTCGCGGTCTTTTATACTCAGCCCCTTTCTGGCCATATCATCTTCCATTTATAGGCGCTTCACCCGACCACAGGCATTATGGCGCTCTACCCACTGAAAATGCGTCCCGTGCTGTCTTTCCTTATTCTTATAACCAACACCTATGGAATGTACCCACCATAGTCTTTACCGACCTCAAGTTGAAACTACTAACAGCAAAATTTATGACTGTCCCAAATATAGATCGGCCTTACACATCTACTTTGGGCCCGTTTGATCGACCTTCTCGATTCCGCAGAGCATTGAATGCATCTAGTTCACCTTTGATTGGTTTAACGACAGCAAAATCGGCTCCATTCTCTTCCTATTGTTTGAGGACATAGTCAAACATTAAAGTAAGGTTTAATAATTCTGACTTATATTGGTTTATGTGGTTTGGTATTAACATAATATTTTTCTATGTTCAACACAGCAACAAACAAGTTACTTCTACACATCGTAAATTCGTAATCAAATTATAATTACTCATACATGTTGAACAAATTATGTTGTTAAATGAACTTGAACACAGGATGTTACAAAACAGATCCGATACGTAATCGATCGAGTACAACAGGTGATCTCGTTCAAGCGAGAGATGTCGGACTTCCTTAAGAATCGATTGCATTCAGCGGATAAACAAAACATCCGCTTGGACGCATGCGGTAAAGGCTTGGGCACATTGGCGCGATTAAGAGTTTTCGTGTAATTTCCTGTGCAATTTTTTTGTTTAAAATCTTGTGACCTAGAAAGGTATAAAACATAAAACAGTTTTTTTTTCATCTTAATTTGAAAGACACGCCGAAACTCTTTTAATATTCATTATTGAAAGTTATATTATTTTAGGGTTTTTCATCAGGAATTTGCTACTTCATCATCATCATGATCAGCCTATAATGTTCCCACTGCTGGGACACGGCATGGGTATAATTCACCACGCGGGCCCAGTGTGGATTGGTAGATCTAGATCTCACACACTCTCTCTGTCTCGTTCTGTCTTCGAAGTTTTGGTGCTAGGACATGCCGGTTTCCTCACGATGTTTTCTTTCACCGTTTTAAGAGCAGTGATGATGAAATAAATTACACAAAGTAATGCTCCTGTCTGAGTTCAAACCCTCAACTTACTGTTCGTAAGTCGGAGCCGCCACCACTAGGCCACCGGTGCTCCAATACCTACTTAATCATTACTAAATGCGTCTCATTACCAAGGCTTTAGAATGTTGTTAAAACAATAATCGTGACAGATGCTGCCCTTCATAACCTTCAGTCAGTATCAACGTGTAGTGACGAGCACAATCGTGAGCTAATCCATCATTTCTGTCGAACCTGAAGGCAAATCGTGCAGCTCTTCGATCGGGAATATCTTAATAAATATCTGTTATTTCAAACTAACGGCCTTGACTCGGTACACGGTAAACTTTGCTTAGGAACGAACGGAGCAGGCGGGTAGAAGGTAGTCTATAGAATAATAAACTCAAGTCTGAATATATTATAATATCTTTTGCCTGTGGTTTCGTATGCCTTGCATTAATTTAGAATTTGTCAATCAAACGATCGGTAGCTGAACTCTCAATTTTATCGATTTTAACAAAAAATCAAGAATGAAACGACATTTTGTCATTTTGGGATCGCCAATTTACGCTGTCGAGCGTAAATCTGGATCGCGCGATAATCTGGATCTGAGACTTATGGTTTTATAGCTGGATGATGAGGAAGCCCCTCTCATTGAGAGGAGGCCGTGTCCCAGCAGTGGGAACATTATAGGCTGATGATGATGATGATGAGGAAGAACGACAGCACGTGTCGCTATTAGTTATCACAAGAACGTTTTTGTTGTTTTCCTTTTTAACAGTTCCTTATGTCCCGGTTCCGTACACCTGAGAACGTATATGCAAAATTTCAGGATGATCAATTCAGTGGTTTAGGCGTAAAAAGGTGACAAACAAACTTACTTTAGTATTGTAATATTAGTTAGGGTTCTCAACTTCTCATACATAAACTCGATGAAGCAAAATTCTGAATTCGTCTCGTAATTAGCATTCGAAGCGAGACGTTCGTGACATTGTCTCGCAATTTTGCGTAATCTTTGCGTCTTGTCGCGTCAATGTGTCATCGCCCTTAGTGACACGGATGCTCGCCGCGATTTACGCAACATGTGTCGATTATGGCCCACACTTGCGAGACAACTTAGTCACTGGAATTTCGTGAGGTGCATTTTCGGTATGCGTGGTGGAGCATGGCCCACTTTCCTGGTAACTGTAAGCGAATTTTCGTACAAGTTCAAGATGATAACGGTAGGATCTCTTTTTACTGTATTGGGTATTTTTGTTGTAAGTATTATTGTAGGGTAATAAAATACAAAGCGAATGACATGGTCTTGTTTTGGAAAAGCTACCTATTAAATAAGTACTCCAAACGTAGACGCTAAAAATAAACATAAATTTAGATCATTTTGATTTGGAATTCACTTGGTATGGATAAGTTTCAAACGTTTTATAGCCAAAAACGAAATCAAAACGAAAAACTAAATCTGTCAGCTGGGTATGAAATTACTGACTCACTTTTCAACATTACACAGTTGCTCATGAATAGATTAGATACCTAATTTAAAACAAGATTAACCTTAATTTGGATAACGAAGATACTTCAATTACCCAGAGTACAAAGAAAGCGCTTCCCATGAGAACTAATGATAAGAAAGAACAACAAAGTGAAAATAATGAGAAACAAAAGATTTATTAGTTACTACACGGAGATCTTAATTAGTAATTAGTGTTAATCATTGACGGGACTACTGAATAGGAGAAAATTTTAACCGTATGGATATTAAGCATTGCCTTCCTTTGCTGGTGGTTCTCAGTGCACACGTACAAATGATGTGCACGAATTTTTCGATGCCCTGTAACCCTTTTTGATACTTGTATCTATTTGTATTTCTATTATAGTGTTAAGTGTGTTTACCAACTCATGCTGGTAAATCTTAGAATTTACTGGAAAATCTTAAGATTTACCGTACTTCGGGGTTTTACAGTAACATATATATTGTAAATAATTATTACTTTATTATGTACAATATTTACATACTACATCTAAAACTATATACAATTATTACTTAAATGAAATGTATGATTCGATACGTCAATCTTTTAAGCATGTACTCAAGTTATTTATTTTCTAACAAATCTTATATACTCTATACCAGGGTTGGCGAACCTTTATGTATCAACGTGCCATCACATAGCATCGCAAGTTAGGGCCAGCTCACAATATAATAATAATAATAAAAACTATTTATAACTCAAACTCTTTATGTACTACAAAAAAAATGAATGACTTCTGTTGTTGCAGATTAGATGAAAAGTAACTTATTGCAGGGTTGTAAAATGTTACTTTTAGCAGAATGCATGCTGCATTAGAGTCATCTGTCAAACGGTTTCTAAACAAGTTTTTAATGTTATTCATCTCTGAAAATAATGACTCGCAGGCATAGGTAGATGAAAATATTGTTAGAATAGTACGAGCCAGCGAACGAGCGAGCGTGCTTCTTCAAACAGTTAAATGTGTCTGGTAACGCATTCCATGTTTCCAAAATTTTGTTATTAGCATTTTTACTTATATTACTTGTCAATCTTTCGGTTTTATACTTCCAACTCTTTCCTTATTTCAATGAATTTTTGAATCCATATTGAACTAGACTGGAAATCAATTAGCTGCATTTTAAATTCATCCATTTCCAACCAATCGAATTGAGACAAGTTCAGTTTACCAAATATTGTGTCGCGTGCCATTGGTTCGCCATCCCTGCTTTATACTAATGTTATAAAGAGCTGGGGTAATCTATGTAACTAATGATCTAATTTAAAAAAATCTTTCACTGGCAGAAAGCTGCTTTATTCGTAGGTGCCATAGGCTATAAATTATATGTAAGATCATGTAAATATTAGACGAGCTATCTCAATTTTTGAGGAGGAAGTTGCGTGCGAAGTCCAAGTAAAATATATAAACGAGTGCGAGTCGTAATCGCCCATGAAGGGTTCCGTAGCAGATTGAATGAAAGGTTAACGATTTATGACGTATTAAAAAAAACGACTGACTAGATCTCGTTCAAACCTATTTTCGGAGGAAGTTTACATGGCAATGTACGGTCGAACAAGCTATTTGGTTTACATATTACCCCACAAATTACATAGTAAAATGTAAACCAAATAGCTTGCTCGACCGGTCATCATATATTTTTTTAGTTTTGTCATTCTCTTATTTTAGAAGTTAAAGACCTTTCTATAGATACGGACACGTATGGGTTAATGAATTTTTTTTTTTTAGTTTCAGTTCTAAGGGGAACCCTCAAAATTTATTGTTTTTTTTTTATTGTGTGAAAATCTTAATGCGGTTCACATAATACATCTACTTACCAAGTTTCAACAGCATAGTTCTTAAAGTTTTGGAAAAAAGTGGCTGTGACATACAGACGGACAGACAGACAGACATGAATCTATAAGGGTTCCGTTTTTGCCATTTGGCTACGGAAACCTAAAAAGGTCGAAATGAAAACGTGGTGACCGTTTTAGCGTCCCTGGTATAAAATAATGTCGGACGGACGGTGTCAATGTAGCTTTGCACAAGTTCTTAGAAAACGAATGAGGTCGCAACATACAACTTCAAATACCTGTGTGTGAATATACTTAGGTGCCCTAGCTTTTAAACTTGCTTGTTTAGCTATTTTTCTTTAATAAATGCCACAACAAGCAACTCCAAATAGGTCACTACGTTTGAAAGAAATAAACTTATACGTACACTAGCTGTGCCCAGCGGTTTCACTCGCAATTCTATTTTTGCTCAGCTTCTGGCCTGATGTTAATATAGCCTATGACTTTATACAGAATCGGGCTATCAAATACGAGAAGATTTATTTAAATCCGGCGACTATTTTTAGAGATTAGCGCGTTCAAACAAAACATATCTTCAGATTTATTACCACTAACTAAAGAAATAAAGTTAAAAGCTTAGTTGTAAAGCTATTTTTCTTTACTATTAAGGTCAATCAAATCAAATCATTTATTTGTTATAGATGTTTTCTTATATAATATAGTCCTCCATATTCTACCGTCTTATAGGCATACAAATAATATTCAATTCTAAAATCAATTAATTGTATTGATACCGAACAAATTTAGATGTAAAAACATTAGAATTACAAATAATTAAAATTAGCTTTAGCAGTGGGTGTAGGTATTGCCTCATTCGGTCTCATGTATTATGGATAAATGGCTAGGGGCCATGTCTAGTCTAGACACAAGAGGATCTTATAAACCCTTCGATGATTTCGCTAGCTGCACCTGACTCCCTAGTACGTACCGAGTTTCCCCTGAGCCTCGTAAATTACGTTAAGCTGTTGGTGCCAGCTGTAATTTGTAAAACTTTGACAGCCGTTACAGGTAGTCAGTGGCTCGAAAAGTCTGACAACCAGTCGCACCAAGGGGTATCGCATTATCCAGTATTAACTGGGTTGTGAAGGTCAGGTAGGCAGTCACTCCATGTAAATTACTGGTATTCAGCTGCATCCAGTTAGACTGGAAGCCGACCCCAACATAGTTTGAAAAAGGGTAGGCGGATGATGATGCAGTATACCTAAGGCAGGATTGGTTCACACAAGCTCAAAATAGAGGAGAATCGAAATGCAGAAGGACGATAAAGGCTGTAAATACGTTATTATCATGCTTGTAATCCTCATAGGACTAAGCAGGGGTTTATGAGTACATACACCGGCATTTCGCCAATTATATTTAAGTCACACTTTTGTAGAAAGTAAATTCTTAGTTACATCTGCGGCATTTAGTACCATGTAATAAATGTCCCAGTCTATGTTACTAAGAAATTCGTGATGAAAAAACCTACTCAACTGAAATCCTCAGAAGTTTCTTTGTAACAGCACAAATAAGCATTAAGCAGCCTGTGATGTTCCCGCTGCTGGGACCCGCGTCCTCTCCATGAGAAGGCTATAATTCACCATGCAAGTAATGGCACGTAAATACCATCCCTATCATAGAGGGGAGGCCTCTGTCCTAGCAGTGGGAACATTGATGATGATGAAATACCATCCATATTGCGCAAAACAAATTAATCATTGCATTAAGGTAGAATATTCTATACACCGCTTATGAAAATCATAATAGTAACAGCATTAATTAAATCAGCGAATGATACAATTACGACGTTTAAATCAACATTAGCATATTGCCTTCGACTTCCAATGAACGTAAACAACGATCGGTAGACAGCTTTGCGTCTTGCGCACGCGCTTGTAGTCTTTTCAAAATCGTGTTTCCAATTGATATTACTTCCAATTAAGCGAATATCAACTGTATGTCCCTTTTAATACAGTTTATGACAACTTACTTCCAGTGCTTTTGAAATGGTCTCAAAGAAGCCTTGGAGAAGTGGTTGGATGTTATCTTCCACTAACCTAAGTTGACTGTTTTTGTGCGTTTAGTTTAAATTACTTTTAAAATAAATAAGTTAAAATAATGTTTGAAGTAGCAGCGCAAACTGTGCTTGACGTAAGTTGTTTTATGAAAACAAGAATCACGCGAATCGGTCCATTAACCGCGGCGTAATCAATGTACATACATAGAAAAAAAACATACCTGCCGAATTGAGAACCTCCTCCTTTTTGGGAAGTCGGTTAAAAAGGCCAAATGTGAGATGGAATCTCGCATAAAGGGTTCCATTCTAAGTAGCCGAAATATATAGTATAATTATAGGTGTTACAGAAATATACCTTCTCTGAAAATTAAAACTGTCTACCTATTACGGATCATGAGATACAGATCGCTGATAGACTGACGGACGTACAAACGGACAGATAGACGGACGGACAGCGGAGACTTAGTAATAGGATCCCGTTGGGTGCGGAACCATAAAATACATGTTTACATGTTCGGAAAGTAAATCGCGAACACAGTGTAGGTACAACCGGTCCTCCGCTCAGCCACCCGCGTCCTTTGAGTAACCTACATCCATTTGAGGTCGACTTGAGGCCATCATTCACTATTATATAAGGATATCCGCGAGCCATCGATTCGTAAACTAGATTATCAGATTTTGTGATAAATAAATGGTAAATGATATTTATTCAGCAAGTAGGTTTTCTCAAACACTTTTACACATAATTTTTTTTTAAAACTAGATGGGGCCGGTGATCGTACCTGACTACTCTGAGAAGAAACAGCCGAAACAAACTCAGAGGTCATAGTCTCTTTTGAAGTCCAGACAATCTTGCTTAATTCACATGAGGACTATGCGGATTAGTGTCTGAGATGGTCTTTTGAAGAAAGAACCACACAGATTTGAGTGGACCTGTCCAGTCAGTGCAAGCATTTGTCAGTTATCGTGTAGCTCGACTTATAACTCAAGGAGCTCAACGAAACGATGAACAATACCAAAGAAAGGACATTTGGGTAGGTCGCTTATAGTACTCAAACTGCCAGACAGTCGTGGGAAAAAAAACAAAATGTGACCCACACGGTCCTCAAATTCACAGTTATTAAATAAAATAAATAATAATAAATGTGCTTATTGATTTTAGAGGACACATTATCGTACCTTGAAAGATTCTGTATGCTACCAAATGACAGCTTAGTTTGACATATTTTCTTAGATGGAGATCTGAGTCATCATTGAGACATCATTTTTGCTGATACAAACACGTCAAATTGGCAATCTTAAAAACCAACGTCAAAACTTGTGATAGAGAAAATCCTTGGCGTTATAGAAATAAAGTTACAGGAAAGCATATTAATATTAATGATGCGATGCCAATGTAAAATGCGAAATGCGATGCGATATAATGATGGATGCTGATGAATAATTGTGACCGTCATCGCAACGCTGGCATTGAGACTAATTTAAAACATAAAATCGATCATTGGAGACACTTCACACAATACACGTGAAAAATTAAAGGATGACCTACAGTCAGATGCATACGATACTTGAGCAAAATAATATCTTAACTTAAAATCATTAACGTTTGCTCCACTTATGTGCAATCTAACATATATAATGCTCTACAGCATAGAGCCACACAAATGATTGATACTATACAGTGTGTATCAGAAATGTGTGGTTATATTTAAGGGCAGACCATCAAACTGAAGAATTTTTCATGATTCACAGCAATCGTAATCATGAAAAAAATAATCAGCTGATTTCCCTTGCAAAATATCATTACTTCATCATCATCCACACCCCTTCTGGGTATAGGCCTCTGTTTGTTTGTTGCAAGCTCCACGTTGCCAGCCTCATCCAGAAATATTCCCGCAATTACAAGAATGTCGTCTGCCCTTCGAATCGGACGAGCAACATTATTCTTTCCAGTCCTTGGACGCCACTCGGTCACAGCTTTACTCCACTGCGCCTTGCTAGGTGTCCTGCCGAACTCCAATTGAATACCGTAATTCGATTTCGATACTTAGTCGACCCAAATGACCCACATTACTGATACACGCTGTTATAGGCTGTAAAAAAACTTTTAACGAAGCCGAAAGGAATTTGTTTTTCCCGTCATTGTGATCACTGTTTTGTTCCACATCATACCTGGGAACCTTCTAGTTACGGAGATATTGGGGGTCAAAGTTCTAACTTTTTTCTTAATTCAAGCTTTATTGTATTTTTTTAATTTAGACACTTTTCAAGCCAAAAAAAAATTTTGTGGCTTCTGGTTGTTAACATCCTGTATAGCTAGATGTTGGGCCATACAGGGCCAGCAGTATGCTAATGTAGCCCACAGGTGCACATGAAGTCATTACCTTCACATTACACGTCATTTATTTACTGTTTGACATTTTGTAGAGTACTGACATGTTGTAGAACGATGCAATTTATTGGGTGCGCCTTATTATGTTAAAATCTAACAAAGACTGCAATCAATGGGGTCGTTGTCAACTGCTGGAGGTAGATAGATAGATGTTGGTCCCTCGCAGGCCTTGCCATATTACTCTATCTGCCTTTCGCATCTGGGCTGTCCAAAACACCCTTTTAACGCTGGTTATACAGACGATAAACACGGAAGGCCCTGCTTACTCTGCAAACTATGTTAGAACCATAGTTCTTTGTAAAAGAAAAGAAATGCCACACATCGTTCAAAGGATTTCCAAGATTGTTTTCCAAAAGCTTACAGTATCCTCATGCAGGTGGCTGGAATTAACGCATCAATATTCGGAACATTAAATTAACATAACCCTTGATTTATCAACAGGTAAAACTCAGTAGATGATGATAGTTCCATAACTCAGAATTTTCAAATTTTGAACGCTACCACAACTAATTTGATTAGTACGTTACTAAAAACCGTGTCAGATGATCTTCCTTCAAAACTTCTTGTTCGCTAATGAGTGCCTTCTTCTATTTGGAAGCATCAAGTAAGACAAAACACGATAATATTGTGAATGGGATCATGAAATTTTAAATTCACACCAAAATAAGGCACGTAGCGTAGATTCAGAACAATAAACACGTTAGCCGACAATGCCAACCGATATTTAGAAAATTATACTTGTCTCTTTGACCAAACCGCAATCAAAGTACTTAAAGCGGTTAACAATGGAAAGAGGAGATCCATCAATATCAAACGTGAGAAGTCAAGGTCAGGTATGATTTCGAATATTAGGACTCACGTCTCAACTTTGCTAATTTATAGGAACCGAATACAATGACCATTTGTTTTAATACAAATCACGGCCAACTTTCTCACGTTCAATATCATTCCGCGTCGTCCTAAATTCATCACAATTTTTTCTTGCTAAGGCGAAAAGAAAAATCTATTCTAATGACTACAGTCTTAAGGTTAATAATAGCTTGACAGAATTTTGGAGCACCATAAATTGTTTTATCGTAATCGATGTTGGTTGACAGTTACATTGATTTCGATCGACAGGTCGTTTACGGGTGGTTCCGATTTCATCTCTAGCTCATTAAATTGTAGACCTTATTTCAAAGAAGTATGATTTATTATTATTTGTGGTGTACACAGTGAGTCTAATGGTACATGACCAGTATCGCCTACTGACCCTGCCCCAGTTTTCAGACCAGTTATATTACGTTTTTGCTGAGACAAACGTTTCCTGCTTGAGATTAACCTCCGTCCATAGTAAAATTACTTTTGATAACGCTATTATGAAAAAAGTCTTAGTTATCTATTCAACGTCCAAATGTAGTCTGTTTTTGGATAAACTTAAATAGATAAAGGACATTTTAAAAATAGTCCTGAACTGCCAGTTTACAAAAAAAAAAATGCTGAGATTGCAAATCACCATGTCCCGGAATACCCTCTTTACAAATTCTAAGAATACCTATCCTCTTTTCCAGGTAAAATAACAGGTGAAGAAGAAGAAGTGCGATCACAAACGATACCAAGTCGAGACGGACCGCCTGAAGACCGAACAACAGAAGCACCGCACCATCGGATAACGACCACTGCGACGGTCAAGCCAACGATAGCCGAAAAACCAACCACAGAACGCAAACCAGATGAAGAAACAGATCAGACAACCCAACCAGATTTAGGAGACACAGTAATGCCAACACGAGAAACATTAAAACCAAGAGGCAGACTACTAAACCTAAACGTAGATGAACTACAAAACTTCGCCATTGCACTACACAATGACTCAAATTCAAGTAATCGTAAGAAACCTATGCCAGATCTAAGTGATGTCAATCTAGATGTGGATGATGAAGATGAGCCAAGGATGATGCCAGAGCAAAAGCATAAGGGAATTTCTGAGAAGTTTTATGATAATCTGCAAGTTCCGTTCCACCCGTTGATGTCGGGTGTTAGGGCAGGATCAGAGGAGGTGGAATGTAAAGAAAATGACATGAATTTTAAGGTTCGTAAAAACATTGAGTAAGAATTTATTATAAGATTTCTTGAGAGAACAACAAAAAATCACGTCATTCTATAGGAAAGACAAATTACACCATCAATTTGTCGGTGATATAAGAAAGTGAACGGTGAAAGGTAGTGTAAGTGTTAAAAACGTTTACAGTCCTATTATTAACGGCAGGTCCGGTAACCTGCTCGTCAAAGACACGCAGTAGCGAGTAGCGCGAGCCATAGACTGACTGAACGTACTCGATCGCGTTTAAGTAAACTTCAATTTCTAGCGGCAGTTATTGTTCTTCTCATTTTTGTCAACAGACAACGCTAGTTCAGATTCAGTAGAAATTAGCGTTGACGCGATCGAATAGATATAAACACTCGCACTAAGCCCTTCATAAAATGGATGAATTAAATAAATAAATAAATGTTGTTGTACTAAACAAACAAATATTTTTTTGCTAGTTGTTGCCCGTGACCTTCGCTTTTTTAAATAGAATTTTGCTAATAATTTCAAGGGTTTTATTTTTTTCGCACGGAATCCTAATTATTTTTCTAAAATAAAGTTGCAAGTTACTCCCTCCTTGAAACATCGGCTATCTGCCACTAAAAGTCCCGTGAAGATTGGTCCAGTCGTTTCGGAGATTAGCCGGAGCAAACAGACAGACAGACAATACATTTTTTTAAAATGTTTTTTGTTAAAGTTGCCGTATATTTATATTTTCATATGCATTCAGAAAAACACTTTTATTGTTAAATAACAACAGACTCAAAGAAAAGAGACTCTTCTGTTTTATTGATTGGTATCATCATATAGCCTAGCCTAGCCTTTTCCCAACTATGTTGGGATCGGGTTCCAGTCCACCCAGTTGCATCAATACCAGTATTTTACATGGAGCGACTGCCTATCTGACCTCTACTGATGTGTAGGGCTTTTCCTACTCCTCCATTATACTTTTCTAATCAATTTTGTTGCGGGATCAAAGACAGTTATTTATTTATTTATTTAAAGGCTTTGAAAGACTTACAGCTAAATACAATAGTGATAAGTAACATAATGATATAATCAGACAGCCACTTACAAGTCTTCACGTCTAGAGCTTGTCTGGTATAAACATTACAGTTAAATTCATTCTCTGGGACATCGTCGAGTTTCATTGTCTCGGCGCTTTTCTGGTGGTCGCCACTGTTGATTCTGGCTTCCAAGAGTTACACTGGTTTGGCAATAGTGCAGCGACCTTGTCACATAAAAAAAAGATATAGATTTCACATAATTATATGTTTTGCTTCTTTCACCAGCTCGGTGAGCGACTGGACCGAGGATGTGAAGAGACGTGCGAATGCGTTATGGGTGGTACTTTCGAGTGTTCCCCTCGCTG
Organism: Xestia c-nigrum; assembly: GCA_916618015.1. Classification (NCBI taxonomy): domain Eukaryota; kingdom Metazoa; phylum Arthropoda; class Insecta; order Lepidoptera; family Noctuidae; genus Xestia; species Xestia c-nigrum. Next base: position 8,155,899 of record OU745251.1, on the reverse strand, counting down.
CAAGCACCCCTACATCCGTCGTGGCAGAAGACTCAACGACCCGCTCTGCTTTGAGTCTCCGGTTGACGAATGCTGTTCTATTGTGGCATGCGCTACGAATAATGCAGGTAAGGAAGAACTTTTCTCTTCTCCTTCTCTTCTTCGTTTTGGTAAGATCTGTATGAGATACTCGAGATCGTCGTTATCCCGGTTTGGGTTCTAGTCTAACTGAATGCAGCTGAATACCATTATATTACCTACATGAATAGGGGTTCTGTCTGGATTCGAATCCAGGCGGCGCATAACTTGGTGTAATTTATTTCATCACCACTGTTCTCAAAACGGTGATGGAAAACATCTTAAAGAAACCGGCATGTCCTAGAGCCAAAACATTGAAGACATGTGACATCTACCAATACGCGTGGTGGATTATTATAGCCCATTCCCTCTCATAGAGAGGAGGCCTGTGTCCCAGCCGTGGGAACATTAATAGGCTGATGATGATGATGATGATATGAATAGACTAATTTTGTTCTTGACAAAGATTTTTAAAAAACCTTATGATATAATTCCTTGGTAAATATTAGCCATTCAGCAAGACAGCGGTTCTGATTGTTGCTCAATGTACGCTGAATGTCGTTCAAATAATGCCAATCTTTGAAGAAAAATCCGAATTCGATTCTTTGAAGCCATAATACAATCAACATATAACATCACGCTTACAATCTTAGACAGTTGTGTACCTAATCCCTCACATTTCGCCAGTCATGTTTAAGTGTAATGAAGGGCGAGCCTATTGCCAACAGGGCACTGATCTAGACTCCGTCACTGCTACTTAGAGATTCCTAATGGATAATCCCAATAACACTGCCTGATCTTGGAATCAAGCCCAGAATCTATTGCTCAGCAGTAACGCTTGCGACTACTAGACCAAAGAGACAATTGTTAAAATCATCTTTGTTAAATGTCGGTTCATAAATACCCATCATCATCTGCCTAGCCTTTTCCCAACTATGTTGGGATCGGCTTCCAGTCTAACAGGATGCCGCTGAATTTCAGTATTTTACATGGAGCGACTGCCTATCAGATCTCGACAACCGGTAGTACCGAGTAATACGATAAGAAACCCCTTGGTAAGACTGGTTGTCAGACTTTTTGAGCAACTAACTACCTAACACCTAAAATAAAAAGCCATAAGATTGAGAAATGGCTTAATTTTAATGTTATTTTCAGATTCGAAGATATCAAAGATAGAAATGTGTCGATACGGGAATGAGTCACACCCAGTCGGCTCCACGTGGAACGTCGGCTGCGAACAGACGTGCTCTTGTGAACCTAAGTCCATTGTGACCTGCAAACCAAGGTTTGTTTAGATTTCATATTTATTGTATCGGTAACCTTCTTAATGGGTGTAAAAGTAGCGAAGCCGAAAGGCACTTGTCGTCCCCATCATTGCGATATTTTTTTAGTTCTACACCGTATCCACACTTCTAGTTACGGATACATGGGGTTTTTTTGTTTGGATTGATTTATAGTCTATAAGTTATATTTTGTATGTCTATGGCCTGAAGATGCCTGAAAAAAATAAAATGATTGATTGATTGGGGGTCAAAGTTCCAACTATGTATTTACAAGTTTTTTTTAAAACCCATATTGTGCATTTTTTTTAAAATACATGTTGTACAATTACCTTTTACTTCCAACAGATGTCATCCCCTGCCGGTATCAGACAAATGCATCAACGTGCAAGATCCCAACGATGTATGCTGCGAGGTGCAAGTTTGTGACGTCAGTCATGATGTCCACGAAGAACAAGACAACTCCACCACGTCCACTACTACAACTACTGAGGCATCTAATACTTCACCCATGGTAATTACAAATCTAAACCTAAATAGTAAGTTTTGATACAAGTGGAGAAAGTTTGTTATTGCATTCGAGGTGGAATAACACACGAGCCGTAGGCGAGGGTGTTATTGGGGCACTTATAAAACGTCGATAAACTTTAGTCGTTTCCAACCTCCAAACGCTTCCTACAAACTCCAGGGTTAGGTACTCTTTTCAAATCATTTGGTATTACAATATTATTATGTTACAGCATTAGTACTTAACTATGGGGGGACAGTGTAGGCCCGACAATAGGTCAAACAAAAAAACGTAAAACAAGATAAATGTTTAACGAAACACTACAGATGAGCACGAGGTCTTGGGTTCGATACCCGGGCCAGTGTAATATGCATTTTCATTTATTATTTTCTCAGTTACAGTCGAATTTGTGCCCGGTTTTTGGCAATAGGCTCGCCCTAATATTACATGGAACTTCGGAAGAGACGTTACATTTTTTTTCTCTTTTCAGCACACTAACAAAGGCTTCGAAGACTACGATGAAAACGCTGAACACATTCACACGAGACCTCTAGTTCTGACTGAACCTATAGGTTCCGTGAAGGTACTCCAGAACAACTCCGTCCAGGTCAACCTAATGCATTTGAACGAGAGCGAAGACCCTATACACCTTCTCTTAAGCAGCGATGGAGGAAAATCTTTTAACGATGTAGAATTAAAGTATTCCAACTTAATCCTGAACTTAGAAGGCGGGAAAGATTACATCCTGAAGACCAAGGAAACTGGAACCAAGTTTAACTTTACCATGACAGCGACTGACGGTGGAATCGGACTCAATGAGGTTCCGAATGAAGATATTCACAATGATTCTAAGGTTGGGTGCTACCATGATGGACATTTTTATGATGTTGGTAAGTATCTTTTGCTCTACAATGCAATAACTTCTGAAAAAAAAAACATGCCTGGCAGTTTTTGGGGACTGCCGATAAAAGTAAAAACTATGTAATCTATATGTGCTACGAGGTATGCCCCGCGCACGCCTAAGTGGGGCTACGCCGTAGCGGATCGGCTACGAGTGCTACGAAGTGTTAGGTGACGGTCGATTTTTGTTCACCCTAAAAGTGCTCAACGCGCTTAAAGATGTTTTCACTTTAAAAAGTCTTTACTAGATAATCCGATTTTCTGGTGTAATCCCACGATTCAATTGCCAAAATCAAGTAAGATGGATAAAATGTTCGCTCAAACTTGAACGGAGCGATAGTGGACATGACTGTTGTCATGGACAACTCCATACAAATACTACTGACGTCTCCTGAAGTATATGTCAATCTCTATTAATCCTCATCCTACAATCTGTCAGTATACCGTTTAGACTAATTTCTAAAAGTTACAACACTTCGACTTATTCAATTAAGTTGCAATAGATGCAGGTACTTGAATATGTTAACGTATCGGAGAGCATCCTGAATGGTTCACGTGTGCATAATTTATCACAAATGCTCCGATGAATTTTAAAAGTTTGACTTGTCTAGTCCTAGACAATTTATGCTGTTTTCGTCTAGTACTGTCCGGCTGCAGGGCAAAGACTTTTTTAATACACAGAAAGCATAGGCGTGGAATGTGGTTAAACCAAGTTATGGTTTACATTTTCTGGTTACGTTATCTTGTTTTTTTGTCATCTTAAAGGTGAACGCACACCTTATCAGATCCGACAAAAGCGAAAAAGCCGAAAGAATAGAAGAACTACTTTTATGAAATCCTTGAAAACCTCGCACACTTATCCGCATCGAATCGGCGAATAGATGACGTTATACGGATGAGAAAAAATCTTTTGGCGCGGTAAATAGGATTTTTCAAAACAAAAACAATATTACTGTCTTATAAGTAGGCAGGTAGTTCGGGAGTGCGCGCGAATGTACTTGTACCTCCCGGGCCCCTGACACATGGTAGTAGTAGGAACAATGGGTTTTTAATCGGTTAGAGTCCGAGATATAGGCAGGCAGAGGGTATCCATGAGGATTTTCCCACTCAAAACAAAAGAGTATTTACAGTTGACTGTATTAATTCTCCCTTCCAGGTGCTGAGTTCCACATCGGTTGCACAGAGCTCTGCGAGTGCACAGGTCCTGGCGAGAAAGAGTGTGCAGCTTTGGTGTGTCCCTCCCACGTAGGACTGGAGCTGGTGTCCAAGGGCTGCGTGCGCTGGGCCCCCTCACCCCCCGCGACGCCGCCCAACTGCTGCCCCAGGTCGGCCAGGTGCCTGAGCGACGGGACATGCCATTATAAGGGGGTTGCGTAAGTTGATTGTTTGAAAGCCTCTTCTTGTGTGAAAATAGCCACTTAACGAAACCGAAAGGCACTTGTTCTACCCGTCTTTGCATTTTTTTAAATTCTAAAGTCCTTCTAATTACGGAGATATTTGGGGGTCAAAGCTACAACTTTTTCACTTTTTTATATATGTTTTTAATGCATGATTTTTACTTTAAACACCGCCACGGCCCCCGTTACTAATCCATCTATTAGCACAATGTTTTGAGTGCGTGAAAACATGTTTCACCAAACTAGAAAAACCCGTAAAGTTACTTAGTTTGACGTACAGTATTCTTGATTGATGGCTTTATAGAGTCTGAAGAAGAGTCTGTTTACACCCTGTATTCATTTTACTCTATCTGGAGGGATCGAGCCTCTAAGTAAGACCAGACCTATATTCGAAATAATTAGTTATTAATTATTTCGAATACACGATTGTCGTGTTGGCGCCTACTGTCAGCGCTAGTTCCGCTTCCCCAAACTAAATAATTCGACGGTCTTGAGATAGCGCGACCACCACTACCGTAAAGACACGGCCTAAGCCTTCCATTGAATGCTGTCCTTCTGGTACGAGCACGTGGCTGAACCTTCAATCACTCACGTGCATGCTGATGACGTAGAAACAGCCTTACAGGTGTTTTACTTTCAGACCAGACCATGGATCGCTAGCAATATTGAAGCCTGGATTCTGAAAATAAATTAACATTCTTCTTTTGCGTATCACTTATATCTTAAACACTAAACGTAAACGTATGGACTATCTACAGGGTGTAAACCACCTCATCACAAAGCCGTTAACCAAGCATTCTGTACATCAAACTAAGTAACTTTACGCAAAAATTATTGCTGGGAAACAACTTTTTTTTTTGAGGATACATATCATGTTTTGTGGTAGAACTCAATGAAACGCACTTAAATCATTGTGCTGATGGATGGATTGAATATTACGGGGGTCGTGGAAGTATTAAAAGTCAAAATCGTAAAAAAAAAACTGGTATTAAAAAAAAAATTGACAAAAAGTTGTCACTTTGATCCCCTATATCTCCTTAACTAGAAGGTTCCCAGGTATGGTGTAGAACAAAAATATGGTAGCAATGATAGGGAGAACTAGTGCCTTTCAGCTTCGTGAAGAGATTTTTTACACGCTATTTATGTTTCCAGAGTTCCAAACTGGAGCGAAGTACCATTAGACCTCACTGGTTGCGAAGAACGCTGTTTTTGTGAGAATGGTGAGCTGGACTGCCAAGAGGTCTGCTCTCCCCTCCCCGCCATACCTCCTCAGACCCTCCGGTGTCCCTTGGGGCACAGGCCAGCTGCCGTTAATATCTCTGATGAGGACTGTTGCAAGCACTGGGGATGTGTGCCCAACAGCGGTAAGAATTACTTCCAAACATGTAAATTCGCAAAATTGCACATAGACTTCCCTAATGTCATGAGAAAATTTTATATGCTCACCAACCACATTCGTTTTCAGAAAAGCTTACATAATTATTCATTAATAATTCATTAAAATACTAGCTTCTGCCAGCGGCTTCGCCCGCGTGAAGTTTGAAATTATCCCACGGGATCTTATTACCGGGATAAAAAGTATCCTATGTGTTAATCCAGGTAATAAACTATCTGTGTGCTAAATTTGATCCAAATCCGTTCAGTAGTTTTTGCGTGAAAGAGTAACAAACATACATCCTCACAAACTTTCGCATTTATAATATTAGTAGGATGTAATCATCACTTTGCAGAAAATCCACATCAGCATCATTATTATAAATCAGCATCATCATAATTAATCTCACAATATCACATGCATGTCACTCATACACATTATTGCTTGCAGCTGCAAACGGATCATCTTTTCAGCCTTACAAGATGCCGGTCCTCGGTGAAATCATGAACTATGTGACGCCTGTACCTGACGAACCGACTTCATTACCCGTCATACCCACACCTCCCCTTCCTACCGACTCGTACTACAGACACTTAAGCCCCGTCAAATCCTTCCCTAAATACTTTAAATCGGTTTTCCCTCCCGGAGTCACACCTGATCCCGCAACGAAAACACCTCCACCTCTGGCCCGAGCAGAAAATGACACGACTTTCACTCTAGAAGATATCGATGAACCATTCAAAACCATACCTCCCAGACCATTATTAGTGAATTCTGAAGATAACTGGCGGGTTCAACCTCTCAAAACAGATTCGTCACATATAATAGACACTTTCAGAAAATTTCCCCCTGCCTACAGTCCACCTTCGTATAAAATGCGCCTTGGATTGAATCGTGTTAACTCAGAACCGCACGACTACATTCATAGACAACATCTTACACCAAGGCCCCCAACGCAGTCCATGGATTCTCAGAAAATCCCCGTGAAATCTGTTTATGAGAAGATCGTTAGAGTACCAATCTCAAAAGTTGATAACCTAAATTTCTTCGTACCTTCATACACAAGAACACCAGAATCTACTCATTCCATGAGTCATAACACACCTAAATCTAATATCATGGCAGAAAAACCGCCACTCAAACAAAATTTGTTCGAGCCTAATGCACAAAACGTTTCCATTGACTACCGCGTTATCCCTAGAGTTATCCATCCCCAGAGTAAATATCGAGACCAATCTCAATCACGGAAGCACCTAACCTTACTTAATACTAAAAACATGAAGACTCAGACACCGACTGAAATGTACCGTGAAGCATTGTGGCAGGATATTATGAAACCTCACCATATATTAACTAAAGAACACACCCCCTACAAGACTGTGCTGCTAAGACCTGTTCCCAACACAAAGCTTGATGCTCGTTCTACGTACGCGCAGAATTCAAAGACGACAGATATGTCTGGTAAATCTCACACGTTGGATCTGGAGCATTTGCTCAATCAAATGGAGGTGGAGGAGTCTGTAGTGAATAAGAACCTGGGACGGTCCGCAGACAAAGACTCTGGAGACGCGGCAGGTTTGTTGCCTCGCCTTGCTGTTAGCTTCATGTGTCTCTTTGATGTATTATATAACGACTGACTCCCAATTTTGACTGACTGTTTTGGCCTTTTTTCTGTCCTTCTAGATTTTGATTTTTAAGGATTGTGAAGGATCTCAAGCGGGTGTAAACTACAGATGTAGCGTTGATTTTACGAACAATTTATTTATTTATTTTATTTAGACAACCATGATCCATACGGTTAGATGCTCTGGGATTATGACTCTTAGCTCGACATCTATCATAAATAACAACACAATAGCTCATCAATCATTATATGTCACCTCATTGTACATACTAACCCACACTGGTTAACTATATATATGTATACAATTTAGTAAAAGAAGCAGATGATTTGATGAGTCCAAAGAAACTCCTACGTCAACTTCATCAGTACCAAATGATTCTTCATTTTCCAGGTCAACCAACATCAGACGAACCTCCTCAGCATTCGTTCCTACCAACAATTCCACCTGAGATACATTTCCCTCAGGACGAGAACATTCCTGATTACGACCAAAACAATATCCATAGGCCACCGAATACTGTTGACCAGCCTGCTTTGGCGGGTCTACCTCCAGGGCTGACGATACCTCCAGGCTTTTCGGACATGAACAAGAAATTGACAGTTATCTCTCTTCAAGCGGATTCCCCAACTAGTGTTAAGATGCTGTTTGGTCTTCCGCCTGTTCTGGTCGGATTGAGGGGAAGCGTGGACTTGAGATATACTGATAAGGCGTAAGTATTCCGTTATTTTAGTCTTACTAAATAGTTTTAAATAAAATTATTATTATTATAGAATTAATTAAATCATAGTTCTGGGTCATTATTTTATCAACTGCTCCACAATAAACTTAGATCCACAAATGCGCTTGATAGATGCGATCCACAGTCGTGGTTGAAGGCGACTGTTAAAAAGTCAACCCAATCGGACGGAACTCCGGACTAGCTGCAGACACCGACATTTCACAGAGACTTCGGTACATTATCTGTCAAAGTAAAGTACTAAGTAAGGAATGAGACACCACCAGATTCTTTTTTTCGTTTGTAAAACATAATAAATATCAGTGGACACGCTAACACACAGCGCCACCTGGTGCCACACTAAACAAAGCTTGTGTTGTGGACACTAGATAGTTGATCTACTACATATTATATTCAATTTTTGTTTGTAAAAACATACTTATTATACTTATAAACATCCATGACTCGGAAACAAATGTCCATGCTCACACAAACATTTGCTCCCTAACCCTAACAACGTAAGGCAGCCTCACTACGGCTGCGCTATTCAGGTCGTCGAAGAATGATAAAAATGATATCGGTCAAAGTAAGGTGTCCGGAGTACGATCCAGACGGTTTGTCCACATTCCAATTATGGGCCGTGTCCCGAACTATGTAATTGTAATCCCTCTTTCCATCTAATCCAAAGATTTTTCCCAACTTACAGTGATGAAGATGTATCTCACTGGTACTCCCAAGTATTTGCGCCTGCAGACGAGGTCCTCACGACTCCTCGCTTGGAGTTCCGTCTGGGTGGGCTCTCTCCGGCCACTACGTACAAAATCAGGGGAAAGCTGTACCTCCACAATCTACCCGTTGAGCCGGAGAGCGAGATCTATACTGTGAGGACGCTGGAACCAAAGAAGGTATGGACTTGTTGATCAGAAACGCAGAAATAGCTCTGTGTTTACGATGTTTTTTTAGGGCCGGTGATCTATTCCATAGGGCGTTTGTTGCGGCATTTCCAACGTCTCATTCGATCACGCGAAACTTCACATCGTGCAAGCAGAGTTGTACGCGAGATTAGACAGTATTTCAAGGATTCTCCTCTTTCTTTGAAGGTTGTTGTCCTTGTGCGTTCCTCATATCTCTGTAGATTCCATATTCAAAATAGTCTGTCTCTAGTTAATCTCGTAACCCATTTTGACAACTAAACAAAAGACGTGCAAAACAAACTGCTAGCTTTGAACAGAAAGGGTAACTTTGGGGGATTCTGTTCCAATTTATTGGTAACTCGGCTCGTTTATCCAGATTACTCAAATGTAATGTTCTGGTACAGGCTATCCAAAAAGTGGAGGAGAAACGCAAAGAGATCGACAGTCGCCTGACGATCATGGACGTCAACGACACAACTGCACACGTCACGTGGCGACGCTTCGGAGAAGATGAGCTGCAGTTTATCGATGCTATTCAAGTCAGGTAAGATGACCACCTTTTGCAGGAGTTTTATAAGAAGATTTCTTCCAATTGAGAAAATGTTTTTATTGGACTGTAAAATGTGAGCATCTACGCACATTATTATGCGATACAACAAATAGCTTTCGTTGTTGCCAGGTCAGATGACAAGAGCGGTAATTGCCCTTTCCCTTCCATATCTTCGTAAGAACCAGAAAATACGCTGCATTTTGAACCTAATCATAGTGAAAAATGTCTTTTTACACCCTTATAAAGTCTCAATACAACTTATTGTCGAATACAAATCTGATTCTGCTTATTAAATAAATAAAATAAATAAATAAATATCGCTGGATATTAACACACAGCGCCACCTAGTGTCACACTAAGCAAAGCTTGTGTCGTGGACACTAGATAGTTGATATACTACATATTATATACTTTTTTGTTTATAAATACATATACTTATTATATATATAAACATCCATGACTCGGAAACAAATGTCCACTACTATTAGTTGACTGACATGAGTCTCTTATTCAAAATCATCTCGTTAGCGTTCTATGATTGATTTATTATAGGTTTTCAAAGGTTATGCCTCCTAACTCTACAGATACCGTCCAGTGGGTACTCCAATCTACAGCATGACAGAACTGCTTCACCATAGCCGGTCGAACGCCGAACTGCACGATTTGCGGCCCGGTAGCCATTACGAAGCGAATCTCGTATTAGTACCACCACCTAAAGCTACCACTGAGCTGATTGATCCCGGGAGGATCGAGTTCAATACTGCTCCTTATGTTGGTAAGTGAATCATAGATTTTGAGTCGAAAGTCTTTTGGCATAGACGGACGTAAGGTACTCGTATGTTAGTGTGAAACATGTCGCGTTCTTGAAACGAAATAGTCTTCTAAAGTATTCAACTTAAACACTTACGGGATATCTTCCGTAATGATTAATCATTTTGAGCTTCCGATGATCGCGGGGCTTGCGTCAGTTTAGTTATAAACCGTGAATGCCTATAACAGTATTTTAACTAAAGTATTACCATTTCATGTTTCCTGAATCTGGCAATAAAATCAAGTTAATGTTTCTTTGCTGGTTCTGTCCTTAGATAAGCTAACTCATGTCACGCTTCTTTCTCTAAAGGAAGTATGCAGAGGTGTGGTACACTTCCCAAATTAAATAATCACATGAGTCTAAACTCAGGTACATATCGGGCTGTTTTTGATAACCCTGTATTTCTGAGGATCAAGCCCGATACTCTGTGAATGCAATGTTATGACGTTTGTGATCAACACTCATTTGTTTATCCCAATTCCTCTTCTCTTACAGACCCATACAATTGGACAGTGACTATCGAGGCTCGCACAGTAGGCTCGGAAGCCGCAGAAGTTTGGTGGCGCGGCATCCCCTCCCCTGCAGAGCGATGGGTGCGCGTGTACCGAGGTGCGCATGCGTGCGGCACAAAACGGGAGAAGGATTCCTTCAGACTTGCAACGAGGGACCTTCCACCTGCTATTACACTTACTGGACTTCAGCCTAACACCAAGTGAGCACCACTTTTATCAAGATACCTATGCACTATGGCTGCGCTTAATGATCTCTTGAATTCTAATCCAGCAGACGGTCTGTTTGTAGAAAGAAATCAAAGAAAAGAAAGAAGAACCTGGATGAAGTTTTTATTGGAATACTGTCTAACCCACGCAACTTCGTCTGCGTCACATAAAAGAGTGAAACGAAAGAAAAAAAAAACCCCGTTTTTGCAACATTTTTCATTCCTGCTCCGCTCCTAATGGTCGTAACGTGACGTTATGTTGCCTAAAGCTTTCTTCGATAAATGGACTATCCAACACAAAAAGATTTATATCAATTTGAACCAGTAGTTCCTGAGATTAGCGCGTTCAACCAACCAAACAAACAAACTCTTCTTCTTTATAATATTATTTATAATATTAGTTAGTATAGAAGAGGAATTTATGAAAGTGTGAACCTTTACTTTGTTATTTTGTGTATTTGAAGTTTATGTTTTAACCCTTTTAGTTCTTGTTTTAGTTCCTGTAATTAGTTTAGATAATACAACCGTTTTAATTAAATAAATGAATAATAATAGGGCCTAGGTATACGAGTAGCACGGTTGTCGCAGTGGCTGAGCGATTGGCGGTGCAAATTTTTCTATGGCCTACAGGTAGTTGTTCCGGGTCTGGCCTATTAATGTTCCCACTGCTGGAACACAGGCCTCCTCTCTATTAGAGGGAATGGGTTATTAATCCACCATGCGGGCCCAGTGCGGGTTGCGTGTTTCAACCTTTGTAAACGTATCCATGGTACAGGAGAATTTCCTAGTTCAGTTTAAAAAAATACATGGTTTCCAATACTCTACGTGTTTTATAGCAACTTTCAACGGTAACAGAGCAAATTTCTTATTTGATGTGTTTCCCTACAGATGTCGTGTGTGGCTTGAAATGTTCTTGACCAACGGAAAAGTGAAGACTAGCAACGTTTTGGAAATCAATACAAAATCGGAAGACTCCCCAGAACCGATCGACAGTAAGTACCTATCCAGTTTTTTAATCTTACTAACTTACAGCGTCATCATCTGCCTAGCCTTTTCCCAACTATGTTGGGGTCATCTTCCAGTCTAAACGGATACAGCTGGATACCAGTATTTTACATGACATGACTGGCTATCTGACCTCCACAACCCAGTTGGTATGGAGTTATATGATACCTCTCTAAAGTCCAGAAATTAACTTTTTTCTGTCTGTTAAAAGAATTCACAGTGCTCAGGGGGTCTTAAACGGCCGCTTTATCAGAACATAATATGAATCATGCTTAAAATACTAAAATTCTAAAAATGGACTTGACACTCGTAATCATAAAGTCCATTTTAAGAATTTTCAATTTTAACGTTATGTTCTGTTAAAGCCGCCATTTTAGGCCCGCTGTAGTTTAACTCAATCAGGATTCCGTTCAGTGGAAAATCTCGGTATTTTAGATCTTTTGAGTATGGTTTCAGATGTGCCTGTAAAAATCTGCATATATCTCCAGAACTGTTTTTCTAAGCCAATTATAAAATTTGCTGTGACTAATTTTGGTTTAATGCTAAACTGCACAATAAATGACTGTGACAGCCTCGTTGGTCTGGTGGTTGCAAACGAAACTGCTGAACCTGAGGTCCTGGGTTCGATTCCCAGGTCGAGAAAAGTGTTATTGGGTTCTTCCATAAGGAATTTCTTAATAGCAGTCCGGAGTTTGGATTTGTGCCCGGTTGATAGCAATAAGCTCGCACCATGGGACTCAAATATAACGGGGAAAATGTGGGTGTATTGAAAGTACATCTCTGGGATAACAGTTTCGACGACATCTAAGATAATGACACTATCGCTAACTTTCGATCGCTAAAATAACAATGACCAAATTCAGTTGCAATATGCTGGTGGGAAAGGCAAGTCTTTAAATCCAAGATGCGAATTCCGTAAGTATAGTTATTGCATCGATTTTTTTCATTGTTGTTGTAGCGATTTAGTCGTTATCTGTCGAGACTGCCGACTCTTATTCACACACGCTCGGAATGAATTTTGATTCGACAAGTCGTATGTCTATCCTTTTTTGGCATAAAATCAGGGAATTAGACATACGAGTTCCTGAATCGAAATCGTATCGATGCGTTGTGAATAGGTGTGATGTTATGTTAAGTTAACGACTCTGGTGAACTAACTAGCAGAGGTCCTTTGACAACTTTAAATAGAATGAGATGTTACTTTCTTTTCTCTGTTAACCCTACTTTAAACTTATTTTTCCAGACGAGATTGAAGCGTCCTCAGTAGCAGGGCGCCACCGTGGGGACTACTACAGCGCGCTGGTCGGAGTGGGCGCAGTAGCCGCGCTGGGGGCTCTCACGTCGCTGTTGTTGCTCCTCGTCGTGTTCAGGAGACATCGGCCACGATCTGTGCCTATTACCAGTATGTATTTGGATGGAATTAGTTTTCTTTTCACCTTCATGGACCATGACCACAGTATAAATATAAGCAGTGGTGTGACTCGGACGTGTCCTTGACTTCAGCTTAATGTCGATCAGAGGGCTAGGGTTACTACTATCGGGTAAACTGTGTGATTTATCGTCAAGAAAATGACGCGGCGCGCGACTGTCAGTCTGTTCGCAATTTGAAGTATCCTTACGGGCAGGGAAGGGGCGCTCGGTTAATTACGTCAGTGTTTGGGTCGTATGTTTGAAGCCAACCTACTGCTTAAAATTTTACTCTACCATGACTGTGTTTAATTGAATTCTGCGTAAAAGTTCCAGAGATAACGGCAGTTGTGGCCTATTTTTCAGCACATTGTTGCCTTATGTTAGTGATATAGGGCTTCACTTCAATTTTTCTACTAGAATATGCAATAGTGCTTCAAACAGCGTTTGTAGAGAAATGCCAGTTAACCAAAGTTTTTGCTAAATACCAAAACTATGCTCCAGATACGGCCTCTTTGCTAAAAAATAGTATTTATGGAATGATTGGACCACTACTTAGAGAAAATCCCTTCGAATTGGGCAAGTAACGACCATTAATGTTTATAGCTGTGCCATCCGCTCCCCGAGAGTCGTCCCTCCCGCCGTATGACAATCCGGCGTACAAACTAGAGTTACAGCAGGAAACCATGGGTAAGTTACCCTAAGTGAAACTATGAATTACGACTTTACCCTAAGCTAAACCATTCTGGAGTTAACGAGTTTTACCCTTGGAAATTTGTTTTAAGTTTTTCGATTTTACCCTTAGCAAGAATCATTTACAGAATTGGTTTTACCGTAATCAAAAATATTTTTAAAATTATGGGTTTTACACTTTTAGAACTACGATTTCTCTTGTGTCAACACAAGCTATATTGTGAGATTAGCTCTTTCTTAGTAAACATTTTTTTTTTCATTTTTGTAGGAAATTTTAATTTTCCAGGGAATGCCAGGCGATCATTCTATTTACAATTCACATATTTATTTTACCTGCCCATTTTATTATTTAATCATTATCTCTTAGCTGACCACACTGTTTTGTTCACAGATCTCTGACAGTTAACTTCCCGTGGGCACACTAATGGGCTTAACGGGATCTCGGAGCGCGGCGTTGATGTAGATGCGCACAACGGCAGGCCATACAACGAGATGGGTGTATGAGCCCATACAACCAACCAAACGGATTTGAGTACTAAATCCGATTTCGTAATCATCCCAATTATCATTACACGTCATGAACTTTAATTAAATGGGTGTATGAGACCATAAAATACTCATACTAATGCAAATTGTAATAAGCAATGACAGTGAAAGAGTCATACAAAACAAATAAAATTGTATGAGACTATACATACATGAGTGTGAAAGTACCAAATCAAATTGTGAAAAAGTGAAACGGTGACAAACATTAGTGTATGTATTTAAATGTTTTACTTTAATTTTAGTCTTCTGTACCTACCTTAATTTAATCATTTTTTTAAGTAAGGTGTACCATACATACACCGATTGATAGATCGCATTCAACAGAAAAGATTACATGAGAATGACAGATATTTTGTATGGGATTAATTTGAAGTACCGTTGGAATTTAAGCGGTATCAATGAATTGACGCTGATACCTCTTACAGTTCAATAATTAGTATTAACTTATGGACCATCGTATATGAAAAAAGGGTTTCCAAACATAAATGCATTAAGATTGATATTTTCAATAAACAATATAATTAATATTTAAAATAAAATCTGATGTGATATCCATTAAAATGTTAAGCTGTATCACTTATTGTTTTTATTTTTTATTATTTTATTTAGATAATAGTTTAATTTCAGTTAACTGTCATTTCACCTGTACTTTCACGTACATTATTGTATATACATTTTCAGAATTCAACCTGCACCGATACAATACCTGTATTTTATGTATAAAGCTAATCCGTGGTCCTTGAATTATAAACTGAATCCTAAGAGGTAAAAATGTTAAGTAAGGTAAGAAAATAAGTTAATTACCTTTACCCTTAGTAATATGAAGGAAGGGTAAAGTACGTTAAAACAATGTTAGTTGCATTATGCAATACAATATGTTTTTAAATAAAAAACCATACATCATAAATATTGAAAAAAAATAAACCAAGTCGCTTAAACGTAACAGTAGGCCGCATTTCAATGATAAAAATTCAAGTATAAGCTGACCTCTTATTCTATTGAAACCTCGTACTCTGCGAAGTCAGCGCAAGATCAAAATATTACTACGACTTGTAGTAGGCTGTATTTACGTGGGTGTGAAAGTAGATATATTTCTATTATCACTATAATTCTAAGACGCTGACGGCTTAGCAAGACTAAGAAATATTCCATAAAGTAATTGTATATAGTGTAATAAATAGATTTATACTTAATTCCACTACACTTCTGTATAGTTATTACTATTGTAAGATAAACAAACTGCCCAATACCTACATTTGTTAATGAAAATTAAATGTTGAAACATTCTCCGGACTTTAATTTGAAGTATAACCTTGCATGACTGTATACATGAGTCTTACAGTTTTTTAACGATTTTATATGATAAAGTAACGCGCTCACTGACGGTCGACCACTTTTCACCCTTTTGCTCTGAGAAATAAGGTTGAAAAATGTTCAACCGTCAGTGAGCGCGGTTGTATCTACTTCACATGAATGGGAAAAACTATGAATGTATTGACTTCGTACCTTAATAATTTGCTAAAAGACCATGAGCTAGTTTCTGATTTTAGTATTTTAATAGAGAACCTGTCAAATTTTATTTAAGGGGACTCCTTTAATATAAATGGCACTCAAATTTTAAAACTTAAGCGGAATTTGACGAAGTCCTAATCTGCAATTATCCGTAATAGGCATTGTGCATTAGTATAGATTTTAGTTGTATCAAACTCTCACATAAACACTATAAAAGGGAAAGGAGTAGCAATTACAAAAACGTCATTTAATTCAAATACAACACCAAATCACATTATATTTTCTATAATAGTAGTACATAATATATTTTTCTTTATATGATTTTTTAAATTTCTTAACCATTATCCTAACGACTTTGTAATAAACCTACGGTTACGCCCATAAATATGGAAGTGAAAATGCTTGAAACTTTATTTTAATAATAAATTTTATTCTTTAAGAAAATAGATGCAAAGAGGCTGTTGATAAATAACCATATTCTGTGTTAGTGTGCCCCAAAAGGAAGTTTAATCATGTTGTCATATAAATAGCTTTATTATATCTTACTCGATAACGATAATTTTCTAATATATTCTTTGTAAATACTCTAACATACGTGTCTTTCGACACATATTATTATTAAACACAAAAGTATTCAAATGAGCTTTATTTAGCTGGGTTAAATCAAGGCCATTTGAATTTAATAAAACCTAAAGAACATTCATTTATTAAATTAAACAACTGAAATGTAACCATCCATCCTACAAATAATGTTGCCAACATATACAATAATGAATTGCCAAAATAACGATATCATAAACACATATTAAATCTTGTTCAACTTCGATTTTTTAAATAAATAGTTGATATTTGTGTAAGTTTGTAAAGTTCAGTATTACGACGCTACCTGATATGTCCGTCTGTCTATGTAACTTATAGATTTATATAGAAGATGAACAAAATTCAAAGAAAGTAAAATGATTTCTACTCTACGACGAAGTTTGTAACAAAAATAATTTCAAATAAATTCATATTCTCTTCGTACGACTTTTTGCCGAAACCATTATCTGTTCAGCATTCATGTTTTTTATTTGTTCAGTTATTCGTCAACGCGTTTTTCAATACAAGATCTTTAAAATCCAACACAATAAAAATCAAGTTTAAAAAAGAATAACATTCAGACTAGAGTAGTTTTCTCAAATAAATAACATTGTTTTAATCATGACTATTTCAATAGGATAAAGATTAAAAAGTATTTTAAACAAATAAAAATCAGTAGACAGTCAAAGAAACATAATGTTCCTAGATACAGGGAAAATTTAAAAAAAAACATTTACAGTAGTATATATCCTTCTTTGACATTTTTTTTATAAAATGACAGCGACTGGACATGAAAAATGAATTATATCATTATAAAAACAAATAAGTACACATAAAATAAAGCAAGGAATCAATCCAACCCTATCAATTCCCATTTTAAAAATATAATCAAACGTTACCGCCATTTTTATTGTTAAATAATTTTTTATAACAAACGGTAACAGCAAAAAATAATAATCTAACTATAATTAATCATTTATAGAATATGCTACTAGAGATTAAAAAAAAATAAGTTGAAAATACATGAATTAAAAAATAATGTCTCATAAAAGTATGCAGTTACCGTTTATTAAAAAGAAAAATAAAATCGAAAACAATAATTAAAAGATGAACGCCCATGGCTTCTGTGAAGCTATGTACAAAAATACATAGGTTTTTAAAGACGCTGAAGTCAGCAGGCATAACATGAGCAACGCGCCACGACTCGGGAGCTTTTTTACAGATTTAGAAGAAAGTATGTAATGGAAGATAGAAGATATTATTATAAAAGCTAAATACAATGAATCCTTTGTCGTCGCTTGGTTGTCTATGTTACGCCTACATTTTTGGATTCCAGGTTTTATTTCGCTGATCATGGCTGGTTTAGTTCATAAATACTCCTTGTTTCGGAACATACTGCTCTTCAATACTTTCTTAATTCTCATACTCTTTGTGGCTGTATTCCTATTCTGTGATTGAGGGAATTCATGGTAGGGTAATAATAATCAAATCTCTTTGGGGTAATATTCATTAACTCGTATTACGGTATTTACCCTTCAAATTTTTGTTTACCCTAGCCAATTTTACAACTTAACAGAGCTTTATTAGTTACCAGAAACTTTTATCAAACATTACTGATATTCATTTGAATCAAAACACTGTTAAAACCTTTTCTTTTCAATCCAACCTTGATCAGTTAATAAAACCTGGGTGTGTTGGTCTATTAGATGGTCGCGTTGTCTTCATGTGCCTTCTTGACGACGGCGAGCTTGGAGTGAGGGTCCTGGGGCTGCAGCTGCGCGTAGGGCGGAGCCCGAGTGCCGTGGAGCACCAAGGACCAGCCGCGGAAGAAGCCCGACCAGTCACTCGGGTTGCTGTTTGGACCACCGTTATAGCGTGCCTGGAAAAATATATAACATTATTTTTTTTTAATATATTTTTTTTTTGTCTACCATAGACGACAAAAAAAGTCCATCAGTTGGATTATAAACAAATAATTTAACCCGTATTTTTTCTTTTATTACATACTTAAACCAAAATTGACCAAGATACGACGCGACGCATTTAAAATTCTCAATACGTCACGCTTTGGTATAATTTTGAGCGAGTTCTGACGGCACGAGCCAATACTCCCAAGTTTTGATGCGTTTTATCTTTGTCAATATTCATTGATCTATAAAAACAAAAAATACGTGTCCATTATTTTCCAATACTCTAACTGACGGACTAAATAGATTTGCAATTTATTGATACGGCCGTCATGCGTATTTGTCAAGTTAAGTAAGAATAAAGTTACCTCTAATATCCACGTGCCCTGCGGGTACTCTCCCCATGTGTGCGTGGTCATGAACGGCCACTTGGTGAAGCCGTCGCGGGAGTCATCATCATTTGCGCGCCTGCTCAGGATCATTGATCTGTAGTAGACAAACATAAGTAGAGTTACTGCTTGGTATCAGTAAGAACCGACAGCTGGACGGGGTCGCGGCAAATCGAAAAGATGGCTATATCGTTAATTGCCGAGAAAGTGGGAGGCCTCCGCTTAGGAGTGGGACATTTCAGGCTGACAAAAAACAGTAGAGAGAAGGAAAGGAAGAAGAACATTCAATTACCGGAAACTTTCAGTTAAGGAGCCAATACGTTGGTCATTCGATCAACAAGCGGTTGTAAAATCATACACTATTCCGGTGATTCAGAGTAAATAATGGGTCTGTAGCGAAATTGATAAAAGGCGACATCTATAACGCAAGTCACAAACTAAAAATCCTGCATCGCGCCATCAAAGTAATCCGCTAGATAAGCAGATATACAAGAACGACCTAAAAGGTAAGCGTCTATACATGTCCGCATCGTAAACATCAAACACATCGCATCAAACGAACTTTGTATAGAAAGTCACACATGTGCGTCCACGGATCCGCACCGTATGGATCGCTCGAATCTGTTCAATAATATTATGATCTGTTTGATGCGACGTGTCCGATGCGGACATGTTGCGGACGCTTACCTCAAAGTAAGCTTCAAATTCACTTTCAACTGTGAATTTATAGCCAACACATGCAATTGTCAAAGATCGATGTCGTCCTCACCTGGTGGCCATAGGACTGGTGAGGAACAGCTCGAGGTCGCCGCGCCGGCTAGCGTTAGCGCTCACCACCGCCTGCACGTGCTCCAGGTAGCGCACCTCGCTGGGAGTGCCGGCACATGCCGTCGTCTCAATCTTCATCGTTAGCATTCCTTCGGATAAGATTTCACTGGAAAAGAGGAAAATAGCAATGGTGTTAATATACTCTTAGCAAAGCCGAAAGGAACAATCATAATCTCCTCATCACTGCAATAGGTATTTTTTTGTTCTACACCAGACCTATTGGGGGTCAATGTTCCAACTTTTTTTCAAGTTTTCTTTTTTTTGACAAGTTTTTAATGTTCTCAATGCATCCATTTTGAATGTAGTTGAATTCGTAATGACATTGAGTTTTACAGTAACATGGAATTTTTTACCCCAAAAATAAAAGTCGTTTCCCAGGAACATTTTTTGCACAGCTACTTCAGTTTGATGTAAAGGGTGTTTACCCCTGTATTAAACATGGATAAAGTACTAACTTAAAGCTAGCACAGTTCAGTTAAAGGCAAGATTTTACTACTTTAGGTTACATTGTTGCAATTTTCTACAATTAAAAAAAAAATATAACAAATGTTACTTCTTGATAATTATTGCTAGCTATTGGTGAAAATGGTTATAATCGGTCCAGTAGTTAGATGTACTTACGAGTGTGTATTAACAGATCCAGCCTCACAATGGTACCGCGGCGGCACAGATCGCCAGTTGGCAGCGAGCGCCGTCATGGCACCCGCGTCCAGCACTCCGAACCCAAACAGGTGGTTGAATTCCAGTCCTACGCCGTTCATAGTCCAGTGGAAACGACCCTGAGGATATGAAACATTGACAATGCAATATACTATACACGGACAATGAAAATTAAAAAAAAATAAAAAAAATATTTCCTGATTTTGATGTTTGTATTCTTTGTTATTAAAAAAAAACAAGTTTGATGACAGTTTTTTTTAATGTTTAAAAAAAAAAACAGTCCGAATCGTTCCGCTGAGTTCGATGATCGAGTTTATGGTTTTCGCTTCTCGAACGACCTAAAAATAATGACGGGTGTCAAACACCTTTAAGACGCCTGCGGAGCATGCGTATTTCATACAAACGTAATACCAAAATATATACTTTGATTGGACACTGATTTTAACAAGAGTTATAAGAAAAATAAGTTTTCTATAGAAATTTTAAATTCCTCATAATTATCTCGTATTTGTATCATTGTCCTCTCAAAAAATATGTTTGGGAACATAGATATTCTGTGATCCAATCGAAATAAATACACACTACCTTAAGAATGTGTTTGATTTACAAATAATTTTGGTATTACGTTTGTATGAAAGACGCACGCTCCGTCGGCCCCTTAACGAAGGCGAGAAGCTCATTGTTCTTCCCATTTTTGTACTCTTTTTGTTAATGCAATTATTTATGTTACAGGTAAATACTGTTAACTTTTGTACTATTCAAAACATTCATCAACACATAGTTTTGAGTACGTTAAATTGAGCGCTTCCGTAGTTTGCGGGCAGCTTCCGTAATTTAAGACGTCTTACTAAAAGCAAATTGTTAGAGCTTTTTTCGGTGGGAAATCATCAAATGGGGTCATTTCCCCTCCCGCTCTGGGCGGAGCGGAAGGGAGTGTCAGACTATTACTTACTAAAACCCATCCATGTTCCTTCTTTACCTTTTGAACATATGAAACAAATTAAAATACAGGGTAGAACATCGACGCACAAACGAATAAACACCATTAAAATCAGAACATCAATAAAAAAAGTTAACATTGTTTGGAATGATGTACTGTCTCTTATAATGTAACAACTGTTTGCGCATCGATGTGATGCCACCCTGTATTACCCGAAATATACATAAAGGGTGTAAAACACCTCTTCACGAATCCGAAAGGCACTTGTTCTCCCCATCATTGCGATATTTTTTTTGTTCTACACCATACCTGGGAACCTTCTAGTTACGGAGATATGGGGGGTCAAAGTTACAACTTTTTGACAAGTTTTTTTTGTAAGATTTTAACTTTTAACATCTCCACGACCCCCGTACTATTCAATCCATCTATCAGCATAATGTTTTAAGTGCGTTACATTGAGTTCCACCACAAAACATGATTTATAACCTCAAAAAAAAAGTTGTTTCCCAGCAATAATTTTTGCGTAAAGTTACTTAGTTTGATGTACAGAATGCTTGGTTAACGGATTTGTGATGAGGTGGTTTACACCCTGTATACAAGAGAACAAGTCTCATTGTTGTTACGAGTCTTGTAAACAACGACTTGTTTCTATTTCATCATAAAAAGTTTAATTTAAGAATAATCTCGAAAGTTTTCCAGTTACGAACTAAAATGATGATCCCTAAGATTTCTAACGCTTAAAATCAATTGTAAATAATACCCAGAGCTCTTAGTAATAACAATCAAACTCGAATAATTACTCAGAAAACTTCCAAAGACGAAATATAAATTGATTTTCAGAGATTTCTGTTCCCTTGAACTTTTCAGCTCGCTAAATAATATTCGAATAAATAAATTAATTTATGGAGTTTTCACCCACGCTTAGTCTTGTTAACAAAAGCACAATGCGAAACAACAGGGAAGAGCAATAAAACAAAGTCCAAATTAAACAGTAAACTTGGCTAAATCTTGGCTTTTGAGTCTCTTTACCTTGGCATTTAATCTTGAAGACAAAAGTTTACAGACTAGCCTGAAGGCTGGCTCACTCTTTGAGGTACGAGTACATAACAACAACGATTCCTCTAATGCTTTTCATAATTTGAATAATATTTATTATGAGTTAGGTAAAACTAGATTATTCAGAAAATGTAACTTTTATCAGAGAAAGAATATGTAAGTATTAATCATTTCAGAGGTAGAAACTAATTTATGATAATCTGCAGATAAAAGAAATCTGCGCTTATTGAAAAATTGGCCCTTAGTACAAACAATAAAAACAAAACAAAAAATCTTTAGAGGTTATAAGAACCATTCGTCCTCTCCGTGCTGCATTGAAACATAGGAAGCGAAATTAACTTGGCCAACAAGTTTTTAGCACTCTTTGTATAAAACGCAAAATTAAAATATCGTTTTACTTTTTACAACATCAGTAAATAAGTGTATATTCACTGTCTTATAACATAAGAGAAGAAGTATCTTATATACAAGATTTTCTGTCGTCATCTAAAAACATTTCATACAAAAATATAATGCATACCTTAGCGTCGTAAAGCGAGTTCCTCTTTGAAGTCAAAACAGTCAAGTGTTGGATGTCTCGCCACGTTAAGCTGGGACTGTGAACAAAGAGTCACCTATAAGAAGAAAATAACATCGCTATGTAGGTTAGTCGTGTTTTAATGAAGGCTTCTTCTTTTTTCAAAAAACTTGGCGCGTGAGGTTTTTTAATGAACGCAATATGGCCACGTTCTGAAAGTCGTAAACGCTACGTGGTAGAATGTGGATTCTGATTTCCATATTTTAACTTTATTTGACTCAGACTCACCGAACATGCACTGTTACAAAGATATGTTGTGTGTATATGTTATCTCTCACAGTTAAACTGCGTAAGCAGTTTTGTGGGGCAATGTATTTAGTTTTAAGATTTTTTTAATGTAAATAAATCATTCATTCATTCATTCATTCATTCATTCATGAGATACATCCAATAGATTTATAGACTAGTTTCCCAATTTCTTACAGGTATGCACATCATTCATTACTTACTTGTTGTTGAGTACCTACTTAAAATTAAATGATTTGATAATGATGACTTTCAATATATTCAAGCGAAGTGTGGCAACACTTGAATTTACGTTGTCCAAGTTCTTGGCAGTACAGTTTCCAACCAACATCATTATGACTGATAACCGAAACCGAGACAGGTTACTTACTTGGCATGCAAGGCCAGTGCAAACACACCCGCAGCCTCAGGCGCTGCAGCAGATGTTCCCGAATGCGTAGCCGTGCATTTTCCATACAAATCCGTCGTAGCTACTCCAGTGCTAGGGTCTCTGGCGCCATTGCTGAACGTACTCGCAAGAGTTGATGAGCAAGACTCGTCGTAGTGGGCGTTTTGACCGTCGTTTATCGCACTGAAAAATGGTCCAAGGGGTTAACTGGGCTATTAATTGATATACCACTATGAAATGACTTTTGAAAAGAAATTGAGTTTAATAAACTCAACCCTTTTATACATTCCCGGCTATCATTTGTACATCTTTGGCAGTCACTATAGGTGGCCCAAAAAGACTGACAACCAGTCTTATCAAGTGGTATCGTATTACCCAGTATTAACTGGCTTGTGGAGGTCAGATAGTCGCTCTATGTAATATACTGGTATTCAGCTGCATACGGTTAGACTGGAAACTTCAACATAGTTGGGAAAAGGCTAGACAGATGATGATGACATCTTTTACACATGAGGGTTTAGGTAAAAACTGCAACACATGCTTCGATCCTTACATGTGTATTCCTTTTGCATATTTAACGTTCATACATCCATTTAATAATGCAGTAATTGATTGATAAGTGAGTGGTCGTGCGAAAACTTTTGTAGGCTGCCGCGATGCCGTCCTACCCCCCAATGCGGGATAAAACCATTACTTAGGACATACCTAAGTAATGATTTCATCTCGCATTTTTTCATCAACAAGATAAAAAAATGTCTAACAATCATTTCAATATATGATCACACTCGATCAGGCTTCCAGAAGAACGTTGTGGGTGTTTCTGATAGATACAGTTTTCATTAGTCTCGCACGTGTAGAGACAAAGTAACTAGAACAATACACAACATGATAATACTTTGATTATGTAATGAGAACGACAGATAAACGGAAATTTCTCAAAGCGGCCACAAAGAGCCGTATAACAAACTAGCTGACCCACGCAACTTCGTCTGCGTCACATAAGAGAGAAAAAGCTCACAAAGGGAATAAATTTACCACGTTTTTGCAACATTTTTCATTTATGCTCCGCTCCTATTGGTCGTAGCGTGATGTTATGTAACCTATAACCATCCTCAATAAATGGACTATCAAACACAGAAGACTTTTTAAATTCCAACCAGTAGTTCCAGAGAGAAGCGATTTCTACCAAACAAACAAACTCTTCAGCTTTATAATATTAGCATGGATGTGGGTGTACTGTTTGGTAACGCTCTGCTTAACCTTTTGAGGATTACAGTCGTGATGTAATGTAAATGTCAGATAAAACCAACGAAGTGTAGAGGTCAAATCAACATCTGAAATCGAATTCAATTGAAGTACTCCATACGTTTATAAAGACCCTTTTAAAGTGAATAAAAGATTCTAAGTCGACAAATAAATAGCGCCATTAAAAGGTACTTTAGCAATTTGGTAAAAGATAGACGTGCTGCTTGGAAGAAACAAAAAGCTCGCCATTTTTCACAGAAAAAAGAAATAGTTTTACTTTGTAAGAACGATTGAACGTATTACATGTCAGACTGAGTACTTTATCTAGACTGCTGTAAATAGGATTAGACCTAAATTCACCCTACTTTTTGGTTTACATACATACAAGGTTTACATATCATCATCTGCCTAGCCTTATCCCAACTATGTTGGGGTCGGCTTCCACTCTAACCGGAAGCAGCTGAATACCAGTGTTTTGCATGGAGCGACTGCTTATCTGACTTCCAGAACCTAGTAATACTTCTGATTACTTACCAAGTTGAACTAAGTACTGTATTTCTTGATTCACCTGACATGGTACACCTTTTACTTTTGCAATGCAAATAAATCTTGAAGGCGCATGGACCTATTGGAACCGGAATATACCTAATGTGGACACTTTCATATCCTGCGCATGAGTCGATGTTGTGACCACACGTCAAAGTGTAAGGAGGAATTTCTTGAGATTACGTGATAGTACGTAGACTGGGCTCTTCGAGTATAGGTAAGTGTCAAAATATAGTTGTCTCCCGCCCAACTAATCGAAATAAATAAACACTACCTTAAGAATATTTTTGTATTACATTATTTTGGTATTACGTTTGTATGAAAAACGCATGCTCCGCAGGCCTCTTAAGTTGGAATGTTTTAGAATGCTTGGTTGATGGCTCCGTGATGAGTCTGTTTGCACCCTCTATATAGTTGTCACTAAGTGCCCTCACCTGTTGATGGAGACTGTCCACATGGAGGCTGCGTATCCGTCGCAGTTGCAGTCGTCATCTTCACCGCCGTCACCACTCGCCCAGACGTAGATGTTGCCCAAACCGTTTCGTCCCTGTGGAGACCAACACAATTAATATAAAAATCTCATATAGAAATAACTGGCTGACCCACGCAACTTCGTTTGCGTCACATAAGAGAGAAAAACGAAAGGAAAAAAGTCCCCGTTTCTGCATTTTTTTTATTCCTGCTCCGTTCCTAATGGTCGTAGCGTGCAGTTTTATTAGCCGAAAGCCTTCCTCGATAAACGGACTATCCAACATAAAAATATTTTTTCAATTTGAACCAGTAGTTCCTGAGATTAGCGAGTTCAACCAAACAAACAAACACACTCTTCTGCTTTATAATATTAGTATGGATTATTTATTCAGAACCAGGACTGTCTAATGAAATGGATATAGATTATCATGATTACTTCAGTCTAAAGCATCGCCTAATGGACCTATACTGTTACTAGTCCACGACACGGTTGGCAGTGGTTGAAGGATTGGCTGTTGCGCTGCGTGTCGTGGCACGCATAAAATATTTGTATGGCCTACAGTAGTTGTTTCGGGTCTGGCTGTTTGTGTTTGAACGAGGGACTAAGTCATAATATACCCGAGGTGGTTTGAATTTGGCAATGAAAGCGAGAGTATATTAAATTGGCGTTTAGTCTCGAGTTGCAAACTGTACTTTTCACTTCGAGTGCGAGGAAAATAGTCATTTAAAATCGAACAAATTTACACTCGACAGAATTTCTGAACTGAGCGGTCAGTTTTTTCTTCTATCAGGTCAGTCACAGATTAACAATTTAAAACACAACACAAACTCTCAACATTTTCCGCAATGAAGATGATTCATACTCCACAGACAATAATATTAGTACCTACATTACTGCAGCGGCTAGCAACAAAGCATTGCACATACTTTTTAAAATCAACGATGCACACAAACAACAATAATTTTTCTCGCGTTGAAGAGTTAATTTGTTTATTTTTTTAAGCTGTTGCATAGCTTTTATCGCGGGCCTTGAGCGTGGAGACCGAATCCAGAAATTCCGTAACGAAAATAACCTAACACCTCCCGTAAAAAACAAATGCAATAGCTTTACCGCGGCAGTCCCCGAGTGCTACACGTCTTTTTTTTTTTTCAATAAACCGCTTTCTATTTGTAAGCCAATTCGAAATTTAAATAAAACGTTTGATGAGTTACTCTTTTGTTACCATGTTTCAGAGTCAACGATCGTTCCATTTTTAAATTACTTCCCTAGGGAATGAACGGTATAGGTGGTCATTTTAATCGCGCTTCGTAGGGCTATTTATTGGTGTGCTTTTAGAGCATGAGAAGTGAAAAAGAATAACCATGCACAGAATAAGTATGTGACACCTGCCATCCATTCATAGGGCCTAATCCTTTTGTAACCTGCCCAGGCAAGGAGTTCACCTACTTTTTACTTGGAACCATATACGTAATACGATTCAAAGATCAAGAGATAATTATCTCAATGTTTGGCACCAAAGATAGCATAGAACTAAGCAATAGGCTTGTTAACTGAAAAAATTTAATTAGTCCGTCACTAAGATTATCAGAATATATTTGACCCATGTTTTTTTTTTGTTACATAAACCAAAATTGACGAAGATACGACGCTTTTAAAATTCTCAATACGTCACTGTTTGGTATCATTTTTAGTGAACTCTGACGTCACGAGCCCCCACTCCCGAGTTTTGATGCGTTTTATCTTTGTCAATATTCGTTGATTTACAAAAACCAACGTGTCTTTTATTTTCCAATACTCTAACTGACGGACTAAATAGATTTGCAATTTATTGATGGTGGAAACTGGCTTATTGTTTCAAAACTAGGAAGTTAGAGAGCCGATACCACTAAACCTAGTCTAATAAGACTCCCAGATGAAATACATATAGTAACGTTATTAATGGGGGAACACGAAATTGCGATGATGCAATGCAAAAAACCTGGAAGAGCTATCAACAAATAAATTAAAAAGAAAAAACAAAAAAATCCAACTCTGCCTATCCACTTCCCAAACCAATCTTTAAATACATCTTCCCTGAATCTTGTTGTAGGCGTATCAAAGTGATGAAGAAATATTTTTTGACTTTGAAATTAAATAAAGACTTGTTATTTTAGTCAAAGACAAATTATCTTCAATTAGATAAGTAATTTGTGAGTATTTTTAAAAGTAAAAATAAAATATACAAAGAAAAGTAATTTGATTGGTTTACCCTGTGATCAGCCTATTGCGTGGGATGATAAAAGGTAAATTTCAATTGAAGAAAAATAGTAATTTAATTTCAAATAAAATGGTTCTTGCTAACTTAATGCCTTTATTTGCGGAATGGCATTTAAAGGGTGCGAAAGACCTCTTAACCAAGCCGAAAGGCACTTGTCCTCCTCGGACATTAATTTGTATACAGAACAGCAAAGTTCAAGTTTTCAATATAAGCAATCAAACACATGTTCAAATTACACAACACACTTTAACGTAATCAAACCTTGATCAAATAATTTCAGACCAACTAATAATTTGATAACTAACTTAAGTTAAATTGACAATTACCTCCCTACGTCAAATCCCTTTGCCAAAATTCCCGAAACATTTCAAACTTATGACTTTGAGTCTCGTTACCATATTATGTGAGGGGAATTACAAGTATTTAAGAGCCGCCATTTTGTAAATACAGCAAGTCTTTGACACTGTTTTACTTTACAGCATTATCACACTTAGCGAGTTGCGAGCGATAAAAAGGGGGGCAGTGCGCCGCGAGCTCGCCGCGAGTTCGCAACGTGTGCACGACGAACACACCGCGGGTGGGCAGCGAGTTCGCGGTTTGCGATTCGTGTTTTGTCCAATCATTAATGTTGAATTTCTTCTCTGCGTGTTCGCGAAGCACGTTGCGAATTCGCGGCGAGCTCGCGGCGCACTCACCCCGCTTTCAATTCGCTCGCAACTCTCTAGGGTGATAAGGCCCTTAATGTCGACAATATGTTAATTTGAGGCCGGCTTTAGCTATCTGCTATGATTTTCGAGGTTTATTATTGTATTACATAGAAATGACTATCCCTTGTTCTCGTGGTCGCATGCGCGACTAGGAGCGTGAGGTCCTGAGTTTGATTCCCGGGTAGGACAGAATTAGAAATTTCTTAGTAGTTAGTAGCCCGGAGTTAGAAACTTGGCGGCGTGTTACCCCGTGTCTCGGTTTTGCGCCTGATACCCCTCCGGTCGTGTCAAATTTCCTTTCCATGATACTATGAGAGTAAAGGAACGGAGAGTTCATCTGTGGCTGCAAAATAATTATGTCACAATGACAGGTATATTAATTAGAGTAGCTTTTGCCAGCAGCTTCGCCCGCGTGATGTTTGATAATTTTCCAATGGGCTCTTACTACCGGGATAAAAAGTATCCTATGTGTTAATCCCAGTTATAAACTATCTGTGTGCAAAGTTTCATCCAAATCCGTGTAGTAGTTTTTGCGTGAAAGAGTAACAAACATCCATACGCTCAAACTTTTTCATTTATAATATTAGTAGAATAATGTTAGTTATGTTGTGTGTTAGTATGTCGTAGTGTATAATGTTAGTATTATTGTGAACCTCTCTGTGTAAAAAGTTACGAATCATAATAAATTACAAAAAAAAAGCAATTTCTCCAGCTTCATCACTTTATCGTAAACCTAACTTTTCCAATAAAATCTTCAAAATTATCTTAAATATTTACCTTATGAAAACATCCTATAATAAAGCTCAATACAAACAAAGATAAAAGCGCGAATTCTACTCAGAAACCTTCTTAAATAAAAATAAGAATATCGAAGGAACATAATTTATTTCAGCGAGCATTCTCCTTTGTTTATCGCTTGTATAGGCTCAGCACACAACCTCCATCGTTACGACTTGCGTCAAGTTACACGCGCTCGACACTTATTGTTTTCGTATGAGATGGTATGGCTATTCGCGCATCCTTTAGGACCGTCCAAAGATCGTATTTCACCCTAAAACTACCTTTTAAAGAGAAAAAACACACACACATTTATTTTGTTCATGCCACAAATCCTCCCAATTTAAAAAAAGAAAAAAAAACTAAACGAAAAAACATAAAAAAAACACGCACGACTGTATTTTAGTTTAGCAAACTGCCGGACACCAGAGCGTCTGACGCTGGTTTTCAACTGGACCTGGAATCTTCATTATCATTGCTTAAGTCCCATGTAAAGCGAGCCGTGTCACCGTGTCGTTGAGCATGTAAATCGTGGCCAAAACGTTATACCTGCTTTCTGGTGGGACCCTGAATCGATTATCTTGTGCACATAAAAACGGAGATGTTAAAAGGAATGGCGGCCATTTTAGCGATGAAATAAAGGCAGGATATAAACCGGGAATTGGAATTGAAAGCGATAGAAATGGCTGTTAAACTATTATACTGCCTTTGACTATTGTATTTACCTATTCGTGCGTGTTTGCTGTGTTTGTTTTTATTGTTTGGAGTAGAATAATTTGATTGCCTTGTACTGAAATTATATTTTCACATAACCTGCTTGGCGACTGCGCGCACATCTCGCAGGGGATGACGGGGTCGCGCTCTAGTAGGGAGCTGAGGTGGTGATATATGACAATTTTATGTCATGTAAACCACAAATGTAAAGTAAGTCATTAATACCCTACTCTTCTTCTACTCTCATCTAGTAATATTGTACTGAATTTCATGACCGCCCGCTGTTCAATAATGTGATTTGAATTTAGAACCTGAATAAAAAATAGCATGAAATCTTTTACCAAAGAGTTTCCGCTTCGTAGGTTTTAGTTTTTTTTAGTAGGTTTTTATTTAGTTAGTTAAGAAAAAACTAGTGACAACCATGGACCTAAAAAAAAAGGCGGTCGCCGTCTTCTTTAACAATAACTGAAGCACCCATGGTAAGTCAGTGCACTAATGCTGACAGGTGCGCACGCACACATTCACACCATAGTAAGTCTGTCGTCGGCCATTACGTTTTGAACGGTGCTCCGTGTGCCCGCTTGTTATTTTGCGTAATAAAAATCAAAGTATGCCCTCGTGTGTTGTGAAAAGTTGTCGAAACCATAGTGGTTCAATTTAAAAAAGCCAGGGGATCACTTTTCATAGGTAAGCATGTAATTTTAAACCTTATTTCTCGATTTTACGTTAATAAATTTAATAAGTCTCGAAATCAATCAGTGTTGCAACAATTTCAAGTTTTAAATTGCTTTAAAAGTGGGAGATTTATATTTTTATGTTAATATTTATTGTATTCTTCTATATTTTAAAGATTTCCCTCAGCAAATGATGCATGGAAAAATGATTGGATAAAAATAATAAGAGAGTGTAGAAATGAAAATAATTGGAAGCCATCTAAATCTAGTGTAATCTGTAGTATGCATTTTGAGAAGAATTGTTTATACACAACTAAAGGGGGACTTCTTCGCGTTGTTGTCCGAAGACTTATAAAAGATAAAATAACAATATATAATGAAAGACAACATCGGTACATGTTAAACAAAATCCTAGAAAAAAATATAGCAAACGACAACATTTTTTTAGATTTGGAATTTGAACATACATTTGCAGGAATAGAACACAAAATAGCTTTAATTAAATATATGTATAGCCGAAAAATACCTAAACATTCGTTTCCACCATATATGTAAATTAGAAGGGATTTCTAGATGTGTCGATAGCAAAAGACAAGTATACAAAAATTTAAACCAACAAAAGGGTTTGTAAAATTTTATTAACATTAAATGAGTTGTAAATATTTTAAATATCCAATGTGTTTTATTTACTTTACCTTTATTTTAACAATATCTGTCACAAAAAATTGTAATAAAACCAAGTGCAAGGGAAATCTTATTGAAATATTGTTTAAAAATGGGTAATTTTTCATCATCTGGCATCCCTTTACACACGCACACATAGTTACGCAGCCGCCATTGTGATGCTTCAATTTTTTCTTAATGAAGTTACGTCCGCCTTTTTTTATAGGTCCATGGTGACAACATTTAAAACAAATTGATATAATCTTAGGTTAAACTGGCACTTTGATACACAATAACACTTAATTATGCCATTTTCTCGAGACACCTTTGGTGAATCAACAAAGTTTTTATATCTCTCTGTTTTGATTTCCTGTTGAGAGATGTTGATTAGACTTGAGTTTTCAGTAATGAAGTAGCTTCTTCTAATATATTAAATAATTCATTCGTAGTAGTTATAGTAACAAATCCCTATCGCTCAGGAATGCGTGTCATTTTGTTCTCGCAATCCAGCCGCTCGATACGTGCGCTTAGGTAACTGATAATAATTAATCCGGCTAGATATCGACCCTATAGTTTTGTTGTTTAGGTACATTTTATGAACGGAAAACTTCATCACAAAAGGTGTTCATTACTTTTATTAACAAATTAACATTTATTTGTGATCTAAATTCAAAGATATAGAAGAAAACTATTTTTCATATAAGGCTGTCTAACGCCTTCATACCTTTGCTACTCCTTCAAACTGGCGAAAACAACAGGAAAAAAAAAAGGAAATCATAGATTCATAATAATTCATGACAAAAAAAAAAATCATTCATTTGTTTTAAAAATGTACCTATTGAAAAACGTCGTGTGATACACGTGGACATTTGTAATTGCAGTTATCGGCTCAAAAACCACCTCGCCTACGGCTCGTGTGTTAATTCCGCCTCGAATACAATAACAAACTTCCTCCAATTGCATCAAAATGTACTATTTCCATATAAAACTACTCTCAGTATACTGAAAAGACTCCAACTTTCAACATCAACAACAAAACAACAGAATCTGCTTACTCTATAGTGCTACAAAGATCTGCCGACATACATCTCCGAGATTAAACTCATTTTTATCTCAAATAGCTCCATTCCCAGTTAGTCCTTTCTACTCAAAGACCGGAAGTTGCCGTGTTCCTTTTTCAAACTTTCCACTTTCAGCTTCCAGCGGCGGAAATGACGACGACCGGGTGGGGGGAAATGAAGTAGCTTTTAACGGTAGTATGGAGTGGCTTAGTTAACTATTCGAGAAGTTAAAGTACGGATGAGATGAGGGTTAGGTATAGTACTTATGGTTTTTAGGGTTCCGTATACGAAGGGTAACCAACAGAGCCCGTTGACAACGGGCGGTCAACGGGCTGAATCTCATGGTCCGTAATAGGTAGACAGTTGACAGAATATGTATTTAAAATACACTTCCTCGCAAAATGATTCTTGTGGCAGTATGATTAGGTCCAACATCAATGTATTTCACATTCTTGGGTTTTTTGAAAGTTTTCCAACACGTGTGCGGGAATGAAAATTGCCACAGATACTTAGTCCAAATTGGTTCAATGCCTATAGTCAGAGGTGAATGTTTTTTTTTCAATTTCGGCATAGCAATATGCATTTTTACGGCGTAAACATTTTTTGAATATTCATTTTGTGTTTATTAATTCAATATCATAGATAAACATGATTACTTAAAACTATTATTTAATATTATACAGGGTGTAAACCACCTCATCACAAAGCCGTTAACCAAACATTCTGTACATCAAACCAAGTAACTTTACGCAAAAAATATTGCTGGGAAACAACTTTTTTTTTTGAGGTTATAAATCATGTTTTGTGGTAGAACTCAATGTAACGCACTTAAAACATTGTGCTGATGGATAGATTGAATAGTACGGGGGTCGTGGAGGTGCTAAAAGTCGAAATCTTACAAAAAAAACTTGTATTTTAAAAAACCTTTGTCAAAAAGTTGTATCTTTGACCCCCCATATCTCCGTAACTAGAAGGTTCCCAGGTATGGTGTAGAACAAAAAAATGATCGCAACGTTGGGGAGAATAAGTGCCTTTCGGCTTCGTGAAGAGGTGTTTTACACCCTTTATTATATTTAATTCATGACACAAATATTTTTCATTTTTATTTTATTTCTTCAAAAGTGTTGAAAAACGTCGTTTGATACACGTGGGCATTTGTTATTGCAGTTCTCGGGTCAAAAACACCCTCGCCTACTGCCCGTGAGTCAATTCCGCCTCGAAATACAATAAAACAAATAACAAAAAATGTTATTAGTATGTATTTTTAGGTTAAGGTATTTATCTATGGGTCTTTGTTACCTGAAATAAATGGTTTATTATTATTATTAATAACAAACTTTCTGCACTTGTATAAAAATGTACTATTCTTATGCCGCATACGGAACCCTTTATGCTCGAGTCTGACTTGCACATCGCTGATTTTTATTTTGCCCTTGGGTTTATTCGCGTTATTGTTGAGGATTTATCACACAGGAACGATACAGCCCATTAGTAAAAGAATTGACGGATCAGGAGGGATTTGGTTTTTCATCAGGATTTTGTCAGTGGCAGCCACGCAATCTAGATTTGTGCCCAGTTGATGGTAATAGGCACGCCCCTATTACATGGGGATTAAACATAACTGGTGATATGTAGGTGACGGTACTAATTGGTACACTTCTGGTTAACTCTTCGGGGATATAGGCGTTATGTTATGTTATGTGTATTAAAGGAATTACCAGAGTAAATTTTGACAAGTTGTCAACTTCAAGTTCTCAGTGAGAGGTTTTCTATTTGAGAATTTAAAAAAAAATAGTTTCCAAAAACTCGGTAGATGGCGTTGAACTGACTACGTTACTAGGTGCCAAAGCCAAATCGCTAGAAAAATCACACATCACACATACGCTCGTTGACTGACACTTTCTTTTGCATAAGCTTCCGAATATAACCATTAGGTCCAAGGTATATTGTAACGTTCTGTTCCTTGCAATAACATACCTAGATCAGCGCCATCTATCCAGCGACTAAGGAAGATTTGAAAAGGAAAATCCCTCATTCGGAAACCGGGAGTTATTAGTGCACTGAAGTGATTACGCGGTGGCACTACAAAAATTTTCTTTAGGTTTTCCAAGCCAGGTCCCCAACAAAAGCTCCTTTGTACCTATTTCAGTCATAAAAGATCAAGATATTCGATTCCCAGTTTCGTGTATTGTTGAGGCATCCCTTTTGAAAAGGTTGGATAAAGGACAATGTAAATGGAAATATTCAAATTAGTGAACGTTTTGGCTTTAACATGTGTACAGTAAGTACATTATTGCAGCGGCCAGCAATGATGGACTAACGTGTAAACATATGTAAGTATGTAATTCCATCAAAGCCTAGTTGTGGCTAAGGCTTGGCTTGTATAGTACTTTTGTCAAATGCCCGTTGAAGAGTTCGTTTGTTTTTTTTTTTCAATAAACCGCTTTCTATTTGCAGGTCAATTCGAAATTTAAATAAATCTTTTGATAAGTTACCTCCTCCATGTCGTTCCATTTTTAAGTAATACAACAGATATGAGTTTAGTTTGTAATTTATTTGCCCGCTAAACACGACAGATATGGATTTTCATACAACTTTTGCCGGCCGCTGGTCGCATATAACTGGCCAATACAGCAATTTCTTTTTATCTCAAAGAAGGTGGTCAAAACCATGGTACAATAATATACTTCGCCAGGTATAGCATTCCGAGAGACAGAAGTCACGTGGGTGACGCGCATATACGTCATAACCGCTTTCAATGGTTCTCAACTTTATAATCTGGGGAAATTCAATCTAGTAAAACATTGATCTAATTATTAAATTCCTACTAACTTTTGCCTTTAGCTCTACCCGCATTGTAGGTTTTCGATTACCTACTAAAATAAACCTGTATCCATTCCTAGGGCTTCAGATTCCAAGCCAAGGTTCGGTAGTCTATTTATGTGAACAAAGGTACCATAGATAGAGACATCAGAGATAAATTAATCAAGCCCAAACACCAGGTAATTGCTGTAAGTCGTCGAGGAGTTACCTCAACTGTCTTTCGGCTCCATCATTAGATCCACTCCAGACATTCATTACATTATTAGTAGTGCTTTAAACTACTTAATGAAAATATTTACGAACGCACTAGTCGCCACAACAATTTTCGAAGGTTTCCCTCGATTTCTCTGAGATGCCATCATCAGATCCTGATTTCCTTATCATGGTACCACCCTTGGGATATCTCCTTTCCAAAATATAATCATCAAAATCGGTTCCTTCATAAACGACGAAGTTATCCGCGAACACTCATAAGACAAAAAAAATATACGATCGAATTGAGTAACTTTCTCATTTTTGAAGTCGGTTAAAAACAAACTTAGACGTCCACAAAACAATATTTGGAATCACAGTTTTACTGGCAATGAGCGAGACCGGCACATGTGTTAGAAAAGAATAGCGATACGCGACGAACTGGCGGAATGTCAATGAGACAGCCCGTTTCAGTGTTACCAGTAGTGTGAAAGAATAACTCCCTAACTACCTATAATCCCTGTGCGAATCCGATCAAACATTGAAGTTTTAATTAACAATTACATTGGTATATGATTAAATTAAATTATTTTTTTGGTCAAGCAAATAAAAACAACAATTTAAATGCAATTTATATTTTTTTAACAGAATGGTGACTGAAAATGTTTCCATAATTTTATGTTTTGTTGCAATAAAGTGGCAACTGAATAGTGACGTAAGCACGTGTCGCTCCCGGAATGCCAGACCTTGTTTTATTTGACCATGGTCAAAACTATCGAAACCTTTGCTATAAGGCCTGTAGTAGTAGCCGGTAGTCACGACAATCGGCACAATGATAACCAGTCATCAGCATCATCGACAGCTCGACTTCAACCACTGCTGGACTACGGACATCTCATTGTTTGAGCCAAGGTCTTCGCTCTTGTGCCCACCTCATCCAGGATATATCCGTCATCTACCCATTTTGCCGCCGCGCCGTACGACCAACCCTTCTGTTTCCAGTCCTTGAATGCCACTCGGTCACAGGTTTACACCACCTGTGTGTCCTGCCCAACTCTATTTGGGTTCATTACGTGATTTCCAAAATCGGATACCTTCGTTCGTCTTCGGATTTTGACGTTTGGAACTTGGTCCACTAGTTTCATGCCGAGCATGGAACGCTCCATGAATCTATGTGCTACTACCTGTGCTATACCTGTCACTGTCACACAACTGTCAAACCTCAAGTGCTAGATAGATAAGAGATACTTATCTCTTACTAACATTTTTCAAGAGGCTTATTAGGGGGGCGGGACACAAAACCTTATTAAATAGTGTGGCACTAGGTGGCGCTGTGTGTTAATGTCCAGCGATATATGTATTTATTGTTTCGGTCACACATACGTTAGCTAATTCGACATACATCCTGAGTCATAAAAATTACATACCAAACATAAGTATGTTAGTCTCAAACACTGTTTTAAACTTTCACGGTTTAAAACTAAACTAATTATATTGTCACTTAAGGGATATCTTCCGTGATTATTTATTATTTTGAGCTCCCGATATTTAACCCGCGATCATGGCCCTTGCAACGGCGTCGAGAAAATAAAAAATAATCAAGGAAGATATCCCGTAAGTGACGATATAAGTTTATGTATAGTCTTATAAGTACATTAAAACGAAGGTCAAACCAAGTTTTTTTCCCACTATTTGATCGCATTACATTCAGTCAAAAGAAACTTCCATTAACGCAAGTGACAGAAAGAATATCAAAGCCGACCGCGACGGGAGGGTAGTATTTACTCAGGTGACCCACCCCTTCCGTCCACCCCTTTCGACCACCTGGATTGAAACTAATCCCTCCCTAAGAGGTTTTAATGTCAACTTTTAATGGAGTAGATTCGTAAGCTGGTATTTAGTGGCAAGATTGCTAGTTGAATCGTAATGGTAAAATGAGACTGTTCACTTATATCTTTAATTTTTGATGGCCTTCATAAGTTTCGGCCAGGGACCCAAAATAGCTGCTTTAACAGAATCATAAAAGGTAACATGAATTACGTTAAAATGCGTAATATGGTCACAAAGTGACAAATCATAACGTTAACCTCAAAAGCAATAAGGCTCCGCAGTCACAAAGCCCTTCGGTATATGAATGTCAAAAGTGTAATAATAACTATTAGACGAGTGCAATGAGACAAAAGTACTCAAAAGGTGGAACTAAGTTCATAGCTGTCAGATTTTCATGGGACTTTATTTTTGAGTTCTTAGAAGAGTAAGGACGAAAGTAAAAAAAAATTTCGCCGCTCTCGACATTTTTTGACCTTATTGTCTAATTGCACTGGACTATATTAACGGTCTTAAAGTTGACTGAAGTAACCTAATTGAATCGTATCGTAATCGTTACATCGGTGAAGTTGTAACGTAAAAGTGCATCGTTAAAAATCGCCCAAAACTTTAGACTTTTAATCAAAGCCAATCAGTTTGATTATACCTATAAAGCCGTAATCTGAAGTATAACATTTCTAGCACTTCAAGCATTTTTAGATTCTTTATGCTATAGTTATGTTATAGTTAAGTATATTAAACTTGGCATAAACTAGACCGCGTGTATCATAAAAGGCGTCATAGATAATGCTATGTTCACTTTAACAGAATCTATCGAAGCTACTAAAGTTTTATGTCACTATTTAAACGAGCTTATGGTTATGTTAAAACCGATACAGACGATCAGAGATCGATTTTATTTTATAGTGCAGTTTCATCTTTTACAGTGGTTTACGTAAGTTTTCATAATGAAATATGTAAAATATAATTATTGTGTTAGCATGATCCTATCCTACCTTATTAAATGTACAATATTAGTAACCACGTTCTCGAAAACGGCTGTAACGATTTTGGTATAAGTTGAAAAATATAGTCCTCTTGACCGATTCCGGTCACGGCGACCAATCTCATCAGAGATTAGTCATCGGCGCGCTAGAAATTATAGTACACAAGTGTGTGCGCAGGCGCAGATGCACTCTCTGTTCCTTTAGGTACTTTAAAAGTTGCAATATAGGAGTTTACAACTACAACGGTCATAGGCAGCAATGTTTAGAGTTACATGGTAACTTTTCGCGCCCCTGCAAAATAATACCTCAAATAAGGTTGCATACTCAGATCCATGATGTAACCTCTTCAAACGAATACCAGTTTAATTCTCTCCTTAGCTATAACTAACACTTATTACTAGTACACGTTTACATAAAAACATAAACACAAGTCTGATACGTACTGTTTTTTTGCCAAATCCTACCTACGAATACACGTTCAAAAATAGTTTGAACTCAAATAACATTTCTGGCAACATGTGTTGTAGGTGTAGGTTCTATTTTCAATACTGTCCGAACCAGCAGTTTGTTAAAATACCTTACACATGACAGTTTCTATTTACGGCTAGAATAGAATTCCTGGAAGTCTATAGGCGACCGGATTTGGTGTATGTGTCGTTAAAATACTGTTTCTTTTTTAAGAATATTATTAATTGTACTATTTATAAATGTATTATAGGTACAACTAACAGTTGGCCCGTGGGGTCCGAGTGCTAACAGGAAAATCAAGCATTGCTTTTCAAGGAAATTTCAAAACGTTTAGTTGACACTTCCTGTGACCCAAGGGCCGGCTTTTACCTTGGTCAAAGGCCGTTGCCATATAACGTGGTAATGCCGCCAGTATCTTATGAACATTACCACAGGAGTTTTTGAAGCCATTTTTTTTTAATTTATTTTAGAGTTGGTTAGTTAAGTCTATTTTAATTACTAAATGTACATAATATTGTTACATAAATAAAGTATAAAGAACAGACCGACTTATTTAAGATTTTTTCTTGTTGGCTTGTTCTACTCCCATCCACCAGGCAAATAAAGTATGTTTGAAATAAGTACTCGTATTACCTTTATAGCAAAATTCCTGCGCCAAACGTGCTATAAGCCGACGGTTTTGAGGTGTTTTATTCAAATCATCAACATATTAATGAAATATATGTGATCCGTACACCTGGGGTATGCCACTAGATGCTGATGGGATACTACGAGGCCCATTGATCACAATGACTCACTTTCAAACTCACTCCATAGTGTTTTACCCAAAAAAGCAAAACATTTGTTAGGTGCAGACAAATCTGTCTAATTTCTTTCTTAGTCTTTTGCTACGCGCACTACTGGAACTCGACACTGAAGTCGATGAAATCTAAGAAGTCCGTTTTGACAGGCGCAATTGAACTTTATTACTGTTACGCTATCAAATGTCAAAACGGGCATTTTATTTTATTTATTTATAATTAATTTAACACTATAAATTATAAAACATTTAATACCTATATAATAAAAAAACATATAATGTACATAAACATATAATAAAAACACTATAACAATAAATAGGCGGCTAAATTTATTTAACACTTCAAGCACAAAAGTACAGAGGCGGGCATTTTCTACCAGTCAACCTTTGCGAACCCTCCCCTTTGACCCTTCCTTTGTTAACTTGTTTTTTGTCAACCTTTTTTTTTAATACTTTCAGATAATTTATTTACTATGCACCTGTATTCTGCAGTTATCCCGAAATCATGGCGCTTGCAACAGCGTCAAAATAATTAATAAACACAGAAGATATCCGGTAAGTGACAGTTTATGTTCAACACTTACCTCATTCACTCCTCGGACGATGGCCCTCATAGTGGCGTTGCGTGGCCCATCGACGGTCCTGCCATCATCCGTGGGCCCCCACGACGCGCTGTAGATGTGGATCTTGTGGGGCTCGTGACCCATCGAGTTGGCCTCGATCAGGTCCGTCATGTAGGGCTGGTCCAACATTCTTATACCTGGCGGCAAGAATACAAGAGGTTATTTTATCAAGAGAAAAAGTGCTGGGAATATAGTTATATGGTTGGATGTTCTAGAAAGGCCTGAACTTTTGCACATTTTAAAACTGGTTCAAAAAGGGTTGATCTAAATGAAAGTGCTAATTTATGGAGCAAAAATGATCTAAGTAATCATACTTAGATCATTTTTGCTCTTCTCTTTCATAAATTAGAATAAAAAATCAAAAGGGAGGAGTTAAATTAGCATAGATATTACCTAGATGCTGTAGTTAAATAGGTATTTTCAATTGAATATGTTAATCATAGAGAGATCAAACTTTCAATTT
Source organism: Xestia c-nigrum (assembly GCA_916618015.1). NCBI lineage: Eukaryota > Metazoa > Arthropoda > Insecta > Lepidoptera > Noctuidae > Xestia > Xestia c-nigrum. Next base: position 8,115,019 of record OU745251.1, on the reverse strand, counting down.
AAAAGAAATAAGTTAATTAGAATTCATTTATTGCTTGATTCAATCTTGCTCACTAAGTTACGAACTAAAAAGTTTTTAATCAAGCAAATAAAGTACGGATTGGATCGAATTGTATTTCTTTATAAAAAGAACCGAACAATGGTAACAAACTCGTTCAACTAAAAGAAAACTTTACACCGACGAAGTTCTTGAAAACTACTGATGATCAGAAAAAGAAGATAAATACAAAGGCAATTCAACTGTAGATGTAATAGACAACCCATCTATTTGAAAAGGCTCTAAATTCAAATATTCAAAATGGCTTCCACTTCATTAAGTCATCTAGTCTTCGTCAGAACGGTTTTATGTGGAACGCGATTATTAAACTAAATTCAATTATTTGAGATTGGCAATCTAAAAATAAATTTTATGTTTGGACAGGTATAATCCTCAATTAAGTTTACAAAGGGTGGTTAAGCTGTTGAAGCCGCAAATCCCCGAGCGATGCGTCAAAAGCGTAGTAGGTAATGCTTCTGTAATGCCACGCTACTCTTCGACGTTCCGCGAAGCCGAACAGATAACGGTAATTTACCCATTTATCTTATTTAAGTACTTAAAACGGCTTTATGTATCTAGCAATAAATGTTATATTGGCTTTTGTAAGTGCTGGAAGCGGTACCGGCAAATATGCAGATACAAAATGAAGCCTTGATGTTGTCGGCATTTCATTTGAATTCTGATTCCTTTTTTAAATGAAACAGCTCGTTTAAAAAAAAAAAAAGTGTTTTCTTACAGTGAGTTCTTTTTGTAATAGCAGAGAGTAAACGCAGAAGTCTTTATAATTTTATTGACAGTTATTTATTTGTAAAACAGAAGTTATTTCCTTATCTTATTTACGCAAATAAATAATTTTGGTTTGACCACTGAAAAATCCATAAACAATATTTGTGACACAATTACATTTAAAACTTTGCCAGTCGTTACAGGTAGTCAGTGGCTCGAAAGATGTCAGCGCCAAAATCCTAATTCGCGATTTTTCATATTACTTATTTTACGAATTCTTCAAAATACGCAACATTATTTTTCCTAATTATTATTTTTTCAAATTCTTATATTTCCGAATTCATATGTTTCAGCCTGACGACTAGTCTTACCAATGGATATCGTATTACTCAGCACTAACTGGGTTGTATAGGTTAGATAGACAGTCGCTCCATGTAAAATACTGGTATTCACCTTCATCGGATTAGACTGGTTGCCGACCCCAACAAAGTTGGGAAAAGGCTAGTATCTTTTTTAATAAGCCTATAGGGCACTTCTCTATTTCCTCATCAGTAAATTGCATCCGTGCGAAGCAAAGTCGGGTCGCTTGTAGCAAAAAAATAAAAGCTGTATTATTCTTCGTCGGTAAACCGGAATAGAGGAAAAGTTTAAGTGTCATCCCACACAAGTCGTTAATTTCTAGTGACGCGGTAGAAAGACTATAAAAGATAGAAAGACAATACCAATGCATTTTTATTCACTTTTAACGCTGCATTTTCTCTGACAATGGACAATTACCTAGTTGAAAGCTTTTTCTGCATGAAAAGCAGTGTTGCAGTATTAACTAGTAAGATAACGAAATTAAAAACATATACGAAGCCCGCGGCTTCGCCCGCATACAAATCTATTTATATAAATATCAATTGCTGTTCGTTAGTCTCACTAAAACTGGAGAACGGCTGGACCGATTTGGCTCATTTTGGTTTTGAATTATTTGTGGAAGTCCTGGGAAGGTTTAAACGGTGAAAAGTAGTAGGTAGGTAGTAGTAGGCAGGTAGTAGTAGGTAGGTAGTAGTAGGTAGGTAGGTAGTAGTAGGTAGGTAGTAGTAGGTAGGTAGTAGTAGGTAGGTAGTAGTAGGTAGGTAGTAGTAGGTAGGTAGTAGTAGGTAGGTAGTAGTAGGTAGGTAGTAGTAGGTAGGTAGTAGTAGGTAGGTAGTAGTAGGTATGTAGTAGTAGTTATGTAGTCGTAGGTAAGTAGTAGTAGGTAGGTAGTAGGTAGTAGTAGGTAGGTAATACTTTTGACGCAGACGAAGTTGCGTGGGTCAGCTAGTTATATACTAAAACCTTCCTAGAGAACCACTCTATCCATTGTGTGGTGATAAATGTTAGCTGTCCCATACATGTTTTGACTGTGCCTACAAGCTAAATGTTTGTAACCATCTAAAATATAACACTTCAACTCGAACTCGTGCGCCATTAAAAAATAGTCACTACCATTGGCTCATTTTTATGGAACAGCGGTTTTTTAATAACCTACGTAACATTTCAACGCCTAGGATTCTCGAATCATGCAACAGTATGAAGACGGGTATTTATCGCGAATTTAACTTTAATTTAAGCCAGACGTTTTGACCGGATTGCACCAGCCGTGGTCGCGGGGAGACTGAAGTATTGGAAAGTTAAATTGGAGATAAATTACCGTCTTCGTATGTTATATAATGTGTTCTGATCGTGAAAGTTTAAAAAAGACAATCATGAGTATAGTCTGTAAGTTCTTTCAACTTCAGGAAGACAATAAACCGATTCTACGCCAACTATACTAGTTGCAATTTGTTTTATTTTTTTATTTTTTTACAGACACATGGAAAATCACTTGTATGTTTTTGTAATGTTAGCTTGGACATTTAGTATTTTCCATTAATTTCAATTCCAGTGACTGAAATGATATATTTAAAAACCTCAATTTTCCAATTGCCGCATACATGGCGTGCAAATGTTTAACATTTGCACGCCATGTATGTGGCAAAACATGTCTGAACGATTTTCTGTATTTACTTTATCCTACATACACCTTTTATTACTGTATATGACACATGTTTTGAGCAAATAAAATATATCTTATCTTATCTTATCTTATTTTATCTTATCTTGTACCACTACACTACCACCACCACTACCACACCACCGCTACCACTATACTATATAGCTTGACATTTCCAAATGGTTGAAACTTCATATATACGTTTAGTTTCAACTTCGCTTTAGTTTGAATTTATATCAGGAAATGAGAAGTTGCTCCAAGTTTGGCGCTGACAACCTCTCGAACACCGGAATAGAACGCGAACTTTGTCAGGCAAGCAGGTATAACTATAAAGTACTGACTAGCTAAACTTGACAGACGAATTAACTTTAACGGCATGAGGATCAGGGGGTCTAAAATGGCTGCTTCAGTAAAATCATAATATGAATCACCTTAAAAATTAAAATTCATGAAATGGACTTTATGATTTTAATTAAATAAATATGAACCATCCTTATTAAAAACAAAAAAAAAAGATAACAAACTATGTTAGTTAACTTATATAATTACTATCTATTTGACAGCAAGGCTGTTTGTTGTTCAAGGCGATGTTGTTGGTGGTGTTGTTTATGACTTTAAAGTCCGTTTTAAAAAAAATAACGTTATTCATTTATAGTGATTACGCGGCCATTTTAGCCCCTCTGGTTGTTACTTCCTAATCGCCCCTTGAAAAGGGCGCGATGTCGGATTTATAGTTCTCATATGGTGTCGTAGATGTCACTGCTAAGCGCTTTGTATTTTTGGCTATGTCAACAACGATTTAATATTAATATAGAACGCATTTCCACAGTAAAAAAAACACATTTCTACTCTACGACTTAAGACTAAGTACAGAACTACACGGTCTGTGGAAATAGATTTATTTTCTCAATTTTTTTTCCTGCGGGCTCGCCCGCGTAAATATGTTTATTTACACAATTTCATAATTAATTATAATGTATGTGTTATCCTACGCTATATTATTATAAAGTTTCGTCAAAATCCTATGATGTTGTGTGTAGAATGTTTGATGATTGGAGCTGCTGAAGATTGTACAACTATCTTTGCATTGTATAGATTCAATGTTAGTATTATATAATCGCATAGCCCATATTGTGTGAGTACTATGTACTAGAAAGCTATCATTCACTGGAAGCCTACGGCAGTTCTTGACTAGAATGTGCCCTGGCGGTTGAGAGTATGTCATGCTCTCTCAAATGTCTCGCTGATGGTGGCGCGTGTGTCGGACCATTTAGCTCCCTTCAAAATGGTTGAGCTGAATGGTGCTGATCCATGCGTCATGTTCGTGAACGGGCGCTGTCAGTTGTGACTGGTCATCTCTTAGTCGCCATGGGTTATTTGAATTAATTATTTAGTTTTTGAGTTGTATTTTATTTTGTTTTGCTATGTTTTGCTATGCCAGACTTTATAAAGCTAAATGGGCTCCATTTAAATAGGGTCTCCAATTTCAAGTACCTTGGACATTTTATTACCGACGACCTTAAGGATGACAAAGATATTGAGAGGGAGCGTAGGGCACTGGCGGTCAGAGGTAACATGCTGGCCCGTAGATTTGCTAGGTGCTCTGACCAAGTAAAAGTTACTCTTTTTAAAGCCTTCTGTCAGAGCTTTTACACGAGCAATCTATGGGTCAACTACACTAAGAGATCGCTGGATGTCCTGCGCGTTCAATATAATAATGCATTCAGGATGTTGTTGCGATTGCCCCGTTTTTGTAGCGCTTCAGAAATGTTTGCTCAGGCCCACACCGATGGCTTTCATGCCATTATCCGCAAAAAAACGGCTTCGCTGTTGTGCAGAGTGCGGAGTAGTCGCAACTATATCCTGAGAGCTGTGGCGGAGAGCTATACTCCAAATATCAGGCATTTTGTGCGGAGGTTGATTAGGTAGGAGAAGTCTTTCTGCCTGGTCGTCCTTTGTTTTAATAATATTACTTTTTATATCAATGTTACTAACACTAGTATGTAAGATGTGTGTAATACTAACAAAATATGGATCACTGTTATCTGAATTAAACGAATTTTATTTATTTATTATTTATTATGGACACTTTTAACGTGCACATCTTGCTACATTGTTCTCACATAATATACCATCTCAACATTAATGATGTAACCAAGATTTTGTAACAATATTTTGATCTAAAAGAGTGTCCATGGAGTTTCTTGCCCGTTCTTCTCCATAGAGATCTACGCTAGGGAATGGGCAACTACAGTACTTTCACAGTTTTTATGTCTTGTGACTGGGACTGTAGCTACTTTAAATGTTCATTTTTGTTTCGACAATTCAAAAGTGCCTGTAACTGGCCTACTTGAAATAAATGCTTTGATTTTGATTTTGAGTCATTTGATGATTTCCCAACCGAAATAAAAGTATAAGCTAACGTATTTTTTTAAGAGACTTAAAATTTGTTGTGCTTTACGACTTCGCCAAACCCCGACCACTACGAGATACATAAAACAAAATAATGAGTAAGACAGCCGTTGCGTGGGAAAACGCGAGCTTTACAATTCAGACCAACCCACTTTCTCTTTAAGATTAAGTATTTTCTTATCCATACGCAAACAGTGCTTATTATGTTTACATACGGATAAGAAAATACCTAAGATCGTAATCTCGAGACGGGCCTTAAATAGCATTACACCGGCCTCGGCCTAACTCTGGGGACTTAGGACTTATACACACACGTTATATTAAGGCCTTACGTAATCTGAGACTAATTTACTACTCGTGAGGCCATTGGCTTAGGTGTAGGTCAAGGCAAAGTGTAAGATGAAAGTTTTGTTGTTAATTTGAAGTGTTGTAAAGAAGAAATCTTTGAAAAATCAACGCCAGTAAGGCCCTGTTCCCATCATGTCGTAACCAGGTACTTAAAACACCTTTTCACTTCTCATGCTCTAAAAGTACGCCATTATAGCCCTACGAAGCGGAATTAAAGTGACCGTTTATTCCCTAGGGAGTAAAAAAAATTAAAATGGAACGATCTTTTTCTCTGAAACATGGTCACAAAAGAGTAACTGATCAAAGGTAGAAAGCGGTTTATTGTAAAAAAAAATTCGCCGTCTGTTGTAAAACTTATTTTTAGTTACACCTATTAAGACTTATTACTTAACACATATAAAATCTTAGTGTGATTCGGTAACATTATTGTATCTGTAACATCTAAAAGAGTTTTTCTGTTGAGACTGTTTTAAAAACAGTGTTAAAACACATTATTACGGTTACATGAGTTTGAGTCCCTGATCGTAACGATAAATTTATCGCTGACTTTCAGTTGGCAAAAGTCGTAGACGGAAGTAATCGTGTCGTCCTATATTGTCTGGCCCGTTGTGACTTGACACCAAACACAAAAATATATATATATAAATGGTGTAAAACACCTCTTAACGAAGCCGAAAGGCACTTGTTCTCCCTATCATTGCGATTATTTTTTTGTTCTACACTATACCTTCTAGTTACGGAGATATCAGAGGTCAAAGTTACAATTTTTTGACAAGTTTTTTTTTTAATACAAGTTTTTTTTGTAAGATTTTAACTTTAAACACCTCCACGACCCCCGTACTATTCAATCCATCCATCAGCACAATGTTTTAAGTGCGTTACATTGAGTTCTACCACAAAACCTGATTTATAACGTCAAAAAAATAAAGTTGTTTCCCTGCAATATTTTTTGCGTAAAGTTTGATGTACAGAATGCTTGGTGATGAGGTGGTTTACACCCTGTATGTTAATATTCGATAATCAAATAAGGTGACTTTTAGGCAAAATACGCGTTGTACAAAACAATACAAGGTGACTTAAAAGTATGCATCAGATAGTGACGGAGCATATTCCATTCCAGGAATTCATCATAACAGTGAAATATCTATCTAGCTTATCGTAACCGAGGCAACCTACGTCGAGATATTATTATATGCGTTATTGTGTAATTGTTTCTGTTCTAAAAAGCAAAGTTGAAGGTCAAAGTCTCAACTTAATCCCTTGAAAGTAAATATAAAACTGAACCTTAGAACCTTGAAACATCCACTACCTCTATGCCTTTGCATTTAACAACGAGTTCACACTAGACCCATTTACTTATTAGTCTTGCACTTTAACATTTGAAAGGACCGCGGTCTTCCACTAATGTTTTCGTATAACAACTTTACATAATTACATCACTACTCTAAAGTGTAAGCAGAGGTACATGTATGTAGGTGTGTGTTTGTTATGAAAATACATTAAGGCGAATACAGGAGCTGAATGCAAGTTTTATAATGCCTGAAAGTATATGATTCACTGCACTAAACCAAACCAGAACCACATTTTTCAGCAAATTCGGGGAATTACACTCTTCCATCTTTAAAAAGCACAAAGTGAGAGTTAATATTAATAGAAGTAGAGGTTCCAAATGGATAACTAAGGGAATTAGAATAGCTAGCAAAGTAAAACGCTTCCTTAACACATTGGATAAGACGAAATGCGACAATTCGGTTGTTGAATTTCGTAACAAGTATCTCAGAACTTATAGGAAAGTGTTAAGTTGTGCAAAAAAGATCAGTGTCAGGAAACAAATAGAAATGGCATCAGATTCTAGTAAGATAATTTGGAAAATAGTCAATCGACAGCAAAATGCTACGAAAAAACTTGACAATGGCCAAATTATGCTAAAGATAGACAACACTATTATTGATAATGCTGTAGATGTAGCTAACGTTTTTTTCAACAAGGTTCGACAACAATGTCTGCCTCGAAGCTTGTGATCATAAATTGGCAATTATATATCTGACTGAAAGTACCAGCAGAGTATACTCTAACATGACTTTTGAAGCAGTTACACCCCTTGAAATTTTCAACACTGTTAAGAGGATGGTCAATAAATCGTATACAGGCTATGACGAAATCCCCCTGAAAATTATTAAAGATAACATTGACATATTAGCAACTCCACTAGCATCATTTTATAATAACTGTATTGAGGAAGGCCTGTTCCCTGATCAGTTTAAAATTGCAAGGATAATTCCAATTTTTAAGAAGGGTTCAAAAACGGATCCTGGCAACTACAGGCCGGTTTCCCTATTGCCTGTACTATCAAAGATTTTTGAAAATATTATGAAGGCTAGACTTATGAAACACTTACAAATGCAACGCATTTTAAATAGAGAACAATTCGGGTATCAAAAATCATTGGGAACAGCCGATGCTGTTGAGGCATTAGTCGATGAGGTTATTTGCCATCTTAATGACAAACACAAGGTGGCAGGTTTATTTCTGGATCTTAGTTCTGCCTTCGACACGGTGGACCATGCAATTTTGCTGGCCAAGATGGAACATTATGGTATACGGGAAAACGTTCTGAAGCTATTTCGATCTTATTTGCATAATAGACGTCAATTTGTTGAGATAAAGTCGGTAGTGGGTGAAGAACAAAAAATATTGAACTCCAATTTAATGACAGTACTCAAACTCAAACTCTCAAACTCAAATCATTTATTTCAATTAGACCATTACGGCACTTTTGAATGTCGATAAAACGAAAAAAAAAGGCTAAAGTCACAGACACAAGGCATAATAACTTGAGAATGTACTGTAGTTGCCCATTCCCTAGCGTAGATCTCTATGGAGAAGAACGGGCAAGAAACTCCATGGACACTCTTTTCAATCAAAAATGTTGTTACAAAATCTTGGTTACATCTTTCATGTTGAGATTATACATATATGTGAGAACGGTGTAGAAAGACGTGCACAATAAGAGCGTCCAGAGTAAAAAAAGAAATAAATCAACAATTTATAAAATAAAGCAATTCAAATGATCCATGGCAGCTAAGAGATGACCAGTCCCGACTGACAGCGCCCGTTCACGAACATGATGCATGGATCAGCGTTATTCAATTCAACCATATTGAAGGGAACTAAATGACTCGAGTATCTCGAGGTGTACCTCAGGGATCTGTACTAGGTCCAATTTTCTTCATCCTATTCCTTAATGATTTAGTTGAGTACATAAAAAAACGTTTTACAGACACCAGTCTAGTTATTTTTGCGGATGACACTAATGCGATAGTGTCTGCAAACAACATACATAATTTGGAATTGCAGATCAATAACCTAATATAAGCTTTTGAACACTGGTTTGGTACAAACAATCTCAAGCTACACAAAACTAAATGTGTACTATTCAAGTCGAACGTTCGGAACAACGCTAGTCTTGAGGTCTTGTCATGTGGAAACAAAGTGGAAGTGGTTGACTATGTAAAATTTCTAGGTGTTCACATTGATGCATTGTTAAGCTGGAAGGTTGAGACATCGTCAGTAACGAAGTCTGTTAGCTCAGCATGCTACGCAATTAGAAGCCTGAGGGAAGAACTGACCTTGGCCCAGCTTAGGATGGTTTACTTTGCCTTGGTTGAGTCCAAGCTGAGATACAGTATTGAGTTTTGGGGAAATAGCTATAAGTACAATATCCACTCGGCATTTGTAATTCAAAAAAGAGCCATAAGGACAATGCTCCGCTTAAAACAGACGGATTCGTGCAGAGAATTTTTCATATCACTAAATATTTTGACTGTGCCATGCCTGTATATACTGGTGCTGCTAACCAGTCTTGTTAAGAACTTGCCCAAATTCGAAACTGAAGACCAACGACTAGTTAGAGTTAATACACGTAGAAAAGACTTGTCTAACACAATCCAACCGAAATTAAACGTTGTTCATCACAGTCCTAGGTACCAATCAGTATTTTTATATAACAAGCTTCCCTTAGAATTCAAAAGCATTAATAGCGTAAACTTATTTAAGAACAAATTGAAGACATATTTATTGAGGAAGGGTTACTACAGCGTTGATGAGTACCTAGATGATAAGCGACAACCTTAATATTATTGTTCGAAATTGTAATAAATGATCATAAATGTTGAACGTTATTACTTTGATATTTCTTCTAAACAGAGTATTGTTTTTTTTCTTCCTTTTTTGTCCTTTTGTAGTGTCATTTTGTAGTATTACTTATTTATTTATTAAAACTTTATGCATAAGTAAAAACTCTAGAAATGCGGACTTTATTGTGTTACTCATAGATATTATATGACATCATTAGATATAAATTATCAATAGTATCTGTATAATTTTATATCTGACATTTTATTTCTACAATTAGATGACATAATATTACCCTTTTTATAAGTATTTGTTTTTATTCATATTTGACATTCTATTATTATTATTGATTATTCACAGAAAATTAGACGACATATTGTTTTTAATCTTTTTAACACAATTTATTTTTTATTTCATTGCATTATTCTTAGGAAAAAACACTTATTTGTTTTCAGATTTTCCTGTTTTTTGACCATTTGTTATTTTATTTATTTATTTTTGAATGGATATGGACTATTATCGTCTTGAATTTGTTATTTTTATTATCTTTACATGTTTTTTTTTCCGACTGTTATGTTTTTAAGGTTTCGTTTTATAAAATTTCTACACAATGTATTTTGTTCTGAAATAAATGACTTATGACTTACTTATGACAGAAAAATATGTGATATTCTTCAGGATATATGCTTGTATGGTAAAGTTTTGAAAACATAATTGTCACACTTAATTTTATACTTATTTGTTATTTTGAGCTGTCAAATTATTTTTAATATTATTATTTACTGTCCCGTAAGTGACAATGTAAGTTTAGTTTTTAACCGTAAAAGCTTTAAACATTTAATTTTACTCGATAAAAAAAATCACGAACTTATCTCTAAAAAAATTTTAAACGAGTAAAAACCATACTAAAATACATGCGATCATTTTGATTGCTTGGCAAACAATTCAACAAGAAACATATTAGCATCATAGTGTTTAATGTTTTTTTAGTCCAATCAATAGATTTTTTGTAAATTGATCGAAACCATTCATTTCGCACTATTCGGCCCGCAGTGACTAACGTAAGAACCACTTTGTAGTGCAAGCTGATTAGAACTTTATTCTAACAGTATTTTAAACGAAGTTTGAACCACCACAAATAGAGTTGCTAATTTAGTTTCTGTAGTCCCCTAATGTTTTGTCAGTCATCTGTAAGAGGGTGAGACCCGAAAATCGTATTGACGCCCTGAAAACCAAAAGCTCTTATCGCGACAAACAGGTAATCTGCTTAAAACCTATTTTGCCAAAGCATATAAAGGGTGCCAAAAAACCCATAAAGACGCTGAGAGGCACTTGTTCTTCCTGCTATTACGATATTTTTTTTACACCATACCTGGGAACCTTCTAGTTAAGGAGATATTGGGGGTCAAAGTTCTTTTTTAAATTAATTATATGTTTTTAATGTAAGATTTTTTGACACCTTCACGACCCCTGTCCTACTACTCACTGCATTTATTCGCACAATGTTTTGAGCGCTTTACATTGAGTAATACCATTAACGTTATTTTCCACCCCAAAAAAAAGTCGTTTACCAGGAAAAAACATTGCATAACGTTACTTAGTTTGTCGCACGGAATGCTTGATTGACGGTTTTGTCATTTGTAATATTACAAATGAATGGAGCAACATTGGTGCAGTGGTTGGTCGTGAATTTGAGCCCAGACAGGCACTTCACTTTATGTACTTAATTGATTTCAATCATCTCTGCAGCGCAAGTATGTAGGATTCGATAGGACTCGATTAGATAAATTTCAAATTTATTCTCGATAAAATGAATTTTTATAGAGTCAAATACTCATTTTATCGAGAATAACTGTCAAATTTATCTAATCGAGTCCTATCGAATCCTACGTACTTACTTGCACTGCAGCTTTCAAACCGGTGAAGGAAAACCTCGTGGGGCAACAGACATGTTCCAAATTCAAAAAAGAATACATGTGAGAACCACAAATCCGCACAGTGACAACAAAGTTGATTACATATTTTAAAACAAAATGAAACCTATTCAAAATTCGAGAACGAAATTGTAAACGGCCGCCATTTTCCGCGTCATCAGATTTGTCTTGTACGTAATAAGAGCTGTTTGCAAAATGTTTCCCTTTTTGTCATTGAGAACTCGGTTCGCATTACAAGGTTTTTTTTGCGAGATATTAATAGTGGGTGTGGTGTAGGTCATGATGTGAGTCACATATTTCTCCAAATATAAAGAAAATGGGAAAATGTACCTACCTAGAATGATTCATGGTTCTTTTGTCACTTCTTATTTTTATCGTATTCGCTTTTGCACCCAAAATACAAATATAAGTACATACAAATTGTTAAGGTGTAATTTTAATACAATGGCGAACTTAACCCAGAAAATAATAAAACTTTATTTTCAGAATACAGTCCATAGTTTTGTCAGTACGACACAAAAACGTGACACTTCAATGACATTGTTAGAAATGCGCTGGTAATCATTTTATGTAATTATCTGTCAATATTGACAAAATGGCGACGTTAGGTTAGGTTATGGCCAAACGCTAAACGATCAATGAAACACTTTATCTACGTTATATGTTTTCAACAAAGAGATTAATCGTTAGAAAATTGTTTGAATTCAGACAACTTATCTGTGCAGGCGAGAAAACACACAACAAAATAAATGTACCAAGTTTGATATATTGATGCATTTTTTCTTGTCAAACAGTGCCATCTTGAACTGCATAACTTTTAGTGGTCATAATCTACGTTTCTGTTTGTTGACAATAACATTAGAATAACAGATGCCTGGGTCTGACTGGACGCAGAAGGGCAAGTACAGGGAGTTCTGGCCCAGCTTGAGGGAAGTCTACGTCCAGCAGTGGACTGAAATAGGCTTAGTCGAAGCTAAAGTACCAGATGGGTAGTGCCAAATCACTTGGCTGAGTATAAAAACTTTTTAGCGAGATTTAACTGTGACTAGGCCAATTAAAACGATTGGAATCAAAACAAACAAATACAAATTGGACAAATTTATAACACTCGAGCTCGTGGCAAGATAATAACAGCCGCTCGGGTCGATCTTTAGGTTAAGCCGTGCTTGCCTAGGTTGGTCTGTGGATGAGAAACCACTCTTACATACCAAGTTTTCTCCGTGACTCGGAAAGCACGTTAAGCTGTTGGACGGGCTGTCATTTGTCCATCTTTGACAGTCGTTACAGGTAGTCAGTGGCCAAAAAAGTTTTCAACCAGTCGTATCAAATGGTATCGTATTTCCCAGTAATAACTGGATTGTGGAGGTCTGATAGGCAGTCGCTCCATGTAAAATACTGGTATTCAGCTGCATCTGGTTAGACTGGAAGCCGATCCCAACTTAGTTGGGAAATGGCTAGGCAGTTGATGATGACATTATGTTAACAACTCTATTCCTACGCAACTATCTAGTTAATACAAAAAATATCAACTTCCCTATTTCCAAATCACCACTTCAGAACAAAAACATGTTATTTACAGTTGTAAGTAATAGACCTTGAAAGAAACAACCTACTCAGTAACATATGGTAATACGGGTCCACAAATAGACATATTACGGGCACGAACGGATATACGGCACAATAAAACGGACACGGACCGTTTTATGGATAGCGCCCCTGTTTTGTTTCAGACTTTATTTGAATAACCTAAGCCTTTGGTCTCTGGTCGTAACTTGCGTTACGTTCGGTTACAAAGTTGAGCAAAACTGTTATTAAGTTTTTCATTTAATTTCTCGTAAAAAGTCGATGTTTTGGAGGTAGTGTAACACCTCTTTGCTTTGCCTTAAAGCAGGTAAAGTTGTTTCCCCTGCACCTGATTGTCGCTTATGGAAGTTCAAAACCAAAGTACAAAATATCGCTGGACATTAACACACACCGCCACCAAGTGCCACACTAAGCAAAGCTTGTGTCGTGGACACTAGATAGTTGATATGCTACATATACAGAGTGGAGAAGACAATACGACAATAAATGAAAACACGCGTAATACTAGTTCATAGGAATAATTCTAAACAAATAAAAAAACCGAAATTAAAAAAAAAAAACAGACAAAAACTAACTCTACTCTTTATGACTCTTATTGGCCTGATTTGAGGTCTAATTTGCAGTAAATCAAATTAAGCGAAAGTTTTTAAATAGCGAGTTGGCAAGGGGTCGTTAACCTGTTAGTGCTTCCTTAAAATCAGATACATCATGTAGCAAATGTTGAAGGTGAAAAATAATTTCCTGTGACTAAACTACTTGATATTTTCAAACGATTTTTTTTTTGTTTGTTAGGAATTAACGTCTTGAGGTATGCGTAGTTTAATTTATTGTCGTATTGTCATCACCACCCTGTAGGGTCAGGAAGGCAACAGTGACTCACTTTTTCTTCCAAAGCTTAAAAAAATAGATATCGCTTTAATATTGGCCTAAAATTTGCTCACATTTTAGATACACTATTGACCTGTAACTGAGCACTCATAATTCTCCATTATTTACTACTTATGTCAAAGTAGGAACCTAAAACAAAAAAAATATAATTGAGCCACTGTGGACAACTAGGTGTACACACTGACTCACTACTGTGGTACACAGTGGCTATAGTGGTACACAGTAACTCGGCAGTATTTATAAGAAAAGAAAATGCCCATTTCACGTAGTTATTTTTATTAGAAATAATAACAAAACTGTTACAAGCTATTCTTATTATAATCAACACAACTCTTAGGACTTTTATTGCTAAATAATTAGATCTTAAGTCATCTCGGTATCTTCGTTAACACTTTTAATCTTTTTATCGATTAACAACCTATGGTAACTATTAAAATCAAAATTATTCAAAATAATATCACTTACAATGATGTATTAACATCTGTTACACTTAGAAACAATACATTAACTCTTGTTGATGCTTTTCTTATAGATTCTCCCATCCTTATGAACTGCAAGCCTTCTTTAATATTTTCATGCGAAGTGTTCCTTATTTTTCTGTCGGGTTTTTCCGTGGCATTCTATAAATAAAATAACAAAATTTGATTTAAAAGTTAGAAAAATATTGAATTCCTATAAGCTACAAAAGTAATTGTCGGGTTCTTCAATTAAACAATCGAATTTAATCACTAAACTGTTTATTGATTTACACATCTAAGTTTTAATCATAAGCAAACCTTTCTTGTGTGTCCATTCCCGGTCCACAGACTCAATATCTATTTTTTTACCATAGATAAAATTAGAGGGCGCATAAAGATGCGTTGCAGAATAATCAAACTCTACATTCCCTCTCTTTCTTCAAACAGAAACTTATCAATAAAGTTAAACAAAATTATCATATAACCAAATGACACATAGAGATCAAGATGAGATATATCATCAAATAGTCATTAAACAATATCTCAATGGCTAGTACACATAAAGCTATCTTGCTTGAATATTCATCACAAATCAGCCACACAACAATATCTGCGTCGATAATATGCATTAAAACTAACATGCTTAAACATTCATTAGAACGTAGCCATACAATCTAAAATTAAACCTAGAACATAATCTTTATACTTGGGTGGAACACAACGTTCTCTCCTAGGCCTATTCACCCTGTTAGGCATGTTTGTCCTATCAGCTGATTTAGTCAAAGTCAAGTCACTGTCAGAGTTAGCGGTCAAATCTTTTGGTTGAGTCTCCTGTATACAGCTTCCTGTATTATTTCCTTCTTGTCTTTGCTCACACAACGTGTCTTCTTTATCTTCTTCCTCAATGTTTCTTCCCTCGCTGAACCTTGTCATATCCCTTTCATTTACTTTCTGAAAGTGAGAAGAGTTTCTTCTTATTATTTTCCCTTGCGGTGACTCAGCTGCGACAGAGTTACCAGTTTTCCAAACAACTGTGTGTTTCTCCGGTGAGAATGGTGTAGACAACTTATTTTCCTTTCTTTGTTTGACAAGAACAGTGTCTCCTGGTTGTATGTCTGAAGTTCGAGCATGTCTATGTGCATCTGCATACTCTTTGGACACTCTCTTCTTGTACCTGTCCCTGTCCCTTATTTCTTCATCCTGGAATATTATATCATATCCCAGTTCTGGAATCTTAGTTTTGATCGGTCTTCCTCTGAACAACTCACCAGGGGCTACTCCTGTAGTAGAGTGAGGTGTAGTTCTATAAGCCAGTAAGTATACTAACAGGTCCTGCTTCCAGTTAAGCTTCAATGCTTGAGCTATTCTGAGTCTTCTCAATATACTTCTATTCTGTCTCTCTACTTCTCCATTAGCTTGTGGCCACAAAGGTGTTGTATGCCTTAACTTGATTCCGTTAGTCTTCAGGAATTTCTTGAACCTCTCATCTCTGAAGGCTGGGCCATTGTCGCATAGAAGTGTGTCCATCATACCTTCCCTTGCCATTATGTTGGTTAGTGCCTTGATGGTATTTTCACATGTGGGGTGTTTGGTAGTTTCTACCTCATAGTATCTGCTGTAGTAGTCAATAATAATCAGTAAGTAATCACCTGAAGGTAGTGGCCCTAGGTAGTCGATGGCCACTAGTTCCCATACCTTGCTTGGAAGATCAGTTGACACAATTGGCTCTGTCGGTATATGTTGTTTAACCAATCTGCATCCTTCACATGTGTCTATCCAGTATTCTATGTCTTTATCCATAGTTTTCCACCAAACTTTAGTGCGCAATTTTGCCTTCATTCCATTCACTGAGATATGCCCTTCATGTGCAATTTCCAATATCCTCGATGTTAGTGCCTTAGGTATCAATACTCTGCTTCTCCTTAATATAACATTACTCACTGAACACAGTTCTTCTTTGATGAGCTCATATCTTCTAAGCTCCTTTGGCCAAATATCAGATTGTATTGCCATCCTCACTTTGCACAGTTCGTCATCGTTCTGTGTGCATTCAGCAATATCTTTCAGTGTAACTGCCTCAACTGAAGATTCAATAAGAGCTAATAGTGTTTCATCTTCATTGTCATCTTGTATCTTAGACGTGTCCAGAAGTCTTGATAGTGGGTCAGCAATGTTGGTCTTGCCGGGTTTATAGATTACCTTAAAGGTGTAGGGTTGTAGTCTGAGTACCCATCGCTGTATTCTGGCACTTGGTTTGGATGTGGGTGAGTAGATCACCTCCAATGGTTTATGGTCTGAAATAATAACAAATTCTTTACCAATGAGGTACATATAGAGATTTTCACAAGCCCACACAATGGCAAGGGCCTCTTTTTCCGTTTGAGAGTACTTCTGCTCGGTTTTTGATAAAGCCTTACTAGCATACTTGATGATGATAGGTTGCTTTTTGTCATCAACAACTTGATGCTGAATAAGAACTGCTGCGATGCCTACTGGACTAGCATCTGTTACCAGGGTTGTCTGAGCATCCTTGTTATAGAATCCTAGAACTGGTGCTGACGCTATCTTGTCTTTCAGGTCTTGGAAAGCCTGCTGGTGTTCATCAGTCCATGAGTATTGTACGTCCTTCTTTGTCAGCTGCCTTAGTGGTGCACTGATTGTGCTGAAGTTTGGAATGAACCTAGCGGAGAAGTTCACTAGTCCGAGGAAGCTTCTTACTTCTTCCTTGCTTTGTGGTGCCCGAAATTCTTGCACTACTTGCTGGTTTGTTGATGTAGGTCTTATGCCATCTGCTGAAATGTAGTGTCCAAGGAACTCAATTTCTGAAACACCAAATACACATTTTTTCTCATTTAATGTTATACCTTTGTCTTGCAGTCTACATAACACTTGCTGCAGCCTGTGATCATGTTCCTCCTGTGTGCGGCCACCAATTCTAATATCATCCTGTGAGTTAGCCACTCCGTCTATGCCTTGAAGTAGTTGTGAGATAATTCTTTGAAACATCTCTGAAGCACAACGTATACCTAGTACTAATCTCTTATACCTGAACAAGCCCTCGCTTGAGCTGAAGGTTGTGATGTATCTAGATGCTTCTTCAAGCTGAAGCTGATGGTAGCCCATTTTGATGTCGACTTTTGAGAAGACGGTACACCCGTTGAGGTCTTGCAATAGCTCTTCAAAGGTGGGCAATGGTACCCTTTCTCGAAGCACCGCTTCATTAGCCTTCCGCATGTCCACCACAAGTCTGTACTGTCCAGCTTCTTTCTTCTTAACAATGTGTGATGGTGAAACACATGGTGTTGGTCCTGTAACTCTTTCAATTATGTCATTGTCAAGTAACTCACAGATAAGTCTTCTCTCTATATCTCTAATACCAAATGGTTGTCTCCTAACAGGTTGAGCAACTAAAGGTATGTCAGTATTGATAGGTATTTTAAGCTCAAAGTCTTTTAATTTACCTATGCCTTTGAACAAGTTAGGATATTTAGTCATTACACTTTCCTTGGTCAGTATGTTTACAAAAGATTTTACAGGTTGGCTAGGTCCTACCCTTAACAAATCTAATGCAATAGCTGTATCTCTTCCTAGTAAAGATAGCCCTTTCCCCTTCCCATTGTAAATAAGAACTTTGGCTTTGACTGCCTTTCCAGATGACTTACAACATATGTCAACAACAATGTATCCTAAGTTGGGTATTAACTCACCACCATAACCATAAAATTTGTCATTACATGGATATAACTTCCCTTTAAAACCTGCTTTACACAATTCTAGGTAACATGCCTCGTTGACTATATTAATAGAGGCACCAGAATCAATCAAAAATTTGTGAGAAAAGTTATCATTTAAGGTTAACTCACACTTATGGTTCATATCTGAGGTTATATTGAAAATAGAGTTCACTGCGCTCTCAGACTCACTGTCATTGCTATCAATGTCACTTCCATCACTGCTAGAGTCACTGTCGCTGGTATATTTCCTCTCCACAACGTAACGCACATGTCTTCTCTTTTTCATCCTTCGCTCTTCCTTTCCAGTCTTCACATACCTGTTTTTATTGTTCTTCTTAGTTTTACATTGACTTTTGAAATGTCCTTTTGCACCACAACGGTCACATGTCTCCTTCAATGCTGGGCAAGATGAATCCTTGGCATAATGCCCCGTGTATCCACACCTAAAGCATTTGGTATCCTTTGATATCCTAGCAACTTGGTCATCACATTGTTTCACGCCGTTGCAGTCCCTTTGCTCTTGCTCATAAAGTCTAGCCATCTCCAGCGCCTGTGATAGGGTTAAATCGCCTCCCTTCTTCAAGTATTTCCTTTTTAGCTGAATGTGACAGCACTTTTCAATTAATTCATCTCTTATCCTGTCATCTATACTGCCATCAAAACTACAGTATTTAATCTGTTTTCGTAACCTTAGTGAAAACTGCTCAACGGTTTCAGAGTCGTGCATCTTCATGCTCCGAAATTCCTGCCTTTCATAAGCTACATTTGCCTTGGGCACAAAGTATTTGTTCAACCTCTCTACGACTTTGTCGAATTCGGAGTCGCCGGATTCCTCAGTATCTTGCACAGTTTCGTAAATTTCCTGTACATCTGGTCCCGCCTGGAACATTAATCTAGCGATTTTCTGCCCATCTGTTAGGTCTGTTTGGCCATCAATATAATATTTGAAATTCCTCAGCCACACGCGCCATCTTTCCCCCGCCGTACCGGGATCCAAGTGCGGATCAAATCGCGCCGTATTTCGACCATCCTGCACGGCATCCATTGCTTTCCCGCTCGTCGCCACAATAATTGTCGGGTTCTTCAATTAAACAATCGAATTTAATCACTAAACTGTTTATTGATTTACACATCTAAGTTTTAATCATAAGCAAACCTTTCTTGTGTGTCCATTCCCGGTCCACAGACTCAATATCTATTTTTTTACCATAGATAAAATTAGAGGGCGCATAAAGATGCGTTGCAGAATAATCAAACTCTACAGTAATGAAATTGAGAAAGTATTTTTAAAGGTACACAGTGGCTCATGAGCCACTGTGTACCTTTAAAAATTGAGTCACTGTGTACTTCTACGCCACTTTGAAAATATTTGATCAAAACAACCGAGTTTTAAAACAAAAATGTCTAAATACGGGTTATAGACAATTGATACAAGACCTACCATCCGATAAATATAATGGCTATTACATATAGCAACAAACAAACATATGAAAACAATCGAAACTCACCTTAAAAAGTAATTTAGTGGGCGCGAGAACAAAAAACACTATCTCACACTTCCGCACGGCGCTCGACCGCCGAGCAAACTGGTTTAAACGTGCTCGGATACCAAGACCTTCGAATCGGTAAAAGAGACAAATATATATTCCTATCCCTTCAGGTCGACACATGACTGAGCCACTGTAGCCGACCGAGTCACTGTTGCCTCCATGACCCTATACTTTTTGTTTGTAAATACATACTTATTATACATATAAACAACAACATCCATGACTCGGAAACAAATGTCCGTGCTCATCACACAAACATTTGCACCTACCGGGATAAGGCAGCGTCACTACCACTACGCCAATCGGGTCGTCAACTATCTGAGTTTCTGGTGTTTGAATCACATTCAAACTAATAAATCAAACCAATAAGTAAATTGACTTTTTCATTCAATGCTTGATCTGTAATATGAATTGAAGAATCTTGAAGCGCCAACGTCAACTATTGACAAATAAAATTTAAGCAAAAAGAAATATTGGCAAAGAGCTGGTGAACGATGCTTCTCAACCACTCGAAGAATTCTTTGGATATATTTTACGTTCTTCAGAGAAAGAGTAAAGAACGCTATTCTAAAGCAAACACAAAAGCGTTG
This sequence comes from Xestia c-nigrum, assembly GCA_916618015.1. Classification (NCBI taxonomy): domain Eukaryota; kingdom Metazoa; phylum Arthropoda; class Insecta; order Lepidoptera; family Noctuidae; genus Xestia; species Xestia c-nigrum. The sequence goes on along the minus strand of OU745251.1, from coordinate 8,094,605 downwards.
AAATTCTGTGAGAGTTTGCAAATATCTCTCGAAGAAAAATATCAAGTGAAAATATTCTTGGTATTTTTCTTAAAGGACTGCTGTTTAAGAGAGAGTTCGAAAATAGCTAGCAAATGCTTTAACAGTATATGGTCTCTTTATGTTACTTACTGGAATGGTATTGAATTCGTAGACCATTTCCACATCGTTTCCATGCAATTATACACACATTCCTGTATACCACATTCCTGTTGTATTGACATAACTCAACTAAAATGGAATGTAAATTCAACATTCAATGTTGTTACTTAGCACAGCTATTACTTTGATGGAAATTCCTTTACAATATAAACTATTAACTTTACATTTTAATGGAATTAACTAGTTATTAAGTGTGGAAAAAAACTTGCAAAAGAAATTAAAGACGGCATTGTAGGTATAGACACGGTTCTGCAAACAATTTAACGAATTTTAATGCAACTTTCCAGATGAGCACAACACCTATGTTGTTTTTCAAAGTATGTCTACTGTCTCAAATTGGAAATTTAATGTTAAAATAAAAACAGGACGTTTAATAGTACACAAACTTACCTACATCACTTAAATGTACTGAAATGTGCGTTGTATCAGTACTACGTAAATGAGTGTTTGGTTTCAATTTTTGCATTTTTAGCGATATGACCACCCAGTGTGTCACGTTATGTCAAATGTTTTATTTAATGATAGTTACTTGTATGGTGTAAATAACAAAGAATATTCTATTCTATTTCCATCTTACCACACAAAATAAACACCTAACGTAAACACATTTAAAATAGCGTTCCAATCTAGAATCTAATCCAACCTTTTTTCTAATTTAAACCTCGAACAGATAACGGCCAGTACATTGAGTGTAGTCTGAAAGGACCGGGTTTCAAAATGTGTAATCACGCGGTCCGACGGAGCGCGAGTAATGTCTGGGAGGGACAGATACCGACCACGTCATATACTGCCGGGTACATCGTCGGGGGATTAGCAGGTCAACTGTTAAATGGTAAACATTTTTTTGCTTTCAAAGTGGTATATTTTGTAATGTAATGCGCATATTGTGTCTGTGTTGCCAGATAGGTCTGCAAATGTGAAAGTTTAGTCCTATACAGGGTGGGTTATAAATCGTGGATCAAACGAAATAGGGTGATAGTTGTGGTTATTTGCAGTATAATATATAAAAAAATCTCTATATTAATATCTCTGTGGCAGAGTCCTAACTTGATCTCCTGAAAAGTTACGATTATTTGAGCGTCGGCAATTAGAGTAAAATGGGTACAATTTTGAAACAAAAAAAGTTATTTAGTTGAGTCTAGGAAATATATTTTCACTACAAAAGTGCTTTTATGACAATGGGTACCAGATTTATGCGTATTAGCACTTTTTTATATCTACAGGGTGTAAACCACCTCATCACGAAGCCGTGAACCAAGCATTCTGTACATCAAACTAGGTAACTTTACGCAAAAATTATTGCTGGGAAACAACTTTTTTTTTTTGAGGTTTTAAATCATGTTTTGTGGTAGAACGCAATGGAACGCACTTAAAACATTGTGCTGATGGATGGATTGAATAGTACGGGGATCGTGTAGGAGTTAAAAGTCAAAATATAACAAAAAAAACTTGTCAAAAAGTTGTAACTTTGACCCCCCATATCTCCGTAACTGGAAGGTTCCCAGGTATGGTGTAGAACAAAATAATGATCGCAATAATGGGGAGAACAACTGCCTTTCGGCTTTGTGAAGAGGTGTTTTACACCCTATATAAAGTCTCACAAAAAATTGAACCTTTAGAACATTTGGCAAAAAACATGAAATATCAAAAAATATCCTAAAAACCCCAACTATCGCCTTGTTTCGGTTGATCCACAATTTTTTACCCATCCTGTTATATTTTATATACCTATATCAAGGATGTTCATAGTTTGTAAACAGGATGTTGAGTTCGTTATTATCCATTTAAAAGAGATGTTCCTTTAGTCACAAGGGTGTTAAATCTGGTGGGCCACTGCCTGACGACAACTGTTGTCGGGTTGACGTGAATATCCTAATCTCGGGGATGACTGCTTGCCTCACACAGGAATTACACGTCAGGTATTTTCGGGCCCTTCAGACTAAACACACATGAGTACATGCCATCACAGTTAGGTTATGTGATAGATAAGTTAAAACATAAAAAACTTTTTTGCAAAATCTGTAACCGACTTCACACAAAAAAGTGAAAAATAACTTTAGCTTCAGAAGTCGGTGACCTTTGTTTGATTGATTTAGTTTTTTTGTCACCCAGTTCTGAAGCTGTACTGTACTGCAGGTGTGCTGTGTTCTGTAGCTATGCTTCTGCAGCACTTTTTAGTGGTTCATATTTGCTTACCCTTTCACAGCGTAACGGCGTGATTTTTTTATGAATTGGTGTAAACAATAGAGAGACATGAGATTTCAGCGATCTCAGTACATTTGCTATCATTTATTGAGGAGTTCCCGTCACCTACCTTCCGAAGTTCTTCATCAGATCTTTACCAAATTGAAATGGGATCACTCCAAGAACGTACTCTTCCTAAAACTACCCGTATCGCTTCTGGTGTGCCTATAAAATTTAAGGAATTCCCTCTATTTCTCCAGGATCCCATTAAATGGAACTTAACACATCTAACCGTCGAAATCTGGGTGTATTGTACACTTCTGCGTACTCCCTCAGAGCATACAGGCGTGATGTTACGTCACTATGTTACTTAAACAATAAACAACCAAGCGATTGCAGCAATTACTGCAGCTTTGCTGTGTATTTTTGAAGAGTTTCATGTATATCTCCGAAGATCTGCGTCAGATCTTAACCAAATTGAAATGGGATCACACGGAAAACACCATCTTACAAATAAAAAAAGAACCATCAAAATCGGTTTACCAAGTCGAAAGTTCAGATGCAACAAACATTGTCGAAATCTGAGAGTATTTTACACTATATCTGCGTACCCCCCCAGAGCATACAGGCGTGATGTTACGTCATGATGTAGTATGAACAATATATTGGAATAATGATAAGAGCAGTGGTAGGATGGTAGAGTATATTCATTCGTGGACAATATTTTTACACACAAGTTACAAAGTCCGGTTACTAAGTATCAGAACATAAACAGAAACCGTAACTATACTAATTTCAAATCAGTGACAGACATGTGTTAAATATGATTATTCTCACAGGCCAGTGCATACATAAATATGCAACCTCCAATACGCCCCCTTAATCTATTACACATGCGTATGATTACTTCTGTACTTGTCAGTACTCGGTACATAAAACAACATAAATCACTAACACTTCTATGTTCAAAAGTATAGTACAAAAACAGAAGAAATCTAACAAAATTAAATATGCATAACAAAACTACAAATTATCTATTACACAAAGCACTTCTAGAAAACCTACAACATCAAACATTTAACTATTCGTCGCCCCCTTAATAGAATAATTTGCCAGGGATAAATCCTTTAAAAATTCTCTCAGCTTCGGGCTGTGAACACTTTTGGTTAAGATGTCCGCTATCATCTTATCAGTTGACATGTACCTTATTTCAACTTTGTTTGTCAGTACACATTCACGAATAAAATGATACTTGATATCTATATGCTTTGTCCTATTATGCATCATTTTGTTAGCTGCAATTTTATGCGCCGACTGATTGTCATTGTAAATTACTACTGCTTTACTATCCACAGCTGTCAAACTGTTCAGTAAACTACGTAAATAAAGAGCTTCCTTCGAAGCTTGACTCAGTCCTACGTACTCTGCCTCTGTGGTGGACAAGGATACTGTCGCTTGCTTCCTACTCTCCCATGACACTATATTTTTACCTATCTTGAAAATTAATCCCGTGAAAGACTTTCTATCAAGTGCCCCTCCCCAATCTGCATCAACGTAGCCTCGTAAGTCTAAATCCCCGGACTTCCTAAAAGTGAGACAAAGGTTAGACGTACCTTTTAAATACCTTAAGACCCGTTTCGCACATTTAAAGTGTATTTCATCATAGCACGAATTGAATTGTGAAAGTACACTTACCGCATGTGCTATGTCTGGTCGTGTATTACAGGCCAAGTAATTTAGACACCCTATCAAGCTTTGATATGGCAGATCGCTATGTGAATTTGTCGATCTTTCTAATTTCATACCGACTTCCATTGGGGTCAAAAATGGCTTAGCGTCTGTCATGTTAAAGTCATTCAAAATGTCTGAAATGAACTGTTGCTGATCTAGAAAAATAACATCTTTGTCTCTTCTCAGCCTCATGCCTAAAACATGCCTAGCCGGCCCTAAATCCTTCACTTTAAACTTGTCAAGCAAATCGTTTTTTAACTTTTGCTTTTCTTGTGCACAATTTCCAAAAATAAAAAGGTCATCTACGTAAATAACGACAATCAACTTCTTATTGTTTTTAAGCTGCTTTTGATACAAACACGGTTCTATTTTTGATTGTACAAAGCCTAAATTCAACATTTCTTTATCCAATTCCTTGAACCAAGCATTCGAAGCTTGTTTCAATCCATACAAAGAGCGCTGCAGTTTGCATACCTTGGTTTCTTGACCTTTGACTACTGCTCCTTTTGGTTGGAGCATGAAAATGTCCTCTTTAATTTTGCCGTACAAAAAGGCAGTAGTTATATCCCACTGATCAATAAACCAATCGTATTCAACAGCTAGCGAGAACAATAATCTTAGAGTAGAGCTTCTAACTACAGGAGAATAAGTTTCTGTATAATCTACACCACATACCTGTGTGAAACCTTTTGCTACAAGTCTAGCCTTGTATTTCGTTACCTTGCCATCGCTATCTTTCTTGATTTTGAATACCCATTTGCATTGGATAGGCTTCTTATCAGCTGGAAGATCCACCAACGTCCAAGTCTGGTTCTCCTTTAGTGACATAAGTTCATTATCTATCGCTTTTTGCCATAAATCACCATCTGGTCTCGCCAACGCTTCATTAATAGTCAATGGATCACCATCAAGATTGCTCTCCTTGGCATACATAACATTGCATCCGTACCGATCGACTTGTCTGCGTTCTCTTACAGGATACCTTCTTACTGATTCAGGTATTCTGACTTCTTCTTCAGTCAATACGTCATCAGGTACTCGCTCTGGTACTACAGGGACAGGTCTTATCTCCTCCGATACTTCTACATTCTCGTCTATAGTATCACGATACATATCATCGTGAGCCTCCAAGTGTTCAGATCTGCTCGTAGATCCGTTGGGTAAACTGGAAGGAACAGAATCTGTATTCAGGTTTATAATTACTTCCGTTTCTTTTACGTTTTCCTTTTGTAGAAAGACGTTTTCTAGAAATTTGACATCTCTCGCAGTCGTCACTTCACCTGTCTTGGGATTCATTAGACGATAACCCTTCTGATTATCTGGATATCCAATAAAAATCATTGGTTCCGTCTTCATGTCCAGTTTGCGTCTCTTTTGTTTTGGTAACAATCTATATGCCAAGCAGCCAAAAATTTTCAGATGACTGACATCCACATCTTTTCCAGTCCAAAGCTTCTCTGGTACCGCATTATTCAATGCTTTCGTGGGACTTCTGTTCTTTAAGTAAACAACAGTATTTACAGCTTCGGCCCAATACTTCTTGCTTAGATTCGATTCTGAAAGTAATGTTCTTGCCTTTTCTATTATAGTACGATTCGCTCTTTCTGCGACAGAATTTTGTTCCGGCGTGTATGGTACAGTCGTCTGGTGTTTTATACCTGCAGACTTCAAAAACGATTTAAATTTACCATTACAGTACTCTGCGCCATTGTCAGATCTTAGACATTTAATAGATTTACTTGTCTCATTCTCAACTTCCGCCTTATATTCACGGAACTTATCGAAAGTTTCACTTTTGTTCTTCAAAAAATAAACATGAGTCTTTCGAGTATAATCGTCGATAAATGTAAGAACATACCTCGAACCACCGAACGACGACTCCTCAATTGGTCCACAAACGTCGCTAAAAACCAACTGTAAGACCTCGTTCGCTCTCGTACCTTGTTTTTTAAAGGGACTTTTGCATGTCTTTCCTTCGATACATGAAATACACGGCTCGCATAAATCGGTACTCTTAAATTCCATACCGCTTACTAAAACTTTCATTTTATTCATATAATTACGCGATAAATGAGCTAATCTTTTATGCCAAATATTCGAAATAATTTCATTTCGTTTTGACAATGTCAAATTCACTACATTATTTTGAGTTTCTGACAACTCATAGATTCCGCCGACCTCTTGACATCTTGCTATAGTTTGATTTTTATTTTTAATCATGCAACCTTCATTGTCAAAATTCATGCAATAATTCTTCTTGGTCAAATCGCTCACCGAAATTAGGTTCATGGATAAATCAGGAACAAATAAAACGTTTTCTAAAATTAATTTTTCGTTTTCGCTGACTTGTGGCTCAGCATTTCCTCGTCCTTTCACCAATAACTTCTCTCCGTTTGCTACTGCGATCTTCATGTTGCCCTTTACATGTGTGTAAGACAACAATTTGTTTTTATCATGGGTCATATGATTTGAGCACCCACTGTCTAAATACCACTTATCTTTGTTTATCGCCCCCTTCGTATTCAGGCAGATATTCGCGGTTTTGATCCGCTCCTTGCATTCAGACGCCTTGTGTCCTTGCTTGTGGCACTTAAAACACTTGTAGACGAACTTCTGCTTACGATCATTTGTTTTAGTGTTAGATCTTGCATCGTTCTGTACTTTACGTGTAACTAAAACTTTATCGTACTCTGTGTTCAACTTACTCTGTCTACTTCCTTCTTGTAACAATTTCATTTTAATTTGCTCCAACGTGATTTCTTGTCCACTATTATCTACAGCCATAATGAGAGGGCTGTACTCAGCGGTCAATCCACCCAGCAAAATCGATATGATCCAATCATCAGGGATTTGAGCATCAATATCGGACAATTGTTGTGTCAGGAACGTAATTTTGGATATGTAGCTTTCCATAGAATCGAAATTCTCTAACTTACAGTTAAAAAGTTCTCGCTGAATATGTATACGTCTTCCCCAACCTTTGTCTTCATACGCTTTCCGTAAGCTATTCCAGGCTTCTTTCGCAGTCTTCGCATTGTAAACGTGGGTAAAGCACTCTGGTTCTAACAACAAGCATATTGTCGTTCGTGCCTGCCGGTCTACGTCAGCATTTACTACATCTGTAGAAATTACTCCCCACCAGTTTTTATTCTCCAAGTAATTTCGCACCAGGAATTTCCAGTTTGGGTAGTCGGACGAATTTTTCAGCTTCTTAATACCACTTATGCCAACTTCAGCTGACATAATTGAGATTTCGTAAGTTTCACAAGCACACGATAAATATTCCACTCAATTAAAAATTATGCTCTAGCATTTATGCTTCCGGGACCTGGGCCCATAACCTATTGGAATAATGATAAGAGCAGTGGTAGGATGGTAGAGTATATTCATTCGTGGACAATATTTTTACACACAAGTTACAAAGTCCGGTTACTAAGTATCAGAACATAAACAGAAACCGTAACTATACTAATTTCAAATCAGTGACAGACATGTGTTAAATATGATTATTCTCACAGGCCAGTGCATACATAAATATGCAACCTCCAATACAATAAACCTACAAGGGATTGAAGCAATTACTGCAGATTTGCCGTCTAATTTTGAAGAGTTCCATTGTATATCTCGGAAGATCAGCATCAGATCTTCAGCAAATTAAAATGGGACCAAACGAGAAGCACCAGCTTTCAAATAAAAAAAATAATCACCAAATCGGTTCACCCAGTCGAAAGTTCTGAGGTATCAAACACAAAAAAAAAAAAAAAATGTAAAAAAATACAGACGAATTGAGAACCTCCTCTTTTCGGAAGTCGGTTGAAAATAAAAGCAAGCGCCAATATGGATATTTGAATTTTTCGACAAATAAAACAAAAGAGGGCACTACACTAAATTAATGCAGCCGGTATTTTGCTAGGCACGGCCGTAAAACATACAATAAATATCTTATTTCAGTGTTTGTTTAAGTTTCTTATGTCATGTGCCATAAATAAACTATTATTATTGTTAAACCCATTTTCTTTCTTTCCACCACATATTTGAGTTCGCAATTCTAGAGCCCTTTTTACACATTACCAAACTGTGTCAATTGAGCCCTTTCCAACATCCATATAAGTCCTATTACAAATGGAACTCAACCGCAAACAGAACCCTTTCACGTTACAACAATTTCACGAATGCCTATGGTAAGTATACGTCTCTATTCTCTATGGGAGCGAATGTGTCAATACGATGTATTCAGTACTAGCTTCTGCCAGCGGCTTCGCCCGCGTGATGTTTGAAATTGTCCCACGGGATCTTACTACCGGGATAAAAAGTATCCTATGTGTTAATCCAGGTTATAAACCATCTGTGTGCAAAATTTCATCCAAATCCGTTCAGTAGTTTTTGCGTGAAAGAGTAACAAACATCCATACATCCATACAAACAAACTTTCGCATTTATAATATTAGTAGGATTGAAAAACGTAAGTTGAAAACCAGCATCGGGCATTAGGTAGCCATTTAAGAAGTTGTAATTAATAAAATGATAGGCATTTTTAGAAACCAAAAACAAGAAATGGCATAGTCTACTGAAAATCGAATAATTTACATTTTTTATTATACATTATGACAAAATGTTAGTCTTTCATGTTGTGTTGCCATAATAATAAATAATAATAAATCTTTATTGACAAATTATTTCTCAAACATCAGTGTAGCCCTGGCTCTTGTGCTAGGAGTTCCTGTATCACAAGAGCCAGAAGTTGCCCAGCAGTTTGCTGAACTGGGCCTATTTGGCGCAGCTGTGAGTATTATCTGTTTTTATTTCATACTAGCTGATGCCCGCGGCTTTAAACATTTCTCGAGAACCACTCTGTCCATAGGTAAAAAAATCGATGCAGTAGTTCTTGAGTTTATCGCGAACAGACAGCCGACATACAGACAGACGCGGCGAAGAACTTTGTTTAATAATATGTAGTGATTGTGTGGACTTTTGGTATGTGTGAACTTTTATCTTTTGGCAACACGTTATCTTTAATTTGTTCTTAGTTCTTTTCTTCCATGAATTATTTTGTTAACAAATTATTTGCGTACTTAAAACATACATTACAATATACACGTGCTTAGACCAACAGAGACTGTTATTTTATACCCCATCATCCCATGAAGATAATTGGAAGCCAAGCCTATTTCAATTATTTTCCAACAAAGGGTTGACAAGACAATTGACATTCTATCTGCTCTTAGCCTTTTCCCAACTATGTTGGGGTCGGCTTCCAGTCTAACCAGATTAAGCTGTATTTTATACTAGCTTCCGCCCGCGACTTCGTTCGCTTGCAACATTTCTTATTGCTGCTCCGCTCCTATTAATCATAGCGTGATGTAATAAAGCCTATAGCCTTCCCCGATAAATGCACTATCCAACGCAAAAAGATTTTTTCAATTCGAGCCCGTAGTTCCTGAGATTAGCGCGTTCAACCAAACAAACAAACAAACAAACTCTTCTGCTTTATAATATTATATATAAAGTAACTAGCTGACCCACGCAACTTCGTCTGCGTCACATATATGAGAGAAAAAGCTCACAAAGGAATAAATTTTCCCCGTTTTTGCAACATTTTTCATTAATGTTCCGCTCCTATTGGTCATAGCGTAATGACCAATAGCCTACAACCTTCCTCGATAAATGGACTATCCAACACAAAAAGATTTTTTCAGTTCCTGAGATTAGCGCGTTCAAACAAACAAACAAACAAACTCTTCAGCTTTATAATATTAGTATAGATAAAGTATAAAGTATATATAGTATAGATGGAGCGACTGCCTATGACCACTATAACCTATCAGATTATCGGGCCACTGACTACCAGTAACGACTGTCAAAGATCTACAATTGAAAGCCGTAATTTCTTAGGCACGGAGCAAACTAAAAAGTAAACGATGTATTGTCCTGATATAGACATAGTACTAAAGAACTTATGTTTATTTTAAAAGTCATGTAGTCATACGAAATACAAGCGAATGCAACTGGCTATCGTTTTTAAAAAGTAATTGTTGTTGTGTTGGAATACTGTTGTCGCGCTTGAGAAAAATATCCGAAAGAAATTAAAGGAATCTTACTTCCGAACTCCGGAGACCGAAGTTAAACTCGATTTCCAGAAATTCGAAATATTCGGTTTCATTTTATCATTTTATTCCGCCTGCGGTTGCTGTAAAAATGAATTTGTGCCAGGTGCCAAACCAAAATTAAATTACTTCCCGAGTTCTTTCTGCCATTACCAGTTACGAGGTACCTGTTAGTTATATGAAGAAAAAAAAATCTATTTATACTTAGGTAGATAGAGATCCCTTCTGATTTCTAAGAATCTTATTAGACCGGCACCGCGGCTGGCAGACTGAATCCTGAAGTTTTTAATCAAGTTAAAGTTTTTGAGTTTGTACGTCTTCGGTATGTCTATACTAATATTATGAAGCAGAAGAGTTTGTTTGTTAGTTTGTTTGTTAGTTTGTTAGTTTGTTTGTTAGTTTGTTTGTTAGTTTGTTTGTTAGTTTGTTTGTTAGTTTGTTTGTTAGTTTGTTTGTTAGTTTGTTTGTTAGTTTGTTTGTTAGTTTGTTTGTTAGTTTGTTTGTTAGTTTGTTTGTTAGTTTGTTTGTTAGTTTGTTTGTTAGTTTGTTTGTTAGTTTGTTTGTTAGTTTGTTTGTTAGTTTGTTTGTTAGTTTGTTTGTTAGTTTGTTTGTTAGTTTGTTTGTTAGTTTGGTTGTTAGTTTATTTGTTAGTTTGTTAGTTTGTTCGTTTGTTAGTTTGTTAGTTTGTTAGTTTGTTAGTTTGTTAGTTTGTTAGTTTGTTAGTTTGTTAGTTTGTTAGTTTGTTAGTTTGTTAGTTTGTTAGTTTGTTAGTTTGTTAGTTTGTTAGTTTGTTAGTTTGTTAGTTTGTTAGTTTGTTAGTTTGTTAGTTTGTTAGTTTGTTAGTTTGTTAGTTTGTTAGTTTGTTAGTTTGTTAGTTTGTTAGTTTGTTAGTTTGTTAGTTTGTTAGGTTGTTAGTTTGTTAGTTTGTTAGTTTGTTAGTTTGTTAGTTTGTTAGTTTGTTAGTTTGATAGTTTGTTAGTTTGTTTGTTAGTCTGTTTGTTAGTTTGTTTGTTTGTTTGTTTGGTTGAACGCGCTAATCTCAGGAACTATTGGTTTAAATTGAAAAATTATTTTTGTGCTGGATAGTCCATTCTTCGAGGAAGGCTTTAGGGAATATCACATCACGCTACGATATTAGGAGCGAAGCAGGAATGAAAAATGTTGCAAAAAAAGGTTTTTTTTCCTTTCGCTTTTCTCTTCAAAGTTGCGTGGGTCAGCTAGTTATAATTAGAAATGGGAAAGGCTTGCCTTATTTAAGTTTTATCATCATAGTGGCACCTTGTTTTTTTTTTGTTTAAAGTGAACTGTTTCATTTAATTGTACTTCTGAATGTTGTGTTATGGCTTCTGCTTTATAATATTAGTATAGATTTATCACTGCTCTTCAACTCTCTATTTAAAAATTAAAAAACAGTAGTCCAAAATCCTTTTTTTCTTCTATATTTATCTCGTGTAATTTATATAACGGTCAGCTTGCCCTTGCAGTGGTCTCGGGTGACGGACGAGCAATGGCCGACGGCTAATGGAGACAATGTAGATACTTTTATAGCGCGATATAAATAGCTCTGGTTAATAGTTAATTAAGCTGGTGTTCATGAGCTGGGCTGTGCATTTGTTGACAGAGTGTTTGCATTTTAACCGACCTTTATAAAGGAAGAGGTTCTCAATTTATCTGTTTTTTTTATTGCTCATAAATCCGTGATTAGAAAGAAAGAAAGAAAAATGTGTTTATTTGGCATTAAAAACCCTGTTAAATTTTACAAAATAAATAAACGAACATAATTAATAATGCCGAAAGGGCCTCAGCTCAGAGACCTGACGGTTTTCAGCTGCAGCCCATGAGTGCCATACGCTCGACAACATAAACAAACACATATTTAAAGTCCTTAATTTTTGCACAAATACTAACTAAAAATAAAATGTGACATAAATATATTAAAATCGAACTGATTACTGCTCCGATTTACGATAGTCCCATATGCAGTTTATTGATATTGCTTGGTTAATTTTTGAGTTATCTTCTATAATTCATTTTTTTTTATTTTATGTCTCTCTGGCTTATTTCCTATTAACTTTTAGTAACTATGAAAAATGACCATCATACCACAACTAAAAAGGTTGGAAAAATAATAACAATCTTAAAAAAAAAACCCAATAAAGTGTGAAATAACTTTACTTCCAGAAGTCGGTGGCAAAAAAGTCAATGAAAAAAACAAAAGTACACGTTCTACTTTTTAGTTGTGTTTTTTTTCGTTGGAATGATTGTTGTAGTTCTAAGTATTTTTGGAGGTTCGGTCCATTTGCAATTTATCTGCAGAGTGAGACCCTTTTTGGCATATCCTTTCTAAATTAAACAAAGCTTGTACAAGGAATATATTGATACCAACAAATACAACAGACACTGTCCAAACAAAACACTATCGACCAATCACAACTTTCATACTATCTTACATAAACAAAAGCTTCTAGCCATTGGATACCTATAATTATCAGCAATAGAGGACGGTAATCGATATGGTCCAGTCTCCGGTTACAAATTAGATGATCTCATATATCTAGGGGGAGGCTGGAGGGGAGGGAAACTAATAATATCGTGCTGAGCTCTAACCCGGATGGGTATCGAGAGAAATTATAATATAACTAGAACGCTGCCTCTGTTTCACACGATTTTAAAGACTTGTTGAGCTTGTTTTCAACCGACTTCCAAAAAGAGGAGGTTATCAATTCGTCTGTATTTTTTTTTTTTTGTGTTTGTTACCTCAGTACTCTCGACTGGGTGAACCGATTTTGATGGTTCTTTTTTTGTTTGAAAGCTGGTGCTTCCCGTTTGGTCCCATTTTAGTTTGCTGAAGACCTGATGCTGATCTTCGGAGATATACAACGGAACTCTTCAAAAATACACAGCAAATCTGCAGTGATTGCTGCCATCGCTTGTAGGTTCATTGTTTATACTATATTATGACGTAACATCACGCCTGTATGCTCTGAGGGGGTACGCACGTGTGTTAAATACACCCGATTTCGAAAATATTTGATACCTCAGTACTTTCTACTGGGTGAACCGATTTTGATGGTTCTTCTTTTATTTGAAAGCTGGTGCTTCCTGTGTGGTCTTATAATCATCAAATCAGTAGCTGATGATGGGATTCTGGAGAAATTGAGAGAATTCTTCACATTTTATAGGCACACTAGAAGCGGTTTGGGTAGTTTTAGGAATTGTACTTTCTCGAAGTGATCCAAATTCAATTTGATGAAGATCTGATGAAGAACTTTGGAGATATGCAACGGAACTCCTCAATAAATGATAGCAAATGTACTGGGATTGCCGAAATCTCATATCTGTCTATTGTTTACACCAGTTCATAACCTAAAATCACGCCGGTACGCTGTGAAGGGGTAAGCACATGTGAACCACTAAAAAGTGAAAAATAAAAACTTTTTTACAAAAAATAAAACCGACTTCAGAGAAAACAAAAAAGTGAAAAATAACTTCAGAAAAAACGCTTCAGAAGTCGGTGACAAAAAAATTAAATCAATCAAAAAAAGGTCAACGACTTCTGAAGCGTTTTTTCTCAAGTTATTTTTCACTTTTTTGTTTTCTCTGAAGTCGGTTTTATATCATAAACTTATGTTGTCACTTACGGGATATCTTCCGTGATTATTGTTTTGAGCTCCCGATATTTCGACGCTGTTGCAAGCGCCATGATCGCGAGTTGACTAGTCATGGCGCTTGCAACAGCGTCGAAATATCGGGAGCTCAAAACAATAATCACGGAAGATATCCCGTAAGAGACAATATAAGTTTAGTTTTAAACCGTGAAAGCCTAAAACAGTGTTTGTTTTATTACGCGTTACAACTTGAATCATTTTAATTTCCCTGCCTTTATACCAATTTATTTTATTTATCTTCTTTCATTGTTCTTTATTAGTCATCATCTCGTATTTTAACCTTTCTTTCTAGTCATATTATTTTTCGCACAGTCCAGTAAGTTTAATATCCTTGCATTATTTAACCTCTTGCATGCCGTAATTAGAGACACAATTAAAAAGCCATTGTGTATTGTGTAGATCTACGTTCCGGCAAACGAAGGGTTAAACAAACATTCCGATACATATTTTATTTTAATACTCCAAGTGCGTTGATGGGTTTATAAATAAAAACCACACTATCACACGAAAAGCCTCAAGCCTAAGGTTTTTATGATATTTCAATATAATAGTCATGACGTCAGTGTAAAAAAATTACAAATATATTTAGTCCGCCAGTTAGATTAATGGAAAATAATGGACATGTATTTTTGTTTTTGTAAATCAATGAATATTGACATAGATAAAACGCATCAAAACTCGGGAGTGGGGGCGCGTGACGTCAGAACTAGCTAAAAATTATACCTACGCGTTACGTATTGAGAATTTTATAAGCGTCATATCTTCGTCAATTTTGGTTTCCGTAACAAAAGAAAAAATACGGGTCAAATATTTTTTGATAATCTAAGTGACGGACTAATTCGTTTTTTTTTCCTCTACCCTACAATAAGATTTTTTTTTGTATTTCCACCGACTACAGCTGCCAAGCTTTTTCCGAACTATGTTGGGGTCGACTTCTCGTCTAAACGGATACAGCTGAATACCAGTATTTAACATGGACCAACTGCCAATCCGACTTCCACAACCTAGATACCACCGATACCCCTCGATATTACCATAGTCAACGTTGTCATAAAAATGCATTTTTAAAACTTTTTTTCTTCTCATTGCTCATTTGCAAATCATCTCACGTTGCCTGAGAAATTGTGTGGAAAAAATCCATATGCTTATACAACTTATGCATACATTATGTGAATGCTAGCACCGAACTGAATCCAAAACAGTTTTTTTTTTAATGTCAACCACCGTTTTCTTCGTAAAATAAATTCCTAGATTTATTACAAAGTAAATTACGTGTTCTGATCACCAATCTCTAAGGAATTACTCTTTATAGTTCGTGGAAGATATTTATGTAGGTCACAGTCTGATATGAAGTCAAGCTTACGAGTTTAAATAGAGTAAATAAAAAGAGCTACGCAACCGCTACGAGGTACGTGACGTCACTACTACGGCGTAGCTAGCTGCTACGCCATAGTAGCAGTTAGCGCTACGTTTTTTATTGCAGTTATTTTCTTTAACGTCCGTACGTGTCGATGGATTTCAATTGAAAGTTTTATAGCAAATAAATAAAAATGGTTGTTTTATTAAGTGAATAAAGGAGTATTGGATTATTTTTTTTCTGAAAAACAAGGCCGTTTAGTAGGAAATAATTTTAGTTCTTAGTTTATTTAGTAAAACTTTTCAAGCATCGATTCAACGAACGTAATTTTCAGGATTATTAATGAAAATGAGAAGCACAACATTTCTCTTTAATTGACGACCTGACTATGAACATAAACCTTTGAACCCCACAACGAATATAAACAACGTGGTCATCAAAAAAACATGTCACGAGTGTCGCAACAAAGTTTCCTAAGAGCAAAATACAGTAAAGTGTAAACTTACCAGCAACTTTGGAGTGATACGCCACTCCCACGCCACAGACGCCGTTGTCCCGCGCTGCGGCCACCTCTCCCGCACAGCGGGTGCCGTGGCTGTGGGACAAACATCAAGTATTTAATGTATACTAGCATAGATTAACCTAGATCAGGTCGCTCAAAAATCATTTTTTTTATTTCACATAGGCCTAGCTAGATGAGCACTTATAAAACATCGAAAAAGGTGCATGGTTCAGGTTGGTCGTTTCCATGGAGAAGAACTGCCAAGAAACTCACTGGTTACTCTTTTCAAATTATTGGGTATTACAATATTATTATGTTACAGCATTAGTACTTAAGTATGGGGGGACAGCGTATGCTCGACAATAGGTCGTTGCTTACTAAACAAAAAATTGTAAAACAAAATAAATATTTAACATAAGTTAACAAGCATCTGGGAATCACCTAAGCATACAATGTTCACACATTCACTAATAATAGGTAAAAAACGAATCTATACAAAGGTAATAAAATATTAAAAAAACTAAATTAAACAAGTGACACAAATATTGTCATCAGGTGTTGTAACTATTCTGAGCAAAAAATAAAAATGCTGTTGTCAAACATGGCCGATTGTGATACACAGTAAGTTTTAGCTTGCAGCGTATCTTCGTTATTTAGAGGGTATGTTTTTTAACCCCCGACGCAAAAACGACGGGGGGGTTGCCGCAGTGACTGATGAGACGATTAGCTGCTGCGCTGCATCTCGTGGTTACGATTTTCGCTCGCAACAAATATAAATTGTATGGTAGTGTGGTTCAGGGTCTGGCTGTTTGTGTATGTGAATTTAAATGTTTGTAAACGTACCAGTACATTAATGGCGAAAAGCAGTAGAGTTCGCAGCAGGTGTTTTAGTAGTTTCTGCCTTGGGTAAAAGACGTAAGTTTGCATTGTATGTGCGATACTTAAAACAACTGAATTTCTATTGACTGATTTGTTTTAATTAGTACGAAATAATATTTAGAATAAAAACCAACCGAAATTTTGGCCAAAACAAACTGATTCGCAAATAATATACTCGTACAACATATGTCTAGTCGAAAACAAAAACAATTTCATTTATAAAATATATTTTCATGTAAATAAAAGCATTCCACCTATTTGGCTTTCATAAAAATGGTAAACTACTGAATAAATATGAATTTATTCGGAGTTTTACTAAAGAAAAATGTGGAATAGAGATTTATTTTTAAATCTAAACTATTATGAAAGCAAGTCAACGTTAAAAAACACGTTCAGGGCATATTTTAAAAGAGTTATGTAAATATCGTGAAGAAAATATGAATAGCATTTACATTTTCTTTACATGTGCTTTTATATTTCATAGTTTTTTTTATGAATTTTCAAGAACATTACATACCTCCACGACCCCCGCACTGCTCAATGCATGCAACAGTACAATATTTTGAGTGCGTTACATTGAGTTCTATCGTAAACCGTGCAGGAACGGCGTTTCCCAACAATATTTTTTGCAGTGAGTTTCTTAGCTTGATGTGCTTCGTGAAGGTTCCGATTACGCCATGTATTCATCATCATCATCATCATCGGCCTATTAATGTTCCCACTGCTGGGACAGGGCTCCTCTCTATGAGAGGGACGCGATGTATTATTGAAACTTAACCAATTACTAACTGAAGTTCGACAGGTAAGTAGTATAAGCCAGTCGACAGGCACGGCGATCTTTTATAACGTTACGGCGTTACGAAGTACGTTATGAAGTAAATGCGAAAGTGATAATAAAAATACTGAATGAACATTGAGTGATTGAGGGAATGTGTCGTAGACACTAACTAAATCCTCAAGCTAAATTGCGACCAATTTCAACCTACACAGCCCTCTAATTTAACTGATCAAGACCTAACAACTATCTAGTCTAAAACTTAGCCGTCCCACTATTGACTTCGACAAGGTTTCAAGTCTAACCTCACTTGAAGTACGAAGCTTACAACTTGACGACTTTAACTTAGCAAGACATCTGCTTAAGTGGAAAACTCGAAGAAAGTCGTATAATGTTCGACAGCTGACAAAATGCTTGGGAAAATGTAATTTTGTTCCGACAATACCGATTGGCAATATGTGTAGTGAACGGCGTGGAAAGATGTCTCAGAGATGTGTTGCGAGAAGTGTTTTCCTTTTATTTGTTTTTTTAACCGACGAAAACAAAGAAAAGATTCTCAATTCAACACGTATTTTTTACTATGTATAACTGCGCAAATTATTTTTACTTGCACGTCTCTGTGACAATACATGTTTTTTTTGTTTTTGACGTGATAACGTCTTATAAATTGATAATACCAGCAACACTCATGAAAAATAGTAACGTTCCATGTTCCATAGTAACGTTCCACCGTTCCACGTGTTTTATTACATAAAATAATGATTATGACGTTTTTTGCGGAGTTTTAAAACAGGCCGACTCAAAAGTGTCCTTGTTACGTAACATCTCAAACGGTAAATGATAAATGATAAACGATAAATGATACATTTTTTTATTTTTATTTTTTTTCATATTGTTTTAGATAAAGATCTTAACGCAATTCAATAATTAAATTTAAAAATGTTGACGTTTTTGAATTAATCAACATCGGTCTTTTGTGTTGTGTTTTTTTTAACAATACAACATTTGCTTTGCTTCCAATCCAATTGGGTAGGTTGGGTATTATTGACCCATCTCAGACATAATGCGAGTATGAAGCCCTAAGACAGGATTTGCCACACCTACTCGTAGCTTCTACCCACTGCTCGGACAAAATCTGAGTCATCAATTCGAGAAGAAGAATACAAACTTTTTGGTTCCGGCATAAATAAAATATTTATTAGATGCGATCGATGGTTCGTTCAAACAAACCAAAAGAAGTGCACACGGATTGTAGCATAATAACCGACTTCTACAAACACAAAAATGTGAAAAATTACTGCAGCTTCAGAAGTCGGTGTTAAAAAAACTAAACCAATCAAAAAAAGATCATCGACTTCTGAAGCTACAATAATTTTTCACTTTTTAGAAGTCGGTTTTATTTTTTGCAAAAAAGTTTTTTATTTTTCACTTTTTAGTGGTTCACTTGCGCTTACTCCTTCACAGCGTACTGGCGTGATGTTATGTTATGTACTGGTGTAAACAATAGACAGATTTAGGAGTTCCGTTGCCTATCTCCGCAGTTCTTCATCAGATCTTTACCAAAGTGAAGTGAGAACTACTGTTCCGAAAACTACCCAAATCGGTTCATGCGTGCCTATAAAATTTGAAGAGTTCTCCCTCTATTTCTCCAGGATTCCAACGTCAGATCCTGACTTGATGATTATGGGACCACTTGTGAAGTATACCCTTTCAAAGAAATCTTAAATAATCCAAATCGATCCAGCCATCTTCAAGTAATCGGGGAACATACATAAAAAATAAAAATAAAAAAAGATTCCGACGAATTGAGAACCTCCTCCTTTTGGGAGTCTGTTAAAAATATCTCTTGTATTTAATAACTGAGTATGCAACATTTTTCAACAAACACATACTCAAATCTGAATTAAAAATCGTAACAGATATTATAATTGCGAAAGTAAGTTTGTTTGTTACCTTTTCATGCCTGAAGCACTGAACTGATCATCCTCAAATTTTGCATTATACTCGTATACGTTTTCAGGTGTACAGAAAAAGCCATAGAGCACCTTTTACCTCGAAAACATGTACTGTTCCCGGGAAAACAACAATAACGTTCTAATGATAACAGATGGCGTTACGGGCCTTCCTGTTCGGTCTGGACCGGTCTTTACAATCTTGATTTACTTTTTTATGATCATAATCATAATCATTAATTTGCAATAAGTATTGGTACATATTGGTCTTAAAGTAAGTTGAGCCTAATACATCATTCGACGACCTGATTGGCGTAGTGGTAATGACGCTGCCTTTCGTTGTTAGGGTCCTGGGTTCGAATCCCGGTAGGAGCAAATGTTTGTGTGATGAGCACGGACATTTGTTTCCGAGTCATGGATGTTTATATGTATAATAAGTATGTATTTACAAACAAAAAAGTATATAATATGTAGTATATCAACTATCTAGTGTCCACGACACAAGCTTTGCTTAGTGTGGCACTAGGTGGCGCTGTGTGTTAATGTCCAGCGATATTTATTTATTATTTATTTAATTTATTTATCATCATCATCATCATCATCAGCCTATAATGTTCCCACTGCTGGGACACGGCCTCCTCTCAATGAGAGGGAAAGGGCTATAATCTACCACGCGGGCCCAGTGCGGATTGGTAGATGTCACATGTCTTCGAATTTTTGGTTCTAGGACATGCCGGTTTCCTCACGATGTTTTCCTTTACCGTTTTTGAGATCAGCGGTGATGAAATAAATTACACAAAGTAATGCGCCTGTCTGGGTTCGAACCCACGACTTCCTGTTCGTAAGTCGGGGCCGCCACCACTGGACCACCGCTGCTCTCAACCTCTCAACCTAATACATAGTCAGATATATATGACACGCAAATTTTACAATACAGACGTTTAATGTTATATAATACAATTGATTGATTGTCAAATTCTGAATTAATACGAGCAAAGCCACGGGCAGAAAGCTCTACATTATAAATCTCTATATTTCACTGAATAACTTTTAATTGAGTTTTAGTAACTCGCTGTACAAACTCATCGAATTTACATTTAATTTCACCCCATCAGAAGTTCCACCGAAATCAAACTTTTAACCCTACAATCCATAGTCGTTACCTAAAACTTATAACAACTATTAAATATACATTAAGGCTTTACCTATTGAGGTACTTAGACGAATTAATTAATATAGGTTTACATTGCTAAGTCCTAAGTAATTATACCCTTTCCATTAAATATTGGAAAATTAAATATTTAATAATGGAACTCTATTTTAATATCGCAGACGACCTCGCTTGCTCTAAATTTGAAAATATTTAAATTATAAATGTTTCTGAACAACAAACATTTGTTGATAGGGAAAATAACTTGTGATTCAAGTAACTATTTAAATAATCGTCTGTCTGTCTGTGTTTATATATATATTTTTTTAATCTTTATTTATTTTATAGAGAGTTTGATCAGACATGATCATGCCACCCTCATAGGCCTCACAAGAAACTACTACTAAAAACTACTTTCTACGCTTAATCACAGAAGACGGGCCTGAATCAAATTACATATGCCCATTTCCCGCAGATCTATATCAAATTCCAGCATAAAGCTGACCCTCTCAACCTCGGTCCGGGCACACTCGGCCAACACATGGTAAACATCTTCAACCACGCCACACTCAGCACAATTTGGTGAGTTGGATTTACCCATCAGAAAAGCAAAATTGTTCAGCGGAATGTGCCCGGACCGAAGTCGTAAGGCAGTCACAACATCTGTTCGTGTTTATATTTGTGACCGGATTGTATGATTAGTCCGAGGTTCTGCTCAAAATTGTCTTAAAAAACTGTAATAAAGCTGTCGTAAAAATGTTGCTTATCAAAATCATAGAAATGGTGTTGCGAAAGGATTCCAGAAAACAGAAGCACTATTTGAATTCATCATTTCACAAAACATTGAGCATGCATAACAGTGATGACACACAAAATGATTAAATCAGGCATTACATTCTAACACAATGCTATATGCGGATCACATGATTAGTATTTAATGTATTCCCACAATTCCACAGTTTCGGGAATTTCAGCCTCACACCTATAAATAATACATAGAAATGTCACAACGATATGTTACTACATCCAGCACGGTATATTGTATAACCAGAAAATAGTGACGCAGGATAAAAGTTCCTGCTGGAAAGACTTAAGGGAGATTTTTGTCCACCAGTGGGACAGTACCTAAAGGATAATTAAACAACATAAACATACCTGTTGAACCAGTCGTCTGTATATCTCGGATAGGGGAAGGGGTCGTTGCTGCTGAAGTCATACGAAGCCTCCGCGTTCTATGACAAATAAATTACAAGAATTATTAGTTTTTCATTGCACAACTACTAACACACAACTAATTATATATTATTGCATATTGGCCAATGAGGTTTTGGTACATTCTTCACTATATTCCACGGGCACACACACGGCCGGCTTTACTTTGGGCCCTATCAGAATACCAGCGCTGTGACGTTTTTTTTTAATGTTACAGCACCATGCTGAGATAGGAGCCTTTTGGCCTCGTACAGGACGAATTTCGTTTCTTTTAATTTTTAAATATATATTTGTTTTTTTTCTGTGAAAGTTTTATACTGATAATTTCGATGTGTTTTGTCCTGTGCAGGCTAATAAATGCTTTTTTTTTCTTTCTTTCTTTTCTTTCTAACAAGATGATGTTTGGTAAACAACAACTAAAAAACCCGACCACTAAAAAATCATGCTCTTATTAAAATCGGGGTTGACAAGGTAAAATCGACTTCTCTTATTGTTGAAGTCGGTTAAAATGTAGTCTATGTCACCTGAGCCAATAATCAATCGAACCGATTGATCCCTTATTCATTGAAATTGGATGAAAAGTTTAGGCGGTAGAAGAACATACGCAAATACAAACATAAATATGTTCATAGACTGCTTAAATCATAACCCTTACTTTTGACTTTGCTGTAGTCGGGTAAAAAGGGGCTTAGCAACAATAACATTTCATTACATTTCAAAACAAACCCTTGAGAGTTTCCACAGCTATCGAAGCTCGCAAATGTTTGCTCAAACATTTTAAACAAACATACTAATTGTGCTGGTCAAACAATACCGAATGATACCTACAGGGTACGAAATGTATGTAAAACAGCTAATAAAAACAAACTGGTAAAACGAATACGTTTTATATACGTATGAATATAGATACTATATTGATAGATACGTGGGATGGGGACAAGTGAAACCACTGCTTGCTGTTAGCGTACTGACGTGTATTCATAAAATAACATGGCGGATGTGTGCCACACGCACACATATATAACATATATACTTTAAGCAGATATTTTTGTTACTACCCAAGCAGAGTGGGACGAATTACAAAAGCTTATTCAACGGTTTTGTTTTCATAAGCGCTGAAGCGGTTTGGAAAGATTCTGTTTTCAATTTCAGTAAACCCTACTAACTTAAATATTCTGTTGACCTGTAACGTTGAAGATTACTCGCTGGTTTATATTAATGCTCATTTTTTGGCAAGCAATGAGCACCATCAAGGCGTACGCCTCTGGGCTGCGGGACTGTTCGAAAGAGTTTCCTTGGCCCCAGAACGCAAAGAGTGAAGAAGGAACATGGATGGATTTTAGCCAGTAAAAGTCGGACACTCCTTTCCGCACCGCCCAGAACGGAGGAGTTATTTGATATTTTCTATCATCATCATCATCTGCCTAGCCTTTTCCCAACTATGTTGTAGTTGGCTTCCAGTCTAACTGGATGCAGCTGAATACCAGTATTTTACATGCAGCGACTGCCTATCTGACCTCCACAACCCAGTCAATACTGGGAAATACGATATCACTTGGTAAGACTGGTGTCAGACTTTTGGGGCCACTGACTACCTGTAACAACTGTCAAAGATGGACAAAATGACAGCCGGGACCAACGGCTTAACGTGCTTTCCGAGGCACGGAGAAAACTCGGTATGTAAAGGTGGTTACCCCTCCACGGACCCACCTAGGCAAGCATGACTTAACCTAAAGATCGACCCGAGCGGCTGATGTTATTTAGCCACGAGCTCCTCCGATATTTTCGATCAGAATATAATAAAAGAATATGTGTTTCACACAGCCAGCAGGCATACCTGCTGGCTGTGTGAAACACACATTCTTTTATTTCGTATCATATCATTTCATTTCATATCATTTTATTGCGTATCATAGCAACGTCTAATATGTTAGACGACTTAACATTTCATAGCATAACATCTGTAACCCTAGAAGGGTTAAGCAGCGGTATACCTAATGTAATGTACAACGGGCGGGTGTCCGCAACGCCACGACCAAGCGCGTATTTAGCGTATAATCCACCACGCGGGCCCAGTGCTAGTTGATAGATGTCACATATCTTCGAATTTTTGGTTCTAGGACATGCCGGTTTCCTCATGATGTTTTCCTTTACCGTTTTTGAGTGGTGATGAAATAAATTAAACGGAGTAATGCGTCTGCCTGGGTTCGAACCCACGACTTTCGTAAGTTGGGGCCGCCACCACTGGGCCACCGCTGCTCCCCATATATAGAGGTATACCTATTAGTAAAACTACATTTCACCAAATAAATTTAAGTTCCATATAAGAGTAGTCGCAATTGTGACTTCTGAGCATTTGGTCCTGGGTTCCAATCCCAGGTCTGGTAAAGTGTTACTGGGTTTTTCGATCCCGTATTTCTGAGAAGCAGTCACGGAATCTGGATTCGTGCCTAGAGTCTGGTCTATAGGCTCGCCGCCTTTTGCATAAGATTTAAACATAACTAGGCGAAACGTATTACAAGCGTTATTATGTATAGTATCAGTTTTGCGATGGTTTATATTACTATCCAAATGGGTCTCTAAACAGACTGGTATCTACAATAGTGAGACGACTTCTTTGGAACACAAACTCCCTTGAACTGCACGACAAACTTCATTTAAAAATAACCTCGACCTTTCCGTACGAAGTTTAAGCAAATCGAGCTCAATTTGCTTAAACTTCGTCGAGGTTACTTTGAACTAATGGTAATTGAGCGAAATCCTTGCTAAATCCTAATGAATTTGCACGCACAGTTAAGCTCAGCATTAAGGCAGAATAAAGAATAATTAACTCTCAGTCATTACCGAAAACAAGGTCAAGGTGATGCAGTAAACTCTGCCAATTAAAACCTGTTCCGAAGATACGATCAAACTGGAGAATTTCTAGCGAAACATGAGATTTTTTTATATGCGATCAAGTCGCCAAAATTCAAATGCCAGAGAGAAATGATGTAGATCTACAGAACGAACTGCACTAATTTTAAAATTTTCGTTTACGACCCAAGCTTGTACCAAGGTCCCAAGAATCTATCATCATCTTCATGACCTAGTCCAATTCAATCCAATTAGGGTCGGCGCAATTCGTTTTCTTCTACCCCCCCCCCCCCTCCTCCCCCCCGCCTGTCAGATGTCACGGCATCACATCATTTACTCTTTTCTCTTTCATGTCTTTTCTTAGACAATCCACCTGGCCTCAAATCGTCTCATACAAACTGCTACAATCTTTGGATGTATCTTCTGTTAATGCTTGTTAATATTGTGTGCTGAAATGTTATTAGTCTGCTAAGACTATAAGTATCCAAGTTTTCTTAAAAGTTACCGAAAATTCTTGTTAATGTCTTCAAATCCTGCTGTCCCCGTTAGGAACTTTCTCAATACCATTAACCATTATATATTTTTACGTGGCAAAGACGCAAGCTAAACTGAAAGAACGCAAAAAAATTGTTTGGCAGATAATTGAATTATAAGTGAAATGAAATTCAATTTCATAACTTTTACGACAACGGCAAAAAATATCTTGAAATATTTCTGAAATTATTTTCAATATTAAGTTCATGAAGAAGTTTATCAAACTCAAGGCCAGACTATTTTAGATGTAATCGAATCTTCAAGTTTGTTAAAATGTAAGTACAATATCTCTAGAAACAATATTACACAAAGCTTTGGTTTATTCTACAAAATTATTGACCTTGAAGTTTAATATCATTTTTGCCACAATTTACTCGGTTTTACCGGTGGCAAACACGAACATTGGACGCATTTACTTGTTTTTTTTTTAAATACTTTTATTTATTTATTTTATTTTATTAGTCAGTTATATTTAAGTGACTAACACAGGGGATGAGCCTATTGCCAACAATTTGACATAAGAATCCGGGCCTCTACTGACAATTTCCGGATGGAAATAACCCAAAATCCAAGACGCTTGCACCACTTCAGTCCAACGAGGCAATTATAATACAATTAAAGAATGCGAGGTACAACGAAAGGGAACAATAACACAGAATAGTTAATAGAACTAGCGTACAATAACGTCTACACACATATACAGGCTTAATTTTAAATTAATACAATATCATCAGGAATTTCGTACGTGCCTTCACAATCGTATAGCAATTTTTTTACTGCTCCATCAAAATCTAAAACCTCTTAGCCCAGAAATAAGGTTTAATTTTTTTTTCCAGGCACGTTTATCTGCTGTTTTTTGCTTGTAGTTTGCATTTCTACGACAATAGTAGAACATTGAGTAAATACGTGTTATGATTTTTAATGATTTCTTTTAGGAGAATTCATAACTTATTAAGATAACTAAAACCTTATGCAATACATTTTTCAGATCTTTGACAGTCTTTAGAGGTGTGTAAGTGGCCCGACAGTCTGATAACCAGTCTTACCTAAGAGTAGATTGTGGAGGTCAGATAGGTAGTCGCTCCATGCGAAATACTGGTATTCAGCTGCATCCTGGTCGGTTTGGAAGACGACCAAAATGTTTGGAAAAAGCTTCATAGATGATAATAATGGGAAAGGAATTCGGTGACAATTGCAAATTCAAATTATCCCGCGATAAGTTCCCACCGCTTATTACCACAGAGCAAAAAAATACCTATTTACACGAAAGTATTATTTCGCGCCCGGCTTTAAATATTTGAACAAGCTCAGTGCCCGTGAAGGTATTCATTTAAAATTCAACTGTGGAACGAATCTCACTTCTCATTTCGTGGAACAGGGCGATAAAGCGTTTCATTTTTTATTGTTAAAGATTAATCTTTGTTTAATTTAACGTGTACTTTGAATTAAGGGAGATTTTTCTCTCTGTTAAATGTAGAATGGCCTGTTGAATGGTTCTTAAATGTGTTTGTGTTTAATTTGCGCCTGTAACTGGATATTTACAGATCCGTGTTGACGGCGTCGTGGACGCGAGCTCGTCTTTTGAGCTTGAAATCCTAGGTTCGATTCCGGTTCTCACGGTGTTGTTCTTTTAAAAATTTCTCAGTGGCTTAGAGTTAGAAAGTTGGTATATCATATCCCAGTGCGTCACATAAAACACATTACGCCGTTGCTTCTGTAGTGGCCTTCCGCCGAATTTATCTCGGGTCGAATCGGATTGCCATCCCAAGGGAATATGTGAGAGGAGAGAACGTATCAGTTTTTAAACACACCAATGTGAATCCTATAATATGGCTTGCTGCCACGACCGAATAAAGAAAGAAAGAAAGAAAGAAAAAATAAAAAATAAAAATAACGATATTAAAAGAAAAAACAAACAAAATACTAAACAGAATTTATCCTGTACAAGACCAAAAGGCTCCTATCTCAGCATGGTGCTGTAACATTTAAAACAAAACGTCACAGCGCTGATATTCTGATAGGGCTCAAATAAGACCTCTTTCCTTTTTTTTCGAATGGGACATCATCAAATGACTCCTTCCGCTCTGGGCGGAGTGGAAGGGAGTGTCAGACTTTTACTGACTAAACCCATCCATGTTCCTTCTTAGCTTTTTGTGTACCAGGGCCGCGGTATCTCTTTCAATTAGTCCCGGAAGGCATAAGCCGTACAGCAAAAGGAAGGGGTCCGCAAGGTCCGATGCTCTTGCGGACCCCTTCCTTATGCTGTACGTTCACGACGTTGACACGGTCTGTCGTCATAAGATGGACGTATGACGAACTAGCCCATAGCTCACCGTTCACAGGCCCGCACCTGGAATCCTTTTATTTAAAGACCCACGTCTATTTGCTTTTTTTTCAGATTAAAAATTAGATTCTTAAAGTAAATAAGTATACTTACATAGTTGTACTTCAAGTCTGGATGCATATAGTCGACACCTGCAACAAAAAAAAAATTATAAGTAAACGGTTCTACTGTTTTACATTAGAAGAGACATCGAAATAAATTTTTCGTCGTAGGTAACTTTCAAAAACTTTTTTTTAGGGTTCCGTATCCAAAGGGTAAAACGGGACCTTATTACTAAGACTCCACTGTCCGTCTGTCTGTCACCAAGCTGTATCTTATGAACCGTGACAGCTAGACAGTTGAAATTTTCACAGATGATGCCGCAATCACAAAAAATACTAACAACAGAAATAAAAATGTATGGGGGGCTTCTATACAACAAACGTGTTTTTTTTATATAAATAATGGTACGGAACACTTCGTGCGCAATTCCGACTTGCACTTGACCGGCTTTTCAAAGAATCCTTCTTTTTTATACCAAAGTACAAAACTCAGACGGTGTTCTGCTAACACCCGTCGAAAAATATTTGTAACAGATAAAAAGAACCAAGAAAGCAATCCCAGATCCTGTATTTTACAAAATTATTACTATATCAAAAGAAATAAGACGAATAAACTTTATGAAATAATACGTTATATTCCCTCATCATAGCATCGTAAAGGCAAAGGTCATACATATTATAGACGACTTTCACGACAGTACATTTTACTACTCCGAGAAAACTATCCAAATCGCTTCATGTGTGCCTATAAAGTTTGAAAAGTTCTATCTATTTCTCCAGGATCCCATCATCAGATCCTGACTTGATGATTATGGGACCACCTGGGAAGTATACCCTTTCAAATAAAAGAATAATACTTCAAATCGGTCCAGCCATGTTCGAGTAATCTGGGTACATACATAAGAAAAAAAAAGTTACCGACGAATTGAGAACCTCCTCCTTTTTAAAGTTGGTTAAAAAGTAGCTCACACATTCATTGATTCGCTCAAATCGCTGTAAAATCACATAAAACCAGCGAAATTTCACAAAAATCGTAGTCGGCGTCTATCTGTAATATTGTATTTTTATAAAAAAAAAACCGCTTCAAACGGAGACTATCCATATTTTATTATTTATTCATTAATATCATTCGATGTAATTATGCTTTCCTTATTAATATTCATTAAAAAGGTAGTACATTCCGTACCTAAAAAGTTTTCAGAGACAAGTTTCCTTTTTTAATTTGGGATCGTATTTTTATAACAGATTAAATTAAATTTGGGTGGCGATGTGTACTTTTCGTGTGATGATTACGCAGGTATTCGAGGACAAATCATATTTTTTACACATTGGGCTTTTTATTTGAATATGTTAAGTATGAATGTTAAGCTGTGCCTGCTATGGTTGGTCTGTGGATGTGTCACCACTCACCATTCAGCACATACCTATTTTGTTCCGTTCTTCGGAAAGCACGTTATGTCGCTGGTCCTGGCTGTCATTTGTAGATCTGTGACAGTCGTTACTGGAAGTCATGGGCCCAAAAGTCTGACAGCCTATCCTTAACAAGGGATACAGTATTCCCAATCCCAGTTTTCTGAATATGGTTTCACTTCCTAATTCATATGTTTGATGTAAGGGAACACACTAATGTTAATCATCATCATTTGTTTCCGAGTCATAGATGTTTATATTTATAATAAGTATATATTTACAAACAAAAAGTATATATGTAGTATATCAACTGTCTGGTAACCACGACACAAGCCTTGCTTAGTGCGGCACTAAATGGCCCTTGTGTAATGTCCAGCGATACTTATTTATTTATTTTATTTATCACCTGTCCGACCCTTTCTTAACTATGTCTGGATCTGCTTCCAGTCAAACAGGATGCAGCTGAATACCAGTATTTTACATGAAGCGACTGCCTATCTGACCTACACAACCCAGTCAGTACTAGGTAACACGATACCTTTTGGTAAGACTGGTTTATAGACTTTTTGGGCCACTGACTAACTCTAACGACTGTCAAAGATCTACAAACTACAGCCGAGACTAACAGCTTAACGTGCTTTCCGAGATACTGATGAAACTCAGTATGTAAGAGTGGTCACCCATCCACAGACCAACCTAGGCAAGCACGGCTTAACTAAAGATCGACCCGAGCGACTGTTATGATCCTCAATAATGTCAATAACAACACAAAAACAATACTGACCATCATCCATAATAGCAGTGGTAACATTGATCCCGGTATACCCCAGGGCCCACGCCGCCTCCACGTTCAAATCCAACTTGGGTTTACCCCCATTCTGGCCCGTGTTCTTCAAGTACCATTGCAGGGGGAAGTAGGGATCGCGGGGCTCTGCCGCCGGCGCCGGCGCAGGCTCTGGCAGCCTGAGGGGGCGGAATCCTCGCTTTACTCTTTTAAAGCCGGTTTGTTGGACTGCTGTGTGCACCTGGGGACAAAAGAGGGGGTGATGAGAGACAGGTTCTATTGAATAATGTCACGTTATTGGGCTTATACGTAATCTTTACTAATATTATAAAGCAAGTGCTAATATCAGGACCTACTGATTAAAATTAAAAAAATCGTAATATAAAAAACGTTGTGTTGGATAGTCCATTTATCGATGAAGGTTATAGGCTATATAACATCACGCTGCAATATTTCTAAATACATAAGAAATATATATATATATAATATATACACAGTTTTATCATTTTAATTTAACTGACCTTTGACTATGTTTTAAAATCTAAAAAAAGTCCGTAAACTCGTCATTAATATCACAAAGGAACTTGCAACTTTTGATAACAAAAATTGAATTTTACATCCAATCCTAATCGTTTTTAAACAACTCCCTAAACGGATATTTAGTAAAAGTAGGGTAGTTAGTGGCGCAGTAAATATTCTCAGAGAGCTAAAAACTATGAAACAAAGCTTAAAATCCCCACATTACAACGAGGTTGTGGAACAAAAAGTCTAAACTTGCTCGGGGAATCTGCAGTTATCCTGAATGGACTATAAAAACTGTTTTACACGAGTGGGTGATTTGAGCGAACTGTAGGGAACATTTAGGGGTAATAAAATAGTTTAGAATACACTGTTGGTACTTAAAAGCTTACATAACTTGACTGAGATATGTGAGAATGACGAAAATTTAAGCAATATAATATTCTCACCACTTTTAAGGGATTATAGGTCCTTATTATGGTATTGGCGATGTAAACAGACTCACAAACAAACTTATGTCAATATTCTGCAGCAAAAATTAGTATCCTGTTTGACTGCTACGGGCACCCGAACCCAGACGCAGACCCACGCCGTACCAACGTACCCGGCTACAAACGACTACTGGCCTCCCTGCTAACGCAGCACCAAGCGCCCCTAAATCTAACGGACCCTAAACAACTCGAAGCCACTGTAACAAAACTCTCGGAATCTATTATCGAAGCCTATCACGCCTGCTGCAAACTAAAAGACCCAAACACCAAGACAAAGGGCAACTCCTGGTGGAACTCGGAACTTAGTAAGCTCAGGAAAACCATGCGCAAACAATTTAACAAAGCCAAAAACTCCAGACTACCAGAAGACTGGGACTTATACAAGAAAACACAATACACCTTCAAAAGGAAAGTCAGGTACGCCAGCAGGGCGGCCTGGCGAAGGTTCTGTGAAGAGATCGAATCGAACAACGAGGCCGCACGCGTGAGAAAGATCCTATCTACCGATCAGGACCGCGCCCTCGGGTCGCTGAAAACCCCAAACAACACATATACCAAGTCGGACCACGAGACAAGTAAGGTTCTCCTGGAAACCCACTTTCCAGACTGCGACCTCTCCGGGAACAGAACCTGGGCAACGGAGCCAACGCACACACCAGACGACCAAGACTGGGCCAGAGCCCGCACCATAGTATCAGCAGAAAGAATAAAATGGGCAATAAGGACTTTCAAACCATATAAATCCGCAGGCTTAGACGAAATCTTCCCCGCCCTATTACAATGGAGAGTAGACGTCTTAACGCCATGGCTGACCGTCATCTATCAAGCCTGCATAGCACAGAAATACATACCACTTGCATGGAGAGAGGTGAAAGTCATTTTCATTCCTAAACCAGGCAAATCAGATTACACACAACCTAAGGCGTACAGGCCCATAAGCCTAACATCCTTCTTACTGAAAACCCTAGAGAGACTCTGCGATCGACACATTCGGGACGGACCTCTTAGGGAAAGACCACTTCACAAACAACAACACGCGTACTCCACAGGAAAATCAACAGAATCCGCGCTGCATAGCGTGATCTCTAGGATCGAATGCGCAGTAGAACACAAATGCTCGTCACTGGCCGTCTTCATTGACATAGAAGGCGCCTTTGACAAAACCATCTTCCATAGCATCAACGCAGCCCTCGAGAAACACGGGGTGGACCCAACCCTACGAGGCTGGATCACAAATATGCTCAGACTGAGAGCGGTTCAAGTAACGGTAAACGACACCACTAGAGCCATAGTGGCGAAGGGCTGCCCCCAAGGTGGAGTCCTCTCACCACTACTGTGGAACCTCGTAGTAGATAGCCTCATCAACCGCCTCAATAGCAGAGGCTACTACACGGTGGGCTATGCCGACGACCTGACTATAATAATAAACGGCACACATGAAAACTCATTATGCAACCTTATGCGCCAGGCCCTAAGGATAGTAGAAGACTGGTGCAAGGAACACGAACTAGCAGTGAACCCCACCAAAACCGAACTCGTCCTCTTCACAAAGAAAAGGAAGCTGGCAACGTTGCAACTACCAAGCTTCTTTGGGACAACCCTAAGCCTATCGACTGAAGCCAAATACCTGGGTATCTATTTGGACAAACAGCTTAACTGGGCAAAACACACGGATTACATCGTCACAAAAGCCAGTATATCTCTCTGGCAATGCAAGAGGCTCCTCGGGAGAAACTGGGGCCTAAGCCCCAAAATCACTTACTGGCTATACACCACAGTTATCCGACCAATTATCACATACGGGTCTTTAGTATGGTGGCCCAGGACCAACCTAAGTACGACCCAAAAGGACCTTGAGAAACTACAAAGATTTGCCTGCGTGGCAATCACCAGCAGCATGAGAACATCACCAACTGCTGCCCTACAGGTGATGCTGGGGCTACCACCCCTACACCTCGTCGTAAGAGAGGAGGCGGCCGTAGCGATTATCAGACTCGAGTTAGCCGGCACCCTAAGTAACGACTCTAGAATAAAACATACACGCATCAAAGAAGATGTAATCAAAGAACAACCGATGATGGCATCCCCTACCGACAGAACTCTGAAAACTCACAGTTTCAAAAAACACTACAATATAGAGCTCATAGAGGAGTTGTGCGACTACTCAGGCACAAGAGAGCTAAGAATCTACACTGATGGATCAAAAACCAACGATGGGACAGGCGTCGGGGTGTTCTCCGACGACCTCAACATTAAAATATTGTGACTGGTCGATACAATTCATCTTCCACGTTACTACTCCGGTTCTAAAACCGCCACGGCTCCCTAAATAGCTGTCTAGATTAGTATTCCGCCGGCACCTACTAAAGGATAAATGGGTTCCCGAAAAACTGATTAATGTGTCCCTAAACTTGACCTGAATTTTAACTCGCACGTGTCTATGAATAAAGTCACTCGCACTTCAGGGTTAACCAAACCAGTATAAGCTAGCTTCATAAAAAATGAGCCTGTTACGTTCCCGGTTGCCGGGGCTGCGGGACTGTTCGAAGAGATACCGCGGCCTCGGAACGTAAAGGGCGAGTAAGGAACATGGATGGTTTTAGTCAGAAAAACGTCTGACACTCCCTCCCGCTCCGCCCAGAGTGGGAGGTCATTTGACGATTACCCATCCGAAAAAAAAACGTTCCCGGTGCTGGAACACAGGCATCTACTCTGTAAGAGCGAGTGGGCATTCCAACACGCGAACCCAGCGTGAAAAGAACGAATCAACCATCTCAAGGGTTCGAAGGTTTTGTCCATGGATAAATAGGTTTCCGCAATTTCCTACGCTGATTTGAGAGCAGTGATATCGAAATAAGTTCGTGGTTTAATAATAACAGCCACTCGGGTCGATCTTTAGGTTAAGCTGCGCTTGCCTAAGTTGGTCCGTGGATGGATAAGCACCTATTACATACACAGTGTCCCCCGTGCCTCAGAAAGTATCGGTAATTTCTAGATCTTTGACACAGTATAAATATGGATAGTAGCGAAACTAGGCCTAGTTGATGCAATAATTACCTACGCTCCATTGAAGCCACAGGGTTGTACTTAATATATATGTTACGGGCCAAACCCGATTTCAGGACAAACTAGTTTTGCCTAGGCAAAACTGAAACTTGAAACTCGTCCTTGCATCCTAGTCGAGGTAGACCTGGAATACGTTCGTGGTATTTTTAAAAAGATTGGGCGATATAAACTTACACGGACATACTCGTATCGGCGCGGTACGAACTACTGACATCACCGCTAGACTGCTTAGCGGCCCTGTTGATGCGCATGTTTGTGTGAGTATCCGTGTTAGAAGGTTTGTAGGTAGTTTCCGTACTGTCCATATTTATACTGTGTCTTTGACAATCGCTACTGGTAGTAAGTGGCCTGTAACTCTGACAGCCAGCCTTACCAAGGGGTATCGTATCGTATTATTACCCAGTACCTACTAAATGTGGGTGTAATCTTAGATGCACTTCTGCCTAATCTTTTAGGAATTATAGTTGTGATGCTATGTGGGTAGATAGTAAGGTAAAATAACTCAATTCCCTGAAAAATTACGTTTCTCAATATTTGCTTTATTATTACTACACCATTTTGTAGCAAAGACAACTTCAAAGTAATTTACTTATTTTAGTATTTTGCAACTAAATCATTTCCAAGTTACAAACTACATTAATATTTATACTAGGATACATTAAAACTTTTGTAAATGCTTTGTTAACTAAATCATATACAACTTGTTATGGGAACTTTGCAGCTAACTCCAGGCACTAAAGTGTATCTGAAAATCAATTTAAAACGAAACTTATTCATGTATAACTTTATGAAAGCAATTCACGAACTTTACGAATCTCGCCAAATGGCTCATATGTTAACAAAACTTAATTAAAATCTTTATACCTTTTCTTATAAAGCCATAATTTAAGATACTCATTAATTTTCTGACAGTTTTGCAGTTTTGGATATGAAAAATGATGATATTATTTATGATGATTATGATGATATTTTTTTTTTTGAAATGTTTGTTTATTTATGTACACACAAAAATACTTAACAGGACATTACATTAAGATAAAAGCATAAAGGTACTGTATGGTGGTATGTTCTGTGATTTTGAAATTGTCAGATTAAATAAAACAGTTAAAATTCAGTAAGTGTTGTGGCCTCGTTTTAATTATTAAAATGTCGTCAATCAAAATAAGTTTTTGTAAGTTCATTAATATGCATGAGGCTGTATTGATTGGCTGGATTAAATTGTAATTAACAGAGGGGCTTCTGTCCCAGCTGCCCATTAGCATACAAACTTTATAGAATGAATAATAACCTTCTGTAAAAAATACCAAAACCAACGTAGTTTGTTAGTTTGAATCTTCTTCTTTATCGTTTGATTAGTCCTGGACCTAGTGTCAGAGTTTTATGCCACTCATGGCCCTCTGACTTAGTTTTACATGCCGTCGAGAAATATCTCTCAGGCATGCTGGTTTCCTCACTATGTTTTCCTTCACGAAAACAAGTGATAATAACACAAGACGCACATGAATACGAAAAAGCAGCGGTAGGCGTATCTTGGGTTAGCGGCAACCGGCGGCGGCGACCTCTCGCGTCCGGCCCTGGTTCAATCCAGGGTCTGGAGCGAGACGGAATGGGAAACTGTCACCTACTTCTGCGAAGCAGTCATGCTAGCAAAGGAGGTGGTGGAACGCGACAGGGAGAGAGCCTCTCGCCCCGCCGCGGGAGACGCACCGGGCGTCAGGGTCCACGTGGTGGCTACCGGCCCCTGCTGACGGTGAGCTAGACGTCCGTCCGTCTAATGACGACAGGCCGTGTCGACGGCGCGTTCGTGTTCCACGCGCGCCTCAAAGAGATGTCAGCATAAAGGGAGGGGCCCGCAAGGGCTGAAGCCTGCCAGGGCTGCGGCACTGTTCGAAAGAGATACCGCGGCCCTGGAACGTAAAGGACGAGGAAGGAACGTGGATGGGTTTTAGTCAGTAAAAGTCTGACACTCCCTCCCGCAACTCCCCCTCCCCCCGGTCATTTGATGATTTACCATCCAAAAAAAAAAGACCTGTCTTGGGTTTGAACTCGAAACCAATGACATGGAAGTCCGACGGTCACACGACTAGGCTATCCCTGCTTGTTTAAATTTTAACAAAAATACGAATTTTCTTCTTTTTTTCCTAAATTCTCAAGTTAGTATGAAGATCAAACAGAGACGCCTTTTTACAAAGGTGCAGTTTTAATAATGGAGTGCAAGTGCAAATTGAATCAGAATGGCATAGTATATTATTTGATAGTAGGGTACTTCTGTCACGCTCTTGACGTTATCCGGTAGTCAGCTATTACAGTGCCCACGTATTGAGATAATGCAGAATCATTGACCTAATTACCGAGAACCGAACTAGTAAACATATGCCGGTGGTTGCAGCTACATTAATTTGGTAAATTGCCCATAAATGCAATCTAAACTAACCAAACTAACATTACAAAGAGGACAGAATTGATTTTTCGTTTGTTTGTCTAACCAACCGATTTACAAAATCCTTTCACAGTTAGAAAGAAACATCTTAAAGCTTCATTCAAACTGAAGCGAATTCCGCGCGGTACCTACGCGGGACGCGATTCGCTCGCGTCGATTGCGCCTACTAACTTGTATGAACGTGTTCAAAATGGCGCGACTAGTCACACGAGTTGCAGAGAAATTGAAGCGGGACGCATATTTTATCCTTGATTCAATGCCCATGGAATTGTTTTTAAAAAAAAATAAAGAAAATAAGTGCCTTTACGACCTAAGTCATGAGGACTATAAAGTTATTACTAATACTATAAAAAATAATTACCTAATACTAATAATAATATAAAATTTTTCTAGGTCCTAAAAACACAAAGTTTTAAAGGCAATATTATATTTTTTAGTTTATCTCTAGTCAAACACGGATAAAAGTCAAATGACAAAACAGAAAAGGCATCAAATGCACTCTACTTATTTAAAATCTTAAGATTCTTCTTCGGCCACAGCCAACAATAGCAAAACTTTTTCTTTAAAATTAAAAGACATCTTTCTTCAATGAAAGTCAGACAAAAATGGCACGCGAGAAGCCGCATCAGTTTGAGAGGCTAAGCGGGCGAGCGAATCGCACGAGGTCGCGTCCTGCGTACCGCACGGGATTCGCTCCAGTTTGACTGCAGCTTTATTAAGTAACATTGGTTTTAAATTATTTTGACTTAATCAAAATAATTAGCAAATTAGCCAAGATCCTTATCACAATTTGCGCGGACGAAGTCGCGAGCGAAGTGATAGTTATGAGCAGAGATTTTGTCAAACATTAAAACCACGCACGCCTACATGCATACAGATTTTACATCAGAAACCAAGCTTCCCATCATAAATAAGACGTTATTTACAAGCTATAACACATGTTTTATGATTTTATTCATGCAGCGTCGCCTCGGAATATCAACAAGGTGATTTTAAACGCAAACTTGTGAACATTGACAATTTTCTGACGTCGCGTCGCAGTCGTTTATCAAGGCACGATTGAACGCCCTGGGGCGACGACTTTTCTAGCCAGCTATACGTTTCCACAGAAATTGTTGACGGCTTTTAATAAAATGTTGCCGTTGTATGAAATTCACGGGATTTTGTTGGATTGAATTTTGAATAGTTGGTGTGTGCAGTAAGGTTTATTTTACTGGCAGTTAGCTGATAGAAGGTCTGAGCGGGCTTCTTTTATTTTAGAAAAAATATTGAGATTCCGCGCAAAATAAATTAAAACTTTAAAAATTGATAACAAAATCCGATGCAAATAACCCTAATCTATTTTTATAATAAGAAAAAAAATAAAAATAAAGAAAACAATATTTATACAACCACTAGTCTAAACTAATATAAGAGAGAAGATTTCTTTTTTTGTTTGTTTGTGTGTTTGTTACGATTTAACTCTAAAACTACTCAATCGATTTCAAAAATTCCATCATCCCAAATAACACCATTAGAAAGCCACGTATCAACTGAGTAACATAGGTTATGTATTTTAACTCCGTACTCCCACGGAAATAGGATCAACGCGGGTGAAACCGCATGACATCTGTTATTTAAATATAAGTTCCTTCCTCCTCCTCCTTTACGAGACTCATCAAGAATAAATATGAGACCTTTCTAACCACAGAAAAGCAAATAAAACCTTCAAGTATGCTCTCCGTTTAAATATGAATATCATAGCATTTTTCTTTACTGCATTCATGAAGGATGTTCCTAAGTTATTTCATGAATTTTCATGTAATTCACTTTGTATTTTTAACGTTTCTTCGTGAAGGAAAACATGGACGGATATTTTCTTAGTAAGTCTGAGGCAGTTGGAAATAAGTATTACTAACCCCTAAGTGACGTGTCTGCTACGACAATAGGGTAAACGATAAGAAAATGTAATTAGTCCGTCACTTACATTATCGAAAAATATTTGACCCGTATGTTTTCTTTCATTACGTAAACTAAAATTGACGAAGATACGACGCTTTTAAAATTAATTCTCAATACGTCACGCCTTGGTATAATTTTGAGTGAGTTCTAACGTGACGAGCCCCCACTCCCGAGTTTTGATGCGTTTTTTTATCTATGTCAATATTCATTGATTTACAAAAACAAAAAATACGTGTCCATTATTTTCCAATACTCTAACTGACGGTTCAAATAGATTTGTAAATTTTTTTGAAATCGTCATGCCTATTTGAACACTTTTTGGTTGACTGGCAGAGAAGCCGGCAGTAAATTTTAAAGACTGCCGGTTCGAACAATAAATGTGGAAGCATTAGCGCTTTGTTTGGGTTCTTTGTTACCGTTGTATGGTTGACGTTCCACATGAACCATATAACGCAGACGCTTCGCCGTATCTCTGCTCGTCTGATGATAGAATGAGGATGGGGGAATTCGATTGTGTAATTCCAAGCAGTGACCTCATTTAACAGCTTAGTAAACTACACGGGACAAAACTACTGAGGCGTGAAACCATTTAAACCTTTTTGTTAGTGACATAGATTTCTGTGCAGCCAGCTTTATCTGTCAGACTAATGTCAATGTTTTGTTCTATTTTGACTGCTGAAAAAATAAAAAGCGCGTGACGTGTAAATCTACACTAATTTTATAAAGAGGAAAGAGTTGTATGTTTGTAACGAGTAGATGCAAAAACGACTGGACCGATTACAAAACTTCTTTCACCATTAGAATATTAGAATACTATATTGATACAGTGCAATGCTAGATCCCTGAGTAACATTTTTTTTTTAATGTACACCCGTGCGGATACGTCGACAGGCTACTAGTTACAAAAAAATCTTTTAATTTCATCGGCCTCTGGCTATTCATTATTAAATAATAACTTTCTGTAAGCTATTCGAAACTCGTACAGTTTTTGATATATGTGACCTAAAAACACATATTAAAGGTATATGTCAAAGATTGAAATGTGCCAAATACTACACAATGTTTAACAAAAGAAATTCTCCAAAAAAATAGAACCCCTACACATGAATCGTATAGTGACCTTGTAAAGAGTGATATCTGTTAGTTAAATATAAAGTTCCTTCCTCCTCCTCCTTTACGAGACTCATCAACAATAAATGTGAGGCCCTTCTAACCACAGAAAAGCAAATAAAACCTTCAAGTATGCTCTCCGTTTAAATATTAATATCATAGCATTTTTCTTTACTGCATTCATGAAGGATGCTCCTAAGTTATTTCATGAATTTTCATGTAATTCAGTTTGTATTTTTAACGTTTCTTCGTGAATTGACATGGACGGATATTTTCTTAGTATGTCTGAGGCAGTTGGAAATAAGTATTACTAACCCCTAAGTGGCGTGTCTGCTACGACAATAGGGAAAACGATAAGAAAATTTAATTAGTCCGTCACTTACATTATCAAAAAATATTTGACCCGTATGTTTTCTTTCATTACGTAAACTAAAATTGACGAAGATACGACGCTTTTAAAATTAATTCTCAATACGTCACGCCTTGGTATAATTTTGAGTGAGTTCTAACGTGACGAGCCCCCACTCCCGAGTTTTGATGCGTTTTTTTATCTATGTCAATATTCATTGATTTACAAAAACAAAAAATACGTGTCCATTATTTTCCAATACTCTAACTGACGGTTCAAATAGATTTGTAATTTTTTGTAATCGTCATGCCTATTTGAACACTTTTTGGTTGACTGGCAGAGAAGCCGGCAGTAAATTTTAAAGACTGCCAGTTCGAACAATAAATATGGAAGGACTAGCCGACCCACGTAACTTCGTCTGCGTCACATAAGAGAGAAAAACAAAAGGAAAAAAAAACCCCGTTTTTGCAACATTTTTCATTCCTGCTCCACTCCTAATAATCGTAGCGTGATGTTATATAGCCTATAGCCTTTCTCGATAAATGGACTATCCAACACAAAAATATTTTTTCAATTCGAGCTGGTAGTTACTGAGATTAGCGCGTTTAACCAAACAAACAAACAAACAAACAATCAAACAAACAAACAAACTCTTCTGCTTTATAATATTAGTATAGATTAGCGCTTTGTTTGGGTTCTTTGTTACCGTTGTATGGTTGACGTTCCACATGAACCATTGAACGCAGACGCTTCGCCGTATCTCTGCTCGTCCGATGATAGAATGGGGATGGGGGAATTCGATTGTGTAATTCCAAGCAGTGACCTCATTAAACAGCTTGGAAAACTACTCGGGACAAAACTACTGAGGCGTGAAACCATTTAAACCTTTTTGTTAGTGACATAGATTTCTGTGCAGCCAGCTTTATCTGTCAGACTAATGTCAATGTTTTGTGCCATTTTGGCTGCTGAAAAAATAAAAGGCGTGTGACGTGTAAATCTACATCTACACTAATTTTATAAAGAGGAAAGAGTTGTATGTTTGTAATGAATAGATTCAAAAACTACTGGACCGATTACAAAACTTCTTTCACCATTAGAATATTAGAATACTATATTGATACAGTGCAATGCTAGATCCCTGAGTAACATTTTTTTTTAAATGTACACCCGTGCGGACACGTCGACAGGCCTAGTTACAAAAAAATCTTTTAATTTCATCGGCCCTTGGCTATTTATTATTAAATAATAACTTTCTGTAACCTATTCGAAACTCATGTGACCTAAAAACACATATTAAAGGTATATGTCAAAGATTGAAATGTGCCAAATACTACATAATCTTTAACAAAAGAAATTCTCCAGAAAAATAGAACCCCTACACATGTATCGTATGGTGACCTTGTAAAGAGTCCTTTGTGTACAAATACTCAAATGTTTGGCAGAGACCGTCTGACGTACCTATTAAGTACGTGACGGATGTTAGGGCGTGTTTAGAATAAGCAAC
This sequence comes from Xestia c-nigrum, assembly GCA_916618015.1. Lineage (NCBI taxonomy): Eukaryota > Metazoa > Arthropoda > Insecta > Lepidoptera > Noctuidae > Xestia > Xestia c-nigrum. Next base: position 8,053,525 of record OU745251.1, on the reverse strand, counting down.
TTAACCAATGTTATGTGACTGCCTAGCCAATCATCTTTTGGTTCTTCTCAATCAGACATTATCAACAGTGTCTCACAGTCTACCGCCAGTATGTGCACTACTTTAAAGCTTGACTCACGCTAGACCAAATGTGAGGCCCTACTCTCTAACGCTTCGTTCATATATTCGGATCTATTCGTCTCTCTCGCGCACGTCTGTAGATGAGTGCGAGTGAGAAGGACGTATAGGTTCGAATACACAGACGAAGCGTTAGAGAATAGGACCTCAGGACCGAGCCGAGTTTTGGCTGCATTGCCCGTTGCTCGGCCGTCACTCCGTTGCCACTCGCTATAGCGTGAGTGTGTCCATACAAAATGTATGTTATATTTTTAGTTGATCGTGCTATAGCCGACACTCAGCTCGAACCCGACACGGTCTAGCGTGGGTCACCCTTAGTGCGGAACTACTTGACCTACTTCAACATGGAAGATAAATAAAATATTACTGAAGCAATTTTTAAAGTTTTATACTAGTTTCATATGGATTTGTAAAGAGTATATTCGTTTATTAATTATATTACCGAAGAATTTTATTCGTATGCTTCTATTTTAAGAGTTACCACTTATGATCTGGCTTATATATTAAAGTAAACTGTACATCACAACATTTATCCCTTTCCATATATAAAAAAGTGAACAAAACGCACTCTTTTTTTTGGATAGGAAGTCTTCAAATGACTACTCCAGTCTGGGCGGAGCAGGAGAGAGCGTCAGACTTTTACTGACTAAAACCCAGCCATGTTCCTTCCTCGCCCTTTTTGTTCCGCCACTTATTGTTCGGGCACGGTATCTCTTTCGAAGAGTCCCGCAGTTCCGGGACAAAACGCACTCTGCGTTTTGTTTTTGGCTAAGATTGGTGTCTAAGAATGTATGATCAGCGCAGTCACATTTGACATTTAAAAGAAAAAAATTAAGAACTCATTCTTATTCTTACTGCATTTTTTTACTGATTATATAAAAATATTTATTCTTTCAGAAAAAATGCTGTAAGAAATGCTGTAAATATAATATAGCTCATGTAGCGATTGGATTTTCTTATAGCAAACCTGATTTCGGTTGAAATCAGTGCACTTCTAAAATTTTTGGAAAATACCCTCCTCAAATGCACAGCATGCACACAAAATAAACCACAGTCTGCGACTGACATGACATACTGTTCAGTATGGACGTGCCCTAATTCCGAACTCCATTTAACTCCACACGTGAACACTTCGCACACTTCGCTTAGTTCGCACACAATCGTTATGTAATGAACGATACACACCACTTTTCTTATATTGGGGAAATGTCGAACGAAACCTTTTGTACTGTTAAAAGTAGGTATAGCTAGGTAAGTACTAACTTGACATAAACTAATATTATAAATGCGAAAGTTTGTGAGGATGGATGGGTGTATGGATGGATTTACGGATGTATGGATGGATGGACGGATGGATGGAAATATGGATGGATGGATGGATTGTTGGATGGATGTATGGATAGATGTATAGATGTTTGTAACTGACAGTTCTTGGATTTTTTATTTCAGTGTATTTTAATCGGTTTCTAGAGTTCACTGACTTCTAGTTTTACCCAGTACAGTACCTAAAGTAGTTTAATTAATTTGCAGAAATGTTACTGTTAACAATAGGAGCTCGTGGCTAAATAATAACTGCAGCTCCGGCCGATCTTTGGGTTAAGCCGTGCTTGCCTAGGTTGGTCTGTGGATGGGTGACCACCCATACATACCGAATTTCCTCCGTGCCTCGGAAAGTACGATAAGCTGTTGATCCCGGCTGTCATTAGCTGTTCATTCTTGGGAGTCGTTACAAGTAGTCAGTGGCCCAAAAGGTCTGACAACCAGTCTTACCAATACCAAGTGGTATCGTATTACCTAGTACTAACTGGGTTGTGGAGGTCAGATAGGCAGTCGCTCCATGTAAAATACGGGTATTCAGCTGCATCCGGTTAGACTGGAAGCCGACCCCAACATAGTTGGGAAAAGGCTAGGCTGATAATGACGATGATGTTACTGTTAACAATCGATTATCTGAGTCCCCGGTCCTAAGTTTAAACTGCTCATTTTCCACACTTGGCCATTGTTGTTTGACCCGATTGGGGTAGTGGTAGTGACGCTGCCCTACGTTCTTAGGGTCCTGGGTTCGAATCCCGGTAGGAGCAAATGTTTGTGTGATGAGCACGGACACTTGTTTCCGAGTTATGGATGTTTATATGTATAATAAGTATGTATTTACAAACAAAAAAAGTATATATGTAATATATCAACTATTTAGTGTCCATGACACAAGCTGTACTTAGTGTGGCACTAGGTGGCGCTGTGTGTTAATGTCCAGCGATATTTATTTATTATTATTTATTTATTGTAATTGAGGCTAAGATTTAAATGGGTTATTAAGCAAAATAGTATATTTATTTGGTACTGTATATCTGATTCGCTTTGGCCCATAGATAGTTTAGAACATGGACTAACATAACGGATACGTTTTTTATCCCGGTAGTATATTATGATCACGTTTAACAGTAACCAAACTATACAGGGTGTAAACCACCTCATCACAAAGCCGTTAACGGAAACTAAGCATTCTGTTCATCATACTAAGTAACTTTACGCAAAAATTATTGCAGGAAAACCACTTTTTTTTTTGAGGTTATAAATCATGTTTTGTGGTAGAACTCAATGTAACGCACTTAAAACATTGTGCTGGTAGATGCATTGAGTATTACGGGGGTCGTGGATGTATAAAAAGTCAAAATCTTACAAAAACTTGTGAAAAAGTTGTAACTTTGACCCCCCATATCTTCGTAACTATAAGGTTCCCAGATATGGTGTAGAACAAAAAAAAATGATCGCAATGATGGGGAGAACAAGTGCCTTTCGGCTCCGTGAAGAGGTGTTTTACACACTTTATGTGGCAACTGCTAGTTTAACATAAATGTGTAACGAAAAAAACAGTTCTCCGTTTCGACTCTTAAATTATTACCAACCAATTGTAGATAAATGAGTGTCCGCTCGCGTTGTGAAAACCGGATGAAAAACAAGGGAACTCCTTATTACCGACCCTCCTTGGCCTCCTTATATTGTTAGCAAAAACACCTTTTGAAATCGCGCTGTCAGACGGAAAACCTCGTTATTTTAGTAAAAAAATCTCGGCTCGTAATATTTTTAAGACTCTAGTGTAGGGTGTACTTGAACAATCTTACAGCAGTGAAATAACATGAAAGTGGGTAGTACTTTTCGTAATTGAGCGAAATTGGAGGTAATTCCATTTTCTTACCTCGCAGAGTAACACGTTTATATTTACTGTTATTATTGTGGTGTCGTAGCTTTAAAACATTCTTAATTGAATACGTTCTGAATAAATTATTTTGTTAATAAATCTGATTGGTAGTGTAACGCCTCGGTCTTGACCACAGGCGATGCGACAAACGACAAGCGCCAATTGCACGCTTCACTGGTAGGTATACTTCGCGAAAGTACGGTCGCGTCGCGGTTCTATATTCTCTCATTTGTGTTTGCAGCAGCCTGTCTCGTTAGTCTAGTGGTTGCCAGGGCGACTGCTGAGCATGAGGTCCTGGATTCGATTACCAGGTCGGGCAAAGTGTTACTGAGTTTTTTTCCATCAGGATTTACTCAGTAGCAGCCGCGAAATAGGAATTTAGGCCTGGTTGACGACAATAAGACTATTATGTAATTGGTATTTAAACATAACTGCCGAAATGTGGGTGTACTATTAGTTACACTTCTGCTACTAACGCTCTGTTTTTTAGGGTTCCGTAGCCAAATGGCAAAAATGGAACTCTTATAGATTCGTCATGTCTGTCTGTCTGCCTGTCCGTCCATATGTCACAGCCATTTTTTTCCGAAATTGTTAGAACTATGCTGTTGAAACTTGGTAAGTAGATGTATTCTGTAAACCGCATTAAGATTTTCACACAAAAATAGAAAAAATAGAAAAAACAATCTATTTTGGGGGTTCCCTATACTTAGAACTGAAAGTCAAAAATGATATTGAGGTTTCTAACATATTTTTTTTCTAAACTGAATAGTTTGCGCGAGAGATACTTCCAAAGTGGTAAAATGTGCCCCCCCCCCCCCCTGTATCTTCTAAAATAAGAGAATGATAAAACAAAAAAAAAATATGATGTAAATTACTATGTAAACTTCCAGCGAAAATTGGTTTGAACGAGATCTAGTAAGTAGTTTTTTTTTTCGTAAACAGCAATTTACCTTTCATTCGATCTGCTACGGAACTCTTCATGGGCGAGTCCGACTCGCACTTGTTTATGTTTCTTTCAGGCAGTGTCTGTCGCAACAGACGTGCGTGCCGCTTGTTGTGTGGTTGTGGCCAGGCGGTTAGGAAGGGAAGTTAATGTCCACATTAGTGTAGTTCTCGATTAGGGCCGACATTTCCTAAGAGAAACAATTAGGTTGATTGCAAGTGCTGAAATTATCTTAAGGTCTTTTTTCCATTTCTTTGATCACCTGTGCCAGTCTTTTCTTAGATAATTTGCTTTATTTATCTTTGTTTCAGGTACTTTACCCATAAAATTGTTAGTTATTCTTGACATAATAAACAGTTATGCCATTTTCTGTCATTTTCCTGTCATTTTTTTCTGTCATTTTTATGTCATTTTCCACAAAAAGGCGTTATAATGAATTTCCGGATCCCTCCGAGTTCGAAACGAAAGTTCCGAGTGAACGCCCAAAAAAATCAGTTTCAACAAAAAAATAAATGCCGAAAAGTTTTTCGTAATGTTAGAATTTGTTGAAAAAGTTAGTCGGAAAATATTCGGCTGGATTTTGACGCGAAATTTATGCGGCTTGGTAGATCCTGCCAATTATGGTGGGCTTGGCAGCGAAGGACGTGGCATGCAAACTAGATTCCAAACGGCATAAATAATGAACGAGGACATCTATCAATTAGGCTCTTCTTAAGTGACTGACTGGGAATTGTTGCTAGGCCACTGTGAGTTATGAGGCTACAAAATATCGTCAATATTGCTATTTTTTTAACGTATTGAGGCCATTGATAAAATGAATATAACCATCATAGTAACCATCTCTTTAACCGCTTTAGTACCCAGAAAAGAAACGGAGAAAGTTACGGAGGTCTCAAAAGACAATGACTAAAACGTATCCAGGAGTAATGGTGCTGTTTTTGTTTTCGCAGACATTAACGAAACTACTTAAAGGAGAAAATAACAAGGCATTTAGAATTTTACATTGCGTTAAAGCTTAAATCTCAGTCTTAAATTAAATCAGTTTACACGGCGACAATGGTTTGACTCATCAGAGCTACATTTGAAACTATAGATAGTAGAGAAAATTAGTATGATCTGGATTTTGAAGACGAATATCTTTGCAGGAAAAGCTGCGCGGTATCTTCTCGTCCAACTTAACGCAGTGTCTCAAGACGAAAGTCTATGACCAGTGTGTGTTGCCAGTGATTACATACGGGACCGAAACGTGGTCGCTCACAATGGGCCTTATCAAAAGGCTTAAAGTCACCCAAATAAAGAGGGCTATGCTCGGAGTTTCCTTGCGTGATCGAATCAGAAATGAAGACATCCGCAAGAGAACCAAGGTCACTGACGTAGCCCGAAGAATTGCTAAACTAAAGTAGCAGTGGGCAGGGAACATTGCTCGCAGAACGTATGGCCGATGGGGCCGAAAAGTTCCGGAGTGGCGACCGCGAACCGGAAGACGATGCGTTGGAAGACCTCCCACACTAGGTGGACCGATGACCTGGTGAAGGTTGCGGGAATCTGGTGGCTGCGAGTCGCAAGGGACCAGTCAATGTGGCGACACTTGGCGGAGGCATATGTCCATCAGTGGACGTCTTTCGGCTGAGATGAAGTTAAGTTACATACAATAGGTTGAACCACACGCACCGCATAGCGACGCATTGCAGAAATCTAAATTATAATTATGAGAAAATATGTACAGTGCCGACCAAAAGTCGATAAGCAATCTCACAAAGCAATAGCTTGACGTTTAGTTTAACTTACGACCTTCTACTTTCAACAAAATAGATATTGTCAGCAACTAGTTGTAGTTCATAATTTCAATGCCAATATCTAAGACATGATGGCCTAGCGGTTGGGCCCGTCCAGAATTAAGAGCGAATCAGTAAGCCGTGAGTTCAAATCCCGCACAGTTACTTTTAGTCTTTTTGTAAGTTTTTACTCTACAGAAATATTATATTATTTAACGTGTTTGCTTTGTTCACACATTTCGTAAAGTTAGGGAGGTAGATAGAAAAATAAGTCAAGAATTTTGTTAGATTTCTGTGAGGTAGACATGAGTTTTATGAATATTTTAACTTGATCGGAATGAACTTTGTCGTTTGGTTGTAGTCATACAGAATACACTATATAATGTGGTATTTGATGGTCAGTGACGTGTGGTTTAATAGATAGCGGTATTGTTGTTGGTGTGATTCTTAAAATGCGGGCAAATATTAATATTAAGGCGAGGGCGACTATTATCGCGAATTATCCGCGCTTCATAAAAGTGGCCTTAATAGGACTAAATGTGAGTATTATAATTATTTATGAATTGTAACTTAAACATTAAAAATTTAAAAACGAATGGGTATTATAAATTGTTCATTTATTTGGTGACCTGTGGTTTACTTAATTCGTTATTTTTTTTTTCAATCTATCATGCAAGATAAATAATTAGTGTTTATTATTGGATTTATAAATGCAGAGTGAATGAAGTCACTTTAGTATTTATTACAGCTGCCTAACATCATTTTTTTTGTTTAGAGAAATGCAGTAAGTCTCTGGATCAAAAGGTATGAGGAAGCAAGTAGACAGCGAAGTGGAAGGTCGTCGCTTATTAGCGAAGCGCAGCGACAACATATCGTGGGCGAGTATGAAACCAATGGTTTCACACCTACGACACACTCGGAGTCACCGCAAACTGTTCGCCGTGCCCTCCACGCTGAAGGCTTGCATCACAGAAGATCAGCTATAATGCCCTTCTTGACAGAAAGACATAAAGAAGAACGATTACATTTCGCACGGGAATATTTAGACTTTCACTGGATTACTTCCATTTTGTTCCGGTTCGCGGTCGCCACTCCAGAACTTTTCGACCCCATCGGCCATCCGTTCTGCGAGCAATGTGCCCTGCCCACTGCCACTTAAGTTTAGCAATTCTTCGGGCTACGTCGGTGACCTTGGTTCTCTTGCGGATGTCTTCATTTCTGATGCGATCACGCAAGTAAACTCCGAGCATAGCCCTCTCCATTGCCCTTTGGGTGACTTTAAGCCGCATACGTCTACTTGACTGCATTGAAAATAATGGGGGTTATACAAAATATTAATCCCTAATGTTCTAGTTTTAATTAGACGTGTTACAAAATATTTAGCGATATTAATAATTCCTAAATTGAGGTTTAGTTTCAATCTTCTTTTCTTCAGGAAAATGAACACTTAAACTATAACCTCAATATGAGTTACATTTATTGTGACGTCACATAAAAAACATATTCACGAAGTATAAATTATGTGTTAGTTTTCAGTAAGCTCTGTTGAATACCGATAGATAGAAGTGGGTATCAACAATTATATTTGTGTTATTAGAATATCCTTGTTATGTTAATAAAATACACAAAAAAATCTTATGAACGGTAACAAGAGAACTTCTTATATCTAGGTAGGAATGTGACGTTACAAATCTTATTAAAGTTGTTAATTATATGAATAAATGAAACGAATAAAACAATTTTTGTTATCTGTCAGCACGACTTTTTTTTCCAACTTCCAACACCGAAAAAATATTACACAATCTCATAAATAGTTATGATGGGTTATTAACTTATATTTAAATCTTTATAAAAAATAAATAATGAGCATGAACCCATTTCAAAATAAATACCTAAGTAAATAGTTTTTGTATAAAATACAAATATAAATTAAAGTGGTTACAAAAAAAAACCCGTATGTAAACGGGATTTGAACTCAAGACACGTTGATCGTGAATCCACTGCTTAACCTAAACAGCTATCAACACCTGGTAGATATGGTCGAAGTTTACCTATCCAATGCAAATACGATCATGCGTTTGCTGCGTGTATAACAAAAGAGACGGTAATATATATCTTTTTGTTTCGTGGAGAGCGACGCGACAACTTGCGACAGTAGGCGACTCTGTGGCTGTGGTGTGCGTAGGTACTGTATTGAGACAGCTTACACATACAGCCGCACGGACGCTCGGCCGTGCGTTCACAGCAAAATGATCCTTCGCGTGCCTGTGCGCTTATGAACGCTTACTGTATGTAGCAATGCCCCATGTGTAATGTGCTTGCTCACATTACCATAATCCGTTGAACAATAAATTTGACGCTCACTGTCAGCAGATGTCGCGACCATCTGCGAAGGTATTATCGTGTGATGGATGGCAGTCTTAGTGCGAATTGACTCAGATTCTAGACTGTAGTGGCCATTCTTCATTCCTTTCACTCTTCGTTGACATATCAATGATTTGGGATTCTCCTCAAGTGTAGAGATAATACTTCAGACTATCGAGAATTTTGTACAAAGGGCGATGTTAGGACTTTTGTTGCCCGTTACCTATATATAAGTCGATTAACTAACTTTCCACTGAAGGACCAATCTCTCATTTTAAATTGTCAGCAGCAGATATACAAAGACGACAAATAAAATCTAATTAGTCGGTCTGGGTAGATAATAAAAAAAATTTGACCCGTACTTTTTCTTTTGTTACGTAAATCAAAATTGACGAAGATACGACGCTTTTAAAATTCCCAAAACATCACTCCCGAGTTTTGATGCGTTTTATCTTTGTCAATATTAATTGATTTAAGTACTAAAAATACGTATCCATTATTTTTCAAAACTGACGGACTAAATAGATTTGTAATTTTTTTATTCTATCGTTATGCCTATTATCCTATACCATTTCAATAAACTTGTTTGATAAATAAACAAGCATAACCAGCATCATCCCTATGGATGAACTAATTCTTGGAATTTGAATGTTTTTTATGTGAAGCATGTATTTTTTATTTCCAAAATTAACGTATTTACGTAACGTTTACATCGCGCGCTCGAGGTAGGGACTTTCACGTAATTTTCAACCACCCTGCTTCCTCGTAAATCTCAGTTAGAAATATACAGGGTGTTAACAACCTCATCACGAAGCCGTCAACCAAGCATTCTGTACATAAAACTAAGTAACTTTATGCTAAAATTATTGCTGGAAAACCGATAATAATGCGTTAAATTGTAAGCAGTATGTTCGGTTGACAATCTATCGAGAGTTTAAATCTAACGGGTTTTTTTTATTGTATATCACCGTTAGATTTAAACTCTATTAAAGGGTGTAAAACACCTCTTAACGAAGGTGAAAGGCACTTGTTCTCTCCGCCATTGCGATCATGTTTTTGTTCCACACCATACCTGGGAACCTTCTAGTTACGAAGATATGGAGGGTCAAAGATACAACTATTTGACAAGTTTTTTTTTTAAATACAAAATTGATTGTAATATTTTTACTTTAAACATATTAAATCCATCCATTAACACAATTTTTTGAGTGCGTAACATTGAGTTCTACCACAAAACATGATTTTTCACCCCAACAAAAGAAGTTGTTTCCCAGCAAGAATTTCAGCGTAAACTTACTTAGTTTGATGTACAGAATGCTTGGTTGTCGGCTTCGTGATGGGGTGGTTTACACCCTGTATATACCGCGGGAGCTTAAAAGCTGGCCAAAACGTTGGAAAATTCACACGCCATTGTTTCAACGCTAACAAAACAAACGAGTTGATGTTTGCTTTTATTTTTGTGCCGCTTCCAGTAAAAGAGAAAAGGTCAAAAAGTTGTCGGACGCTGTGAATGTAAAATACATAATTATTTTATGAAACTGTGCGGTTTGGCAGAGCCTTGGTTAATGGTTTAAAATTAAATTAATGTAGCGTTATGAAAGCCAGTAAATTACTCGAAGCTTGTAATAATGGCGTTTTTAGGGTTCCGTAGTCCACTAGGAACCCTTATAGTTTCGCCATGTCTGTCTGTCCGTCTGTCCGTCCTCGCTTAATCTCTGTGACCGTTAGCACTAGAAAGCTGAAATTTGGTACCAATATGTGTATCAATCACGCCGATAAAGTGGTAAAACATAAATTGGAAAAAAAATGTTTTATTAGGGTAGCCCCCCTATACAACATTATTTTTTGTTTACACTAAACCCGAAAAGGGGTCATTGTACTCATCATTTTGAACAACTTTTTCTATGGGACGAACCTTGAAATCGCGAAAAAAAAATCAGCTGTTCCCTACATTTATGTTCGTATAACTCGTCAAAATGTAGGGAACAGCTGATTCTCAAACCCCTTGGGGTTTATATTAGTACTAACTGGGTAGTGGAGGTCAGACCGGCAGTCGCTCCATGTAAAATACTGTTATTCACCAGCATCTGATAAGACTGGAAGCTGAACTCAACATTGTTGGGGAAAGGCTAGGCATTCGTCGCTGTGATTTTTGCAGTTTTGAAAAAAATAGGTTTTTCTTTTTCTATAATGGTATTTTAACGTAAAGTGGAAGGCCTTTTTTAACAAATATTAATGCACCATACATAATCAATGCATGAATCTCGCTTTATAAACTAATTTTATTGAATAGAAGCCCATACGTATAAACAAAAACATAACTTGATTCTTCGACTACCCACCTTCCTACTATCATAATGGCTGACGTACTTGTATGAATTAAAATCGCCTAAGGCCTTACGAAGTTTATTCTATAAGAGAATGAAACTGGCGAAATGTGGGAGTACGTACAACAGCACACCCACATTTCGCAGGCACACCTCTGCCTTTCACTTCGGGGAAAGGCGTGATGTTGTATTATGTAGATTTAAAATCTAAGTACCAAAAAATTACGACTCCAATAAAGATATAACTCTACGAAGTTGAAAAAAGGATATTTCTTAGTAAACAAGGTGTCGCTTTGAATCAAGAATCAATTTTATAAATTCGTCATTCCAACACGATCCCATTCTCATCCCATTGTCATTTTGCTAAAAGTTTGTAATCTGCTAAATTCATAATGGTCGACTATTGGTCGGGGTCGCGGGCCCAGTGCGGGGTGGTAGATGTCACATGTCTTCGATTTTTTTTCTAGGACATGCCGGTTTCCTCACGATGTTTTCTTCACCGTTTTGAGAGCAGCAGTGACTAAATAAATGACACAAAGTAATGCGCCTGTCTGGGTTCAAACCCACGACTTACTGTTCGTAAATCGGGGCCGCCGCCACTGGGCCACCGCTGCTCTCGAATTATCTCGTATTACCGGTACAGAATAAAAAACTTAATCATGCCATAAAGCTCTAACGCAATGAATTTGCACATAAAACTCTAATGAATAATTAACTTTATTCATTAAACTACCTCAGCTATTAAATAATAGTTATTTTACGGTAAGAGGTGCTTTTACAGCTGGTCTTAAAAAGGATTACCTATTCTCTTTGTTTTACATCGGAGAACGAAAGTAATTGGTAATAAACACGGCTTAATTACCTTTCTGTCGAAGTGGTGTTTCTATTATACCTCTCTGTATTTTAATTAATTGTATCTGGGTACTTCGATCAATAAGCCTTTTAAAGTCCTTGATTGAAAATGGGCCACTTGGTAACAACAATTTCATGGCAACATGAGTTTAACGATTTCAAAATAAACTACGTTTGACATCATGTTATTTTCACGTTTATCGCATTATTTCTCATTTCACAACTTGCTTCTACTTTTTGATACGAATTTAAAAGTACTTGTGAAATGGTTTAACCGTTTTAATTTTGAGTTTATTAATCATTTCATTTGAAGAGTATGCACATATTTCCTTTAAACTATTTACGGGCTATTTTGAACTGTCAAGAACTAAATTAGCCAGAAAGATGTTGCACTCCACAAAGTTTGGTAAGTTTCTTTTGCAACAAAAAAATAAAAAGTCCTTTACTGCCACCGTAATCATTAAAAACCGTATTTCAAACATGCACTTCTTTTTTATCAGCCTACACTGTCCCACTGCTGGGATAAAGGCCTCGCCCGATTCCTTAACAATGCTCTTTTCTCGTGCCTCCTTGAACCAGTCCGTACGGTACGCGTCCACATCACGCTACCTCTTTCTGAGCCGGCCACAGCGATGCCGTAATGTCTTCTGGCAACTATAGAGCGGAGACCCCATCGGTCACGTGCATGCGGCTGACGTAACCCGCCGAATCCCTTTTTATCTTAGCAGCCTTCTTACCAACGTCCACTATGCTGGCGTGGTGGTTCGAAAGATACCTCAGTAAACAAAACAAGTGCATCATTCCCTCGTTCAAACTTCTCAGTGTACGGACCGTATGCCCGCTTGAAGTCTTATACATGCAAGATACCTAAATATCAAGCGTCCCAAGACGGACTCCACTTTACAATAGAGGATTGAGACGCTTTGGGCATATTTTTCAACTGAAAATACCCTCATTCATCGGAAAACGTAAGAGAACAATACACAGCCATCCAGAAAAGTAAACCCTACTCCTTACACAAAAGAATATGTCTTGTTTCTTAAGTACCTATTTTAGTATGCGTATTATTTTGTCGAGTCTCTGGGTACGGAAAGGACCAATTTCATAATGTATTCTGCGGAAAAGTGGACTCAATGCCAAATGGGCCTCGAAACCACTAGAGCAAAGGAATATTTTAAATGTCAAAAATATAAATGTTTTTCTTATTGTTACGATGATCTACTCTACTAGATCTTAAACAGTCGCTACGAGTAGACAAACACTCGAACTTAACATTATACTAGCTGTTGCTAACGACTAAGATGGCGTTCGTGTGGAAATTTTGATAAGTATGTGTGAGAATACTCGTGGGTTCGAACCTAGACAGGCGCATTACTTTGTGTAGTTTATTTCATCACGCTCTCAAAACGGTGAAGGAAAACATCTTGAGGAAACCGGCATCTCCTAGAACCAAAAAATTCGAGGACATGTGATATCTACCAACCCGCACTGGAGTTGCGTGATGGATTATAGCCCCCTTAATTCCCCCATTCCCTCTCGTAGAGAGGAGGCCTGGGTCCCAGCAGTGGGCATATTAATAGGCTGATGATGATGATGTGTGAGAGAATAAACAGGGCCTATGTGCTATTCCAGACTATAATCTATATCTGAGCCAGTTCATCCCAATCCGTTATGGCGTGATTGAGTAACCGTATCATCAACCAAGAAAAACTTTCGCATTTTCGCATAGTACTAAGATTTGACAAGCTGTCTTATCAAAGGGTATGCTGTTACTCAGTTACAGAATCGTGGAGGACAGATTGGAAAAAAAATACTGGAATTTAGCTACGTCCGGTTAGATTCGAAGACCCTAATAAATTTTGAAAAACGCTCGGCATATTATGAATTAACTAAGACGAAATTTATTCAAAGGAAACGCTTTCTAAAGACTTTATAAGTCTTATCAGGGGTAATGAAGCGTAATACGGATGACCGGATTACGTCATTCACCCGATGCCGTTTTATAGACTTTTTTATTGTTTTTCAAAACCTAGTCCTTTCCGGTCTATTAAGTTAACAGATCTCGGTTTTATAAAAAAACTTCTTGTGAACAGATATTTTCAATGAAGCACAGGTAACTAAATTAATTGTTTTGAAGCCTTATCGTTTTCTGAAGGGTTAGCAGATTATGTAAGATAAGATATATTTATTTTTTCAAAACATATGTCACATACAATAATTAAAAGTGCATATGCAAGTGCGCGTGTGTGTGTGTGTGTGTGTGTGTGTGTGTGTGTATCTACATATATTGCCACATTTCACCACTTTTGTCTATGGATCATGTTGGAGGTAGGTCTATTGGCGTTAACCGAGTGGAAATACTAACTCCGAGCTCTCTTCTCTTCTTCATGTCGATGATTTCCCCTTTTTATTTTTAAATTGTTGTCGACCAGTACTTTGCTACCTCGACAGCGTTGGGGGTGGCCTTGGAAAGCAGGTAGAGCCACACATGGTGCACGACAGGAGGTGAGCAATAGTTTGTGTTCAGGCACCGCAGTCACTCAAGGCTTCATCGGGATACCCCCACCGGACTAGGTTGTATCTGCAGCGGCCCACCGGACTTCGCAAACGGTTTATGGTCTTCCAGGTGGGCCATGGCAAGAGCTAATACTCAGAAATATCTAATGGAAAATCTTATAACACTATGCTTGACTTGGAAAGTGAACTGTCATGCTCAGCACATCAGCAGTAGAGTTTACGACAGCCATGCAGCATGCCATGCAGCATGCATGCATGAATAAGGTAGTAAAATTATGTTTGACTCGCTTTTTTTTTCGCCCGCGTGAAGTGTGTGATAATTTATTGTCCCATGGGTCTTAAATACCGCGATAACATTTTGTCCAAATTCTTTCAGTAGTTTTTGCGTGAAAGAGTAACAAATACCGGTACATTCATACTCATAAACTATTGCATTTAAAAAAAAATAGAAGGATAGGATTTAGATACGAAAAACCGAATGAAATGTCACGTCAACACAATACTTCTTATTGAAAACTGCACAATCAGTTTCCCGCTTCATCCATAGCTCATCTTACTAACATTATTCAGCATTCTACGAACTATCGAATGAAAGCAATAGATATCTAACTTCCTACTCACACAAGTTTCCCAAACACTATGGTAGTAATAGTATTGTCGACCGTCTGAATCGAATTGTTGTTTACTACAAAACGTATTCGGTATTCAACCATGTAGCTGTCCAATCGACTGTGGGACAATTGGTAGTGTGGTGAAATTGCTCGCTGAATGCGTTCTCGCTTCGGTAAATGAGATCAGTCGCCGCGTACCGAAATCAGTAAATTAGAACCGGTTACACGTGTCGGTTTTTAACAGTATTTTGGTGAGTGGGAAACTAATGTCGTCTGAATTTGGGTTTTTAGTGGAAAAGTTCAGATAGGTAGATAACTTTCTGTGGCTTTCTATTTCATGATTGCCGGTTGTTATTTTGGACACTATAATAGACTTACACCGCCTTATTATAAAAACTTCCATAAGTACCAGGATTAAACCAGAACTAAAAGGTCTAGGTTTAGTACGGTACTAACGTTAGTTCGTTCATTCGTATTACAAATCGAAAACCAACAAAGGACTAACTAGTACCAAAGAAAGTCTCTGGTCTTAACATTTTCCACAGATTATAAGCAACAAAATATTTAAATTATTCATTCATTCGTTCAGAGTTCTATGCGCCGTTCCTTTTTACAAAATGTTGTAAAGTAAATTAAAGAAAAAATATTTCATACGTTGACGTTTGACAATTTAGTACCATAGTTAAACTAGGGGTCACGATGGTCTAACTTTGGTACCATAGATAGTTCTAGGACTAGCGATAAACTTTGTTTTGTAATAACGTTTTTTCAAGTTCATGGTTTAAACCTAGTACTAAACCCGGTACTATTTTTAAGATCACGTTTTGTAATAAGACGGACAGAGTTTAGGGGCAACATCAAAGAAGACTTCTAATCAAAGTCATACATCGCACTCGTTGATAATATTAATATCACCCAAAGATAGACTGGAAACAAATGCCCGAAGCGTTACATCCGCCTTTGGCCGTCCTTTTTTTACTTGGGTATAAAGTTTCAATAAATATACATGTAGTTGTAGGTACCTGTAGTATTAATGGGATAATCTCCCATTATTATGCATTACACTTACAAACACGATCAGTGGTCCACATAAGCCTTACATCGAAAGAATAAAAAGAAAGGAAGTCATGATGAGAAACCTTTCCCCAACAGTGGGATGACGCATGCTAGCAGTTGCAGTAACAGGGTACTTACAAGTGGGTGTTGCTTGAGCATGCGCGTGTGTGCGATGGAGCGGCGCGGGCGCGCGTGGGGCAGTCCGCGGTGCGCGAAATGCCATTCTGTGTCAGAGCCTAGTACCTGTAACAGAACATACTATGTTGTTACTTAGAACTTATGTATTAAACTTTAGTATAGGGCCAGACTTCAACTGAAAGTACAGCTTTCAGGATTAACATCGCTATCAGCACTGGATGGACTCAATTCGAGCCCCGGTACACTGAAACTCCAGACTGCAACGCACCCTTACAAACACTACTCGTAGAATGTTGTCAGCTAAAAATAAGGTTTGGTGATTTCTATCCAGTGCAGTACTTATGAGTGTGTTATGTCAACCATAGATAATACACTATAAAGGGTGTAAAACACCTCTTCACGAAGCCGAAGGGCACTTGTTCTCCCCGTCATTGTGATCATTTCTGTTCTACACCATACCTGGGAACCTTCTAGTTACGGAGATATTGGGGGTCAAAGTTACAACTTTATGACAAGATTTTTTTAAAATGCAAGTTTTTTTGTCAGAATTTGACTTTTAACACCTCCATGACCCCCATACAATTCAATCCACCCATCAGCACAATGTTTTAAGTGCGTTACATTGAGTTCTACCACAAAGCATGATTTATAACCTAAAAAAAAAAGTTGTTTCCCAGCAATAATTTTTGCGTAAAGTTACTTAATTTGATGTACAGAATGCTTGGTTAACGGCTTTGTGATGAGATGGTTTACACCCAGTATAATACAAGAATGTCAACTTTTTTTTTTTAAACGCTGAGCTCTGTGCCCCAAAAGGTGCCGTCAAAGTGACCGGGAATTGGTGAAGTTTTTGACAGCAGTAATGCTGTGGTTTCACACACGAAGAACAAAATTGTTGAAGTAAATTGAAAACATGATTCACACAAAGAGTGAAGTGGGTTGTTTTGTAATGTTTAAAAAGGTATTCCCCTTTCCAGAAAATTCAGAAGCTAAATATAAATGGCAATATTTTTCTCAATATGTTGACGGAAATCGAAGGTATTTCTAAGAACGAGATAGTGGACGATGTTGGCGACCTAAATTGAGTTTCGTCGGTTATCCGGTAAAACATTTTACTACAGGAATTAAACATTGGAACGTAATTTTCCAGGAATCTTTTAAAATAATTACGTTTCACTTATTCCTTTACTCTAATTGTTATCTTAAAGTAAACAATTACCTTTGCAACAGCTCAAGTATCATTAACACCAAGGAAACCGTTTTAATTAAAGATCAACAAAGAGCGAGTCCTTTCTATTGTACGTTTCTAACTTTAAAAGACAATTCAAGTACCCTTACTATCTAGACGTATCCAACGTCTCTAAACATTTTTAAAGTTAGAACAACAAACTCAGTCATTTGTTTTTCACGAATCACTAGGTACTTTCCGAACGTTAGCCAGACATTTGTGCTTGGAAAAGATATCTAACCTCTTTCATCTAATGACTGGCCAGTTTCATCCCGTTCTTTTTAGGGTTCCGTAGCCAAATAGCAAAAAACGGAACCCTTATGAATTCATCATGTCGGTCTGTCTGTCCGTCCGTTTTTTCCGAAACTATAAAAACCATGCTGTTGAAACTTGGTAATCAGATGTATTCTGTGAACCGCATTAAGATTTTCACACAAAAATTGGAAAAAAACAGTACGTTTTGGGAGTTCTCCATGCTTAAAACTGAAACTCAACATTTTTTTTCATCAAACCCATACGCGTGGGGTATTTATGGATAGGTCTTCAAAAATGATATTGAGGTTTTTACTATCATTTTTTTCTAATCTGAATAGTTTACGCGACAGACACTTCCAAAGTGGTACAATGTGTGTCTCCCCCCGAGTATCTTCTAAAATAAGAGAATGATAAAACTAAAAGAAATATAAGATGTAAGGATAAGATAAGATAAGATAAAAAATTATTTGCTCAAACATGTGTACACATACAATAATATATAATAAGTGTATGCAGGATAACATAAATAAAATTGGTTCAGACATGTTTGCCATATACTGTATTTGTACATTAGATACAATGTAAATTTCCACCGAAAACTGGTTTGAACGAGATCTAGGTTTCGTTTTTAATACGTTATAAATCGTAAACTGCAATTTACCTTTCATTTACAAGAACTTTTATATTAGGTACGAGTACCTATATGTTACTTGTTTATTTATATTTTGAATTCGCTACCTATAGAACTCTTCGATCAATTTGTGATTAAATAAACCTCATTTAAAGCTATAGCTGTACACATTACTAGAAAAATGGCGTGTATCAACAGATTGGAAAGTAGGCACTAAAGCAAATCCCGCGATCTTTACCCTAGATTTATATACGCGGCAATAAAACCAAAATGGCGGAGAAACCGAGCGTAAATATGGCGGGAATCAACGTTTACTTTCCGAGGCGACATCGGGTGTTGGAGAAAATTATGTTGTATTGGCGAGATTTGCAAGGGCGCGTTCAGTTCATGTTGTAAATGTTAGTGAGAAATGTGTGGATTTGGAAGTTAAGGGAAAATATATTGCTAAAGAGCAGTAATTTATGGTTTTGTGGAAATGGCTTGCTTATCAAAGCTTCATAGTTACCGTTACTGTGATTTCGTAACACTTTTACACAAGTTCTATGATTTCTTTTGAAAATTAAGAAAATGAGCGAATTTTTTTAAAAATAAAACACGTATTTAAAAAACTGAACAAGATTAGAAGTCGTTTCAAAGGAGGAAGTCTGTTTATCTGTATGTCAGCCAATTAGAGTTATCCTAAATAATAATAAAACCTTCCTTATGCCATAAACAAAGAATTTCCGACTCAGAAAACTTTCATATTTGATGAGCGTAATAACAGAAAGAAGGATACAAAGTTATTATCCTCACTTCTCATTATTTATTTACTCTTGACGGAAAAAGGACCAACGCACTAAGCTTATTAATAAAATGTATTCTTGGTGATAAAAATATGATACAGCGAAATGTAGTCCTTTGCGCATTAATAAATATTTGACCAC
Organism: Xestia c-nigrum; assembly: GCA_916618015.1. Classification (NCBI taxonomy): domain Eukaryota; kingdom Metazoa; phylum Arthropoda; class Insecta; order Lepidoptera; family Noctuidae; genus Xestia; species Xestia c-nigrum. Next base: position 8,034,589 of record OU745251.1, on the reverse strand, counting down.
TTCAAAGGTGGTGTAAATATTTACCTACTGCTTTCATGAGAAAACCATAAAAAAAGATTTCCCAGAAAGTTAAAAAGTGCCACTAAGCAACTAAAATCTCTCAACAGATTAACTTTATTGCTAAAGCATTACATTTAAGGTTGATAGGGAAAATATAACAGTTTCGAGTAGCTTGATATATGTCTGTACGTCACACTCGATTATTAACTTAAGATACAGAAGCTAAATCAGCAACTCTATTTGTGGTGGCTCAAACTTCGTTTAAAATTCGTTTAGAATAAAGTTCTAATCAGCTTGCACTACAAAGTGGTTTTTATGTCAGTCACTGCGGGCCGAATAATGCGAAATGAGTTATTGCGGTCGATTTACAAATAATCTATTGATTGGACTAAAAAAATAAAACATCAAGATGCTAATATGTTGCTTGTAGAATTATTTGCCAAAAAAACAAAATGATCGCATGTATTTTAGTATGGTTTTTACTCGTTAAAAGTTTTTTTTAGAAATAAGTTCGTTATTTTTATTTATCGAGTAAAATAAATTAGTTGTGTTATGTTTTCAAAACACCACAAACATACACTACTCATTCAAAACACTATATATCCTGAAAAAAAAACATATAGTTTTTTGATTTTCTTTATTACAGTGAAAACTTTCAGACATTATAAAACTCGCGTTTAGCTCCTATAGTCGCCTTAACTGTAGGTATCTAATTTTCTTTTCCTTTTGATACAAAGACGGCATTCTATTCATTCTATCTGGCACACATATGTGCCTTCTTTTCATTACAGTAACTCGCTCTTATATTATTAACCTAGCCTATATTTCTTACCAACCACCTGCGACGCAAAAGCAAAGGCGCTATAAGCGTCGATCATCTTCAATCTTTTATATGACCTATATCTTTTCTTTGGTAGGTACTATCTTTTACGTATGTATGACAAGCACACGTATCCGCTGTGAAAAATCAATAAGCTTGAATTTGATGAGTAGGATAAAATAATATGGGAAATTTAATCTTTTTTTGAGCTTCATCGCTGTCAGGTAAAATATAATATTGAAGCCATAAAATTTGACTATCGATTTCTTCGAATTGACAATCAAATTGATCATGTAGAGAGCGATTAGCGGTTAAGTTATCGGGTCAATTCAATTGACAATTTTTTGACAATCTAATATCGAAAGACGAACAAAATGAGCCAGGGATTTACCGCCGAGTTCTAGAACTTTCCAGAATCTTACCCTTACAAACTTTTCAAGTATTAATACCAACTCAGAATAAATCAGTTAGCTCAACTCTTCCTACGAAACTCATCATCGAGCCTTCAACATTTTAAAATGTTATAGTTTAACCCTAGAGCCCTAGAGAAAACGAGTTTTAATCACAAGGATCTAAGTACTGTCGCAAACGAGTTTTAAACTCAGTATTTTTAAAATTACACTGTTTACCCGCCAAACATTTGCCACGCTTAATTAAAGTTGGAACAACTTCTACCAATGGCAAACATTACCTCCCGAAGTATACATGGTAACATAGATAGTTTACGAAGAAACTTCCAAATCTAACTTCCTTTTAGCTAAAGTTCAAATAATGTAACGCTTCTTTATATTTAGCTACTTTATTTTTTATTACACGACTTTAAAAACGCAAAACCATTTTAGGCATTGCCGCAGAAAAAAAGGACAATTTATAAAAAATACTTTTTTTTTTAATCACCGTCTCATCAAATTCGAATTTGGAATCCTTTATTCCGAGAAATACGGGCCTGTTTGATTCAGCGTCGGTTTAATTAAAAGTTACGCTAAAATAGATTCGAATAAAACAATTTCGGTTTATGTCTCCTTTGGCAAAATTTATTATTACGATTTCTTTTAATGTACATCGAATTAATTTCCCTGGATTTATTAGTGACGCAAATGCCTTAAAGCCTAGCGACTTAGGCGAAAATGAAAGCCAGCTTTACTGTTTGGAGAATAAAGTCCAAGTGGCTATAACGTTTTATTGCCAATACGCCACCAATTGCGCGTTGTTTTCACGTGTAAGTGTAATAATATTGAGGCGGAAAGGTTAATTGGTATTGCACTTAACGATTAGAAAGACTTCCTGCTTGGAAAGGTGAATATTAGACTACATAGGTATTTGAAGAGCTGTCAATTTCATTTTAAATTTCTGAATAGCTTTACCTCATTGGTCAGATTGGGACTAGGCCTATAATATGGCCTCATGGCCGTTGCGAATTTTCGGTTGACTGTTATAAAATTACTTAGATCCATGTTCACCGAAAAGATAACGGTCTGTTTATCTAAAAACAGCTGTCACTGTGACATGTTCCCATACAAAAATGTGTTTTTAACAGCTGTTTTTAGATTATCAGAGCGTCATCTTTTTGGTGAACATGGACCTTAGTTGCCTGGTCGACGTCTGTTCGATCTGAGACCTTCATACTAGGTGTACGGTAACGTTTGAAAAGAAAATGTTATGTCCCTAACAAGAGTTACACAAGATGACATGTGACGTAGGTATAATGATATAAAACGTCACACGCAATCACGACACATCAATAAATGTATAACAAATTTGTATAGTTTTCCTTTCCTTCTTACATTATTGCAAATGGCAACATTTCTCCGTTGTTCTGTGTCTAATATCAGTCTGTTCAATTCATATTGTCAGTCTTTTGTCATTTAATTTATTTTAGAGATCTTACGCTTTGGGTTTAAGGCAACTGCAGGATTTTAGCCATAGATAATACACTACATAATACAAGATAGATGCGCAACTCCGGTTTTCGTTTTTAAAACTGTGTACCTAAACTGTTAGATGGCACTGTTAGTTTCTGTTCAACCAAACAAATACAAAAAGTAGTTCTTGACTGCGGATTCGAACCTGAGACCTATTAATTACAAGGCTGCCGCTATCACCGCTATGCTATCTACTTCACCGAAACGTTGTCCAAAATAGCTATTCTCTTTATGACAGTTGTAAAACAGTCAAACAGTTGAAAAGTTTGTGTTCTCAAACACACAGATGGCAGCACTATCTATAAACATTTTGTTTGACGCCAATGTATGGAAGTTTCACCCCCCTGATTTTAGTAGATGTTATGTATTGTGACTGGGACTTTAGCTTTATAAAAAATCTGCAAATAACGCTCTGAAAATACCTAAAGGTGATTTATAATAATAATACTAATATGACACACTACTGTATTTGATTACACTGACTACGTTTAAAAAAACCAGTTTACATGTCCGGGTTCTGGGCTCTATAATCCGGGGCTGAACGTGTCTTGTCCTGGTTGCCAAATTTGAAAGATGTCAACCCTACCCAGAAAGTGCCCTTTCCAGAAAGCAATACAGCACAATTGTAGCTACCCTTTCCTGTTTATCCCTCTCGCCATAAAAGTTAACCAAGGGTAACAAGTTACTGCGCCTCTAACCGTTACGGGGTTGAATACGTAAGTAGTTCTACCTTTTAGCCGCCATCTTACCTAACACGTTATCGATACATTGTTTCAAATGTTAGAAGTCAGAGTACCAACTTTTCTTTTACTTATTATAAAATACAAAACATACTTTACAAGTTATCGATTAAAGAATTCGTTCTACTTGACTTTGAAACTTCAGGGGGTGAATGGAATATTATGTTTATTCCATTCACCCCATATGATTGGTTGGGATTAGGATACCAGTTCCGAAAGCAGACCTGTTGGAACTGCCTTGGTATAACAGTATGGCAGTCCGAACCCAAAAAAAATCAGTTAGTTTATTACATGTTGGCAAAGAACATTAATAATGAGGTCACTTTATCATCCGCTTACACTGTAAGTATATAAATTGTGAATTTATTCCCAGCGACTTGTTATAAAGTTTCTTCGCTCCTCCGGCGTAAACAAGCGTATCTAAATACAAAGAGATCAGACTCGATCGAGACCTCTTTACAGAACTAGACTTTAAAGCAGAACGCAACCTTCTAAATTCAAAAGATTTGTCGTGCGAAATCAGGATTACAGAACCGTCCACCGAATTCATTTTGGGAACTAAGCCATTTTAGATTGTCAGAAAATGCCAATATTTGCAAATAATTTTCACGGCACTGACGTAATAATATATTATTAGTTTACAGTTGTTTGCTTACAAACTGGCCGTGATGAATATTTAATCGGATCAATGCGAAACTTCAAAGTAAATGAATAAATTATTTTAATCGATATTCAAAATAGCCATGAATCTATTCTGAAGGAAACTAAATTGCTTCCAAGATTCGACTAAGTACATTACTGACGGAGTAGTTTCCAAACGAAGTCATTACAAAGTAGCATTTGTAGGTAGGTACGCATATAGGCTGTAATTTTGTACTTCCAAGTATAATTATGTGTTTTTTAAATATTTTTGTGTGTACAATAGAGAATGTAGTTTAAAAAACAGCCATAAACTTTAGCATGCCAAAACACATAAAAGAACAGATTCCAATTTTAAAACGAGTTTGTAATAGTGCTGTTTGTTTCAACGTTAAAAACATCACAATGCTTACGTAGCATCACAAATTCATCGCCAACAGATGTTGTCAAAAGTCCCGCCATTTTGTACGGAAGCCCATCTTGATTATGTAAATACTTTCTTCCGCTCCAGTCTGAATACAAATATCAAATGTGACCTTTAACTTCATGTTTGAATGCCTCTGCTTTGTATTTGTTACACAACGCAGGTCGCGTGTTTTTGTTCTTTTTCCTTTTGTTTTTTGCTGTCGTTGTTATCGCGTTGAGTTTTATGATGAATGTTGCCATATTTATAAAAACCTAATCGAGTGATGAAAGAATCGTTTAGTTTCTCAACAATTCGAGGGCCTGGACATTTGGACAAATGTTATTCTATCAAAAATCATCTAAGGGGTAATAAAAAATAAAACTAAAGCTACAGAAAACCTTTGAAAATCCTGTTGAACGTCTTTTTTAGATAAATAAACGTTTGAAAGCGATAGCTCCTTCTCATGGGCTTTTTATTACCATCAATAATAATATCAATATGACATGAAAACAAAAAGAGGAAACTAGAAAACTAGGTAAAATTAAAATTTTAGGTTTAAATATTATTTTAGGGTCAATAACGAATTTAAACAAACAAACTCTTCAGTTTTTAATCTATCAAGTACTTACTAGTATTTTTTAATGGTGTTTCTCCCAATGTACTTAATAAAATTTAATGTTATTACGTACATAGTATTCTGGAATTCATATTTTTATGAAAAAGATCCAATCTCCTAGTTACAATCGTTATCTCGAAAATAGCTATGATATTAAGGAAAGTGTATACATATTATTAGACGTGACTGTACAGATGATGCCGATGATATTTTCTTCAAACATTTCATCTATATCTACTCTAATATTATAAAGAGAATAGATTTTTATGATTGTATTTTTGTATATGTTACGGCTAATACCCGAAGCGCGGCTACACCTAGTTTTAGCCGGTTAGAACTAGTTGTAGCCACTTACTCTTGGTTAAACCTAGTACGAGCCGATTGTTTTCGGGTAAAACTAGGTCTATCCTTCATCATGCCGGCTACAGCTAGGTTCGCCCTTTCCCTTTTGGATAAAACTAGGTCTATCCGATATAATTCCGGCTAGAACTAGGTCCAGACAATCCCTGTTGGATAAAACTTAGATGCGTGTCCCGCCAAGCCTTCCGCCCCGCGTCACGCTCATGACTCACCGCATCTGCAGCAGCGGCGCGGGGTGGAGGGCATAGCGAGGCACGCGCCTCTGTAGGATGTGAGCGCCAGGTGCTGCTGATCTACTGCAGGTCTACTAGCGAGTGTGACTCACAGCGTCTGCAGCAGCAGCGCGTGTCTTAGTTTTATGTAACAGGGATTGGCTGTACATAGTTGTAGCCGGCATGCTATCGGCAGAGCTTTTTTAGATATTAAAAAAACATCCAATAAAAAGAAACGTAGAGAGTTTTTTTATTCTTATATATCACATTGTAATAATTAACACAAATTATTAGGAGAACAATTTTTAATATAATAGGAACAATCAGGAACATTTTTTTTAACAACAGACAATAGTTGTATATTATAATTTAAATAATGTTATTATAATTATAAATCACACTTTTATAAAGTAACATAAACTATCCAGGCGCCTGTTAACGTCAACTTGTTTGCATCTAGTTTTATCCAACAGGGAATGGCGGGACCTAGTTGTAGCCGGCATGATGAAGGCTAGACCTAGTTTTACCCGAAAACAATCGGCTCTTACTAGGTTTAACCAAGAGTAAGTGGCTACACCTAGTTCTAACCGGCTAAAACTAGGTGCAGCCGCACTTCGTGTATTAGCCGTAACATATATAACGAATAAACTTAAAAACTACTGGACCGATTTGAAATATTCTTTCAGTAATGAATGGCTACATTATCAGCGAGTAATGTATGCTATATTTTATCCTCGTACTCCCACGAGGACCGGAACTAGGCGTGTGAAATCGAGTGACGTCCGCTAGTCAAAAATAAAATACAATACTTGGAATTCCGAGTCCACAAACTCAAAAGGTATCCAATTATACTTCGTGTACCTTCTACGTAATCCTACCCACACCTGACACCAGACGCTTCAAAATAGGGGCCGACTTTAATCCTGTACATAAGCCCTTTGAGACGAACTTAAAAGCTTTCAATGCACCTTCTTAGTGTAAATATGATAGAACACTGAATCTACACACGAATAGAAAGTGGGACAAACACGCCGCGAAGAGAAACAAATTGAATGATTGTACAAAACGCGGATCGCATACCGCGATTTCGCTGCCCACCTCGGCGTGTTCGCGGCTAGCTCGCTGCGCACCCGGCGCGCACAAATTGTGATCTCGCGGCGAGCTTCGCACTCCTCGCACATGGAGTTGCGGACTCCAGCCCGTTATACAATACAATGCTAGATTTCTTAGCTTATAAAAAAACCAACCAGTTACTATTACCCACACACTTATAAACAGTTCCCGGAAACAAAACTGTTTGAAATACAACGCCGCGAAAGATATAACCAACCTACCTCCGGTGTGTACAGGAAGTGACGTCGTTTGTTTTCCTACCCACCCACAATGTTTTTGTTTTGTTAGAGCTTCAATTACGCGGTCATTTGAGTTATTAGAAAGCGGTGGTATTGTTGACTTGGTGTGGGAGGTGATGAGACTTTGAAGGATGTTTTGAGAAATTGCTGCTTGTTATTATTATTATTATTTTAAAGACTGCCTGTTTAGTCGAGTGATCGCAACTGCTAAGCCAGAGGTCCTGGGTTCGATTCCTGGGTGAGGCGAAGTGGTATTGGGTTTATTCATTAGGAATTTCTCAGTAGCAGTCATGGAGTCTGAATTTGTGCACGGTTGATTGCAATAGGCTCGCTCCCTATTACATGGGACTTAAACATAACTGGCTAAATGTGGGTATACTATTAGGTACACCTGCCTAACACTTTGGAGATAATAGGCGTGATGTTATGAATGTGTGTGATTTTAAATGTGGAAAATTTTGGTCTTTCGACTTCGACGCCAGTCATGTATCGTTTTGTTAATCCAAGACTGAATATTACACGGTTAAGCGTTACCAACTAAACGTGAAAATTTGAAAAAGTCTCTTACTACATCTTACTACAGGTATTTATAATGATGAGATGTGACCCAATCAAAAAAAATATGAAACCTAAGCATGTCAAACACTCAACTGTGAAAAATATAAGAATATCAGACAGACGTATTACTTTGTGTAATTTATCACCACTGCTCAAAACTGTTAAGGAAAACTGTTTCGTGAGGAAACCGGCAATTCCTAGAACTAAAAATTCGAAGACATGTGACATCTACCAATCCGCACTGGGCCCGTGTGGTGGATTATAGCCCATTCGCAAAATACGCGCTTGACGTGGAGTTGCGGACGTCAGCCCGTTATTGCAATACAATACAAGAATATCTCAGATGAAGGCTAAAAAAATTATACACCAATCTACAACTGGTCCTACCTAATGACATATGAAAGGCACCTACTCAATTTTCTTCAACTCACAAAAGACTAAGACGTCACACTTACAAACCACTCGAAAAATAACTACACACGTTACCTAACAACGTTATTTGAACCACACAACAACATATAACTTCATCAACCACGTACACTAACCTCACTTATGCAATTAACTTGGTGGTATTCAATTAGGTAATAGCACTAACCTAAGTACAGTCAAAAGCATTAATAAGGGTATAAAAAACCTACTAACGAAACACACTTGTTCTCCCTGTCATTGCGATCATTTTTTTGTTCTACACCATACCTGGGAACTTTCTAGTTACGGAGATAATCAAAGATCCAACTTTAAGAAAAAAAGTTTTGAATGTTAGATTTTTACTTTAAACACCTCCACTACTTCCATATTGTTCAATCCATCCATCAGCACAATTTTTAGAGTGCGTTACATTGAGTTCTACCATAAAACATGATTTTAAATCCAAAAAAACAAAACAATTAATTAACAATAATAATTTGCAATAATTTACTGAAAGTTACTGAGTTTGGTGTACAGAATGTTTGGTAGATTACGGCTTCGTGATCAGCCTGTGTACACCCTGTATGTATATGTCACCGTAAAATTGTCAAACACGTTATATTACAATATAACGAGTTTTTTCTCGCGATATTGTAATGTCTCGTATCTCTGCCTCCCCATAATCGGGACTTGGGGCACCCCCCGTGGAAATAGGGGCCCCGCGAAGCGGTGCTCCGTCGACTACGCTTTTTAGGGGGAATATAAAGTGTTTTAAGGTTATGTTATATTAATCGGTATTTCTCAGGAATGGTGCGTTATCTTTTCATGAGAGTTGTCCCACTGGGCAAGGGGGACCCCTCCTTCCCTCCACACCGCGTGAGTTGACTACCATCGCATGCATTTCACGAAAAATAATGCGTTTTGTTGTAAGCGGTATGTTCATTTGACAATAATTCGAAACTACAATATCGCTAGAGATATTACAATATAACGTATTTGACAATTTTACGGTTACATGTACACTTTTTAACTTTTAATATATGTAGTATATTAACTATCTGGTGTCCACGACAAAAGCCTTGCTAAGTGGGGCACTAGATGCCGCAGTTAATGTCCAGCGATATTTATGTTTTATATTAAGAGCCCTCTTACAGTCCACTAGCGCCGCCAATCGAAAAAATGTCATAACTCGTAAATATAATCAAAAATACAAAATATGTTCTATTATTACTGTGGAAAAGGCAATAACGTAATTGTATAACACCTTATCAACACTTGAAATATAGCTGTTTAGCTAAATCGTGCATTCAAAACATAAACGGCCGTTTTTGTTACGAATGCACGATTTAGCTAAACAGCTATATTTCAAGTGATGACAATGTGTTATAAAATTACGTTATTGCCTTTTCTACAGTAATAATAGACCACATTTTGGATTTTTGATTCTATTTACGAGTTATGACATTTTTTCGATTGGCGGCGCTAGTGGACTGTAAGAGGGCTCTTAATTCTGATTTTCTCCGCACTGTCATCATCTCCGGCCTAGCCTTCTACCAACTATGTTAAGGTTCAGTTTTCAGTCTAACCGGATTCAGCTGAACACCAGTTTATAACAACTATACGAAGTCCTTGTCACCTACTTTTTGGTTGGTTATTTCATGTTACTATCTATCAACATCATCTGCCTAGCCTTTTCCCAATATGTCGTGGTCGGCTTCCTGTCTAACCACTGAATACCAGTACCTACTTTACATGGAGCGACTGCCTATCTGACCTCCAAAGCCCAGTTAATACTGGTTAGTAAGTTATTACGTAATATTTTGGAAACCATACTATTAAGAAATGGGTCTTATGTCGAAGTTGCAATCGTTATTCGACAGGGAAATTGCTTGTGTATTTTGGAAAATGTACACATGTTTGTGCTCGTTACTGTACTAGGTTTGACCTGACACCCTTTCCAGCAATAGGTCAGGTTACCTGACCTGCATCAACGTGCTGAAGGGTGGAGCTGTGTTTATGTGTCGTATGATTAGCTTGTGAAAGTTTGTGTTTGCCAATATTTTTTTGAAGAACTTATTGACATAAAAGTTAACGTTTTTAACACTTTTTTCGGGATTTTTGCAGATTATAATAATGATAATAATAATTTTAATTTATTTCAGACCAAGTCCATTTTGTTAGTACGAGTATCAATGTTCTTATAGACTAGTGTTAGTAATACACAGAGAAACAAACAAACAAATTATTAAAAGAAAGTAAATACAACAAGAACGAATATGTTGTTTATTAGAACTAGTAGTTCTCGCTAGTTTTGACAATTTATCTATATTATTATTATGAGGAAATATTTGTATTTTTGTATGTAACGAATAAACTTATTAACTACGGAACCGATTTGAAAAAATATTTCAGCAATGGATGCCTACATTATTAGCGAGTAAGGGCTATATTTTATCTCCGTAAACTAAAGGGAACTGGAACTTTGCGGGTGAAACCGCATGACGTCCGCTAGCCAATATAATGTTGCCAGGTTGAATGGAAATACCAAACCTCTGGCCAAGGTAAAAGATAATCCTTTTTTGATACCTTTTTATACATTTTTGGTAGTACAATTTAGTTATTTGAGTTTATTTAATCGTTAAAAAAAAAACGAAAAAAAAAAAAAACAATTCAAAAGTCATTCAAAAATTGTTATAAAGTTAACATGTAATTAAACAGTTTTATACAATAATAAAAAGTAAGTACACAGTCAAAACAATCTAAAAGATCCGGTTGCGCCATCTCTGCATAAAAGAGTAAACAGTTTTTAATCAAACCCAGGTCAAGTTTCTCTAAAACAGATAAGCTATGCGAAGCTCAGCTGCTATAATAAGAAAACTTCTAAGGAAAAATGGACAAACAAAGCGAACCTTCATCTTGATTGATTGAACATTTTATGTTGAACAACATTTTCCTTGTTACGTCTTTAGAGTTGTAGATAAACACAGTTTGTTTACTGCGATGCAACTAGGCTGAAACTTTTATAACGAACTAATGTCACTAAAAGTTAGGAAAGGGCCACACTATTCCCAAACCACTGTAACTCCTGAAAGCCACAAACAACACCGGCGATCACCAGAAAAGCGCCGAGATAATGAAGTTCGACGAAGTCCCAATTAAACAATTTAAATGTCTTGGATCCCGCAACGAAAGTATAAAAAAGCATAGTGGAAAAATATCATCATCATCTGCCTTTTCCCAACTATGTTGGGGTTGGTTACCAGTCTGACCGGCAGTGCAAACACGTAAGATTCGATAGGAGTCGATAAAATGAGTTTTTAAGGAGTCAAAAACTCATTTTATCGAGAATAACTGTCAAATTTATCTAAACGAGTCCTATCGAATTCTACGTACTTGCACTGCAGATGCAGAAAAACATAATTTTCAAAAATCCAAGTATCTCTTAAACCTCGCTATTTGGAAAAATCTGTAAGAATGAGGCTCAGATTATAGAAAGGAAATCAGGAAAAAATCTGTGACCAGCTAAGTGAATTATGACCAACCAATTGAATCACTTGATTGACACGATAATTTTCATTTCAGAAACCGAGTGTCACCCACATAATTGCTGATTGAGGATTTTTCTAGTGTTTACGAACGCTACTTATAAAAAACGCATGGCAAAGGCCATGTCAAAAGTCCTCCAAAATAACAACCTACAAACTAAAAACTTTGGTTAAGAAACCCGACACCTTACAAAACAAAAACCCTGTTAGAAAGAGAAAGGCAAAGTTCATTAGCTAACGACGCCTGATTCTTTTGACTCATTACAGCGATACAAACCCAACAGCCTCAAGAACAAATTACAGACACCTGAAACCTCTAATTTGTTAGCCGTATTTAGAGCTTACTTTACAACCATTTTCTTCGCACTTGTCAGATAAATAGGTATATACAACTTTACGTGAAATTCTTGGAAAAACAAGTGCGAAGTCTGCATCTATTAATTCATACCATTTTCATCTCATGACATAAAGTCTCAAAAATGTAGGTAATCGTTTCCTCCTCCTTTCAAAGTAGACGAAGAAATAAAAAAATGTCTACGTCGTTGTAGGATAAGTGCCCAGAAGGCTGGCAGCATTGCCAATAATAATAATATTTAATTACAAATAATGATTGCATTAATAAAATATCCTGGAATTCAGTTAATTTAATTTCTATCTTGTATGACTCTTATGAAAAACAGAAACTTTTTGATCGGTTCAAAAGTTCTAAAAAGATAGATAATTCGATTTTACTAGGTAATCCGATTAATTGTCTATGAGACAGGGTGTAGTTCTCCTTCAAATTAGATAGATAACCCTATTTGCTGTCCTAAAATAACATGTTCTTGCGTCGGGTAGCAATAACTTAATATTCAAAATATGCTAATTTTCAACTTGCTCGGCAGTTTCGATTTTCTACGCACGGCACGTAATAGTTCCCTTGATGTCAAGTTCAGGGCGACATGTCACAATGCGGACAGACGCCATTTTGTCTTGAAACAACACACGTACGTTCGTACAACCTACCATGTCTTGTCATAAACAAGTTATGGGAGAAATTTAGCGCCATTTTTAGTTTACGACTTGGGAAAATTAGCTATAGTGCAAGATGTTCCCAAAAAAAACAAAATGGCGGAATTCGTTCCGATTGCTGCCACGCGTCGTATATCTTTGAAGTACTTCGTTTGTAACATCATAAACATCTAACGAAGAATAATGGACAAAGTTATTTAAGGATACTTATTTCAATAATAACTAAATCCACGAAGCGCTATTAAGAGTTTTGAATAAGGAATATTGAGTCGGCCATATTGGTAATTTAACACGAGAGACTTCGGAAAATATTATTAAATTTTGTTATCGGATGAAAGCAAAATAACCTATATTTGAGCATAGTTTTTCATAAACATAATAAGAGTAAAGCCCGTATTATTCAGAAGCCTTACAAAACGGCCATTTATTACGGTTCTTAATAACTTGAGCCGTTTCATTGTGATCAGATAATAAATGATGCTTGGAGAAATATGGCGGCGATGCGTAATTACTGCCAATGGACCTAATTATTTGGAGAATCGTTGTCTAATGAACCTTTTGGTATTTGCATAAAACTTTTCCGCGTTTCTAATTAATTATACACCGTATTGAAAAACGATTAAAGTCTTCTATCCACCATACCTATACCTAGTTTAATCGAAAACTAAAAAGGTTTCACGAGTTCATGCGGTTGTCAGTTCGATCTACGATATTATGCTACAAGAGTTTCTTATCAGCTACGAGTATGGGCAGTATCAGTTTAATATCCTGAAACGTGTAAATTGGTTACGATCAGCAGTTTTTGTTGCAGAGGTGGATCATCCAAAATAACGTTAAAATTCGATTTGTCCCGTTTAAACCCCCAGTTATTGGTATACAAATCGTTGCAATTTAGGTCTATTATCACTCATTTCAAGGAATGTATCCAAATACCAATCAACCCGTCTAAATATCAACAAGTACGAACAAAAACTGTCACAAATCACAGCATTATGTTTTCGTCCACCAAATAGAATATCCACGTTATTACTCGACTTACGACGGTATAATTTTCCAAGATTTATAGTTCTAGTAACAATTTGCAAAGGTACACTAGACTTTGAATAGACAAGAAAGTTGTAAACGAGGCATAAAGTTAACCTAGGCAAACTTTAGTGCTTTTGAAGTTTAATTTAACTTCTCACGTAAACCTTTCTGTTATTAGCAACAAAGGTCTCTACTGCAAAATCTGAGATAAAAAAAATCTATGAAAGAACATTATTACTGCTCAAATGTAACACATTTCTTCTGTCACTTACGGGAATTCTTCCGTAGCTTAGTATGACTCTTCTTCTTCTTTCTTTATAGTGCCTATATAACCTGGTGTCAGAGTTTTAACCCTCTGGCTTGGCTTAAACAAGAAAGAATGGCAATACACATTTTTCAGGCGGACTGGTATCCTCACGATGATTTTCCTTCACCGAAGGAAGTGATGTAAAGGGTGTAAAACACCTCTTAACGAAGCCGAAAGGCACTTGTTCTCCTCATCATTGCGATCATTTTTTGTTCTACACCACACCTGGGAACCTTCTAGTTACGAAGATATTGGGGTCAAAGTTACAAGTTTTTGACAATATAATTTTTTAAAACACATGTTTTTTTTTTAAGATTTTGACTTTTAACACCTCCACGACCCCCGTACTATTTAATCCATCCATCAGCACAATGTTTTATGTGCGTTACATTGAGTTCTACCACAAAACATGATTTATAACCTCAAAAAAAAAAATTGTTTCCCAACAATATTTTTTGCGTAAACTTACTTAGTTTTATGTACAGAATGCTTGGTTAACGGCTTTGTGATGAGGTGGTTTACACCCTGTATACAATATGCACATGAATCCAAAGAATCATAGGTACGGGTCCTGGGTGTGAGCTTGAAACCTGTTAGTCCGCCAGTCATAACAATAGGCTACCACTCGTCATCATTATCATTTACATTGACCGGTCCCGTGCGACTCGCATCCAGCAGATTCCTGCAACCTTCGCCAGACAGATCATCGGTCCACCTAGTAGGACGACCTGTGTGCGTTGGAAGACCAGTCCAAATGCTACTGATCGTTGTTACTAGAACTAAAACGAACATACAACAAATCATAATCATACAATCTTTATTTTTCTCGACATCATGAACTACAGGCGCTGGTTAACATTATTTACAATCTTATATAGAGAAAGGTATCTGATGTAGGAAGATCCTGTGGTACAGATCACCTCTCCAGCAAACCAAATGGTCCAATTCGTAGCTTACAGTCATATCAGAATTGAGAAGACAATAAAATGTTCCGATAAGGTGATGCTAATAAGTTCGGTTCGAATCAAGGATGATATCCCGCAAACGAAAGTGTAAGTTTAGTTTTAAACCGTGAAAGCTTCAAAACACTGTATTACACATTTCCTTTGTTTATTACGTCGTTGTAAATGTTAATATCATTTCAACTTTCTTAGAAGTGATAGGATTTGTTCAAGGACTTATATTCCACTCATAGTTTATTAACCTTCATGTCTTCAAAGAAATTTGCAAGGAAATTACTCACCTAGATAGCTTTTCCTTGAAATGAGAATCACAAAATGTTTGCGTATTAATTTCAATACTGATGATAATAATGCTGTAATACTAAGGAACACATGAAAACTGAATTATATTTTATGAATAATTGGTTTTAATTTGTATTTGTAGAAACCAGACATTCGTAAATCAGTTTTTGTGACATATTGCATTTTCGCTCAAAGTCTTTAAACAAGATGAATGTGGCGTCTGGTTCAAAGTCTTTGAACGAACGCGGTTTCATACTAATAAGTTTAGTAGCTCTTAAAAGTTTTCCTACTCACTAGAAACAATGTTCATAGTAACATGTTGTATTAAACAAAGCTGGTACAAAGTTAATAGCCATTATAAAGTTTTATACGAGCAACAAATACGTGCTCACTTGATTTCAACACCACTCCACATAAACACAATTGTAAAAATAAACGCGCTAATGCTTTTATTTTTGGCAAAACAAACTGTTTCGAACACGTTCGAATGAATAAGTTTAAATACTGCAACCGTCTGTGGATATTTGAACATTAAATAGGACACACCTATTCTATTTGTTTAGTGTTTAATATTTATTTCAGTTATCTGTGAGCGTCGAAAATAAAAATATTCATCTTTAGTGGGTTTTCTTTTTTGATTAATGGCGATTTTTCAACGTCCAACAGTTTTTGTGTATGCTGAATCGCCTCGGGAATGAGAAGCAGATTGATTTAAGTGAATTCCGAAAGGAGGAAACTTCTATTTATCCCATTTACAGAATTATCTATATCGAAACTTTAAATAATAATAATAAAACATGTACATATAGAAAAGATAAACATTAAAGGGCACCAAAAAATTCGTCTATATTGCTGTCAACAGGAAAAGTGCTCAGACGGCTGTCAGCATTGCCACGTTGGATGGTACATTCTATGACCAAAAATAGTTCATCCCTGTGGTCACGAGAAAAGTCAACCAACCGCTTGTTGATGTACTGAAAAACTAGGAGCACTCGAACCAAAAGGCCCTCGTGTTCTCTGTGTAAAAACTTCTTGTTTCCTTGATAACATCCAATATTGCATCACAGTAATTTTTCATAATTTTGTACAAAAAAAAACAGATAACAAAAACCACGCAGATAATAAATCTGCTGAAATAACAAGGTCACAGATAATATGAAATCTCCAGTAATCCCTCTGGCTCGTAACGGATAATGTTATATTATGTTCACTCAATCTTCTTTACAGAAATTGTTCAACTCGTTATGACAACTTCAGCTTCGCTCAAGCGACATTTATATTTTCTCTGACTTTATCTGTGTTGTATATGTATATGTCACCGTAAAATTGTCAAATACGTTATATTGTAATATCTCTAGCGATATTGTAAAGTCTCGAATTATTGTCAAATGAACATACTGCTTACCACAAAACGCATTATTTTTCGTGAAATGCATGCGATGGTAGTCAACTTAAGCGGTGTGGAGGGAAGGAGGGGTCCCCCTTGCCCAGTGGCACAACTCTCATGAAAAGATAATGCACCATTCCTGAGAAATACCGATTAATATAACATAACCTTAAAACACTTTATATTCCCCCTAAAAAGCGTAGTCGACGGAGCCCCGCTTCGCGGGGCCCCTATTTCCGAGTGCAGGGTTTAAAGGAACCTAACTAACCTAACGGGGGGGGGGGGTGCCCCACGTCCCGATTATGTGGACAAAGATACTTCCGTATGTTAATGTAATATAACGTGTTTGACAATTTTACGGTGACATATAGATATAAGTACATTTATCCCTCAACGACAGGTTAGAAAACTCCGAAATACGGAGACGAACAAAAATTACAGACATAGCAGATGTGATAGCACAACGAAAGTGGTAGTGGGCGGGCCATATACAAGGTGTCGTAGGGTATGCCAATGATTCTCGACCTGAATCAATAATTAAATGGGTAGTAAGAACGAAAGAAAAAGCATTTATTAGCCCGCACAGGACAAAACACATCAAAATTATCAGAGAGATAGAGGGGTAGAGATTTCCTTATTTTTGGAAATCGGTTAGTGTAAACTACCCGCATTTATACTTCTGGCTGTACACCACAGTTATCCGACCAATTATTACATACGGGTCTTTAGTATGGTGGTCTAGGACCAACCTAAGTACGACCCAAAAGGACCTTGAGAAACTACAAAGATTTGCCTGCGTGGCAATCACCGGCAGCATGAGAACATCACCAACTGCTGCCCTACAGGTGATACTGGGGCTACCACCCCTACACCTCGTCGTAAGAGAGGCGGCGGCCGTAGCGATTTTCAGACTCGAGTTAGCCGGCACCCTAAGTACCGACTCTAGAATCAAACAAACACGCATCAGAGAAGATGCAATCAAAAATGATGGCATCACCTATCGAGAGAACTAGGAATCACTCACCCCTGTGCAGAGCGTGCATGGAGGCGGAGGAGACGATGGCGCATGTGCTCCTCGAGTGCACAGGCGTTACCAAGATTCGCGAGGAGATCCTGGGAACGCGAAGATCACCTGCGGATGTCCTGATGAGACCGGGAAGTTTAATCTGCTTCTGGAGGGAGGTGGGCTGGATGGAGTAATCGGCCACCATGGCTCACGCACAATGGCCCACCTCAAGGACTAAGTGCGGAAACCTAAACCCCATGATTGATAGATAGATGGATAGTCATTATTTTCATAGTATTTTTACATTCCGTGTCGAAATTAAAAAAAAAATGCATATTCTCTATTACAAAATAGCTTACCGGGAATTTCAGGCGTTAATTTTAATTTGAACCCGCAATAAATAATAAATATCGCTGGACATTAACACACAATGCCACACTAAGCAAAGCTTGTGTCGTGGACACTAGATAGTTGATATACTACGTATATACTTTTTGTTTGTAAATACATACTTATTATACATATAAACATCCATGACTCGAAAACAAATGTCCATGCTCATCACACAAACATTTGCTCCTACCGAGATTCGAACCCAGGACTCTAAGAACGTAAGGCAGCACTACCACTACGCCATTCGGGTCGGCAATAATTAGGCCACTGGGTGAAAGGCAATAAATTATTTCTATGTAGCTTGAATGCCAGTATATAGAGCTAAAGAAGTAACTATTACCATACGGTTTGCTCTGTATACAGCAATCAGGGCGTGTTTGAACATATATTAAATTAATTAAAGTTTCTCACGGTTCAGTTTCCCAGTATTTACTGAACTGTTAGTCCTGAAAGGCGAGTTTAAAATTAACAGGACAGTTAATTAACTCAGTGTTTAATCTGGATGGTAAATAGTTTACGTTTACATTCAAAAATACAAAAAAGAGGCCAAAAGTAATGGAAGAAATAATTATAAACAAGACAACAACAATAATTATTAAAAAGAAAATGTAAAATACTGATGTTTTACTGCATTCAGTTAAAGGGAATCCGGAATCCGGAAGGGACCGCGGTCCCGGTCCTAAAAACCCCCGACCTAAGACTGACATGACTAATATCTATACTAATATTATAAAGCAGAAGAGTTTGTTTGTTTGTTTGTTTGTTTGAACGCGCTAATCTCAGGAAGCATTGGTTCAAATTGAAAAAATATTATTGTGTTGGATAGTCCATTTATCGAGGAAGGCTTTAGGCTATATAACATCACGCTGCGACCATTAGGAGCGGAGCAGGAGTGAAAAATGTTGCAAAAACGGGTTATTTTTTTCCTTTCGTTTTTCTCTCTTATGTGACGCAAACGAAGTTGCGTGGGTCAGCTAGTAAATAAATAAATATCGCTGGACATTAACACACAGCGCCATTTAGTGCCACACTAAGCAAGGCTTCTGTTGTGGACACCAGATAGTTGATATACTACTCGTACATATATACTTTAATGTTTGTAAATACATGTTTATTATACGTATAAACATGCATTACTATTACATAATTATAAAAATTGCATTGGTCATAGAACAATGAAGAAACATCCATTTCCTCTACCATTACAGTCATATACTCAATTAATCAAAAAGGCCATTCATTCAGCACAAATTGAATGAAAGTGCTCGTGTGTAAATTGCTACTCTATTCAGCTGGGCTGTGATGAAAAAATCTAATTTGAGCGCCCTTGTGCACTATGCAATTCATCTAGCGAGACAATCCGAAAGTACAGTGACACAAATAGGTTTGAATTCGATTTACTCTATCCCAACGTACCTAGATGATTCTTTTAAACAGGATATTACGTGTCTATTTCTGGCTGCAGGGTTTAAAGAAACCTTAATAACCTAACGTGGGGGTGCCCCAAGTCCCGATATAAGGGGAGAGATACTTTCGTCGCGTACATTTCACAATATTACGGTTTCACTTCGACAGATTATAATCTACTAAAAAATAATACGTCATATTGTAAGCAGTATGTTCGTTTGACAATCTTTTGAGAGTATACAATCTCGCTAGTTTTATTACAATCTAACGGTACTTACGAAATGACGCTGACATATAGATCAAAAACAGTCAACATATAAAAAAATCACTTACGTTCGGTGTCATACACAAATTAAGAAAAAAACTCTTATTAATTTCTTAAACTGTTTTTATTATTAACTCTTATTATTGTTACGAGCTGGGTATGAGATAAATTAATTACTACCGATTAAACAACACAATAACTTTATTAATCACAAAACAACTTAAACTTAATCACAAGTACACTAGAATACACTACTATTCACTATTCGCTTAGATATCGCACTTTAAGTTCACTTTGATTCGCTTCGTTGTGTAGCTAAAACAAGACTGCCGGTCGCGGCCCTGAGCGCTCTATTTATACTCGCCAACAGATACACCAGAATAACCACGAACATTCGAGAGGGTCATAAAAAACACTAACAAAAAATAGCAGGTAGATAGGTACTAGGTAGTAAAAAACAAACCACAAGTAGGTATAACCTACTTGTACAAAACAAGCAAATATGAACCTTATGCCCTAGGCGTACGGTCGAAATTCTAATGTCTTTTTATAAATAGGTCGCGAGTTTTTCTACCTACCTAACTTTAAAACTAATAATAATAGAATGCTCTCGAACTTCTAACGTACACACACTGTAATCACTGGCTTTCTCGAATGTTCTAGTAGGTCCGATGTAACATTATTAATCGCATTTCGGTCGGTACTTTCTAAAATCTAAAACGACTAAAAATGTTTGGAAGGGATTTAAACGTTGAACTAATTAATACAATTCGTCTCTAACAGGGTATTGGAATTGTTAATTTCAATTTAATTAAATACATTGAGTACTTTCACACCCCAAATAACATTTAATTAACTTGAAAATGCCTTTTAAACTTGTGTCCTGATTCACCCTTGTACCTCTATTCAGTTGGCTTTACACGATACTAATAAATACACACATAATATAACAACACGCCTGTTATTCCGAAAGGGTTTGACATAGGTTTACCCTAATATACACAAACACCAGTTGTCGACCCTGTTACCATATATCGGTACTAAGACACTGAAAAAAAAATAAAAAAAACCGTCGAATACACTTTTCATCGACATTACCAGCATTAGCTCAGTTTACTGCATTCATTACATTACGAGTGAGTAATTACTAATTAGACATAATTACTCTGCACTTAAAAGGTTCTATGCGGTTTAAACACGGCTTTTTACTTCTACAGTCCTCCTGTAGCTGTGAGTGCTTATTAGCCTAATTAGCGGTGCTGTGCATTTTACTGAAGGATTTCGTTTTAAGGGGCCAGTTCACGCCAACGACCTTGAACGAGTTGTTTTTTATTGTGTTTTATTCGTAGATAGCACGGATTTAAATTCTATAAAAATATATTACATATTTCACACTTAGATCTAGATATTTCGACCGTCCGATACACGATTACTTGCACTTTACTGTATTCAATTACATAAATCGCAAAGAAAAGTCTAAATGATGGTCTAATTTTCATTTTATCTGAGTTATTTCAGAGTTAGAACAATTAAATTTATACCATAATAAACGACCTAAAAAATTGGACAAGCAACGTCCACCATTATGTGAAATAAGATATCAAGAAAAAAATAAATAATAAATCAAGTTGTGTTGTTATTTAAATAATTTTGTTTTAGGTACTGTTGCAGCCGCAGCCGTGTATTGCTGACCACTCTCACGCACGGGTATATGCTTTTCCTAAGCTCCTCCCACTAGCTCAAGTTTGTTTGCGTTAAGTACGACCTTTTTTATGTTTTTTAGCTTGATTTTCCGCAGTTACGACCACTGCTTTCTTGGTCTTGCGTTGGATTCGCAAACTTTACTGCTGAGATTCAGTCCCGGGTTTATTATCCAGGTCGGGCAATGTTTTATTGGGATTTTCCATCAGGAAACTTCTCAGAAACAGCAAAATGTTTGTTTTTGTGACCTGACGACAATAGGCTCGTCACCTATCGCATTACGCGACTGAAATATAACTGGCCTTCCTTATTTTTAGGTTATTTCGTGTTTTACTTAATTTCTCGTATTTACGATTTTCGAACTTTTAAACACGTTTAAAAAAAAAACACGTATTTGCGTATGCGGTAGTATTGGTAAGTCCTACCCCAAGATTATCTGTAAAACCCTAACATTTTAAGCAAATGAATAATCTCTGAACTAAGTACTGCTACTTCAACAAACACAATCAACACTTTACAATCAGCTTTGTTGCCAACACTTTAACGACCGTTTGACATCTTAATCTTGACATAACTTCCTTTAGCCTCTAGAATATCAAAGACGTTATTATCTACAACACAATGTCTGCGTCGAACGCTTGGCATCTGACGTCGGTATCCGTTTGAAGATACCACAGCTCAAGGTTTACTGTGGCTAACAGTTCCCACAAATTAATGGAAATGTCTCTCGGCATTTAGTTTTGCTTTCCGCTCAGGAACGGTTATGTCAGGACAAAGGGGTTTGATAATAACAAGGTATTAAGGTTATTATTTTAGTTGTGTGGTTATCGTTATTCAAATAAAATATTCATTAAAAAGCTGTTACAAGAAAAGGTCAAAATCCTTAGGATAGTCCTATGACGACTGGATTTGTAGGTTCATGTCTTTCGGGTATTCAGATGCCTCCAGGTAGACTGGAAGCCAGACCCAAGATAGTTGGGAAAAGGCTAAGCAGATGATGATTGCATAGCTAAGCTAGTGTATGTAATCTTGTCCTATATTCTACGCCGTAGCTGAGATAAAGGCTTGTCTCAGCTACGGCGTAGTACGTAGCGCGTAACGGCTGCTACGGCATAGCACGTAGCGCGTAGCCGCTGCTACGACGTAGCAAATGACAGCAAATTCAATTGATATGTAATCATTTCCACCACCCCACCACACTGGGCCCGCATAATGGACTATGAACACCTCTTATGGAAAAGATTATGCCTGTGCTCTAGAAAAAAGAACATCTATACCAATATTATAAAGAGGAAAAATTCGATTTTTTGTTTGTTTGTTTGTTACGATTTAACTCTAAAACTCCTAAACCGATTTTTAAAATTCCTTCACTATTAGAAAGCCACGTCTTTACAGAGTTACATAGATTTTTTTTTATCTCCGTACTCTCACGGAAACGGGAACTGTGCTGTTTTTTGTGACATTATTGAAAACATAATTAACGCTGAACCTACATTCATAAATGCCATTTCACAAAAAAGAACTCTATAAAAATACGCTAAGCCGTATGATAAGGTGATAATATAGTATGTCGCATAAGAACAACAGTTTCGATGTGGGCAGATGTTTCTGATATCAACTGAATGAGGTATGTACAATGTACATAATATCGGTCTTATCATATCAGCTCTGCGTATTCAGATATTCTAACATGTCATAGCAGGGAAGTATTTACATTGTGTGGAATATTATTTATTTCCTGTTTAATCTATGCATAAAGGAAATATATTATTAACGGTTCAAGGTTATAAACAGAAAATTCAAGAATTATTTAATTGAAAGAAATTATTGTCGTCAAATACAGTCACTTTATTTAAGACTAGCGGACTTCACGTGGTTTCACCCTCGTAATTCCCGTTCCCGTGGAATTACTAGGGTAAAATATAACCCTTGTTACTCGCTGATAATGTAGCTATCCATTGCTGAAAGAATTTTTCAAATCGGTCCAGTAGTTTTTAAGTTTATTCGTTAACTATATAAGTACTTAAAGATTAAAAAAAAAACAGTCTGGATTCATCTAAGATTTTACTATTTGGCTTTTGAAGCAGGTAATTTTAAACTATCAATTGAGGACATTAACATCTTTTCTTGTAAACTTGTTTTCAGCGCAAACGAAGAATTTTTAGTTTTTTTTTAACAAAACTGGCATAATTTCGGTGTATACTTCACCAAAGGTTCGGAGAATTTAAATGGGGAGGGGATGACGAGGGTAGATTTGAAATTCAGACAGACACACAGTGACAGACAGACAGTAAGAAATCAATTGTTTTATGAATAAATAATATCGCTGGACATTAACACACAGCGCCATCTAGTGCCACACTAAGCAACGCTTGTGTCGTGGACACTAGATAGATGGTATACTACATTTATACCTTTTTTGTTTGTAAATACATACTTATTATACATATCAACATCTATGACTCGGAAACAAATGTCCATGCTCATCACACAAACATATGTTACTACCGGGATTCGAACCCATTACGCCATTCGGGTCGTCGTTCGGGTTATTGCTGAAACGTAACAAGGGTATTCTTTAGTTCACTCCCTATCTGCTCTTTCAGGAAATACAAAAGTCGAAACAGATCGTACATTCCGTGCGTAACACTTTAACTTAGAACTTCAACTGTAAACTTCTCAAGTGAACCTCAACTGTGCCCGGGTGTACACCCATCTACTTGTATACTTCTGTACATATGTTCTTACATTTGTTGTGTGAAGTGGCCTTCAAGATTCTGCCAACTTTCTCCTCAAGAAGGAGTGTTTAAGTTGGTTTTATTCAGTTTCTTGGCTGCAGAGTGTCTTTTGTTTATTTGAAGAGCAAAACAAAAGAACAATCTTCTTTTGATTCGTCAAACTTTTTCCTTGTAAAAGACTACATACATAATGTAAGAAACATCGACCCGTTATATGTTTCTAAATTAATTACATCATCATCATCATCTCAGCCAAAAGACGCCCACTGTTGGACATAGGCCTCCCCCAAGTGTCGCCACATTGACCGGTCCCTTGCGACTCGCATCCACCGGATTCCCGCAACCTTCACCAGGTCATCGGTCCACCTAGTGGGAGGTCGCCTTCCGGTTCGCATTAATTACATGGCTCTAGTCAATCGTCCTTCTTTAGCACTTTTTGAGTGAACAAAAATCATAGACTCCCGTAACCGTCACCTAACGCTTCGTAGCAGTCGTAGTCGATCTTGTTTTTCACTGCTTGGAGTCTAGAATTATAATTCGGGTCTAATATGGGTAAATAATTATAGTATTCGTGTCTGTTGAAGCATATTGTCACTAAACTAAAATAGTTTGACATAACCACAGTCTGCATCTACTGAATACTGTTTTGTTTAACACAACTTCATTTAAAATGCAAATGGTGCACATCTTGTCTGTTTTGCAGTTACGTTGTAGTCAGATCACGCTTGCTACCGCACTCAACCACCAATTAACTATTTCTCAAGATAAATTGTGAAATTAACTACATATTTCAATCCACTTGCGTTATTTGCGAGTGAAAACAGTACGCCGTCTAAAATTATATTGTCACTTACGGGATATCTTCCGTGATTATTTGTTATTTTGAGCTCCCGATATTTCCCGCGATCATGGCGCTTACCACAGCGTCGAAATATCGGGTGCTCAAAATAACAAATAATCACGGAAGATATCCCGTAAGTGACAATATAAGTTTAGTTTTAAACCGTGGAAGCTTAAAACAGTGTTTGAGTACACCTTCTATTTGTAACTCAAGAACTAAATGTGAATCTCCATATTAAACCAAAAAAAAAATACACAAAACGTATAATATAATACATAATTACACTTATAATCCACAAAGAGTTAGGCAGATACGCTATATAACAAAAGTAAACCCACATTCCGCCAATTATGTTTAACTGTCACGTAATAGACGGCAAGATAATTGCCATCAATCGGTTCCAAATCCTAAACACGAGCAGCTCGTGCAGAAATCGTTAGTGAAAATCCCAATAACACTTTTCACAATCGGGGAATAGAACCCAGGATCTCAACGCACACGTGGTGGCTACTACCATTGACGCGGGCCTGTGGACGGTTAGCTCGCCGTCCGTCCGTCTTATGTATGTATGTATACGTCCGCCCGCAAGGGCCAAAGCCTGCCGGGGTTGGGGGACTATTCGAAAGAGATACCGTGGCCCCGGAACGTAAAGGGCGAGAAAGGAACGTGGATGGGTTTTAGTCCGTAAAAGTCTGACACTTCCTCCCGCTCCGCCCAAAGTGGGAGAAGTCATTAGATGATATCCCATCCGATAAAAAAAGAAAACAAAAAGGATCTCACCCCAAAGTATTGTAGTAACACCATTATCGATGTATCATCCATTAATAATCTTCAATATATTCCAACAAAGCTGTTGTGCAGTTTAATAACCCTATCTTCCCTTAATCCACGAAAAGGGTAAAATTGGCAAACACAGCGCTGTAAAATATGATGTATATTGTAATTTATGAACACAAATCATTGGAAAATGCCAATAAATTTTGTAGACGGTGGGTGATTGAACCAATCAATCGTGCCCTGATGTAACCTTCGGAATTAAACCATTGTTTAACATTCGATGAACCGCTTAACTCTAACGAGACTTATTTTGTTCTTGACAAAATTTAACGCATTCAATATCGACTGAGTGAGATTTCAATTGAAAAGCTTCTTCATTCATGGAGGATTTAAGTACTCCATACTTGGTACTGTGATAAGTGTTAATTATTTGCTGTAAACCAAGTTTATTGTGAATAAGTTGGGTACTTGTATTACGTCTAATTGATCTTTTTTCTCTTCTCTTTCGGTGTTAAGGCGCTTCACTAACAGCAGTCGGATATAATGTACCAGTGAGTTAGATAAACTGAGCTTTACAGTACACATTCATCATCATCTGCCTAGCCTTTTCCCAAATATGTTGGGGTCGACTTCCAGTCTAACCGGAGGCAGCTGAACACCAGTAGTTTACATGGAGCGACTGCCTATCTGACCTCTACAACCCAGTTGGTACTGGGTAATACGATACTCTTTGATAAGACTGGTTGTCAGACTTTTTAGACAACTGACGACCTGTAACGACTGTCAAAGATCTACAAATGACAGACTGGACCAACTGCTTAACGTGCTTTCCGAGGCAAGGAGGAAACTCTGTATGTAATGACCCATCCACAGACCAACCTAGGCAAGCACGGCTTAACCTAAAGATTACAGTGCGCATTCTGTAACTATATAATTTGTTGCAATCTTATTTGTGTTCTAAATCAAATCTTGGATTGTCACATTCCAGGTGAATGCTTCTGTCAGCGACTCCATAACCCAGTAAATATTAGTTAATAAGATACCTCTTGGTGAAATTGGTTATCAAGCTTTCTGGCCATTGACATTTGTGGGTCTTTGACAGTCGTATCATACCTGCAGTACAAGTACGTAAAATTCGATAGGACTCGATAAGATAAATTTGACAGTTAATCTCGATAAAATGAGTTTTCGACTCCATAAAAACTCATTTTATCGAGAATAAACTGTCACAATTTATCTTAATTTATAATTATAATTTTATTTTATAATTATTTTTTATTAATTTTTAATTTATCTTAATTTATTTATTATTTTTGTTATAATTTATCTTATCGAGTCCTATCGAATCTTACGTACTTGTACTGCTGATACGACTCACAAATGAGAGCCGGTAAGTCCGGATTAACGTGTTATCCGAGGCACGAAGGGAAGTCAGTGTGATGTAACGTGTGATCACTCATCCACAGATTCTTCTTGAAGATCGACCCTTCATTCTGTTATTATTTACTAAATGCAGCCTTTGTTATAGATCATTAAACGTGGAGGTTCTAATTAATACGTTGTAATAAAAATATTCCACATTTATTATCTGTAACATTGTCTCTGGAGCATTAAGAAGAAAATCTTCTACTTAAGCTAACGGCACGGAACCGAATATAGATTATATTTTATCTCAACTTCGGTCTCTTGGGGGAGAAAATGAAATATTACATCTTTTTCGTCGAAGGCTTCTTAGTAATAAGGCTTCGAGTTATTAATTAGTCCGCTTTGTAAATACATTGATGAAGTAACCATCCTTGTTATAATTAATTTTACACGTAAGTAAATGGCCTCTGGAGAACGGTATTAGGGTAATACCGTTCTCCAGAGGCCATTTTCTTGCCATAACTACGCAAAAGGGAAATGAAAAATGTAGACGTTTTTTTTCTTTGACCAATCGGCATACATGTAAAGTACTTCCTATAATTCATTATTTTTTTACTCCAAAGGGCCTATCGTATACACCTATATTTTGCCAGTAATGTTAAAGTTCCTTGTAATAAGGATCAAACCCTATTTCACTGTTTTTTAATTCTTCAGAAACAATAATTTATCGTTACCAATATCAACAAAACAAAACAAAACTTGTTTTCAATAAACCTAAATCGAAATTGGTGGAAAAATATTTGTTTGCGTAACAACTGTAAACGGCTTCATATTGTGCTGTTAGCACACTATCACGTTTTCAATTTGCTTAAATAAAAGCCACGATATTGGTACCGAAAGCCAATCTCAGAGCCTATTCCATTCCTGTTTTTCATCCCGAATGAAAAAAACGACCATTACCGATTTCCCTGGCGGGTGAGAGCGCCGGCTGATGAAAATGGTCTATAAAATGTGTTTTATAGATGTTATGAGCAGAGGATGGAGTTAAAAACGATAATATTCCAATGTTGTATGTTATTTTTTTACGATACTTCATTAATCCAGCATGTCAATTAAAGGTGGGTGTACTATAGCCAATTCCCAACTATGTTGGGGTCAGCTTCCAGTCTAACCCGATGCAGCTGAATACTAGTATTTTATATGAAGAGACTGCCTAATTGACCTCCAGAACCCAGTTAGTACTGGGTAATGTGATATCCCTTGGTAAGACTGGTTGTCAGACTTTTTAGGTCACTGACTACCTGTATCGACTTTTTTTTGTGGGACAAGCCCGCCACCCGCGCCCAAACCACTGTAACTCCTGAAAGCCAGAATCAACAGTGGCGACCACCAGAAAAGTGCCGATACAATGAAGCTCGACAAAGTCCCAGAGAATGAATTTAACTGTCTTGGATCCCGCAACGAAATTAATCAGAAAGTATAGCGGAAGAATAGGAAAAACAACCGTAATTTCCACTTCTCTCCATATCAGCAGGAGACAAAACGAAACAACCTGTATCGACTGTCAAAAATCTAAAAATGACATTTGGGACCTATAGTTTAACGTGCTTTCTGAGGCACGGAGGAAACTCAGTATGTAATGGGTGTTCAGCCAACCACAGATCAACTTAAGCTAGCACAATTTAGCCTAAAGATCGACCCGAGTAGCAAACACCAGAGCAGAAATACATCCATTTTATGAAACTTTAATCACCAGTCACCTGGTTTGCTCAGAACCCAAAAACCCATTTCTCACTATACCTAAACCACAACCCACATTAAACAAATGAACAAGACAGTAACCACAGCAAATAAGAGAGATGGCGCGATAAAAAGCTAAAACATTGCAAGAATTAAGTGGCAAATAATAAATGGGCGAAGTTGGCGAGGGTCGAATGAATAATTCGGTGACTATGGACCGGTGTATTCCCGGCGGAGGCGGCGGTACAGGTTAGTGTGGCCAGGGATAAGAGGGCTGACGGGAAATTTTAAGGTTTTTTTTGGTTTCGTACCTCAGTCGGTAAAAACGGAACGTCTGTCAATTTTTTTGTCAAGAACGCGTGGAGGTATCAAGCTGAAATTCATATCAAACAAATACTCCTATTTCTTGGACCAGTTGGAAAAAATCAAAATTGAAAGTGAACGCGATCAAAAGATCGACCGTTTATGTCGCATATTTTGCGGTTTTGTACGAGGGAATCAAAACCTATAAAACTTCCTGTTTATTTAGTTTTTGTCTACTCTCAATAGATTCAAACAATTAGTCCAACAGGACTACACTTTCGAAAAATACTGAAATCTGAAACAAGTCAGACTTAAGATTTTTAAACAAAATAGGCATTCCGTATTTTTCTTAATTTTCTTTTAGAAGTAGAGACACTTTTTTAAAGAACTCCACTAAGGATACCTCTAATGCTCTTTTATGGTATTAAATATATTTCATACTAGCTGACCCACGCAACTTCGTTTGCGTCACATAAAAGAGAAAAACGAAAGAAAAACAATCCCCATTTTTGCAACATTTTCCATTCCTACTCCGCTCCTAATAATCGTAGCGTTATGTTATATAGCCTAAATCCTTCCTCGATAAATGGACTATCCAACACAAATATATTTTTTCAATTTGAACCAGTAGTTCCTGAGATACGTTCAACTAAACAAACAAACAAACAAACTCTTCTGCTTTATAATATTAGTATAGATTAAAAAAATAAAATCTGGCGACATTGTGTTGTCCTCCACATCTGCTTCAGAACTCAAAGAAATGCTCCAAGATCTGAGCACAGCAAGTCTTGAGGTTGGACTTTCAATGAACAGATTTAAAACCCTACGATAGGCTAAGAAAAATAAAATGTCTGAAAACAGATGTTAGAACCAAAAATGTGGACGCTCGACAGCCTTGATTATTCTATACCCTTTCAGCCACATTTGTAACAAAATACGATCGCATTGGTACAGTCTGAATAATAGATAATGTTGTATTATCAATAAGACAGCCGAAACGCCCACAATGAAACACGAGTTCGGCCCAAAAATATTTTTGTCGACAGTTTTTTTGCTATCTGTATCCAAAGGGCACGGGAGATGTACTTGTTTATGTATTAGGTACTTTTGTAATTTTTTTTATTTTTCTCTAGATTCTAAACTTACTTTAGATAAATGATTTACAGTGTGAAAACGGAGTCTTCACGAACCGTTAACCAAGCATTTATGTAATTAGGATACCCATTCATATGTTTTAATTTTATGCATAAAAATTATATTTCTAATGGACTCTATCACATACAATATGTCCAGCGAAATTTTATTTTATTTATACTGTCCTATTTAACCCAAAGGTTGACTGGTAGAGAATGCCTTGTGGCATTAAGTCCGCCTATGTACCACTCTTGTACATGAAGTTTAAATAAATACGTCTCTAACTAGAAGGTTCCCAGAAAGAACAGGTACCTCTTAGCCATGAAAAGAAAGAAAGAAAAATATTTATTTGACGTCAGTTAATAAAGCACACACAATAATAAATAAAAAAGATACAAAACAATGAGTAGGACTTAGTAGAAATGTGCTGTGTGCCTCACGGCTGCGCAAAAAAGGTCCATTTCAGCATTCATGCCAGACAGGTGATGAAGCTGTCTGACGCTGGTCTTCCAATGAACCTTGAGAGGGTACGATACAGAATAAACGGTTTCAAACAATACACCGTGAAATTTTAATGGTTGTTTTCCCGCGGCAGGACGATTACCCATCAGTAAGCACTATCGAAAAGCAAAGTTAAAATAATTTTTTTTTTTTTTTTTTTTTCAAATTATTATTATAAGTTATTGGGTTTTGTGTTGTATTAAGTCAGGAGTAGTGATCAGCTGATTTATACGCGAAGTGCAACGACCGCAGGGTGTTCTGGACACCCCCCGAGCCCTGCCCGGGTTCCGCGTACATATTACTGTTGGTTCAAGTCGCTTTCGAATTTTGTTTATCACATTGTTAATCAGCCATTTATTGAGTCTAATTTTTATTTTATATTTTAATCGATTGTATTACCGATACAATCTCATTTCGCTTCGGGAAAACAACCATTAAAATTTCAGCGTGTATATAAACAAATTAACAAATGGTTAATAAGAATAAATAGATAACGAGTAAATTAATTGAATGTGTATTTACTAGTACGGATAGAGGAAAAAAATATGTATACATAAGAAATATGTATTTTATTGTGTTAGAAAATATAAATTCACACACCCGCTACAGGTCCTGTATTTTTCAGGTCCATTTTTCACGATAAGATTTTCTACACTTATAGCATAAGCGATTATGGTCAGGTGACATTTATTCACTCTCATGAGTTTAAATTGGAAGCTCTTGCCTTAAGGAGACGAGGAGTCGACGCGATATATCCATATAAATCAGCCCAGTAAAGTGAAAATTAGATGC
Organism: Xestia c-nigrum; assembly: GCA_916618015.1. Lineage (NCBI taxonomy): Eukaryota > Metazoa > Arthropoda > Insecta > Lepidoptera > Noctuidae > Xestia > Xestia c-nigrum. Next base: position 8,003,073 of record OU745251.1, on the reverse strand, counting down.
AATGAAATTCTTATTGTATTCTCAAGGGCTCTTCCAAGACCTTCAAGCAAGAAAAAACTTTGCAATCAGTCAGAACTTATTTGTCTTCTTCAGTATAACCGCCAGAGGAGCTCATGGCTAAATAATATCAGCCGCTCGGGTCGATCTTTAGATTAAACCATGCTTGCATAGGTTGGTCTGTGGATGGGTGACCACTCTTTCATACCGAGTTTCCTCCGTGGAAACTACGTGTTGGTCCCAGCTGTCATTTGTCCATTTTTGACAGTCGTTACAGGTAGTCAGTGGCCCAAAAAGTCAGACACCAGTCTTACCAAGTGGCATCGTATTTCCCAGTATTAACTGGGGTGTGGAGGTCAGATAAGCAGTCGCTCTTTTTCAGCTGCATCCGATTAGACTGGAAGCCGACCCCAACATAGTTGGGAAAAGGCCAGGCAGATTATGAGTATAACCGTCAGAATGTTACTTTACTGACAGTGCATTTCAAATCTCGCTATTGAAATAACATCACGCTAATATTTCTCGAAAGGTTAGGCAGTGGTATACCTAATAGTACACCCACATTTAGCCAGTTTAGTTCCATGTAATTGGGGCAGAGCCTATTGCCATTTCTCATCACTTATTAATCAGTCTTACGACCACTATAACAAGAAGGCAGTCGAGTCGCTATTGAGTGGTAATTACGTCCTATGTCGTGACCTTTACTATCCATATCTACTATGTGTGAGATAGTACTGTTTCATTAGCCTAGTGGGCAAGGGAAATCTCATTGGCCAGACTAATCCATTGCACTTAGCAATGCACCGTCGATACGAAGTTCTTACAAACGTATTACCAAAATAATTTATATAACAAACATATTTTTAAGGTAGTGGGTATTTATTTCGATTGGATTACATAATAGATGGTTCCCAAACACATATTTTGAATGTACACCGATTTAAACAAGAGTTATGAGAAAAATATTTTTTCTATAGACATTTTTAAATTCCTCTTATCTCGTCTTTATATCATTATCCTTTCAAAATATTTATTTGGGAACATAGATATTCTGTAATCCAATCGAAATATTTTTTTTTGGGATGGGAAATCATCAAATGACTTCTCCCACTCTGGGCGGAGCGGGAGGGAGTGTCAGACTCTTACTGACTAAAACCCATCCATGATCCTTCCTCGCCCTTTATGTTCCAGGGCCGCGGTATCTCTTTCGAACAGGCCCGCAACCCGGATACACACATGCTTGATTTTCATATTAATTTGGTATTACGTTTGTTTGAAAAACGCATGCTCCGCCGGCCCCTTAAGTCCCTAGCGTGTAATAGCGGGCAATATCCTTGAGTACTTCTTTGTAAACGTCTCATGATTCAGGCACGTGTATTTCTATTTACTTTTCGAGGTTAAGACCGTAGGCTGTAGGTAGTTAAACATTGTATTAACATGGTAGAAGTTTTGAACTAAATGTATTAATATGAACGTTACACAGAGTTTGTATTTCGTGTTGGTTACTTTTCGGTATCCGTAAATTGAGATATCCATCCGTTGGTAAGTACCAGTACTAACTGGGTTGTGAAGGTCAGATAGGCAGTCGCTCCATGTAAAATACTGGTATTCAGCTGCATCCGGTTAGATTGTAAGCCGACTCCAGCGTAGTTGGAAAAAAGGCTAGGCAGATTATGATGATAGTAAGTCTGTCAGCATAAAGTTATGTTCAACTCAGAAGGTTAAGCAGAGAAGTAACTTTATTGGTATAGCTTTAGGCACATACGGCCAATTATTTAGCAGTATCATAGATTTCTGTTTTTTTTTTTATTTTTATATAAATAAATAAATAATTAAATATCCCTGGACATTAACACACAGCGCCACCTAGTGCCACACTAAGCAAAGCTTGTGTCGTGGACACTAGATAGTTGATATACTACATATATACTTTTTTTTTGTAAATACATACTTATTATAAATACTTATTATAAATTAACAACATTATCTTGCAAGAGGTTACAGAAATCCGTGACCTGGGAGTTATTTTGGACCAAAAATTAAAGTTCACTTCTCATATCTCTGATACGGTGAAGAAAGCAGCTCAAATGTTAGGTTTCATCAAAAGAAACGCGAAATCGTTTGGGGTAAAAACTAAAATTATCCTTTTCAAGGCGTTGGTACGTTGTCAATTAGAGTATGCCAGTATAGCTTGGAATCCTATGTATGTTGTACATTCGCAACGTCTCGAGAACATCCAGAGAGCTTTTACAAGACATATTGCTTACATATCCACAGGAATATCACACAGATGTCCATACGAACAACGTCTGGCTTTCTTTCAACTTGAATCACTAAGAAACCGTCGTACTGTCCATGATTTAGTTTTTCTACATAAGGTTGTGAATAGTCAAATTGAATGCGAACAGTTGCTCGATCGTGTCATGTTGTCAGTCCCATATAACCGTCCTAGACAGCCAATTTCTAGACTATTTCAACCACCAACCAGTAGAAGCAACATCGGGAGACACTCACCAATATCAAGAATGTGCAATCAATACAATGAACTCAACTCAAAATTGCCTGACTTGGATGTGTTCTTTGGATCTCTACCCAGGTTCAAAACCCTGTTGCGCTCCCATTTGAACCAACATTTAAATAGCCTTAAGTAATTTTTATTTTTGTTTTCAGCCTTTATATTTAAATTTTGTTATTTTATTTTGGTTTTTTGTACTTTATTATTTTAAGTGTGTTATTGTAAGTCTGTTATTTGATCTCTTTTTTAGTTTTAAGTCATAGTTGTTTTATTTTGTTATGAATGTTGTGTACACCTATAATTGGTACGTACATTAGAACCATACCAAATGGACCTTTAATATTATAAATGTGTTATGTATGTACTGTTGGTGCACCTATTTTAAATAAATAAATAAATAAATTATACATATAAGCATCCATGACTCGGAAACAAATGTCCATGCTAACCACATAAACATTTGCTCCTACCGGGATCCGAACCCAGGACCCTAAGAACGTAAGGCAGCGTCACTACCACTACGCCATTCGAGTCGTCAAACAGTATGAACAGTACCAAGTAATACGGCGCAAGCCTAGGTACAAATACTGACACTGAGAAGTTTTGAATATAGTTTCTATTGGAATAAGACAGCAGAACACGCATTTTGTGACCTTTGATATTTAAATACGTAATTTTTTTCTGGTCTATTTTCCCAGTACTTCACTTTTATATTCACCAAGAGATGTATGTATGTTACACCCACATTTTTACGTGTTATTTATGTATAAAGGGGTGACCTTATTGGCATTAACGGATTCCAGACTGTTAATGCGAATTTACTAATGCTTCATTTTTTTCTACAGGAGGTTTTATTACTGCAACCTTGCATCTTTACATATTTTACTAAACCTTTTACTTATTTGCCACAAAAAGTTTACATTGATTAAGGATACATAAAATGTCAATAATATTCTTTTTCTCAAAAATGGTATGTAATGTTGACATAACATCTCTAAAAAGTATCCAGAAAGTGAACTCTACCGGAGACTATTCACAACTGTCCGGTAAGAAGCGAGATTTTAAATTTGGAATCTCCTACTGTCCAGTAAGTAAGTATGTAATTTACTTACTGGACACTTGGTCATCCTTCATCCCTTTTTTTTTATGGCTTCGCACGGTTTAGGTCATCCTCTTTAGATCTGCTTAGAAAAAAAAAACATAGTACCAGACACATATTAGAGTTTAGCCATTATAACATGGTTAGAGGGAGGCTCCAAATATATATCTATCTCTTTTTGGTATGACATTTTATGAGATACATAATATATTTTGGAGCCTTAAACATCCATTTTATTGTCTGTGACACTATTTTTTTTTTTTTTTATGGGTCTGTGACACATAACGCGACGCAGAAAAAGTATGCACGTTGCGTTTTGTACTTAGTAATGTTGTAGAAGTATAGTGTGGGATTTTATGTTTGTATTTAGTCATTTCAGTTTATAAATCATGTTGGATTAAAACTTTCCATTCTAAAATTAACATGGAGTTTCAAAAACAATAATTTACATTTTTTACTAAAACATTCATGTAATGTAAAAATAGAACAATGTTTAAAACTAAACGCAAACTTTGTAGTAAAAAAAACAACGACTGGCGGGATTTCACATTCAATTGCGACAATTGTGTTTTAATTTACCGCGTGAATTTAAATAATCCCAAAAAATGAATTCAAGCGAATCTGATTCGGAAATAGATGGCACTCCTCCTGATTTAAAAGCTGAGGCCAAATTAGCAAAAGAAAATTTACTTCCGCCAAAATCCAAGGAGCGATACATGAAAAATTATGAAAAATTTATGAAGTGGAAGGCAGAAAAACAAGCCAACAGTTGGTCTGAAAATGTATTCTTGGCATATTTCAGCTTTCTTCGCCAAACAATGCAGCCGACAAGTTTATGGGCTGTGTATTCTATGCTTCGATGTGTAGTGCAAAATAAACACGATGTAAACATTAAGAATTATTCCAATTTAATAACTTGGTTGAAAAGACAATCGACTGGCTACAAAGGAAAAAAATCGAATGTATTTACCAGCCAAAACATACAGAAGTTTATAAATGAAGCACCCGATGAAGTTTATTTAGCAGTGAAGGTAATATTTATTTTGTTTACTTATTTAATTTAACTTGTTGTGATGTACGAGTAAGTGGTCTGTTAGTCGGTTGCAATAATATAAATATGCTATTAAATCTGGTTCCAAATAACATAAACTTATTTTTATATTCTCGATTTAAATAGTTTTTTTTTGTTTTTAGGTTATTACTATAATGGGAATTAATGGCGCCTGCCGATGTATGGAGCTCTGTAATATTAAAAACAGTGACGTGGAATACCATAATGAAATAATTTCGGTAAAAGTACGAGAAACAAAAACAAAAATTGATCGCTCTTTTGTTATACACAAGGAGTCAGCTCATATTGTAAGGAAATATCATGACCTGCGCCCTGAAAATATGAAAAGTGATAATTTTTTTATCAATTATAGAAACGGGACATGCTTGCGGCAAAACATCGGTCGTCATAAGAATGCCGCAATACCTAAACAAATAGCAGAATATTTGAATTTACCAAATCCAGAGAGCTATACTGGCCATTGTTTCCGGAGGTCGTCTGCTACCCTTCTTGCTGACTCTGGAGCCAATCTCACGACAATAAAACAAACGACACGGGGGGTGGAAATCGGACCGAGTTGCAGAAGGATACATAGAAGAGTCATTAGAAAATAAAAGTGAAATTACAAGCAATATAAATAAAAAAATTAAATTGAATACTCAAAACACATCATCTTCCACCTCCCCGCAGCCGTCTACATCGCGTCAACAGCAGCTAAGCCTGGCTCCGCAGCCATCTACCTCTCGCCAAGAACCGACCACTATTCCCCTGCCCGTAACATCATCGCAAGCATCCACCTTCCCAAACAACCAAATTAATGTCTCACAGACATTTACTGCCAGCCAAGAGTCCGTTAATCAAGATGTACAACAAACAAATATAAATGCCCCCGGTAAATCGATCACAATATCTATCAGTAATTGCCCTAATATGAATGTAACCTTCAATATTAATTAAACGAATTTGTTGTTAAACTTTCTTTCATTTTTGAGAAAAGCATTATACAAACCTCAACCAGTAAGAAAGCCATCCTGGCCTCGTATATAACCGGACCTCACCTGCGGTTCGGTCCGGTTAACTCATACTCGGCCAGGAAGGCTTACTTACTGGATTCTGCTGTAATGTACTATTTCTCAAAAATGGTATGTAATGTTGACATAACATCTCTAAAAAGTATCCAGAAAGTGAACTCTACCGGAGACTATTCACAACTGTCCGGTAAGAAGCGAGATTTTAAATTTGGAATCTCCTACTGTCCAGTAAGTAAGTATGTAATTTACTTACTGGACACTTGGTCATCCTTCATCCCTTTTTTTTTATGGCTTCGCACGGTTTAGGTCATCCTCTTTAGATCTGCTTAGAAAAAAAAAACATAGTACCAGACACATATTAGAGTTTAGCCATTATAACATGGTTAGAGGGAGGCTCCAAATATATATCTATCTCTTTTTGGTATGACATTTTATGAGATACATAATATATTTTGGAGCCTTAAACATCCATTTTATTGTCTGTGACACTATTTTTTTTTTTTTTTATGGGTCTGTGACACATAACGCGACGCAGAAAAAGTATGCACGTTGCGTTTTGTACTTAGTAATGTTGTAGAAGTATAGTGTGGGATTTTATGTTTGTATTTAGTCATTTCAGTTTATAAATCATGTTGGATTAAAACTTTCCATTCTAAAATTAACATGGAGTTTCAAAAACAATAATTTACATTTTTTACTAAAACATTCATGTAATGTAAAAATAGAACAATGTTTAAAACTAAACGCAAACTTTGTAGTAAAAAAAACAACGACTGGCGGGATTTCACATTCAATTGCGACAATTGTGTTTTAATTTACCGCGTGAATTTAAATAATCCCAAAAAATGAATTCAAGCGAATCTGATTCGGAAATAGATGGCACTCCTCCTGATTTAAAAGCTGAGGCCAAATTAGCAAAAGAAAATTTACTTCCGCCAAAATCCAAGGAGCGATACATGAAAAATTATGAAAAATTTATGAAGTGGAAGGCAGAAAAACAAGCCAACAGTTGGTCTGAAAATGTATTCTTGGCATATTTCAGCTTTCTTCGCCAAACAATGCAGCCGACAAGTTTATGGGCTGTGTATTCTATGCTTCGATGTGTAGTGCAAAATAAACACGATGTAAACATTAAGAATTATTCCAATTTAATAACTTGGTTGAAAAGACAATCGACTGGCTACAAAGGAAAAAAATCGAATGTATTTACCAGCCAAAACATACAGAAGTTTATAAATGAAGCACCCGATGAAGTTTATTTAGCAGTGAAGGTAATATTTATTTTGTTTACTTATTTAATTTAACTTGTTGTGATGTACGAGTAAGTGGTCTGTTAGTCGGTTGCAATAATATAAATATGCTATTAAATCTGGTTCCAAATAACATAAACTTATTTTTATATTCTCGATTTAAATAGTTTTTTTTTGTTTTTAGGTTATTACTATAATGGGAATTAATGGCGCCTGCCGATGTATGGAGCTCTGTAATATTAAAAACAGTGACGTGGAATACCATAATGAAATAATTTCGGTAAAAGTACGAGAAACAAAAACAAAAATTGATCGCTCTTTTGTTATACACAAGGAGTCAGCTCATATTGTAAGGAAATATCATGACCTGCGCCCTGAAAATATGAAAAGTGATAATTTTTTTATCAATTATAGAAACGGGACATGCTTGCGGCAAAACATCGGTCGTCATAAGAATGCCGCAATACCTAAACAAATAGCAGAATATTTGAATTTACCAAATCCAGAGAGCTATACTGGCCATTGTTTCCGGAGGTCGTCTGCTACCCTTCTTGCTGACTCTGGAGCCAATCTCACGACAATAAAACAAACGACACGGGGGGTGGAAATCGGACCGAGTTGCAGAAGGATACATAGAAGAGTCATTAGAAAATAAAAGTGAAATTACAAGCAATATAAATAAAAAAATTAAATTGAATACTCAAAACACATCATCTTCCACCTCCCCGCAGCCGTCTACATCGCGTCAACAGCAGCTAAGCCTGGCTCCGCAGCCATCTACCTCTCGCCAAGAACCGACCACTATTCCCCTGCCCGTAACATCATCGCAAGCATCCACCTTCCCAAACAACCAAATTAATGTCTCACAGACATTTACTGCCAGCCAAGAGTCCGTTAATCAAGATGTACAACAAACAAATATAAATGCCCCCGGTAAATCGATCACAATATCTATCAGTAATTGCCCTAATATGAATGTAACCTTCAATATTAATTAAACGAATTTGTTGTTAAACTTTCTTTCATTTTTGAGAAAAGCATTATACAAACCTCAACCAGTAAGAAAGCCATCCTGGCCTCGTATATAACCGGACCTCACCTGCGGTTCGGTCCGGTTAACTCATACTCGGCCAGGAAGGCTTACTTACTGGATTCTGCTGTAATGTACTATTACGTAGAAAAATTACACTATTACCCTTACATATTTATTTGCCCTTTCTTTTATCAGGAGACTACAATATAACATACAGTTTTAAGCCAGTAAGCCCTTACGGCCGCAGTCACATGACCACATAACATTTGAAGTCAACCTATTTTCGGGAACCTTTTCAAAACGCTTAAGGGTACTTAACGTAGGTTGTTCTAATCTAGAATATCTCCACGTTGGTGTAAATGTATATTAAATAGAATCCCTTTGTAAAGGGAGGCTTACTCCTTTGTTGGAAACAATGGGTCTTCGCAATGTTTGATCGACAGGCTTTTGTTCAGGTCCTCTAGTAGAGGACTTATCGGAAACTGGCTATGAAATGACCTCATTTTAGATTTAAGGGTTTTTTGTAGTGTCCGGCTGAAAAACTTACCGTAACTGGGTATTCGACTTCTCTTCTAGTTTATAAAAGACATACTTAACTAGAGTGTGTGTATAAATAAATATGTAAGGGTTTACATATTTATTTGCCCTTTTGTTTTATCAGGAGACTACAATATAACATACAGTTTTAAGCCAGTAAGCCCTTACGGCCGCAGTCACATGACCACATAACATTTGAAGTTAACCTATTTTCGGGAACCTTTTCAAAACGCTTAAGGGTACTTAACGTAGGTTGTTCTAATCTAGAACATCTCCACGTTGGTATATCAGTATATTAAATAGAATCTGAATGACACTGAATTATTCCTCACAAAATAATCATGTTAAAACACACGTATTCACACTTACATCCACACTTAACAGAATGCACCTACACTGAAATACACACATGTATATCCACACACTCTAGATAAGTATGTCTTTTACGAGTACCATCAATAATGAATAAAATAATTTTTAATTTGATTTTCATATTTATTTTAATTTTAATATTGTTTATATTTCTGGTTTGATCTTAATTTTGATATTGATTGTATATTTGATAGTGACTATAATTTTCGTTTTAATTTTGGTTGTATTCATTGTCTTTTATCACATATTTTATGTATTGTTGCTGTAAATTGTTATTTACATAGGTGTATGAACTGAAACTAATTTATTTTTTCGATAACTATTGTATAGTAACTACACTTATGTCCAAATGCTGTTTCAAACTTTGAATTTAAAACACGATATATTATTATATAATCATCATCATCTTCCTGCCCTTGTCCCATTTTATTTGGGGTCGGCGCAACACGTTTTCTTCTTCCATTCCCCCCTGTTAGACGTCACGGCATCATTTACTCCTTTCTCTTTCATATCAGTCTTTACACAATCCATCCATCTTTTCTTTGGCCTTCCTCTCCCCCTCCATCCATCAATACTTATTTTCATCACTCTTTTAGTCACATGCGTTTCATCCCTCCTCATTACATGTCCATACCAAGCCAAACGACTTCCTTTCAATTTTTCAATAACAGGTGCCACTTTCAAACTTCCTCTTATATATTCATTTCTTACTTTATCCATTCTTGTCACTCCACACATCCACCTCAACATTCTCATCTCCGCTACATGCAATCGTTTTTCATCCATCTTCTTCACAGCCCAGCATACAAATAATAATAATAATCCTACAAATATATATATATAATTAAATAATATATATATATATATATATATATATATATATATTTAATATAATCCGTCTTTAATAAAGTGAGCTTGCTTTTCGACTTATCCTACATTATTATGAATTGTCGCGACAATAATATCATTATTAAAAAAAAATATATGAAACTGCCTTAATTACCACGAGTTTTTGGGTAATTTTTAAAAGAAAATATTTCGTAAGTTTTATGCAGATAACATGTCTGCGAGATATTTCTCGAGGGCATGTAAAGTCAAGTCAGAAGCCCATGGGCGTCATTAAAACTCAGACACCAGGTAAAGCACTAACCAAATGAGACAAAAGACTTCGTTTAATGGAAAAATATTAAATTAAGCTTTGTTTATCACAAAACAGAAGCACTTATCAAAATCCCTAAAGTCTAGTGTTTCTAACAATTCATTTAAATAAAACTCAGCAACAGAGCTTTGTCAAAAGGCTTTTAAGAACTTAAAATATCACAATTTTGACTTTGAAATATAAATGTGACAAACCCTCCTCCAACCAAGACTAAATTAATAAACTCTGACAATCTTAAGGGAAGTCTATTTTGAAGTACTAAACTGTTTTAATATTAATATTCGTGATTGCTTTCTGAATTTAAAAGACGTTTTAAAGGTCAGCTGGATTTATTGTATGAAAGAGACTTGAATAATTTGAGTCCAGTAAAGCCTATTTACCCACTGGTTTTATGGATATAATAGCAGTAAATGTACATCACTAAGATATGGTATATTTAGTTAGACTATTACACGATAATGATATTCAACTGGTTTGACTACCGTCAAGAGGCATTTGGGAATGCAAATCTCCTTGGCTCGACTCATCCTTCACGAACTGAAAATTATTTTCAGATTTTCAGAAATGTCACCTACCACTGCTTGCCTCTGCATCACCTAAAGGTGGACTGGTAGAAAATTCATATGACATTAAGTCCGCCTCTGTAGGTACTAAGTCCATCATCATCACCATCATTTCGGCCGAAATACGTCCACTACGGGACATAAGCCTCCCTAAAGTGTCGCCACATCGAGCGGTCTCGTGCAACTCGCATCCAGCGATTTCCCGCAGCCTTCACCAGGTCATCGGCCCACCTAGTGGCAGGTCTTCCAACGGAATGGAAGTGTCAAATAAATAAATGAATAATTGACAAATTTCCGATAATACTAATCAAACTCAAAGCATTTATTTCAACTAGACCATTACGGCACTTTTGAATGTCAAATTACAAATTAAATCAAAGCTACAGTCACAGTCACAAGGCATAATAACTTGAGAAAGTACTGTAGTTGTAATAGTTTTTAACAAGCATATCCTCTTGTGTAGGTGGTCACCTACACAAGAGTTCTGGAAGATGAAACCTAACAAAGATCAAAAGAAAAGATAAATTAACTACAAATAAAACTCCATATAACAAAATGTTATTTTTATGCTCTCCCGTGCGTCATACGAGAAACACATTTTGATTAGAGATGACATCACGTATGACGTCACAACTCTTACTTTATCAAAGCTAAGTATTATATGGATGCAATAAAATAACACTCTCTTATCGTAAATACATATCCTTTTATCCCTAGTGTTTGATAAACAACGCTTTTAAGGCAAGCATGATTTTTTTAGAAGCTTTTTCTGTATGGGTGAGTTTTACTATAGAGGAATTACGTAGTACTTACTTAAAGTAATTGAAGTTTCGTGTCGTCTAAAGATAGAAAACATAGTCTTTAGAGAATGAGGCGCGGGACAATTATGTTATAAGTTTTAGTTTAGTTTGAGGCGCGGTCGCAGTGCGGGCGAGGAGCAGGCGCGGCGCCGATGCAGCGCAGAACAGGCGCGCTAACGGTGTTGGAAAGGTGAGGCGCGGGCGCATTCTGGTGTTTAAAGTCTATTATCGTCACGCATTTTCGCCGTCTCGACCCTCATTTGCATGTCATTGCTAACTACAGGTACGCCGAGGGCGAGCAAGCGGTGCCCGTGCCACGCCGTCTCACCATGTCTCGCACCACACCTCTTCTATTCATTTTGTATGAAATATCAAAGCCACGACCGCGTCACGCCTCCGCCCGACGCCTGTTGTATTTATTCCACGCCTCAGCATCATCTGCCTAGCCTTTACATGGAGGGACTGCCTATCTGACCTTCCACAACCCAGTTTATTCTGGGTAATACGTTGCCACTTGATAAGACTGGTTGTCAGACTTTTTGGGCCACTGACTATCTGCAACGACTATCAAGATGGACAAATCACAGCCGGGACCTACAGCTTAACGTGCTTTCCGAGGTACGGTGGAAACTCGGTATGTAAGGGTGGTCACCCATCCACAGACCAACCTAGGCAAGCACTGCTTAACCTAACGATCTACCCGAGAGGCTGTTATTATTTATCCACGAGCTCCTCCTGTCCCGCGCCTAAAGGGTTACAAGTCGACCCCCCTCAATTCATCCAACAGCACAATGTTTTTACCACAAAACGTGATATTTCACCTCAAGAAAAAATCGCTTCACAGCAATAATTTTTTCGTAAAGTTACTTAGTTTGATGTACAGAATGCTTGATTGACGGCTTCGTGATGAGGTTGTTTACACCGTGTATTAAGTAACAAAGTTTTTTTTTATATTTTCTCCTTTAATTTACAAAAGTCAACTATTACAAAGAAAACTACAACTATTACAAATGTTACTTGTACGTACGGACGAACAAGCTATTTGGTTTACTGTGTAACCCACAAATAACTTTGTAAAATGTAAACCAAATAGCCTGTTCGGCGTACTATAATTTCAGCAAACACGTTTTATTGAAGCCCTAGAAGTGCTCAATTCTTCTGAAAGTTATGTGTAACTTGAGAGTTGAGTATGGTAAGTATTGTGAAACTTTGAAACTTGAAATATTACATCTGTAACATTAAATAGGTATTCGTATATTGATTCCGTATTACATCTCATAAACAAATAATGGTTGTACGGTAGCTACTACTTAGTTGCTATTAGATAAGCTGGCTCTTATTCAATGGAGGCTATCGTTTTTGAGTTCACCAGATGGCGCCACTGGTGAGTAAGGTCCTGTCATTAATTCTGTTTGATAATTTAAAGTACCAATAACTTCATAAAAAGTTAATTTTATTACATATTGTGCATACTTTAGATTCATATTTACAATATTGCCACTAAAATGAGCAAGCATTGAACATTTAAAAATATTTTTTCTTCCAAATACTAAACAAATTAGATGTTGAAAATCAAACTTGTTACTTAAAATCTTCTAGTCATTATTAATCAGGAATGGGACAGTTTAGATCACAATTGCGAATATTAGTAAAAATACGTGATAAAAAAAGCGCATTGCGTGAACAATCTATGACATCTGACATTTCGGAAGACCTTACTCTACACGAGCGCCCCTAGCGGCGAATTCATGCGCGATAGTCCCCATTGAAAAGTCATATTTAGTCAGCCCATCTCAAGTTCATAGCCATAACTCTGACGTGCAGCCTACTATACTTCATAATTGTCATCAATCAAGTCCGATACCACTTTGAGCCTGTAAAGTGATTAGTTCCAACATCAAAGGTAATACGAACAAATTCGAAACTATCGATCTATCAATGTGGACACAACCGCTTGTCCGGTACTAACAACCTCATTTCAATAGTCTAACCGAGATCGCATCAGGCACGGTACCGACCACAAACGTGCAGTTCCAACACAGCTAGATACAAAGTGATATAGGTTATAAAACGTACAGGTAAACAAACTATTTGGTGTACTGGTTACTAGCAACTATTTTTATGCAAAGTTGTGAGTATGCTGGAGTAGTAAATTTCTTTTTCATTCAGTGTTTTAGAGCACAATCATGATTCGATCATCGGATCAATTTTCCGGCACCGCACAATCTATGCTGTCGTCTCAGAAACTTTGGAATTTGTGCTGTATCCCTCTTGTAATAACGTGCATTATTCTTAATCATCAAGCCCACTTGCTTCATCATGAATGTATGAATTGAAAAGTCTTTTAGAAGCGAGAGAGCCTGTTGGAACGAGTCCAGCGCGAAAATGAACGCGCACCACAGTATGCGCTGAATGTGTGCAAAAAAAATTTAAGCTACTGTCCCTCAGCCTATCTACTCGCGACAGATTCAACCTTATTTCGATAAAAATAAATATTGCAAAGATATTGCTGAACATGCAAAATCAGATCCAGGTTAACTGTAAAAGGTCTGTAGTGGGAAAAATATTATATTTGCTTGTCTAGCAAATAGCTTGTTCGACTGTACAAACAGATAAACAGACATGTGGATAGTCATATGCATAACCGCAGCCGATCGTGCATTAGACCGCCTGTGACGTAATTATTTACCGATTGGACCGCGTTATTTGAAATTGTACATCCAATATGTTTGATTTGAAATTGTATTTAGTTTGATTGGTGTTGATATTGTTGTTCTAAATCTGTAGTGTAGTCAATCGGAAGGAATATAGAAGCGTATATCGGTAACTTAATAAACTAAAGCCATTTTAAACTTTTACTTAAAAGGCCTAAATTAATATATCCACTTATTATATTACGGTTCAACAAAAAGATGACGGTCTGATTATCAAAAACAGCTGTTTAAAACACATTTTTGTATGAGAACATGTCACAGTGACAGCTGTTTTTAGATAATCAGACTGTTAAATTTTCGGTGAACATGGAACTAAAACAAACTAGAGCTACTCGTACGTACATTTTTATATTAATTCTAGCGGACTTCACGCGGTTTCAACCGCTTAGTTCCCGTTCCCGGGAAAATACGGGGATAAAATAAAGCCTATGTTACTCGCTGATAATGTAGCTATCCATTGCTGAAAGAATTTTTCAAATCGGTCCAGTAGTTTTTAAGTTTATTCGTTACATACAAAAATATAAATCTATCCTATATTATTAAAGACTAGCTGACGTCACGCGGTTTCACCCGCGTAGTTCGCGTTCCCGTGGGACTACGGGGATAAAATATATCCTATGTTACTCAGGGTGAATGTAGCTTTCCAACGGTGAAACAGTTTTTGGAATCGGCACAGTAGTTTTTGAGTTTATTCATTACAACCAAACAAACAAAGTTTTCCTCTTTATAATATTAATATTATTATTATTATTATAAGACATATTGATTTAGAAATAACACCAAATGAACTTACGTATGTCACGGATCATATCACGAAATTAACAAGACGTCTTCAAAGAAAAATGTTACATATTAGATTTTTTTTCGTATCTCATTTATTCAAAATCCATATATGTTTTAAGATAACCTTTCACTCTTTTTTTCTTAAAAAATATGTAAGTATATTCTTCTGTGTCAAATCAGCTAATATTAAACTCAATGTGTATTAGAAATGATTTCTGTTCCCTGGAGATAGATTCGTAATTACAATGTTCATAGACGTGTGAACCGACCTCTCAGCCTTCCAAAAGAGATGAAAACATGTATAAAGTCATGAATATAGATAAACTCGATCCCGAGACTTCGCTCGCGTGGAGATCGTAATTATAAATCTTTAAATGCAGATTAGTTTCTTTTTAAAAATAAAAGAATGTTTCCTTTGAGTAAAAACAATCTGCTTTCTCTCCAGGTGAGGTTGAAACATTCCACCCTATATATAACGTGTAATTTTGCATACTAGTCAAAATTCAGGAGCTTGTCACAACAGAGATACAATTACGAAACCTGATCAATAATTAATAAAGCTGGTATTTTAAATGGTTTAACTTCGACTGTATATCAGAATATCACTAAAGTACCTAATTACAGAATCACAATCGCGCGACATGTCGCTGTGTGCGAGGCTAGTAACAGATGGGCTCCATTTTAAATACGGGTGGTTTACACTTAACGATTTCCTTGAATAAGAAAAAAAGAAGCACACCATCAAGAGAAGTGGAAGAAATGGGGCCTTTGCTCAAGAGTGGGACAATACGGAATAAACAAAAATGTTATTGATTTGGGTCGAGAATCATTAGCAAAGCGACACCTTGTAAATGTAGATGTTATTTATTTTGTAGAGGAAAATAATGGCGTTTCCTCAGAAGAAAATTTTGTTTAAATTAGTTATATAAAACTTATTTTAAAGTTACTTTTCTACGTAGGGCTTCACTTGATACAATCACAGGTAGGTGTGAGACCTTCTGACTTCGCCTCTTAGTTCGGAACAAACTTCTTCCAGTAATAAATTATGTGAGGCGTAAACCTGCGAGGTTTCCATATTTTATAACGTTCGCAAATAATTGCAACCTTTTTTGTTTTCAGATGGAAAATTATCAAATGACTTCTCCCACTCATTAATGTTCCTGCTCGCCCTTTATGTTTCGGGGCCTCGGTATCTCTTTCGAACAGTCCCGCAGCCCTGGACGTAATTGTAACCTCAGACTGATTCTGATAATTTTATACGATGGTACTTTAAAAAAACACGTGTGGCACTCGGGGACTGCCGCGGTAATGCTTTGGCATAGCATTTTTTATCAACTTATGCAATTATAATTATTTATGTGTTTTATTTTTCGCTTGTTGCCGGCTCGAGGACCAAACGCAGAATGAAAGTTCAGGCTCGGCTTCCCATTACACCCTTTATATTTTTAAATTGATTGTTCTAAGATCTAAAACGATTTATTTGAGTTGAGTTCGCTAGGTTGTTACATAGATAAACTCCATTGGACCGTTTTAGATAATTGGTCGATAATCGTAGAATCAGCCAGCTTGGGATTGATTGCATTGTCAGATTCTAGCCTTTGATTATTTACAATATTAATAATCTGTTTCGAACAAATCGTAAAAACAAATGTAAACAAAATATACGCTTCTAAAAATATAAGGATCTAGAAGCGATCAATCCCATTTCCCAGGGGACCAATAGCGACCCAATACTGCAAAATAATTGGGAAATTGTGAGTGTACAGTTACATCTATAAGGTGCCATTAAAATACTTGGACTAATTTTAACACAGCGCAGCGTTCAGTACGTCTAACCAAATATATACAAGCAAAACACACTGTGATACCAAAGACATGGGTGTGTTTATTATGCATTGGGTAACCAACATTTTTAGTGCTTTTTCGTTACGGACGTTCGGACTTCATCCCGGATGAACGGGATGAAGTCCGAACGTCCACTTTTCATTTTGTTCTTCCCGTTCTTCCCGGTCTTCTTCTCGGGCTACCAGTCCTTCTTCCCGTTCTTTTCGGTATTATTCGCGATCTTCCCGGTCATCTTCACGTTCTATCCGGTATTCTTCGCGGTCATCGCGGTCTATTTCCCGTTCTTCCCGTTATGAAAACGTTTAAAAAACGTTTATTATGCTATGCTCCATCCTAATGATAAGTTATATTGGTTGGCGTGAAAAAAAGCCCAATCTGGGTGATCTCCTTTTCAAATGAATCGTCTCAAAACAGACATCGGTTTAGTGAGCATGAAGTCCTGGGATTGATTCCCAGGTCTGGCAAAATGTTATCAGGTTTTTGAATCAGGAATTACTCTGTATCAGCCACGGCTTGATTGAAAAAGTCTCGCCCGCTATTAAAAAAAAAACTAAAATTATATAAAGAACAGTAAAACTGTACTTTATTTAAGGTAAATAATACAATTTCCTCTCAAAATTCGTTGCTAAAACTGAATTTCCTTTCTAAAAACAAAGTTCAAAATATCTTTTATACGCGTCAAAAAGCTATTTTAACAAACATTTTATTTACCAAAGGAGTTTTAAGCAGACGGAATATTCAAAAGGAGTTTCAAAGCTCCTTTTATAAAGACAGTCTTTGGTATGACATTGCATAACAAATGAGATGATAACCCACTAGGACTCGCGAGAGATAACATCAAAGACAGCCGGTGAATGAATAAACAGACGTAAAAAGTGAGTTGAGTCCTGACCAGTTATTCTTGGAATCTCTTGGCAGCGCTGAATAAGAGGACAATTTTAACGAGGTTTTTCTTTATTTTTGTTTTTTTTTTTTGGTTTTTAGTTTTTTGGTATTTCGACCCCAAAGGCGTAGTGGTAGTTACGCTGCCTTACGATCTTAGGGTCCTGGGTTCGAATCCCGGTAGGAGCAAATGTTTGTGTGATGAGCATGGACATTTGTTTCCGAGTCATGGATGTTTATATGTATAATAAGTATGTATTTACAAACAAAAAAGTATATATATAGTATATCAACTATCTAGTGTCCACGACACAAGCTTTGCTTAGTGTGGCACTAGGTAGCGCTTAGTGTCGCACTACAGTCGTCACGCGTAGTTCCCGTAAAATGTAACCTATGTTACTCAGGGTGAAACTAGCTTTCCAATGGTGAAAGATTTTTTTATTAAATCGGCACAGTAGTTGTTGAGTTTATTCATAACAAACGAACACACAAAAATAAAAAAATAAATCCTCTTTATAATATTGTAAGTGTAAGAAAGGAATACGTATTTTTACGTTTTTTTTACGTTTACATTTAAGTTGTAGAAGTACACTAATACATGAAATTAAGGGTGAGTAGGAGGGAAGATGATGAGTGAGGAGCTTGTGGCTAAATAATAACAGCCGCTCGGGTCGATCTTTAAGGTTAAGCCGTGCTTGCCTAGGTAGGCCCGTGGATGGGTGACCTCACTGAGTTTCCTCAGTGCCTCGAAAAGCCATTAAGCCGTTGGTCCCGGCAACCATTTGTAGATCTTTGACAGTCGTTAAGTAGTCAGTAGCCCAAAAGTCTGACAACCATTAAGACTGGTTGTACAATACCCCTTGGTAAGCCAAGGGGTATTGTATTGTATTGTATAACGGGCAACTCCACGTCATAGCGTATTTTGCGTATTGGCTATAATCCACCACGCGGACCCAGTTGGTAGATGTCACATGCCTTCGAATTTTAGGTTCTAGGACATGCCGGTTTCCTCACGATGTTTTCCTTCACCTTTTTTGAGAGCAGCGGTGATGAAATAAATTACACAAAGTAATGCGCCTGTCTGGGTTCGAAGCTACGACTTACTTACCAAGGAGTATATCGAATAATCCGGTACTAACTGGGTTGTGAAGGTCAGATAGAGTCGCTCCATGTAAAATACTAATTAAATTCAGCTGCATCCGGCTAGACTGGAAGCCGACCCCAAGATAGTTGGGAAAAAGCTTGTTATATGATGCTTGGCAGCGCTGAATATGGGGGCTATTTTAACGAGTTTTTCTATTTTATCTCTAAAGGAGTTTGTATTTTTTTTTTAAGTTTAGAGACACTAACATAAAATGTTCATATTAAGCCGCAGTATGAAAGAATTTAGATCTAGTGGTCTGAAGGTAGCCTAACGCTTTGGGGACAGACAGGCCGTAACTATACAGGGTGTAAACCACCTCATCACAAAGCCGCTAACCAAGCATTCTGTACATCAAACAAAGTAACTTTACGCAAAAATTATTGCTGGGAAACAACTTTTTTTTTTGAGGTTATAAATCATGTTTTGTGGTATAACTCAATGTAACGCACTTAAAACATTGTGCTGATGGATGGATTGAATAGTACGGGGGTCGTGGAGGTGACAAAAGTCAAAATCTTACTAAAAAAACTTGTATTTAAAAAATAACTTGTCAAAAAGTTGTAACTTTGACCCCCTATATTTCTGTAACTAGAAGGTTCCCAGGTATGGTGTAGAACGAAAAAATGATCGCAATGATGGGGAGAACAAGTGCCTTTCGGCTTCCTGAAGAGGTGTTTTACACATTATTATTATTTACATTTTATGTTCTGCCTATCTCCTCTTTGGTGAATATCTTACTGCTAAAATGAGAAAAACAGTATTGCTTTCCTTGTCTCATGATACTTGCAAGTAGGGTGCAACGCGTCTATTTCTTCCCTGTCAATATCCATCACACAATCATTTGTTTGGCAAACTTGGTATTTCCGGGTCCTTTTTTTCGTAGAAGCAATCATCTTATTACTGAAAATAAACACCCCAAAAGTTATCTGGACGGCCCTATAAAAACAACCAATAGATTAAAGTCCAATCTCCTTACAGTTTAACCAAGATTTATATGCGTAAGTAAACAAAGGAAATAAATTGTGTTCCGCCAACAAAGTGGCAACTTTGCCCGACGATGGCAACTTTGCCCAACGATAGCTCAGACCACTTTACATGCGCTGCTTGTGTCGCCACCAACTTTGTTAATTTCTAACTTGGACGACAAGTTTGTGTGCAAGGATGGTAAGGAAAAGATTAGATTACAAATATGGCTAGAGAAATATGAAAGGGGAACCGTAGATAGAATAGGCTGAATGCACAACTAAATATGGAACTAGTATGTAAAAAACATCTGTAGTTCCATGGAACTGTTAATCTTGCTAATTGAACTAGTGATAACAAAATCAACATTAGTTCGATCATGGTTGTGGTGGGACTAGTGACAATGAAGGAATCTGATCTTCTGATCTTTATAAACAAAACCCAACTACTAAAACTAAGTGTGTCCACTTGAACTTTGTACGGCACTTGCAATGCTAGCTACCTCTTATCCTCTTATGCACTTATGTTGCAAATTATTACGCTTTTATAATTAACGTATAAACCACTTACAAACTTGTCGAAGTAATAATTTAGCTCGCTTGAAACCTTAATAAAACATCGTACTACCCATTATAACACTCGATAACAACCTAGGTCAAAACCCTTTCCCATCATAAACTACCCATCTCGACAACCTAGTAACAAATTGAATAACCATAACTAGCGATCCATGTTATAACGGTAAACCAATCACAAAGTTAAAGACAAACTTCGTTAAAACTAAGTGGTTAGATAGTTATGCTAACAATGTTCATGCCCAGCCTCGGCAAGATTGGCCAACCTTGGGCAACATTGCCCACGGCTTGTTTTAATGTAACAGTTTGACCTTTCAAGCAATTTGGAGTAGGGTTTGTCAGGTAAATTTACGGTGGAGGAAAAGTTGTCTTGAATGGAAATGATGAGAATTTAATCTTTTTTTCTTTTATTTTGTCTTAAATAAGAATCTACTTTTGCTTCTTCATTCGTGCAATACTGGAAGGTAGGGAAAATTGAGTGACGTTTTGGGGCTACTTTAATTCTTCTGTCTATATTTAGTGTAACTACAGTCTAATTTGTTTGATTCAATGTATGAGAAGTCTATATAATATTGGTGTATTGTGAGGCGGTTCGGTATAACCATCTCTCAATAAGCAATCTGGACGCTGACACTTACTATCTACATGAAAAGATGAAAAACCACGAGAGACATCTTTCTTTTACACTTTCGTATTGTTAGACTTTATTTAGTATCTCAGCAGTTCGGAAGCCACGGTTACTAGCGGTGCCTCACGCACGAACCAACTTGCTCAGCAAAGCGCCACTGACGCGCGCCTTGCACGCACTGAATGACACTGCTGAATGGATCGCTCTCTGAATGAATTCACAAGAACAATGTTGTATGTGTTATGTTATTTAAAATAGTTATTTATAAGATAATTTAATTACGGACCACGCTTACGCATTGGGATTTCCCTGTAATGTTAGTAGTGTTTGTGATAAATCTATACTAATATTATAAAGCAGAAGAGTTTGTTTGTTTGGTTGAACGCACCAATCTCAGGAACAACAGACTCGAATTGAAAAAATATTTTAGTGTTGGATAGCCCATTTATCGAGAAAGGCTTTAGGCTATATAACATTACGCTACGATTATTAGGAGCGCAGCAGGAATGATAAATGTTGAAAAAACGGGGATTTTTTTTTCCTTTCGTTTTTCTCTCATATGTGACGCAGACGAAGTTGCGTGGGTCAGCTAGTAAATAAATAAATCTTTATCCAGCAGCTACTCAGTTATGTTAGGCACGTCTGGGAAACTTTTATCTTTATAACAATCTTTACTTTAGTAGTTTCAAGTACAAACTAGACCAAAATAATCTCACTTAGGTAACAGATAAGCTATTCTTGTCTTGTCGTTCTAAATTAGTCTCAAAAGCTTTTAACTTTTTATGATAATTAAGTGAAATTACGTTCTAAATTACATCGGATTTAAGTTGTTTATGTAAAGTTCTTCATTTTAATAAAGTCAATATTGTTGTACTTAATTACTATACATAAATAAAATATTAATGTCACTTTATATACAGCAGGCTCGGACGCTCTAAGCAATCCGTACGTGTTAAAAATATTAATATTTTTCATAGGTTATTTAAGAACAAAAACAGCTACTTTGTTTAGGTAATTAATATCAATGATACTTTTGTCTGAAACAGCTGATTTTCTGCGTCAGTGTCCGTTACGCTCTTTACAACATCAATCCCATATTACATCAGAAAAATATACGAGCTATTTTTAAACACACAACCGCTCTCCACAGCAATCATAAATGGGACATAACCTAACACAATCTTCAATAAATTAACACACGAATATCGTCAAAACTCTACAGTAAGACGTCCCCGAAGAAAGCGAGCAGATGGTCGTTCGCGGATCAAGTCGTTATGACGTCATCGTTAATATTAAATTACGGCCTCAACCTTGAGGGAGCATGTTCTATTCATACGTATGGTTCTTTGAGAAAGTCGGCATCCGCACGCACAGATGTCAGGATCTGTTACGTATAACATTTTTTAGTATACTATATTCTTGTCATTATCATCATTATTTTTAAGTAAAACTCAAATGATCTACCCGCATAAAGTTTTCAATTAAATGTTTGTTAACTTTGCCTTTGCGCTTGGGTGGAAGAAGTTATAGAATAACCATACTTGGGGACCACCAAACTTATTTTTTAGATGATTGCTCATGCACTTTACACTAACGCTTCGCTCCCTTTTTTTAACACAAGTTGCATATTGTTCTTTCGACACAATTTAACATTTTTTTATCAGCAGCGTCTCCTTGTTATTCAAGTGCCAGAAATTACAGTAGCACGTGAAAACGAAAACACTTATACTTCACTTTGAAACACGTTTGAGCTCACTCAAACCTAGAAACTTACTGATAACTAAAACAATTAAGAGTTCTCAATATTAATTAATATTAACATTTTGTATCAAGAACCTCTTCATTTACATTATCTCCAGTTCACTCCGTTTTAAATCGTCTCATTATAAACGGTAATTCAACCCACAATATCTTCTGAAACAGAGCATTTTCACCTAAAAGCTCCTCAGTTACAGAATAATGAAGTTCATCAAATATGCACATGTATGAATACAAAATGAAGGCGGTATATTGGCCGCTCCAGGGTTCCCCAATCGAAAATAACATCGTTAAAAATATCTAGACTTCATTTTGAGGCTAGCGAAAAGGTCAGCGGTTTGCAAAAATATTGCTTTAACGTTGCATCGAAAATATCTCACGTTTGTGTGGCGTTCTTTTTATTTTTATGACAGCTGTAGGCGTGTGTAAGTGTGACTATGCAATTTCAGTTTGTCTAGAGCTTTCTGAATCACGTGTTTGTTGAAATTATCTTGTAATTCTGTACAACATGTTGTATTTTTCTAGCTGTAAGTAGACTATTGCAAGCATGACTGCTAAGCATTAGTTCCTAGGCCCTTGTGTCGGGCTAATGTGGTTTTTCCATCAGCAATTTTTCAGTATCCCCCACGTAGTCTGGAGTTGTGCCCGTTTGATGGTAATAGGCTCACCCTTTATGTGTGTTTGTTTATGTTGTCGAGCGTATGGCACTCGTGGGCTGCAGCTGAAAATCAGCGGTAGGTGGCACAGCTTGTGTTGCCATCTGACATTATGCTGAGCTGAGGCCCTTTTGGCATCATACTGCTGTTTGTTTATGTATTATGTAAAATGTTATAGGTATTTTAATGCCAAATAAAAACTATTTGTTTTCTTCTTTCTTTCTTTCTTTATTGCATAGGACTGACGTGTCTGTCCCATAGCTGAGCAACTGGCCTCTTCTTGACCAACCTTTTAGGCTACTGACTTACCTAGTCTATCCATTTCAAATCGTATTTTAGCATATCACATGCACAACTCTAAATATATACAACATACAAGAACTGACAACCCTAATTTCTACCACGTCATATAATAATCAGATTTGCGTACTCTCATAGTAAGACTTTAGAGTTCATTATCGCACTTAGATAACTACCACTCAACGGTACCCTGTGTAAGGAAGATCTATTCACACCTCATACGTTTACTTAGTCTAATTAATAATACGGTTGAACTAGACGAACAGTTTGTAGGTTACCTGGCATCTCTATAATTGTTGGAAAATGTTGATAAAAGTTTTGTTGGTAAAATAATGCGGGGTAATGTTATCATACTTATCATTTAAAACGGGATATTAACCACATGTACTATTACACACATACCAATAGTTCACATGATCAATAACGAGTTTTCAGTGTTAATGATTATGTTAGTGACTATGTCAGTTTACAGAGAAAATCAAAAAACAAAGTCATCATGAAAATGAACAATTTCATTGTGAAAAACACTGTTAGCAAACACTCGGTAAGAGTTCAATTTCATCATAAATACCATACTATACCAATTATTTAAAAAATAACAAAAATCCATAACAAAAATATTCCGTAGCAGTGCGTGCTACGCCGTAGCCGCGTAGCACACGTAGCTCTGCTACGCACATACTCCTCATATTTAGCGATAATACCGTACATTGCGGTATTCTCATAATATAATAACGCTGAAACTATGGAAGCAGAAGTAATATTAACACCGGCGTGAATATTCGCACATAGAAATAATAAAATAAGACCATCTCGTCAGCCGAGTCGGTATAATGGGATTGAGAACTCTCGTATTAGTATGGAAAATGTTACTGTTACAGAAGGAGGGTAATCATGTTTTCTTTTACAGGATTGGTGTGCAATACGAAATTGTGTTCTAGTATATATGAAGATAAGGAAAACCACAAAAAATATGAAGTATTTACGAAGACGGAAAATGTTTTAATAAATCATATTTATTTCAGTAAATTGGTTTTACAAAATACTTTTACACGTCACATCATGTCTGGTTTATGTAATATAATAGTAAAGTATAAATAAAGAAGAAACGCCAAAAGAAACTGAGTGATCACTGTCTTTGTAAGTCCAGACAAAATCAAATTATTTAATTTCACATGGGCCTAGGTGGGCACTTATAAAACGTCGAAAAAGGTGCACGGTTCGTGTTGTTCGATTCCATGGAGAAGAAGTGGCAAGAAACTCTATGGTTACTCTTTTCAAATCAATTGGTGTTACAATAATATTATGTTACAGCATTAATACTTTAGTATGGGAGGACAGCGTAGGCCAGACAATAAAATATTTTGACGACCCGAATACCGCAGCGGTAGTGAAGCTGCCTTACGTTCTTAGGGTTCCGGGTTCGAATCCCGGAAGGAGCAAATGTTTGTGTGATGAGCATGGACATTTGTTTCCGAGTCATGGATGTTTATATGTATAATAAGTATGTATTTACAAACAAAAAGTATATATATAGTAAATCAACTGTCTGGTGACCACGACACAAGCCTTGCTTAGTGTGGCACTAGATGGCGCTGTGTGTAATGTCCAGAAGAAGAAAAAAAGGTTTTTACTTATTATACAAAAACTGTAAAACAAGATTTAAATATTTAACAAACGTTTAACAGACGGTGAAGTCATTTGAAGACAATGTAGATCAGACCCTGAGATGGTATTTTGAATAAAGAACCACACCGATTTGAATGGACCTGTTCAGTCAGTGCAAGCATTTTTCAGTGATCGTGTAGCTTAACTCATAACCCAAGGAACACAACTACTTTTACAGTTTAATTTCATCGAATATAAGCTTAAGTAACGGTCGTCACACGGTTTTACCCGCATAGTTCCCGTTCCCGTGAGAATACGGGGGTAAAATATATCCTATGTTACTCGCAGATAATGTAGCTATCCATCGCTGAAAGATTTTTTCAAATCGGTCCAGTAGTTTTTAAATTTATTCTTTACATACAAAAATACTTATCTTTCCTCTTTATAATACTCGTATTATGCATAATAACTGACATAAGATAGTCGTAAATCATTTCGATCTGTATTTTCGCTCAACAAGTTTAATTAGATAAATCTCCGATACACAGAGGATCTAATATCATTAACGAGAATCTCTTCTGATTAACCAAATTCAATTAAATCAGCTAATTGTTACGGCTGAGTTCACTACAATTAACGTTCAAGGTTGAATTATGAAGACAAATCTAATTTAAAATCTTCGAGTTTTTATTAACTAAAGATTAATTGCAAATTGGCAAATAACTTGAACACTTCGAATGGCATCTTGCAGTTCATCCTAAAGCTAACTTTTGCTTAACCGTAATCCTGTAGATTGTCACTTGTTTAATTTAGTTCTTTAATTAAATATTCTATTTTTATTTTTTTATTTACTTACCTTTGTATAGATGCTTTTTTACCTATTATTTGTGAATGAGTGAACATTGAAGGCCTTTTAGATTCCCGGATGCTGTTTAACTTTTGTTAAATATTCCTTTTGTTTTACATTTTTTGTATAGCAAGCAACGACCTATTGTCGGGCCTACGCTGTCCCCCCCATACTTTAGTACTAATGCTGTAATGAAACATAATAATATTGTAATACCAAATGATTTGAAAAGAGTAACCATTGAGTTTCTTGCCGGTTCTTCTCCATGGAATTGACCAACGCGACCCGTGCACCTTTTTCGACGTTTTATAAGTGCCCATCCAGGCCTATGTGAAATAAAATATTTTGATTTGATTTGATGCCTTGAATTTTTTTTTTTATTTAGAAATAATTGCTGTTCCCTACAATTATGTTCGCATAACTCGTCAAAATGCACACAGCAAATTTTTTTTCGCAATTAAGGGTTTTGGTCTCATAGTAAAAGTTGTTCATAATTATGAGTACAATGACCGGCCGAAGTTTATGGATATCAGGAAACATCGTGTATAGATATTTATAAAATTCTTGGACTATACATACCCCACAAAACCGTAAGAACGTGGGGAAATGGCATCGGCACGACTCAGGATGGGACGCACCAGCTTAGGTATGGCAGGGTATATTACCAGACGAGATTGCGCGTATCTCCGGGCTCCCCAAATCTTGGTATACGAAAAAAGAGTGCAGTTTTACATAGTTGGTAACAGCCTGCCGCTCTCCTCAGATGGAGGGTATCTATTAGGATTTCCATCAAAGGTGGCCTGAATATCTATACTAATATTATAAAGCAGAAGAGTTTGTTTATTTGTTTGGTTGAACGCGGTAATCTCAGGATCTACTGGTTCGAATTGAAAAAAAATGTTGTCTTAGATAGTCCGTTTATCGAGGAAGGCTATAGGCTATATAACATAACGCTACAACCATTAGGAGCGGAGCAGGAATGAAAAATGTTGCAAAAACGGGGATTTTTTTTCATTTCGTTTTTCTCTCTTATGTGACGCAGACGAAGTTGCGTGGGTCAGCTAGTTAAATATAAAGAACTCGCCTGCGACTTCGTCCGTGTAAATTGTGATAGCTCAGCTAATTTGCATGATATCATTATAATTTATAGCTTGTGTTACTCGATAAAATTGTAGCTTTCTAACAGTGAAAGATTTTTTAAAATCAGTTTTAACAACAATAACATAATAATAATAATATTTATTTGACAAAAAAAAATAACTACCTTATTAACAAACAAACAAAAAAACATTCAAACAAACAAAAAATCACATCTCTCCTATTTATAATATTAGTTTAGACTAGCTTATGCTCTTGACTTCGCTCGCATGAAGTTCGATAATTACCTCACGGAATCATACTAATTAAATAAAATTGACCTATTCCAGGTATCTGTATGCTAAATTTCATCCAAATCCATTCAGTAGTTTTTTGCGTGACACAGTAACAAACATACATTTTCCCGTCTACAAACTTTCGTCTAAGAAGGACATTCTCTAAAATTAAATGTGGTTTATTATCATAATTATAATCACCTTATTCACCATTTAAATGTCTCATTACGTAAAATTATTATCAACTTGTAGATATGTATTTACATCATCGAACAAGCCTACCCGATTAACAATTTATTATTACACGGCATGACCACGATGACCCAGATATTCTAGAACCGTTCATAATGATGTTAAAAGCTTCCATTTTTAATCGAGACATGATAAAATAAATCCAGCCTCCTGCATTTTAATAGGCCTTTTAACTGGGAAAATAATGATAAGCGATGTCATCAAATAAGGTGCACGTTTGTAAAGAAAATGTCCTTATGGACAAATTAATTTATTGACCTTTGACGATCAATTCGTGGCTTAAAATCTCCCAGTTCATGTTAATCGGGAAACCAGAAACCAGGTCCATCTTACTCTTTAAAGGTCGTTGAGTCAACGATCACGTCAATGTCGCGGGAAACACCTTGAATAGGGACGGACAAAACCAAGAAGTAAAAGGGGGCTTATAGCCACTAATGGGTGATTCCGGCTGATATGATGATGATTCATTTAAATCGATAAAAATGCACAGTGAATATGAACGCAGAGTTGATATTAAGTCATAGATGACATGGGGATACGGGACTCCGGAACATGAAGGGCAAGGAAAGAACATGGATTTTAGTCAGTAAAATTCTGACACTCCCTCCCGCTCCGCCTAGAATGGGAGAAGTTATTTGATGATTTTCCATACGACAAAAAAAATTGATGACGTAGGTAAGTTGAACTTCAGGTCAATCGATGGAAGGGAGAGAACCTCTCGCCCCAGCCGCCGCGGGAGACGCACCGGGCGTCGGCCACCGGTGAGCTATGGGCTAGCTCGCCGTCCGTCCGTCTTATGACGACAGGTCGTGTCGACGGCGCGTTCAGCATAAGAAAAGGGTCCGCAAGGGCCGAAGCCTGCCGGGGCTGTGGGACTGTTCGAAAGAAATACCGTGGCCCCGAAACATAAAGGGCGAAGAAGGAACATGCAGGGGTTTTAGTCAGTAAAAGTCTGGCACTCCCTCCCGCTCCGCCCAGAGTGGGAGTAGTTATTTGACGATTTCCCATCGGAAAAAAAAAGTCTATCGATGGAATGGAAAGAGCTTGAGAGATTAAAATTACGCTATCATTACTGGATCCATATTTATTAAGAATCTTCTACACTCCCATAAAATGTCCATATATGCCAATTAAAAAGACAATCAATTAAAGTGCTTTGATGGAAACTGCGAACTAAATACTGTGCAACGCTGCTTGTCAAACATTAAGTGGGGCTGCATGAATGTAGGCCAGACCACAGAACTGCGACGATAGCTACTTTCTTTAGTAGTCATGACTCGTTGTTTTTATTACGATATTTTTATTTTATTAGAACAGTGTTTTTATTCATAACATAATATCATTTATTTTAGGCTACCACGAAACATGTTCTATCTCCCTGTATACCCCGAAAACATCGAAATCTTTCTTGGGTGATTTAAAAAAATCTGCCATTTTGACCGTGTAGTAGACCGTGCTCATGTTAACACATCCTTTTGTTGCAATACAAACTATCACTCACTAACACACACCCCCACATAGCACACATCACACACCCGCATTGTTTTTGCAACTGTGTGTATTTCTTTTTTTTTAATATGTTTTTAAACAATAAGAAAAAATGTTTTCATTTTGTTGTTTTTTCTTTTTTATATATTCTAAAGCTAATTATTTTGTTTGTTTATCTAAAGAACATTTCTAGCGCTAACAGAACACTGTATAAGTGTTTATTATTAATCTCGAGTATTTATGAAATGTATTGTGTTTGGGTCACCAAGATACAGGCCGTGCCTAGTTTGGTGCCCGCTGTTAAACCTATCTCATTTAAGACATGTAAATAAATAAATAAATAAAATAAAGTTATTGCACTTTTGTAACATCATTTTTTTTAAATAATAAATAAAATAAAAAAATAATAATAAAAAAAATAAAATAAAAAATATGTAAATAAATAAATATTGCTGTATTTATTTATTTATTTTACTAATATATTTATTTTACTTATTTATTTATTTACTTCCTAGGTGCCTGCTTTGGTAAAGCTATGTCAAGTTTGAGACGGACTTACACTTATCGTGTACAGCGATAACAACTCTGCATCAGCTGAGCCTTCAATATAAATTAATCTCAAACATAACCTAGATTTCCAGCCCACAAACCACATTATCCTTGAAATACTCACCCACCAAGAGTGACGCTGAAGACCTATAAATATCTACATTATCTCCATACTTACTCTCGATTGAATAACGATCAACCTCATCAATATATTAGCATAATGTGTACTTAAACGTGTTATTAATAATTGATTAAAATGTGGGTAGTTCAATGGCAAGTGTGTGACGTCACGTGGGGAGCCCAGGGTGATCCTAAGTGACAAGTTGTTTACTAATCAATGAAGTAAGGCGCCTCCCACATGCCCCATTAAAATCACCATGAATGAGATTGTGGGCGTCACCTATATATTTGGTTAATTTTGATGGCACCTGTGATGTTTGTGGGCGATTGAATGGCGAAATTAGATTGTTATTGTTTTTTGTTTTGATGGGACACCTACTTATTTTAGATGTCCTACGTCATTTCTATCTGGAGAGACGTTTATTGTATCTGGTGTCAAAATGTTTGTCTTATTATAAGACCAATCTGTTTTTCTGGTGGGCGGTAAGTTGACTACATACAGGGTGTAAACCATCTCATCACAAAGCCGTTAACACATCTCCGAAACTAGAAGGTTCCCAGGTATGGTGTAGAACAAAAAAATGATCGCAATGATGCGGAGAACAAGTGCCTTTCGGCTTCGTGAAGAGGTGCTTTACACCCTTTATTATCCAATAGATACTGTAGAGGTACACTGCAGTACACATAAGAAGGATACCAAAGTATTTGAATCAATCGGAAATCTCCACCAAACTTAAGACGATAAATTAATCAATCAATGAACAACATACTGCATGTTATATAAAAATATAATATCAGCAAATAATTTATGAAAATTAAAGAAGGAATAACATGAACAAAAACATTTGATACCTTAATCTGCAAATATTATGTCGTAATGAAGCGCTAAAACACTTAAATCAAGAACAAAGGTATTTAGATTGCACTCGTAATCATACGGCTGAGCCTAATTTTACAGTAGACGGAATTAGGGAGTTCGTTCAAGTATTCACAAAGTAAAATATTCGGCCATCTTGGGTCCGACGCGCACTAAACTAATTTAAATGTTTGATACCTCTGTCAAAAGTACACTTAAGTATTTCCTTTGAGACTGTAAAGGTGAGTTACGCAAGGTTGAACTGAAAGCTCTTTTGTATGGTCAAAAATTAATTGTAACAGCTAAACTACTC
Organism: Xestia c-nigrum; assembly: GCA_916618015.1. Classification (NCBI taxonomy): domain Eukaryota; kingdom Metazoa; phylum Arthropoda; class Insecta; order Lepidoptera; family Noctuidae; genus Xestia; species Xestia c-nigrum. Next base: position 7,972,012 of record OU745251.1, on the reverse strand, counting down.
GATCCTAGATTAAATACCAAAGAAGCAGGGCAACGCTAGGCTAAGACAAAACCATGTTTATTAGCTTACAGCTTTAATTGTGATTAAATTTAAAATGTGATGTGATATCCCGTAAGTGACATTTTAAGTTTAATTGTGATTGAATCTATGAAGCTATCACAGTTAACCATTTAATTTCGCCATTCAAACAGTGTTTAAATTATGATTTCAGACATTTTATTTTTACCTCAACTCTCAAGATTCCCATTTCCCATGGCGCCCCATACATGTTAACTGAAGGGGCCGGCTGAGCATGCGTTTTTCATACAAACGTAATGCCAAAATAATATAAAAATCAAACATAATATTCTTAAGGTAGTCTGTATATATTTCGATTGTGTTATAGAATATCTATGTTCCCAAATAAATATTTTGAATGGTGTACATTGCTGATTTAAACAAAAGTTATGAGTAAAAGAAATTTTCCATAGAAACTTTTCATTCCTCATAACTTGTATTTATATCATTGTCCTTTCAAAATATTTATTTGGGAACATAGATATTCTATAACACAATCGAAATACGAGTATATAAACACTACCTTAAGAATATGTTCGATTTACAAATTATTTTGGTATTAAGTTTATATGAAATTCGCAAGCTTCGCAGGCCTCTTAAGTACTCCAAATTATTTTCAAGCAAAATTTACTTTAATGGGATGGAAGCTTGATACATCCCTACCACCGTAAAAAAGACACCTAACGCTACATCAAATGGTGGAAAGGTTCTTATCAAAGTAAAGTACATCTGTAAAGAAAATAATGACTTAGCTAAGAACGTGATCAAAACCGAGGCCACCCATCCTTCAAGAGGCCCCGAAAACCGTAACGTAATAAAACATTCACGTCAACCTGACTTATACGAAATAAATCTAATAAGGAAACCCATTTTACCACACAAATCGAAAAAGGTAGACACTGATCATCGAATTTCCTTTTGAGGAACCTGTAATTAGATACCTCACAGAAAAAAAACAAATTTGGAAGATTCAGCCTTCAGATTTTGTAATTAATATCTATACTTAATATAATAAAGCAGAAGAGTTTGTTTGTTTGTTTGTTTGGTTGAACGCGCTAATCTCAGGAACTACCGGCTCGAATTGAAAAAATATTTTTGTGTTGTATAGTCCATTTATCGAGAAAGGCTTTAGACTATATAACATCACGCTACGTACGACCAATAGGAGTGGAGCTTTATTGAAAAAATCCTTTTATGAGCTTTCTCTTATGTGACTCAGACGAAGTTTAGAATTCACGGACTGACAAGAGGATACCGCTGGCCATCCTATTTTATGCTACATTAAATATTTAGTTGAAATTCCGACAACATTCTAATTAACATTTTAACTACCCTTTGATCAGTCAAGGAAATCCCGAAACTGGGATTTTCACCCAAAGCTTAATCAAAATATTCTCAGTGAAAATTACAGAATTTAGTCCTCAAAGTCCGTTTGAAGCTGAAAAGTAAATATAAGACTCACTGGAGTGAATACCGTCTAATTCGGGGCTTTTTCTCTAAACTTACTAAAGGATGGCCACCAAATGTCAAATACCAAAAGGCTTTACGCCTTAGGTAGTGGAAAGGAGTAATTTTCAATGCATAATCTATTAACACAAGCTTAATAATATCCTTCTGACCGAATTAATAAAGGGAGTCTTAACGGAGGTTGACTAATATACGCTGAAGATATTGGTAAGCAAACACTGGTAAAATCCCTGTTTCTTTACTCTCATATTTCGGACGGTGCGGTGGTCCAGGGAGAGATCAGGCGCTGAATCATTAGCTTAACTCTTAAAACCCATTTTCTATTACTTACTTACGTTTAACCGTTAGTTAATATGCCTCGACTCTCTGGAAAGATTTTCTGTGACGTTTTAGTTCTAACCGTCTGTAAGCAAAGTTACAAACAGACAGAGATAGCCTACCGAAACCGAACAGTAAGTTATTGAAAATGGCCGTTAGTCAAGAGGGTAAAAGAAGCACGTTTAAAGACGTGTAAGAAAAATACATGATTTAATTATTTTACGTTAGTAAGTTCCATGTTCACCGAAAAGATAACGGTATGATTATCTAAAGACAGCTGTCACTGTGACATTTTCCCATACAAAAATGTGTTTTAGATAATCAGACCGTCATATTTTCGGTGAACATGGACCTTAATATATTGACTAAGCCACACTCCTTAATTATAAAAAGAGATAAGACAAAGGTTGCTTTCTAAATTCATGAATTACCAAATCAACGACTTAAGAAACAGCCTTCGATCTTTTTAACAAACAAGTATTATTATCATCAAAGAAAAAAGCCACGTCTATTATTATTCAGAATCCCCCCGAATTGGGTACTCCTATTAATTAGGGGTAAGCCTAATTGAGGAAAATTACAAAGGAAACAACACCATTATCGAGAAAAGAAATATTTAAATAACAGTCTTTACGAAAATCCTCCTACTTTTAGCAGAGAAATAAACAAAGATTGGAAGCACTGAATTCGATCATACCAGTGCCTATTTATATAAGCTCAAGAACTACCTACTAACACAATTCCTTAATATTATCATAATAACTGTTGAAATACGATATATAAATCCAAACATGCATCGTGAGGAATCCGACATGTCCTAGAATTATTGAAAAATAAAGGACCCGTATTTTTTTGTTTTTGTAAATCAATGAATATTGACAAAGATAAAACTCATCAAAAATCGGGAGTGGGTGCTCGTGACGTCAGAACTAGCTAAAAATTATACCTAGGCGTGACGTATTGGGAATTTAATAGCGTCGTAATTCGTCAATTTTGATTTACCCAAAAAAAGAAAATATACGGGTCGAATACTTTTTTAATAATCTAGCTGACGGAGTAATTCGTTTTTTTTTTGTCGTTATAGACCAATCCCTCTCATAGACAGGAACTTGTGTCCCAGCAGTGGGAACATGAATAGGCCAACGATGATGATGAACTGTTGAAATGACTCTCAGCGGATTAGCACAAATTAAGGTTAGGCGCCAGGTCTAGTGCCAAAGCCATCTATATTAAATATTGTGTAATATGTTTTAATAACATTTAAATTACATTATAAGTCCAAATGTATTCCCAACCCTATACTCATGCCCAACGATCCATTCCAGACTATAGTCATCTTACAATAGATCTATTTGGCTACGCCGTAGCCCGTAGCCGTAGCAACCGTCTACGAACGCTACGCCGCTTATTTCGCGTAGTCGACCCTAATTTGTCGTATAGACATTATTACCATTGGTCGGCGCCTTTAGGGATGATATCATTTCAACCCTAAATAACCCTTAGAATAGATCTTTTGTAATACAGATAAAGGTATCAGCTATGTTGGAACATTATGGGATGTTTCGCTTACAATTGCGTATGAGACATGAATTGTTAATTTAAATGGCTGTTTTCACTCGGAAATGGGAACAGTATAGGAATAATGTAACTAATTGCTGTACCACCAAATCATATCTTCTTCTTAGTCGTTATCTTCATTGTTGAAGGTCGTGTCTAGTCTGAGGTATTGATGAGGTTTTGATCACTCGGTGCACTATACTCTTCCACGTTTTCCTGTCCTCGGCGGTCTTAAAAGCTTCGGCTATTGATAGGCCAGTGAGCGTCTTTACTCGGTCTGACCAACGGGTAGGTGAGCGACCGCGTGGTCTTTCCCGTCTACTTGGCCAAATCATATATATTTAGTAAAACTGCGGTAAGCGTCATCGTTATTCAAGTTATCTAGTAGTCATCATCTGCCTAGCAGTTCTCAACTATGTTGGGGTCGGCTTCCACTCTAACTGGAAGCAGCTTAATACCAGTATTCTTATTCTTATTCTTTATTGCACACAAAAAAAACAACAACAAATATACATATTACTTGCAATAAAATAGCTTATGTACAAAGGCGAGCTTAACCCAGAGTTGGGTTAAGCTCCCAGTATTTTTTTGGAGCGACTGCCTATCTGACCTCCACAATCCAGTTAGTACTGGGTAACACTAACTAGCCACTGACTACCTGTAACGACTGTCAAAGATCTACAAATGACTGCTGGGACCAGCGGCATTTAATGGGTGGTCAATGTGGTCATCCATCCACTGACCAACCTAGGCAAGCACGGTTAAATCATCTCCTATTAATAATATTATAAAAAGGATAGAATTTTTGTTTGTTATTTTGTACCAAATTTAATCAAATTTTAACCATTTTTCACCAATAGAAAAATACATTTCTAGGAAGTAACATAGATTACATTTTTATCATGCTAATTACCCGAGCTATCATGAAGTCGCGGTCGGTTGTACTGCAATGCTGCGGGACTGTTCGAAAGAGATACCGCGGCCCCGAAACATAAAGGGCGAGGAAGGAACATGAATAGGTTTTAGTCAGTAAAAGTCTGACACTCCCTCCCGCTCCGCCCAGAGTGGGGGAAGTTAATTGATGATTTCCCATCCGAAAAAAAGGGTGTAATGCTGAAAAAGACCGAAGAAAATAATGTTTTTTTCTTCGGTCAACCTATTTTGACGACTCGAATGGCGTAGTGGTAGTGACGCTGCCTTACGTTTTTAGGGTCCTGGGTTCGAATCCCGGTAGGAGCAAATGTTTGTGTGATAAGCATGGACATTTGTTTCCGAGTCATGGATGTTTATATGTATAATAAGTATGTATTTACAAACAAAAAAAAGTATATATGTAGTATATCAACTATCTAGTGTTCACGACACAAGCTTTGCTTAGTGTGGCACTAGGTGGCGCTGTGTGTTAATGTCCAGTGATATTTATTTATAATTTATTTATTCTAATCAAAGTTGATATTTAACAGCACACAATTTAATCGTTATGGTAATAGATTTTTCTAACAAAACTATAGACACTGAACTCGATAACACATAAAGATCTAAGTGAAACAGCATTTCAATTCTGTTAGCACATTGAACTCGCCCGCATCGCATTATATGATGACTATCTTCAGTTTAATCGGTCAACTGCGACGCAATAAATTAACTCTGTTTTAAAACCTCGACATCGGTGTCAGTACTGTGGGGAATAGACCAAACAAATGAATACAGTTTTCTTGTTAACAAACTGAGAACATTTATTTTAAACTCGGTGTTTTTCACAAGTTTTGTCCGCGTGAATAAGGCCGGTTTTAGTGCTTGACCGACCGTCGGTGCGTAACATCGGTTTGCGTACGATCGTAGCAATATACGCGTGCGTACCGTCAGTCTAGCACACTGGTTCCCAACCTGTGGTCCGCGGACCACTGGTGGTCCGCAGGAGCCTCGACTACGGTCCGCGAAAGATTATTCGTACTTTTGAACTTGCACAGAAGATGCAAGCTCAACCCAACCTAATTGAACCTATCAGAGGCAAAATTCTATTTTTTTTTTTTGAGAATCTACTAAATGATTGCAAAATTTTTCGTGCTCAATTCGATCGCTTTTGTATCTATAACTATCTTAATTCTAAAGGTTCTCATCACATTATCCAATTTTCGTATAGTGTGAATTAAAGATTCACTCCCCTAGTTATAATCCCGTCGGTATCCATGTTTATCTAGGACCAAATGGTCCCTGTTAACAATGAACATACCAAAGTGGTCCCTGGTCTAAGAAAGGTTGGGAACCACTGGTCTAGCACTTTAACGATTTGTGAATTTTCATACAAATGACAAGCGCGACCGACGTACGCACCGACGATCGGTCAGGCACTAAAACCGACCTCAAGGAAATTTGACTACCGTCTTTAGATCGAATTTTAATAACAATTTCACGGAAACCTAATTCTTTTTCTAAAATAAAAAGTGATGGTCTAAGTTACTCCTGATTATGATAACCTTGGTTACTCCTTATGACATCAGCTACCTGCGAGTAAAAGTCCCGTCAAAATCGGTCTAGCCGCTACGGAGATTAGCCGAAACAGACTCCGTTTAGACTTTTATTTGCATTCAGTAAAAAGCTGTTATTTGGAAATTACAAATAGACACTTTCGTTTCCTTGCGTGTTCGAATCAGAAATGAAGACATCCGCAAGAAAACCAAGGTTACCGACGTAGCCCGAAGAATTGCCAAACTTAAGTGCCAGTGGGCAGGAGACATTGCTCGCAGAACGGATGGCCGATGGGGCCGAAAAGTAATGGAGTGGCGACCACGAACCGGAAGACGTTGCGTTGAAAGACCTCCCACTAGGTGGACCGATGACCTGGTGTTGCAGGAATCTGGTGGATACGAGTCGCACGGGACCGGTCAATATGGCGACACTTGGGGGAGTCCTATGTCCAGCAGTGGACGTTTTTCGGCCGAAATGATGATGATGACGATGAAACAGAAACTTCAATTTTAATTATTCGTATGGAGCAAGTAAAATTTACTCCATGTCAACCAAATGACACGACTGGCTGGACACTGACAAGTAATCTCTTTGAGGGCCAAACTATCAAATAATCTCAGACACATTAGCAAATTGGTGAAACTCAGTTTGATAGTTTGCCTGAGACCACCCACACAGCAATACATTATGGGCTTTAAGCTAACGTCCCATCCCGGAAAGATTGATTGATCTCGGGAGCAAGATGTTGCTTTAAGCAAATCTAAGAGGTACAAAGTGGCAATAGTTTTTTTTTTTTTTTTTTATTCATGTACACACAAAATACTTAAAAGGACAATATATTAACATAGAAGAGCACAAAGGTACTGCTGTTATTGTTTGTTTCGATCAAATCTTGCAATTTAAATTTAATACAGTTATCCCCAACCGATTGAGCTAAATTCAATATGGCGATCTCCCAAATATGGCGGAATAGTTATTATTTTTATTGGACCCTCATGGTATGGGTACATCTCTGCCTAAACCCTTCGGAAATTACAGGCGTGATGTTTTGTATGTTCTGTCACACTTTAAAGCAGACTTTAATTTTTCACGCAAATCATTTCAACAGATTCCACTTACTAACACCAATTTTCTGAAAGAATAATCAAATCTATGATAAAACAGTCTTACATCGTAATCTACCGCCAGAACACATGTAAGTTTGCAAAGATTACAAACCATTCTTCAAATGAATAAATTATTAAATTACCGGACATGTAGGTTTCCGGAAACCGAGGGTGATTCAAATATAAATGTACTCGTATTTCAGCGTCTGTCTAATAAACCTATAAGCGTTCAAGTTCAAGGGTAAGCGAAGTGCGTAAATACACGAGGTAAACTTCATAAAAACACGGTAGACTAATGATTGCTCCAAATGAAATAAAACAGTGTTGGATTACATTGCTTTTTACATTCGGAATGTTTCAGCAATTTTGTTCATTTTATATTTAGTGCTCGGCGAGCGGGTGGTTCCAATTTTAAATGTGGATCTTTATGGCTGGTTTTATAGTCACGCCGCTAGACGCGCCGTTGGGCAGAATTTGTATTGGAGTAGTAGGTAGTAGCGTTTCAAATTCTGTCCAACGGCGCGTCTAGCGGCCTATTCGCGTTCGGGTTTTGTTTTTAAAAAGATTTTTTTGTGAATGATCTGAGTGTTCCATTCTTGAATTGGGTTGAATGAGTATTCCTTTTTAGTTGTGTTGCCATTAACAACGATTAAAGTAGATTTTAAAACAGATTATACTGTCAGAAATGTTTCTGCCGTAAAAAATACGCTCAAGCTCATAAAGAAGCTTTAAACACCGATAGACCGCTATAGACCGATAGACCGGTATATATGTAGTATATCAACTATCTAGTGTCCACGACACAAGCTTTGCTTAGTGTGGCACTAGGTGACGCTGTGTGTTGATGTCCAGCGATATTTATTTATATTTATTTATAGAAGTATTTTAACACAGTTTTTACCGTCTTAATACTACTCGTGCGAAGATATAGACTAGCCAGATATAAAAGGCTTCACGTAATTACTGCTACGACCAGATCTTGTAGCACGCAATTTTATTTAAACCTTATAAAAGTGGATAGATGAGCTTAGTTTGCTGAAAGACCAGTACGACACGTGCAGTGAACGAAACGTAAATATGTATGATTTTTTAATCGAAAAATCCTACGAAGTGCTTTGTTTTATGCCTTGTTGAAATTATAAATTAATATTTCAGTAATTATTTAAAATTTTAAAAATGCCTCTTTACTTCGCGTGTTCAGGCTAAGCCTACAGGAAGGTGATTTTATGATTGTAATCATAAAAATCATTTTCATTTTCCTTTGCTACACATTTTGACTCCATTAATATGGGAAATTCCAACAATATGATACAAACACAGCCGTCGGAATGTCCCATTTGTTGTGCCGCACAATTCGGTACTGCGGTGCGGTATTTTGCAGAACAATATTTTTCATGTAATGTGATTTGTTTTCTCGGAACACTGCTGCTCTGATTACCTACAAGGTTAAAAAGGTTCCGACATAAAATATAGTAGCTATTGTTTTATTAATGCAGATCCTTACCACGTTTATGCTTTTGCGATCTATACCTGCGTACCTAAGTAACCGTTATGCATTAATTAATCAAATCGACAATTAGAGTCGCGAACAATAATATAGAACTGTTAAGTTAGTAGGCAACTTCAGTACTTATACTAGCTCCATTTCTACAAATGAAGTGATGTTTCCCTATTGGCCGTTTTTCCCACTACAATCTAATGACAATAATGAAATATCTAGAATTAATTGAACTGAGTGTGTTTACATACTTCTGTAGATGATACCATGATAGATACTTGTTGCTTGTGGCAGCAATAGTTATAATTGATATTGATTGATACTAATGGCCTCTTTAGATTAACACCCCGACAAACCATGACCTAGGTTAAAACATAGTATATTTTATAAGCTTTTATTTAACTTACCCTATTAATTAGTCAGTTAGTAAATTAGTAGAGCATTATTGATCAAATTTTGCAACTGAATTTCAAACCAGTTCCCCCAACCGATTGAGCTGAAAATTTGTACACACCTTTGGTTCTGGTGACAATACATTTTAATTACAGAAATGACAGAATCCTGTAGCCAGGATCGCTTACTCACTAAAGAACTCATCAACGTTAAAACTTTGTATACGCGTTCAACGTTGCTAGATACACCTAATTTTCTTCTTTTCATTTTTTTAATGGCATTTTATTTTCTTTTTTAAACTACGTTCCCATTTCAAAATTTCCGACACCCCCACCGCTTTCAAAAGGTAGCAGATAATAAATTATTACACAAAGCCGAAAATCAAATGTCCGTGTCCCTAGCGACAGTGGCGCCACCATTACACCCATAACAATACAACAATGTCGTACAACTCTGTTACTAGGCAATTCAAACTGAATGCTTAATGTGGAGCCTGGAAATGACCTCGTTTATCTAAGATACTCTGTGCTAAGAATAGGGACAAAGTTAGCGTGACATGGGCCGACTTACATGTGTTATAGTGGATAGTTACGTAGGGTAGTGTTAAACTATGGGTGGTTGTGAATAAATCGTTTTTATGGGGTTTTTTAGCGTGTAACAGCTTACCCCTGGGCAGTGACCCTGACAGTTGATCTTTTAGGATCTATACCTATTTACGTTGAAATATTATCTTTCATTCCTATACTTAGATCGTAACATAAATGAGAGGTTTTCATTTTAAGAATTAAAAAAAAAAAATAGTTTCCAACAACTCTATAGATGGCGTTGACCCGACTACGTTACTAGTGTCAAAGTCAAAACGCTTGGCATGGTTGCCAGCTTAAGGGTTTTACCCCTAAATTCAGGGAATAGAATTGTTAAAAGGGACATTTTTAGGGACAAGATTAGGGGGATTTTTAGGGGCTTCAAATATTTTTTTAAATAGTACTTGCTATTAAATTGATAACAAAGCGTGTGTTTGTAGCTTTGTGCATATAATAAACGTAGACGGCTGGTCGTAGGCCTTCCCCATGGTATGCCATCAGTGAGAGAGAGAAGTTGAGAGCCTGAGAATCTTGATGTTCATCAGGTTCTGGAGCAGCGTATGATGTTGAATCTTGATCTTTAGATGTTATGGTATGGGATGTTGTGGGAGGTTGAAATGATTTTTTTCATGGAAATATGGATGGAATGGCTGTTTGCTTCAATACTTTTGATGCCACATCTAAAAATAGGTAAACTATTGTTTTTTGTTGTTAGCCTATTCAGTCCAACTGCTGGGCAAAGGCGTCACCCAATTCTTCTGGTGTTTTTGAACCTAATAAAATACCTACGATACTAAACATAGATGAACTTACTTGGTTGTAACACTGATAATGCTGTTCTTACAAAATCATTTGGTTTAAAGTGTGCTGAATATATGTGCGAATTTCTTTTTATGGCCCGTCCAGGTTTGACATGTACGATGGCTTGTACCCATTGCGCTTTACGACTTTCATCTTTAGGAAAAAGATGCATGCCTTCATTTGTACATAAATCCACAAGGCAACGACTTCTCTTCTTTTTCTCTTGGGACATTTTCTTTCTGGCGTGGAAAACCCTAAAAAGTAATGGTAAGCATTGTTTTATTTTTCCTTTTCGTTTAGTTTTTTTTTTTTTCCTTTAATGGCAACTGAGAAAAAACAAAAAAAAAACTAAACGAAAAGGAAAAATAAAACAATGCTTTTACATGTAGAGGCTATTTTCAAAATATCAATGTGATGTGATGTGACCATTGTCATATTACTTTATTTATTTACTTTTAATTTACGTTTCATTTTACGTTCTCTTAATAACATACAAGTGAAATAATCAGAAAATTGTCACGTTCCGTTCCTTCCAGTAACATACCCCAGTCAGCGCCATCTATCCAGCGACTAGGGGAGTTGAAAAAGAAAATCCCTCATTAAAACGTATTTAAAATTGAGCATAGACACTCGTATCGCTCATCATAATTCCTACTTCGATTTTTAAATTTTAATTCACATTCATGGGTAAACTTAAATATGCTTGTTTCATACATTTAAATTAGTTGTATATTCGATTAAAAAATACCTAAATAATTTACTTAAAATCTTACCGTTTTCTTCGCGCGTTCGTACTAGAATTTTTCAAAACTCAGGTCAGTTATACGAACAAACTTATATTTAGAAAAAAACATCAAGTCCGTGGTGCACGTAGAGGAACTTTGCGTGACTTCGTTTGCGTCATTGTTCTCAATCTATACGCTATATCGGTACATACACTACAACAAACTTTGTTTGGAATCTGTAGATAGGTAATGGTATTTAACTTTATCCAATATATTATTGCATAATTATGCATTTTTTTTTTGTAATTTACGTAATAAGTTGTATGTGCCTGCAATAAGCAATAATATAAACATATAATCCATAGATTATGTTCTGTGTCGTGTTGCTGTTTTCACTACTTACCAATTTTTTTTTTAACATTCTGTTAATAAATGGTTTTAAATCAGTTCCGTGGTTGCGCGTAGACAGACATAGGTACACTAACTTTAATTTCTTTCGTTTTCATTTTTTTTTTTACATGGGCTATTTTCATGAAAATGTTCTTGAGAGTTTCCTTTTTTTCTCTACCTGTACTAAAAACTACATTGTAGGTATGTACCTAAAATTGTAACAGTTTGTCTATAAACCCTCGACAAAAAAAGATAAGATGATGACGTTAGGTAGGTACATATTTTTTGTAACAAACGCACGTCAAATTCAAATTCGATTTTCTCATTAATTTATACGTTTCCAAGAACAACGAGAAAATCGCTTTTGAAATTTGCTGAGTGTTTACGTTTCATTGCTCGCGTCTGTGCGAAATTAATATTTCATGTTGAAGACATAGCATACCTAATACTGATTATACAAACGTCTTATAAAATATAGATTATACGAAATTGTTTCATAGAAACCTTATTGTACTGCTAAACCCAATACTATTACCCGAAAACTCGTTACAAAGCTGCGGTAACAATGTTTACATTCAGTGGTTATGAGCGATTCGCGCGCCGCTGCCGCCGGCACTAACATATTATACTTATAATAGAGTTAGGGCCAACCACTAGTGGTTTCACCAACGACCATAGCAACTAGTTAACGATACGTCAACGCATCGATATATCTATCGCAATAACTCCCACGCTACGAAAACAACGCGCGAATCTATGAGACATCAGACTCCATTCCTGAAAAACACTTTCTTTGTCCAATAGAACCATCAAAATTAACGACAGGACATAAATAAATGCCCTAACTTAAGTCCAATTAACCAACCAACAATGCCCGAAGCCATAATAATCAACAGAACATCTAACAACCACATCACAGTTATTAACCATAATCAATTTACGAAGGTTCTCGTCGCAATAAAATTCCAACGATTTGGGAGGCTTAGGGATATTCCGTAGACATAAATCAAGTTATACTGGCGCAAATATGAGTGGTCTATGGCTATGTTTACGTATAATCACGTGGTCAACACTCACCGGTCCGAGACTGTCGAAGCCGTGGCGCAGTGCGAGCTGATGAGCCTCGTCGTGCTGCACCGAACGCTTGAAGCGCACCAGGAACGTGTTGGTGAAGACCTCGCGAGACGCGGCAGCAGCGATGAGCAACGTAGCAGCCAAGCATTGTAACCACATGTTCGCGCTGTGGCCGACGGCGGCTGACTGACACCCCACCGTCGCTGACGTCACCTCATATCGACCAGAGCCCCACGCATGCGCCAACCCGACCATTCAGGCTCCCCTCAGCGACGTCCAGCCTTTTCACAGATTATGAAAGGATGGATCGCGCCGCCACTACCATTGTTTTGGATGAAACGATCTAGATTCATGCCGTTCCGTTTAGCGCGACCCCATCTTGAAGGCGACCTTGTTTACGGTAATAAGTCTTCGAACTCTTAAGTTACATTAGGGGCCGTCTAGTGCGATAAGTGTTAGATATTCCTAAAAGCTTTGCTTGTAGAGAAAAGAGGTTGAGATGTTTGAGTACCTACCTACTTGACATTATTTTGATATCGATATTTCGAGATAAACATGATACCTACCTACTTTATACTCATGGGAAGCTTCGACTTTACAAAGTCGAATTGAACTTTTCTAATCTCGGCTGGAGGGTCGTCGGTTAATTAACTTGATGGACAGCCAGTTATGAGATCGTGTCTCGTGAGGCTGCGGTTAACGCTTCAAGACTTGTTCACTGATAAACTTTTGTGAAATTACTTTATGAAGTACTAATTAGGGGAGTTTTGGAACCAGAAACCTCAGCCTTTGTTGACTTGAAGGTTTTCCTAAAACCATCTACCTACTCACAGCTGTTTTAGGTACCAGTCTTATCTAGAGTGTCACTGATATACAATGACGTGTAAATAGGAATGTGAATGAAATATGGCACCGATTAGGTTCTTTTTCCGATTAGGCTCTTACCTACATTACCTACGTCATTTATTTATTACCCACTAAGTTTTGCCCGCAAGTTCGCTCACGTTATGAACGAAAATTTTCATAGCCAAGTACAATCAGGGAGAAGGGACACCGACGCGAAGATGGTTACCACATACTCGTACTCAAAACTGTTTCCTAAAAAAATCCAATGCCTACACGGTCAAAATGTATAGAACAACAGGTTTTTTTTACAACAGGTGTCCCTTCTCCCCGATTGTAGTGGAAAAATTTCGATGTGGGGGAGTGATGGTAATGGTAAACTGACCAAAGGGTAACCTTTTTCGCTTCGGTGTCCCACCCCGTATACACGATAAAGCAGCTTACCATTACTGAAAGAATTGTTGATGTTGGATAATCTTTAGAATCACTGCTCTGAAGACTACCTTGTACACCCTAACTTTGGTACAAGCTTTACATCATGTAGATAGTGTAGATGGGATTCATTATTCTTTATTATTATTAGTAGTTCAGTGATTTAGAAGCCAAATCCCCATTCTTCCATCATCGGACGAGCGGCGCATAGCGCAGATAAAAGCGCTATGCTTTCACATTAAATTAACACCCCCCGTAAAAACAAATGCAATAGCTTTACCGCGGCAGTCCCCGAGTGCCACACGTCTTTTTTTATACTAAATTGCTAGGCTTGCGTTTGGCTGTAAATCGATTGATGTGAAGCGAAGACGCGGCCTAAGGTGGAGAACGCTTGGGAACAGAGAAGGCTGCGGTTCCACTGATGGGGAGCGGACGTACGGCCGGCTTCTCTGTTCCCAAGCATGCTCCAAAAAGTAAAGCTATTGCATTTGTATTATATGGGGGGTGTTAGGTTATTTTCGTTACGGAATTTCAGGATTCGGTCTCCACGCTCAAGGCCCGCGATAGAAGCTATATTTATGCAATAGCTTAAAAATAAATGCTGATAAATGTAAGTGCACACACTGATTATGTCTATCTACCTACTTGCAGGTCAATTTTCTTTATTTCAGTTGAAAACCTTTCACTAGTCGACTTAGTCCTTCTCCAAGCGCCGCCATAATTATGTTCCTGTCCTAGACTTCCCGCATCCAGGTTATATTAACCACAACTCACCTCTTTTGTTCAGGCTTAAAGTTTTAAAAAAATGAACCTACTACGCCCTTTTGATTATTCCCTTACATGTATTGTTAACCCCCCGAGACATCAAACGTGTTTACCACTCAATGAAGCCTTGGAATCAGCTGTAATAAAAAAACCAATCGCACAATTTTGGTATCCCCTAATCAGTAGACGGCAGCCAGTTTCGTAAGTGAAAGTTAAAACCAGTAAAGTTTGTTAACCTACATTAAATCTTAACCGTCATTTTTTTTTACCCAAGATGCACTTACTGTTCTCCCTTGTGGTTATGTGAGAGCCTTTAGTTACTATATTGATTTGACTAAAAGCCGATCCATAAATAGTTGGGAAAGGCTAGGCGGATGATGATGATACAGTGTTTAGTAATATTCATCTACCGAGAATAGAAGGTGGGTAGGCGTTATACCAATATGGGGACCACTTCAATTGCATTTTGGAAATTATTTTAACTTCGTTTTGTTCAGGTTAAATCGAATTAAGAAAATTCCATGAAGATTGATATGGTTGGGCTCAAAAAGAGTTTGTATTTAGGACACAACATCATCAGAGGATACGGGTATTCAGCTGCATCCGGTTAGACTGGAACTTAGTAACCCCAACATAGTTGGGAGAAGGCTAGCATAGATAATACACTATCAAGATAGATGTGCAACTCTAGTTTTCGTTTTTAAAACTGTGTACCTCAACTGTTAGATGGCACTGTTAGTTTCTGTTCAACCAAATAAATACAAAAGTAATTCTTGACTACGGATTCGAACTTGGGAACAAGGCAACCGCAGTCACCGCTAGGCTATCACTACTTCACTGGCAAGTTATCTAAAATAGCTGTTCTCTTTGTGACAGTTGTAAAACAGTCAAACAGTTGAAAAGTTTGTGTCCTTAAACACACAGATGGCAGCACTATCTATGAAAATTTTGTTTGATACCAATGTATGGAAGTTTCACCCCTCTGAAGGCTAGGCAGATGATGATGATCCTCTGATCATCATCAGTACACACTTTCCGAACGTACAGATAGGTGTATTGGTTGGTTAGGGTATCGGTAGATGTAAGTTTTTTACCTCCTTACTTACAGTCAGTACCGTTGCACATGAGCATTAGAAAAAAAAAGGACAACGGCCATGAAGTGACAACTTATAACTGGAATTTCAGCTAATTGTGAATTTGTTTTTTTTTTAATATTGCTTAATTATCCATAAAGCGTTTGGAACGATATCAATATTCAGTTGGTGGAAAAGCACTTTTTAAGGCTGATGCTCCAGGGTAGCGCGCGAAATTCAAATGTTCATACTTTTTTGCAATTTACAGGCCACAAAGGTCTACCAACGACTTTGACCTTGTAAAAATCGTTAGGTACTCGACTTAGATAACTTAGAGGGTTGTTGGTTGGTTGGTTGGGTTGTTGTTGATTTTACATACGCCTTACAATCGCGAACGATAATTTCATCTATATACAACCTACCACTGGCCTCAAAATTGAAAAAAAAACGTAAGACAATTTGAATTTCGCGGGCTACCCTGACGCTTTCACCTTAACAAAAATATTTCTTGTATTTGTAGAGAAAAATAGCAACTTCAGCGATGATCCTGAAGACTGCGATTAAAAATTTGGTCGGCACAAGTGCACACTTGCCACACACACACACACAAACATGCCAGCTTTTAGTTTTCCGATAAGAGCCTGCCGTTCTTATCAGAAAACTAGAAGTTGGCATGTTTTGTGCTGGAAGCACGAAGGAAGATTCACACCACCCAGCAGAGCAAGTTTTATCTTTTAGTTTTTATTAGTAAAGGCCACCCACGCCTTTAACTTTTCATCAAAGCTAACGCTAACACCAGAAGCTGTATATACATAGGATTCTCAAAGTAAAGGACTTATTACATTACACGATTTATCGGTTCCTGTCTGCAGGGAAAACAAATGTAATAAGAGATCGGGTGGTCGAGTGATCCCGACCGGCTACTTCCCTGCCGCGCTGCCGATCGTGCCCGATAAATCGTGTAATGTAATAAGGCCTTAGGCTGTGAATCTCACCCTAAGATTGGTTTGGCCTTTTGGGGACTGTACAGGACTGTACTTATCGACGTAGCTATTGGTAAGGTGAAGCTAAAGAAATAAGAGAAGTGGAAATTACGTATTTTCTTTACTCCTCTGCTGTTCTTTCGAGGTTCGTTGTGGGACAAGCCAGAACTACAGACAAGAACCGTTTTTACAGGAATCCTCGAGTTTCAGCGTTATTTTTGTTTTTCAAATTTTGCAATGGTTGGGGATAGTGTGGTGGGCTTGTCCCAAAATAAGATATACCATAAGGTATTTCTCATTTATGTTTTGTTTTACAGTGGCGTTTCTGGAAGTGCTCTCATAACAAACGACTACACGGAACTCAGGCTGGTTTAATTAAGATCAAGTGAATTGCGTATACCAATGTGACAGACTACTATGACTGGATCAATAATCACGCTAGAAGACTACTGCTGTACTTGACAGATCATCATCATCATCATCATTTCAGTCGAAAGACGTCCACTGCTGGACATAGGCATCTCCCAAGTGTCGCCTCATAGACCGGTCTCGTGCGACTCGCATCCAACGGATTCCCGCAACCTTCACCAGGTCATCGATTCACCTATTGGGTGGTCTTCCTACGCATCGTCTTCCGGTTCGCGGTCGCCACTTCAGAACTCTGACAGATACGTTAACCAAAAGTAAAAACACAAAAACTATAGTTAGGTTTAGTTCTGTTCAAGCATAATGGCGTCTCGGAAATAAGTGAGTGATGGTTGGCGCATTATTCGGTCAAGACCCTGCGCCCGCTAGGCGCTAATCACTAAAATTGTGTTCTGCAGAGCTTTACGACAGAATGATGTTCGGAGCCGGTATAAAGTTGGAACCGTTATACGTGCGCAGACCGTCACAGTCCGTCACACTCACAGCTAACTTCCAAGCAGCCCCACTGTTTGAACAGAACTACTTATAGTAAAATATTACTAAAATGTTTAATTTTTAGGCCTTCTCAGTTGGCCTTCTCGGTTGTTCATGATAATTTCTGAGCCAGCCTTTAGGAGGAAACGCGACTAAGGAACAACCAGTAATGGAAATTCCATTCTCCAGACTAGCCCCAGGATATTGAACTATACCATAACAAACCAATTCTTTTCGTTTATGGTCTACAAAATAAGTAGCAATTCATAGCTATGTATTCAGAAGTTGATTAAAATAATATATGGTAAAAGCACCCCCACAAATGCAGGCACCCTGCAAAATTTAAATTTGTTAAGTTTTTGCAATTTGCACCAACCATTTCGACCGTATAGTGGGGATCTAGTCGACAATGTATCGATGTCCAGTGTCAAACAGTGGAGTAATCCATACACTGGACATCCAAAGTTAAATATGATTTATTGTTTTGTCTCATTATTCATTTTGTCTGTGCGGAAACAGAATAGTAAAATAAAAAGCCATTAAAAATTACGAGCTACCAAAGATTCCTTTTTATTCCCAATTTTAACGTAACTTAGGGTAAATTGTCAAATTTCCAAAACTAAGTTGGATCCTAGTACTGACAAAGCACAATTATTTGTAATTGATTTATGCAGTGGGTTTTTTTATTAAACTCTATTTCCAAAGGCCTTTTGTATTTATACAAACGAGGTTTTCATTTTTTCTATGGGATATGACCAATTATCTGTAGGTATATTAGGCTTCTAGGGTTTTTATCACAAGTGCGGCCTGCCTCTTTATTTTTGCCTGCCTATTTACTTTATTTGGCCACCCCATGGCCCTTGCCTGCCAAAAGGTTGCATCCCGCTGCCCTAGCACATTCATGTTAAGGCACTTATCCAATAGCCCATAAAGTCTCAAGTGCCCCGAGAAGACCAGGATGCTTGATCTGCTTCTGGAGGGAGGTGGGCTGGTTGGAGTAATGGCCACCACGGCACACGCACAATGGTCCACTTTAAGGACTAAGTGCGGAAACCTAAACTCCATGATAGATATGTCTTAAGAGTTGAGGTATGATTCTGAAACAATAATCAGCACCCCAGTAGAGAAATAAAAGAAACAATATTTGATAAATTAAACTATTGCTATAAAATAAAATACAATTTACTATTATAACAATGAGTAAGTTATCTTTAATTATCAACACAAGTCTTGCACTGAATTCACCATTATGGTAGTTGCCGATGTTGAGATTTCAAGTCTTTCAGATATCAGATGGTAGCAGGGTTTAGGGGGGCTGGTGCAGGAGACACTGGAGACGTTGGTGCCACTGGTGTATTTGCAGCATTTTTCGCAACCTGCTGTTCCATAGCATGCGAAGGAGGATGCTCCAGAACATTGTCAATTAGCCCGAAAGTCTTTGCTTCAACAGGAGACATAAAATGGTCTCTTTCCATTGAAGTTTGCACTTTATCAAGGGCTAACCCGGTGTGTCTGACGTACAATGTGTTTATTTGCGCCTTGAGCTTCAATATCTCTTCTGCTTGAATCTGTATATCTGTAGCTTGTCCTCTGACTCCACCAGACGGCTGGTGGATCATGATGCGAGAGTTCGGAAGAGCATGTCTCATGCCTGGTGCTCCCGCCGCCAGAAGTAAAGATGCCATGCTGCAAGCTTGTCCAACACACCATGTAGCCACTGGCGGCGTTATATACTGCATCGTGTCGTATATACCCAGACCAGCGGTTACGTTTCCCCCAGGAGAGTTTATATAAAGGTGCACGGGCTTTTTACTTGATTCTGACTGCAAGAAAAGTAGCTGAGCAACGATCAGTGAACTTATATCGTCGTTTATAGGTCCCATGAGACAAATAATACGTTCGCGAAGAAGTCTGGAGTAAATATCGTATGCACGTTCACCGCTCCCCGTTTGCTCCACAACTATCGGTATCATACCGATTCTCAGAGGTTGACTGGAGCTTATCAGTCTCCGGATATTACTAGATTTACTCGAAATTGAGCTCGCAGCTTGTGCGAATCGTCGAACATAGTTCAGTGCCATTTTTTGTTGTATTTTGATTCGTTACAATATTTCGTACTTATCTATATTTTATGTGTAGTCGGGTTTTTTTTAAACATGCATCTGAGTGATCTAAATTTATCTTCACAAGTTAGCAATGAATATAATAACAGAAATTAAATTGAATTTACTTTTTACTTCACAACCTACAAAAATATTATTTTGACATTGACAAATAACTGAATGACATGACGTGACACTTTTTCAACAACAAAACTCAGTTTTTTTTATTTTTCTGCTCTGACACCATGGATGGATGTTATTATTTTTTTAATTAATGCTAACCCATATTAACCTATTCTATTCTATTCTATTTTTGTTGAATGGCAATTGAAGCCGGTGTCGACTATTCTGCCAATGTCGAAAGTGGGTGTTTTAAAAATAAAAATAAAAACTACGGTTGATACAGTTGGGACATAACCCATATTGCCCCATAGCTGGGCATAAGAATGACAGGACGTAACTCTTTCCTTTTTCAACAACAACAACTCAGTATCATATTATCTGCTCTGACATTTTAGTTAATTAATGCTAGCCCATATTGCCCCATAGCTTAGCAAAGGCCCTCCCTCCATTACTTCCACCTGACACGTTTTTAAGTTACTTCTTTATAATTCTCAAGGAAGACATCCAGTTCATCTTGCTTTTCAAAGTCAAAGTCAAAATAATTTATTTGCAGTAAATGTGGTACAAAAGGTGGTAAATCATGAACCCGCCTAAGTTTCAGTGCACCAAAGGCTCGTTCGGTGTGCGACAGACATGTCCTGTCCACTCCCATTTAAGCTTGGCAGCCTATTGAGCCATTATTTGCGTTTTGGATACTTATGTTAACATGTTCAAATCAACCAATCAAGGAAGATTGAAGATAGCTTAGATTAATCAATTGACCTCTTTCACCCTGATCATAGCGGAAAATTATTGCTGATCTACGGTGGAAGTTCCGCACCTTGACTCCGTAATAGAATATGATAAGTACTGATGTTCATAAAAATATTAGCTTATTGAAAGCAACTAATCTAAGAGCGAAAGCTAAACTCGCGCGGGCGGACGCTCGAGTATTGAAAAATAATATGACGGATATGTGGAGCAGCGGTGGCGGCCCCGACTTACGAACAGTAAGTCTTGGGTTTGAACCCAGAATATGCCTGATATTACTTTGTCTAAGTTATTTCAGCACCACAGCTCTCAAAACGGTGAAGGAAGACATCGTGAGGAAACCTAAAAACTCGAAGACATGTACCTACCTCCATCTACAAATCCGCAAGACCCGCATGGTGGATAGCCCATTCCCTCTCATCATTTTTCCTTTGCCTGTGTCCCAGCAGTGGGAACATTAATAGGCTGATGGTGATGATGAGCAGCTTTTAAATAGTGCGCTGCGTTAACGTAAACCGTCTGCTTTTTTTATGTTAAAACTTTGGGTGGAAAATAACATTCAGGATTTACATAAATGGGACTACTCTTAAGCAGAATTAATTCCTTTATTGTTGAACTATTACCATCTTTTGGACTATTTAAACTATTTCTTCTTCTATGTGTATCCATTTTCTAGCTTAGGAAGACAATTCTGACGATTTTGTCACAAAGTCATCTTCACTACCAGTATTCACTTTTTCTGGACATTCGTATTGTGTCATGGGATTGCTTACTTACAGTTATTGAAACAATTCAGTCTTATTATGTGATGTTTGTTTAAGTGCTCTTCGTTTTGGGGGTTGTCTTTCAGTTATTTTTGTTTATACTGTTTTTTTTTATTTCGGCTCACCATGTAGCCACTGGCGGCGATATATACATTATAGTGTCGTTTATACCCAGACCAGCGGTTACGTTTCCCCCGGAAGAGTTTTTTTGCTGACACATGAGTAAGTAAACGGAACAGAGTATAAGCTTAAAATTATTGTTACCTATTTTGGTAGGGTTGTCACAGTAGATGAAGACAAATTAATCAAATACTTTACTTACCTATTGTACCTACTCCTTGGGATAGTTATAATTATTGTACTGTATTGGATAATACAAAAAAAGTATAAGTATGATATACTTTTTTTTGTATTATTCAATACAGTACAATAAACAACAATTATTAATAAATATCAAGTTTTTACATTAAAATATTATAACTTGTCACAAAACAAACATTTGTTGCCCTGACAACCCTGAGATTTTCAACTGGCTGTGACAGCGTAAACCTTTTCGGTTTTTTCCACTTTTGCCGCGTACGCGACAAGCGGCCAGTGGTCACGCATGAGGTGCAACCGATTCACGCCCGTTTGAACAATCAGTGAACTTATATCATCGTTTATAAGTACCCACAGACGGAAAATCTGCAGTGATTGCTGCAATCGCTTCGTTTTTTATTGCTTATACATCACTAGCTGACCCACAAGCTCACAAAGGGAACAAAATTTCCCCCGTTTTTCCAACATTTCTTATTGCTGCTCCGCTCCTATTGGTCATAGCGTGATGTTATATAGCCTATAGCCTTCCACGATAAATGGACTATCCAACACAAAAATAATTTTCCAATTCGAGCCGGTAGTTCCTGAGATTAAAGCGTTCAACCAAACAAACAAACTCTTCTGCTTTATAAAATAGTATAGATGACGTAACATCACGCCTGTATGCTCTGAGGAGGTACGCAGATGTGTACGATACACCCAACCAAAACAACCCAACAAAAAAATCAACACAAAAACAACCGTTTTTTGTTGATCTGAGATTACAACCAAATAGTCTACGGGCAAACGCTAAACTCGTGTGTCTATGGTGAAAAATAGTATCAGCAGTGGCCACAATATATTATGTAAATCATTTTGGTGGAAAATTAAATTTTAGATTAAATGAAATAATACACAAAACAGTTGATTATTAATTTCTCTTTAAATGGTATTTATCACGTGGCTATATTTAAAATCACAAAATAGGCACTACTTGTCTTATTTAAAAATATAAATCAAACAAAATCATAATTTTAACTACAATAAAAATATTAAACATAATGAAATCACTTGCTTTGTACTTGTCGACGTCTTAGTTTCATCAAAGCTTCTTGTCTTTTCTTCTCGATTATTGACTTTAGGTCTATAGCACTATTATGTGGTTTTTGAAATGTTTTAGTTTGGACATTTAATACACCACTAGCAACTTTGGTTTGAAACTGAGCTTTCTTAGGAAGAAATAAATCTGGTAACTTTTTAGGAATGCCAATTTCTTCATTCATTTTTGACAAGGGTTGTTGACTCATTTGTGTACTTGGAATAGGCTGGGTAGTTTTCTGTGACGACGTAAATGGTAGAAGCCTTTTAGCCAACAATTTTTCTCTTGCAAGCTGATGCTTCTTTTTTATTTCCTCTGGTGTGCACCTTATAGGCGAATCACCTAGAGCTGAAAGAAGATTCACATATTATAGTAAAGAATATTGTAAAATTATGCATGTCTTTCTTTCAACATAGTTTTTAATAGCTTTGTTTAGGCCTATGTGAAGAATAAATAAATAAATAATAAATTAAATAATGATGAGGCTGAGAAAGTTGTCATTCCAAAAAACTTGATCAGTGAACACAGCCATAGATGTATTACTAAACTAACTATTGCCCCTGACTTCGATCGTGTTTCATAAAATCTGTTAACCTGTTTCAGAGGAGTTCGATAATAAACATTGTGATATGAGATTTTTAAATAATAGATTAGGATTATGATTATTACACTAAATGTTTCTGATAAGCAAGCTAACCAGATATGACTTTTATCAATGTATGATAAGTTTAATTATATTCTGTTTAAATCAAGTAAAAAAATACCTGTTGTATCTTCTGCCTCTTTGCCAAAAGGCATTGAATTATATCTCCCAAAAACCATTCCACTAGTCGATGGTTTGTTCACATTGGTCACCGTCGGAGACACAGGCATTGAATTATGACGACTAAATATTGATTTTGAAGATGGACTACTCTCATGCACAATTAATTCCTTAATTGTCCAACTGTTACCATCTATTGGACTATTTAAATTATTTCTTCTTCTAGATGTATCCATTTTCACTGGCATCTGTGTTAGCCGTTCCAGTGCACTATCATTTAAATTACCAACCAAACTATCAAATGAGTCATTATTCAACTGTGGGGAAGAACATATCTTCACTTTCTTTACAACTGGTGAATCTAATTTTATACTGTTTAATATGGCATCCATTGAATCTTGGTCCATTTTGAAGTTTGAATGAAGATCTGGTTTTATAACTGTATTTTTCATATTTTTCTCATAACAAGGCCTTTTTACAGGTGGAACTTCATTGAGAATGTTTTCTTCTACAACCTGACTGGCTTTTATAAGGCACTCATTCATAGAATCGTCTGATTCCAATGCAGTTTCTGGATCCGGTTTCACAAAATTTGAGCTCAATACATTTCTTCTTAAACATCGAGAATTACTTCTCACTCTAGCTTTAGGAGAGAATTCTGGTGATTCAGTCATAAAGTCATCTTCACTACCAGAATTCACTTTTTCTGGACATACTGTGTTTTGGGATGTCTTAGACATTAATTGAATTAAATTTTGATTTAATTCCATCAGTTCTTGAAATAATTCAGTCTTTTTATGTGAGGTTTGTTTAAGTGCTCGTCGTTTTGGGGGTTGTCTTTCTGTTATTTTTGGCTTTACTGTTCTTTTTGATTTTCGGCTCACTGGAGTGGAGTTTTTGATACGAGATTTTTTTGCTGCATGCTCCGATTTTGGCGTGTAAAAGTTCCAAACGACATCTGTTTCTCCTTCTGCCCCATCTTGTGTGCAATAAAAAGGAACCGGGCTCGCGGCTTCCGAGTCGCAGATTGAATCACTGTCCCTAGATGGTGATTCTGCTCGATGCTCAGGTGTTGAACAGGATATTACTGAAAGCATTGAATTTTCTCACTAAAAGCACTCACATTCACACTCGCATTTTCCAACCCAGAATAATCTGGATGCTATGTTTATCTAGGTATCACGCAAACAGCCGCTTATCGCAAAATATTCCAATATCTCTATGAAATAAAAATGCATTGTTACCTTTATTTTTGTTATTTGTGGCAACCATTTCGTTTGAGATTCTCTTATCTATGTTGTTCATAAGGATAGTTTAAAGTCTTGGCAATAAAGGAAATTTTAATATTCATATGTTATTGCATGCAATATTGTGTAAATTTTAAACTAAATAAACTATCTCCATTTGAAACCCAGAAGCATTTGACACTTTGACAGTTGTTAGTATTTGATGTTCTGTGCTTGCGTCAAGGGTGAAGCGTCAATTATATTTTTAGTGATACGATGTGCTTACTAAAATATGCTGAATCCCTGAATGAAACAATCGACTAAACGTAATAAAACTTCAGACTTCGTCAAACTGGGAGTAAGTTCAACAAAATTCAAAAAAGTATAATAAAAATCATAGCTAGCATAGTAAACATATCCAGGGCTGGGTGAGGTGCGGCGTAGAGTCACGTTATTCACACCATAAATGGTTTCCATCGCCAAGGTCGACTCGAAACTGCAACAAAACAGGCATAAAGAGTCGACTTTAATTTGCTAGGCCCCTTTCACTACTTTATAATTTTTCAATTTTATACATTCACGAGTACGCATATAACCGACTATCTAAAACTGCTTTGCATCACACGGCTTAAAATACAAATAGTGGCAAGTGGCTCATCAAGTCAGTCCAAATCAGTCCTTGATTGTGTAATCAAGAGATTCTTAAATTTAAAAAAATATAAATAATTACATTGTTTTCTTTGCTGCCTGTAGAGCCCTGCCCATACAACCAACACCCACCAACTTCTTCTGCATCTCCGTCTCAAAAACTATTAGAAGTTGGGTGATTCGCTCCAAGTTAATACCGCAAAAAGAGGCAAGAGACATGGCAACATGTGTTGCACTTTACAGCACTACTTACTAAACCAGAGTGTCAAATCAGTGTTACCCATTCAACGAGTTTTCTAGTAATTCTATAAATACGAATCATAGGCTACGTCTTATAAACAAAGTAAGGGTTGCTTAAGTCCATAAATCTAATCTAACCTTTTGGAACTCGACCACACCGCACCCATATTTCAAAATAAAATAAATACTGAAACTGAATGATCTATCCCAAAAAACAAGCCAAACGTCTACTATTTTATTTGTGTAACGCAACTATTAGATACAAAATGTTAGTTAATTTGGGCCTTTGGGGACCAACGCACCACCGTATGTATAAAAAATAATACTTGACCAGCAAAAATATTAAAACTAACTATTTTTGTGGTATGGACTATAAAAAGGTTCAATAGATTTTATTCTTATTCTTTCTAGGTTTGACATTCAATACCAATTTATTATTTTCCTAAAATCTTAGAAATTCCACCAATTTCATTTTGTGTTCGCTTGAAAACTGGCAATTAGCAAGTTGGCAACATCGATTCAGTTGATTGAAGTCTGACGAGCTCGTTGGACGTGCGTCAATAAATTTTAACTTTGTGGTCGCAACTCGCGATGCTTCTTCGGAAGTGACATTTATTTATTGTGAAGTGTAAAAGAACTTGTGAAACATGTTGGCGGACGGTGAAGTCGTCGGCGATGGGTCGTGGAACCTCACGATCTTCGTCACTGATCTGAACGAGAAACGGACTATGGTCGTAAAGGGAGATATGCATATTGGAGGGGTTATGCTAAAACTGACAGAGAGCTTCGGTTAGTACACAGATTGTTTAGATAAACAATAATCTACCTACATGCTCACTAACCTTTCTTAACATACCTACCTACATTTTAAAATTTGAATTACTAAACTATTTTTACGTAGTCGTAATGGGATGTTGACTCATCTGTATTTCGAGGTGGCCTTGCTGAGTTTCGGCGGCACATTCATAAATGTACAGTTTGTTTATCTTTGCAACTAACAAAAAAATAAAACTTTATCTGCGCAATTCTGTTTTGTGTAGTAGTATTTAGTTTTTTCACTGAGAAACCTATTTAATTACAAAAAGTCTCGAAGCTTGACCATCATACTCTTTGATGGCTTGCCTTCAAAACAGACAACAAAATGGAAAATTTCCAAGCAAAGATTTTATTTGACACAACATAACAAAGTGGTTAAAACACTTCAGATATAGAAATGATAATAATAACAGAAGAACATGCTTGAATAATATGTATTCATTTGTTTTTAGATTGGTCATGATTAGTCATGACATAAATATGAAAAAAACACATTTGATTTTAAAATATTTTGTTTTTTTTAATGATGTTTTCTTGCATGCTCTTATTTTCGTATGTATATTTTTGTTATGAAATATGTTCATTATTGAGATGACAAACTAAGTTAATGTATATCAATATTCCATGCTACTATTTTGCTAAAATTAATGAAACCATGCTAAGTATGGCGAAAATGAAACACAATTTTGTTAATTTTAAAGTGTTGTCTTTAAGTACACAGTGAATTTTAAGTAAAATAGGTAATCCCTTCTACTTAATAATTCATTCATTCACTTGAATACAATATACAATCAAAACAGATGGGTCTGCCTACAAGTCTGAAATTCACACAAGTCTCCCTGAAATAAAGGCTAATGGCATTAATGCTGATGCTTCAAGGTAGCCTGCAAAATTCAAGATGACTATGACTGACCGTGAAAAATTTTTTCCTTATCTCTTATGAACTAGAAGGGTTGTATTTATGATTCTGATGATTATATTTCTGTAACTACATACATCTTACAGCCACAACTGATATTTTCATCAACATACAACTTAGCGCTGCCCTGCAAATTGCAAAAAACAAAAGAAAACATTTTTAAATAACTACAATGCTCATCATAGGGGTTTTATAGAAGGTGAATGTTTGTAAAGAAGTATACTAATTTTCCAATAGGAAATCCCCTCTGATGCATGCTATATTGAATAAAAGCAGGAAAAAAAACGTACAACTAATAGTAAAACAAAATCATGAATAATTTTGTTAAATGCATTTATTTTCCAAATTTTTTAGACAAAGTTTTGTATGAAGAAGCCTCAATATTTAATGCACCTTTACATTTTGCCTAAAAAGGTGATCAAGGGATCACATTTTTAGTTCTATCGACTAGACTCAGATCAAGTTGGTACCAACAACTCAGTTGGTACCAACTCCATGCTGAATAAAACATTATCCCATCTAGAAATATTTTCCATAAATTTCTAGATGGGATTACTTTATGCAGGGCTTACGCAGACAACCAATGTGACATTGAGGGCAGAATAATATCATTTTATATTCTATTTCTATGAATATTTCATAAAGTACCATGGATGTTCTATGTTTGCCAACTTTATACATTGCTTTTTATGAATCATACAATTTTTTAATACACTTTTGCTTCACATGCTTACAGAGCAATGAATACCCAACTGGCGAAAAATTATCATCTAGTTAATATTCATAATATTCATCATTCACCAGAAGCCAGTTCAGTTTGCTGACTGGTCCAGATAGTAATAAAAGCAATACCTGTCTGATTAAAGAGCAGAGTGAGTGAGATAGCGCTATACGTTCGAGAGAGACTGATGTTGCGCGTACGCAAGCACGCGTCCATCGCGGCCGATTATGTCGTGTGGACCGGGTTTTTTGCCCACTCTTGCGCAGGTGAACTACCGAGTAGTTATGTGTTGAGTATTTTGAAAATGAAGAGGTTTTATGCGAGCGTCCTGCCATCCCGTGAGGAAGAACACAGACGAAACTTATAACTTAAGATCAACACAAATACTATTGTTTTAGAAACATGGGCAGGTAAAATTCTGACCATTGAATGTCTGTTAAAATATTAACAGGTAAAATCATTTACTACCTAGGTACAACGAACGACTAGATAGTGTACATATTTTCCTGGTAGACCATACAATAAACTTCATAGGTAGGTAGGTAACCTAAGATAGATATCATGACAAGTAAAATAACTAAACTTCTCATGACTATTATTTTCTCAAAGCTCTTCACTGACTGCAACAGCGAACAAAATGAGCAAACATTATAACTAGTCACGTAAACAATTTAAAATTCTCACCTACGCCAAATAGCTCTGATAACTTTCAAAATGGCGGCTATTCGCCCACTTGACTCCAAAACTCGAATTATTATTCAAAACTATCTTGCCCCTGTATCTATTGCGTTGTAATACGACAACTATATTATTCAAATAGTAAGATTGTTTGCTTAAAGACAATTGCTTCGTTACCGAAGTAATAACAATTATTTAGGGACCGCAGTCCGTACCTACAATCGTTTTCTTCGGAGAACTTAATAATCTTGGACAATTACCAAGGACCCGTAACTATTATGGAACCTCTGACAAAACAGTAAAATTATTTCGATTGAAAGATAAATCTTAAAATACTGTTACATCGGACCTACTAGAACATTCGAGAAAGCCAGTGATTACAGTGTGTGTACGTTAGAAGTTCGAGAGAATTCTATTATTATTAGTTTTAAAGTTAGGTAGGTACAAACTCGCGACCTATTTATACAAAGACATTAGAATTTCGACCGTACGCCTAGGGCATAAGGTTCATATTTGTTTGTTTTGTACAAGTAGGTAATGCCAACCTTGTAAGTAGGTACCTGTTATTTTTTGTTAGTGTTTTTTTATGACCCTCTCGAATGTTCGTCTTTATTCTGGTGTATCTGTTGGCGAGTATAAATAGAGCGCTCAGGGCCGCGACCGGCAGTCTTGTTTTAGCGACACAACGAAGCGAATCCAAGTGAACTACAAGTGCGATATCTAAGTGAATAGTAAACAGTAGTGTATTTGTGATTAAGTTTTGATTGTTTTGTGATTAATAAAGTTATTGTGTTGTTTAATCGGTAGTAATTAATTTATCTCATACCCAGCTCGTAACAAATTGGTGTCAGAAGTGAGAGATAAATTATGCCAATCCTACCAAAGGACGACACGGACGGTATCCGTACCAGAAGTCAGCGACAGCAAGATATGGACCAAAGGCGGTTTGGGGATTCTCCGACACAGACACCGGGTGGTGTCCAGCCTACGTCACAGCCAGTCGCTGGCCCATCCGGAGTTTCTCCAGCATCAGGGGCGCCAGACTTGTCAGCTTTAATGGCGCTGCTGCAGGATCAAGCTCGCCGTCAAGAGGAGCAAGTTCGCCGTCAAGAGGAGCAGGCTCGCCGATTGGAAGAGCAACTGCAGCGAGACAAGGAGGAGCAAGCTCGCCGTCAAGAGGAGCAAGTTCGCCGTCAAGAGGAGCAGGCTCGCCGATTGGAAGAGCAACTGCAGCGAGACAAGGAGGAGCAGGCTCGCCGTCAAGAGGAGCAGGCTCGCCGTCAAGAGGAGCAGGCTCGCCGGTTGGAAGAGCAGTTGCAGCAAGACAAAGAGGAACAAACCCGCCGCCAAGACGAGCAGATGATCCTCATAAAGGATCTTCATGCAACTTTCGGCAAGGACCTGAAAGTGATGAAAGATCAGGTCCACCAGCACGAGAATCGCATCTCGGAGGCCGAAGTTCAGATTGCTGGGGTAAAGAAGGCTTTGGGCGAACTGAAGACTGAAGGCGGGACTGTAGCTTCGGTGGTTGCTGCACCATCATCGCGTGGTTTTAAAGTGCCTCCATTCGACGGCACATCTTCGTGGTCGGCTTACAAAATCCAGTTTGAGGCCGTCATGAAGGCGAATGGATGGACCAAACCACAAGCCATGACCGCGCTCACCTTGGGCCTCCGAGACCAGGCCCTAACTATTCTCGAGGCAATCGGCAAGGACGTTACCTACGAGCAGCTGCTGGAGGCGTTGGAGTCGAGATACGGCGACGCGCACCTGGAGCACGTATTCCGTGCCAAGTTGAAGGACCGTTTTCAACGAAGTGCCGAGAACCTACAGCAGTGGGCCCTGGAAGTTGAAAAACTCGTTCGGAAAGCCTACCAGTCTGCCCCTGCGCTGATTGATGGAAATCTGGTACAGGCCTTCGTTGATGGAATACGTGACTTAGAAGTTAGAGCTGCCGTGAGACTGGGGCATCATGAGACCTTGAAGGACGCCTTGGCCCATGCCTTAGAAGTAGAGGCAGTGAGGCAAGACCACCGAACGCACCGTGTCAGGGAGGTTGTTGCATCACCTGTACGCGACCGCCCACAGGGGTATAGTCCTAGGTGCTACACTTGTGGAGAAAGGGGTCATCTTCGGTCCAGCTGTCCTAAGCGCAGCACCCCGAGAGAAGATCAGCAGGGAAGAGTGGCTGAAGTGACTGCCCAGCCACAGCAGGGAAACGAGTAAATGCCAGGACTGGGGGGCGGGTGCTGGCTGGTATTGAAAGAGCCCCGAGAATCTTGATCTCGCAAGCACATGACGGGAACAGCCTGACCATCAAAGGCGAAGTCAATGGAACACCATGCAAACTGACGTTGGATACTGGAGCATCTCACACGGTCGTCAATTCCAAACTAGCAAGTCGGTTTCTTGGGGACTACTTCAATAAGCACGACCGTATACAGTTACTAACAGCTACTGGTCAGCACATTACCGTCCGAGGCAAGAAGGAGGTGGAGTTAAAATTGGGTGACAGATTTTACAAGCAGAATGTCATCGTGGCTGACATAGTGGACGATTGCATCTTGGGCTTGGACTTCATGCGGAAATATCGTTGTGAGATCGACGTTGATCAAGGAGTACTGAAATGTGGTTCAGAAGAAGTCTTCATGGAAGGTGCACCGTCAGGGAAAGTGTACTGCTTGAAGAAGATTGTTCTTCCTCGCAGATCAGAAACGATTGTGCCAATTTGTTTGCCACGGAATTCTGGACAAAGAGATCGAAGTGTACTGATAGAAAGGGTAAACAATGACTTCCCATGGAAGATGGCACGAACTCTGGTCAAGGCCACCAACGTCTCAGCAGTACGTATACTGAATCCAAGTGACCAGGAGCAAGTGATTAAGAAGGGCACCTTGATCGGCACTTGCGAGGAAGTAGCTTGGATGCGTCAATTGCAAGATGTCCCTACCGGAAATGAAATTCGCAGTTCAAAATTTGACGTGTCAACGCTTTTGGAAAACTGCGATTTAACTAAAGGAGAAATGGACAAGGCTAAGAAGATGTTACTTCAGTACGCCAACATTTTCTCTTCGGATGATGCTGATATAGGGAGAACTGGACTTGTTCAGCACCAGATTAATACAGGTAATGAGTTACCAATCCGTCAGCGACCAAGAAGACTGCCAGTTGCACGAGAAAAAGAGGTAGAAACCATGATTAAGGGAATGGTGAAGGACGGTGTTATAGAACCTTCATCGAGTCCATGGTGTTCTCCTGTGGTCTTGGTTAAGAAAAAGGACGGCAGTATGCGCTTCTGTGTGGACTATCGACGTCTGAACGACGTGACGAAAAAGGATAGCTACCCGCTGCCTAGGATCGATGACACACTGGATACGCTGACTGGTATGAAGTGGTTTACCACACTTGATCTGAAAAGTGGCTACTGGCAAGTAGAAATAGACCCCAAGGACAAGGAGAAAACTGCATTCTCAACAGGAAAAGGGCTATGGCAGTTTAAAGTTATGCCATTCGGGTTGTGCAACGCTCCTGCGACGTTTGAAAGGCTGATGGAGCAAGTACTCGCCGGATTGATTGGAGACGCATGTCTTGTCTATCTAGACGACATAATCATCGTGGGCCGTACATTTGAAGATCACCTTATAAACCTCAACCGAGTGCTGTCAAAAATACAAACAGCAAATCTGAAGTTAAGTCCGAAAAAGTGTTCGTTTTTCAGACAGCAAGTGAACTTCTTAGGACACGTAGTTTCGGGGGAAGGTGTTCAAACAGACCCAGAAAAAGTAGTCGCCGTCAAAGATTGGCCAGTTCCGAAAGACAAGACACAGGTCAGAGCATTCCTGGGTTTGTGCTCCTACTATCGAAGGTTTGTCAAGAATTTTGCGGACATTGCAAAACCTCTGCACAAACTCACTGAGGAAAAGAGGCAATTCTGTTGGGACGAGGACTGCGACGTCGCATTTCAGGAATTAAAGAAACGTCTGTGCAACACACCTATTTTGGGATATCCTGACACTGAAAATGACTTCATAGTTGACACGGATGCCAGTAATACTGGAATTGGGGGCGTGCTGTCTCAACGGAAAGGAGACCGGGAGGTTGTAATAGCCTACTTCAGCAAGTCTTTGTCGAAACCTGAAAGAAATTATTGCGTTACAAGACGGGAGCTCCTCGCTGTAGTAAAGACAGTGCAGCACTTCAGTAAATATTTGCTGGGACGTAAATTTCAACTACGAACTGACCATGCTGCACTGAAGTGGCTATTACAGTTCAAGAATCCAGAGGGACAAGTGGCGAGATGGATAGAACTACTCCAAGAGTTTGATTTCATAACTGAACATCGCAGTGGGAGAACTCACGGTAATGCAGACGCCTTGTCAAGGAGACCCTGTCCTAAAGACTGTAAGCACTGTGCCAGGCAAGAGACTAAGGAGGTAGTGCCCGTGAGGATGCTTAGAACGGATCTCAGCGATGAATGGAAAGAGACCCTACAGCAAGCTCAGCAAAATGACTCGGACATCAAACCAATCTTCGAGTGGATCAAAGCTGGTGTTCCTAAACCCAGGTGGAGTGATGTGGCAGCGATGAGTTCCATCACGAAGAGTTATTGGGCACAATGGAACAGCTTGGTGATCCAGGATGGAGTCTTGTGCCGTAAATGGGAAAATGCTAGAGGGGACAGCTGTCATCTACAAATGGTTGTCCCTAAAGCTAAGGTACCGGATGTTCTACGGCTCTACCATGATGGATGTTCTGGAGGACATATGGGGGTAAAAAGGACTCTCCTAAAAATTCGAGAACGCTTTTACTGGATCCACTGTCGAGATGATGTGGAGGACTGGTGTCGCAAATGTACCAGTTGTGCGGCCGTGAAAGGACCCCATACACGCAGCAGAGGTGCATTAAAAGTGTACAACGTTGGAGCCCCTTGGGAACGGATAGCACTAGACGTGGCGGGACCATTTCCAGTAAGTGAGAGCGGAAACAGGTACTTCCTGGTGGTCATGGATTACTTTACAAAGTGGCCGGAAGTCTTCGCCATTCCTAATCAAGAAGCAACAACTGTCGCAGATAAATTAGTTCAAGAAGTCTTCTGTCGTTTTGGAGTACCCTTAGAAATACACAGCGATCAAGGAAGAAATTTTGAATCGCAAGTATTTCAAGAGACTTGTCGATTGATGGGTACCTATAAAACCAGAACCACCTCTTACCACCCACAATCCGATGGAATGGTGGAACGATTCAACCAAACGTTGGAAAGATATCTGGCGAAAGTTGTGGAAAGCCGGCAAAGGGATTGGGACAAGCACATACAGCCGTTTCTTCTGTCTTACCGAAGTGCAGTCCACGAAAGTACGACTGTGACACCAGCCTTCGCGAACTTTGGAAGAGAATTACGGTTACCTGCTGATTTAATCACTGGAACTCCCCCTGATGCTCCATGTAGCGTAACAGATTACGCGAATGACTTGCGTAATAAGTTGAACGGTGTTTATGAGCATATCCGACAGTCCGGCCAACAGATGTCTGAGAAGATGAAGACCCGTTATGACCGGAAAGCCAACGGTAGGGGTTTCGAAGAGGGTTCACTGGTGTGGTTGCATAACCCAGTGCGGAGCAAGGGGAAGTCTCCGAAGTTACAAGCAAAATGGGATGGGCCATACCGAGTCGTGACTAGGATCAACGATGTCACCTACCGAATACAGAAGGGTCCACGAGGTGTGCCTAAGATTGTGCATGTAGACCGGTTGGCGCGATACTACGGGACTAATGATGCTCGGGACGAGCATGTCTAAGGAGGGGGCAGTGTTACATCGGACCTACTAGAACATTCGAGAAAGCCAGTGATTACAGTGTGTGTACGTTAGAAGTTCGAGAGAATTCTATTATTATTAGTTTTAAAGTTAGGTAGGTACAAACTCGCGACCTATTTATACAAAGACATTAGAATTTCGACCGTACGCCTAGGGCATAAGGTTCATATTTGTTTGTTTTGTACAAGTAGGTAATGCCAACCTTGTAAGTAGGTACCTGTTATTTTTTGTTAGTGTTTTTTTATGACCCTCTCGAATGTTCGTCTTTATTCTGGTGTATCTGTTGGCGAGTATAAATAGAGCGCTCAGGGCCGCGACCGGCAGTCTTGTTTTAGCGACACAACGAAGCGAATCCAAGTGAACTACAAGTGCGATATCTAAGTGAATAGTAAACAGTAGTGTATTTGTGATTAAGTTTTGATTGTTTTGTGATTAATAAAGTTATTGTGTTGTTTAATCGGTAGTAATTAATTTATCTCATACCCAGCTCGTAACAATACGTAATGATAGAATGTAGACCAGCAAAACAATAAACATACAAATATTCCAACAGCTGACAGAAACAAACAGGAATCTAAAAGTCGCTGTTCAAGTAAAGAGAAGAGAGCTGAATAACGCATACAACTTTATGCAAACCCAGTAAAGCAGTGCAACATGATTGCAAAGCCAACCAGTCACCTAATTTATAAAGGCGCCAATAATTGCTGCCATTTACAAGAAAATGGTATCTGCACAAGCGAGAATTTACAACCTAAAACATTGTAGCGGTGTACCGCGCTTGTTTTGCCGTTCCGTGTAGCGTGCTAAACGTCAATGTGACTAAATTGTTTACTGATGCTTCTACTAGAAATCTGAATAAACCTCAAACACGTCTCCACGAAAGCAAACATTAACCTAAAAGGTGAGCAGATGATGAAATTGGATCCCTAGAAAATTATTTAAGAAATGCATGAACGAAGAACAAATTATGAAATAAGCCGCTTAGGTATTGCTATTCAAATGTACGCCAAAAGGAAACAAAATGATGCCGACTGACACCAATAATAGAGTCTCATTAGTCAGTCGCCAACAGACAGACGTGAATGGAACACAGGCAACGCACAGATATGGGATAATAATACCCCTTTGTGAAGAAAGTCACCTTTCATGTTAAGATAAAATGAAAATAACGTCAGAGTGAAATGTTGAAGAAGATTTTCGTTCGAGACTGTTTCAAATCTCGGAAAGATATGCTATCTTCTCATAAAATGTGTCATCATTAATTTTGTCTGTCAAAACAAGTTTGATTTCTGTGTGGAATTTTCGAGCCAGAACATAGTAATTCATGTGGTAATTTGGAGTATTGCAAGGCTGGATTTGATTGTACCATTACCCAATACTTCAATTATATTTGCTCAAATCCACACCTTAAATTACTTCAAATAATTATCAACTTCTGTTTCATTACTATCTTTGAAATGTTTCGTAATCTTGCCTTGAAATAGGTAAGTACTCGTATTAACTAATAACGGCGCGTTGTGGTGCGTGAAATCAGCACCCGATGTAATGAATGTCATGCAAATTATTTCACTATAGATAACACCATTACGTTCGTCTGCATAATCTGGCTTGTCTATACATACCGTACTCGAAGCGATAAGATTGTCAATATCGTTTACATAATGCTGAACTGTATCGCGATCAATAATAACAATTTGCGCCAAAGTTCATACCAGTTGATACAATTGCAAAATCGTATTAGGTCATCGGACTATAACGTAGTTTTCTTCACTTTCGAGACGGATGCGCGTACGCACGTTCCGAGAAGCCGCCATGTTGAGTCGTTGTATTTCCGGCGCCTCCGTCCCCCTCCCTCGGCTGGCGTAGATAACGCGTTATCATCCGCTCATTGTTCCTCCATGCTGATGAGGTACTTGACCAATCGCGCGGTAGCGTAGGGCGTTGACTTGCTTGATATTTTTAGCGTGCCAAGTAAATATTTTGAAGGACCACACGATGTAATGGCAACAACATTACAACATGGCGTCGATGCTAAAGACGAAATGTGCACTCTTGGCGGTATAAACAAACAATTCATTGCTCTTTTGCGTGATCCTGCTGCATAGGTTCCTCGTTTAGCTAAACATTACAGTAATTTAACTCTTCCTTCACTTTGAAGTACTAAACATCCTTTAAATCAGGAAAGGCAACGCTTACCTGTTCTAAAATAACTATGTTTACTAATTTGGAAAATCTACAGCCATTGTGTTAGAACGATTCAGGAAACTAATTGCATTGTATTCATTCTTATCTAGGAGTATTTCTAATAAAGGTACATCCTGGGTAAATTCCACGCTGTACTCATTACTGAAGAGTTTTGTATTTATATTATTTTAATCGGGACGTGTCGATGTGTGGAGACACGGGAACGTGGGCTATCTACCGTGAGGTGATAAGTGCGACATTGAAGCTGTTACAATGAGGAGCTTGTGTCAACATGGCCTGACATTGATAGGCACCACTACTTAATTCAAACGGGTCTGCTCAAAAAATCGCCGGAGTCACGTATTTTTGTGATAATTTGTGAACAATATACATTTTGGAAGAAAAAGTTACGAAACGGAGATGTGTGATTTCCCGTTTTTACTAAATGAACCCATGGACAAATTCAGAGTGCAAAACACAAAAAAAGAACTGTTCAGTTACATCATATCAAATATTTAAAAATAACAAAAGCATGACGTAAGCTTCCCATTCGAATAACAGCCTCGCCCACATTATCGATGTGTTTCAGAGAGGATTATAAAGGCAGTCGTCAGTACATAGGACACTGGTTGTTCCTGGGAGTGCCAACTATGGCACAGGCGGACACTAACGGTCGCGCGCATTCTTGAATCCCACAGTCCGATGGCTAATTGCCGTGATCTTACAACGACACTATTCGAATTGAATAATATGCATTCAGTCCTTTTCAATATTAACTAGCCTTTCACCGAGAATTCAGAAAGTATATGTCACCGTAAAATTGTCAAACACGTTATATTGTAATCTCTCTAGCGATATTGTAAACTCTCGAATTATTGTCAAACGAACAATTGCTTACAATAAAACGCATTAATTTTCGTGAAATGCATGCGATGGTAGTCAACTCACGCGGTGTGGAGGGAAGGAGGGGTCTCCCTTGTCCAGTGGTACGAGTACCACTCTCATGAAAAGATACTGTACCATTCCGTACAATTGTCAAACACGTTATATTACAATGACGTGTTTCTCTCTAGCGATATTGTAATATCTCGAATTATTGTCAACTGAATATACGGAAGTATCTCTGCCCCCATAATCGGGACTTGGGGCTACGCTTTTTAGGGGAATATAAAGTGTTTTAAGGTTAGGTTATAATAATCGGTATTTCTCAGGAATGGTACAATATCTTTTCATGAGAGTTGTACCACTGGGCAAGGGGGGGACCCCCTCCTTCCTTCCACACCGCGTGAGTTGACTACTATCACATGCATTTCACGAAAAATAATGCGTTTTCTTGTAGGCAGTATGTTCATTTGACAATATTTCGAGTTTTTACAATATCGCTACAGATATTACAAAATAACGTATTTGACAATTTTACGGTGACATATACATAGTGGTATTCTCCTGCTCTCTTTTTAAAAAATGTCTGCCGTGCGATTTCTGTTTGGCTACCTGGCCTGACGTCCTTCAAAGCGTTTAATTTAAGACAGCAGCTATTTTGAATAAGTTTGAATGGCTAATTAAAGAATTTTGATCGAACACAATGGCACTAAACGGCCAGGAAAATAGGAGCTTTTAACACTGAACATCAGCAAGTCCACCTTTACGGCCTCTCTATCTATGGTAGTCAATAGCCCTTTAATGGATCTGTCCTAAATAAAATGACTATAATCATTAGCTAGGGTCGGAATTGTCATGTAAGATTTACCACGTATTGCTTCACACAGCTCGTTTGCTTATTTGCAATTTAAAATAACTTGCATAAATTATATTCAATGAGCGTAACTAAATAGGCATAATAAATTCATGCGAGCAGCTCTATGCAGTCGTTGTTTTACAAATAATAATTATTTCATTCATTTAAAGTGACTGGTATGGTTGTACGATGAATTTCGGACATGCCATTGGTCAGTTATTGATGACCAGTCATCGACTTGCACGTAATGTATGTCGCAACAGGCTATTAGCAATAAACACCGAGTATGACTATTAAAACCAGACTCCACTTAGAATTGAACTCTTAAACGTAACACGATATCTTCGTTTTCCCAGACCGGATTGCGATCAAGACTGAACATGCAACTTGTGATTGATGAGCATCAACACTGGACTAGCAAGTCCTGAGAGATTTCTGCTTTTTAATTCTAAATAGTTCTGAAGAAGTCATAAGTCACACTGTAAACACTAAACGTCTGTTTTCTTTTTCAATTCCGCAATACATAGAGGTTTTCCGTCATACGCACTCGCGAAACGGAACAGGGGAACGCATTGTTCAAGATTGTTATGCAAAACTGACACGCGCTCGGCAGTTTACTCGTCAATTGAATATGACACATAATATATACCATTCACTACGCCTTCTGAATTGTAAGCAAGCTGTAGACAAAGAAAGCTTTTCTTAAGCTGAGTTTCTGCTGAACTTTTTGGAGAATGTCAAAATATTAATTTAAGTGCTGTCATTAAAGTTGAAGCCGTATGTTGCGCAAGAGCAATGGAATATGACATATAAGACAAACCGCAACATAGCCAACGTGATTCAAGATAGCGGATGACTCCGCAGCGGTCATGCATGATTCCGACCGGTTTTTCTGCAGCGTTGCCTCGTGACGTCATCTCGAGACACTGAGAACAACCGATACTTATAAGGCAAAAAGCCAAATGAAAGAGCTGCTTAATTTCTTAATGTGTTCTCGGAAATGTATAAAATAGCAGTTACTGAAGCGGCCGTAAAAGAAACGCTTTGACACGAAGATGTGAACGACGATAAATATATTGACGCCTAAGAAAGTTGGCAGATGTAATAAATTGTTGTCTGTGTGTGTGCTTATCTAGGATATGCTGCTCGTTAGTTAGTCCCATGAGGTCACAAAGTGCAAATGAATTTATCAATATTACCAGTAAGTAAGCAAGGAAAATTCTGAGTTATTGAGAAAACCTGAATTGAACAACACAAAGAAAATATTCCCACACATTGGCCGACGATAAACAATCGATTTTGTTAACAGATTTCAATTTGTGGTAACTTTATTGTTCTTTTCATTTCACAACGGGCCGATTTCTCTTGCAATTTTTTTATTTGGAGCTTGTTGGCAATAAATCGTGAATCGAGGCGTAAAAATTATACTCGAATACTCCTTTCAATTCTCTATTTATAAACTTCTGACTTCATATGAAATGAGGTTCGTTTAAGAAGTATAATACGCACTGTTCGATGCGTCTACGCACTATGAACCATTGAGATCTTGTCAAATGGTCATAAGTAATCGTCACAGGTAATGATTGTAATGAATGAGTTACAGTATACATCATTTTGGTGCTTTGTGTTGAACAATAGTACTTGTTACATTCATAATGTCTTATAATGTAGTAACGCAATCTTCCCCGTGTTACATCACTGGATACGAGTATATTACTACTCTCTTTGAAGTACTAGTCCACAAACTGGAACAACGTTATTAAAATTAATTACGTTTTATGTTTGCTTCTGCAGTCCATAATTTATCTTTTAATATCTTCGTTATGAAACCCTTCATGTATAAACAATTTCTTATCGCGATTGTAGCATATATCTCCAGACTTATTCAGGTCAACCTATCTGAAAGAGGTATTGTAACGCACACTTGTAGAGCTATTTAGGGCCGGCCCTTGTTTAAATTTTCATCTCTTAGTTTTTTCATCATTTGTAGCTATTTCATAGATAACCTTAACCTTTGCATGTGGTTCATCAAAAAGTTCATTAGTCAAGTTTTAACAGATGTTAATATCAAATTCTACTCCTTTATGTCGTGATCCAGTTGATGTTTTCTCTTTAGGCCAAGGTCTCCTGCCGGGTGTGACACCGCGCCTTTATTTACACATCCATTAAGCGCAAATGCTTACTATACAGCTTTGTTCTTTGTTTTTATTTTAAATTTTATGCCCTCGACAGTTTTGTCTGGCTTGTTCGCAGCCTCTGTAGATATCAGTACATCTGTGTTCTTTTATGGGGTTGTGAAATGTACTTCGCTAACAGAGTTGTTTAGTCTCGACACACCATAACCATCAAAGCGTGTTCGCAAGGCATTTCTAGCCACATCTAAACATTCGTTTACACATACTAGTGGCGGTATCTTATCGTTGAATAATTTACTTTCGACGACAATCTTGTTAATTTTGTGCCCATTTCATGTAAATTCCTATTTACGTGTATTTTATTTCTCTTTTTGACTTTCCTCGTTTACTGCGGTAAGTGACGTCATCGGCACATGCGGTGTCTCTTAATAACAATATTCTACGTAATCCATTATAATAAACGTGTCCTCCCTCATGTCGTGTTCAACATTAGCAGTTCTGTGCCAAGGTTACAATAATACTGCATAGCTGTCACACTGCTGGTGTATCGTCAGTTGTTATTATAATTAGTGATTTAATCTCCAAAACTACTATGCTTATTTTGATTGAGAGTTTGCCGCCATAAGTCCCATTGAGTAACTCATTAAAACATCTGGCACAAAATAAGTAATTTAATAAACGAAATAACTCAAAGAAGATATTTAAATACGGTTGGCCTTCTCGCCTAATAGCTATATTTGGTTGAGACAATCTCTTTCCATTACTTTAACAAATCGATATTTTTGCTTAGCCTTTACAAACGTTAAGCTGACATTTCCTTTGGGAAAAAAGAACATTCAGTTGCAGCAATGACTGATGTTCTATTTGTCTGAGTTAATTTCCTTGCTAGTGTTTGCTTTAGCATTTGTTTTGCTTTTTTTTTATTTCATCCAAGAAGACTACCGTTAAAGGTTATGTCGTTTTTTTTTTGTATTTTAGCAAGACAGAAAGCTTAGCATCATTCTGAATCATTAGGCTATTGATGACGGTTAACGACTTTAGAATTGTAAACTTTAAAATACCATTTAAAAGGCTGCTTCGGTCACGACAAAAAACGAAGCTGATTTTTTCTTGTATTTTGCCATATTCTTTGAAGTCCTTATGTCTCACAATACCTAGATCACAAGTCCACAACGTAGTATCATTGTTTGACGTAAATTCCAAGTTAGGTGCTTGCATTCCGTTGTCATGAAAAGTTCGTCTTGTCATAATTATCCTGTTTGTTCCCTTAATCATTCGTTTTAAGGAAAACCACAAATATTTTTAACGCACGCTCTTAGTAATTACGTCGGATACTCGTTTTTTAAACCCGTATTGTATTATGGCTGATACTAATTAATATTACTGAAGTTACTCAAGTATTAGGTAAAGAAACCAGTTAATACCAGCTTTATTTCTCGTTATAAATAAAATATAACTGTACAATATTAGTGACACGTTATTGTTCAAATAACCTCTATTAGTATCTTAAAACCAGTTAACAGAAACAGTCAACTGCGTAGGAGTCGATAGTCAATCCTTTAAACTCTTGTTGTGTTATAGTATTGACCATATTTGGGTAAAGCAATAAAAATAAAGTCTGAGACTAGCAATTTTCTAAATATGGACATCGAACACATTGAACATCCTTATGTTTGGAAAACTTCTTTTTAAATTGTTGTATTTGTTTTGTTTCGTGACTCGCCAACGAATAGACAACCTCAACAAATAATAGATTTAATTCATTCATTCAACTTGGCGAGAGATTAAAACTATGACGAAATAAAATAAAATACCTGCAAACAAACCAAGTATATTATATGTGAAAACTTTCCGCTAAAAATTAAATCGATTGTATTCTATAAACCGAATCAAAGGAAGTACGCACAAAATAACTGTTTACATATTCTGAATTCTACTGGAAATTTTACGATGCCGTTGATAAAGTGATAGGAAACAAAACCATTCATCAAATCAGATTGTCGGTATCGGTAACAAGATAACATTCTAATAAATGAACATAATGATTCGTAAAGAAACAACACCCGGAGCATGACGATATTAGACAAAAAGTAAAAGTAAGTAACATGCATCAGTAAATAACAGCAATCCAAAAATGCATGACAAAATTAAAAACCAAACCCCGTACAACGACGATGTAGGCAACAAAAACACAGAACTACATGAAATCAGCATTATACCCATGCCACAAGATGCTAATTCTGCAAATACCGCATATAATATTTGCACCATTTCAGCATAACAGCCAGAGCTTATCGAGCTGAACGAATTATAGTCTCAAAATGTAACTGGAACATTGTGCAAGAGCTCCCAGTTTTCAGATGTTACTCATTGGTTTCAGGCGGCAGTAACCGAAATATTTACGAACGCTAATGGTCACACCTATCGAGTTACGGTCCGTTTAGCTTTGGATGTCTCTTTCAAAATCGATTGAAAGCTAACCAAGCGAAATATAGATTCATAAACTATGAAAATATAGTCTTCTGAATTTAGATTGGATGTTTCAATCTTTTGGAAGCACTTTAGTGTGAGCATTTGTAACAGGAAAATACTGGCTTAGGTTACCTTAACTAGCCGTGTGTTATGGTTTAAATCATAACTAAGTCTAATTTTAACCACGATTAACCATTAATGTTATTTCTGTCGATTTCATGTTTTCCTTCTCGTATCCTGCCGATTGTTTATCCGTAAACCACGATGTAGGCACATATTTTATGCAAACATCCATCTTGTATATTATTGTTTGCAAGTATAATTAAATCAGGAGCCAAGTCAGTTTATGTTATTGTTGTAGCAGTTATTTTCAGATGCACTAGACTAGAAACAGGCTTTGTTGTCTCATTTTGCTGTAGAGTGGTTACTGTTTCATACTGTATATTTTATATCGCTTCAAATTGTCTGTTTGCTACTTTGGTCGTTCTGACTCTGGTGTAACTCCGTGTTTTTTCACTGAAATGCACA
The DNA here is from genome assembly GCA_916618015.1 of Xestia c-nigrum. Classification (NCBI taxonomy): domain Eukaryota; kingdom Metazoa; phylum Arthropoda; class Insecta; order Lepidoptera; family Noctuidae; genus Xestia; species Xestia c-nigrum. The sequence continues at coordinate 7,928,561 of OU745251.1, read as the reverse complement.
TGTTCGAAGTGCATATCTAATTCAATGTCTGTTTTTATATTATCTTGTTCAGTAACTCCAACCAAGGTGACCTATTAGTGACATCTTTATTGAACTGTGCATTGAAGGACTTTGTAACAAAAACTTAGCTCGTTAACCGTTTTCAGCATTTGCAACAAAGTTCCCATTTTTCGGGCATACCCTTTTGCTGCAGACGGTTTTAAAGGGCGTCGGCATCTAAAGGGCGACATCAAAGGCGCCGCCCGCCCTGACCAGACACCATATCTTACGTTCATAATCATTGAAGCAATAAATTGTTCTGTTTGCGTTGCTATGTGGGATGGGACTGAAATCTATAATAGTCTGGATTCCTATAAACATTACTCATTGATCAAATCTGATATACCAATGGCTATGATATATTTAATAGTTCTTCTTAAAATAAATTCCAAATGTTGATTCATAAATCGCTGCATATTTCTAATGGAATGAAGATTCTAACAACTTGGGGAGGCTTGATTTTAGAACGGCTATAAACTTTATAATATTATACTTAAATATGTTATATCCTTCTTTGTAAGAAGTATCTCAAGATTAACACGGCGAATCTAACATCACTTTGTTCAATATCTTCTTCGAACATCCTTAATTTGCTACCATAAGCCCATTGACGTTAAATACGATACAACATTTAAGGTTTTGGTCTACGAGGCTCGAAATTATTCCCATTTGTTCTCTTAATCCGCGATGATGACCTCCGATCCGCTCTAAGAGGTCGTTGGCAGTCGGTACGGCATAACATAGGTGTTGAACGATCGATACAGGTCTTGTTAAGCCGATTTTACTTAACTAAGTATCGATTTGTGTTGTAATTCAAATTGTGATGCTTGCCACTAGTTCCATTTTTCATTTTATTTTTGATACTGTCAAAATCTGTCTATTTTCAAAATCCGTGGTTTGATAGGTGAAACGATACCAATGCTAATTTCCCTATTTTTTGGGTGCGAGAAAAACGTACCTATTTAAGAAAACTTTCACGACTTCATCTTGATGAAAACTTTTCTTGACAAGTATCGTGTTGCTCATATTGTAACACTATATTTTATAATCAGAGAATGGTGCAAGTAGTGACGGATGTAGACTATCAGCTACGGGTTCTATTACATCCTGTATTCCACTTGGATTATTTATATGTTGGTAGATAAGTTACCGTACTGGTTTTATTTCTTTTGCTGTTAAATTGTCTCTGATCGGTAAAAAAAATACAAAAACATTTACTTGTTGTTATGAAACACGGCTTCGTAAAGCTCTAGTCGTTGTTTAGCTGGACATGACTCAAGTTTAATTATTTAATGGAATGATGAGCAAAAAGCACCAGTCACCGTGCCTTAGGGCTTTATTGTCGAAATTGAATCAAGATTAACCCTATTACGGGACCACCCGCATGCGTCCGAGTACCGATTGTTACAATGATCTATATGCATTACTAAACTTAGCTTTAGAACTCCCAGTCACTCACAATTTAACTTCATTTAATTATCCGTGAGCTGTTGCTCATTCCAGTCAAATATTGGATGAGCTTGAAGCAAATGATGCATGTCGTTTACTTTTCACATTATGGGTGGTCTCGTCATTTTCTATTCACATTCTGAGACAAAGCCAGTTTATGTTTTCCCAAGTCACTAGACATTTTATTTCTAACACTTACTGAGATTCCTCGAAAAGGAAAGTTGTCAGACCACTTGTAGCAGACGTGCTAAAATTCGTCTCTGGGAAACAAGCCTGACGTGCCACCGTCTTGACTGATGCAGTATTTTAAATTCATTCGATTCTACACTTTACAGCTCTGGAATAAAGAAGTTTCTTAGGGTTTTTAGGGTTCCGTAGCCAAATGGCAAAAATCGGGACCCTTATAGATTCGTCATGTGTTCCTGTCAGTCTGTCCGTCCGTATGTCATAGCCACTTTTTTCCGAAACTATAAGATATATAACTATGCTGTTGAAACTTTGTAAATAGATGCATTCTGTGAACCAAATTACACAAAAAAATCATTCATTTCATTATTGATTATTGATTTTTTTGGGGGTTCCCCATACTTAGAACTGAAACTAATTTTTTTTAATCAAACCCTTACGTGTGGGGTATCTATGGATAGGTCTTCAAAAATGATATTGAGGTTTCTAACATAACTTTTTCCTAAAGTTTACGCGAGAGACACTTCCATAAAATGTGACTTCTAAAATAAGATAATAATAAAACTAAAAAATATATGTGATGTACATTACCATGTAAACTTCCACCTAAAATGGATTTGAATGAGATCTAGTTAGTAGTTTTTTTTTAAACGTCATAAATCGTAAACCGTAATTTACCTTTCATTTACAACGAACTACAAGAACATTTAGTATTATGTTACTTGCTGCTACGGAACCCTTCATGGGCGAGTCCGACTCGCACTTGGCCGCTTTTTTATTTCTTCATTAGCTAGAAGTGTTTCGAAGGAGTATATTCCCACGCGAAAAGTTCTCATTGGTGGCGAGTCGGGAGATAAATATTTGTATAAGTACTACACTTAGCACTCCACTCCCTGACCTTGGCAAAGAACAGAGATTGTGTAAACGTTACGAATTATTGTTTTTATCAACGCTGAGCGAGTGTTTTGTTTATAAACACTAATATATAGCTTATGTCCTCTGATGTCATCGAAAAATACAATATGTTTTTGTTAGTTAAACGCTTTTTAAATGGTAAAACTCAAAAAAGTGAAATATAGCTTTAACTGCAGGAGTCGGTGACCTTTGTTTGATTGATTTACCTACTTAGTTTTTTTTTGTCTCCGACTTCTGAAGTTAAAGTTATTTTTCACTTTTTTTGTGTTTTTTGAAGTCTGTTTTATTTTTTGTAAAAAGTTTTTAGTTTTCACTTTTTAGTGATTCACTTGTGCTTACCCTTTCACAGCTTACCGGCGTGATGTTATGTTATGAACTGGTGTAAACAATAGAGAGACATGAGATTTCAGAAATCCCAGTCCATTTGCTATCATTTATTGAGGTGTTCCGTTGCCTATCTCCGAAGTTTTTCACTCTTTCCAAAAACTACCCAAATAGCATCAAGTGTGCCTATGAAATTTGAAGAGTTCTCTCTATTTCACCAGAATCTCATCATCAGATCCTGATTTGACCACCTGGGAAGTATACCATTTCAAACAATAAAATAATAATTCAAATCGGTCCAGCCCTCTTCGAGTAATCGGGGAACATACATAAAACAGGTTCCGACGAATTGAGAACCTCCTCCTTTTTGAAGTCGGTTAAAAAGTAAAAACATCGCAGGTAGCAGTTCAAGAAGGCTGTGTCATCAATTCACAATATTTATCCAACGCTGACTCATCGTGTAGGTACTTTGGAGTGTGAATGTACTGAGTACTGGCCCTTTCGAGTATGATTCAATATGTTAAGAATTTAATTAATTTCAACGTGGAGTCCCAGACGACGGCGTCAGGCACATGGCGGGCGCCGGGGTGCTGTGTCCCGACCGAAATAGATGCTGGCTATTTATACGAGCCGCGTATCCGCCCGGCGCACGCGCAGCGCCGTATCCGCACGTTCCACACACCGCGTGAAATCGTGAATATTCCTCCAACAATGACCAGAAACCTCCATCAATAAAGTATCTTTCGAAAATAGGTAAACGAAGGCAATAAATCAAGAAGCTTTCAACGAAACCGGTAATAGCTCATCAATCATGAATCAAAATGGCGATAAAAAGGGGTGGGACGTTGTGGCTGTGAAAGGATGCCGATTCACGGCTTAATGCAAGATGTGTAAACTACGTCAAGTTATAGTCCAAGTAATAGTTGATCACATCAAGTCTCCTCGTCAAGCCTTTTAAGGCCGAAGTTCCGCCGCCAATGTAAAATGTTGTACCTCAAGGTGATATGTTTATGTTAGCAACTGTTATGGCAGAACGTACACAAACAGGTCGCACCCAGCCAGTGATGTAACTACGGTGATGCTATCTGTTGTTACTATTTATAAATCGCTTGAAAAATTCATTCCGTCTGCTTTAATTTGTGAAGCGGTAATAAATGATGACATTGACGGTAGTTAACGAGTTGGAAGAGTGGCTAGTATTCGCTTTATTGATGTAAATTTAGCTACCGAGTATGGCCGTAAAAATAAACTTTTCATCAGTGATAATTTCACTTCTGTGAATGTCATCATAACCACTATAGAGCTACCAAGGGCAGGAGATCATATATTCGTTCATATCAATTAATGAAACCTGTCCAAAGTCAAAATCAAACAAACAAAGCTTTACAACACGAATATGATAGCCACGAAGTTGATTACACAAATTCTGGGACCGGTTAATGACATTGTGTAATTGTTGAAACGCTGGACAAACGAGTTGGTAGACGACCTTCGTTAATTGAATAGATGAAGAAGATTACTATTGAAGCCAAACTTAATAAATATCACAGTTGTACACTTACATACAACTATGTAGACTTGTCCAATATCAATGCCAAAACACGAAGAGAGATGATCAAATCTGTGTACCTATTAATTTTCGCATGAATGTTTATTCACGTCCTCATGATTCGCGTCTGCAAATAAAACGTGATGTAGGTCACGGCTTCCCGCAAACCTTGTTTGATTTCGTACCCTACATAAGAATTGGCCTTAAGTCTTCGTTTTCCTTGCTTATGATATCATCGGATTCGTTTGAATACAAGTCGTTTGTCAGATACTTTTGAGAATTTCTAGGGGTTTTTTCATTTCTGTCCTCTTATTTTCGATATACCAAACTTCTTGCGTTACGAAACATGTGCCTTCTGTCCTCATATTTTCACAATGTTGTACTTTAAACCCATTTGGTTAAATGTTTGCATTGGCATGTACTTGTACACTGCAAACAGTTATAAAGACTAATAACTCTAGCCGAGATAAGGTTAAGTGGCACAATAGTCGTAAATTGGTATAACGCTGTCTTAGAGATGAACAGGGGAATCCGCTTCTTTTTGTTCTGTTTCTACGCTTCCAACTACTTGATTCTTTAATGCCTTTAACCCAATAAATGATAATCGAGGAACGGCCCCTTTTGCATATGACAATAACAATCGATTTATTATACATTCGTTGTCTTCAAAAGATACGGTTCAATCGATGCTTTGTCTTCAATGAAATTGTCTTCGGTATGTCGGTAACTAACCGTTGACGTATGATTATCGAGATGTAACATACATAGGGGTCGCAGCTCTTAGCATGTTCGTGACTTCGGGTCGTAAAGTTTACATCCCGTGGTAAATACACAATTACTATGTAGCGTGCCACATCAATCTTCTCACAGTGTTTATTAGAGAGCTGAGAGCTCGACATTTTATAAATTACTGCATTTTATTCGATGAAGTTCTTAGACTAGAAACCTGATTAATTTAACAGCATACTGAAAATTATATTCCCCATTCGGTATAGCCGAGGGCGCGGAACCATTCATGTGCTTATATGGACTGAAGTGGAGAGAGTGAACATCGATGGCAATCATGTTATCCACGTCTTAATTGCCGTTATTTATTTAATTGCTGCGATCTGTAGCCTCTACTATAGCATTTTCTCTGCAGTATGTAAGTAATGCATTAAAAGCTCTACACGTATTTGTAAATCGCCGTCTCGCTATATCGGTCAATTGTCGTAAATTGCAGGCCATTGACAGTCAAAGAGAACATTCAATACATTACTAAAGTTAAAAGTCACATTTGATTTGTTCGGCGCCTGCATTGCACGCATAATTAATTTGCGCAAGCGCAGGGAATCACAATAGCAGATGTTTGAACAGCTGGTGGCCATATTGGATTTTATATACGTAAGTAATGTCAGAGTATTCTGAAAGTCCACGTTTATAAATCATGTGACGCGTACTGGACACATGTTAATGCATATCGCAAAGAAAACAGTGAGCTGTTAGCATTAGATGAGAAAATCCAGTGGCTGTAGCTGAATTGAGATTCACAAAGTATTTGAATACATTTGGGATCCATCTCACGCCTCTCGGAAGTTTGAGATGAGTCTACAGCACTCAGAACAAGTGTCCAGTCAGGGGTTAACGACTTGATTGGCCAAGATGGCGATTCGCGAACGTGCTAAGTGGATGATGACTGCTTGCTAAACCCATTTTAGTAACAGGTTCAATGAATTATTTCGAAATCGTTTCCAAGAATATTGTGACAAAGAAAGGCGGCTGCTAGTTATTGAATATTTAATAAGCAATTTCGTTTAAGGTCGTTGACACATTTGGAAAAAACAAACGGCTCAGTGTGAGAAAAACTGTACCAGTGCAAAGCGTAGATAAGATACATTTTATCAGCACTAACAAGTTACGGTGTGCCATTTTCTACCTACGGCTACACTGTCCTAGGCATGTTATCAACTGTCAACAATTACGTAGCCGAGATGTCTTCTATAGTCTACTTATTAGCTCAATATTGCCCTAATCAAAATCCGCAGTTCAATGAACCTTTTTTTATGGATGATCGAACGCAGAAAGCTTTTAAGCCAATTTGGATGGTTCATATATGATCGATACTTACATTATTTAGCCAACGTTCGCTAATGGGAGAGCCAGAATCTAGAGGTGCACTAATTGTTCCAGTAACGTTAATTGCTGTTCTCTGTCGGTATCTAATTCGTGCCATGGCCTGCGTAGACGCGTTCATAGGGATATTATTTTATTGACTGAAACACGGTTACCGGTAGCCGGTGCAGAGAACTAGAGCTAATGATAGGGTATCACACTGACAGATTGTTTCTGGTCCCAGCTAAGAGATTCTGCGCGGTTTAGCTATCAGTTTTTCTTGCTCGAATTTATCGCCGGCTTAGTACAGGACTTACGTTACCTGTTCTTGCTATTTATAACGTAGAATAAGTGGTGCATTTAACCTATTAAAATTCATAGCATTTGAATTTTATCTTCATGCTTTGCATGTTGATTTCGCTTGAAGTAATTATGTTGTAATTTGTCTCCTGTTTGACAGCATGTGTTTCAACAACAGTCGTGCTGATTGTAGCTATTCAATCAAATAAAGATTGGCCAATAGTTAAGGCGTTTGTTTTATGCAACTGCATTACAATACCGTTTCACAAGTTACTAATGCGTAATGACAACTATTCATCTGGAGGACCACTTTCACTGAGCGCCCACTAGTTTTTCTGGAGTGGGCGATAGGGAAAGCAATATGCTAATCGAACTCATCTGGATGACACTTGAATAGAACGCTTTATATGTGTTAATAGACACAATAACTCGTTTAATAAAACCGTTAACACTTATTTGTTTTTGTTTACAGGTAAAGGTGAGCATTCAACAACTAGTTCGTTAACGTAGTTGTATCGAAGGTAAGTGCAGCCACAATTTCGGTGAAACATTCATCGTTGCAGTAATTGCCCAGATAACAAGGCGGGTTTCCACGCTCTAATTGACGTTGTAAACAATACCAAATTAATTTGTAGAGTGAACGTAGCTGATTAAAATGACATAAAAGTTACGACTGGAGATTTTATCACGAGTAATAAGTTTTATGAGAGAACTTTACTGGTAAGAAACAAATGAGAGTGAAAGTAAGGCCAGCGTACTCGTAACAATATCAAGACAATTTTCCCAGTTCATGCGTGAAATATCGCATCCGATACGCTGAGCTGCAGCAACGTGCATAACGTTGCCTATCTCATTAAGTAATCATAGCTCTTCAACAGCTTTCAGAAAACATTTCTGTATGATGTTGGGCATGTTTCTTTACAATCGTTTTCGTTCAGTTCTCTATAATATCAGTTGCCCTCTTGAACCAGTTTGGCACAAAAGAAAGCTTTACCATCGGCACTTCGACAGCTTCCGCGTCCCACGCGATTAAATTGCGTTAAATATAAACTGCCTACGTAGCATATTTTAATATTGTGGCAACACTTCTAAATCATATAATATTATAGCAGGTCGGAGGTCCGCGGCTGAATATGGGCCTACACTATGAACCGTTATATCAAACCTTACTCTTATAAATAAATGTCACATTTGAGCCATAGAACTAGACCTGACTGAGGTTGATGACCGCAATTTTCACATTGATGTTAATGTAGGTAAATATTAGAAAAAAAATACTCCAGACCAAAGATATGAATTCCTCTTTGGGATTTCTGTACGTGATCTCAAACAAGGTAGATGATTACTGATAAGTTTCATTGAATTTAAAGACAATGGAATTTCGATTAATTATTATCGTTGGTAAGCAAACATCCTACCCAAAGCGTTGATTTTTAGTCCTCCACAGACAATGGCCCACCTTCCATTTTGTGCTGCTTGCCCTGAAACCTGCGCTCTTGACGATCTTATGACTGCATCAGCTGAATTTTGGGGCAAATTAAATACATATTTATTCATTCAATTGGCCATCGACAAGCTAATAAGCAGTTCTCAATCATAGCTATATTCTAATAACATCAGGACAGGACTAGAAAATACAGATTCTTTTACTTCTTACAAAAACCAAACAATAACAGTTACCTAATCCGCACCAATCCAGTTTCAATGAAAACTAGTATGAGCTAGTTTTACTAGCGGTGGCTTTCAATGAAAATCATTTTATCAATGGGCTTACCTGACGCACTTGGCCCTTTGATTTCTAATTTTATGTGGGCGTGGAATTAATTCCACGTATTTGACTCTCTTAAATTTGTAACCATTATAGCATCATTAATCAAATTGTAATTTTGCTACGATAATGATATTTTAAATGTCATGTTTGAGCGTCATTATCATTTTGATGTGTGCATGTCATGTCATTCTTGCGTTAGGCTGCGTAATCGCTCGATTTTAGTTGGCGTGTAAAATTTTTGTTGTCACGCAAAGCTTTGAAGATAGTTATGCTGTTATTTCAGATGTTTCCTGTGTGAGATGAGTGGCTAGATTTGTTATGCGGCTGTCGTTTCCCTAACGGTGCGTCCCCACGTGTTCCATTGTTCCACGGCGCCTCATGATTTCGTAATTCGCTGTTGCGCTTCACGCTTTCTTCCATCTCTGTCATTAAACAATCATGCTTGTTTATGCGTGACTTTGTTGACTTATTTAAATTCAACCGTTTTTTTTTAATAAAACCTGTCGTTTCTTTATCTTTACATTAAGCCATAACAAATTCAAGACATTTTCATTTCTTGAAACAGTAATTTCCTACATTCTCTGTAAATTTTGCGTGTGCGGCTAATTGAACTCAACGTGGGATGAAATTGACCACATTAAGTCACTTTGAAAACAGGTCAATTTAACCCATTAAACTGAATCGATTACGATCTGTGCGTAGATGTCTACTTATACAATGGTAAAGCGGTTGTGCAGACCGGTAACTGCTGCAACCTTCGCTGGGAGCGTTAAGAGCGACACCGGACATTCAGTCTTGAAGCCCGAGCTATAAAATCCCTAATTTATTACTTCCATTTCAGGTAAGTAGTACGATTGTCCGTTCGTATCAACAAATATGAATTCAACCTCCTAGAGATAAGATCTTTTCTCACATAACCGTGCGTGAGATGTATTTATCGATAAGCATAATTTATTTATGCTGTGATTACTGTTCAATTGTATTGTAGTTTATTGATCTCGGTTTTCGATTTGTCGTTTATTTCTTTTTACATATCTCGATTGTAAGGACAGCGTACGCTCGCCTACTTCACTGTTTTTGTAGCAAGCTGTTGACATTGCCATTCAAGCCGTTGTAACATGGTCTCCTATAGATTCTACACGGTCTTATATGTATTTAATGGTCTCATTCATATTTGCTGATATTGGTTTAATTTACACTAATTAAAACTATAAACGTTTAGATTTCTAGTAATATAAAGTCCCCATAAACCTTAGTCCTGATTTGATCGTTAATAGAACTGCACGTAGCGACCACGGCAATGAGACCGCAGTGGAATTTAAATGGAATCGTCCGTTACATTGGCAAATTAGTGTTCGAACAAGCATTTCCTCATGCGTTTACATAGATTAGAAAACGAGGAAATCGACGAACAACCGTAAAAGGCAAACGAGTTTATTTTTAATCATTGGTAATGAACTGTACAATTGTAAAGTATTGCAATAGCTGGCAGGGGTGAAGCTTATCTAAAGGCAACAATGACTAATCCCACTGATTATATGGAAACTATTCGAAGCGTGCATCTATTAACTACTATGGTGGTGAGTGACGCAGACATAGTTGCTAAGTGATCATTACGTCAATTGTAATAACACCTAACGGCTGTGTAATGTTCTGAGATTACAACATTAAGTATCATTTCATCCTCAATTGCTGTCATAACCTCAGACGGGTTTCCAACTAATAAGAGCCTTCCTTTCCCCTGAAGATGTTGTAAGATATTTCATTACAAAAGTGGAAATAGAACGCATTAGCGATGTCTGTACTCAACTGCTCATGGTGAACACCCACATGCTTGTCCGTTTCATCAATCAATCAGAAACTAGCAATCAATGTCTGTATCAATTGTCTTTGGCATGTTTTATCCATTGGTCCCTTCCGACAATTATCCTTGAATTTTAATTATAGCGCCGGTCTTGTGACTATCATCCTTTGATTAATTGCTTGGGTTCACTATAGTTCATTTTACCATGAACGGTTTCTTTTGTGTCTAAGGCATAACATTGCCGGTGAAGTGATATTGAAGTTAGTAATGCAACTTTAGTTTTAATTATCAGTGTTTTAACTACCTGGGTAAACTTTACCCTGTGATTGCTACACAATACTGTGATCAGGTGCTGAACACCGCCTCCACGACGGAAGCGGTGGGCGGCGACTGGGGCGTGCGCCTACGCTCCGATTATGTCACCTATACCTTCTCATCATATAAGGACAGCTGTGCGGAATCCTACGAGAGCTCATTGTAGTAACACACCTATAATTAACATTTTATAGCCCAATAGACATCTCATACTTTGAATTCTTCATTCTAAGAAAGACGTTAAACCTCCTCGTTGAGGGTTATTTACGTTTGAAGCCGCAGTTAGTTCACATAATGCGTTCCACGAATAGCCAGAAATATTTTTAATGGTCGTTAATGTGATCTCGGTCCCAGTTTTCCATGATTTAGTACGCAATAATCATCAAATACAATCTGGTGTAGCACCTGACAACAATATAAAAGACACGTGTTTACCATGAGGAATAGTACGAATACCTATTTATATTCATCAAGCAAATGGATATGCGCTTCATCCATTAAGAAACAGTAGCGGACTAGCGGTGTCTAGTAAACAAACAAGAGTAACATCTTTTGACCTACACCAAACCTTCTACATTCTCAATCAGAACCTTTTCGGTTCAGAAATATGGTTTAAAATCAAAATTCTCTTACAAAACTTACGCTGTTTTATGTGTAAGCTGTTTACGGTTACTGCCATAATCTCAAAGCGGATCTCTGTATGTCTTGTGTAAACCCGGGCTGTAGATCATAAGGTGTACCGCAAGGAGTGTACTCGGGACCTTTACTGATGGTACTGACTTGACTAGGATATATCTTATAATGTCAGCAGATTTATAAGCATCGTGCATGTTGTTTGCCTTAAATACTAAATCTCCATAGAGTCCAAAGCAAAAGAAATACAAGTTTACTTAGCTACTTTATAATCGCATAAAACATGTTCGATACATAGTTTAAACAGTATTCGTAGTCATTGCTTTCCAACATGACTGTTTTAGAATTTATTATCATGTTAAAACGTGTCATGACGACCGAAAATAAATAGTTAGGACAAATAACAAACATCTTAGTACACTACTTTCTAACTAACAGCTGCGAAATTCCTCAATATCTAAATAAACATTGATTTAGCAAACAAGCTGTCGCATTAAAATTGGTAAACCAACGTAAATCATTCAATATAAACAAAACGTTCTTCGCCTGCGCTTGAGCTGGTGTTGACTCCGTATTTGTTTTACGAGACTCCAAGATTTATTTACTATTAGTAAAGATAACGGTTAGTTTAATTACTTTGCCTGTTTTATGTTTAACCAACTTGCTGTTTTGTGTAAACTAAAGCTACTCGCTATGGATAAACTTGCTTTTTGTATGTGATATTACTAAACAGCGGATAATGCTAGCGTAATATTGCATTTGTGGTTTTATCGCACTCATACGTTCATCCATTGGCCTAGTTTCATTGGGTGCACAGACTTCCTGTTAGCTTAGCTTGGACCCAATTATTGTAAATGGTTCAACCTACACAAATATATTATGTATCTTGTCTGCTCATTCGCGGCTACTTATCCAATTGAATATAACTAGGACATACAGATAGGGGATAGGGGGGGGGGTTAGGGGATATACTTATTTGTTTGCACTTGTCAACAGTTTAATGCGTAAGTTATAGTATCATGTGCCCTATCAGACATGTTCAAAATCAAAATCAAAATCAAAGCATTTATTTCAAGTAGGCCAATAACAGGCACTTTTGAATTGTCGAAACAAAGATGAAAATTAAATGTAGCTACAGTCCCAGTCACAAGACATAAAAACTGTGAAAGTACTGTAGTTGCCCATTCCCTAACGTAGATCTCTATGGAGAAGAACGGGCAAGAAACTCCATGGACACTCTTTTAAATCAAATTATTGTTACAAAATCTTGGTTACATCATTCATGTTGAGATGGTAGATTATGTGAGAACAATGTAGCAAGATGTGCACGTTACAAGTGTCCATAGTAAAAACAAATTAATTATTTCAAATAAGCCATGGCAACTAAGAGATGACCAGTCACAACTGACAGCACCCGTTCACGAACATGACGCGTGGATCAGCACCATTCAGCTCAACCACTTTGAAGGGAGCTAAATGGTCCGACACACGCGCCACCATCAGCGAGACATTTGAGTGAGCATGACATACTCTCAACCGCCAGGGCACATTCAAGTCAAAAACTAAAGTAGGTTTCCAGTGAATGATAGCTTTCTAGTACATAGTATTCACACAATATGGGCTATGCGATTATATAATACTAACAATGAATCTATACAATGCAAAGATAGTTGTACAATCTTCGGCAGCTCCAACAATACCGTTTAATGCTATCAAGTTTTGCGCCCCTGTCCTTGTGGAGCAGGACCAGCATTGAGCCAAGCATTTTTATCAGCGATATAATCGCTCAACTTGTAATATGCTTGCTTACATAGTGTGCGTTTAATACATGTTTTAAATTTCGTCTCATTGAGTTCAAGAATACTTTGTGGAATTTTATTATAGCATCTCAAACAGTACCCCATGAAAGATGAGTCTACTTTAGCGAGTCTAAAGCCTGGCTGAACTAGTTGGTCCCTATTTCTAGTACTGTAATTGTGTCTGTCGCCTCTTTTACCGAAAAGATGCAGATTTTTTCTGACGTACATTATGTTTTCGTAGATGTATTGGCAATGAACCGTCATTTTTTTATTTATTTATTTATAACAATCTTACCTACACTATCATTACAGATCAATGATCCAATGCGACAGAGTGGCCTTACTAACTAAATCCTAAATCTACACCTTATACCTAGTTAAAAAAATATCTTAATCTAAATAACATAATACATATAGTGTAACTTTTGCGAATTCACTCAAGTTGCACCACAATACATCAACCCTCCCGTGAACCTCATTCACCACACGTATGGCTCTAGTGAGAGGAGTTCTCGCCAGTAGGTTGGTCCTGGCTGCAGGCACAGCGAGCAGGGGCGGGCGGTGCCGCCTCCACACGTACCGGTCGGGCACGTACAGCTGTAGGTGTCGCAGCACTCCCGGGTTATGCGCCACGCCACGTAGTAGTTTCACTACATACGCTGCGAGCGAAAACTCCCGTCGTACTCTTAGAGTGTTATACCCTACCATACCCAGAACAAATAGTGTAGGGTACATCAATGGGTATAATGGATATACCCCATACAGTTTGTAATACAAGTGTCGCGTGAACTTATTTTGGATACGTTCCAACATAACACTATATTTCGCCTCATGAGGAGCCCAAATGAATGCGCTATGTTCGAGGTGACTTCGGACTAATGCGTCATATAGTACCCTTAGTGTCGTGATGCCAATATCCTTAAATAGTTCCCTTAGAGAATCGCGCCTACGAAGATTGTATATGGCTCTGATGGCTCTTTTCTGCAGAATAAATATAGACTCAATATCAGCAGCCCGTCCCCATAGCAAAATACCGTAAGACATTATACTATGGAAGTAACTAAAATAGACCAGTCTAGCGGTATCCACATCAGTGAATTGACGGATTTTCCTAATGGCATATGCTGCTGAACTTAAGCGCCCCGCAAGAGATGTTAAATGAGAACCCCATTGTAGCCTTGAATCAAGCGTAAGCCCCAGGAAAACCGTTTTATCTACGAATTCAAGTTTCTCTTTATTCAATATTATCTCACAATCACTACTTTTAACATTCGGTAATGAAAATCTTATGCATTTAGTTTTTTTTTTCATTTAATACCAAATTGTTTGCTGTGAACCAATTTTGGACCTGAAGTAGGGCATCATTCACGTCATCTAGATTTTTGGCCCGTCTATTTATCTTAAAAATTAGAGAAGTGTCATCAGCAAACAACACCATATTTTGAAATTGGTGTTTCAACAAATAGGGTAGATCATTTATATAGACTAGAAAAAGGAAAGGACCCAATATTGAGCCTTGCGGAACCCCCATTTTTACATTCAAACCCTGTGAATTAACACCGTTTATTTGAACATGTTGTTTTCTATCGCTCAAATAAGATTTTAGCAGGCTAAGTGCAAGTTTACCCAGTCCGTAATGCTCCAGTTTCAAAAGTAATGTGTCGTGATTTACGCAATCAAAAGCTTTGGAGAGGTCACAGAAAATTCCTATTGCGTCTTGGGACTCTTCCCACGCAGCAAATATGTGCTTTAATAGGGTTACACCGGCGTCAGTTGTACAACGTCCCTTGGTGAAACCATACTGTTGATCATGGAAGATTCTGTTGGTGTTAAAATGATAGAGCATTTGATTAAGCATTACTTTTTCAAAAACCGGTAACACGGATACAGGTCTATAATTATTGGCATCTTTGCTGTCCCCGGATTTGAAAAGAGGTATGACTTTACTGTATTTCATTAAATCAGGGAAAACTCCTTGGTCTACACATAAATTAAAAATTAAAGCTAAGTACGGGGCTATGGTCTCAAGTATAGATGTGCAAACTTTGATAGACATTCCCCATAAATCTTCAGTCAGTTTGATTTTAATTTGCCGGAAAGCTTTAATAACTGTCATGGGGTTAATGTGTTTAAATTTAAATTCAGCCAGGCAGCCAGACACATTCGCCTTTAATAAGCCAATTGAGGCTTCAGGTGAGGAATTAAGAGCCTCCGTAGTTTTTATTGGTATTTCGGTAAAAAAATTAACAAATTCTTGAGCTACTTCCTGATTAGAGCTTTTAAGACCACATGCTGTATCTAATGTAAAAGTATTATTACGTATTTTCTTTCTGTTGGTCTCGTTATTTATAACTTTCCAAACGGTCTTTATTTTATTTTCTGCTGTTTTGATCTTGTTGCTAATGTGCAGGGCTTTAGCAACCTTGCAAGTATTTCTAAAAATCTTTGAATACGTAGCAACATACTTGCTAAAAGTTTCAGTGTTTATAAAAGGCTTAAGGCTGTAAAGCTCAAATAGCCTTTCCCTACTTTTTCTGATACCTCTAGTTGCCCAATCACTAAATATAAATTTAGGGCAAATACTCTTTGTCTTCTTTTCAAAAGTTTTGTTGAATTCCGTGTGAACTAATGAAAAGAAACGATCATACAATTGATTTATATTAATATCCTCTTGGCTCATTACACTTAACTTGTTCTGTAGGGAAGTATTATACCTCTTTAATTTGCAAGAAGTTATAGGTCTAAATTTAATCTGAACTTTTTGCATTGGAGTTTTACACCTAAAAGTTATAGTTTGTCCGCTATGGTCAGACGGCAAACAATTTATTATGGCTTTATCTAAGTAATCACAATCGCAGAAAACATTATCTATACAAGTAGAAGAAGAAGTTGTGATTCTAGTGGGTTCAATAAAAACGTTAGTCAAGTCAAATGACTTAAAAAGATTTAATGTTCTTAGAAACGTTTAATTTTTACGATAATATGTGTAGTACATAGTTTATTTTATATGTTAAAGTAAACGCAACAGTGAATCCATTTGTAAATAATATTTGCAGTACTTACACATAGGTTTCCAAGAATTTAGTAAAGAAAATCGAGCATAGCATGAGGACGATAAAATTGGCGAGACGTCCTACATTCATATTTATAATTTAGCAGAAGTGATCGTTCCAGTTTCTGAATAGCATTAACCTATTTATTACATTTACATTGTATACCATGCATTGCTTATATTCTCATTACAAATATTGGAGTACATAGTTAAGAATGTTTTACTAGCATGTCCATCAATTTCAAGTCCATTGAGACATTAAATGACGCCGTTGACCATTCAGTTTTTAATTACATCTTCATTTGGCTTATCTACTATTTTAACACCTGCACTTGTGTCTTTTACCACCGTGTTAGTCGCACGTACCTACTCCTAAAATTATAGCCCTTGATGACTTCGTAATGTTCGGTTACCAACTTATTTATGACAACTTAATCTTGATGCATCCGCTTCACACACGTGTGAATGTGTGACTTTTTAGACTATTCTATTTTTATATGATCCCAATTACGTTTATCGTTTATGATTTTATCAGTCTTTTTAGATACTGCATTACTTTCACTTGAACTGCTTTTGCTGTGTTGGTGTTATTCAATATTATCTTATCGCCATTCTTCGTACGCGTGGTGCACACGTTGATATTTTGTTACGCTGAGCTGTCAACACATTATACTATCGAGACGGTGGCGCAGAAACTGTCTAGCACTAGAAATAAACTATCTTGTCCCACATAACTGTCGATAACGCTAAAAATAACTAACCAATTAGTAGGGAGAGCTTACGAAACAATCTTGTCATGAAGAACCGCGTTAAATATTACAAAATAATGAACTAAGGTATATGTATATTCCCGTTTTCTTGTGTGAGCAGTTGCCTTTCCTCATACATACAGCTTATGTTTTTATTCATCGAATCATTTATTCGTTTCTTCAAGCTAAAGATAAAAAGGGGAATCTAACGTGCGAAATCTCTCTAAGATGTTTAGTATCCTGTTATCCACATGTTCTTAGAACGTATTTTCTTATCGATGCATCGGAAAAAATCGATTTACAGTCGTCATACGTATTAAGATCTATATCGAGTAAGGTGGCATACTATAAATGTATGGTATCGGCGCCTCAACATTGGCCACAATCGGCCATATAAGGAGCAACGCGGGTAAGCGCAGGAATAATTAATTGATCTTTAAGATCCTTGAGCATGAATACGATTAAATAAGAGATCATTAAAATATTTTGAAATAATTACAAGATATCTCAACTACTGCGTTTAAGCGTTTCACCTTGTACATTTAGTTATCGGTTACTCTTATCTTCACGAGAATTATCTCAAATTATAAACATTGTATTGGAATTGCAAATACACTATCAGAATCTAGTTTGCGTAGTACTTGCGCACATCCTCCTTATTTGAGTATGACTTCATGCTTAACGTTCTCTCTTTTTGGATACAACAACATTTTAGCGTCTTGACGGTATAGGAAACATGTTTCCAACAAAGGAATTTTAGAATCCCAAAGTATTTCTTGGGCAAGAAATCACGCTACGTGATCGGGGTGGTAAAATCGCGAAAGCGGTGGATGCCAAACGCGTCTATCCAACTTATCTGCGAACAAATATGGTCATAGACTCCACAGGAACCGAACCTGCTATCTATGTGCATTGTTACTAGCATTATGTTTACACGACGATAATGATGAGGAATTATAAGTAGCATGCTATGCGTTGAATAATCCATAAATTAAAATTCAAATTGGAAGTGAACTTGCTGTATCGATCTCCTGTAAACATGAGATGATAATTATGTTGGAATTTTTCTAGGAAGGTAAAAACTTTGGTTTCTGTCTCAGTCGCACTGGTAGTGAGAATAAAAACGTCAAGTAAACAAATGCATAGTTGCAGACTGCATCGCTTTACTTCGCAGATGCACCTTTTGACATGATGACTCACACGCTGACTACGGGTTATGCGGGCCCTACTCAGCTTATACAATTAAATGATCGATGGGGTGACGTCACCGCTATTGGCTCATTATTAAAACGTGATTACCGTCTGTCACGTTTTTCCTAGAAATAATATATAACACTGTGAATCAGTTTCCTTGTACCATATTTTATGCTTGGACTTCAACGGTTTAGATTTCTCTCTTTTCTACAAATCATTTAGAAATCATTGACCTCCTTGCGTAGACCTCATTAGGTATTGTCTGTTTTGTTTATAACTTTTGTCCACATTTGGTGTTCGTTCTCATTGGGTCGGACTGACGTCATGTCTGCACTTAAACCTTGACACAAACTGACCAATATTTCGAATTTATTCTCGTCTTGTCTTTCCCAGCAATTTTATTTATAGCAACTGCAGCGCAATTCATCTTGTTTATAAATAAACTGTTCTAGATACCGAACAATGTTGTTGATGCTTTGAAATAAAACAATTCAACATGCTTCATAGGCGGTGGTCATAGATGCCTGAACATTTTAAGAGTGACAGTAAAAGTGGTCATTATAGAGCCATGAACGCATTCTAATCGGTTGAGAAAGGGACGAGTTGAGAGTTCATTGGTGGTCGTAATATTTTTTATAATATTTCTAGTGTTGTTTATGTTTTCTTTAGAGTTAACTGATGGATTGAACTCTGAACAAGACTGGTTATTTACATCGTTACTTTAAGTTGATTTTGGTTTGAGTTAGTCTACCCCGTCTTTTGCACATAATGCACACATGTAGCAACTGGAATCTACGCAAGGTCATCATCTGCCTATCCTTTTCCCAACGGAATTGGAGTCTACTCTATAAATTGCAACTTTACGATCACATAGCGTATACCTAGTAACGGCTATTACCAAAGTATTTGTTTAATTTCAAAGTAAAATCTATACAAGCAGTGTTATACTTAATTTAACGTACAAATAGGTACTGTAAATCAAAATAATCTTCCTGTATCGAAACTACTAATTGACACAACTTCGACGACATAATACGTACCTAGCCAAAAACACAATAAAAATGAATCGGTCCAATGAACCTCCAAATCACAGCACACCTTAAAAGTATAACAGTTTAGTAAGGTTTTTCTAGCAATGACTCATAGCAATTAGATGTTATAGTTTGTTCGTCTACTCCAACCAGCTTACGTGAGTCACGGTTCAACGGAAGCGAAACAAAATCTACACGACAGCGAAAACCAGTATGTGTGTACCTCCCCTGCACTTTCATCTTGCGGTGTAAGGGGTTCAAGAAGCTCTACAATGTTTTACAGTTCATCCGCTCCTACAGAAATGACGTCACTTCACTGATCGTTTTTTCGTCCATGGTTCCATGAGTTCGTTCGCCAGATGATGAGATCTCTTTTTATTTTACCTCTAATGACAGCCATGTGTACTTCGAGTGCAGGGTTAGTACTCAAGCCTGGTGCGTCCATTCATTAATTCTCTCGTATAGTGAAAACGTATTTTTATTGTTTTGTATCTGCTTAGTTATTCTTACTTTTACAGCTAGTTTTACAGCGTTTTCTCCGTGTTTTATTTTATTGCAGTCAACTTGGTCACTATGTTTAATGAGGATACTTAACATTTTGTTAAAATACTTTCTAACTCTCACACAATCATTACAAGGTACTTTACACATTTGCATATAGCACTTAGGTAACTATTGATTGTATGTCATGTTTGAAACTCGGTAAAGCTTAGATTCATTTGAACGATGAATATAACTATCAACATTTTCTTCTTCCAGAATTCAAAAAGGACTGGTCAGACCACGCTCTGTGGTGGCCCACTCGCAACAAATGGCTATCCCGACCCAAGCACACATTGGACCAGTATGGCGTCTACGCTGACGCCGCCCTACACTTCACTCCTATGCACAAACCGATCAGAATCCAGCTGCCGGACCTCCGATTTATTGACTGCAAGATCGACTTCTCTATTGACACCTTCAGCGCCGTTGTTAACCTTTGCAAAAGTCTTGGTAAGTGTCGTTTATATTCTACGAGTATCTTTGTCCTCATGTCTAAATCAGTTAAGCAAATGATTAGTGGTTTGATTTAAGATTGAATTGATTAGGGTCGCTCGAGACAACAATAGATCGTTTGCCATTGCGAATATTAACATAAAGCCTATTAGTTTTTGTGCTGAGGATTTACAAATAACATTGTAAGAAGTGACAGTAAAAATGCAGATAACTTTACAAGATTCCCAATTTAGATAGGCCTGCCCATCAATATCGTTATCTTGTTTTCCAATATCTTTCTCTCCGCAAAAGGTCGTAAAGGTCATATTTATTTTTATAGCGAAACTTTTACGTCTCAACACTTTGTAACGGTTGTCGATTTACGATCTGACTTTTATGCCTTATACGGCATTACAAGATCTAAGTCCAACATCAAATGCATTTTATCTCGTCCAAATGTTAATGCTCGTAAAGTCGATCAACTCGTAAAAATTGAATGTTTATTCTGAAGGACCCATAAGATGAAGCGTGTTGTTATCGTTGTTTTGATTACCACCAGTTGTTATTTTAGTTCTTATTTATGAGAGCCATTGCCTCCTGGTGTTTAAAGATGGGAAATTAGGCTACTAAGCTGTAACTGTCCCAAATATTGACGGTGGTTCTACAAAAAACATGGCAGTCTGCCTATCATAGTATTCTGCCACAGGAGACAACACCAAAGGTTCATAGACCTGTGGCCATAATATTTCAGACACAATAAAATTGTAATTCGAACCCTATAAGCTTCCAATTATGGTATGGTAACCAAAATGTATGTAACTGCCTATTCTACTACTTATAAAACTACGTGATGTAAGACTAGCAATGACCCCAGGCTTAACAACAACTCTTCATTCTTGCAGGAATACGACATCCAGAAGAACTGTCCCTCTGCTATCCCTTAGAGCCGTCCCACTTAAAGCAGAACTACCAAAACTTGAAGGAGGCTAAGAGGATAAAGTCTTCGCACCCTGCGGACACCAACACGTTTATAGCGGCCACTAGAGGCTCCTCAAACAGTTTGGATAGGTCCAATGGGCAGTGTCCTGCGACGCCACCCCCACCAAGGTCGCTCTCCGCTACCCCTGTGGCTTCCCAACAAGTAAGTTTATTACATGGAATAAAAAAAAAAATTAAGTTAGGCTCGATAAAAACAGTAAAGAACTCAAGGCTGTCCCTTGCGAGAAACCGCTTATATTCACGATTATTTCAATTCAAAATTTGCACACGATCGTTCTTAATTGGTTACGTCTTACTGCAAGGCACCAATTCTCGAAATGGGTAAAATGAAGGAAACAAAATTGGAGTAAATGTAACATGATCTCGAGTTATGAGCTCATTCGTTGGCTTGAGATAAGTCAGCGGTTATTTTTAACATATTATTATACGTCAGCTAAACAAGAATGGTGCAGGAAAATGCATCTGTTTCACATCATATACTGTTTATGTTACATGCATAAGTTAACTAATAAATTGTGCTGGTTTTGATCGCTTTAGTCGTAACTTTCGACTTGGAAATTAAACAAAATGTTTGTAGAAATTATTTTATTTTCCAGTATTTCGTCTTACTGGAAACTTATATAGAGTATTGCTCGTACAGTGACAAGATATAATGTCTACCCACTTCTCTTTTTTTATATTATTTTATATTAAAAAAAAGAGATGTGTTTCTAATACTTATTATACTCGTAATTCTTTACTTTGGTTCCTGAAAAAAAAAACAAGACTAAATAACTTCGTTTATTTGCCCTCCAGAACGGCACACTCCGTCGGTATGGAGGTGTATACAGCACACAGAGCGATGGCTCAAGTGATGGGGGATACTGTGGTACCCCGCCCCGGGCCGCTTCCATGGACGCTCTGGACTCCCTAGCCGAGCTGTCATTAGCCGACTCCCCCTTGGAACCCGACAGCCAGTCACGGGAGTCGCTTCTAACACCCAAGTCTCTTATGGAACGTGCTAGAATGAATGTTGGGTATGTAACTGTTTTTTTTTACTCGTACGCAAAACATACGCTTTCTACGTTGAATTGCGGACATCAGCTCGCTATACAATTCAATGTATTTATTTGTCTGTAGCTATGAAATCATGGAGTTTTTATTTTATTTTATTTATCCTGCTAGTGATTAATACAAGGGAAAAAAGTGCCATGAAAACCATAAACTAGTTGTTTGCCTGTTTTTTGTTGTGATGTTCTCTAGTTGACCACAATAATGACGCTATTGTGAGAATATGATGCTAATGGCTTTTTAATAATCACTTTTACGCATTTTGATGTGTTCGTCATTGTAATGGCATTTGTATGCCTCAATAACTATTTTATTGAGTTATACCATGTACCATAGTTACAACACCAAAAAAGACTCATCGTGCCACATTAAGTTCGTGTCGTGAAAATTGCCGAGGCAATCCTGCGCCGAAGCCCGAACCATTTACGAAGAGATTTTAAACTATACACGTTGTAGTTTTCCACGATAAGAAATCGCATCGAGACACGACATAGCAACGTCCCTTAAATGTTTGTGTTTTAGCCTAACTCCTTTTCTAGGCAAATCTTGAATTATTTCGACAGTTGGAGAATCAAACATTCCTTTCTTTCATAGAGAGCTGACCTGTGTCCTAGCTGTAAGAATAATGGCTGATATAAAAAATTAAATAAAAAAATGCTTTTCAGTCTTAAAAATTACTTATAACAAAAAATCTTTTTCCCTCAGTTGGCTGGACTCATCCCTCTCCATAATGGAGCAGTACGTCCGCGAGTGGAACACGCTCCAGTTGCGGTTCAAGTTCTACTCGTTCTTCGATCTGACGGCGCGTGCGCAGGACGCGTCGCGACTCAACCAGCTGTACCAGCAGGCTCGCTGGCAGATCCTCAACCAGGAGGTGCAGTGTACCGAGGAGGAAATGCTGCTGTTTGCTGCATTACAGGTAAAATACTATAAAACAGAAATGTTACCAGAGGGCATAGTGTGAGTTTTTATGCTTATGTAGTGGCACATAAAAAAACACAGAAGTATTGTAGCGCTATTTGTGATACAAATGAAGAACTAAAATCAAATTCCTGCATCGTACTAGAGATAAAAACATGTAGAAAAAGCCGACATAAACAATGTCGAGTAGAAACCCACCAAGTCAATGTGAGTTGTCACGGCATTGATCTCAATTCTTGATGTCTTGAATGGGATTTTTACAGCAATTATTCACATTTGGTAGTTGTTGAATTTATGACCGTGTTGTCAGCCTAATCAAGACTTTGGACTTGCGTGTTCAGGAATTGAAAAATTCTTTGAAGCCCTTGGAAGTGCAGCTGAGTCGTTTTCCAAAAAAAAAACGTAACTACACTTTTATGCGAGTAAAAACTTAATGTTTCTGAGCTGAGTCATTTCTCAGTGTTGGGTTGTTCAAGTTTCGTCGGAAAGTCAAGACACTAATAATACTACATTGTACTGAAATAGAAATGACGGTCTGATTTTCTAAAAACAGCTGTCACTGTGACATGTTCCCATACAAAAGTGTTTTAAACAGCTGTTTTAGATAATCAGACCGTCATCTTTTTGGTGAACATGGACCTTAATCTGACACACTTACAAGCCCGTTTAGAACCTATACTGAATTAAGCTAACCCAATCAATCTTCCAGCTCCAAATCGAGCTACAAACGCTAGCAGGCGGGAGCCTGGACGCAGCGGACGGCACAAGCGCCGCGCCAGCTAACGCGCCGGAGGACGAGATCGACGCCGCGCTGTCCGCGCTACAGAACCAGCTGGAGGGAGGTCCGGCGCCGCACAATGACATCACGCATGTGCCGGAGCTGGCCGGCTACCTCAAGTATCTTAGGTGAGGCATATGCAGGGAACCTGCTTCTCATAGTATACACTTCTATCTATCATGGGGTTTAGGTTTCCGCACTTAGTCCTTGAAGTGGACCATTGTACGTGAGCCTTGGTGGCCGATTAGTTTACACTTATGGACCACTCGAATGACGCGGCGGTAGTGAGGCTGCCTTACGTTCTAGGGGTCCGCTTCGAATCCTGGTTGGAGCAAATGTTTGTGTGATGAGCATGGACATTTGCTTCCGAGTCATGGATTTTATTATGTATAATAAGTATGTATTTACAAACAAAAGCATGTGTGTAGTATGTCAACTATCTGGTGTCCACGACACAGGCCTCGTTGCTTAGTGTGGCACTAGATGGCGCTGTTTGTAATGTCCAGCGATATATTTACTTATGATACAGCGAGACATAAGGAGAAACCTCGAACTTAATGTCAATTACGGGATATCTTCCATGATTGTTATTACTTTTGAGGCCAAAAATATAATAAAATATAAATATAATACTTGACGACTCGAATGGCGTAGTGGTAGTGAGACTGCCTTACGTTCATAGGGTCCTGGGTTCGAATCCCGGTAGGAGCTTAATGTTTGTGTGATGAGCATGGACATTTGACACAAACAAAAGTATGTGTGTAGTATGTCAACTATCTGGTGTCCACGACACAAGCCTTGCTTAGTGTGGCACTAGATGGCGCTGTGTGTTAACGTCCAGCGATATTTATGTTTATTTATTTATTATTTATAACTCAAAAATAATAACAATCAAGGAAGATATCCCGTAAGCGACATTTTAAATTTAGTTGTGAACGGTGCTAGTTTCAAACAGCGTTTGAGAAACTTCGAGTCACCTCGACTGCCTCATCGGTAAAGTGGCTGCAAGCACGACTGCTAAGCATGAGATCCTGGGTTCGAAAAACGTCACACCTATATTTGAAATCTTCTTTTTATTTTAATTTACTATAAGCGTTATTTCTATTTCATACCAATACTCTTGACGTCTGAAAAAAAATCCCTAGTTAATTTGTAAAGGTCTATGATGGACTGGTAAAGTCCTGTGTCGATCAATTTACCGTTAAATTCCATATCAACCATTACGATTGTTTATGAAACAACCATCAATCAATTATGAGTTGACAATGAGACGCCATTGATCTCAATTCACATTGAACGGGGGATTTTTCAGTAAATATTTACGTCTGGAAATTGTTGAATGAGTGTCAATAGCATAGCAGCCCATTCAAGACCGTAGTGATAAGTGACAATCAACGACGTCATCACTACATTATTATAATCAAAGTCATCTGCCACGTTTCTTCTGTCTATCTGTTCGCGATAAACTAGAAAAAATACTGCACCGATTTTCATGCTATTTTTACCAATGGATAGAGTGGTTCTCGAGAAAGGTTTAAGTAGATAATTTGTACGCGGGCTAAGCCAACTGCAACTGCTAGTCTATACTAATATTATAAAGAGGGAAGTTTGTATGTATGTAAGTAAAGGGTAATCTTCGGAACTGCTGATCCGATTACGAAATCTTTTTCACCAATGGGAAGCTACATTAACCCCGAGTGTGATAGGCATTTAAAATGTTTCTGTGGGTTCATTTCTGTACATAACAGCATCGAAGCCGCGAACTGTCTCGAGACAGTTTGTTTGTTTAGACTTTATGTCATTTTTAGTCAATATTGAGGCGGACTCTTTCGTGTTGTAATTTTTGCTTCTCTGATTGTTAATTTTAATTAATATAATATTATGTATTTTATTTGTATTTATAATATTTCAAAGTATTTATATAATATTTTCTTTCTTCCATCTCATGTCGACCGGCCAGCAAGTGTAACAACGAATACTGCGCTTTCGCGTAAGATATTTGTCATACCCCTCATACCACCAAAATAACTTAATTGTTGTAACCTTGTCGTAAACACATGTATTTAGTTTTTACACAAACCTGTTTATTAACATGTAAATTATGTATTTTTAAATGGTCGTACCTATCTGTTGTTACTGTTGCACACCTTTACCTCTTCCTTTTTTTAAGTCGGTTAAAAATAATTATAACCTCCGAAAATGTACTTATTTACACTATATCTCCAAATAACCAAACTCTAGTAACTTTCCACTTAGTATTGTCCATATTTATAAATCGTGTAAGTATTCATTATATTATTGTACCAAATCTATAGTTTACCCAGGGGCGGATTTGATACGTTAGCTGCCCTAGGCCTACGAAAGATTGCCGCCCCCCTGTGCTGTAAAGCATGAAAAATTAAATAAAAACAATAGAAATTAAATTAACCTTGGAATAAACTAGTAAGCAAAGATTCAGTTCGATGAACAACACTTCTAACAATCGTAATCGACACACATGTATTTTGTTTGCGGGACGCTAGACGGACACATTAAAAAAAAACTACCAAATTTTGCCGCCCTAGACCCGAGGCCTTCTCGGCCTATAAGAAAATCCGCCCCTGAGTTTACCCCTTTTTTTTATTATTCTGGTCTATTGTCGGTCAAGATCAAAATTATTTTTCAGTAATCTTCTTCTATATTTCATCAAATTGTGACATTATTTAATTTTGTTGGTCTAGTACTCGCAAACGTGACCGCTGAACATTAAGTCCTGGGTTCAATTCCCAGGTTGGAGTTATTGGGAATTTCTTAGAAGAAGCAACGAAGTTCGAAATTATGCTTGGTTGATGGCAATAAGCTCGCCCTCTATTACTTGAGACGTAACCATAAATATAAACTGTGTATCTGGTGAATTCTGGGGAAACTTTGTTATTGCATTTGAGGCGGAATTACACCCGAGCCTCTAAACGAGGGTGAAGTCGAGAACTGTTATGTTATGCTAACATCATCTTGTCCATTGACAGGCCCAAACGCTTCACTTTGAAGGCTTACAAGCGCGGCTGGGTGTCGTGCCGTGACGGCGTACTGCGCATTCACTCTTCGCGCGAGGCCGCCGGGAAAGGTGAAACTGCTTCGTATGCTGTGGAACTGCGTGGTGCTGAGGTAGGCATACATCTATGGTTTTATTGTGTAAACACTCTATTATGTTGATTAAATAAAGGGTGTAAAAAACCTCTTAACAAAGTCGAAAGGCACTTGTTCTTGTCATTGCGATAATTTTTTTGTTCTACACCATACCTGGGAACGATCTAATTACGGAGATACTCGTATTGGGGGGTCAACGTTCCAAGTTTTTTTAAACACTGTTTTTAGGCTTTCACGGTTTAAAACTAAACTTATATTGTCACTTACGGGATATCTTCCGTGATTACATAAAGGCTGTGAAAAATAAGGATGAGCTAAAGTCTGCCATAGCGGAGCATCTACTGCAGTCAGGGCCCAATCACTGGATTGAATTTCACAAGCCACGTATTTTGTCTAAGGACAAACATTACCTACCAAGGCTGACAAGAGAAGCAATTGAAATAAGGAAGTACAAAAATTTCAATCGAGAGGATGGCTTCAAATTGTCGAGTACGTGGAATCCAGTCTTAAGTATGCTTAAAAGTAGCAGCCGGCATCATACTAAAAACTCCACAAAACTTGGTGATAATGTGAGTGCGTTTTGTCGTGACTTAGTGTCGAGTTCCAATAGTACGCGTAGCAAAAGACAAAGAAAGAGGGTAGACAGATTTGTCTGCTCGTAACAATTTAATTTCCATCCACCCGCATACTCCAGTCAACCCGCGATCATGGCGCTTGCAACAGCGTCGAAATATCGGGAGCTCAACATAACAAATAATCACGGAAGATATCCCGTAAGTGACAATATAAGTTTAAGTTTTTTTAATACTAGTTTTATGTTGTAAGAATTTTTAAACACCTCCACGTCCCCTGTAGTATTCAAACCATTCATCAGAACAATGTTTTGCATTTCATTGAGTTCTACCACAAATCATGATTTTAACGCCAAAAAAAGTCGTTTCCCAACAATATTTTTTGCGTAAAGTTACTATTAGTTTGATTTACAGAATGCTTGGTTGACGAGGTTGTTTACACCCATAGTGCCTAAGCGACGATGATGAAAATGTTTAAGATGGAAGCACCTGAATTTATCTTTACCAATATTTATCTAATTCTAAACTTTGTTCTTGTCTAGGTGACTCCTGACGCCCACCCCGCGTCGGGCCGCTACAGCATCAAGCTCGAGGTGCCCGCAGAAGACGCCATGCATGAGATGTGGCTCAAATGCGAGAATGTAAGAAAATTTTGCTCACTTACATGTTATTTCCTTTCCACTTAGACAAATATTTACTGTAATTTAGTGTAAATTGAGTTGGTTTTGGAATGACTATTGAAAAGGTAGTAGCAGAAACTAGACCTAGTGGCCTGGTGGAGGTTGTGAAGATCCGCTGGATGCGAGTCGCACGGGACACTTGGGGAAGGCCTATGTCCAGCAGTGGACATGACTTTATCGGCTGGAATGATAAAAAGACTTGTCCGAAATCGGGGAAAGGACTTTTCAGGGCCGTTAACTGAGCAAAAGACTAGGTCTGGTGTGGGAAATACCAAAGCCATCGAAACCAGGAGTTACGATTAGCAGTCGTCCTCCAGTCATTAGCCCAATGAAACGAAAAGTTCTACCACTTTTTCCATTTTGAATATCATTTATAATTATCCTAGGAGGACCAATACGCAGAATGGGTGGCCGCCTGTCGCCTGGGATCTCGCGGTCGCTCGCTAGCGGACGCGGCCTTCGCGACCGAAGCAGCTGCGGTGAGGTCGCTGCTCGCGCTGCAGCGGCCGCAACCCGCCGCCGCGCTCAACCAGCACTCAGTGCCACATCTGGACCATCTGCAGCCGGAGAACTATCTAGCGCCACGGTTCCTTAAGAAACTCAAAGGAAAGGTGAGCTATAGCTCTACTTGTATTTACAAACAAAAAGTGTCCATGTAGTATATCAACTATATGGTGTCAACGACACAACCCTCGTTGCCTAGTGTGACATTAGATGATGATGATAATAGTGGTGGTGGTGGAGTGAATGGTAGTAGTGGTCGTAAACTGATTTAAACAGCATACGGCGTCTTTGAGTTCGTGGAAGCTAATTTCCACTTTGCTTCAGTAACTTTAACCTTTTAACCGCCACGGCATAAACACCCGCGCGTGCCCTCCACGCCAAGCCACAATTTCATCTACTATTTTGTCACATATTTGCGTCGTTTGGCGTACAGGGCACGCGCTTGCTTGTCACGTATATGTGACAATGGCGTCCTAAAGGTTAAAAGTGAATATTTAAAGTAATGTTAATACTGTTATATTTTCCAGATTTTTTATAATAAAACCGATCGTAATAATTTAAATGTCTTTCCAGTTCACCCAACGCGTGTTAGAAAGCCACGCGAACGTGAAAGACCTCCCTCTCCTGGAAGCCAAGCTGCAGTACATCAAGACCTGGCAGAACCTGCGCGACTACGGACAGACCATGTTCGTGGTGCGCTTCATGGGACACAAGCGGGATGAGATTATCAGCATCGCCAACAACAGGATCATGCGACTCGATCCCAACACTGGGGATCATATCAAGACGTGGCGGTTTAGTACTATGAAAGTAAGTATTTTTCATGTAGCATACAAACTGAACAACTTTCTTCATAGGGTCACCATCGTAATCGTAAAAAAATAATCAACTGTCTTGTATATTTAGGTAGGTATTGGAATTTTGTATGGGGTATTTTTATTTTTTCGCGATTACGATGGTGGTCCCATGGAGAAAGTTGTTCAGTTTGATGGTCTGTAGCACACTCTTGAATTTGATTAGAATGCAAAACAAACCCCATTATTCTCCTGTTCTTATCCTAATTTATTTTGGTTTGGCGGTCTTCTTCGTGTGATATTTGGGCATGTTCGCCCCGCAAACAAGATCAGATACTCAAACCTCCTTCGCGGTCTACCTCGGCGGCGATTACCTCCAGCCGTCCAGTGAGTTATGATCTTAACCCACCTTTGCGTGTGCATTCGCGCTACGTGGCCAGCCACTTTAGCTTGGCTGTTTAATTTTTAATTAAAAAAAAAACACGTCAAATGACTCCTTTTCCAGATTTTATGTCATCATCAGCTTAGTATTGGTGCTAACAAAGCTATGTCATCCTTTCCAGGCATGGAACGTGAACTGGGAGATAAAACACATGATGGTACAGTTCGAGGAAGGCAACATCATATTCTCAGTACAATCCGCCGACTGCAAAGTGGTCCACGAGTTCATCGGAGGCTACATCTTCCTCTCCATGCGCTCCAAGGATGCCAACCAGACCCTCGACGAAGAACTGTTTCATAAACTGACCGGCGGGTGGACGTAAAAGCTTCGTCCAACATCTTAGTAAAGTAAGACATACAATTTCCAGTCCTGCATGATTTTTTTGGCGCTTAAATGACAGAAGGCGCTACTAGTTTTGTGAGGATATCAAGATGGCGGCGTAGTTTCCCAAAAACGCCACGCGCCAAAAGATCCATGCACAACTATACATATTATTTTTAACGAAACTAAAAACCCCATCATGGGTAATGCGGAATACTATAGTTAATAGACGTTTATAACAAAATAGTGCAAGTTTTAAATCTAGTGGCAAGTAATAATTATATTTTTACTATCTGTACAACATTGTAATAATTATTTAATATAACGGCGAAGGGATGGGGCCTTGAAACGTGCCTTGATGACGTGCTAAAGTTTGATAGTGTATAGTTGATATTTTTGTACCAAGAGAATGCATTCATAATATTTTTATTCTACACAAAACATAATGCTAGTTCAAACCGGGCACAGCACGGCAGGGTATTTTTTAAACGGTTTTTTTTTATCATAACGCAACTTAAACTGATACTTAGTTTGTTGTAATAAGATAGATATTCTAATATTTTTTGCCG
Source organism: Xestia c-nigrum (assembly GCA_916618015.1). Classification (NCBI taxonomy): domain Eukaryota; kingdom Metazoa; phylum Arthropoda; class Insecta; order Lepidoptera; family Noctuidae; genus Xestia; species Xestia c-nigrum. The sequence continues at coordinate 7,897,629 of OU745251.1, read as the reverse complement.
CGACGAAGTGACAGCCTCAATTATGACTTGGGGTCGATATCTCAATATTGGAATTTGTATCATATTACCACTAGCCACGTATAAATTTACGTTGGGTGCAGATAAAGTGCCTTGCCACGCCGTCACCGATGTGCGCTAGCGTATACTTTAGATCTTATATGTAGTGCTTCCAATTACTTCGTATATATAATTCGTATATACCATCTTGTTATTGCCAAATACACATTTTGACACAGAATCTTAATAAATGAAATGCTTCCGTACATTAATACATCACTTTATTGTTTATATTTAATTCTAGTTATAAGAAACATGCGATGGATATGAGCTTTTAAATATTATAAGTAAGTTTTAGTGTTCATGTAAGAAATAGTAATGTTGGATCCTCTGAGCAGTGCCATTATTTGACATAATAACACCTTGGATGTGTGTCAATGATCCATTTGGTGCTGAATCATTCAACAATGTGTATGTATTCATACATCAAATTGAGTGGCCTTAACATACTATAGTTGCCAGTTAAGATAGCAAAAGCGATCATTGACCCCACCTACATTTATTGAAATAACAAGCCTGTTCAAGTCTTGAATCGTCATCAATCGTTATCTTCAACATTTTTTCTAATGCAAGACGATACAAGGTCCAGGTTGTTTTGGTTCGTACGAAGAAATATTAGGGAAAGGGCAATGACCGATTTTGCGATCTTAACTGTCAGTAACTATAGCTAGAGATTTATCGTAGTTTGTTTTTTATTCATTGTAAATAACATCGGTTTATAGACACATAGTAATATAAGTTATTTTATACCAGTGACAAAATAATTTTAGATTAAAATTTTTGGCTTTCTTGTTGTATACCTATTAATTGCAAAGATTATTTTATTATTGTTGACTACTAGTCTCACTGAGACCGCATATAATGCTGTCACTTTTATTTAAGTATGGTAATTAAAATAATATTATGAGTATTAACAATTATCTGCCTTATTTTATTGTGGAGTTCTTGTACAAATTGTATGTACTTTAATTAATAATTTTGAGTATGTTTGTAAATGGATGACGTAATAAATGTAAATTAATAACATTTTTGTGTTTCGTTTGGGAGTTACACTGTTCCGTACATTGTGAGGTATCTTTGGTGTAAGGGTGCGACTTCAGGGTAAGTGGGAGGCGCCTCCATCACGACTGAGCAAGATCCTGCGGAATGTATCCCTAACTGCGAGCATCTTTGTGACCATAAAACATTTAAGTTTTCGGTAAGTTTACTTGCATCTCGAAATTCTTCTACAAATATGAAGTCTTCCAACAGGTCAGCTGAAATTGTGCTGGCGATGAGTCTGTAACCTGCAATATAATATAATGGCCTGTAGCATCTCATATTTTTAGTCTGTGATCACATCAATCCCCATTTTCCTGGGACATGAAGATTGGCACAAGAAAAGAGAGTCCTATACCCAGCAGTGGGTGAAAGGCTGATGAAGATTATGATGATCAAAAATATAACAAATTAAATCTACCACAGTCTGTTATTCTTTTGTAAAGACGTGGATATTAGTGTGAGTTACATGTTAGTGTTCTATAGTTTTTAAGAATTTTATGTATTTTTTTGTAGCATATAACTGTTTTATATCCCTAATAAATAAAATAAAACAATCGCGTAGTTTAAGATCATGCACAGTTACTGTTAGTGTTCACTTATAATAGTAATTTAATACAGAGTGTAAACAACCTCATCACGAAGCCGTCAACCAAGCATTCTGTACATCAAACTAATTTTACGCAAAAAAAAAACATGGAAACTCGTTTTTTTTGAGGGCAAACTCATGTTTTGTGGTACAACTCAATATAACGCACTCTAAACAAATTGTGCTGATGGATGGATTAAATAGTACGGGGGTCGTGAATGTGTTTAGAGTAAAAATCTTACTTTAAAAACTGATTTTACACCCTCTGTAACAAGAATTAGGTACACCATGTTATGGTACACTTACCTAGATTGCATATAGTCACAGGGATGTAATTAAACGCCCCAATCAGTTGCAAAGCTGTGTCTACTCCTGGTCTGAACCTATGCAGGTGCGGAAAGTAACTCTGTGCCGCGTATATGTAGCCTTTGAAAGAAACCAAGATAGTAGGCATTATGTCTGTGTCGAGGACCTTTATCCACCGCTGCTGTTCCCCAGTTTCTGCGTATTTGTAAATGTTTTGGAGTCCAGCCATATAAACTTCTTTTTCGTGAGCACATACTGCAGGTGACTGTATCGCGTCTGGTAGATTAGCAATTCTTCTAAAAGTCCTTTGCTTTAAGTCGTAAATAATAGCGGTCTCTAATACTACCCTGAAATATACAGCGTTTATTTAGTTTTGCTTCACATGGGCCACAAACAGATGCAAAACAAGCTGCAAACAAAACTAGATGCAGTGAAAACTGCGTAACAAACAAATTCTAGGCCTGAATTCTAGAATGGTGGCCGGTAGCCACCACGTGGCCCCCGTCGCCCGCGGTGTCTCAGCCGCCTCCTTTTTTGCTAGCATGACTGCTTGGCAGAAGGAGGTGACGGCTTCCCATTCCGTCTCGCTCCGGACCATGGATTCAACCAGGGCCGGATGCGAGGGATCGTCGCCGCTACGAGGACACGGCGTTGCTCCGCCCACGCGGGGCAGACCTCCACAGTGTGCTCCACTGTGTCCTCCGGTCGATCCTCGCAGTGGAAACACCCGGGCGTTTCTTCCCGCCCGATTCGATTGAGGAGGAATTCAGGCCTATGGCAGTGTTATAAACGAGGGAGTGATTTCAGAAATAATGCAACCGATAACGACAAGCTCATATATTGGACTGGCGCAGCAATCACTCATACATTTTCTGATCTCTTCTCATGGTCCATGGCCCTGGGTGTAATGAGAACACCCAGGGTTTTTACGTGAGATCTAATTATGCGACGCGCTTTTTAAGCGTGCGCCATGTTTTTTCAGTCAATAGCCGGGACCAGGGGACCATCATCTTTTATGACGGCTGTACACTTTCGCCGAGACACGGCAGGGCAGGGCATCAAGCACGAGTGTACGGCCACCAGTATAGCAGTTTGATTTTAATCTTAGTTCAATCTGGGAAAAAAAACTATACCTACGTCCTCAGACCAAATAAAAAACCAAGACAGAGCTACGAACAATACAGTGAAGCAGGCACAAAACTACGCCTCGTTTTGTGCATATGTCACCGTGAAATTGTAAAACCCGTTATATAGCAGTATGTTCAGTTGACAATATTTCGAGAGTTTACAATCTCACTAGACAGATTACAATCTAACGTGTTTGACATTTATATCAAACTACAACTAAACTACGCTCATTAAATGCACACACGTTTACGAAACCGGGCCTCACTTCTCTGTTCGGTATGGTCGTTGGTTCGCAAGTTCATCTTAACTTTTTTATTTGGGGTCTGAGTATACGTCCTGCAAAGCTCCATAAGCACCGTCTCTTTCATTCGACCAGGTTATAGGCTTATTTTTAAAGCGTGCATCCGAGCACTCTCATTGTATGTCAAAGGCAATGTTAGGAACTACTGTTTGTAGATTACAGGAAAAAACGTTTTCAAGCACTTGGATTTTATTGAATTAACAAAATAAAGGTGTAGTACCCGAGATATATTAAACTTAAGATTTTTTGTTAATTTTAATTGGTGGTTAAGGAAACATCAACAGCTGTAAGCCTAAAAAAAATATATATACCTACATATATTTGATGGACTCACGTAGATCTTAAGTTACTAATAATAAGCTTAGTTTAATGTAACGTGTCCAATGATGGAGCACGATCGTAGTTTTATTCTTTTCTAAATCAATCAAACAATAAATAAAATGTAAATAAGAGCGCGGACCCCCACGTCTGCGGTAGAAAACTAACTAAAAAAAACTTAAGATTTTCCTGTCTCGTAGCTGGTCATGAAATTCATGAAAATATTACTTTTATATTTTAAATTAGAGTTCTGTACTTAAAGGATGCCAAGCCAACAGAAACGAACCAAGCTCACTGTGCTTAGACCCCTAAATAGTGTACGAATCTACGAACAAAGTTTTTCTTTTTTAATATTATGCAGGAAACCGTAAATAATTAAACAGCAGTTGTATCAGATACTTTATTATTCACTGCTACTTACAATTTAGCTTACTTCCATATTTATTTTGTTTACATTACAACAATATTAATTGAGTACCTATCTACTATTTTTCATTTTGATTCGTATGTCTGGCTTGCGGCATCATCCCGTTAATATATTATTGAACCCGTTGACAACAGTTTTGGATGTTGCACCTTTACAACTTGTGTACAAATTGATAAAATTGTTTAAAATGTTCTTATGTCACTCCAAAACGATACCAATAATAGTATAATGTTTTAATTCTGCACATTACATCCCAGTATTGATAAAATATCTTACTTTTGAGTAGAAGTAAGTAAGAAGAATTAGTAAGTTCCGACTTTATGGACAATTCCTAAGTACCCATTTCTTTCACGTGAGGCCACGATTTCTTAACAACCAACGTCGACGTAAACATTAGCGGCACCACTAAACCATCAAGAATTTTATATTCTAGACATATTTCACAATTACATTTAGCCGCTTTAAGTCTTGTTTTTTTGTAGCGAATAGAAGACATATGTCCATGGGCGTGTCTTGTGTAACTTGTCCAGAACATGTTTGCATTTGAGAGCTTGGTATATGCTGGCTGACGTAGAAATTATTCTTTTTTCGGCAATTTACCAGGCTCCTGTGGCATGGGAACTTCAGGTTCTTCCGTCACTGGGAGTTCTGGCACAAAGGGTATAGCCACGTCAGGAAACACCGGTACTGGCAACCCTGGTAAAGGACTGCCTGGATCGGGCACTTCTTCAGGGTGGTTTTCCTTTTTTCTAGGCTTTGCCCTAGGAGTAGGACTCATATCTATGCCCTGGATGGTGTAGGACGTTTTCTGTCCAGTGTCTATGGAATCAGAAAATATATCACATATGGTGCACATATTCACTGTCTTCTTTTCTTCAGCCCAAAATCCAATGACCATTCCGATTTGATGTCTCAGCTAAAAAAAAAATTTGTTTCTGAAATAAATTATAATTACAAACTGGAACCCTGTCGAATTCCACCTGTAAGAAGATCCTAAATGGCATCAGTCAGTAAGATAGTGACTGAAAGGGTAACTAGAATTTTGCATGCTACTATTTAGTACTGCAATTATTATAGTTACTTATAACATAACATAACGCCTGTTATTCTCGAAAGGTTAGGCAATTGTGTACGTTTAAGTCCCAAGACGGCGACTGACACGACTTGGCTGTTGCTGAGAATTTCCAGGTGGAAAAACCAAATAACACTTTGCCCGACCTGGGAATTGAACCCATGATGTGAGAGGTTTTCTTTTAGAGAATTAAAAAAAAATAGTTTCCATGAACTCGATAGATGGCGTTGATCCGACTACGTTACTATGCCAAGCCAAAACGAGTGATAAAACACACGTCACATACGCTCGTTGACTGACACTTTCATTTGCATAATCTTCCGAATATTACCATAAAAAAAAAAAAAAAAAAGGTCCAAGTGAAATTATGTGTCGTTCTGTTCCTTGCAGTAACGTAGTCAGACCAACGCCATCTATCCAGCGACTAGGGAAGAACTGAAAAAGAAAAACCCTCATTACGTTTGCGAACACTATACCCTCTGGTAAAAGCAGTTGAACCAAAAATATTATCATTATAATGCCTCTCTAGGCATTATAATGATAATATTTTTGGTTCAACTGCCTTTATAATTAAAAAAACGTACACGTGCATGTCCCAAATCTAAATACGGCTCAAGAATAGTATTTCCTAATTTTCTTTGAAGATGTTTGTAGTATTCTGGACAGCGAAATCTTTTACGTGAATCCTGCAACAAAATAAAAAAAAACGAAAATAAATAACAACCTATTTTCGGTTAATTTCTCTAACCTCTTGTATGCCGTAATTATAGACACAGTTAAAAAGCCATTGTGTCTTATGTAGATCACGTTCATACAAAGGGCTAAGGAAGTAAGCGGAAGTAGGTACCTATTAGGGAAGGCCAGTGCTCAGGAGGTCAACTACCAAAAATAAAAACCTCTTACAACCCCAATATTTCATTTATAGTTGACAAGAGGGTAGGTAGACTATGATTTTTTAAAACTAAAACAAGTTGTGCACTTATTTTAAAAAATATGCATACCTACAATAAAAAGTTCAATCCATGCAATTATATCAAGATAACTTACCTGTTTCGTGCGTAATGACCAATTAAGATTTTTTATAAGACTTTCAGTAGCTTCTTGTACTGAGCGAGCTCTCAAACGAAAGATATTTGAGGCGACGCGTAAGCCAGAAGCAGAATACATTTTGATCCAATTATTGACTCAAAACTATGTATATTACATTATTCATTCAAAATTTTATGAGTATGAAACTATAGTTCTATTAACGGCATTTAAACTAAGTAAGTCAATTTTGATTTACTTTAATTATCATTTTTAATGATGCATAATGCGGTAAATTTAGGCCATTTATTGGACATGATTTCACATTGTTTACAAAAAAAGTCACGAAAAACGTTGGCGGATTTTTTTGAACCTATTTTGTTTGACACAATGTTGACAAAGTTGTCAAGGTTAATATATTTTTATTTTTTTAGCGAGAGAGTGGGTAGGAGCAATCGAGTGCCAGTATGGTTTCGATAGGAATTTTATGACCTGGTAACTGGTGATAGAGATCTTTCCCCAGTGCAACTCTAAAGCGCGCCACACGTTATTATTTTTTATTAGCATTGCACAGATTTATTTAAATTAGCTAAACAAACTCCACTGACTAGACGTGATGGATATCGATGTCTAAGCCTGATAATACAAACAAAAATAGGATTTGTTTCAAGTTCCCTCGATCCAAAACCGCAACAGATGCACCATTCAGAATCAGATTAATCAGAAAGAGCCAGGGGCGTAGCTACCGCCGTATCAATTATACGGGGCCACCGGGCCACGGGGGCCTGTCAGACCTGCTTCTATGGACAATTGTGACAGGACTGACAGGCCCCCGTGGCTATAAATGATTTAATAAATCAGTTTGCCGAAAAAAATAAACAAGAAGAGTGTATATTTAATTTGAATTGTTTGTAATAATTTTGCGAAAAGTGACAACTAGATATGTTTTATGATGATAAAATATTTCTTTTAAGTTTTTGCAAACATTTTTTTTACTTTTGTGAGAAATCTTAACCCTTCATAAGGACCCCCAAACAAATTTTTATACGGGGCTTCGCCAAGGCACGCCACGCCCCTGGAAAGAGCTTTAAGACCATGAAATAAAAACACTAAGATGTGTGTCGGTCGACGCGACTCTTTAGCACATAAATAGGTACGAGTATTCTACTGAGTGGCTCAAACCGATTTGACATCAATAAGTGTGGCCAATTCATAAATTAATTTTTAAACTGACCGATTGCAAATTTAATGTTATAATAATAAAAAACAAAAAAAGCCTATATATTACCTATATCCACCAACCCCTCCGAGAATAAATAATGAATCCTCAACAACAACAACACCAGCATGTCTCCGTAATGGCAGCTCTACTCCATGCTGTATCCACTCCTTTTTAAGAACATCATACACTTTTACGTCCCTCATATAGCTCCCCGCACCCCTTCCATATTCACCACAAACCTTAACAATTTTTGTAGGAGTCCAATTGGTTAAATTCCAACCCCAAAGTTTCTTTTCACCTAATTCTATCCACTTTCGGAAACCATTCTCTTCTGTATAAGTATAAAGGAAATTCTCTGATAGTTCTGCATTTTTGTGTTTATCGGCCCACATTGGCACCGCTGGTATAAACTTCAGCTTACGTTGTATACTCGCATCCACGATATTCAACACTTCCGTGTACACTTTTTCTGTATACAGTTCACATAGTACCTGTTTATTGCCTTTTATAGCAGTAGTTGACAGTTCATAGTCTTTTGACAACTTGTATAGACATTCTACTACTTTCTCCGCTAAACTGTTTACATAATCCTTAATCAGATCCTTCATTTCCTTTAATTCTATACTTGTAAGTCTATTCATGTCTAAGCAACAGAGTACAATAAGTAATGCGTCAGCACCTATTTCTTGAAGTTTAACCCATTTCAAACCAAATTTAAAAACACATAACTCGGACTCCGTGTTCAAGTGTGTGTGTGATAGGTACCAAAACAATGAATTGATTGACGGAACAAACTCAGGTTTCATATGTTTGAATGAAAAAAGCCCATATGTAACAGCCGCTTGCTCCAATTCCATTGAAGGTGCATTTTGTGCTATTTCTCTAATTTCAAAGAAGTTGGATAATGATATAGATTGTTCTAGACAGTAGTTAATTTGTTTTGTGAGTTCTGTGATTTGTAGGAAATTGGCTGCTATGGCGAGATCCCCAACAGTAGATAGAGGGTAATCTGATATATCTATCAAACCCATTTCCATGTATCTAGTAATGATATTCATTGAGTTTGCATCCACCACCTGCAAAAAGGAAGCTTTCAAGTTATGCACACAAAATTTGATCTGTAAATAAGTTTAAAACTTATCAATAATTTAATTTAGGTGATTTTTTAAGACTGCCTTAATAATATAGTCTAATGGTCACTGAGCATGAGGTCCCAGGTTCGATTCCCATGATTCCTTGGTGTTATAGAATTTTTTCATTAAACATTTTCAGTGCAGCCACAGGGTTTGGATTTGTACCCAGTTGATCGCATTAGGATCCACCCTTATTAAATGAGGCAATCGCTCGCGAAATGTTGTTGAACTGATAGGTACACCTCTGCCTATGTCTTCGGAAATTACAGACGTGATGTTATGTTATGATTTTGATTGCCTTGAATATTTTCGTAATTAATGCAACAGTTCTGAAAGCAGTCTGTTAATTGGATGTAAATTATTGTTATTTATTGTAAATTTTTTCGTACCTACATGTAAAGGAATAAATACATACATCGATGTGAATTTCTTGTAGCTCCTTTTCGACATAGTTCCCGCTAAACATCGCCCGAAAATAATCACTGTATTCAATAAGCAGGTCCCTTTTCAGTTTAAAAACTTGTCCCTCAATTACTAGGGAAACTTCTTTTAGACTTTCCATTTCTAACATTCGGCTGGCGCAGGCGTAATAAACAGTTTGTTGTTTGTTCTAAATACTAATTTTCTGACAGTACTCAGATGTTCTGTTTGTGTTTTGCCGAGACCGGCCGGTGCCCTGCCATGTTATGACGGCTGCATTCCGTTTTAGAAAATAATCGCTCACAGCACTCACATTAATATTTTGCATGCCGATTTAGATTTCACGAAAATTCATTCATCATTATTGACGGCGCTCACGGTGATATTTATTTGGGGCAATGGACTCACCGGTCGGTTAAATCGCACGATGGCGCATGTCATGACGTCATCTATGACGATTCAAAGGACATCGATATCGCGCCCACAGTAATTCGGAACGGGTTCAGTTCATGTACTCTCAAATTGATTACAGCCTAATTCGGAGCGCGGCTGTCAATTCATGTCATTTTGACAGCCACAATCACGGGGTTGAAATTTCCGTGAATAGGGTGCCTTATGCGTAAAAATGTTAACAAGATCTGTAAAAATTAAAAAAAAAAGTTTGGAGGGAATTCTGACAGTAACTAATTTGACATGTTCGATTCGATTTACGAATACACAAGTTGAAACTTGAAACTTGTTGTTTTTTCTTTTGTCACTAAATTAAAATTATACTTTAAAATGGATGTTTGTTTGTGTTTGTGAGAGAAATAATGATAAATATTATATGGTAGGCCATTCAAAACAGCAACTGACAACGGGCCAACTAGACAAAGAACGTGAGGGAAGTTTCAGAAACTCTGCCTAAGAAACATTAAATGTTTCGGTGATAGTGTAATAGTGAAGGACAACATGACAGCCACCGCATCAGCAGTAACTGCTACAGCAGCTGATGAAGACTTAGACGAATGTGGACCACAACTTATTACTAAATTAGAGGTATTGTATATGGTTTATTATTCGAAGGTGGCCTTCCAATTTATGCTATTGAACACTCACTAGAAATGTGTAGCCCCTCTGATGCGTAATTTTGATTCGCGACCTTGTGTTTCTAAAGGAAATACCAGCTAAATTGGCTAGGTATTCCTTTCGCAGCTGGTAGCTTACCAGCTATTTATTATAATTGTAGGAACATGAAGAGGCCTCCTCCAAGTGACACCGCACTCACCTGTCCCGTGCAATTCGGACCCAGGGGCAAATGACAAATGTACAGAAAGCCTCCGCCTTCCATACATTTTTCCCTTTTTTTATTTATTTATTTAAAACTTATTTTATTATAATTACAAAGTAATCTATAGTGTTATATATGTCACTGTAAAATTGACAAACACGTTATATTACGTGTGTTTCTCTGTAGCGATATTGTAAACTCTCGAATTATTGTCAACTGAACATACGGAAGTATCTCTGCACCCATAATCGGGACTTGGGGCACCCCCCAATAAGGTTAGTTTGGTCCCTTTAAACCTTGCACCCGGAAATAGGGGCCCCGCGAAGCGGGCCTCCGTCGACTACGCTTTTTAGGGTAATATAAAGTGTTTTAAGGTTAGGTTATATTAATCGATATTTCTCAGTAATGGTACAGTATCCCTCCACACCACGTGAGTTGACTTCCATCGCATGCATTTCACGAGAAATAATGCGTTTTATTGTAAGCAGTATGTTCGTTTTTTTACAATATTCGTTCGAGAGTTTACAATATCGCTAGAGAGATTACAATATAACGTGTTTGACAATTTTACGGTGACATATACATAGTGATTCTAGTTAAGTATTCATATGGTTTCTGCTCTTGTAATTGATCCCTTTTGTGTAAAAGCCTCCGCCATCTTCCAATCCTCTCTTTTTACCAATTATTTAATTCATATTTTCAGGGGAATGGCATTACATCTGGAGACATTAAAAAACTAGAAGAAGCAGGTTATCACACAGTTGAGTCAGTGGCCTATGCACCTAAAAAATGGCTGATTACTATAAAAGGTATATCAGAAGCGAAAGCAGACAAAATACTGGCTGAAGCATCCAAGCTGGTGCCAATGGGATTCACAACGGCTACTGAGTTCCACCAGAAAAGGTAATTAGGCATTTTGATTAGGATGTTCTTTGAGGTGAGTGGTTATCAGTGTGTTGAACCAGAAGATCAACATGAGCAATATGTGCCAGTATAAGAGGTGCAGCTTCAGATATACTACTTACCAAAGACATAATTGTTAGATTGTGAAAAAAATCTGAAACAGATTTATGTGAAAAAAATAAACAAGTTTTATTTAATTTTCAATTGTCTACTTTCTAACTCTGTCTTTTTACTTCCTGTTTCTCACTCGCAAACTTGCTTTTGCTGAGCCTATGTGAGAATGTCCACCATGTATGAGACAGTCATTTTCATCTTTTTTTTTTCTGGCCATCTTACAATTCGTATAGCAGTTATTTTAAATAAATCAGTGAATGTAATAATTATTTTGTCCTAGATCTGAAATTATTCAACTGACTACAGGCTCAAAAGAGCTTGACAGGCTACTGGGTGGCGGCATAGAAACTGGATCCATTACTGAAATATTTGGAGAGTTCAGAACAGGCAAGACTCAAATATGCCATACTTTGGCCGTCACATGCCAGGTAAACCTCACTTTTTTATACAACACTACCTTTTAGCTGTGGCTAATTTCCGACCTCCAACCGCTTTTTTTTTGGGGCCGAATCATTCTGGAGTATCGACCGCGAACCGGAAGACGATGCGTTGAAAGACCTCCCAGTAGGTAGACCAATGACCTGGTGAAGTTTGCGGGAATCCGTTGGATGCGAGTCGCACGGGACCGGTCAATGTGGGTGACACTTGGGGAAGGCCTATGTCCAGCAGTAGATGTCTTTCGGTTAAAATGATGAATTTCCGACCGTAAAGGGAGTTAAGGTCGGAAATGATTCCATGGAAATTATGACACTTTGGGACAATGTAGCTTCCGATTAGTGAAAGAATTTTCGGAATTGGATCAGTAGTTCCAAATATTACACTCTACATTCAAACTAACAAACTTGTTTTATAATATTATTAGGTAGTATAGATTATAAGCAAGCAACACAGGTCTTCTCAACTTTTTCCTGTATTAAAACCTTCTTGTCCAAAACTAAAGTTTTGATTCCTGTACTAACTAAGCAAACAAGAAAATGAACTTTTAGTTACAATACCTGACTAAAAAAACTCATTTCCAACACTTAAAGGCTTTAAGAGTTTATAAAATAATAAAGCATCATGGATTTAAAGTTCTTATTCCCAGAAGTGTTGTTTTGTTCCAATTTGACAAGTACATGAGCTTTGTGGGAGGCAAACTGTCCTTTTTTAAAGGTTTCTGTAGTGTACCCAAAGGGTAACCTACAGGACCCTATTACTAAGCCTTGGCCTGTCCATGTGTGTGTCAGTGGACTGCAGTGTCGATTAGTTCATACGACACAAAACCTACCAGCTTCCCTTCGAAACAACCACCTGTACTGAAGTCTACTATTGCCAAAAGTAAAACAATGTAGGTAATTCAGTTAGAACGTGATTGCCCAAACATGACTAAAACTACAAATAGTATGATGTATGGTTTTTCAAACATTATTGAAAATATGCACTGGACCGGCTTACCTTTTAATACACAAATGTACACTTCGCTATTGATGGGCTGTATCTCATGATCTGTAATAGGTAGACCAATTAAAATTTTCCCGGTATGTGTATTTCGGTTGCTATTATAACATCAAAAAATTAAAACGAATGAATAGTTAAAGGGGGCTCCCCGAATATGATGACGAAACCCTTCATGCGCTAGTCTGACTCGTACTTGGCCAGGTTTTTCACCCAGATTCTGAACCCATCCCACTGCTGGGACCACGTCCTCTTGTAATCTCCCTTACAATATTTCTAAGGAGTTAAGATTAAAATCAGTGTCTATTTCCAGCTCCCCATAGAGCAATCGGGCGGGGAAGGCAAATGCATGTACATCGACACGGAAGGCACATTCCGTCCGGAGCGCTTGCTCGCGGTCGCTCAACGGTACGGCATGGAGGGCGCCGCGGTACTGGACAACGTGGCGTATGCTCGGGCGTATAATACTGACCATCAGACGCAGCTGCTGGTACAAGCTTGTGCTATGATGGCGGAGTCTAGGTATGTTTTGAAGATCAATTGCAGTTAGGTGCTGTAAAATTTGCATGTCCCTATAATGTTTTCGCTGTTGGGACACAGGCTTCCTCTCCTTGAGAAGTGAGGGGCTATTAATCCATTGGCTCAGTGTGGGTTGGTAGATGTCGAATTATCATTTTCCTGCGCTTATCCTAATTTATGTGACATTATAGGTGAACGCACACTTATCAGAGCCGAAAGAAGCGAAGAAGCCAAAGGAATGTAATTTTAGAATTACTTGTATGAAATCCTATGATACCTCGCACACTTATCCGTGTCGAATCGGACAATATAGAGAACGTTATTAGTATGACAAAATTTTTAAATTTCGGTTCTTTCGGCGAGGTTTAAAATAATAATCTTTGAAATAATTATGGAAGAATATTTTCTATATAAAAAAAATCTAAATTTTTATTCATTGATGTATTCCACCAATAAAACACTGCTAAATGTAATTTTACAGATACTCCCTAATAATAGTGGACAGCGCAACAGCTCTGTACAGGACAGATTACTCCGGCCGAGGCGAGCTGAACTCGAGGCAGCTGCATTTGGGCAGATTCATGAGAATGCTGCTAAGATTGGCTGATGAGGTATGTACCTTTAATACCACTGCGAATCGCCAGATTTGTAACCTCCAATTCTCAGTCAAGAGATAAACTTTATGGTGGCTCGGAAGTTACTATTTTAAAGAAGCGTCTCAAAAAGCGACCAGTCTTACCAAGAAGTATTGTAACACCCATACACTCATCTAGCAGCACGAAATCAAACAAGCGATCTGTCGAGCGCTTCATGTATGCTGCCGCGAGCGATAGCATACCCCCTGATTCTCGCTCTTGAAAATGACGGTTCTGAGCGACTGAATAGGATAAGAACAAGGAAAAATAAGATTCCGTGTACTAACAATAACAGCCGCTCGAGTCCATCTTAGAGCCTTATTACACTAGCGATTTGCGAGTGAATTGAAAGCGGGGCGAGTGCGCAGCGAGCTCGCCGCGAGTTCGCAACGTGTGCGCGGCGAGCATACATACAGAGTTTTCTCCGTGCCTCGGAAAGCACGTTAAGCAAATGGTCCCGGCTGTCATTTGTCACAGTTGTTACAGGAAGTCAGTGGCCCTTCTTCTTGGACAGTTGTTACAGGTAGTCAGTGGCCCAAAGGTCTGATAACCAACCTTTCCACGAGGTATCGTATCACCCAGTACTAAGCTGAGTTGTGGAGGTCAGATAGGCAGTCATCATCATCATCATCGTCAGCCCATTAATGTTCCCACTGCTGGGACACAGGCCTCCTCTCTATGAGAGGAAATAGGCTATAATCCACCACGCGGGCCCAGTGCGGATTGGTAGATGTCACATGTCTCCGAAGTTTTTGGTTGTAGGACATGCCGGTTTCCTCTCGATGTTTTCCTTCACCGTTTTCAGAGTAGCGGTGCTGAAATAAACTACACAAAGTAATCCGCCTGACTGGGTTTGAACCCACGACTTACTGTTCGCAAGTTGGGGTCACCGCTGCCTCGACTATCTAGTAAAATATTTTCTCCTTGGTTTCAGTTTGGCGTAGCAGTACTGATAACAAACCAAGTGGTAGCCAACGTTGACTCAGTAGGAGTATTCAACGCAGACACCAAGAAGCCAATAGGCGGCCATATCATTGCGCACGCGTCGACGACCCGCCTCTATCTGCGCAAGGGGAGGGGCGACAACCGAGTCTGCAAGATCTACGACAGCCCTTGTTTGCCGGAAACGGAAGCCATGTTTGCGATCAGTACTGAGGGAATTACTGATGCTAAGGAATAGGTAGAAGTTACTTTGACATTGAAACTAACACAATTCCTACATTGAATCAATTGTATTCAATTCAAGACTTTGCGTTGTGTCTGTTAAAGTTCAGAGTTGTACGAATAAAGACGTCAAACTTAACTTCGGGCGTTTAAGGGTCGGCTCACACCGTGACACGTAGATATTATACATTTTGATTGAAATGATTTCAAATACGCCTCGAGTCTCGGTGTAAGCTGACCCTTAGATTCGCGGACGTTAGAACTTAAATGATTCAGTATCATAAAAACTCCCGCTTTGCTCCGTAAACTAAAGACTTTAGTTTGTGTACTTCGCTGCTTCGTCTATCGAGTCTATTGTAAGTTTTGTACTCAAATGAGTTTTCAACTTCATTCTGGTGCATTGTCGTAAGTAATATATTTTAAATCGTATTTATTTTGTTCCTTAAAACATGTCAAGTACCCATTTTGTAAATTTGTAATGAATGCTGATTTTGTAGCTCCCGCCGATCTCTAATACAGAATATTATCTAAATGAATTTTAAAATGACTTTAATTATTTACTACATATTTTTTGTTGACTGTATAGTTTCTATTACTTTGGTTCACTTTAATCCCATTGTAAATAAGCAATCATCAACACTATTTTGTATGTGAAGTCAATAAACATCTTTAATTAGAAATTTGCGTTTTATTCTCCACATACAACTATCTGTTCATCCGTGCAGCAGAGCCACCGTACCGTACCCTTGGTGGTACGGTGGGTGTTTTGAAGTTAACCGGTACCACCAGATAACACTATTAAGGTCCATTTTCACCAAAAAGATAACATTCTGATTATCTACAAACAGCTGTTTAAAACTCATTTTTGTATGGGAACATGTCACATTGACAGCTGTTTTTAGATAATCAGACTGTTATCTTTTCGGTGAACATGGACCTAAGGCGCTTAGACGAGCTAAATTAGCAACTCTATTTGTGGTGGTTCCAACTTCGTTTGAAATGCTGTTAGAATAAAGTTCGTAAGTTTACGTCAGCCACTGCGGAACAAATAGCGCGAAATGAGTGATTTCGATCGATTTACAAAAAAAAATATTGATTGGATTAAAAAACTGAAACAGTATCATGCTAATATATTGCTTGTAGAATTATTTGCCAAAAAATCAGAATGATCGCATGCATATTAGTATGTTTTTTATTGTTTGAAAGATATTTTTAGAGATAAGTTCGTGATTTCTTTTTATCGAGCCAAATTAATTGTATTATGTTTTCAAAACAGTATCATGCTAGCATATATCCTGAAGAATATCATATATTTTTCTGGTCTTGTTTATAGCAGTGAATCATATACTTTTAGTAATTATAAAACTCGCGTTTAGCTCATGTAATCGCCTTAACATAATAGTATTGTGACACAATGTCGTCATCAGCGTCGCTCCGCCGGCCTTCGGCCTACGCTCCTCATGCCAGCTAGCAAGACTTTTCGAGATATTTATAAGCAAATTTAGAACCTGCTACCTGCTGACTCCATGACGCGCGCATATTGTCTTCAGTCCCCGAAGTGCCGGCCCTTCGTCGGGCTTATACCCCCCGGTGCCCATATCGCCCATAAAGGACACTGTCGCGAGACGGTCGTCGCCCGTCTCGCGACAGTGTAATTTTGCTGCAGGTTTGGCATTCTGTTAGTGATGAGCGTTGAAAAAGAACGAACTAGTTAACTCAACCGTCGACATACTGTGAACGAAGTGTGCGTACGCGCAGCGGAATGTTGTTGAATTTAAAGATTTTAATTACGCAGATATTTAGTGTATGACGTCGTATAATTGTGTATGGTAAAAAAAAAATTGTGCACGCAACCATTGTGGAGAAATTCACCAAAAACTGATTCCGCTGGGCGAACGTTGTCCTGGCGGAACTTTTTTTAATCCATAGACTTTAGAAGAAAAGAGATGTGTCCAAAAATTAGTGTGTATTTGTGTGTAATTGTGTATGTATGAATAAAACTAGTGCATGCATAAACTTCGGAGAAATTCAAGTTTCCGCTACGCGAACGTTTGGCCATTAGCTAGTTTTCATATAAAGCGCTTACATAGAGAACTGTAGATTTTTACATACGTTGTTTTGAATTTGTTTATATTTGTTTAAAAAACAGATTCAGAAACAATCGTAGGGCTTAAAAGATAAAAATATAAACGTAAAATATGCTTATTAGGTCTTAGTTCTTAAAGTATGCACTTTGGGGTCTAGATTTTCACGTTTATACAAACCTTGTAAGTGTCTGCAACATGTTGCCAAGTATCAATGATGTTCCGTTAGTAATTAAAGAGTTATAGGACAAATTTACCATGAATAGATCACTGTTTACAAAGCAGTCAAATATCACGACGTTCTAAATGAATTGCATGGTAAAATGTATGCCAATAATTAGTGTATTCATTCAACTATTCACATGCAAAATTTCATGTCATTAAATTCAGTAATTAAAGAAAAACAATTATAATACTGACGAAGCATCGAAAACCTACATAACCCGACCAAGTTCGGATGGCTACAAAAAAGCGGCCGTGCCATATATCTAAGAAACATTCTTAACCTTCCAATATAGTATTTATTAATATGGTACAGTTGCGTACACAAGCGTTAGGAAAAAATAAAACAATTGCATTTCTTGAATGAAAAATATTTTTTCAATAATAACGCCACTATCTACGATAAAAACAAATCTTCAATTAACAAGTACTTCTCTATTTAAATATCCGCGTACAAAAATATTTTTAATTACATATACACTTAATTATGTAATTATAATAACGTTAACAAACGCTTGCAATGACAGCAATAGACTTAAATGTTTTTTAACTAAAATAGATTATGAACTAGCTTTTGCCCGCGACTTCGTTCGCGTGGATGACGAAACTTAGGGTAAGTATAATATTTCGAGCTTCAATAAAAAATTTCCTACCTACCTACCTACTTTCTGTCATAGTCAAATACATTTTTAAAAAGTAGGTGTACAAAATTAAATGACCTATAAATTATAACGAAACAACAATTGTGTTATCACCTATACCAATTCAATACCGGTATTATACTGTAAATTTTGGGATGTTACCTAAATATATTGCACGGCCGCTTCTTTGTAGCCATCCGAACTTGGTCGGGTTATGTAGGTTTTCGATGCTTAGTCAGTATTATAATTGTTTTTCTTTAATTACTGAATTTAATGACATGAAATTTTGCATAAGAATAGTTGAATGAATACACTAATTATTGACATACATATTACCATGCAATTCCTTCAGAACGTCGTGATATTTGACTGCTTTGTAAACAGTGATCTGTTCATGGTAAATTTGTCCTATAACTCTTTAGTTACTAACGGAACATCATTGATACTTGACAACATGTTGCAGACACTTACAAGGTTTGTATAAACGTGAAAATCTAGACCCCAAAGTGCATACTTTAAGAACTAAGACCTAATAAGCATATTTTACGTTTATATTTTTATCTTTTAAGCCCTACGATTTTTTCTAAATCTGTTTTTTTTTTTAATATAAACAAATTCAAAGCAACGTATGTAAAAATCTACAGCTCTCTATATAAGCGCTTTATATGAAAACTAGCTAATGGCCAAACGTTCGCGTAGCGGAAACTTGAATTTCTCCGAAGTTTATGCATGCACTAGTTTTATTCATACATACACAATTACACACAAATACACACTAATTTTTGGACACATCTCTTTTCTTCTAAAGTCTATGGATTAAAAAAAGTTCCGCCAGGACAACGTTCGCCCAGCGGAATCAGTTTTTGGTGAATTTCTCCACAATGGTTGCGTGCACAAATTTGTTTTTACCATACACAATTATACGACGTCATACACTAAATATCTGCGTAATTAAAATCTTTAAATTCAACAACATTCCGCTGCGCGTACGCACACGTGAACGAATGTACGGTTCACCAACAATATTGGACTAGGCGAATCCGTAGACGTTTCAACTGAATGCGACTACCGACTCAAGAACGTAGGGCAAGTCGTTCGTCATCAGAAATAAAATAAACCCTCAAACAAATAACTCTAAATCTAGCAAGGGAGAGTTCATATTTGTATACCAAGACGAATGAATTTGTGTTACTTGCCTACGTTTTTGAGTTATACATCAGTCCCGTACAAATATCAACTGTGTCTTGCTAGATTTAGAGTTAAAATTTGTTTGAGCGTTTATTTTGGAGTCTACTGCCTCCGTCGCCGTCACCGTAGTAGACTTCGTTGCAAAGTTTATTTAAACGTCTGCATAACCAAGTCGACGAATTCAACTAGTCGATGAACAAAAATGGACGGTCTAGTTTCGTTAACGCTAAATGCGTCGACGACCCATCTCAACATTCTGTCCGTCTAGTATCTTCATCAGCACAGCACTACGTTCACTTCGTACAGTGGTATCATTTATCTTTAAAAAACCCACCGTACCACCAGGGGTACGGTGGGTCTGTCTGTGCCCTCTGTTCATTATGGGGTGACGTGAACTTAGAGCTTTAAGGAGGTGATAATGACATTCGCCAACAGAAAAGATCCTCTAAAAAGCTGTGGATAGGGTTCTTTTTTGCTATGGATATCTACGGATACAGATATCTGGAACACCAATAGTATGAAATAAAAAAACAACACACTTAATAAATATTATGCGTTTTATTTTCTCAATATTGCTTACAACAATTTATATAAATTGCAAGTTCGAACAGCTAACCTTCAAACACGTGATCGGATAACACATTATTGCTTTTATACTACAGTCCTTCCTTACACAGTTGCACATTTCGATTTTACTTCTGACGGGAGCAAGCCAATTGCAACCTATTTCAAGTCACTTTTGTTGTTCTCATTCTACTTATTTCAACTACTTTATAGATCACATCAAGATCGATTTTGACAAACTTGCCAGAAGTAACCTTCTTGTAAGGACGATAAAGATCACTTTGATTTTGGCAGTGACAGTCCAAAGGCACATTTACTATTAAAGGACTGTAGTCCCTAAATTAATTACTTTATTGCGTAACACACTTGCAATCAGAATCCTAAAAATATTGAAGGAAATTCTTTTTAATTTTTTTAAATACTAGAACGGCTTCGCCGATCCGATATTATTTTTACACACAATGAAATTAAATTATAAAAATTACAGCCATTGCAATTTTAAGTGTGTTACGCAATAAAAGCTTTAGCTATCTGAAACATAATCTTAACAAAGTACCTTAGCAGATAAATCAGACATTCTTTTTAGCATCGGCGAGAAGCGGTTTTAGTGGTCGGGTTTTGGCTTGATATGCGACCAACCGGCTGAACTTCCGCTGGTCGGCTAAATCAAGCATCGCAAAGGCCCAATCCAAAGACAGAATTATGACCTACGAAGACCGGGAAGGGCATGGCAAGGGATTTTACCAATGGACATTTAAACGTATTGATATAGAAATACGACCGTGGCGCGCCTTTCAACAATGCAAATCCTTTTTGATGCCACTATCATTTTAAAGCATAGCAATTTATAGCGTATTTCTATATCAATACATTTGAATGTCCATTGGTGAAAATCCCTTGACATGCTCGTCAACCCCAATACAACATTGATAAAGTCGTAAAATCGCCGATGTTAAAAGTATATTGTTTATTACATTAAATTACAATTTATATAAAATTTTGCATTCGGCTTCAACAATATTAAATGGTTTACGATATTCAAAATAGCTGATATTATATATAAGGCTTCATTATATTGCTTGAGTATATAATTATATGCTTTGCGTAGTCCGTTACATTAGAATATTTACATCTTGAGGATTTTTAATAAGGCCTATGATTTCAGTTAATTGGTGTATTACATGGAACTCTATTTAAGTCACACTAGTTTATATCGGGAATACAATTTTCTAATATTTTGGAAGTTACATATTCCTAAGATTTCGAGCAACACTTATTTACTTTGTATCAAATATAACATATAATATAACAATACAAGGTACTCAGTAAATAGGTGTTGCATTCTGTTTAAACCTATTTTAGAACACGGCACACTGCAAGATTATTAGTGAAAGGAACTACATTACATTTATTGAACCCTAAAGCACAGTGTAAATACTTACAGTGGTTCAATTCTCAAACATTATTCGAACTTCTATGACCAAGCATCTAAAGCTCCGCCCACTTGCCCTTCCCCCGCACGATTGACAAATGAAAACGCTTCCGTTGAACCACTGTTTAGTTACACTGTGCCTCAAGCAACGACGCTTCTGCAAAATCCACAGCAAAACTAATTCTAGACACCCTTAAAAAAATAACATTTCAACGCTAAGAAAAATTTATATGTATGTATAATAATGTACCGATTTTATTAGCACGCCGTTATAGCTACATATATAATGTATATCTGTATCATAAGACATGTTTTTTATTACTATTATTGTGTGCTCGCATTGGCGAAACATTTACATATAAAACCAGGGTTCGATATGATAATTATCATTGATAATAACAAAAAGCATTATCAATGTCACTTTACGTGTATCCGAACGCAATTTGCCGTTTCAGAGCGTATCCAAACGCAATAACCTAGATAAAAAAAAGTTACCATTTCATTATCTAGGACTAAAGTGATAGCTAGCAAAAGCTGAAAAATTAAGACCCTGTTTGGACTGAAACCGAGTTCAAATAAAAAAGAGGTTTGAAATAAAAATTAAAAACCAAATTTTTAATCAGTATGAATCCTGCTAATGTGTTCAAATCTCTCTGTCTTTCTTAGTTGAAATCTTTGATCTCATCAAAAAAATATTTTTTTTATGTAAAAGTCACGTCATTGCGAAGACACAGTTACACTACAGCTACAGGTATTTTAAAATTTTCTACAAGACAACAAAACAAGGAAGATTTTGTAAGGCAGGACTCGTAAATAAGAAATGCATATTTCTGATATAAATAAATAAGAGACAAAAGTTAGATCACATAACGAATATTAAAAAAAAAAATGTACTCAAATAAAATATTAGCGTAATGGTCATGCAATAATATTATTTCTACTAACTATTTTAAGAATCTGTCTATATCCCATATGCGTCACAACTCAATAAATGTATAATATAACGCATTGTGAAAGTTGTCAACGTCGGCAAATTGTTGTCAAATATTTCACTGTGAATAATGCTACTAAAATAATTATGAAATATTGGTTGTGTTGCACTAAAATATTGTTGTTGAATTGCAATTATAACAATGGATTAGGCGTTGCAACAGTTTCAGGCATTTAGTTTCATTCCAATTTTCGTTTCGATAATTCATAATTTACTTTATAGTATTGACTAGCTCACCCACGCAACTTCGTCTGCGTCACATATATGAGAGAAAAAGCTCACAAAAGGAGCATACATTTTCCCCATTTTTGCAACATTTTTCATTTATGTTCCGCTCCTATTGGTCATAGCTTGATGATATATAGCCTATAACCTTCCTCGATAAATGGACTATCCAACACAAAAAGATTTTTTCAATTCCAGCCAGTAGTTCCTGAGATTAGCGCGTTCAAACAAACAAACAAACTCTTCAGCTTTATAATCTTAATATATAATATCTTAATATATATAAATCTCGTGTCACAATGTTTGTCCTCAATGGACTCCTAAACCACTTAACCGATTATAATAAAATTCGCACACCATGTGCAGTTCGATCCAACTTGAGAGATAGGATAGTTTAAATCTCAAATTATGAGACGCAGACGAAGTTGCGCGAGTCAGCTAGTATTAGTATAGATTAATTCATAAAACAGCGAAGCATTTGACAGCAATTTGCGACGTTGCCAACTTTCAGAATGATCATAAAACCTCGTTCTGTTTCAGTCAATGGTTTCAAAACGCACGACCGAACTAGGTTTAGAGGTAAACGCGTTCAATGAATTGTGGCTCAAGTGGGACTAAGTCAATAATAAATCGCAATGTTGACTAGTCGACCACAACGATTTTATGTCTACCTACTCTTTACATTATTTGACACATCGTCTCAATGGCGTGCCTAGGGGACAACAATACAAGCTCATAAGGCAAACAGACGTAAGGGCAAGCCAAGCTATTAGGTTTCTATGAAAGTACTGCCATTAGCTCAATCAAGTATGGCCCCACAGAACAGATAAAAGAGGTTAGGAGGGCCTTGTGGGCGGGGCAGGCGCGCCGCTCATATCGTGAACGCTCATATATATGTCAATCGATTGCTCGTCGGTCACTGTAACGTTTATGTGTGAGTGCCAGTCAAGCACATTTTTTGCGTTAGTGTTTCAAGTTCGCGATTTAAGTGTGAGTAGTTAAGTTGTGTGCGTAATGCACGTACGTATGGGGCTCTTGCTTGCAGTTGCAGCGATACGCTTTCTCATACAAATCAGAAACTATTTCCTTTC
The DNA here is from genome assembly GCA_916618015.1 of Xestia c-nigrum. NCBI lineage: Eukaryota > Metazoa > Arthropoda > Insecta > Lepidoptera > Noctuidae > Xestia > Xestia c-nigrum. Next base: position 7,874,115 of record OU745251.1, on the reverse strand, counting down.
CAACCTCTTTTATTTGCTATGTGCATGACCCAATAAATATCGCAGTATAAATCAGAAGCGTTGTATGTGTCTGTCAATACAAAATATGCTCTAGCTAGCTTCACCCTGACTGAACCTGGCATATCCTCATACATTTACTATAGACAAAACAGATTTTGTCAATCCTTGCATTTTTTTTTTGAAATTTCAGTGCTCTAAAAATGACTTTTATGTTTATTTTGCCTCAACTCAGCAAATTCTATGTTTTTGCACTGAATAAGGATATTCATTGTTCCTATTAATCAAAAAGTTTGCTTTGTATAAATTCTCTACCCCATACATATACATTTTAGGAGATCTTTACATTGTACTCGAAGGACTTCTACTATTATATTAATTTAATTTGAGTGTGGTAAAAGTTCCGTTTAGAATCAGATAGGGGAATTAACCGTGCGTAGTCGATACATGCAAGATTCACTATCCCCACTTTGAATTTAATGTTTCATACAAATTTGAACCTTACTCATATGCGGTTTATGCTCATCTAAATTCGAAAAGCGCACACAAATGAATATCAACTTTAACATTGTACGAATAATGCACATATTCAAATGATATACGTAGCAAAGTCAAAGTGTGGTCTGTGAATCTTACTCTATGAGTCAACATTTCCATTCCTAGAAGTGTTGTAACTCACGCAGCCAACGTCAAAAGCCAATCCCTAAAGGCCCTAAGACGGGAAGCCCCATTCTTATTGGTAACTTATTTGCCGATACTAGACAACATGCAAGTTAAAGAATTAAAAGTAACTGATTAACGGCCATTTTCAATAACTTGCTGTTCGGTTTCGGTAGGTGCTATCTGTCTGTTTGACATCTTGCTTACTGGACGGTTAGAAACAAAACTTCACAAATAAGATTCCAGAGATAAACCGATGAATGTTACCTAACCTCAAAACGCATAATTATTCGCCTAAAAGTCGAAGTGTATTTCTGTCTGCGGGGCTTAAAGGAACCTAACTAACCTAAAGTCGGGGTGCCCCAAGTCCCCGTTATGAGGGCAGAGATAATTTTATCGCATGCATTTGACAATAGCGCGGGGGGTGAGTTCATACATTTTACAATTTTACGGTTTCACTTCGACAGATTATAATCTACCGAATAATAATGCGTCATATTGTAAGCAGCATGTTCAGTTGACAACATTTCGGCAGTTTACAATCTCGCTAGACAGATTACAATCTAACATTGATAGCTACGGAAGAAGGCAAATTAACCAACCGATAAACGTAAGTAAGTTAGAGAAAACGGCCGTAAATGAATAAACCAGTTGTTTAAAGTAAAACCATAAATTAACCCAACATTACCACAATAAATAAAATAAATAACTAAAAATTCATAAAAATTACTTTATGAGGCACAAGTAACAATTATACAGCCTTGTTACCTACTTTGCTAATTTGTATCAATCTGGAATACAGTAATTATTCATTAAAAATATTTATAAATTAAAAAAATCAATGCTAAGTCGAATTCCATCACATTTTTTTCTGGTGTAAGTACCAAGTTTTTATGGATCTCTAAATTAATCCATTTTGCATTTTATTTTTCGATTTTTAAGTCTGTTTTAAATTTTATTTTAACAATTCTTTCACAATTACGTTCCAGAGAAATAAAAATACAGTATTTTAAAATAATTCCATTTTTTAGAAAATATTAAAAGTTTGAATTGCTTAAATATTGTATTAAAATGCGACTTCATAGCAATGAAGGATGAAGTGACATTTCTATACCTTTTGATTTTACTACTGGACTCCTTATTATGTAGACCCTAGAATCCAGATACCCTTGTGGCCTGCTTCACCCCATAACCAAGTTGGAATCCGATGACAGGGGAAAACTTCAGATAGGTATATAGCCTTTCAGACCTGTGGCTGGAGCGTACTAACAACTTTATGACAACAATAATAAAGGTCATTACGAATTTGGCAGCGATGTAGAATCAGAAGTACAACAATTATGAGAGGGGGCAACGGAACATGTCTCATACGCTTCCCTCACATTCTTCTTTAGGGGATTTCTAATAAAAATATACTAAGAAACAAATTATTCGTGATTTTAAATTCCCATACAGTCAATCACGACCATTCATGGATTGAATGGTAAACATTTGATACATCAACAACGATCAACATCAATCACGGTTTTCGTAATTTTGATGTGCGATTGATATTTTTGGATTCAAAACATTTCGTAATATATTTTCTTAAATAATTTTAAAACTATTTTAGAAAATAATTCAACTTGAAAAAAACCCCTAAAAATATCTTTACAAGTTTAAAGTGAAGCAGGCCTGTCTAAACGTAATAAATATGTGTTGTATACATGCACGTTCATAGCTTGGTGGGATCTTCAGGCGGGGCGAGTCCGACGGGCGGCGCGGTCGGGGCCACCGGCGAGTGCACGTGTGAGGACAGAGGCGCGTGCGCGTGCGGGGACACGGGCGCGTGCACGTGTGCGTGTGGGGACACGGGTGCGTGCACGTGCGCGTGCGCACTCGCATCCAGCCGTGCGTGGTCGCGAGCTATCAGCGCGCGGAGCTCGTCCTGGGGAACAAGTTAAAATTTGTTTTTCAGTTTTCGTTGCAGTGTCGCACGTTGCACATCAAACCATGTTTAAAATGGTATATTGAATTTCACCATTACAATAACACGTCTTTACTAAGTAACATATGATGCAACATTTTATCCCCGTACTCCTACGGGAACGGGATCTACGCAGTGAACGAAACAAATATGGAACAGTAACTTCAAAGAAAATGTTTTTGATAGACGGCCCCACGACGTTTGTTTTCTTTAAACAGCTAGTTTGTTCTCTATTAACATCACGTAGTTATGATTGGATAGGTGGTTTCTAATTGGCTAAGCAACGCATAGTAACAATGGCATTTGCGCTGGAAATGAAATATGACATTAATTTGACGGGCTGCAAGAATTGTCAAAGTGGACGAGTTATATTAGAGTTTGATTGATTTAATTTTTTACTTCAGAAGCTAAAGTTGTTCTTCACATGGAAAGTGCATACCTGATACCGTACAATTACAACACGCCCAAACACAACTACGATACATTGTCTCATTATGGAGTTCCGGTGCCTGACTCTTGGCTTCATCATCAGATTTAATGGTAGAATGGTTTTTGCCAAACGCAAATGCTTCACTTGTTGTAGAAAATACCAAAATCGCTATACGTTTTCCTATAAAATTTGAAGAGTTCCCTCGATTTTGCCAAGATTTCATCATCAGATCCCGACTTGGTGACTTGACCATTTGGAAAGTATACCCTTTTCAACAAAAAACATTTATTTTTCAAATCGGTTGGCAAGCGACGGAGTAATGCGCGAACGAACATAAAAAAATATATATAGAAACATCCGAATTGAGAACCTTCTCCTTTTTTAGAAGTCGGTTAAAAAGAGCCCGGGTTATTTGTTTTCAATATGTTTATTTAAGGTCCTAGAGAGAGAATTAATTGTTATTATGTTTTCACAGGGTGTTCATTCAGAAAATGGGGTTTTTTTTTAATGTGACAATCAACTTTACTTAATTCCACTTTTTTCTAACCAAAAAAAAAACTGAAAGCTTCGGACTGTCCTTCTTCGTTTAATCTTACTACCTATTTTGTACTTGTAACCTGTTCGATTATTTTATCGATTCTGTTACACTTAAAGTTCATTCCCGTCTCTATGAAAAAACAAACGTCAGATGCTATGGTCAGATGTCATACAACAGACGCCGTTTTAACAGTCTGCCGTTTTCTTGTTCATTGCTATTTTATTTTGCATGTTTTATATGAAAGCCAATCGACAAATAATCCGTGAGATGACATCAGGGGGGGCACACTTAGCACTGTCAGCAATTTACATAAACAGCGACATCTGGAGTTTGGTGGGATAACCAAACTTGACAGCCGTCTTGTCTGTCAAACTGAGTTCATAGTCATAGTCGCCATTGGGCCATGACGTTGAGGCGCTTCCCGAGTTTATCTCAGCTAATTCTGTTAAAATTGTTACTTGTTTTATTTTTAGTTCATATATATATCTTTGTTTTTCATTGGTTTTTTTATTGTTTTGAACAGCTATATTACCGAAGTATGCATGCATACTATGAAGCTCACACACACATACGTAAAGGTATGAATACACAGTACACACACATACCTTGGGTAAGTGTGTGTAAATCAGAACTTTAGTTCACCCACCAAACTCAAGGTAGCAGCACTTTCCATACATGCAAATTTTACCACAGAGTTGTCACTCTTTCTCTCTATAGTTACTGTACTCTTTAAGATGACATACTGTCATATTACTGCAGCTGTATTGTGGGGAACAGAACTTTGGGCTGTTGCTGTCATGTTATGACAGTGATCTGGACTGTCATAACATGACAGCAACAGCCCAAAGTTCTGTTCCCCACTATACAGCTGCAGTAATATGACAGTATGTCATCTGGGGTGGACGAGCCCCCACAACACATCAGCTCCGGCTTCGTTTTTAGATAACGATCTTGTAAGAATCATAGAATAACGAATAAATATATAAATCGTATACTTGTTGTTTTATTTCAATATCTTTTATGTTCTTGGTTATATAGTGACTAAACTAGATCTATAGTTGTTTGGGTCAGTCTGTTAATAGTAATCCCTAGTTTGAAATACGTTCATCATATCAACCACTTATGTTCATCATACAAACACGAATGTATGCCTAATGCTATTTCAAACTAGGGATTACTATTAACCGACTGACCCAAACAACTATAGATTTTTGTATTTGAGAAAGATAAACAATTCTGCTAGGTAGAATACATTATTATAAAACATTATTATACAGGGTGACTGGCATAATATAAATCCACAAAGAATTTCTACCTTCCTAGTCATAAATTTGCAAAAAAATACTTTGCACAATTAGCTTCGACAAACTTATAATGAATTGTTTTTTTTAAACTAGCAACTTTTAAAATACAAATTTGATACCATTGGAAAAATTATAAACTAGAGAACGAATTTTGATAAAAATAATTATTGAAACATCGTAGATTTTTTTTTATTTGAGGTTGAATTTGATCGTAATGATTTTTATTTGGCATTATTTTCTTTGAAAAGCGTACTATCTTATTTTTATACCCTAGTTTGAGGGAAGTGTCGAGGTATTTTAATCACCAATGTTTACGAATACCAACAAATAGTAAAAAAAAAAAAAAAAAAGCAAAAAAAAAGTTATGAAAGCTTGAGAGTCAAATTTTGGAATTTTTCTGAAAACTATAAAACTTTGTTTACGGAAAATAAGGTTCAGTAATTAGGAAATGACCTCCTCTTATGCCAATTTGCTACGGCGGGTCCAGAGCCAGTCACCCTGTATACAGGCGGGCGGGAGGGATTTTTGCGCGCATTGTAGAAAGCTCGTAATCCTTGTCGTACCTCTTTGTAGATATTCGTATATACTCAAGAAGTCCCACCGTGCAAAATCGGGATGTGTCGCTAGTCAAAAATATCGTACTTTTACCTAGGCTCATCTAGGTTTTTGCACATCATTGCAGAAATATCCAAACGCCTAAGTAAAAGTACATAGCAATATGCCATTTGTTTGCAGTTTTTTTATACCTATTTTTTTTTTTTTGATAAATAAATAAATAAATATCGCTGGACATTAACACACAGCGCCACCTAGTGCCACACTAAGCAAAGCTTGTGTCGTGGACACTAGATAGTTGATATACTACATAATATATACTTTTTTGTTTGTAAATACATACTTATTATACATATAAACATCCATGACTCGGAAACAAATGTCCGTGCTCATCACACAAACATTTGCTCCTACCGGGATTTGAACCCAGGACCCTAAGAACGTAAGGCAGCGTCACTACCACTACGCCAATCGGGTCGTCAAATCGTATTGACGTAGGAGTTGCACGAATATATTTTCCGGGTTGTAAAGATATGAAAAGTTCCTGAAACTTTTTTCATATGAAATACTAATATTCAGGTATTCAGCATTACATATTGCAAGGTTCCATGTTTATTCATTGCTGGGGCAGTCGTACATACTTCCATTTAGCCATCTCCTTTGAAGTTTGAAAAAGTATCCTTCGCAATTTCTTATTAATTTTGTGACGTACAGGTATGCAATATACAAATTATGCTATCTGGACTACGGCTGCATCAAGCAATACGATTGGATTATTTTTTTTTAGCAATTCCATAAGAAACCATTTTTTTTCTTGTTGTTTTGCCACTACTGGTTTCTAAACCAGTGGTTTTCCTGTCTTTCCAAGCGAACCGCTCTCGTCCACTGTTCTTTTTGACTCGGATCTTGTAGAAATCTGTCGTAGGTGTATTTATAGTGACAGAAAGAAAACACAAATATATATTACTTTGAACTGTAAACATTAATTTACTTAGTCCATCGGGCATAACACCAACCCTTAGAAAAAAATGCGTACATTTGATATAATAACAAAAGTTTTAACGATCACATGACCCAAATTCATTTCATATACTTTTTTTAGTACAACGATGAAATGATGTAATTAATTATTGGCATAATTTCAGTTTATCTAATTTTATATGGTTTAATTATCATTTTTTATAATGCACATTTGAACTAATATTCAGTTAGTATAATACCTAATTAGTATACTATTTAAAATCTATAATAATGTTTAATATAATTTTCTAACTACCTTGTGTTCTAAATTTTCGCAAGAACTGAATGAACTATTAAACGCCTGCTAATTTCGTGTTCCCACCCCACCCATTGTTGATGAATCATCTGGGTTAGGTTAGGTTAGAACAGTAATCATTAGCCAATCTTCTTTCTTCTCTTCATTGAGTTACATGAGATTATAACAGTATGAAGTTTCCAGATATTTACTTATTCATTACCGAATTTTGGCTGAAAATGAGCAAATGAGCCAAATGGTTAGGTCAAATGAAAGTTATGTCAACTGAATGTTACATAATAAGAGCATTATACAAATTAATAATTATTTGAAATTAACCTTAAACTATTATATAAATGTTACTAGAGCAAAAGAAGTTTATACTGATGAAATAGATTACATGAAATTTGGTTATTATAGTATACGAAAATTATATGATGTGAACGTTATTATTATATGTAAAGTGAAAATATGCTATCTGTTATTATTACACACCCAAAATTAATGTAGTAGTTTACGGGACTATTCACACGTGATAACTAATTCCAGCATTTTTATTATGTAGAGAGACGAGATCGATTTATGCACCATTTCACTGCGCAAGAAGGCTTAATGTATATTTTTACTAAAATACGAACAACGACATGTGCCGTCACACTCGAACTAAACCACATCGTAGCACAATTGACAAGCCCCGCCTACTGCAGCAAAATCTGCGTTGGATCATTATCGGGCGCTAGGAATGCTTTTATGTTTTTTTCGTTCACTGGAACCGCGTGGCGTTCGTTAGTAATTTATATACAAATTAGTCTTGCATGTTTCAAAGTTTTGTTTAGTTTAAAACGTGACGGTTTTATCTTTTTTTAAGAGCTTTGAAGGCTACTTACCCCCCATCCAAGTCTTTCAGCGAGATCCTGGCAGCCATCGTCGCAGTCTCCGAGCCGTGCCACGTCTCTCACAGCGTTCTCGTCCAGGTGAAGGCCCCCAGAGGAGACGCCCCACATACGCATCAGCGGCGACACGATGCCTGCCTTCTCGCGGTTTATTAGGAGGCGGGGACACCAGTCGGGGACCCTAAGGAGGGAGATATTATTTTTAAGAAGAACAAGTATGAAGAAGAAATTTTATAGGCATTTTCAGTTTGTCTTCGCTGGTAGTAGGCGAGCACACCTGTGTGAATAAATAATAAATATCGCTGGACATGATGGAAAAATGTTTTTGGGGATGTATTTTGTGTTTGGATGAACAAAAAGTGTTGATTCTCAGCTTTCAGTAAAAATATTAATGGAAGACAGTGGTATTCAGCTTCATCTGGTTAGACTGGTAGCCGACCCCAACATAGTTAGGAAAGGGCTAGGTAGATCACGAGTATTTTAATAAATAAATATCGCTGGACATTAACACACAGCGCCACCTAGTGCCACACTAAGCAAAGCTTGTGTCGTGGGCACCAGATAGTTGACATACTACATATTATATACATTTTTTGTTTGTAAATACATACTTATTATACATATAAACATCCATGACTCGGAAACAAAAGTCCATGCTCATCACACAAACATTTGCTCCTACCGGGATTCGAACCCATGACCCTTAGAATGTAAGGCAGGATTCGGGTCGTCAATTGTAAAGTCAGTCCCATCCTAATTAAATGCTGGTAAGGAAAAATCTCAAAAGACCTTGGACGCTGCCACTACCCCTAGTAGGTAGATATGGAGTCATTGAGACTACACTGGATGGACACATGTGGTACATTAGCAGCAGTTAGGTAAAATCTTTAGTAAAACAAGAAAAGAGAACATAATAATATAATAGCTTCTCACAACACTCAAATTTTATCACGCACACACACACGCTGCATTGACTTGGCAGACGCCCGTTAATGTAGCTTAAACTAGCTTATGAGCTAAGAAGCAAACGTTTACCCAAAATAATAATAATAAATAATTGAGATATATTCCAATTCTGTTAATCTGACGCCCAGAATTCATAGCAAAATGCCCATGGTCCTTTATGCCGCCTTTATTCAGTAAGCAGCGAGTTACGAAAATAACTTACATATCAATAAGCGAGGCAAAAGGTTGTACTTCCAGCGAAGACCCCATGATGATGAGCATGTCACATTGCTGGAAGTCCTCCTGCAGACACCTTTGGAAGCGCTCGGGCAGACTCTCTCCGAAGAATACGATGTCCGGTTTCACCACGCCCGGGCAATCGGTGCATATTGGGATCTGATCCGCGAATATGCGCTCTGAAATGTGGATTTTTGGATTTACATAAAAAATATATACACAGGCTTGTGGGGAAATCTTTCTATCTTCTTTTGGCTCTTGTGACATAGTAATTTCTAGTGCAGAGCCAAGGATTTGGGAGTCTTTTTGTGAAACGTGGCCTTCCTTACTTCAGACATCTTATTTTATTTTCAAAATAGCGGCCACTCATAAAACCTGTATTAATCACTTCACTTGTGCACTATGTCACTGGCCTTTCATGTGGGACTAGCCCATCATGGAAGCGACAGAACACCACTCCCTGCAGTCAAAGGTCCTCTTCCAAGATGTTGTGCAGAAAACCACATATTTTGGCTACTCCCTCTATATGTACACAGAAAATACCAACGTCTCACGTCCCAGCAGTGGGAACCATATAAGCCAAGACAAGAAAATTGTCTTAAAATATCTGCTTTTTTAAAGTGAAAACTTCTGCCCGTTGAGCACTTTTTGGGTGAACAAAAATTGTGGAACTGGCGTGACCGTCATATAACGCTTCACAGCAGACCACTTAGGCGTCCGCGATGCACATTGGCAGTCCAAAGACTGCCCCACATGGTTTTTTTTTTGGTATCTTACAGTGTTTCACTGCTGGTCAAAGGCCTCCCCTTTCTCCCTCCAAAACATCTGCTTACCTTTAACGTATTCAAGATTGTATTCCTTCCTGCAGTCGAGACAGTGTGACGTGTAGAAGGTGCCATGGGCCTCCACTAGCTTTTCCTCGGGAATACCAGCGCCGCGCTCTAGGGTGTCAATGTTCTGGGTGTAGTGGCGAAGTAGAAGTCCTGGGGATAGATGTGAGATATAATTACCAAGTGGTAGTATTTGACTTGAGGCCAAAGAAACGATGTATTGACAGGGTAAGGGTCAATTCCCACTGAAAGAGCAGCGGCCGGCAGCGTCTTTTTGAGGCAAAATATTACTAACTATTTTGAATCTTATCTACGTGATTAAAAAGTTCATAGTCATTTGAAGGCAAAGGAGGGGTAGCGTGGCGTCGCGAGGCTGCACGAGCCTTCTACCGAGTAGTCAAAAGAGGCGCCGCGCGGCTGATCGCGGCGCAGCTAGCTGACGTGCGGCCGACCGCGGTGCAGCTGACAGATTCGCGGCTGCGCGCGAGCGACCATTTAGACCAGTAGATCGCACACTAGTTTTCAAAGCTACCACGCGGAGGCTCATTGCGGCGCCTCGGGATGCCGCGCTGCCTCTCGCGGCGCCGCACTGCCCCGCGCGGCGCCACACTGCCCCGCGCGGCGCCACACTGCCCCGCGCGGCGCCACACCGCCCCGCGCGGCGCCGCGCTCAGTCACTTGCTCTTACGGCCGCTGCGCGCCGCTGCTCTTTTAGTGGGGATTGACCCTAATGGATGATATGATAGGAAAGGAGGTGTCTGATGTGATGACGACCCAAAATGAATAAGAGCAAGAGAATGATGATGGATAAATTCGTCATCGGGTAGAGGACCATAAAGGGCCTGCCAGGGCTGCGGGACTGTTCGAAAAAGATACCGTGGCCCCGGAACATAAAGCGGGAGCGTGACAGGAGGGAGTGTCGGACTTTTACTGACTAAAACCCATCCATGTTCCTTCCTCGCCCTTTATGTTCCATGGCAGCAGTATCTCTTTCGAACAGTGCCCCAGCTCCGGCAGGAACTTATTATACCTACCTTAGAATTATCCCAAAACTTATTATTTTTTGTTCCCATATTTCTTAACATTTGCGTTACTTAACTGTCAATTCAATTAGATTATAAAGTAAGTATACCTTTTTCATGTAAAAGCCTGATGAAGTAATGTGACAGGGTTGGTTTGAAGCTTCCCGGGTACAGTTCCTTGGCCAGCATAAAGAACGGCTTCGGGTTCTGTCTGAAGAAGTTAATCTCAAATATGGCTTGAGGTTCCGGGAGGTCATATTTCTGCAGGTTGTGATACAGACCAGTTTCGGGACTACGGAAATCAGGAATGCCAGCAGCTGTAAGAAAAAAATATAAATTATTATTAGCTTTTAAATGCAGCTGCGCTTGTGTGGAGGTCAGAAATTATCTTATTATAATGTACTACTGACATAAAAAAACCCATTTTCTAACTCAGAACATAGTCTAACTGTGTGCCAAATTTTGTAGAAATATGTTCAGTAACTAAAGCATAAAAAATGACAGACACTGTTTCTTTCGCATTCTCAGTACCTAGTTATTATTATTAATGATAAAGAAGTATGGATTAATACTGTGTAATCATAGTAATCACTAAAAAGACATAAAATCATCTTCTAAAACTCATTTTGGCAACAGCTTTCATTTTTAATGTCCTATAGGAAAATAAATATTCTGTTAATTTACACTCTGTTTAATTAAAAATCAATTAATAATAAAATAGTTATAGGGATGTACCATAAATTTTATATATCAACAATAATTGTACATAACACTAATACGCTGATGACTAAACTGTAAAGTTTCCATCAAAACATTAGACTTATCTGACCTTGGTTTAGTAAACAATGACATATTCATTTTCCACTGAACACCTTTATAGACAAAATTTCCATAGCTGTTTTTATGGTCTTTTAGGACTAGGACTAGGTCTAGTGATAGATCTTTAACACATTCACTGTCCACGAATAAAGGATAATAGTTAGGCAATCGCTCCGAACTATATGCGTGCGACTCGCAACTAGCGGATTCCGCAACCTTTACCAGGTTACTGGTCCACCTAGTGGGAGGTCCTCCAATACAATGTCTTCCGGTGGCACTAATAAAACACAATTTCTGTAACTTATTAATTTTTAGGGTTCCGTTGTCAAATGGCAAAACACGGAACCCTTATAGATTCGTCATGTCTGTCTGTCTGTCCGTCCGTATGTCACGGCTACTTTTTTCCGAAACTATGAGAACTAGGCTGTTGAAACTTGGTAAGCAGATGTATTCTGTAAACCACATTAAGATTTTCACACAAGAATAGAAAAAAAAAACAATAAATTTTGGGGTCCCCCATACTTAGAACTGAAACTCAATTTTTTTTTTCATCAAACCCATATGTGTGGGGTTATCTATATACATCTATGGATAGGTCTTCAAAAATGATATTGAGGTTTCAAATATCATTTTTTTCTAAACTGAATAGTTTGAGCAAGAGACCCTTCCAAAGTGGAAAGATGTCCCCCCCTGTAACTTCTAAAATACGAGAATAAAATTTAAAAAAATATATGATGTATATTATCATATAAACTCCCACCGAAAATTGGTTTGAACGAGATATATTGAGTTGTTATTTTTTAATACATCATCTTTTACATTATGTTACTCGCTGCTGCAGAACCCTTCATGTGCGAGTCCGATTCGTACTTCGCCGCTTTTTTTTATCTATTCTAATACATATTACAATAAAAAGGTAATGCCTCGGAATGCACATTAAGACATTGTTCCAAGCGTTCCCAGCTGTCTTTTAATGATCTTTGACAGGAAGTCAGTAGCACGTTAGTCTGACAACCAGTCCTACCAAGGGACCATTACCCAGTACGAACTGGGTTGTGGACGGTGGATAGGCAGTTGCTTTATGTAAGCAACTGGTATTCAGCTGCATCTGTTTGAACTGGAACCTAACCCCAACATAGTTAAATGATGTCTATAAACGGGTAAAGTTGGTATATAAGTGGATTTCTTGAGGTATTTTTTGAAAGTACCCATTTAGTTTAAAAATTTGTTTCACTAATGAAAAGCAACACAATAAAATATACATGTATTAGAAAATAATTAAAAGTCAACTTCAATTACTGCTTGCAGCTAAAAAAAATACTTTTACCAACTTCTATGACAGTTCAAATATCCGTGACTTTTGCAACCAGTCATATTTTAAAAAAATTACATAAAACATTGATTGTAAAATAAGTGTTGCATTAGAAAGTTAAACAAGTACACAATACTGTTTTAGACTTTCACGATCTATGAGCTCCCAGAAGCTCATCGAAGCAACAGAAAATCATGGAAATCATCGCGTAAGTACTTAAAGTGAAGTACACAGTTTTTATATAGGCCAATACAAGGCATTTTTAATGTATTAAATATTTTGAATTTCTTCCATTTTTGTTGTTTTTTATGGATTGTGTTAAAGTGGAAGCTAGTTAAATAAATACAGAAGAGTCAACACTCAAACTTTTGGTAAATAAATATCTGATGATAGATGTTGAGTTGAGTAAATAAATTTTGTATGACTAATATTTAGCAACAGAAACAACGTAATCCGAAAATATATTGATAAATGAGTCCTACAAAAATGATATGTCACAAAAATATAGAAGTAGAAACAGCGAGTACAAGAGTATTAGTTAAATTGAATACGAGTTGTTGACTCGTTAAAGAATAATAAATAAATAATAACAAGTAGTGGCATTGTAAAAAACAATGCTCAGAAATGAAATAATACTAAAAAACAGGAAAACAGTACCAAAAACAGAAACATTGCTTGAAGCAAAATGTTCTGTAAATAAGTGTACCATGTTCACAATAACCAAAGTTTATAATGTTGTTAGGTTTGTGAACAAGTAGAGTAAATAAATAATAAACAATAACATTATACAGTTTCTTTACATTGGATGCATTCATTTAAGTAATTGACACATAATTAATACTTACATGTCGAAATACCCGCTCCGGCAAGAGTGATAATGTTTTTACACCGTTCGCTCTGAATCCATTTCACGACGCCATCCAAGCTAACTTCTTCAAGGACTCGGGTGGAAGGCGCAGGTAGGGTAACCTCTGGCGGCTCGTATAATCCCAGTTTCTGAGCCAAATACCGACGAATTGAATCCACATCCCAGTCCCATTTATCAACATTTGGGACTGGTGGGACGCTCGGCACAGGCCTATCTAAAGGATCATCACCTACAATCATTCCAACATATTCAAATAATAACACGATATATTTATCTCACAACGTCGCTCATGCAAAAATAGCTCACCATCACTCTTTCCCGGCGGCGAATTTGCAGACATTTTGCGTAAATAAATGGAATTGCGACTCGAAACCTTTGTCCACTTTTGCCACGGTTTATTTGACAGACAGAGAACGCGCATTCTCGAATATAGCTAGTGTTCGAATGACAGAAAGGTGAAATGTATTTTGTAATGTAAAATAGCATAGTTATTTATAAAGTGTACTTTGTTCGATGTGCGTTTCTAATCAAGTGACTGTTGTTATCATAAATAATATTTATATTTCTTTAATCACATCTAAAATTTACAAACATATGCGTAAGAAAACCATTCATTCATGGATCTAGAGTGTTGTCCATTCCAGTTGCTTGCAGTTACTATCTTCGTAAACACAAAAAACTAGTGATGGAAATGTAACATAACCGTTGTAAAATAACTGTTAAATTGCTGGTTATTATATTGTGTAACTGAAACTTTATAATTTAACCATATTTTAAGTAATTTGAACGAATAATTTGCACAAATCGTATAAAAATAAAATAAATTGCTTCAACAGCGGTGTAGATTCCGATTCCCATCAACATGCCCGAGAATCCACCAATGTTACCTGAAACAATCGTAATATTCAAGCTCTTAAGTTTAATTTTCTATTTGTTATTCATTCATTGGACACACTTACTTAATATCTCGAACCAGTAAGAAACCACATCAAGACGGTGTAATATTCCTTCGCTTGTAGGCTGGTAAATGCTTATAATACATTTGCCGGAGAGATTCAACCCTTCACTATCACAAAATATTTTCGATCAACAGATATTTTGGTTTAGCATCATATTTGGAATACTTGCATTAAAAAAAATCACTTACACAAAACTTTTTCTAAATCCTCTTTTTTTCTGTAGTGGATTACGAAGCGGAATTTTGAAAGATTTTGTAAAATGTTCTGTTAGTTCGCAGTCCGGCAAACATAAAGGACAGTATAATGAATCAGCAAGCTCTTGTTCCAATCCCTCAGTATCTTCAGTATCAATAGGATACAAATATTGCAGTTTTTCTAATAAAGTAATTATAGTTATTAATTTTGTATTTTAACTCCCAACAAGATAATTGATTTATAAGGTTTTCTCTTTCATTACGCACCTTTGTATTTGTTGAGACATTTTAAGTTCTTTAAAGTGCACGTATGAAAATGTGTAGAAATGCCAGTGGGCAAAAAATATGGCGTACATTTGCACAAGGACTGTACGGATTGGATCCGACACTTGATAATGCAAGCGCTGTACGAATACATGTTCTTAAACTCTGTAGCATATTCGTCGTGGAAGAGGCATTTTCTCTGTAAGCAAGATAACAGTCTGCTTTCGAATGAATCAGTTTCTTCCAGGCACGCGTGCTGAGATCGTCAGACCATAATTTCGTTGCTGCCTACCTCGTCGGCATGTTATGTTTTTTCCCCAACAACAACAACATCATCATCATCATCATCATCTCAGCCGAAAGACGTCCACTGCTGGACATAGGCCTCCCCCAAGTGTCGCCACATTGACCGGTCCCTTGCTACTCGCATCCACCGGATTCCCGCAACCTTCACCAGGTCATCGGTCCACCTAGTGGGAGGTCTTCCAACGCATCGTCTTCCGGTTCGCGGTCGCCACTCCAGAACTTTTCGGCCCCATCGGCCATCCGTTCTGCGAGCAATGTGCCCTGCCCACTGCCACTTAAGTTTAGCAATTCTTCGGGCTACGTCGGTGACCTTGGTTCTTGGTTGTTCAACAACAACATGTGCAATCTGAATTACGGAGTGCAGAGTTGTGTTTGATTAATACATAGATATTATGATACGCCCATGGCTCGTTAGCACTTCTTGAATTGGTTGACATTGAGACTACATTACTATTGTTCAATAAGTGACCGACTTTGTGCACCGTAGGTTAGGTCGGGCAGGGTGCATATGCTTGGCTTATCTAATTGACCTTTTATTTTTGTCAATTCCCCGCCCTCTGTTTCGGAATTTTGTGCGTAGTTTCTAACAGAGCAGCTAAGAAAGTTAGATGTCAATTCAATGTACATAATTATTGTAAGTGAATAAAAAGAAGTTGTGATGTTATAGCTCCTTAAACAGTAAAAATCAAAACGTCTACTGCACAGCCCAAAAATGCAAAACATGTTAAAAAGTATTAATTTCCAATGTAGTTACTACCGTTTTTAACGGATATTTGCGGACTTCCGCTGATGCAATTTGTTTGATGGACGCTATTTGAAAGTATTCCACTTGGTCTGGCTGAATAGTGCGCTGCAGCACTCTCCCACCAGTCATATCAGCGAAATGGTTTGGATCGAACATAAGTACCTGAAAAGATTTAATAAAATAACAGGTTTTATCAAAATAATTTCATCAAACTAACTTGTTGCAACTTGGACAACACTATTAAAAGTGCGTTCAGTATTTTTGACAAGGAGCGCGCAAGGATACTGAATTCAAAACAAAGGTGATTTTGAACGAGTTAAAAGCCGGTATCGTTTGTAGTAAGTTATTCCAAAGATTATAATAGTTGAGGTAATCTAAAAATACTATCTAATGAACTTACGTCAAACCCGTTCCTATAACCTAATGGGTACGCGTAGTCATCCAGCATAGAGTCAACAACTACGCGCAAGCCGTTATCTGGACCGGGCACTATTTGTCTCTTTATTTTCTCTATAGTTCCCTTGGGCCTGGTAAGGAAAAAATCGTTCAAAACTGTATAGGTATTATCAATATATTAGGTGTTTAAAATCTGACTTTGTATTGTCACCGTAACATTGTCAAATACGTTAGATTGTAAAATAACTAAATATTGTCAAACGAACACACTGCTTACAATAAAACGCATTATTTTTCGTGAAATGCATGCGATGGTAGTCAACTCATGTGGTGTGGAGAGAAGGAGAGGTCCCCCTTGCCCAATGGTACCACTCTTATGAAAAGATAATGTATCATTCCTGAGAAATACCGATTAATATAACCTAACGTTGAAACACTTTATATTCCCCTAAAAAGCGTAGTCGACGGAGTGCAGGGTTTAAAGGAACCTAACGTGGGGGTGCCTTAAGGAGGCTTCCGGCGACTGGGACCGCAATTAACTAGGACCGCGGTCCCAATCGCCGGATGCGTAAAAATGAAATAATTTTCTTCCGGCGACTGGGACCACTCATAAAATGATAATGAAATCAAAAAATGTACAGTCAAACGAAAAATTTTTAGATGTAATAATTGAAGAAAAATCCTTTTTGATTTAAAAACATCATTTATTGATATAAAAACAAACAGACTTTGACTACAGTTCTGTTATTTAAAACTTTCGTAATAAAAACATACACGAAAATCATGTTAATGTTAAAATATAAAAATCATGCTAACAATAATAAAAGAAAAATAACATGAATCGTGCTTATAATAATAATCAACAATTTTCAAAAAATTAACAATCAGAAAGTAATTATTTATCACAAAATCAGCCTTTAAGTGGTACCGTAAATATAATAAAAAAAATAACATAAATCACAATAAAAATTATAAACGTGGGTACTATGTCAATCACAATTAGTTTAAAATGGCCGTTATGGCTTCACAAAAAATCAGTCAAGTAAGTAATTATCACAAAATCAGCCTTAACTGTGTTAAAATATAAAAATAATGTTATAAATTTAAAACACTCTTTGACCACTGTTCTGTGATTTAAAATATACTTAACAAAAAGATTCACAAATTCGTGCTTATAATAATAATCAACAATTTTCAAACAATTAACAATCAGTAAGTAATTATTTATCACAAAATCAGTCTTTAAGTAGTACCGTAAATATTAATAAAAAATAACATAAATCACAGTTAGTTTAAAATGGCCGTCATGGCGTCACAGAATCAGTCAAATTATATAAGGACTTTAAACCTACATATTATATGTATATATATATAGATCAATTATACCCATATCCGGAGTCAATGTTTATCGTAATCTCTCCAAAAAAATTTTTTGTAGAGTCGCTTTTCTATGTTATGAAAATGTGGTAATTGTGTAACAAAATTTAATCCCTCGTCTATAAGAACTTCCATATTATTCTCAAACACTTGCGCAACAGGGATATTTATGTCCTTTTGAACATCTTCTACACATTTTTGGATTTGGCGGTTCACTTTATCTTTCGCAAAATCAATAGGTTCATGACAATGAGCAGTTTCGTTCAAAATAGTCATCGCATCGACTCTGATTTTTATTGTCTCGTTGCAAACACTTTTTCTTGCACATCGCCAGAGTTTTGAGCCATCTTTGTTACTTCTTTTAAGAATATATTTGTAGCCAGCTCTTCGCAAAAGTTCACGTCCTCTTTGTGTGACGTCAATATCAAACGACTGTTCACCACGTGAAGTTGAAGGATTTTTTTCATCCATTTTGATAATTCTAAAATCGAAAAAAAAATTATTAACTACTGATAGTTATCTCTGATAATTATCTACTGGTAGTTGTCTGGTAATTGGTGAAATTACAATTTTTTTTGTGATATTTAAAAGTCTCATCGTCGTTTAACCCCCCTATTAGCTTGTTTTGTTTATAAATAAGTTAATAAAAAATTGTTTTACATACCTGAAAACTATTAAATGAAGTCACTACACCCCACTCACATCACACAATTTGCAACAAATATTTAGCGCAGTATCTTACAATGATCTGTACGACACTGTCTGATACAAAACTTCACTTTCTTAAACTGATAAGCTTCTTGTTAGTGATTGGCCGAGCCTGTCATCGGGCGATGCAAAATTTCCCGTTTATAACAAAAGGGCTACCTGACCTTGAAATCGACAGGCAAAACGGACTCGAGTTAGAGAGGGATAGTATTATACCATCATACAATGCTATTCCCTTTGTGTGTTTACCTGCATGTGTGAATTATGTAAAAACGGGCTAGCTTAATCTATTACTAAGCGCATAGGATAAAATCATATCTAGAACGAGTCAATGATATTCATATAAATAATTTAGATTTTTTTTCGTTTGACTGTACCGATTTTGGCTTGAATAATAGATTTTTTTAAGTTATCTATGAGTGGTCCCAGTCGCTGGAAGAAAAATATTTAATTTTTACGGATCCGGCGACTGGGACCGCGGTCCTAGTTAATTGCGGTCCCAGTCGCCGGAAGCCTCCCTTAAGTCCCAATTATGGGGGCAGAGATACTTCCGTAGTTCCGTACGTTCAGTTGACAATATTTAGAGAGTTTACAATCTCGCTAGAGAGATTACAATCTAACGTGTTTGACAATTTTACAGTGACATAGTCATTTCATAGCTATTTCGCTTCAATGAAATGCCCCCTTCTGTCATATTGAGAGGTACAGTGTACCAACTAGTAACAGTAACTATGCACAGTCCATACACTTGGCGTCACAAAAATCGCACCTCATCGAAAATAAGTTTCAAGCATGTCCCGCCATCGACGAATAATATTAACCAATTAATATTGGTATCAATTGAAAGTAGGTTTAACGACCTTTCAATAAACAACAGTTACTATTCCTAAACACAACAAATCCCATTACCATGTAACGTTAACAAAAATGCGAGAACGCCGAGTTAGGCGGCACGTAAATGGTTACAAAATCTCTTCCATTTATTTACCTATTTATTAAAACTTTATGCACAATTAAAACTGTACAAAGGCGGACTTAATGCCTAAGGCATTTTCTACCAGTCTACCTTAGGGTGATGCAGAGATAAAACACAGTAGGTGCAATAATGGAAAAAAAGACTAGAAATTATTTATAACTCAAATATATAAGAATAAAATAAATACATACATACATACATATAGCAAAATATACAGGGTTATTTTTTGTTTACACTAAACCCGAAAAGGGGTCATTGTACTCATCATTTTGAACAACTTTTTCTATGGGACGAACCGTGAAATCGCGAAAAAAAATCAGCTGTTCCCTACATTTATGTTCGCATAACTCGTCAAAATGTAGGGAACAGCTGATTTTTTTTCGCGATTTCAAGGTTCGTCCCATAGAAAAAGTTGCTTCAAAATGATGAGTACAATGACCCCTTTTCGGGTTAAGTATAAACAAAAAATAATGTTGTATAAAGTTAAGAGAGATACGAAAACGACAAAAACCTAGTTTTGAGACGAATCTGCCAACTCCTTGCGAATAAGCTCTCGGGCCTTCATTTTGAAAGTGAAACGACTAGTCAACGTCCTGATACTCTGAGGGAGCGCATTCCAAAGGAAGACCGCTTGGACAGAAAAGGAAGATTTTATAAAGCCATTCATCCATTTCCATTCTAATTAAACTCCAGCTGTGTCTTGTCGTCAGACAGATAGGTAGGTACCTACTTCGCGGTCGAATGTGCCCCTGTAACCCCTCACCACTGGCAGACTTCTTGACATGATTATGACTATTATGAGGTACCAGTAGGATTTGCCTTTTGGAAAAGTTGTACCCATCAAGTTTCGTAATCTTGAGCATAATGGCTCGTATAAAAGGTTCTTCTCTTTGGAGCCCTAGGGGACCGCCGCCGCCGCCCGTGTCTTGGACTTTGTTCCCAATACCGATGGGATACATTTTTTTAATATTTCAAATGTTTCATACTTTTATTAAAAACGTAAAACATTTTTAAAGATATAAATAAAGCATAATAGAATCATTATAGTTTCAGGTTTAGGTTGTAAAGGTAGACTTAACCAACTCTTCAAGTTTCTGAGTGCCTGTAACTGCAAACGTTTATGTCTGCGAATGCTTATTACTTATCTGCCGAATCGTAATCCAGGACGTAGTTGAAAGCGCAGCAGTGCCCCAGAATAGTCCTTCGAACACGGAAGATGCTCATACAGTCCACTTCTTTATCAGCCCACGTGCATTTAACCAGCATCTCTTCACAACTCGGCGCCAACTGGTAATAATAAGACGAAGAAGAAGAAGAAAAATAAAGAATACCTGTCAAGAATGGCTGTCAAGAATAGCGTGAAGACTATAATAAGTCTGGTTTTATGGAATTTTATGTCGCCTTTGCGTCTTTAAATCAATTTATTGGCAGGCCATACGGTACCTACACCTAATCCCCACATTATAAGGCGCTGGGGTTGAGTTAACCCTAAAGCGCCATCACCACGGGTGTATCCTGGCAATAATCTTGACGTACCATACATTTCTCGCCGCGATGATTCCAACGTGTGGTGATTGATTGAAAAGTTTCGATTTAATTAATATGACCACGATTCTCTAGCCCAGCTTAGAATGACCCCAAGTAGCTAATACTTGGTACCCAAACACCCGACCTGCCTCAAAACTTTCGGCAGCGGCCATTTTAAGCGATGATTTTGTGACCATCGTCGCCCATTATCATCATCAGTCTGCAGCAGTCCACTGATGGGCTAGACCTCTATCTGTGACCTCACCTAGCCTGTGGGCCTCCAATCTTATGTTTGCCGGTTCAAGCAGTTTGTGTTGCAAGAAATAATAAAAAGAAATACAAACCGTCCTCATAATTCCCACTGTCAGATCCCTGTACTCCTCCAATGCGAACAATTCCATCAATTTCACATGCGGCCAATATTGCTCGTATTCTAAGTCTATCAATCTGCCCATATCTTGGAGGAAAAATTCCAGATCTGTGAGTGTCGTGTTCATTTTAGGCAGTTTCGGGTACCTGAGAGTTGGTATCGTAATAAATATTGTATTCTGCATATCCTGTGGCCAGTATGTTACAGGAACTGGTGGCACCAAATCCGTAGCCAAATTCTACGCAGGCTCCAATAAGATAGCCATAGTATCACTTCACTCAGGATAATGATTTTATGGAGTTTAAACGAAAGCGGACTGCAAAATTTGCTGTCCATTATTCAAAATATTTTATTTGATTTACTTACATTTCAATAGCGAGTTTCTTCAAAGCTTTTTGGCTGATCCTGTTAACATTACAAAAGGCTACTGCTGGGAAGTCAATGTCCTGGATAGGGTAGGTAAAGGACTCGCCGGTGACCACCAGCGGCTTCGTCAAGGTCGCAACCCAGGTAATATGCAAAAAGTAGATCACGATGCCGAGGAATGACAGCAGTAATCCCAACAAAAACAATCTGGAACAAAAATACCAGGTAGGTAGGTAAATAAACTTCAACCTTTTTCTAGTTTACGAGAGTTGGCATTAGAATGGCAGCCTCGATTGTGTCTTGCCAACTTTTGCATGCCAGACTCGCGTAGCAGATAATAGTCCATTCTTCCCACTCATAATATAGAGCGGAACCCAGTCTCCCAGGCTTCAAAATATGCTGTAGAATAGAACTCCTTCATAAATTCGTGACACGGAAACACGATTTACAAAGTGACATCAATAGTTTCAAGGTCAATACTAACCGCTGCAATACAGAATGATTCGAATCGGTGATATGCTTCATGCCGGATATCGAAGAGGCAGCGATGTACTCTCTGACAGTTTCCACAAAACTTTTCCTTATAATCATTTCTAGGGATAGGCGGCTCCTTGGTTTGTACTTCCTCTTTCTGTATCTTACCCACCATGGTTTTGAGTGCATGGTACCGTCAGGTTGGTAGTTCAGCTGATTAGTATTTGAGCAAAACAGCCATTTATTTCATGTGTCATTGTGCCTTTTCCCATTCGTGTTAAATTTAATTATGAATGGTCGTTAATGTTAGCACTAGTGTGTGGCTAAGTACTTAATTATGAACTGAAGTTGATTAGGGAGTCATATTAAGTTAAAAAAAAAAAAAAACGCAATAATATAATAATCTCGCTTTCAAAATTAGGTTTGCTGTAAGAAAACCCAACTCTGGGTTAAGCTCGCCTTTGTACATAAGCTATATTATTGCAAGTTATATGTATATTTGTTGTTTTTTTTTGTGTGCAATAAAGAATAAGAATAAGTTAGAATCAAAACAATTAAAACAGTATGTGTAGTGAAGGTAGATTCCACATCAAATAAGAACTTATCAAACTTCTGTGCTATGTTAATGCTTCTTCTCACTTATTTCTAGACGGTTCTGTATTGTATGTGTATAGTCTTCGTAATTTGATTGATTTAATTTGGTATTATACGTGGTGGAATGCGACATAAAACACGTTTATTTTACTTATTCGAAAGCTCTTCGAAATTATCACAATCACGACAAGCGAAACTTTCAACTGAAACACATTAATTGTCATAAATCGTCAACAGAGTGTCACATCACTATTTCCATGGCATGTCATAGAGTTATTAAGTATTTTAAATACATTTTAGTGTTAATATCAGCATAAACCATCATCGATTCTAAAACTGATAGTCGATGAACGATTGATAGCGTAGCCCAAGGACGTATACTGGGTCATGGTCGGTCTGACCAAGGGGTTCTTCGTTTTCGGCTGTTCATGGAAACAAACTTCTTCAAATAGAACTTATATTCGGGAGCTTATATCGGGAGCTCAAAATAATACATAATCACGGAAGATATCCCGTAAGTGACAATATAAGTTTAGTTTTAAACCGTGAAAGCTTTTGTTTTCTTCAAATAGGTCCATCATCATCTGTCCCGCCCTTTCCCACTTCATGTGGGGTTGGCCTAGCATGTCTTTTCTTCCGTACTTCGTCAGTCGCCATCTCACTCTGTATAAGCACACTATTTGCCAGTGAGATTCCATCTTTCAATATTGCATACAAGTTCAGAAATATTTCCAAAGAAAGGTCAACCACATATCTCTCGGAATAAAAACCGGAGTGAAATCAAAATTCAGACTCGTCAAAAAACTTTGTTGATTTTTATTCGTATTTCACCAGTTAATTTGTCAATATGAGAATTGTAGTTTTTGTACAAAAACGTACCATTTTTCGTTTTGAAGGAATAAAATAATACACAATGGGGTAACCAACATTTACTTTGGTGGTTGCAGTTGCAACTGGATGAGTGTGGCTGAGAATCGAGTTGAGTGGCGTTTAATTTAGGTCTATGTGTGGTAGTGGACTCCTGGAGGCTGGTGGTGATGATGAAATATCATTTGCAACAAGCTTAGTCAACAGCCAAAACCGCTTTCAAAGCGCTTTGTGTTCCCACGACGTATTTTAACAAGATTGGCAATAGCTTTTTGATATATGAGCTACGTTAAAAAGCTATTAGTGAGTCCCATTTCTTTTTTAATTTAATTTTCATCAACGTATCGCTAATATAACGTCACTTTAGGAAAGGCCTCTGAAACCTTTCTCTTAGTTTTCGGGAGAAACTTTCAATTAGTAAGATTAAATTAAACATTTAAGAAACCCCCAACACAATAATTCGTTAGGTCTTAGGTACCGGTCATTACTCTACTTTCCTCACCTCATTTCGTAAGTTTAGTAGGTTTTTCTCCTTTCCTTTCAATATAGTGTACATTATTCTACTAGTCAAGCCCTTTCATTTGGTACCCACATTGAGGGAGTTATGAAAAAATATGTTATATCTGTCACCGTAAAATTGTCAAACACGTTACATTAATTTACAATATAACGTGTTTTTTCTCGCGATATTGTAATGTCTCGAATTATTGTCAACTGAACATACGGAAGTATCTCTGCCCCCATAATCGGGACTTGGGGCACCCCCCCCGTTAGGTTAGTTAGGTTCCTTTAAACCCTGCACTCGGAAATAGGGGCCCCGCGAAGCGGGGCTCCGTCGACTACGCTTTTTAGGGGGAATATAAAGTTTTTTAAGGTTATGTTATATTAATCGGTATTTCTCAGGAATGGTGCATTATCTTTTCATGAGAGTTGTGCCACTGGCCAAGGGGGACCCCTCCTTCCCTCCACACCGCGTAAGTTGACTACCATCGCATGCATTTCACGAAAAATAATGCGTTTTGTTGTAAGCAGTATGTTCATTTGACAATAATTCGAGACTTTACAATATCGCTAGAGATATTACAATATAACGTATTTGACAATTTTACGGTGACATATCCGCCATTTTGTGGCGGCGGCCATCTTGGACCGATTTTCATCAAACATAGCTGAGAACACTGCCATAATTCACCTTACAAACAAAAAAAAAACAAATCATAATCGGTTTTCGTTCGGCAGTTATGATGCCACTTATCACACCCCGTCGTTTTTGCGTTGGGAGTTAAAAATCTTACCTTATTCTAGTCACACCAATCAGCACAGGACTTCGGGAGGTATTTGGGATCGAACTAAAGAGACCGTTAGCTCCAAAACCTTCTTGTATGAAAACTGTAAAGAGACTGTGTGTTTTTCCATCTTCTGTGAGCGTATGTGGCCGACGATGCTTGTCCAGCTTTTAAAATAAGCACGGTCAACCTACAAATCGAATAACGCTTACAACAGTTTTTGTGACAAGAGGATCTCTCTTGTCGCCATTTTCGTATTAACAGAAATTGTTTTATAAACGGTACAGCATAAGAAATATCGGCAGTCTTTGACGGGAACATGGCCGGCGCAAAATTGTCGATCACTTTTTATCGATACCTACATCGATTGTTTTCGATGTTAATCGAATACCGATTGTAGTTTACACGATTTATCGATTCGAGATTCGCATAAAAAATATGTTGGATCGAAGTTATGTTGCAAAGATATTATTTTTGGGTATGTTTTCGATGGTCTAATAGGTAAATATCAATAGATTGAGAAGCCAAAGGATGCGAAATTGACTATCATCTGTCTAGTTTTTTCCCAAATAAGTGCATGCCTATGTTGGGGTTGGCTTGCAGTATAACCGGGTGCAGTTGAACCGGGACCACTATTTTACAAGGAATGACTACCACAGCCCCGTTCCTGGGTAAAACCGGTGCGACGTCAGCTCGCGACATAGAACAAGCCGACGTGGCAATGAGTCGGCCATTACAATTGCAGAACCGATGACCGTGGAGGTGACGTCGTGTTGTGGTGGTCGACGTGTGGGCCAAATCGTCAAACGTTACGTAAAATGTCCTTAGGTTTAGAGAAGCGACGATCTTCGCAGGATGGCTGGTAGTAGTTGGATAGTTGTCGAGAATTCAGATTATTGTAAATTGTTGAAGCCTATGTCCAACTGTGGGTTGCTGTAGGTTGTAGGCGATGTTACACATCATAATACGAAAACTTGTCAAAATCATTCCGCCTATTATTTACATTATTATATCGCAGCCGAATGTGAAAACCTGTAATTCATTATCGCTGGCTCACCCTTATACCCTGGCTGATTATACAACGTGTAACGTTAGTACGCAAAACCCCAAATTATTTTTAATTCAATTGTCCTAATTCTGATAGACTTAAAGCACTTAAAAAAATTAAAGGTTTTATGTGCTGTTTTAGTTTTTCTGACTATTATGTTTACTTGCAAGAACTATTATTATCCCGCGTTTGAGAAAATTTTAATTGGAGGACAACCATTTAATTTTGAGTTTGTTTGTTATCCTATTTTGGCAGGTTTGATGACTTGACCTATTAATAAATAGCAAGATTTTTTGAAAAATGTGACCTATGTTAAAAAGTGGTTCAATTGATTCTGCTCGTGATTCTGATCAAACTATTTTCAGGTTTTGCGCATTTAACGTTACACGTTGTTTTATCATTAATCAACCAATAATGTTATAAAGACTCCTTTTTCAACCGACTTCCAAAAAGAGGAGGTTATCAATTCGTCTGTATTTTTTTTTTTTTTTTTTTTTTTTTTTTTTTTTGTGTTTGTTACCTCAGTACTCTCGACTGGGTGAACCGATTTTGATGGTTCTTTTTTTGTTTGAAAGCTGGTGCTTCCCGTTTGGTCCCATTTTAGTTTGCTGAAGACCTGATGCTGATCTTCGGAGATATACAACGGAACTCTTCAAAAATACACAGCAAATCTGCAGTGATTGCTGCCATCGCTTGTAGGTTCATTGTTTATACTATATTATGACGTAACATCACGCCTGTATGCTCTGAGGGGGTACGCACATGTGTAAAATACACCCGATTTCGAAAATATTTGTTACCTCAGTACTTTCTACTGGGTGAACCGATTTTGATCGTTTTTATTTTATTTGAAAGCTGGTGCTTCCTGTGTGGTCTTATAATCATCATCATCATCAATCATCAAATCAGTAGCTGATGATGGGATTCTGGAGAAATAGAGAGAATTCTTCACATTTTATAGGCACACTAGAAGCGGTTTGGGTAGTTTTAGGAAATGTACTTTCTCGAAGTGATTCCAATTCAATTTGATGAAGATCTGATGAAGAACTTCGGAGATATGCAACGGAACTCCTCAATAAATGATAGCAAATGTACTGGGATTGCCGAAATCTCATATGTGTCTATTGTTTACACCAGTTCATAACCTAAAATCACGCCGGTACGCTGTGAAGGGGTAAGCACATAATATATGAACCACTAAAAAGTGAAAAATAAAAACTTTTTTACAAAAAATAAAACCGACTTCAGAGAAAACAAAAAAGTGAAAAATAACTTCAGAAAAAACGCTTCAGAAGTCGGTGACAAAAAAACTAAATCAATCAAAAAAAGGTCACCGACTTCTGAAGCGTTTTTTCTGAAGTTATTTTTCACTTTTTTGTTTTCTCTGAAGTCGGTTTTATTTTTTGTAAAAAAGTTTTTTTATGATGGGAAGTCACTCTGGGCGGAGCGGGAGGGACTTTTACTGACTAAAACCCATCCATGTTCCTTCCTCGTCCTTTACGTCCCGGGGCCACGGTATCTCTTTCGAACAGTTCCGCAGCCCCGGCACGCTCCGGCCGTTGCAGGCCCCTATATTATGCTGACATCTCTTTCAGGCCGCCTCTCAATTAGGAATTAATTTGAAAACCCCACGTGAGCCCAGAGGGGTTTGGTTTAGATGTCACATGGTTCGATTTTCGGGAAATTCGGTCAGTGAGGAATGTCTCTGTAGCAGCTACGGAGTCTGGTCTATTACATGAAATTACATGGGACTTGAACGATAACTGACGAAATATACGTGTTCTATTAGGTACACCTAATACCATAGAACCGATGGATGGATTGTACGAGAAATGATGTGAAAGAAAAAGGAATAAATGATAGCATGGCAGTTGAGAGAGGAGAATGGAATAAGAAAACGAGTTGCGCAGACCCCAAGTAACATGAGGCAAGGCTGGAAGATGATGGTATTAGGACAGTGTCCTCTGCCTTAGGTACCCTTTGGGAAATACTCGCGTGGTGATAAGGCGATTCATCATCTGCCTAGCCTTTTCCCAACGATGTTGGGGTCGGCTTCCAGTCTAACCGGATGCAGCTGAATACCATTATTTTACATAAAGCGACTGCCTATCTGACCTCTACAACCCAGTTCCAGCAGCATCAGCAGTGATAAGGCGATTATAGGAGCTAAATTATTAGCAACTCTATTTGTGGTGGTTCAAACTTCGTCTGAAATACTGTTAGAATAAAGTTCTAATCAGCTTGCACTACAAAGTGGTTGTTACGTCGCGTCAGTCACTGCGGGCCGAATAGTGCGAAATTAGTGGTTTTGATCGATTTACAAAAAATCTATTGATTGGACTAAACCAATAAAACACTAGGCTGTGATGCTAATATTATGTTGCTTGTAGAATTATTTGCCAAAACATCAGAATGATCGCATGTATTTTAGTATGGTTTTTACTCGTTGAAAGATTTTTTTTTAGATAAGTTCGTGAATTCTTATCGAGTAAAATTAATTGAGTTATGTTTTCAAAACACTCATACTGACATAATAATTATATATCCTGAAGAACATCATATATTTTTCTCGTTAGGTTTATTGCAGTGAATCATACCTATAGGTACTTTCAGGCATTATATAACTCGCGTTTAGTTCATGTGGTCGCCTTAAGTTATTACGCAAAGTTAGTAGTTACCTAATTGCTAACCCTAACTTGCTTAGTTTCAACGTTGCGAATCATGAATTTATTTTACTGCTGGAATGTTTGGTTGTAAGTGGTTCTCTTCTCGGTCACCTATGCAAAATCATTGTCATAATGGTCACGGTACATTTGAATATCGGATGGTAATGATTGCGGGGTGAGAGCACCACTATTTGAAACTACAGATTATTGTATTGATTTCATAGTACTTCTTTATTACGTATCGATTTTACTGTCATATAATAAGGTTTTATTTTTACTAAAAGAGTGATGGACATAAGTATTGATGGATGGAGGGGGAGAGGAAGGCCAAAGAAAAGATGGATGGATTGTGTAAAGACTGTTATGAAAGAGAAAGGAGTAAATGATGCCGTGACGTCTAACAGGGGTGAATGGAAGAAGAAAACGTGTTGCGCCGACCCCAAATAAAATGGGACAAGGGCAGGAAAATGATGATAATAAGGTTTTTTTTAGAGTACAGGTACATCGCCACCATAGACACTTCAGCAGATAGATAACTTAGAAGCCATTGCCATAAGCTTGAAATATTATCTAGTCTGCAAAAACCTTACTGACCTAGTTTTGATCGAACTGCTGTGTCTGAAGTCCTACTTTCGATTGGAGGCGGATTTCTTGTCCTGCATAAGTTTTATGAGTTTTTGTACGTCTTAATTTTTCTTCCCTAATGTTTTGCAAATATTAACATATGTTAAATAAATAATAATTGCAGTAACGGCCAAAAATTGGGTGCATCACCCATCGGATGGCACGTTAAAGGGGACATGTGATGCGCATGCACTGACAGTATTAAATAAATCCAATATGGCCGCTCGTAAAATTTGAATGGCGTCCTCTTTGCATTGTACGGGACACAGTTTTTAACTATTAACATTTAAATATAGGAAAGATTTTAAATAGATGGTTCTCTATGGAAAGAAGTAGAAATTCCAATGGGTTTAATTTTTTTGTCCAATGCGTTAGGCAAGATATATTGATCTATCAAATAAATATTGAGCCGGGAATCGACAAGCGCAAGGTAAGCCCTCTTGTGGCATCGCAGCCAGAACGAGGTGATCTGGCAGAGAACTAGACTTGTCGACATAGCTCTCAGTCCACAGAATTAGCAAGCTGTACTGGCAATGAGCCGGCGATTTTAGCCGAGGAAACGATGGCCGTTGGGGTAGACGTGTTCTTGAGTGGTGACCGCGATTCAGTAAACGTGGAACAACGATCTTTGCAGTGTGGCTGATAGTAAGTAGATGGAGAGTTGCACAGAGCGTGCGATTGAAGAGGTCTATGTCCAACAGTGAGCTGATTTATGCTGATAATTATGGTCTTGCTGTACGGATAATATTGCTGATCCCTTTTGTTTTTCTTTTTTTGTTGCCGGGGTGGAAAGTTCTCAATGGATGTCCTCCGCCCTGGGGAGAAGGGAGGGGTCCGTCAGACTCGTACCTACTGACTAAAAACCACCCCGGTGTTCCCTTCCCACACTTGCACCGGGGATCATGGGAAGTAGTGCGCCTTCCATGATAATGTTGCTGATCCCTAACCCGACTAGATTATAGCGAAATTCGTTTAGTGGATCTCGGAATTGCTTTATAACTTTTGATAACAACGTCTACGTACGATTTCAACATTTAAGTTAATCTCTTAATTGACTGGATGACGTAAGAATGATTTTTTCGGTGGCCTAGTGTGTCAATAACGATGTAAACATGAATATTTCGATAGACCATTTTTGGGTAGAATGAAGAGCTCGTGGCTTAGTAATAACAACCGCGCGGGTCGATCTTTAGATTAAGCCGTGCATGTCTAGGTTGGTCTGAACATGGGTAGGTACTGGACAGATAACAAACCGACTTTCCTCCGTGCCTCGGAAAACACAAAAAGTCTTTTTTTATTCTCCAGGCGCTAAGTCGAAATCAAGCAAAAAATGTTCCTTATCGTAAAGGTAGTGTAGGTACGCCCACTTTTGGGTTTAATTTGTATTTTTCTCATACTACTGCGAATTTCCGCCGGCAAGAAGTGTGGCGGCAGTGCTGATTATTAATCAATTCTATTCTCTGAGTACTCCGAGTACGCACACATTTTGTTACTTAGAAAATGAGTAAGGTTTGGCGGTGTTGTACTACGGTCTACAACTATTCACGCCTGGCCTTCAAGAGCAGAATACCTTATAAACAATAAAAACTTTTTTACAAAAAATAGTTTTCACTTTTTAGTGGTTCACATGTGCTTACCCCTTCACAGCGTACCGGCGTGATTTTAGGTTATGAACTGGTGTAAACAATAGACAGATATGAGATTTCAGCAATCCCTGTACATTTGCTATCATTTATTGGGGAGTTCCGTTGCCTATCTCCGAAGTTCTTCATCAGATCTTCATCAAATTGAAATGGAATCACTTTGAGAAAGTACCTACTCTTCCGAAAACTACCGAAATCGCTTCTTGTGTGCCTATAGACTACACGAGAAGCACCAGCTTTCAAATAAAAAAAGAACCATTAAAATGGGACCACACGGGAAGCACCAGATTTCAAACAAAAAAAGAACCATTAAAATCGGAAATAGGCAACGGAACTCCTCAATAAATGATAGCAATTGGACTGGGATTGGTGAAATCTCATGTCGAATTGCTATGAAAATGCCTATGGCATTAAGTCCGCCTCTGTGCTTTTGTGCTTGAAGTGTTAAATAAATAATAAATAAAGTAATTTTTATATTTTTTTCTTTGCACGATTAGAAAAGAAACATTCACCTCTGACTATACTATCCGCCTCGATTACAATAACAAACTTTGCCCACTTGTATCAAAATGTACTAATCAACCAGCAAATTGCAAAATTTGAATTTCGTGGGCCACCCTAACGCTTTCAACCGACTTCCAAAAAAAGAGGAGGTTCTCAATTTTTTTTTTGTGTTTGTTGCCTCTGAACTTCGACTGGGTAAACCGATTTTGATGATTATTTTTTTATTTGAAAGCTGGTGCTTTCCGTGTGGTCCCATTTCAATTTGGTTAAGATTTGACGCTGATCTTCGGAGATATGAATGGAACTCTTCAAAAATACACGGCAAAGCTGCAGTAATTGCTGCAATCGCTTGGTTGTTTATTGTTTATGTAACATAGTGACATAATATCACGCCTGTATGCTCTGAGGGAGTACGCAGAAGTGTACAATACACCCAGATTTCGACAGTTAGATGTGTTAAGTTCCATTTAATGGGATCCTGGAGAAATAGAGGGAATTCCTTAAATTTTATAGGCACACCAGTAGCGATTTGGGTAGTTTTAGGAAGAGTACGTTCTTGGAGTGATCCCATTTCAATTTGGTAAAGATCTGATGAAGAACTTCGGAAGATAGGCGACGGGAACTCCTCAATAAATGATAGCAAATGTACTGGGATGGCTGAAATCTCATGTCTCTTTATTGTTTACACCAGTTCAAAACAAAAAATCACGCCGTTACGTTGTGAAACGATTCGTTGTGTCACCGATTTTGACGTAACGGCGCCGGTCGGTGAGTCGGTGACCTTTGTTTGCTTGATTTAGCTTTTTTGTCACCGACTTCTGAAGCTAAAGTTATTTTTCACTTTTTTGTGTGAAGTCAGTTATATTCTTTGCAAAAAAGTTTTATTTTCAACCGACTTCCAAAAAGAGGAGGTTATCAATTCGTCTACTCTTTTTTTTTGTGTTTGTTACCTCAGAACTTTCGACTGGGTGAACCGATTTTGATGCTTATTTTTTTATTTGAAAGCTGGTACTTCTCGTTTGGTCCCATTTTAATTTGCTGAAGATCTGATGCTGATCTTCCGAGATATACAATGGAACTCTTTAAAAATAGACGGCAAATCTGCAGTAATTGCTGCAATCGCTTGTAGGTTCATTGTTCATACTACATCATGACGTAACATCACGCCTGTATGCTCTGAGGGGGTACACAGATCAGTACAATACTCCCAGATTTCGACAATGTTTGTTGCCTCTGAATTTTCGACTGGGTAAACCGATTTTGATGATTCTTTTTTGTTTGAAAGCTGGTGCTTTCCGTGTGGTCCCATTTCAATTTGGTTAAGATCTGACGCTCATCTTCGAAGATATAAATGGAACTCTTCATAAATACACGGCAAAGCTGCAGTAATTGCTGCAATCGCTTGGTTGTTTATTGTTTATGTAACATAGTGACGTAAAATCACGCCTGTATGCTCTGAGGGAGTACGCAGAAGTGTACAATACACCCAGATTTCGACAGTTAGATGTGTTAAGTTCCATTTAATGGGATCCTGGAGAAATAGGGAATTCCTTAAATTTTATAGGCACACCAGAAACGATTTGGGTAGTTTTAGGAAGAGTACGTTCTTGAAGTGATCCCATTTTAATTTGGTAAAGATCTGCTGAAGAACTTCGGAAGATAGGCGACGGGAACTCCTCAATAAATGATAGCAAATGTACAGGGATCGCTGAAATCTCATGTCTCTCTATTGTTTACACCAATAATAACAAAAAATCACGCCGTTACGTTGTGAAAGGGTAAGCACATACGAACCACTAAAAAGTGAAAAAAACTTTTTTGCAAAAAATATAACCGACTTAACACAAAAAAGTGAAAAATAACTTTAGCTTCAGAAGTCGGTGACAAAAAAGCTAAATCAAGCAAACAAAGGTCACCGACTTCTGAAGCTAAAGTTATTTTTCACTTTTTTGTGTGAAGTCGGTTATATTTTTTGCAAAAAAGTTTTTTTTTATATTAGGCTGTTTAGCGGCTTCATTCATACCTTTGCTTCTCCAGCTTCTCCTTCAACCTGGGGAAAGCAAAGCCTGAAAAAAAATAGTTATTTGTGCAACAAGAGAGCAAAGTCAGTTTTTGCTGCGAGTGTTGATTTTGAATCACGAGCAAGCGAAGTATTCTATAGTTGAATCACGAGCGTAGCGAGTGATTCTAGGTTAGAATCCTGAGAGTAGCGAGGGATTCAAAGACACGAGATGCAAAATAACTTTGGTCTCGTGTAACACATACAAGTTTTCACCTCAACAGCGACAACATATACCTAAACAATACAAAACATACATATAAAACAGTTCATATCACAGTTCAGGTCACAAACAACATAGTGAGATATAAATAATGAATAGATATTAAATAATATACAGATATTTACCGCGAGACTTTTCAGGCAGGAAGTTTTATTCTGCATTTTTACATTATGCTTCAATTTATCGGGTGTTAAATTTTAATAGCAGACTTCGTCACAGGACTCGCTCATAAATATCTATTTATTATTATTATGTTATTATCCAAACTTTATTGTACTTTGTAGCTAGCGTACATTGACCAAACCAAGCACGTATCCAGACTTTTGGTTCGGGGGGGGATAGACATTGAAACAACCATGAGAACTCTGCATGGGCGCGCCGGCACATGTTTTTCCATAAAAAACAGCTCGAATTTTTTTGCACTTCGACTCGGATAATTACGAGTATGTTAGACTCAAGGAATAACTTGATCTATCCGAAAAAGCCTATCAATTAAACAAAAGTAGGATTCGAAAAGCGAGTGTAGCGAGCTTTTAAATTTTTGCATCCATCTGGAATTTGATAAGTTTTCTTTTGTCCTTTATTAAAGAAATACACCAAATTCTGCCTATTAAAGAAAAGCTTATGAACGCAAAGGGCATAAGCAGGTAATATGTCTGAGCACGCTCGTATATTTTCTGATAAATTAAGTTAATTTTCCCGTTAATTACACTCAGAAAGGAAAATAGGAGTACGAGCGAGCTCGAAAATTTTTGCTTTCTAGCTCGGATGGATTTTCTTGTGAAACTGTGTAAACATTCCCTGTAATCACTGTACCATAATTTACGAACTGCGTTTTTAGGCATATTTCGGGGAGGAATAAATCCCAACTATCCCACCCCCTGGATACGTGCCTGGACCAAACCATTGCTAGCGTAACAGAGAATTTCAACAATAACAATTTGAATCCCGCAATTTTTTCAAAATGCGTTCTGAACTACACTCGCGGTATTCTGTCTCAATGTTAAAGATTGTTAAAACTATAAATAAATAAGTAGATACTTACATGATAAGCTTCGTATTTTTTTCTTCAACATTCTTCAATTTGATTTAATTGTAAAATATAATTTGACTGTCTGAAATACAACAATTTTTCATTTAAACACGTAATATCCGAACGTTTTATTGCTTTTTTTTGGACCTACTAGATATGGAATTTGAAAATCGAATTTCGAATCGACTTGATCTCGCGCTTTTTTCGTATCGAATTGAAAATGACAGAAAAAAGTGAAGTTACAATCTTTCGAATTTTGTAGATACTGTTCGCGGTATTAAAAAAAATAAAAGTTACTTTGTCTACAAACAGCAAAACGTGCTTGTTTGAGGTGCTGAGGTGAAAAAGAAATTAAAATGATACTCTAACTATAATCTTTACTTATATACAATAAATTAACATTATATAATAAAATCGTTGAGACCAAAAAATCTGTACATTGAAGATTTAAAAAAATCCGACCAGGGTGACTTAAAGTGAGAAACTAACCATTTTTAATATTTTTGTTAGGTAGTTTGTTTGTTTGACCGCGTATCACGAAAACTACTGAACGGACTCTGATGATATGTTCACAAATCTATTTTTTAAAATTCAGAATAACATTTAGGCCATAGAAATTATGGAAAATTTTGGAAAAAGGGGGTGAAGATTGTTCTAGAATCATGAAACATCATGAAACTCAGAGTAAATACTTATTATTAAAAATAAAGAAATACCTGTTTCAGCATTGTTTTTAAATCTCATCCAGAGATGTAAAAACGAAGGTTTTGTGTTTAAAATTAATTAGGTTCTATACACCTATGGAATAAAATCCAATGAAGTGTAAACCTTTAAAAGTACACATACCTAGGTACTTCAAATCTAATACAGGTAAATATAATTTCTCAGTTTCGTTGAAATTTGATTTTTGAGGTGAAGATTGAATACGTACAAAATAGCGATCTAATGGCTGACGATTTAGCTTTAGTGACTAACGGATCAACGCACCTAAACCGCTGATCGTAGAGACCTGAAACTAGCAGGGTGTGTTCTTTATATGATGTAGGTGTCACCGTAAAATTGTCAAATACGTTATATTGTAATATCTCTAGCGATATTGTAAAGTCTCGAATTATTGTCAAATGAACATACTTCTTACAACAAAACGCATTATTTTTAACCGACTTCTAAAAAAGGAGGAGGTTCTCAATTCGGATGTTTCTATTTTTTTTTTTTTTATGTTTGTTCGGGCATAACTCCGTCGCTTGCCAACCGATTTGGAAAATTCTTTTTTTGTTGGAAAGGGTATTCTTCCCAAATGGTCCCATAGCCACCAAGTCGGGATCTGATGATGGAATCTGGCGAAATCGAGGGAACTCTTCAAATTTTATATGAAAACGTGTTGCGATTTTGGTATTTTCTTTCTACAACAAGTGAAGCATTTGCGTTTGATAAGACCCATTCTACCATCAGATCTGATGATGAAGCCAAGAGTCACGGAACTCCATAATGAGACAATGTACCATAGTCGTGTTTGGGCTTGTTGTAATTGTAACGGTATGCACTTTCCGTGTATCAAGCACATGTGAACCACTAAAAAGTGAAAAAAAAAAGTCGGTGACAAAAAAACTAAAGCAATCAAACAAAGGTCACCGACTTCAGAAGCTAAACTTATTTTTCACTTTTTTGTTTTTTTCTTTGAAGTCGGTTTTATTTTTTGCAAAAAAAGTTTTTTCGTAAATGCATGCGATGGTAGTCAACTTACGCGGTGTGGAGGGAAGGAGGGGTCCCCCTTACCCAGTGGCACAACTCTCATGAAAAGATAATGCACCATTCCTGAGAAATACCGATTAATTTAACATAACCTTAAAACACTTTATATTCCCCCTAAAAAGCGTAGTCGACGGAGCCCCGCTACGCGGGGCCCCTATTTCCGAGTGCAGGGTTTAAGGTGATTGCCTAGACAGACCTCGCCATACATTTTCCAAGCTCTGTAATCTCCGTAAATAAACGGTTTCTGCAGAATAAAAGCAAGTATAATGGTACTTTATAATGTATTATGGTCGCAAATCGCCCAAATTTTATAAAAAAAACAGTATTTCTAGGAGAATTTGACCCAATAAAAAACGAAAAATCTTTACATGTGTGAGTGAACTGAATCGCGCCATCTGACAGAAATATTTAGAACCACGAGAAAAAGTTCGTAACTGTTGTAATACGAGTTTACGTTCGGTAAACATTTATTATTTATAGATGGCGCTGTCCAGCCCATGCGTTATAATTGTCTTGACATCTTGCGAATCAAAATTGTGTTTATAGCAAGTTTGCGCTAGCGCGCGGGTTTGCCCGCTAATTTTACATTTTATGATTGATAAAATGATTTTTATTTGGTGATGAGAGAGAATGCCAGAAAGTGAAAAAAAATATCTGCGACGTGTCTTTGGTTCACACAGATACAATACTAATGTAATTATTGTATTATCTACTTTTAATTTAAAGTAGGTACCTAAGGATTTAAAAATCTTTCTACTGTATGTAAGTAAAAAGATTACATCTACATCATCATTTTCATCTTCATCTTACATCTATTGATTGAATCATATTTAATTCATGTGAAACCAGCAAGATAAGTGAATAGGTACACAGACAAACCACTTTGGTTTTTCATAACTATTGCAAATTTTAATATTATTAGCACACAAAATGCGTCAAGATAAATTGGTCTTGCCATTTAAGAAGTTTACCAAGAAAAAGGGGAAACGTAGGGCAGTATTTTTGGTCAGTTTTTTTAAATATCAGAACATCCTACAACTTGTAAATCAGAGACTGCTGTACATCGTTTATTTATGTTTCGGGGTTTTTAACTGTCAGCAAAATGTCGTTCTCAAAATGGTAGCTGTAGTTCAAATTTCGCTCGTCTGAACGGCTAACTGAGTAGTAAGCACCATTCAGGTTTAGCATATTTGGCGACTCTACTACTGAGAACCATTCAAACGTCCGTGAAAGAGTTTTTATGGAAAAGTGAAGTGTTTTTTTATTGACGGTAAGTGTTATTTTTATGTACAATGGATGCTTTTCAAGGTGATGTAGAATTATATTTAGTAATTACCCTTAAAACTTTAAAAAAGTATAAGATTTAGAAGAGGAAATACAAAATCAAACGTTAGCAACACTCGTTGATTGTCATCACATCACATACCGGTATGTACCTACTCTAAAGGGAATCGTTCATTTTATGGTTGGACACTGATTCGTAGTTGCCACATTAATTATATCTGTGATTATTCTTACAGGAAAGATACTAATCGATTTCGAAAACTTATAAAAATACGATTACATTTTCTTAAAAATCTGTAATCAAGTGATTTTCAAACGGTGTTATATTTATTTTCTTTTAATTATATTAAAAACAAATAAAACACTCATTGATTTTGGCCTTCAAATCATTTTACCTGGCTACACCAACTGTCAATAATGACAAATGCATACAATGAAATGAAAATAAAAACATTCAATGTGGTTTCGATTACTTTTGCGAAGTTTTTTTCATTTTGTTATAATGGACTCCTATACCGCTTTTATTGAAGACCCGGCTTTACCCTTGGACACTCAATCTGCTCATGACGATGACCCTGGCGCTATTTTGTTAAACGTTGAACCGGCTTTATATGACAACCTAGACATGAACACTCCTGCGCACGATCTTGTTGCCCTACTAGGAATGAGGATTGAGGAACCAATGTGATGCGGCAATTGCGGCTTTGATATTATGCATCGCAGGAGACGGCCTCTGAAACCCGTTGAAATACTATCAGAAATTCGACTATGGACTGCTAGTGGTAAGCTAATGTTCTGTTTAGCAGTTTTTAAATAATCTTTTCTATTATCCGTACAAACTGAACAAAAATAAATATGCATATGTCTTATTTACAGTTTACAGCCCAGTGCTTGGTCTCTCATTCTTGCTGGATGTTGGCTCTCAACAATTCAGGGATTCGAGAAAATGAACAAAACACAAGTAGTGGTCACCAACGACAATTATGTGTAAATTGTGGATGTTCAATACTACGTATTAAACATCATGTTCTGCATACAAATTCTGAAAGAGAAACACATAGGAAATGTAATTAGCGAGTAGATATTAACACGGCAGGTACAACCAGATTTTTATTTTTTTTTATTTTATGTTTGTGTTTAGAATATAATTTATATGAAATAGAACATTGAGTAGAGAGCAGCGGTGGCCCAGTGGTGGCGGCCCCGACTTACGTTCAGTAAGTCGTGGGTTCGAACCGAGGCAGGCGCATTACTTT
Organism: Xestia c-nigrum; assembly: GCA_916618015.1. Lineage (NCBI taxonomy): Eukaryota > Metazoa > Arthropoda > Insecta > Lepidoptera > Noctuidae > Xestia > Xestia c-nigrum. The sequence goes on along the minus strand of OU745251.1, from coordinate 7,834,983 downwards.
GTGTAATTTATTTCATCACCGCTGCTCTCAAAACAGTGAAGGAAAACATCGTGAGGAAACCGGCATGTCCTAGAACCATAAATTCGAAGACATGTGACATCTACCAATCCACACTGGGCCCGCGTGGTGGTTATATGTATAGCCCATTCCCTCTCATAGAGAGGAGGCCCGTCCCAGCAGTCGGAACATTAATAGGCCGATGATGATGATGATGATGATTTCTTGGATTGTTTCTTTTTAACAGCTATTATTATTTTGATTCTAGGTCCAGGGTCAATTGCGAATTACCAAAATGAATAAATGTTATTTCATTTGCTTTATATCTGTCACCCAACCATTGACTGTAATAGAAGTTAACCGGGATGAGGAATTTATCAATGCTATGATGCCGAAGTTGGTAACTTTCTTTAAAACATGTGTACTGCCGGAAATTATTTTGAGACGAGTTGAAAAAAATGCCAAATGTCTAGACATCAAGGAATTAAAAGGTATGAAAAATATATTATGTCTTACTCATTTCCTAACTTATTCCTCAGGTCTCTGAGGTGTGGGTTCAGTAAGTATAGTCTAACAAAACTGTAAATTCATTTGTTGCAGGGCAAACTGCTTCTTCCAGCATTTGATTCAGATCGCACGGAAATTATATAAATGGAAGTAAAAAGTGACAAGTAGAAGATTAATACTGCACGGCGACGGCAGCTACACCAAAAAGTAGCGCGTAGAAGAGAAGATATTTAGTTATAATATTTTTTATGTACCTACTTATCTTTGTCTGGTGGTACCAGTCGATGGTTCGAACCCAAGCGACTTTGCTTTGCTTTGTAGCGCGTAGAAGAGAAGATATTTAGTTATAATATTTTTTATGTACCTACTTATCTTTGTCTGGTGGTACCAGTCGATGGTTCGAACCCAAGCGACTTTGCTTTGTGTGTTAATTATTTCATCACCACTGTTGAGAGGAGGCCCGAGTCTCAGCAGTGAGAACATTATAAACTATTATTATGCTATTTTTGAACGTAGCGATGTATAGTTTGTGTTATTTGTTAGTTTATAAGAATTTTCTATGTAGATATGTTTCACTCATGTATTTAGGTACCAGTCTAACAATTCAATTGTAAAAGAATATTTATTGAAGTTCAAAATTGTATAATAAGTAGGTATTCTTGAAACATAAATGATATGGTTAGCTAGCAACCACGTGTGTGTTGTTGTGTAAGATACTTACATGTGCCGTTATATACACTTACGTGTGATGTTATATAAATTGTAATCTACGTACATAATTCTTTCTAATACTAAATTCAGAATCATAATTGTAAATATAAAAATATTTAAAAAAACTATGTTATCTTTGTATGGTGGTACGAGTCGATGGTTCGAATCCAACCAGAAACTGAGAGTGAATAAAACGATTATTTGTATGAAAATATGAACCATAGAAAAATATTATTAATTTATAGTATAAAATATCTTTTATTTATTTAATACACATCACAATTTATTTACACGTTATGTACTATTTAGGTTCAGTCACATAACAACCTATATAGGTACAACGTACCTTTATTACCCACAATAATTTATCTGAATAATTTGTTATGACACAGATATTATAATACTGTTATGGTGAAAGGTATCGGATATCGAGCCTAGAAACAAAAGTATGCATAGAATGGATTGGAACATAACAATTTAACCTCTAGTAGTATATAGTATGCTTAGTAAATAAATTAAAATTTGTTTGCTATAATGTAAGGACATTCATATTTTATATAATTTGGTCCTTTCCAACCATGTTTGAATAAAACGACATCTAGTGGTGTCGAAAGTTACTACTATTTACTTTGCATGTGTGTGTAAAGAGCATATTCAAGCGGCTAATCTTTATTTTGATCAAATCTTTGCATGATACTAGTTAACAAGCACAGTGATTATCTAAAAAAATCAAGTTAATGCCCTAGGTTTCGCATTTAATAAAGTTGTCTATTAAAAATATCTATGTTAGGTGTAAAAATTGAAAATGTTCGAAACTGTGGATGTGTCGCCATCTAGCGACAAAATGGCAAAGAACTCGATCATCCATTCACCTTAAAGGAACCTAACTAACCTAACGGGGGGGTGCCCCAAGTCCCGATTATGGGGGCAGAGATACTTCCGTATGTTCAGTTGACAATAATTCGAGACATTACAATATCGCGAGAAAAATAATAAAATAATAAATAATATATTGTAATATAACGTGTTTGAATTGTCAAACACGTTATATTACAATATATTATTTAAGAAGAATAAGAAAGAATTTTCCAAGATTGAACCCCTAAGGGGGTAAACAGGGGAGCAAAGTTTGTGCGTAATTCCTTGGTCCAATCTACTTGAAATTTTGCATAAACCTTTTTAACAGAATTGATCGAAGACGTGTTTCGTATTTTATTGAAATTACTCCTAACGGGGTTAAAAAAGGGTACTTAGCCAATTATTTTGGCCGTGGCGGTGATTAGCTTCGAAGTTGAATGAAGACGAACTATTTTGAACTTGAAAAAGTCATTCCTTGACTTTTTCAACTTCCTTGACCTTTGCCCTTTTTTAGGGTTCCGTAGCCAAATGGCAAAAACGGAACCCTTATAGATTCGTCATGTATGTCTGTCTGTCTGTCTGTGTGTCTGTCTGTCTGTCTGTCCGTCCGTCCGTCCGTCCGTCCATATGTCACAGCCACTTTTTTTCCGAAACTATAAGAACTATGTTGTTGAAACTTGGTAAGTAGATGTACCTATTCTGTGAACCGCATTAACCTCTTACTGCATGAATTATGAAGGATGTACAATGAAAAATATTTGTATGTAAAATAGTCTTTGTTTATGTTTGGTTAAACTCTAGAAATAGGAAAAAAAATATGTACTTACTTATTATATAAGAAGTTATATAGTGAAGCCATATATGGCTTCGTATGCATTTTTGTAAAATGGGCTGAAAGCATATGGCTTCGTACTTATGCATAATTATTATATTTTGTGAAAATCCTTAAAGCAGTTTCTTATCTCATTATAGCATAAAAATACCTCACAATTTTTCACATTTAGTGTAAGAACGAAGCTTTAAGCAGTTTTGACATAATTGTCGTTGGTTTTTGACCCAAAAAGGAAATGATCGACGTTGTCAGTACGTACTGAAGTCAATGGTAAATCTTGATGCCTGGCTGGAGCCTTTCGAGACCTTTTTGAGGGTACTGGCGAACCTGGCATGCTGTTTGGAGTACTAGTTCTCGACGATGTCGGTGTTCCCAAGAGACTTGCTGGACGACAACATTTTTTTGCCTTGGAAATAACTTTGCCTGATTTACGCATATGTTCGGAAACTTCAAATTTAAAATCAAATAGGGGGGCCCCCTGCGCCATAGAATCCATGCGTTAACCATGCACAAGTCTATCATATGGAAGAAGACCCTTTTCTACAGAGTTTCAGAGTCAGACTCAGGTATGAGGATATGTCTTTTTTTAGGTAAACGAGAAGAGGAAGGTTCGTATTCTGGGTCTGAATCGGAAACAATGTCGTCATCACTCAAAAAACCATCACCTGGGATAGGATTTACATACTTAGAACAATCATAAAAGCGAGAAGGATCCATTTCTGAAAAAGAAGAATGATAAGTCTTAGTGCATACAAAGCCATATATGACTGACAGTGATATAGCGGGAACGCATACGAAGCCATATTTGGAATTTGCAAAAACTGGGTCAAAAATGTAACAAAAACAAACATGATCACAAAAATAACTAACACTCGTCATAGTGCATGATTCAAGGAGTATATAATTATTTTATTTGATTTGATTACTCACCGTTATATATTTGTTTTTCACTAATATGTTTATTGCTCAACTTTATCCATAGACTTACCATATATTAAAAAAATACGTTTTGTTTTACTGAGAACTGATAGACACTATTCAATATTTGTTTTCTTATTTAAATATTTAGATAAACTGTAAAAAAATATTAAAAACGGGAAGCCATAAATGGCTTAGCATGCGGTAAGAGGGATTTTCACACAAAATAGAAAAATACAAAAAAAATTGGAGGTTCCCCATACTTAGAACTGAAAATCATAACTTTTTTTCGTCAAACCCATACGTGTGGGGTATCTATGGATAGGACTTCAAAAATGATATTGAGGTTTATAACATCATTTTTTTCTAAACTGAATAGTTTGCGCAAGAGACACTTCCAAAGTGCTAAAATGTGTCCCCCCCTCCTGTAACTTCTAAAATAAGAGAATGATAAAACTAAAAAAAATATATGATGTAATTGGTTTGAACGAGATCTAGTAAGTAGTTTTTTTTAATACGTCTTATATCGTAAACAGCAATTTACCTTTCATTCAACCTGCTACGGAACCCTTCATGGGCGAGTCCGACTCGCACTTGGCCCGTTTTTTTTCGGCTACCCTGGAGCAATCAGCCTCTATTGGCCGTTATCTAAGTAATGCAAAAGCGAATGAAACGCATATTTCCGAAACTCAGTGACGTAATGACGAGCAACGCACGCTTCGAAAAAAAATCTCGTGTTAAAATCGCACGACGTGCACACAAACAAACATTCACACTCACACATATTCACCGTGTACGTATACAAGTGTGTATTTGTGTGTGAGCGTAGCTGCATGCGATCGTCGAAGTGCAACCACACGCAGTCAGGGAATTTATTAGTGTGCACTTTTGCATTATAAACTGCAATGATTATTTTTGGGTTTTTTTCTCTCCGTAATTGAGTGGGTTTTATTTATTTAGCTATTTGTAAAGATGTGTTTATTAGTTGAATCGTAAATGTCAGGCAATGATTTTAATTTCTTTGTTTTAAAAAGTGTGTCGTGTGTTCAGTTATTTTCAAAGTTTTAGTCATTTTATTTAATATTGAGGATTTTTTTTCCAAAGGTCGGTTTTATTGTGGGACAAAGAGCAATAGAAAAATAAAGAACCTATTACTTACTTCAAAGGAGTGCGTAATAAGATTTTCTACCTACATTATAAAAGAAGTAGGTATGTGATGTCGCGTCGATTTCAATTTTTCTTAGACTGAAAGAATAAAAAAGGGTGATACAGGTAAGTATAAATGTTTTGCTATTGAAGATGGAAAAGAAGAATGTAGTATGTTATCAAGAACGCTCCTTGATAACCAAACCTTGGCATTGACTTTCGCAAAAATCTCTACCTACTTCACTTCTTAAATAATGCAGCTAAGTAGATTACTATTATTTCAAGTTGTTTGATTATTGCAAAATAACTTAACTTAAGGATCATTTGTATTCAACCCTGTGAACATAATGTTATTACGTACCCAGATTCCTGAAAGACTGAATGTCTTTCGTAAATTCAGTAATTTACGTGCATAGAATTGAAAGAATTGCATAGTTGCATAGAGGCACGGCAATAAATGCAGTAGCGCGGCGGGGTGGGGAGCGGGGCGGGGCGGAGCATGCCAGCGGCGGGGGCAAGCAGTCGCATCGTGACCGCGCGCCGCACTGTGTGTGCGTTCCTTTCGCGCCCATCGAATTCGCCGCGAACACGGCCGAAAACGAGGGCCAAGTCATGGTGTCCGTGGGCGCGTGGAGGCGCCGCACGCCCGACGACTGTGAGGACCGTTCCGACCCTGGCGCCTCCAGCTCGGCGGTGCCGCGTGCGCCGCCGAACTGCGCGCGCTGCCGGAACCACCGGCTCAAGATAGAGCTGAAGGGCCACAAGCGGTACTGCAAGTTCCGCAACTGTACTTGCGAGAAGTGCAAGTTGACGGCAGATCGGCAGCGGGTGATGGCGCTGCAGACTGCACTGCGGCGAGCTCAAGCGCAGGACGAGGCGCGTGCGCGGGCGCTGGTGACGGGGCTGCAGCCCCCGGGCGTGGAGCTGGAGCAGCCGGAGCCGCCCATTGTGAAGGCTCCACGCAGCCCCGCCGTGCCACCGCCGCGCTCGCTGGGTTCGGCCAGCTGCGACTCGGTGCCGGGCTCGCCGGGAGTGTCTCCGTACGCGCCGCCGCCGCTGTCAGCGCCGCTGCCGCCGGCGATGCCGCCGCTGCTGCCACCACAACAACCGGGTTAGTGCATTTCTATGTACAGTGAAGTTTAGGACATAGTTTCTGTCAGAATTTCCACTTGCGCGAGCGCATTGGGGACCCTATCGTTCATATTCAATTGTTGCTTTTTGACGATTTGACTAAAACACGATATTATTGGACTAATATTAGGCATCGACAAGTCACAGCTTTTCAAAGTGAAAATTCTGGAAAACGTGGAAACTGTTGTCTGAGAAAACAAGTTTTTTTTTTCAGTTATTTCCATTGTTTTATTGTAACAAACTGAGTAATAGTGTTAATCTAACGTTTTTTATCATAAATCAACTTTAAAATCTAATCAGACTACTATTGGATTATGGTCAAGTAGCTTGTCACCCTGGTCAAACTTAGCTATTCCATGTTAGCAAAAGAATTACATAATTGAATTTACGACAATTAGGTACAACTAAAAAATAATCGTTGATTTTCCCTGATAATGTCTATCACCACACTTAGGTATTAGCCTAATGCAAAACGCAGCAGAACTTTAATTCATAAATTCACACTTTTTCTTCATTTAAAATCATTGGTCAAAAAACAGTCACTTACTTTTGTCCTGTCTGTACTGAGTTTTTAAAAATGATCACTTATTTTTTTTGTGTCTATCTTTTTAAATTCAATATGAAGATTAAAAAAAAATGTCACATAAATAAATAAGTACTTATGTAACCATTTAGAAAGGAAACCCAATAAAAATTGCACGTCACGGCGAAAATTTAAATGTCTATGATCCTCACGATTGCCGACCGCCTTAGGCCTACAAAATACTTATTCTACAAATTGCAATACACGTGTAACTGCGACTGACGTATTCTACTAATAAGATTACATTCTATCGATAGTAGATAAGTGCTATATTCTGTAATATGATGCACTTGAACTCGGTATAGATATACAGGGTGTAAACCACCTCATCACACAGCCGTTAACCAAGCATTCTGTACATCAAACTAAGTAACTTTACGCAAAAATTATTGCTGGGAAACAACTTTTTTTTTGAGGTTATAGGTAAATGATGTTTTGTAGGATAACTCAATGTAACGCACTTAAAACATTGTGCTGATGGATTGATTGAATAGTATGGGGGTCGTGGAGATGTTAAAAGTCAAAATCATACAAAAAACACTTGTACCTATTTAAAAAAAAACTTGTCAAAAAGTTGTAACTCCCAGGTTCCCAGGTATGGTGTAGAACAAAAAAATTATCGCAATGATAGAGAGAACAAGTGCCTTTCGGCTTCGTGAAGAGGTGTTTTACACCCTTTAGGTACGTAGTCTACTTTAAATCACGGTAGCTGTATTATAATTAATAATACAATTATAATCATAGCCGACTCTCCGTTGTTTTTTTAAGTATCGATATTTGTGAGTACCGGTACCTACGTTAGAGGTTAGTCTCTACTGTAGGTATTAGGCCTATTTTTTTGTGAACAAAATTTGTTGCTACCTATATCATAAATTGTTGTAAGTTGTAAAAATTACTAAGAATAATTCAAAGAAAAAGTGAAAAATCCGAAGAATAATTAAAAAAAAACATGTTGATGAGTTTTTGGCACGTTATTATTGTCATAGAACGCAAAAAAGGAACTTCTACTATCGGCTCATCATCTTCTTGCCCTTGTCCAAGTTAGGTACCAACTAAGCTTCGGCGCGACACGTTTTACTCTTCCATTCTCCCCTGTCAATCATTTATTCCTTTTTCCTTGATAGGTAATCTTTCCTCACCCAATCCATCCATGTTTTCGTAATTCTTCCTCTCCCTCTCCCTCTCCATCCATTAACATTTATATTTATCACCATGCTTGTATACCGTCGGCTGTGGTGACGATCCATTGGCTTTCTCAGTTACGAAAAATAAAATTCATGCAGAAATGCATTCATTAGGTACCCTAACATACACGTTTCGTCCGATACTTCGTTGTCGTCGAAGAAACAATCCAAAATACTTCCTTTAGCATAGCACTCTGTACGGTAATAGGTAATGTAGCTTTCCACTTAAATCGAAAAAAAAAAATGGATGGACTCACATCGATTTTAAGTTACTAATAATAAGCTTAGTTAAATGTAATATGAGTGATGGAGCACGATCGTAGTTTTAAATATTTGTCACCGTAAAATTGTCAAACACGTTATATTACAATATAACGTGTTTCATTCTAGCGATATTGTAAACTCTCGAAATATTGTCAACTGAACATACGGAAGTATCTCTGCCCCCATAATCCGGACTTATCTTTTCATGAGAGTTGTACCACTGGACAAGGGGGACCCCTTCTTCCCTCCACACCGCGTAAGTTGACTACCATCGCATGCATTTCACGAAAAATAATGCCTTTTGTTGTAAGCAGTATGTTCATTTGACAATATTTCGAGATTTTACAATATCGCTAGAGATATTACAATATAACGTATTTGACAATTTTGCGGTGCGGTGTGGTTTTGCGGTGACATATTCAAAAGAAAGCAAACAATCAATTTATTAATGTAAATAAGAGGGCGGACCACCACGTCTGCTTTAGAAAACTCATTATAAAAAATTAAAAAATAGAAAAAGGAACAACTGATTGAAAATTGAAAAAATCAGTGTTATACGCTGTTTTAAGCTATCACGGTTTCAAAATAATACCTATTCACGGAAGATATCCCGTAAGTGACAATATAAGTTTAGTTTATAAGAAGTGTTGCTCATCCAATAAATTTTTGCTAACTAGTTTATTCCAAGCAAGGTTGCAGGTGATTTTATCAAACTACTAGCTGACCCACGCAACTTCGTCTGCGTCACATAAGAGAGAAAACGAATGGAAAAAAAATCCCTATTTTTGCAACATTTTTCATTGCAGCTGCGCTCCTAATAATCGTAGCGTAATGTTATATAGCCTATAGCCTTCCTCGATAAATGGACTATCCAACGCAAAAAGAATTTTTCAATTCGACCCGGTAGTTCCTGAGATTAGCGCGTTCAACCAAACAAACAAACTCTTTTGCTTTATAATATTAGTATAGATTGGACCAAAATGTGTGGTATGTCTGGACGTGCAAAGGTGAACTTCCCAATTAAAGTCAATGACGTATATTTTGATGTTTGGCATGCATCATGCACCGGGGTTGCGAGCCTGTTCGAAAGAGATACCGCGGCCCCGGAACATAAAGGGCGAGGAAGAAACATGGATGGGTTTTAGTCAGTAAGAGTCTGACACTCCCTCCCGCTCCGCCCAGAGTGGGAGAAGTCATTTGATGATTTCCCATCCTAAAAAAAAAAAAAAAAGGCATGCATCATTATGCATGACGCATGCCTTTTTTTTTTTTAACTAGATTATTTTGTCAGTATGAAGTAACCTGGCCGACCGAGCTCTGCTGGTGAAAACAGACAAAACGAATTTACCTAGATAAGGGACCTAGCTAGACCGATGGTTTCTCCCTGTAAACCCTTACATTGCAACTTTTATTGAAATTGGTAGAGCCGATTTCGAGAACGTTACGAAACAGTGCTCATTTCTTAGTAAAGGACATGGGATATAGATATAAAAAATAAGCCTTTATTGCCGTTAAATTATTTGACTAAACATTACATAAAAATTTAAACAAGGTGAGAAAAACTAACTAAAACTATTAATTAACTTAAACTAAAAACATATTCTCGCCAATCGGTTTATCTCCCCTAAGTGTTTTAAATATAAAACACTTTAAATACTCTTCATTTATTTTCAGTTAAACTAACTAAACATTTTGTAAAAACAATAGCCTATCGATATTTTACTTATTTGCAACCAGCTTGCATTCAATTAGATACAATAGGCATAGTACTACAATTTTTCCATAGGGCTGGGGTAGTAACGGTTGTAGTTACCCCAACGAGACACCCCCTAATGACATCGTGGGGGTTGTAGATTATACACGCAAACATATCAACCACATGTCATTGTCAACTATACGAGTGTCTACGAATTACGCGGGGACGGTTTTAAATGTATTATTTCTAAATTATTGCGATTTTTATTGTACTGTAGTGTTTTATTTTTTTGTTTTGGCTTATTTTCTGCTCGTGGCTAAATTATAACAGCCACTCGGGCCGATCTTTGGTCTGTGGATGGGTGACCACCCTTACATACCGAGTTTCCTCCGTGCCTCGGAAAGCACGTTAAGCTGTTGGTCCCGGCTGTCATTTGTCTATCTTTGGCAGTCGTTACTGGCAGTCTGTGCCCCAAAAAGTCTGACAATCAGTCTTACGAAGTGGTATCGTATTATCCGGTATTAACTGGGTTGTGGAGGTCAGATAGGCAGTCGCACCATGTAAAATACTGGGATTCAGCTCCATCCGGTTAGACTGGAAGCCGATAATCGTAACGCAAGTGAGCCTGAAAGGGCCGCTTTAGTAGAATCACATTAGGATAAGTTTTTCTGTTACAGAAATATTGAAAGGAAATCGTCTTGGTATAGACATGTAATGAGGAGGGATGATTCGCATGTGCCTAAAAGAATGAAGAATATAAATGTTAAATGGATGGAGAAGGAGACCAAAGAAAAGATAAATGGATTGTGTGAGGGATGATATGAAAGATAAAGAAGTAAATGTTACAGATTTTTTTTAAAGGAAATTGTTTTGGTATGGACATGTAATGAGGAGGGATGAATCGCATGTGCCTAAAATAATGATGATTATAAGTTAATGTTTAATGGATGGAGAAGGAGACCAAAGAAAAGATAAATGGATTGTGTGAGGGATGATATGAAAGATAAAGAAGTAAATGTTACAGATTTTTTTTAAAGGAAATTGTTTTGGTATGGACATGTAATGAGGAGGGATGAATCGCATGTGCCTAAAATAATGATGATTATAAGTTAATGTTTAATGGATGGAGAAGGAGACCAAAGAAAAGATAAATGGATTGTGTGAGGGATGATATGAAAGATAAAGAAGTAAATGTTACGGATATTTTTAAAGGAAATTGTTTTGGTATGGACATGTAATGAGGAGGGATGAATCGCATGTGCCTAAAAGAATGGTGATTAAAAGTAAATGTTTAATGGATGTAGAAGGAGACCAAAGAAAAGATGGATGGATTGTGTGAGGGATGATATGAAAGAAAAAGAAGTAAATGTTACAGATATTTTTAAAGCAAATCGTCTTGGTATGGACATGTAATGAGCAGGGATGAAACGCATGTGCCTTAAAGAGGGATGAATATATATGTTGATGGATAGAGAGGAAGAGCGAAACCAAAGAATAGATGGATGGATTGTATAAGGAACTAGCTGACCCACGCAACTTCGTCTGCGTCACATAAGAGAGAAAAACGAAAGGAAAAAAACGTCCCCGTTTTTGCAACATTTTTCATTACTGCTCCGCTCCTAATAATCGTAGCGTGATGTTATATAGCCTAAAGCCTTCCTCGATAAATGGACCATCCAACACAAAAATATTTTTTGTCAATTTGAACCAGCAGTTCCTGAGATTAGCGCGTTCAACCAACCAAACAAATGAAACTCTTCTGCTTTATAATATTAGTATAGATGATACGAAAGAGAAAAGAGTAAAAGAAGAAGAATAAAACCGACTTGCGCCGACTCCAAGCAGAATAGGACAAGGTCAGGCAAATGATGACGAATCAAACAGAACTAAACAAGTTTACCTAATGTCTTGTTTAATAAATAATAACACTCAAATAAAATAATCAAGATACGGTCGTTGCATGTCAGTAGGTAATCAAAGTTGCAAGTGATAAGAGTTGCTGTGTCAATAGAGCTGATACTGATAACATCAGCATGTTTGTATTTAATCAAATTGCATTTATACATATACGATTATCATTTCGACTGGTCGTGTAAGATTGAAGGTCTGTCAATTGTTTTGGGAATCAAGGACTTGAGTGCGTCCTTAAGGTGACTACATGAGCTAAACACGTGTTTTACAATGCCTAAAAGTATATGATTCACGGCATTAAGCAAAACCAGAAAAATATATGATATTCTTCAGGATGTATGCTAGAATGATAGTGTTTTGAAAACATAATACAATTAATTTGGCTCGATAAAAAGAAATCACGAACTTATCTCTAAAAATATCTTTCAAACAAAAAAACATACTAATATACATGCGATCACTCTGATTTTTTTGGCAAATAATTCTACAAGCAATATATTACGAGTAGCATGATACTGTTTCAGTTTTTTAATCCAATCAATAGTTTTTTTTTGTAAATCGATCCAACTACTAATTTCGCGCTATTTGGCCCGCTGTGGCTGACGTAACGACCACTCTGTAGTGCAAGCTGATTAGAACTTTATTCTAACAGCATTTCAAACGAAGTTTGAACCACCACAAATATAGTTGCTAATTTAGCTCGTCTAAGCGCCTTAAGGAAATTTATTTCAAACAGGCATTCTATCATCTTCCTTCTCTTGTTCCTTTTTACTTTGTGTTGGAACACGTTTTCTTCTTCCATTTCTCCCCTGTCAGACGTCACGGTATCATTTACTTCTTTTCTTCGCACACAATCCATCCATCTTTTTTTCGTATAAAATCCTCGAAAGATAGTAGAGCTAATCCAAACTCTTGTAGAAAGTAGAAACCTATTGAAAAATGTAATTATTTGCAAACTACATACTCGTAACACTATATATACCATTTGAAACTTAGGGGATTTAACTTTCAACAAGATTCAACCATTCCAAGGTATTTTAAAAATACAGATTGTATCACCACGCTTTCTTGGTCAGAATTATAAAACACGTTCTGTGATAACAGAAGTGTTAATGCTGATAATAATATCGCCAATTTTGGTGCATTTTTTGTCGTAATTCATCTGTTTTAAGTCAAACGGAGGTCCGATAAGAAATAAATTACTTTTTTTGTTACATTTTCGTGTCAGAATGTATAATACTACGAGTTTCAGTCATACATAAGCCTAAACTTTACATGTCTTTTGACTATCGAAGAAAATAAAAGTCTTTCTTATCGGTCGAATCTTTGTCTTAGCTTAATTTTCATGTAAGTACCTCTGTTATCAATATCATTGTCAAGGAATTCGGGGGTAGCGATATAGTTTTAAGAGTGTAATATCCGGCGAACTTGTTTTAACTACCTACTTAATAAAAAAACTATAACTTACCTGACTACGTGACAAGTATTTCTAAAAGTAAAACCCAACTATTGAATTAAATCGATTAAAATGTAGCCTATGTTACGATAACGAAGGGAAGGAAGGAAGGGGGCCCCTTCCTTCCTAGGGCATGGGCCGAAGTCTGCCGGGGCCCGGAATAAAAGGCGAGGAAGGAACGTGGATGGGTTTCAGTCAGTCTGACACCCCCTTCCGCTCCGCCCAGAGTGGGAAAAAAAGGCCCACCTTTGACAAATGATTACGGATCGTTTGCTTAAGACCCACGCTTTTAAAGAAACAATAATAAACTAAACAGTTGTATTTTTAATTAAATGAATTTATCGTTAAGATAAATAATAGCCTTTCTTACTAGTTCATTGTTTTACAAGTAAGTGACCTTTATAAGATAATGTGTAACTCGAATTTTTGCATCCATTTTTAATCGCCCTGATAATACAGCTGAACGAAGAAGTTAATTGTTTTGTGACCCCTGATTATTTATTAGCTAGACCTATTTTTATTCAGAAACGTGATATTCTGAGGTTAAAAGAAACCTAATACAAAGAGTAAAAATAGTTGACAATTAAAAAAAAAATACAATGTCATAGTTATTTGGAAAGTTAGTAGGTAGAAGAGAAGTTGGAAGGTAGAAGAGAAGTTGGAAGAGATGTTATTGCTTTACTCGTAAAGAAGAAAAAAATGTAGCAGTAGACATCTTAACCACAGACAACATTATTCTATACCGCCTTTATTTATGTTCCCAGCTGTTACACTTACAAAAATGATAACCTTTGTAAATTATAACGAATATGACGACTTATAAAAATATTTCAATTATTGCATCCTAACATTACACAAGACAGCTCTTATTATAAAGAAATGTGGTCAATTGTTCAACAACAATAAAACACATTAACAATAAAGTTATTTATTTACATAAATATAGACATTTTAACCACAGACAACATTATTATACTTCTTAGCCATTACTTATGTTCGCAGTTGCACAAAACTAACTATTGTAAATTATAACGGTTACTTATAAAATATTTCAACTGTTACAACATTAGACAGCCCTCATTATAAAGAAATTTCACCAATTGTTCAATTACAACAAAAAACATTAACAATAAAATAATTTATTTACATAAATATAAAATTCAATATGGTTCTTCATAAATATGTGGATTAAGTAACCGCCCATTGTTTGTTTCTTTCTTTTATAAGTGTTTATGCGTTTGTCTCGTTCACTCCTTGAGTTTGTGCCCCCATTCCGAGGGGTGAAGCATTCCGATAGGTCGTACAAGTAGGGTAGTCCGGGGTGGGGTGGGGTGGCAATAAAAACTTAAGCCTAAAGGCGGGGCGCGCCTATGCTTATGTAAACGGTTTTATGTGCTTCGCAACGCAAAAAGAACGCATGCGTTGTTTTCTGTCAAGTCATCAATGGAACTAATGGCGCTAGCATAGCTGGTTCCAAGCATCGTCATTCTTTGAAAATCAAGGAATGTCATTTTATATATTTTGTAAATATCTTGACCTCATTGGTCAGATTTAGCCCAGCTATGGTGGCGCCATCCACAATTAGCTTTTAATGGTCTTCCCCATTCTTTACGAAAGCGGTCTTGCTACAAAAAGGGGATATAATAGTCTGAATACATTCAACTGACACAGATAACTCAATTCACAAGAACCATGAACTAGAAAAATGAAAAATCTAGTTATACCACCTTAATAAAAAATGCTTGATACACTTCGATCCAAAAGGTAGTATGTGTAAAATTGACATTTAAGAAAAAGAAAATAAATAATAATAAAGTCAAATTGCAAAACTCGACCTTCATCCAATTCCTCCATCAAAAACTCGTAAAAATCAAACTCGAGTCCTCAATAAAACCAATCAATATAAAATAAAAACAGCAACTCCTCAAAAACTTAGATTTGACAAACTTCTAGAAACTTTTGGAAGCTTCGTCTCGTAGTATTCGATGCTCAATTGTTAGTTTCGGAACGAGTCGGAAGGAATGAGCTGAGTTCGGTGAATTTGAAGTAATTTGAAGGGAAGCTCCTGCAAACAAGCTTGCGTTTCCGTCAAAACGTGGCTAAGGAATAGGTAGGGATGGTGCTAGTTTATTTTGTTGGGTTTATGGGGTGAAGGGTCCGACAAATTGCTTTTTGAACGGTATGTTTATGCAGATAAGGGCCTATTTTCAGTGGCAGCACTAACCTTTAGTTTAGGTAAAACTGGGCCTCGATTCTTCTATTACAATAGTGTCAGAGTATTCAATAATTGATTTCATAATGATCAAGTTCTGTCAAATTTTGACAAGTTTGTTAATTCTACTATCATAATGGCGCCATTGTGACTTCTCAATGAACAACCACTGACACTCCATTGAAAGAAATCTACACTAGGGACGCTAGGGAATGGGCCACTACAGTACATTCTCAAGTTATTATGCCTTGTGTCTGTGACTGTAGCCTTTTTTTTTCGTTTTATCGACATTCAAAAGTGCCGTAATGGTCTAGTTGAAATAAATGATTTGAGTTTGAGTAATGTCATAGAATATTAATCTCGTACATGAAATCTGGCATGAATAAATGTTCGCATTTAGTAGTAGATTTCGAAAACCATTTGTACTAAGGGTTTTATAATAATGACAATACGATAATGTCATTAAAACACAATTTTATTACGAGACCATTGACCGACCATTGTGAATTTAGCAGATTACGAACTTTAAGCAAAATGACAATGGGATGAGAATGGAATCGTGTTGGAGTGACGAATTTATTAAAATAGCAGAATTAGGCCCCTGTACTTGTGTTTAAACATGTCAAAAGTATTTCATAGTGCCGTCACAATTAAAAAAAAAAAGAAATTTCAGGTTTTAAAAATGGAGTTTATTTTGAAGGACAGGTTCAGTCGATACACGTGTCTCTGAATGCTGAGATATGTAAGCACAGTTTGTTTAGATCGAGGAGCGTAGTTTTGGGCGTTTGAAAATACTCAAATTTTGAAAACCTTCGGTGCGTTAATTTTTTTTCAATTGATCTTCTATAGTATGCCTTGAAAAGTCCGTTTTTTGAGGTTGAGATAGTAGGGTAAATCTTCGTTTTTCGCAGAAATCTGTGCTCATTTTTTTTTTTTCGAATTTGAAGTAATTTTTCCGTTATACACGTGTCTGGGGATGGTGCGAGATATCTAGTGTGTTTTCATCCAGGGGTGTAGGTCAGATTGCAGGGTTGGTGGTTATTTATATCAGTTTTTATACCGTACTCTGAAAGATGCTTTTCCTTCATATTGTTCTTTATTAATAAACTTAGTTCCACTCAAATTGTCCAATACAAATAGATCGTGGTTATTGAATTTAAATCATTGTTTTCTTTGGTTCAAGAATTGTCAAGGCACCAGCGAGATATTTGGCAGCTCTAAACCCAACTTTCTTCATTTAGACAATAACAATACTCATAACTACTGTTGGCATGTAGATAATTTCTTTAAACCAAATAGATTAAAAACTATATCTTTTCAAAATCTTTCGGGTTGTCATAGAAAGTGTTTTTTTAATTAGGGTGCTGTTTTCTACAAAGAACACCCAGACACACAGTAAATACAATTTTACTTGTGACATCTGGAATATAAAGGAGACAGCACAATAATGTACTTTCATCTGGACATAAAATCAGGACCATTTCACTACAAACGCGACACCAAGTTATATTTATCATGCATTTCACTGTAACTACTTAACGTTTAATTTATTTTCACTTGTAATAAAGTTTGCAAAAAGAGTAATAGGTAGTCGACACCCCTGACGCAAGCGTTTGATGTTTTACGAGCGCACCGCTCGACATTAAACTTCCCTATTTCGGATGGATACTGTAGGGTTGTCACTAACTGGGGGTAGCTAAATAAATACTTGAAAGGCCGTTTCGAGTAGACGTTTTTGATTTTGCGGCTATTAAACGTGTTTGTTTTAATGAAAAATCGTGCTAAAGCCTTGGGTTAAGTACTTGTTATTATATTTATGTAAGTATCTACTGCAAGCAGGAATAGTCGTTATGGTGGTCAGAATAGTTTCTTGGCGATAGTACACGGACTGCTAAAATTGCTGACTGACACATGTTTTCATTGAAGCTATCAAACACTCATTAAGTTCGAATCTAATACATCTTATGGATAGGAAATAAACTGAGCAACAATTATGATATATTTATTATTACTCTGCTTTTATCCCAAAATTAAAAAAAAAAATGTCCACCTTACCAATCCGAGTCGGGCCGCTATGTATTGTAAACTTCGTCAGCCTCAAAGACGAAGCTTTTCGTTAATATTTTTAACCTGCGTACTGCAAAACAAAAGACCTTACTAAATTATTTATATCAGGAAGCAGAGGTAGTCAACCCTAAGGCAAGGGTTAAAATTTTACGTGCCCCCGTATTTCGGGCAGTGGCGCGGGCGGGCAAGGTCGGGGCGTATAATAAGTATACACAGCTAGAACTACCACCTTGCGTCTTTGTGCTGCTTCTGACTTCTTTTGTTCCCGGAAAATAACTTTCATTTAATTTCCGGTTTATATTTTGATAAAAAGTTATTTCACAATAACTTAGACGGAATATCTTTGTACTTTCTTATCTTAGCCTATTCAATGGGTTAACTACTCTTAGCGTTCTTACTCTTACAGACTAGCGGGACTTTGCCAACGGCAGATAAACAGCAGCCGTTGCCACCTGTCGACGACTGGCGTTGCTTGCAGTTGTGACGTTCGCGGCAGCCGACGAAACGTCGACGCTTTTAGTTTTGACGTCAGCGGCCACCGCCGACGCGTCGATGGCAGTCGTCGACGCACGTTTACCCGCATGCCACAAATGCAAGCGACGTCGCGCGTCGTCGACGCGTGTTGACAGGTGGCGACGGCTACTGTTTATCTGCCGTTGGCAACGCGCTGCTCGTCTGTAAGAGTAAGAACGCTAAGAGTAGTTTCTACTAGAGTAGTTACTACTACTTCCACTAGTTTCTTGCTTGTGTGATTATGACTGCTTTGTCATACAAAAACAAACAACAAGCAGACCACTGAACCGTTTGGAAATAAGTAGATCTGGGGACTGGGGATTCTGTAGGGAAGCCTTTGCCCACAAGTGGGACTAAACAGGCTAGGTAAAAAAAAAGTAATTGAACAACAGACCGACTTATGTCTTACTGTCGAGTAAGATTATTCTAAAATAAAGGCTATTTTTATTTTATTTATTTCATTCAGTTAACCGACGAAAAAGAAGGAGGTTCTCAAGTCGACGCTTATATCACTATTCAATTAATGTGCTAATGAATAAAATGACATCGAGAACTTGCCAGCCCTAGAGTTGGGGTGAAAATGTTACGAACCCCTGTATTTCGGGCAGTAGTGCTCTCGTACAAGGTCGGGGCATACTATATCTCTATCTTATTCTAAAAACTTTCTTGTGTTCTTAAAATCTTCACAAAATATCAAATTTTCCTGAAAAATGAAGTATGTAGGGCACTAGTCACAACATATTTTGGAAAGGAATTTTTGATCTGAACGATTAATTATCACAGAAGACTTGGAATTGAACATTGACAAGTCCGTTAGTTAGAGTATTGGAAAATAATGGACACGTATTTTTTGTTTTTGTAAATTAACGAATATTGAATAAGATAAAACGCATCAAAACTCAGGAGTGGGGGCTCGTGACGTCAGAACTCACTAAGAATGATACCAAACAGTGACGTATTGGGAATTTTAAAAGCGTCGTGTCTTCAACAATTTTGGTTTATGTGACAAAAGAAAAAATACGGGTCAAATATTTTTTGACAATATAAGTGACGGACCAATTAGATTTTGTCAGTTAACAAACCTGATCATAAGGCTGGTTTATACAGGGAGACTTTCTCTCTTTAAAAGCACAATAGAGTAGACGCAAAAAAAAGTAGCCCGTCAGATACGAAAAAAAAAAAATACCCGTGTTTTTCCTTTTCTTACGTAGGTAAATCTAAATTTACGAAGATACGATGCTTTTAAAATTCTCAATACGTATAGGTATAATTTTTAGAGCGTAGCTACTTACGTCTTCATGAGCCTCCACTACCGAGTTTTGATGGGTTTTATCTTTGTCAATAATCATTGATTTACAAAAACTATAAATATGGGTCCATTATTTCCCAATACTCTATTTTAACTGACGGACTAAATAGATTTGTAATTTTTTGAAACTGTCGCCATGCCTTTTATGGAAAGAAGATAAAAAAATATTACTCGTATAAAGTGACTAGCTTATGTCACCGTAAAATTGTCAAATACGTTATATTGTAATCTCTCTAGCGATATTGTAATCTCTAAAAATATTGTCAAACGAACATACTGCTAACAATAAAACACATATTTTTTCGTGAAATGCATGCGATGGTAGTCAACTCACGCGGTGTGGAGGGAAGGAGGGGCCCCCCTTGCCCAGTGGTACCACTCTCATGAAAACATAATGTATCATTCCTGAGAAATACCGATTAATATAACCTAACCTAAAAACACTTTATATTCCCCTAAAATGGAATATGGGATAAAAACTACCCAGGTCATAAAGCATCTGGGTGCCTCTCACCCAAATCTGTTCAACCATTTTTGCGTGAAAGAGGAAAATATTCATACATCCTCGCAAACTTTAGCGTTGTTAGTAGCAGTAAGATTGACAATTACCTTGTGTTTTCGTGAGCGGAAAATCGTATATTCCTTCAAATCACTTCACTCTTAGTTCCGTATGACATTTACCAGTTATTGTGCCTTGCTGGATGGAGTGTTTCAACTATAGGCCTTTTTTTTTTTTTTTTTTAAGGATGGGAAATCATCAAATGACCCCCCCCACTCTATAACTATAGGCCTTGAATTGAAATTCTGGTCACGGGCGAGAGATTCGACTCCTGTAAATGAGCCTTTTACTCTGAGTGTCATTGCGTGACGTCAATGATGATGATTGACGTCATCATTCTGCTGCTCTTATTCCAATTTATTTCTGGTCAGCGCAGTATGTCTTCTTCCATATTACTCTTTTACTCTCAGAATTGACCTCATAACCAAATCATCCTTCACACAGTCCATCCATTGTTTCTTTGGTCCTTTCTAGGTACCAATCAATAGCTATCTACATTCATACTCAACATTTTCCTCACTGTATGTAAATATAAAATAAGATGCATGGCATTATTACTGAATTAATAAGTGTTCGTGTATTGAATCATTGTATTTTGAGAGTATAAAGAGTGTAAAAGACCAGTTGTTCTCCCCGATTTTGTGATCAGTTTTTGTTTGTTCTAGATCATACCTTTTTACTAGATTTTTAAATGTAAGATTTTTACTTTAAACACACATCAGCCATCCATCAGCAAAATGCAAATTACCTAGCTAAATAAAAATGCGTAGGATTCCTTAGGTTTGATGTAGGTACAGAATCCTTTGTGTAGAGTCTGTTTACACCTGTATGTCACTTTTGATATTATAGTTCCAGTAGCGGTCTGAAAAACATGTTGACTCTTCTGCAAATGCATATCCATATTGCATCTACCGGAGTAACAGCTACCATCAAATAAAACTTAAAAGTTACTGGCATATTTAAAAAATCATTCCCTCGTTCCTTATGCAACAATGTTGACTTTGTTCCCGTAGCTAAAGCCTTCTGCCTGTCGATGGGGCCCTAGTACTTCGTAGAATTCATTTGCTTCAATTAGAACCAAAACCACGACTCGGTGCTTCCAAATCCCTTCCCAACCGCTTCCTTCCCAGTGCTGTTCTCCTAGTACCGACCGAAGGAAACAATGTTCTTTTGCTTCTTTTGTAAATGAAATTGGGTACATAATAGAATTTGTTTATTGATTTGATCAATGTGCAAAAATATTGACGTGTATGGTTTCCGACCATTTTCTCCACATTTTCGTTTTGCTCGCGATTGCTTTCATAAAAGCAGTCTTGTTTAAGCTATGTCTAGATTACTTTTTCTATTACCTGCCCTTATTAATAACTACTCGTAATTATTGAATGGCCATTAATATTCAAATCAATATCTTCATCAAATCAATTTTCATATTTTAGCATTATATAGCAACTTACAATATTGATTTATTCGATCAATTTAAAAAAAGTTTTGAATATGAATGTGGATGGATGGGTATTTGAGTAGAGGAAGATCAAAGAAACGATGGATGGGCTGTGTTAAGACGGATATGGTAAGAAAAGAAGTTTCTGATGAGATGACGAAAAATAGAGGAGTATGGAAGAAGAAGACATGCTGCGTCGACCCCATGCAAATAAATTGGGATAAGGGCAGGAGAATGATGATGATGTTTAGAATGATACCTCGTATTAACAAAAGTTACAATTAATAACCATAGTAATATTTTAGGTGCTAAATATGATTTTATTTATTTTTGACTACTTAAACGTACATGGTCAATTTTTTTCATTTTTTTTAATACTAAATGCGTCCTTATAAATATGACCACCTAGATTTAAATTTGATCGCACAGTTTTATTTATTCATAGAAAACCTTGGACAGCCAAACTATACCGAGTCTTAAATAAACCCGTTGGAGGATGGACGTCTGAACGATTCAATTTGCCTCCTCAGCGCGTCAATAAAGAGTGAACCGAGTAAATTCACTCAGGAGGTGCATAAAACTTGCTTGTTACTGAACTTAACTTGGGCAAACAGATTCGCAGTAAAAACTAAACTGGATGTAAGGCAGTGGACTTCAAGAATTGTTATGAAAATGATGTTAGGTTCATATTTGTAATTTAGTTCTACGTTCCGTTTAGTGTCCAAAGAATCCAAGCCCGCAAAATTGAATGTTTTGAGGGTTCCGTAGCCAAATGGCAAAAACGGAACCCTTATAGATTCGTCATATCTGTCTTTCTGTCCGGCCGTATGGCACAGCCACTGTTTTCCGTAACTATAAGAACTATGCTGTTGAAACTTGGTACATAGTTAGGTGTATTCTGTGAACCGCATTAAGATTTTCACACAAAAATAGGAAAAAACAACAAATTTTGGGGGTTCTCCAGACTTAGACTGAAACTAAAAAAAAAAAATCATCAAACCCATACGTGTGGGGTATGTATCTATGGATGGGTTTTCAAAAATCGTATTGTGGTTTACGCGAGAGACACTTCCAAAGTGGCAAAAATGAGTGCCCCCCCCCCCCTCCCCGTAACTTATAAAATAAGAGACTGATAAAACTAAAAAAAATATATGATGTACATTACCATGTAAACTTCCACCGAAAATTAGTTTGAACGAGATCTAGTAAGTAGTTTTTTTAAGTAATCCGCACTTTACACAATTTTGATACGGTCCCTTCATGGCCGAGTCCGACTCGGTTGCCGAAGCGACTTGGCCGCTTTTTTAATTCCATTGAATAACTTTTTCATGAAATAGTCAAATAGTCAAACATGGGATTAAATTAACTTACAGGGTTGTATTGATGATTTTAATAATTATAATTATGATCTAATAGATAAGTGTTACGGTCGCCGGACCGACTATTTTTTTTTGTTTCGACAATTCAAAAGTGCCTGTAACTGGCCTACTTGAAATAAATGCTTTGATTTTTGAAAACGAAAAAAAAAGAATTGCGCGGGGTTACCATCGATTAAAAAATAAGTAACTATAACCTAATAGTCTAGCATAGCACTTCATTAATATTTTTGTAAGTCGCTGATGCATGAAAACTAACGCGGAAAAAAAGAATTTTGTACAGAGGTTATGATCATTGTGATTCTGTCCTAAAATGTAAGCAATATTCCTTCAATTAGGCACGTTTTTGATTAATGTTTGAGCAAGTTAATAAATTATACCGTCGATAAATGCGATTAACTGCCTGTCCGTCAGGTATAATGCTAGTACTTAATTAAGACTGTTTTGTTTGTTATTGTTTCTGAGTCCATCCTGATTCTCGACTACAGGAGCTAAACGCGAGTTTTATAATGCCTAAAAGTATATGATTCACTGCAATAAACAAAACCAGAAAAATATATGATATTCTTCAGGATATGTGCTAGTATGATAGTGTTTTAAAAACATAATACAGTTAATTTTACTCGATTAAAAAAATCACGAACTTATCTCTAAATAATTCCATACTAAAATACATGCGATCATTCTGTTTTTTTGGCAAATAATTCTACAAGCAACAACTTAACATCATAGTGTTTTATTGTTTAGTCCAATCAATAGTTTTTTTTGTAAATCGATCGAAACCACGAATTTCGCACTATTCGGCCCGCAGTGGCTGACGTATCAACCACTTTGTAGTGGAAGTTGATTAAATCTTTATTCTAACAAACAAGTTTTGAACCACCACAAATCAGAGTTGCTAATTTAGCTCATGTAGTCGCCTTAATCTTTTTACTTATTATGTGCAAATAGAGATTGGTTCCTTTTACTTTGGGGTTATTACGAAATACACAATGCCAATGAAACTTCATTTTGACAACTCAATATTGCGATAACAAACATCTGAAATTTTGAGGAAATGCATAAAATTCTTTCATGGATTTCATGTCAAATTCCTTCGAATTGTACTGCAAAACTACAGTATAACATAATTGGTGTACTGGTCTAAATAAGATAGATATTCGATACAAAAAGTGAGATAAGTTATTGAAACCATTTTTCCTCTGTGCTTTGTATCATTAATCGTCAACCCAACCCCAAAAACAGCTTGCTCTAACTAAATTAAAAGTAAGACAATATTTGGTTAAAGAAACCCATAAAATATTGGCCATAAAGATGTGAGCCAAATGTTTTTAATCAATGCTCGTTGGGTTTAATCGTTTTAATAAAAAAAACTGTGCTAAATTACAATAACTACAGCGCCGCGGTACCCGAAATGTTCAGGGACCATTTTTGTTGATTGTGGTGTCCAGAACGATCATAAAGTTTTTTTGTTAGATTGTCGAAGGAACGAAACATCGTGTTTTTAAATGATTTTCGTTTTTCTTTTAAGGCCATCGATGATTTTGAACATTGTTGATTAGTACTTCATAATGATGTCAAATGTCTTCGAATTTTCGGTTCTAGTTTCGGTTCCCTCACAATGTTGGAAAACATGTTTTATCATAATATATTGTAGATCCACCAAATGGGAATATAAAGTCCATTTTAGTCTCCCCTAAAGTAGTTCATCTATTTAAGTACTGACATTTAGGTGGTTTTATTCTAAACCCTAACTAGTGAACAAAAGGTCATAAAGTGTTTTATCTATAAGTCATACAGATCTTTTACAAATCTTTTAGAAAATGATGGCGCAACTTTCCCGCACGAAAACTTTCAATTTTATCTATAGCTTTACTGAACTTTGAAATCACTTGTTGATTTTAAAAATATGTTTTAGCAAAAAAACCTATTAAAGACAAAGCAGATGTTCCAACTTTAATAATAAAAATTGAAACTTTACATCCACATTATGGAATGAAGTATCTAATGAAGAGATGGATTCTAATTCTAAGAAATGGGTCTTTGATTTAACATAAGGTGTCTTTCGAAAAAGCAAAGAGTAAAATTGCCAAACATTCCACTTTCCCACACAACCCTGTAAATGATTTACGAACGCCCACAACCAAGCACTAGCAAAAACACACGAAAAAATAGTGCAACGTTGGCATCGTTCGAAGTTACAAATCAAACAAAATATATTGGTTATAAAAGTGCAACAAGTATTCGAAATGCACACATATCCAGCCTGTACGTATCCCCACTTGCTTTTATAGACCATAAACTGCGTTTACGACTTTCGGGATAATACCCATCGGACTAAAAGGGTTTCGACCACTCCGCGAACTTATAGATATATACGGCGGTAATTAAAAATGTCTGACTACAAATGTAGGTTTAATCATTGTTGTTCCAAGGGTGGAAAATTTGAGCAAACACTGGGTAACTGTGTTGGACTTCTGTGTTGAAATATGGCGCGTTTGTATCGTTTTTGTTCCTTTCATTATTTTCTGTGGTCTCTGAATTGTTGTACTTTTCTGTTGACTTCTTTGAGTAACGCATAGTAATGTAGTAGGATAGACAAAGTCTATCATATTCTGCTGCTCTGTTTTGTTTTCGCGAATTACCTGAATGAAGTTCATGCTTCAGGTAAGAAAAACACCCTGCTTCTCGTAACATTTTGTCTTATCGCCAAATTCTGGAAAGTTTTCTTAAAGGCTTCTTCAATTTCTGCTGAGTGTCTTAGCTTGGATCACACCTGGCTGCCACACCCTAATAAAGGGTCCTCTCAATTTTTTTAATAAAAGATAGTACCTATTAACTGCGAAAAAAGTTGATAGAAAAAGCAGTTTCTATTTTGACAAGGAGAGTAACAACATAAATGAGCATTATGGTCCATTGCGGCGCTCCATTTGTTTTCCCCGTCACAACAATGGCGTATCGGTGTACGTAATTATATGTCTGCTATCCGTTTATGAGTTACGTGGCGCATAAATGTGACTTATCTTACGATAAAATGTTCTCATTTTAACACCGACGCTTTCCCTTTGTACGCGTTTGCCTCCATCCATTAAATTCATCGCCGCCACTCACTAGAACAGTAAAAGTCACTCGAAACCTCGCAAGTCCTTACAGAACTTACGTCCCTAAGTTTAAGTTAACCATCCCTAATAAAACCGGTGCATTTCTCGCCAAAACCTCACCCGATACATCCAGGAGAGGATCATAAACGCCCCTCACTACATGCGAGGCCAAAAAGTCCAAAAACAAATAGCTTCATATATAATTATACAAGAAATAAAACGCACGTTTATTACTGTGTGGTTTATTCGTTTTATGACCTCCCAGGATCGCATTGGATAGACGTCAGTTGGGAGCCTAGACGTCGTAAATAAGTATGAAATATGATAATTGCGAAATTCTTCAATATATTACGATTTAAACATTGATGATTCGCCTGACGTTTTGTAGGGCCATAACTCGGGTGTTCGCGGAACAAGCGCGTGCGCCGTCTTGCTCGCACCCTCTAAGCTAACGCACAAAGCCTTTTGAGACCCATCGGATATTGTGTTTCATGCACTCAATATATTTTTGTTTGCTTTTGAAATGCCTGTATTATATGACATTAGTTTTGCGCTCTAATGTTACTTGCACCTCGTAATTTACCATGAAATATGTTTATTAGTTGTCAAATTAAGTTAAATAATAATGATTTCTTTACTCGGAATGCAGGACATGGTGTCCCAGGGCGTGAATCAGCTCTTTCCCGTATATAGAGATGCTCTGTGCCTTAAAGCAATGGCTTTGTCGTGTTGTCATAGTGAAAGTGACGTTTATACGGTTAATACGCAGTCAGTGCGACTACTGACTGTGACGTGTAAAGATTGACAGACTTTTGATAGACGGAAGGATAGCTTGCTGATACACGGAAGGATCATTGATATGCAAAGGATGGTCGCCTGTCCACGAATCGACTTAAGCAAGCACTACTTAACCTTGAAAATCGACCTTGACGGCTGTTATTATTTAGCCACGAGCTCCTCACAATACAAAAGCTAAGAAAAATGGTATCCCATGTGTCAGGGGGCAATTGCCGTTATATTACAATATAACGTGTTTTTTCTCGCGATATTGTAATGTCTCGAATTATTGTCAACTGAACATACGGAAGTATCTCTGCCCCCATAATCGGGACTTGGGGCACCCCCCCGTTAGGTTAGTTAGGTTCCTTTAAACCCTGCACTCGGAAATAGAGACCCGCGAAGCGGGGCTCCGTCTACTACGCTTTTTAGGGGGAATATAAAGTGTTTTAAGGTTATGTTATATTAATCGGTATTTCTCAGGAATGGTGCATTATCTTTTCATGAGAGTTGTGCCACTGGGCAAGGGGGACCACTCCTTCCCTCCACACCGCGTAAGTTGACTACCATGGCATGCATTTCACGAAAAATAATGCGTTTTGTTGTAAGCAGTATGTTCATTTGACAATAATTCGAGACTTTACAATATCGCTAGAGATAACGTTTTTGACAATTTTACGGTGACATATATATATAGAGAAAGTATTTGATGATGTCCCAACCGAAAAAAAAGAAGAAAAAAATGTGTGCAATTGCCATGTTTGGCACATTAGACTTATATTATACCGGCGCCAACTGTTTGGCTATTGCAAGGCGGTATGACCACTTTCAGTGTGCAGTTCAAGGTGGCCACGAGCCAAAACTAGATCAATCAAAAAAACTCATTAGAAATCCCTACAGAAGAACCGAACCACATCTAACCATAACATCAAGCCAAGATTTAATTAATCAACTAACGCGACATTTGCAACATTAAGCCTTACTACTTACGATAAGGACATACTAATTATATTTTTACGATCGTGTATGCAATTAGCAAGGGACACGGTGATTGATGCTGTCTTGCGATTATGCGATTAAAAGTCGCAGCAAATGACGTGTGACGGTACAGTGTACAACATTGATTAAAATATCGTACCTTGTTTACATTATAAGGTGAGATTAGGTCTTTTATGGCTGCTGGAATTACAACGGTCTTGTAATTTAAACTGTTGTTGTTGTGAGATTATGAAAGTAGATACGTGTGCGCGAGTCGACAAGCATACTGATACTGTTAGCCTGGGGGGGCACACTTAGCACTGTTATCAATTTATATAGACAACAGCGACATCTGGAGTTTGGTGGGATAACCAAACTTGACAGCCGTCTTGTCTGTCAAACCGAGTTCATAGTCATAGTCGCCACTGGGCCATGACGTAAGACGTTGAGGCGATTCCCGAGTTTATCTCAGCTAATTCTGTTAAAATTGTTACTTGTTATTGTTATTTGTTTTATTGTTTTGAACAGCTATAATGCTATATTACCGAAGTATGCATCCATACTAGCTCACACACACATACGTAAAAGTATAAATACACAGTACACACACATACCTCAGGTAAGTGTGTGTAAATCAGAACTTTAGTTCACCCACCAAACTTAAGGGAGCAGCACTTTCCATACATGCAAATATTACCACAGAGTTGTCACTCTTTCTCTCTATAGTTACTGTACTCTTTGGCCTGTACTTCGGTAACCCAGGTACTCTCCGCGAGATTGTCTGCAACATCGCGATCGCGGCTCTGCTGACCTTTCTCGGGGAGTTGGGGTGGATCGAGTGAATTTCCCACCCATACGCAAAATACGCACTTTGACGTGGAGTTGCGGACACCAGCCCGCCCGTTACACAATATAATACTGTTAGCCTGCGTCATCTGGGCTAAGGTCCGTCCCTATGGCTTCCAGCTGTTTCCTGCCGCGACCTCTTCTAGCTGTGTTAGTCCAGAAAGTGGCTATTATGGCCCACAGCTTATTGGCCACGCGACAGGCCAATAAGCTGTGTGGCCATTTTTGCTTCAGTTTAGCGGCTTTTGTTCGTTTTGGGTGTATTTTTAAAGCGCAGATATACAATTACGCAGAAAATATGACAAAAGGTAAGGCTCCGTTTGTAGTATGACCACAGTCAAAAGCAAGAACAGAAACAAAATTGGAAACTTCTCAGTGCAAAGTAACCATGCATTACTTTACTTACTCATCTAATTATGTAACTTTGGTT
The DNA here is from genome assembly GCA_916618015.1 of Xestia c-nigrum. Classification (NCBI taxonomy): domain Eukaryota; kingdom Metazoa; phylum Arthropoda; class Insecta; order Lepidoptera; family Noctuidae; genus Xestia; species Xestia c-nigrum. The sequence continues at coordinate 7,806,180 of OU745251.1, read as the reverse complement.
CAAGGCTGTTGAATTTGTTGCGGGCCTGTTCGAAAGAGATACCGCGGCCCCGGAACATAAAGGGCGAGGAAGGAACACGGATGGGTTTTAGTCAGTAAGAGTCTGACACTCCCTCCCGCTCCGCCCAGAGTGGGAGAAGTCATTTGATGATTTCCCGAATTTTTTTCTTTCACATTTCATCACAACTTTAGGGACTGTACTTTCAAACAAGCGTAAAAGCTTGGCTTGTTTTCATAACTAACTACTCTTCATGATGTTAAGGTTCTGATCAGTCTGCTAACCCTCGGGACTTGCCGTATGTTAGCCCCTAGGCACGCTCCAACACACATTCAGTATCTTGAATCTATTTATGCACACATTATAAGAAGTAGATGTGTCAACGGAAATGTCACCTTGCCTCCATATCACCGAAAATTTTAGAAATTTTAATTGATAAAACGATATTCTTTGCCAATGACGTTCGCTTAACTACAATGTAGATACAAGGATCAGTCATTTTTACACTTCTTGACCTACAGATAAAGCGACCTGATAAATTTGTGCATAATAATATCTTATCTGTCTCTTTGACGTGAGGATTTATGAGATATCAGCTGTTTTTTTTTGGCTAAATGTCTAGAAAAATAAATGAACAGAAAAATATATAATTTTAGCTACTTTTTGCAATTCAACTCTGAAGGAAGGAGACTGTCAAGACTTAAGACCTAGGCAGCTCAAATCATGGAAATTCTAAGTTCTAACCTGAAATCAAATATTCAGGAGCTATTCTACAATCCTTGTACACTCATGTTTATCTCCTATTTGTTATGTGTGCCTTAAACGGTAGACAAGGCAAAGCGAACAAACTCGTTATCATCAAGTAACTTATCTGTGAAGGCGGGAAAACTCAGAACTAAAATAAATGGACTTAGTTTGTTCATATCGATGCATTTTTGCTTGATAAGCAGCGCCACCATGAACTGTACACTTAAAGTGGTCATACAGCTCGTGACCAAATAATGTTACGCGAGCTGGGTATGAGATAAATTAAAACTACCGATAAAACAACAAACTAACTTTATTAATCACAAAATAATCAAAACTTAATCAAAAATACACTACAGTTCACTATTCGCTTAGGTATCGCACTTCTAGTTCACTTCGAATCGCTTCGTTGTGTAGCCAAAATCCGACTGACGGTCGCTTTTTTTTTTTTTTTTTGGAATGGGCATCTCGCAGTTTAGTCTGAGAAGACTGGCTGCTGCTTAACCGGGCAAGTCCTGTGGATGCCTTGAATTTAAGGCCTCCAGCCAGGGCGCGACTGACGGTCGCGTGTTGCGTGGTGTTTTTTATATTCGTCTACAGGCACACAAAAAATATCCACGAATATTCTAGAGGTGTGTAGAACCGCCTCTCAAAAAACATCAACAAAAAATAACATTAACAAAAGGAACTGAAGGCAAAATAAAGAAATATGCTTATGCCCTCGGCATATGGTCGAAATTACAATGGACAACTCCTGATGTTTTTTTATCAAGGTTGCGAATTTGTATCTACTTAGCTTTAAAACTAATAATAATGGAAAGCACTCGAAATTGCAACGTACAGTATTTTAGTAGGTCCAGTTCTAGTAGGTCCGATGTAACAATAATAACATCCGCTCGGGGAGACGGTTGTCTAGGTTAGGTTGGTCCATGGATGAGTGCCCAGTGCCCACCTATTACATACCGAGTTTCTTCCGTGCATTGGAAAGCACGTTAAGCTATTGGTTCCGGCTATCATTCGTACATTTTTGACAGGTAGCCCGAAAGTCTGAAAACCTGTCTTACCAAAGTCTAACCCAGTACCACTTGGGTTGACTGTCAGATAGGCAGTGGCTCCATGTAAAATCCTGGTGTTCAGTTGGTTATACTTGAAGCCGACCCTAACACAGTTGAGAAAAGGCTAGGCAGATGATGTTTAATTGAGCGCGATTTAGTAGTGCAAATCGCGTAGTTTCATAGGTGAAATTTGCACTAAAGACTGGCCAATTTGGCAGGTAGGCTAAATTGGTCAGTCTATTAAATCAATAGTATTATATCAGTATAAAGGGTGTAAAACACCTCTTCACGAAGCCGAAAGGCACTTGTTCTCCCCATCATTGCGATTTTTTTTTAGTTCTACACCATACCTGGAAACCTTCTAGTTACGGAGATATGGGGGGTCAAAATTACAACATTTTGACAAATATTTTTTTTTAATAAGTACTGTTTTTTTGTAAGATTTTACCCTCCACGACCCCCGTACTATTCAATCCATCTATCAGCACAATATTTCAAGTGCGTTACATTGAGTTCTACCACAAAACATGATTTATAACCTCAAAAAAAAAAGATGTTTCCCAGGAATAATTTTTGCGTAAAGTTACTTAGTTTGATGTACAGAATGCTTGGTTAACGGCTTTGTGATGAGGTGGTTTACACCCTGTATTAAATCTCTTTGCTGGTAGAGTCGTACCTTCTGGGCTATGTCATTGTCACTTTGGGTTGGCTGCTGGACTGTTTGTCAAGAGTCTACCAAGCAGAAAATAAATCGAGCGTTCCTATTCACTGTTCGTTTGATTTCAACCTACAATAGGGCGAAACCGCATCCATCCGAAGACAAAGCAAAATGCTTAAGATAAAGTTGTAATTTTAATCAGCTCGAATTATTCAACAACAATGGCATTAATTAATTTACTGATAAAGAGTGTCTCTTCCGGACACAATGTATTCGTTTCTTCATCAAGATCCCCAATGAGTCAGATAACGATGACTTGCCAATATTGAATCTGAAGGTTTGTATCTTGCTAACTTTTTCCCGCGGCTTCTCTCGCTTTTTGAACTTAAATTATACCTCAAAAAGGTTTCAAGTATAGCCTGTGACACTGGAAGACAATGTAGCTTCCCATAAGTGAAAGAATTTGGGGAATTGATTCATTAATTCCGAAAATTACCCCCTACATCCAAAGTTAACAACTTTACGTCTTTGTAATATCGAATATGCTAGCAGTATAGATTTCATCTCTGGTGGCGTCTCCTGGAAATGCCGCTTCTCTGCCCAACTTCTAGCAATATCGAGCTTTTATTGACCCATCATCATCAGCAAGTTTTAGTTTGACTGTCACCTCTGTGAAGCTTACCCTGGCCTTCGCAAGGTCAAAACAGTTGTTCAGCGTCTTACTGGCCTAAAGAATTATAATTAAAGTCTTAAATTATAACATCACATTGTCCACTGAACAATTTATTAGATAGTAAATAAGATATTACCTACCTTACCTGTTATTACCTTTGTGCTCTTCTATGTTAATATATTGTCCTTTTATGTATTTTGTGTGTACATGAATAAATAAATAAATAAATAAATAAATATTAATACTGTGAGTGAACATCAAAATGAAGTTGGACTTACCGATCACGGATGATTCCGAAACGTTGCGGTTGAAAGTACTAAATATTATTGCTAGGCATATGGCATAACGACCATCACCACTTATTTATTACTGGAAAACTTTAAATACAATATAATTACAATTAAATGTAGAATTCAATTAATTTCTGGAAGAGGTTATATCTATTGTAAAAGGCCACAGAGTAAGACATATGCGTGGAGGCGGGAAATTGAAGTCCGAAAAAAATATAATTGATATTAAAAATGTTTAATTGAACGTTTCTCAAAAGAAATTATTTGCCCCACGGTCAGTTGCGTATGCGTTCCTTTCAGAGTGTTCTTTGTATGTATTCATTAGGTCCTAGTATTTACGTAAACAGGTGGCAGAGTATCAAAAGACTATACTAAATACCTGAATTAAAAAGCGATTGTGGTTCCAGTTCGCCACCGGCCAGTTGATATGGCCAGACAGAATGATTCATTGACTATCTCAAGTGTGTTGATGGGCCCCTATGTGAGCCCAAATAGTAGGGATATTTTTGAGACCACGAACCAACAAACGTTTGATATGACGTCCTCGGGTTGGTAAAGCGATGAGAATTTCCGAGAATCGAGTTGACTGGAGAGTCCAATGTAACATTCAAAGCTAAGATTTGTATTTGCACTCGATGTAAATATTATCTTACCTAGCAACACGAACATCTCGTTCATAATTAATGCTGACAAGATAACCTAATTAACGATGTAATTGTAAACAAATCGCTGACAAATGGTTGCTGCAAGAACTTGATTATAGGCTTGAACTCAGTTACTTTAAGGTCAGAACTCGGATATTAATCAATTCAATTAATAGGCAAGGTTGAGAATGTGTGGTTAGGGCATTACCTTTAAAATCAGCCTGCCGCGGTCCATTGTTAGACATAGGCCTCCGGGCCACAACATCCTGTTCTTAACCTCAGAATTGCCTGCTATTGACATACTGTAAAATCTACCGTTGATTGTAGTCTTAAATAAGGAAGTTAGGCTCTCGAAATCATAAAATCTTACTTCCCTTATGCCAATTTGAGATTGGTGCTGCACGTCTTCCTCTGCCACTCTTCTCTATTATTCATCTATTCAGTGGTCCCCTAGTCATATCTTTGGCATAATCCATCCATGGTTTTACGAATGACCCATATTTTTCTGCACCACAAAACATCATCAGCCTATAATGTTCCCACTGCTGGGACACGGCCTCCTCTCAATGAGAGGGAACGGGCTATAATCTACCACGCGGGCCCATTGGATTGGTAGATGTCACATGTCTTCGAAATTTTGGTTCTAGGACATGCCGGTTTCCTCACGATGTTTTCCTTCACCGTTTTGAGAGCAGCGGTGATGAAATAAATTGCACAAAGTAATGCGCCTGTCTGGGTTCGAACCCACGACTTACTGTTCGTAAGTCGGGGCCACCACCACCGGGCCACCGCTGCTGTTGCCACAAAACATGCCATACCTCAATTCACCACCCCATTTTTCTGGGATATTATGGTGGCGAGTGTGCATAGAAAATCATTTAACTCTATTGAATAAGAGATTATTCAATAAAGTTATTTTCAGAAAAAAAGGAGGTTCGCAATTCAACGTGTATTATTTTTTTTCAGTCTTACCTACCACAATCTCTGTCGAGAATCGTGATTGATACAATAGGGAATTCATATTCGGGTATTCCGTCACCAAAAAATAAATACCTGATGTCCCTAATTTTATCAAGAACGGTACTCGGACGACCAATCGTTCATTGGAAATGATGTCTCAACTCCCAGCTTCCAACTTGCACCACAATGGAAACGCGAAAGCCTTCACACAATGGCCACACGGTTTTAACATATGGCAGCATCTTACTCAATGCGCATTTAGTTGAGCTTACACATTTATTTTAAAAATACTTACACGTGTTCTTGTTAAAGAGATGAAAGTGAAATTCTGTGCTGAACCATACGGTGCCCGAAAAAGGTAACATATTTATCTGCAAATGGGTCTTAAAAGACAATACCTTTTCTCAAATCTTGAAAACTATACATAGAAAGATTTTTTGAGAAACGCACATGCGATTTTCATACAACATCGGTTCGAAAAATAAATAAGAAGTTACCTGTAAGAATGACATGAATTTATTGAACAATACAATCATACTGAATGTCTATACAACGCGGCATGCCCAGAAGGAGATGGCGGGTATGAGCTAGACTTTTTCACAAAGGATTGGCCTACAATCGCACAAGATCGTGAAATGTGGAAGGAGGGAAGGGAGGCCTTTTCCCAGCAGTGGGACAATATAGGCTTATAATAATATGTAGTAATAACATGCTGTCTCGAGTTCGAACAACGGTAACGGCATGTAAAACCAAGTCAGAGGATTTGCGAGTGCCAAGCTAAACTAAGATGAAACCGAAAAGTTAAAGTCCTGGCATAAAGCAGTACATTTTTAAAAAGTCAAGACATTTAACTTTATTGATCTCTCTGTTTTGCAATAGTCAACTAACTTCTATTATTTCCTGCCTAAAAATGTCCTCAAGGTAAAAAAATCCAGAAAACAAGGTCACAGAAAAGCTAGACAGACGCCAAATTGTTTTCCATCAAGCTTGTTGACTCGCCTTTTTGTCAATGTGCCCCTAAGTGAAAGCAGCATCCTATTTACCATCTCATTGCATCAGAGACAAAAACTTATATTCTTATACTAATGCATATTATACAGAGGAAATATTTGTATTTGTGTAATAAGTAACGAACAAACTTAAAAACTACTGGACCATTTTGAATAATTCTTTCATCAATGGATAGCTACATTATCAGCGAGTAACATAGGATATATTTTATCCCCGTACTCCAATGGGAACCGGAACTACACGGGTAAAACCGCATGAAGTACGCTAGGAAAAAAATTAAAACGGACAAGCAAATTCGGTCATCCTTTCCATCATTGTTACCGTTGCTTCCACTAACCACACAGGTCGAAATGCCGACTTTTATTGAAAGCCTCCAAATATAGACTTTATATAAACACCCGTCCGTGATGCCCAGAGGCTCCACCAGCTGTGAAGCTCCGGTCAATAGCTAATTACCTCTAAAGAATGGTCTAATGACTATAATCGTGTGTAAGCGTAATGAGTATCATTAAACTAAATGCCTGAATGTACGCATGGCGACCAATCATGCTAAACGAAACTAGTCCATGTGGATCTTTCATTGTATTGGAAATCTATACAAAGGGAGAGCCTTCTCGCGACCTCTCGCGTCCGGCCCTGGTTCAATCCATGGTCCGGAGCGAGACGGAATGGGAAGCCGTCGCCTCCTTCTGCGAAGCAGTCATGCTAGCGAAGGAGGTGGCGGAACGAGAGAGGGAGAGATCCTCTCTTCCCGGCCGCCGCGGGAGACGCAACGGGCGTCGGGGGCCACGTGGTGGCTACCGGCCACCGTAGATGCGGGCCTGTGGACGGCTGGCTATGGGCTTGCTAGCCGTCCGGCCGTCTAACGACGACGACAGGCCGTGTCGACGGCGCGTTCGTGTTCCATGCGTGCCTCAAAGAGATGTCAGCAAAAGGAGAGGGGCTCGCCGCAAGGGCCGAAGCCTGCCGGGGTTGCGGGCCTGTTCGAAAGAGATACCGCGGCCCCGGAACGTAAAAGGCGAGGAAGGAACATGGATGGTTTTTAGTCAGTAAGAGTCTGACACTCCCTCCCGCTCCGCCCAGAGTGGGGGGGGGTCATTTGATGATTTCCCATCCTTAAAAAAAAAAAAAAAAAAAAGGTAGAGCCTTCCTTCCATCAAGTCACTGTTTGTACCGACTTTGCCATAACGTTTTTATTCACCACTGTACTTAAAAACTTTATCTTCAAGGATCAGTTTTAGAATTTCAAATTCTCTCTTACTTGTTTACGGTCGGTATGAGGCAGTTTGGCAATTTTGATCATGGGATTTCATAAAAACAAACTAAACTAGTCCGCCATCTTTTGGAGTCCTCCATATTCGATTTAGAATGATGTAACTTAGCTTACTATGCATTGTCATCCAAACTACACATGTATGAAAAATTTCAGCTCAAACGAAAACCGGGAAGTGGGTGAAATATAACTTCTAAGATTTTCTTATACAGTTAGTTTCAGGCCCTATAAGTGTGTTAAAAAAAATACAGTTTTCACCACCAATACAAATAATATCTCCGAAGAACTACTTACATCCAAACAATGCAACATCAGTCTTCAATAACCCTCGATCCGCGGCTCACGGAACAAGTGGCACCGAGGTGTTTTACAATGCAAGAGTACGCATCCAATTTTGATGGAATTCGACAAACTCAATTTCCTCTCCAAATAGGTTATGGCGACATTGGGTCACTAGATATAATTGTGGAGGGACTGTCCATGCAAATCCCTTCGCACACGGTTTTAAGAACAAGGAAATATCACCTTTATGTTACGGTTTTGGGGTTTGTTTTCGGTTTTGCGTTTCTCGGTCAAGGACGCCAATGCGGAATGAGATAATGTATGATTGTCAGGTAGTTTTCATTTTCAAGGTAAGTTCGGATTTGGTTTGTGGTCGATAATACTTGTGATTGCTGTAGCGGAGATGAGAATGTTGAGGTGGATGTGTGGAGTGACAAGAATGGATAAAGTAAGGAATGAATATATTAGAGGAAGTTTGAAAGTGGCACCTGTTACTGAAAAATTGAAATGAAGTCGTTTGGCTTGGTATGGACATGTAATGAGGAGGGATGGAACGCATGTGACTAAAAGAGTGATGGACATTAGTATTGATGGATGGAGAGGGAGAGGAAGGCCAAAGAAAAGATGGATGGATTGTGTAAAGACTGATATGAAAGAGAAAGGAGTAAATGATGCCGTGACGTCTAACAGGGGAGAATGGAAGAAGAAAACGTGGACAAGGGTAGGAAGATGATGATGAATACTTGTGATTGCTACCTCTACCTCTATTCTGTCTTCTTTTTCATGTTATGGTTGGTTAACAATTCGTCTTAGTTATTGCGTCTTGCTTGGTCTGTTTCAGTCTGAAAGTAAAAGTTTTTTGAGTGATTGAAAGTGTCGAGTTCTTTTGATCAATCATGGTCACTTTAATTTCTGTCCGGATTGAACTGCGAGATGCCATAACGAAAAAAACACATTTCTTTCTTTTGCATATGGTAAGAGTAGACAGTAGGATTGTGACAATTTTACCTTCTCAGAACTTCTCACGAAGACCTCGTGGCTAAATAATAACAGCCACCTGCGGTCAATCTTTAGGTTAAGCTGCTCTTGTCTAGGTTGATCCGGGGATGGTAGACCACCCATTACAAATAGAGTTTCCTTCGTGCCTCTTAACCTTTTGGACGCCATTGTCGCATATACGTGACAAGCAAGCGCGTGCCCCGTACGCCAAACGTCACGAAAATGTGACGAAATAGTAGATGAAATTGTGGCTTGGCGTGGCACGCGCGTGCGTTTATGTTGTGGTGGTCAAAAGATTAAAGGATGTTAAGCCGTTGGTCCCGGCGCTCATTTGTAGTTTTTAACAGGCGTTACAGGTAGTTTTCCCAAAAGTCTGTCAACCAGCCTTACCAAGAGATGTCCTATTACCCAGTACCAACTTGGGTTGTGGAATTCAGATAGGCAGTCGCTCCATGTAAAATACCGGTATTCAGCTGCATCCAGTTAGATTGGTAGTCAATTCCAACATAGTTGGGAAAAGGCTAGGCAGATGATGACCTAACCTTCCCGCCATAGCTCTCAGTGGTGTCGATTCTGTTGTGCACAAATTAAACATAATTTAGGCTATTGCTATCTTTTTCTTTCTAATAAAACGAGAAAGAGACGGGCGTAATTTAGAGCTGTCAAATGTAACTGGATCTAATATTTCCATTCAAATGAAGGGTGCACGTAAAAACATGTCGACTAAAAACACGCTGAAGCGCAAGGCATGAACTAGTTTGACATCTCTAAATTAGTTTATAGCTATAGCCGTCCTTTTCTCGCACTGCCTTTTAGTAAAAGATAGCAATAGCCTAAATTAAGTTTAGTTTGTGCACAACAGAATCGACACCTTTATATTCATATCTTGCACAAATTTAAGCTTCGTCAATTGTCACCAGCTTCCAAGGTTCTTCCTTGTTTGTTGATAAAGAACTATTGTCTTCAGTTTTTAGTGCTTCAGTTGATTTACTTGAAATAGAATAGAAAACACAATGTTGCATGAATGACTTGTATAGGTGGTTTAAGTGTTTGCGACTTGTTAGTGCTTAATGACATGTTCCTTCTTGTTGTCTTTGTTATATGATTCATTCCCGTTTTCAATAACACGAGGCGAAATCAAAGTCAATTCCTACCTATCTAACAAGTGGTAATAATTATGTTGACTCGTCACAGAGTACAGTTACATTTAGAACGAAAACGTCTGTGCTTTTAAATTAATAAAGCAATTTCGCTCATCCGTTGATGCCGGCCGTACTTTAAATAATACATTGATAACTCACCAAAAAGTACTAGGCTAGCAGAAATTCAAAAGATTCCATTGTTCAATGCCGCGAAGGGAAATCCCCCTTTGCCTTGGGAGTCGATATCCAAACATAGGAATATGTATCTTGTAACCTCTGGCTACGTATGAATTTACGGATAAGATGCTCTGCCCTGCCGTTCCCGGTGTGCGCGCGCTGGTATTTAATTAATAGAAGTGTTCTGGGAATATACAACTATTTCAAACCTTTATAACTTTTATACACCTTTAAAACAACCTTTAAAACTGCTTAGCAATATGCACCTTTCCATTTTTCTTACAGAAGATTTTTCTATTAAATGACATAGATTTTATATTTGTACATTCTGGGCTAGAGTCTCACACAATTTTTGGGCAAGTCCTTTGGTCACCTAGTTCAGGTGAACGGGATTTCTGCGAATTCTTGATAAACATCCAAGTTACCAAGACATTAATTAAGTTTCCATTAAAACATGATAATTTACGACCACCTTAAAGATAATTTTAATTACTTGTCACTTAGTCTGTTGTAAAAAAGTTGAATCGCGTATCTGCGGTAGGTCATTGTGGGATGTTAAGTATTAAACTGTTTCTACCTCTGAAGGTCCAAGTTTAATTTTATTACCCATAAATCTTAACTAAAATACCTCATTTTGTGTGAAAATAAACTAATTTGGATGTAATTAAGAACCCGTACAAATAACCGTAAAAATAATGTTAATTCGATTTTGAGTAACATCTTTCGCAAGACATCTAGAAATAAAAAATGACAAAATATTATAAAGTTATGTTTCAGTGGGTTCAACGCTTCGATTTAATTAAAAACTACGTACAAATCAATAGTGATTGAATGGTTTTAAACCCGTTTGAAATCATTCAATCATTATTAGCTTTCTGTTGAGCATTAATCGATTTTTGCGTTCGTAATCTAACTTACCTGTCTACAATACGTAAACATATAAAATAAAGACCCCAAGCTAATATACTTATTCATTTAACAATTATTTTAGAGCGACAGACGCGCGATTTGGATCAACCGTTAATTATAACACTGCAGGTTAACGTCTTTAAACTAATTAGTATCATATCTATAACAAATATAGAAACATATTTATATTTTAACAGTGTCCGTTTGATGAGTAGACGGCACGACTTATCTCTGTAGCTCGGATTAATGCATTTTATTGTCGCCTCACGAACGACTTTTATGTCGCATTTGCATATTTTTATGGTTTTCTGGCGGTGAAATTAAAGTATTATAAACCGATGCAACTCATTGCGATACAGTCATAGGTCGTAAAATATTGTTGTTGCTCGTAAAAATCGCGTGAAATAAAAACAGTGTGAGCAAAAAAGTTGCCAAGTCATTTAACATAAAGCCGAACTAGCAGGGATTGGATATGATTAAGGGTTCAGGGCGCCGCCAAATGAGACGTGGAATCGTGGCTTGGGACGGCTGAATGCATTTCACGACTATTTGATTGACATGCAGTAGGAGCTGGTGAGGGAAATTACAAGTTTATAGCTCAGACATGGATTTTAGATGACATTCGGGTATCATTTAGCGTTGAGTCGTAAAAACCTTATGGCTTTTCGAATTTAACCACCGTATTTTGTTTATTTTTAGGTTTAATGATGGGTATGTTATTGGGACATTTCCGATTTGTAGCCTTTCGATTTCCTTCGATGGTTTACTGTTAGTTTCGTTACTTTCCGTATTCGTGATCAAAAGTAAAGCATATTGATATTTCTAAGTTTTTAGATCATGCACAACGAGCCGTGAGTTACAGGAGTGATCACATTTAACAGATCAACCAGTTCTCGTATAAAAATATTTTTAGTTAATGTCCACAACTGCTTCAAACAATTAAGTACAGTCAATTGCATTTACAAATGACCAACAAAACTAATCACCCTATTTCACGAACAATATCCACGTTCATCAATCCCATGCTTGTCCCAAGTTGATGGCGGCTCGTATACCTCTGATTCCCTCTTGCATTAGACCCAGCCATAATCCAGGATGGCGTTATGTGATAAAAATGTCAGGTGGGCATTCACAGAGGCCGTATCACTCACAATGTAAGACAACTCAATGTACGCCAGCAGATGAAATCGTAAACTTAGTAATTAGTTTGAATGCCTCCACTGAGATGACCGGGACATACGGAGAGACTGGACTGGTTGGAAACTTGGAAATGGTCTCGGGTATTAAAGCAGTCTAGTTTTGTTAAAAGCATTAAGTCTGCCTTTGAACAGTTTTTACTTGTGCATAAGATTTGAATAAATTGATAAACAATTTTAGAAACATGGACAATATCAAGAAGAAAAGACAGCATGAAAAAATGTATACTTTGAAATATTATTCTAGTGATTATCTTTCAAGATTACCTACTTTACATTGTTTGTAGTTTCAGAAACTGGGTAATATGAATAAAACTGTAAGTTTTTATAAAAATCTAATAATAACGAGTCATTTTTCTCTATTTGTTATGAGAATGTAACGTTTCCGCGATTGTTATACTTTTTTCATGGGACTTGTTCCATCAATCTTGTTGAACTAAGAATGATCTCGACATTCAAAATATCACATTCACGTCACAACATTATTACTATTCATTTGATTTGAAACCTACGTTATTACACTCCTATTTAAATAGGCACATAATTGCTCTTGGTCATCAACGACAAACATTGAGAAAACACCGAAGTAATAAAAAGGGAAATTGTTTTTTTTTAAAGATCATCGTTAGTTTCCCAGATGCTTTTTAACTTTTGTTAAATATTCCTTTTGTTTATTTTTTTTTGTATACGTACGTAATAAGTAACGATCTATTGTCGGGCCTACTCTGTCCCCCCAAACTTAACTTAGTACTAATGCTGTAACATAATAATATTGTAATACCGAATGATTTGAAAAGAGTAACCATGGAGTTTCTTGCCGGTTCTTTTCCATGGAATCGACCAACGTGATCCGTGCACCTTTTTCGACTGTTTATAGGTGCCCATCTAGGCCTATGTGAAATAAAATATTTAGTTTTTGTATTTATTAGGAAACGATGGCCGGAGATCGCACAAGACAGAGAGGTATTGAAGGAGAAAGGGGAGGCCTTTGCCCAGCAGTGGGATACGATGTAGGCTAGCAAAAAAAAAATTAGGAAACGAACAGTTATAAGGGGCTACTTTGTGTTAAAAAAAAACAGTTATTAGAAAACCAATTATAATTTAACATTACCCTTTTTAACTCGTTTTTATAAGATTCACCTGTAATTAACTGTATAAAAAGAAAAAAATTAATAAAGAGAGTTTATATCTTAGAAGATTTGACCCACTTCCCGGTTTCCGATTGAGCTATAATTTTGCATACTAAAGACTAAAGTGTGTGTTTTTAAACTATAATATAAATGAAAGAATCCTTTGAAATAAGCCGTACCTTTGTGCTCTTATATCTTAATGTAATGTCTTGTTTAGTATTTGGGTGTGTGAGTGCTTAAATAAAATTGTTTGTTTGTTTTCCCGTCCGTATGTCTCACAAGCAAACCTTTGAGTCCATCCGACTCATAAATTGAAGCAACTAAAGTACTAAACCAAGTAAAGAATGTCCTGCGCACGATCATATGTTGGACTAAACAAGGACAAGAATGCCCCGGCTGGTCCTACTAACTAAACTTAATGAAATTGTCCGTTTTGCCGCATGTTTATGTGGTTCACTGTACATGAATGTTGGAAGAATGTCTTGGTGAATGATTTGATCGATATGTTACGGTATTTTTTTAATTCTTTCGTTTTTTATTGCCAAGGTGGTGATTACCTCCTGATTATTTTGATGATTGCTGGTTAAATGTAAAAGGTAGGTTTTTATAGTCCTGCATTTATTTTAAGGCAATCAGTAAAATTGTGGGGAATAATTAGGTCAAGACAAATGGGGTATCGTGATAACCCAGAAACTGGGTTGTGGAGGTCAGATAGGCAGTTCATACTCCAGCTGCATCCGGTTAGACTGGATAACACAGGGGAAACGCTAGGCAGAGAGCAGAAATTGGGATGACACTTGTACTCATGTACTGTATTGTATTACAACGGGTTAGTGTCTGCAACTCCACGTCAAAGTGCGTATTTTGCGTATGGGCTATAATAGAAAGAAAGAAAGAAAAAGCATTTATTAGCCCACACAGGACAAACACATCAAAATTAACAGTATAAAAATTACACAGAAAAAAAAACAAATATATATTTAAAAATTAAAAGAAATGAAACTCGACCTGTACGAGGCCAAAAGGCTCCTATCTCAGCATGGTGCTGTAACATTAAAAAAAAAAAACCTCACAGTGCTGGTATAATCCACCACGCTGGCCCAGTGCGGTTTGGTAGATGTCACATGTCTTCGAACTTTCGTTCTAGGACATGCCGGTTCCCAAACGATGTTTTCCTTCACCGTTTTGAGAGCAATGATGATGAAATAAATTACACATAGTAATGTGCCTGTCTGGGTTCGAACCCACGGCTTACTGTTCGTAAGTCGGGGCCGCCAACACTTGACCACCGCTGTGATGATACTTATGTCGCCAATAGGACAGGTACTCAGAATCAAATGGAAAACTGATAAGTTTTATCAACATTATCATTCTCGTACCTACTTGCCCTCATGGCAATTTGTTGTGGCCGGCGCTGTATGTGTTCTTCTAAAATACAAACAACTCAGAAGTCAACTAAGTTATGTTAACATGTTTTAATAGTAATATTAAATAGGAAGTAGAAGTTACTTCGCACGTTTTATTATATATTATCTGCCTAGCCTTTTCCCAACTATGTTGGGGTCGGCTTCCAATCTAACCGGATGCAGCTGAATACCAGTATTTTACATGGAGCGACTGCCTATCTGACCTCCACAATCCAGTTAATACTGGGAAATACGATACCACTTGGTAAGACTGGTGTCAGACTTTTGGGGCCACTGACTACCTGTAACGACTGTCAAAGATGGATAAATGACAGCTAGACCAACAGCTTAACGTGCTTTCCGAGGCACGGAGGAAACTCGGTATGTAAGGGTGGTCACCCATCACAGACCACAGACCACAACAGACCACAGACCGCCACCTTCGCAGACCGTCGCACGTTTTATTACTAGCATAAATAAGACTATTTTGTCTATCCTCTTACAAATGCCAAAAACGTCTGTGCCCTCGCGAACATTGATACCAATTCCGCTAAAATCTTAATACTAACAAATAAACTAATTTTAGTCTAAACACGTACAAATGACAAGTGCGGATGCTTACTTGATCAAGGATATGAAAATCATTCAATTAGCCATTTAATACGTTATTGATGCATTGTTTTGACTCCGAAAGTATATTCAAGTCCTTGTTGCCGATTGACGCTCTTTCCTGTCATACAAATATCAACTTAATCCAAGCGCAGATAAAGTTGATTTCACAATGATTAGTACTGTTAAGGACGTCTTATGCTGCAGCGAAAAATGAGTTTTATGCGATTGTGTTAAAGTTGGTTTTTTAATGTCGTATGTTTGTTTACATATACGGAAACTGAATCGTCATCACAGTTTAATAGTACCGTAATATACAGCCGGTGTGTTCGTCCGTCCGCTGTGCGTCTCCTGCGCATCCGGTGTCGAATTCATGTACTAATCTAATAGTTTCTGAGAAGATTCACTCTGATTGGATGGCCTAGTATGGTCGGTCGCGACGCATGCGCATATAGATGGGTTATAGGAATAGGAGGATTGGTTCGATGAATTTATTGTTACGACATGAAAGGAATTTATTAGGAATGATTTATGGGCGCTGAACTTTGATCTATTTTATTGTCAGTCTAGGATTGTTACGTTTTTACAAGGGGAATTGTAAATTGGCGTAGATTAAAGTTATGCGTAAAGGAATTTTACCATAAACTTGTATGTATAAAATACTTTTAAAATGAATAAACATCGTGAGGAAACCGGCATGTCCTAGAACCAAAAATTCGAAGACATGTGACATCTACCAATCCGCACTGGGCCCGTGTGGTGGATTATAGTATAGCCCATTCCCTCTCTTTGAGAGGAGGCCGTATCCCAGCAGTGGGAACATTATAGGCTGATGATGATGACATCAATTGGGTACCTTATCAGCATCGTCTGTCAAATTGAACGAGCCGAAAGGATTTTGCATTTGCTGTCTCTTTAGTCCCATATAACTCATCCCTCCCCTACGGATTGTTTTTTCTAATTTCAATTATTTTATGTTTATTTTGAAACATTGTAAAATTTGACGTAATGTGTGGGAGGAAACTAAACAGTTTAGTTTTCAGTTTAAGTTTGATGAAAAAGTTTTTGTTCTATTTAATGATTGCAATGAATTTCAATTTCTGAAAAATCACTAATTCCTGAAAACATGTCCCCCAGACAGAGTCGCAGACGCAGCGGGTATATTGTTAAAAAAAAAATCGAACAGTGTAGCAATTTAAGGTGTATTATTGATAAATTCGGTGAAGCGATCAAGTTTAGTATTTCCTTCAAGAATCGCTCGATGGATTCGACGAATGGTTTTAAGAATTCATTTTGCATTCTTTCACATAAATGTACTTTTGTCTCCAAATGTCATCAGTTACTTGATTGCTAGACATGCCAAAGTATTTCGTGTTGACGGATTCTTGGATCTTCTACTAAGTTAATAAGATACGAACAAGTTCTCGTGTGTATCGCCACACCGCCATCACCAGCTAGCGAGCGGGTCGGGCAAACCTCTTCGTTTCGTATTCGCGGTGTGAAACACAGTATGTAAAGAGACTTGCTACTCACTCGCTAGCTGGCCGTATGACTTTTACCACGTATCTTAGAAGTTAGGCTCAGAATATTGCCTGAACCATATTTTTTGTGTTTAATGTTATGTACTTAATGTATGTTTGAATTTTTGGAGCTATTTTGAAGGAGAGTTCTTAACTAAGTAGTAAGTAATTTATTGCTATAGACTGCAAAATCCACAGCAAAACCAATAAAAACGACCTCTATTGTATTTATCTACTTAATTTTGGCACTGATTATGACACAAATTGTTTTCTACCCACAAGATTCAGCTTTCAAAGGCTCCCCAATATTTGCACCTTGTGTTTCTTTTGGCCTGAGGCCTCTCTTCCCGGCCGCCGCGGGAGACGAACCGGGCGTCGGGGGCCACGTGGTGGCTACCGGCCACCGTAGATGCGGGCCTGTGGACGGTTGGCTATGGGCTAGCTAGCCGTCCGTCCGTCTAACGACGACGACAGGCCATGTCGACGGCGCATTCGTGTTTCACCCGCGCCTCAAACAGATGTCAGCATAAGGGGAGGGGCCCGCAAGGGCCGAAGCCTGCCGGGGTTGCGGGCCTGTTCGAAAGAGATACCGCGGCCCCGGAACATAAAGGGCGAGGAAGGAACATGAATGGGTTTTAGTCAGTAAGAGTCTGACACTCCCTCCCGCTCCGCCCAGAGTGGGAGAAGTCATTTGATGATTTCCCATCCTAAAAAAAAAAAAAAAAAGAGACTTTTGACTGGCAACGGCAACGGTTCAATATGTACATACTCGTATATGTCTAAATTTTCAGATTAACAACAAGGTAGTACAACCAAGGGACCTAGTCAATCGTTTCCAAAGCTGTCTGCAGCGACATTTCAACAGAATATGTATGATACCTGACTAAACAAAAATTGATTCTGTTTAGTCCCTCAGTTAGATTATCGGAAAATATTGGATACATGTTTTTTGTTTTATCAAATAAATAAAAATTGACATAGATAAAACGCGTCAAAGATCATGCTTGTCACGTCAATTTTCGGTAAAAAATGTACTCAAATGTGACGTCACGCGAGATTTCGACGCACTGTATTGTCTTCATTTTTTGTTTACGTGAAAAAAGAAAATACATGTTTCCAATTTGTTTTGGAAATCTACGAGTATCTGACGGACTTAATTAGATTGTTTTGGATCCTGTTTATATAAAGGCTATTCAACGGCTTATGTTTACGATTTTTAGACTTTACCAATCGTAATCGCTTGAAGGATGCGACTTGATCTAGACCCCCAGAGCTGTCACATTCCATTCACCACGACGTAAGAAGACACTCAGCTCGTTAAAGCTGCACTATCACCGAAAATAGCCCCCACAGATATCATAAAGGGGACAATACATTACCTACCGCGTCGCCATATAAATTCCAGTCACACAATTATTCTTATTCTGCGCGTGAGTCTGATCAAGGCGTATGTATATGCACGCATGCGCCTCTATTACCATGCTAAACGATTCAGAGAAATTTTTCGCAGACACCTGTTCTGTTCTTTTAGATTTGGTTTAGAGTTAAACCCTTTGTTTTAAGTTCGATGTGTGAGGAATAATCGGACGCCCGGATGGTGTGGAGGTGTCTTTGTCGTTTTGTAAACGTGCGTTTTGTTGTAAATTGTTGGTTTTATGTGTTTTTTTTTTTTGCTTGAAAGGAAATGTCGGATTTGAATATGGTGGTTACCGGCAGACGATTTGCCTGCGAGATGAAGTCTGAAAATGGCGCCGGTGACTGAAAAGTTTTGTGGTAATTGGTTGGCTTGTTAATCATGTGATGCGGAGAAATAAGGAAAATATTGTGAGAAAAGTTTTGAGTATGAATATGGAGGGTATGAAACTATGGATGGACTGTGTGAAGGCTGATATGCCAAGAAAGGAGATGTTTGATGATATGACGAGTATAACAGTAGGATGGAAGAAGAAGACTGGAAGCTGATCTAAAGGGCAGGAGAATGATGACCAGCAACATAACATAAAACCTGCCACCCTGCGAAGATCGAAGTCCATCTGAGAGCGCCTACCTTACTCCTACCGATTCATGTTCTAAACTATCTTTCTACGGCTTTTATAACTGTCCCATTGTCACTTCAGTTTGCTTATGCTGTGGGCTATGTCCATGAAGATCATCATTTCAGCCGAAAGACGGCCACTGCTGGACATAGGCCTGTCCCAAGTTTCGCCACATTGACCGGTTTCGTTCGAATCGCATCCAGGTCATCGGTCCACCTAGTGGGAGGTCTTCCGATTCGCGGTCGCCACTCCAGCACCTTTCGGCCCCATCGGCCATCCGTTCTGAGTTCTGCGAGCAATGTGCCCTGCCCACTGCCACTTAAGTTTGGTAATTCTTCGGGCTACGTCTGTAACCTTGGTTTTCTTGCGGGTGTCTTCATTTCTGATTCAATCACGCAAGGAATCTCCGAGCATAGCCATCTCCATTGTCCATTGGGTGACTTTAAGCCTTCTGATAAGGCCCATTGTGAGCGACCACGTTTCGGTCCCGTATGTAATCACTGGCAACACTGACTGGTCATAGACTTTCGTCTTATATAACCCTGATAAATCTAATTACCTTCCAATAATACTTACCATTGATGATCTAATCCCAACTAAATCAATTGGCAATAAAGTGTCTGATTTGCTTGAGTTTCCATTGTTTACAATAAATAGTCATTGTAGTAAATACTAACATTCAGACGTGTCACAAGATTTCTAATGCAAGATTTGGCACATATTGCACAAACAATGATTGAAATGTTTTGGTGTGGAATTGTAAGCAGTAGATATTCTTTGAATACAAAATGGCGGCGAATGACGAGTTTCAAATGAAAATATACGTAGGTAGCTGAATTCGAAAATTGCCGCATGCGTGTAGGTCCGAAGTTATTCCACGGGATCGTTAAATTGTGCATTATTTGTACTAATTCAGGTTACGGTCTTTTCATTTCCTAAATCTCAAGCTAATTCTTTCAGCGTTTTTGGTACCTTTTCTCCGAAGGCTACCGCGCGGACATACTTACTGAGTCCTCCTACTCCACTACTGCATCATGATTAGGGTATGCAAAACCGAAAGTTTATCAAAAACAGACTTTTTTTCGGTTTCCAAGAAAAAAAAAACGGTTTTCGGTTTTTAATCGGTTATTATCGTTCTATTTTTTTTTTATCAACTAGTATTTACATACAGCGATTTGTTACGTCCTGTCCGTTTTGTGTTAGATTACATTATTTATGAGAGGGTTATAACAGTATTGATTTTAGCTTATTCATTAAGCATTATAGGCACATCAGAAGCTACGTACTTATTTCACAAAAAAAATATTTTTCACTTCATGCAAATAATTATATTTCATAAAACATAACCTATCTACTTACGTTAAAATAATACTGTTTCTAGGTTCACAATTGCGATATTTATTAATACCCTGGATATTTGCTTTAAGTGACCAATAAACATTTTGTATGTATAAGTAGTTATGAACTACCAGAATACAACTTTTGAAATATCATAAACAACTAATAAAACCTGTGTGTGACTATAACACTTCAAAAATTAATACGAATTTAACGCCACCTCGCACTTTAGAACAAGTCAAGCCGTTTAGGGTTCAGGCCAGGCGGTCCTACTTATATTTTTACTCCCAAAAACATTATTCTCCTAGGACGAGTAAAACAATATAATTTCCGACTCCCAAGCTACATTTTTCTATAAAATATCATGAATTCATAACACTTAAACGTAAATTTAATTTATACTTACTAGTATTTCTGTCAAATTTCAATACACTAAGTATTACGGTAATAAGCTTCTGCAGATATCGCAAATAAATGAGATTCAATGTTCAAAACAATTCAGAAATAAAAACTGTTCAATTCACTCACACATAGGTTAATTATTCACTGCAATAATCACCAACTAACTGAATCGCGGGGTGGGTCATGTCAGGTGGCGGGCGCGGGCGGTACGAGTCTTAACTTAAATAATTATCGGGAATTCCCCGTTCAAAGGTAAACGACGGAGTAACCAAGTGACAATGTTGCCAAGTTATAAATTGTAAAATAACCAAATATTCGTCAAATATCAAAATACCCAGGTTATATTATAATAAAATGATATTGCTTATTTATGGAATTGGTTACGTGTATACAGATAGAAAAACCGATTTAAATCCGGGTTTCGATTTTTAAAACCGGTTTTAGAATTCGTCGAAAAAGGGCGGTTTTTCCGATTTTTCGGTTTCCGATTAACCGGTTTTGCATTCCCTAATCATGATGGTATGAGTTTGAGGCGCGGGTCAAGAAGCGTATGGCGATGGCGCGGCGCTGGCGCGGATGCGGGTGGGCGAGGAAATGGCGCCACTTCCTCGCCCCCCGTGCACCCGCGCCACCGCCATTCGCCATACGCCGTCTTGTTTGTCCCGCGCCCGTTGAGCACTTTTTGGGTGAACAGAAATTATGGAACTCGCGTCATCGTCACCGGTCGCTTTCATAGAACGGTTAGTCAAAATCAACTTTACACAATTAAGACGAAGTTTATTTTGCATTAGGTATTTAGTTTTCACCACCATCGGCAGTCCCTAAAAACTGTAGTCTTTGGGGACTCAGCACTCTTCGCAGGGTGGCAGGCTTCAAAACCGCATGTTTTTGAAGTGAAAAAACTTCTTTAGGCGCGTTGAGCACTTTTTGAGTTAGCACTCGTAGCCGATCCGCAGTACTTTCATTTCTATCGGCAGTCCCCAAAGACTGCTCCGTATTATGTTTCTTTTTTAAAGGAGGAAGCACGAAAGTAGTCCGATTTTTTTATTTTCGTTTTTTTGCAAAAATATGTTTCGCGGCCGTAGCATGTATGTATTTACAGAAATATAATCATTAAAATTATTCAAAAAAATTAAGTTCATCGATTGCCAACTAAAACATTCCAAAATGTTTGCTTTGCTATTGAAACTGAATAGCTAATGATCGTTAATAGTAAGCAAAAAAGTCAACGTGTTTGGTATTGACCATTGACCGATCGTACATTTTGATTGCAGGTTACACATCAGACTGTCCAATCAGACGTTAGAATTACGGTGAATGCGTAATTGTGAGTTCAAAGCGATATAAAATTCAATGGCGGCCGATAAAAGTTTATTTTCTAATACTATGATAGTAAAACGATTGATTAAAACACCGTAATTAGCGTATTTACTTAGGTCAGATTATCTAAAAACAGCTGTTTAAAACACATTTTTGTATCGGAACATGTCCCTTAAACAGCTGCTTTTAAATAAATAATCAGACCGCTACCTTTCCGGTGAATATGGACCTTAGTCACTTTTATCATAACATCACGCTTGTTATCCCCGACGGGTCAGGCAGAGGCCCAATAGTACCTGCCCAGATAATAATCCAGACTGCGTCGCTATACTATGACTCAATATTACTTTGCCGGACCTGGAAACCCAACGTGTACAAATATCATTTTCACAATGGACATTTCTTAGACTCATTTTTGCAATTATTGTGTTGATCATACCGAAACAAGAACAAGACATTGTCTAAAACCAGCATTACCAACATTATTGTATTGACTTCATGTTGATATTGTTATACAATAAATACTATTCAATTAAAGGTTATTGTGTATAGGGCTCGGTCTACACTTTAAACAGTGGAATTGTCAGTATGTTTGTAAATCAACAAAACAAGAGAGATTCCTCGCTTTAAAACAATACATTATGTTATAAGAGCGAATGAGCAACATGTATTGAAAATCTCCTGAAAGAGTGCAGTTCAGAAGTATCACCATAAGTGTATGGAAAAGAAATAATAAAGGAACTGATCTAGAAAAACAAAATAAACTCCATTTAATACCTGCGGCGACGAGCAAACATAAAGAACTATATATTATTATACGGTTACAATATATAACAGTAAAAATTATAAAAGGAACAAAATTTTAAAAAGTGTAGAGTCCGTATAGTTTCTGGCACGTTCTTGAAATGGGTAACTTCCATCTTTGTGGTTTAATCATTGTTTTTTTTTATTGTTTATTCAATAAATAACAAAACAAAATATAAATACAGGAACATCACAAAAACCTCAATAGGTTTGTCCGGATGTTGTTGAAAGCAATACTTTTAATCAGTAGTTAAAGCGAAAAGAAAAACAATATAAATATTTGACCCGGAATGAAAGAAACAAAAAAAAATACATTGCAGATTGAAAAGCTAATAGAAAAAATAAACTAAACTCCATCTGAAATCACTAACTGAGCTCCGTTTAAAATAAGGAGCAGAGGAAAGTTAAAAGCAGATAAGAAAATTTGGCAGTAGAAAAATTATGGTTGAAACATTTCAAAGGAGCAGATGCAAACTGGTTAGACACGGCGATGATGGCAGGTGGAGTCGTCCAAGGACTGGAAAGAGAAGTGTTTCTCGTCCCGCGGGAGAGTGGGTAAACGACTTTGTTGCCAGAACGGGAATATCCTGGATGAGGCTGGCACAAGAACGTGGAGCTTGGCACAAGCAAAGAGAGGCTTACCCAACAGTGGGTGAAGTTGATGATGAAGACGAATAATATGTAGATACAGTGAAATAAACAATTAATTGGTAAGTAACTTGTAATTCCAATAACAAGAAATTCTAAAGCTACTGTGGTGTAGGACGTTCATAATGCCGCTTGTGGGTGGCAAAATATTGGTGGCAAATGTTTAAAAAACTTGAATAAGGTAATTGAACAAAATTCAAATAATAAAGTCCTTTGTTGAGAATGTGTAGCTTAGGTAATCGTTTGCATCATTGATTGTTTCAATATAAAACATTATCACAATAACCATTGAGACATCGCTGGGTTGTTTGTAAATATTTACTATACGACTATCCAAGCTATTGTAATAGTAGTACCGATTTACGTGCTCGTACTAGGCATGGCTGTATCTTGGGATTTGTAAAGCAGTGTAATATTTTTACTAGAATATTCTACAAATGAATTCAATAAATTTGAAAACGAGTCTCTCACTTACACAATTGTAAGAATATCAGAGGGCCTTGAAAAGTACTAATCGTACCTTCTATTGGGTCATGTCCTTTAGTTGACGCTGCTAACATGTAATATAACAGCAGTATTTAGAAATATAATTAACTAGTCTTATAGCCATCACTAGATTCGTTATCTACCTCTGCCATTAGAAATTAGCCTTTTTGTTTTTACCTTGAGACATAAACGTCTAATTTGGGAAATATTTTTCTTGTTTTCCACAAAAAATCTCGCTATTTCAATGTTCTTCTCTCAAAAGTTTTCATCCAAGTTCTCGCCATAAGTTGTTTCTTGCGGTTCTGACACAGTGGCTATGTTTACTAGGAAGCTGGCACAATCTGTGGCCTCTATGCATACGGTTAACCACAATATCGTACGTGTCGCAGCCTCTACTCACCGTTCTCGGACAAAATTCGAACTTGCTTCGAATTTGGAACTAGATTTGAAAATTGACAGTTGAGAAAAGAAAGATGGCTACTTGATTGTGATGACTTTGATAGTGTTTTTGGGTTGTTTCAGCTGAAATCAAGATGTTTTTTTTAAGGAAAATAAAATAGTATTCAGTTTCGGTTATCAGGATTACTTTTTTCAACGCAGTTGTGAATGTATGTGTGCAAGAATTTAAAACATCCTATAGAATAAATTGTGATTTTATATTAAAGACGAGACTTTTGATATCATCAATTCATCATTATGGCATTGACAGCATATCAATATGCAGATTAAAATATAATGCCTTGTTAAGATCACATAAATTTATAAGAGGTGTTATCAATTCTCACATAATCCAAAAAAAAGAAAGAAACAAGGATTACAACTCCATGAAATCCCAACTAAAAAGAAATATATTTTAAAACTCTGTAATCCTCTAAAATGAGACACCAATAATTACATAAAGTGGTAGGGGCTGCTTGCAAAGCCACTTTCATAGCAGCAATAAAAAGTTTTCATTGGCCCCAGTCAACTCCGACGGTGGTTTAACTTAAACTTAAGTTTATCTCGCTTTTATGACCGAACGGTATAAACATGCAGGTGTGTTGCAAAATCCACATATTTTTGCGAAAAAAGAAAAGTAATTTAAAGCTGTAAGACTTCGTGAAAATGTTAATCCGTTTGGTTAAGTTAATCGTAAATTAAGTGTAAGTTGGTCTTGCATTACAGTGTTAAGATGGTAATCAAAATGATATTAATTTTATTTGATCACCTTGTTTAAAATATATAACTTTAAACAAGGTGATCAAATAAAACATACAACGATTGGTTAAATTAATATTGTATTAGTACTTTTGTGTTCCTGACCTATTAAGGTCCATGTTCACCGAAAAGATAACGGTCTGATTATGTAAAAATAGCTGTCACTGTGACATGTTCCCGTATAAAAATGTGTTTTAAACAGCTGTTTTTACATCTTCAGACTGCCTTCTTTTTGGTGAATTTGGACCTAATTTGCGTTGCCTTTTAAGTTTATTTCATTCTTTCTTTTAGTGGTAAAAATATCTGACCCCGTTCAACATCATCGTCTGACAAACGTTCGACTCAATTCCGATTCGACAACTCGTATATCTGTCTTCTTCTGGCATTACGAAAAAGACCGAGATAGACATACGACTTCCCGAATCGGAAGCGAATCGAAGCGTTGTGAATACGGGGGCTGATCTGCAAATCTAGTTTAATTTTATATTACGCAGTTTTGAGATTAGTAGACCCAACTAATAACTATGTAGTTGTTTATTATGCCGTATTTAAGATACCAGTGTAAACAGGCGTTATGTGTTCGACTTTTCATAAGTTTTATACTTAGATAAAATTATGTATCTGCGAGTTATGTTTACGGCTCTGCCCGAGGTGTGTTAAAGTCGCCTATAATTTTCATTGGATTACATTTTCATAAAGAAATCCAGAGAACAAAGCATGAAAAGATTTATTATTTATTTATTTATTTATTTATTTCTCCACCTTACAACTATCTTAACAGGGTAACCTAATGCGATAGTGTACACAATAACAATATTAATTTCCATAACTAATTACAAATAAAGCATTTTTTGTGAACTCACTCAGAGAACAATTAAATAAATCGACATCAACCAGGTTGAGAGTGCGGAGCGCACGCGTCATTGGCGCCTCCCCTAACAGATAGAATAAACAGAGTAACAGTGTTAATATATTTTCAAACATTCATAAGTTTTCATATTTTTCGTAATATTTGAAGATGACTAGATTGTGTAAAGAATGATTCACTTATTCTTTTAATATTGTTAGTGCGAAAGTTTGTGATCATGGATGCTTGCTACGCAAAAACTACTGAACGAATTTGGATAAAACTTTGCACACAGGTGGTTTGTTACCAGGATTAACACATAGGCTACTTTTTATACCGGTAGTAGGCTTCCAGGGAACAATTATCAATCTCCATGAGGCAGGAAAATGATTAGTGTGTAATGTATTGAATATCAATAAAAACTTCTGGATGGATGTTTGTTACTCAACGAAGCCAGAACGGCTGAACGGAACTGGATAAAATTTGAGATAAGTATAGTCTGGAATAGCACATAGGCTACTTTTTATGCTTTTTTTAAAATGCTTCTTGGTAAAATATGAAAATCTTTTTGGAATCTTGCAGAAGCAAAGTGTGGCTTACAACTTGCAGTAGCGGTTTGATAGTAGTTTTGTAGGTAGGGTATTGTTACTTACATAAACTTACTTGTCTAGTTTTTTTTTTGAAAACATTTTTAAATTAAATTACCCATTTACCAACATTATTTACGGAGAGCTTTTAAATATCTTTAAGCACATTCGTGCCAACTCCACAGAAGGCAAAATAAATATCGTGGAAAATAAAACATTACTGTACTTACTACGTCCATTTATCAGTAGATACTTCGCGTGTAGGCGTGTCACCATCATGGACGATTATGTAGGGAATTGGCAAACAAATATAAAATAAACCTCTCTATTCTCTTCTATATACCCTACTGCACTGTGTTAAAGTTCGTTATCGCTTGGCAAAGTAAAAATGGTCGTGGTAATGTTACCGCGCAAACGGGTGGAGCGTGGCGACTTGACAGATATTAATGACTCCTAGCCATGGCAAAGGTATTATATTATTCAGCCTTTGTATGCCAGCTTTTGTTTATGGTTGGGTACTCTAGTACATTATTATCTGTGGTTACATACTGCCATTTGTTGTTTAATAATTAGATAGTTTTTTTATTTAGCTTTTCATTTGTCATGGTGGGAAAAAATGAAGTACGTAATAAAGTCTCGTTTTCGTGTCATTTGTGTGCAAGGTGATTGCAAGTTTACTAACCTAATTAGTAAAGTAATGAGGAGTAGAAAACATTATGGTTTTGAAAACAGTATGGTGTGCTAACTATAATAATAATAGTATACCCGATACCGGTGGGCTACATTTTTTAATATTTTTATAAATACGTTTTTTCTAAAATTAATATTCAATATATAAAGAGTTTGTTAAGAAATGAATAAAGGAAATAATAGCTGTAACCCTTTTGGGAAATTATCAAATAACTTCTCCCACTCTGGGCGGAGCGGGAGGGAGTGTCAGACTCTTACTGACTAAAGCCCATCCATGTTCCTTTCTCGCCCTTTATGTTCCGGGGCCGCGGTATCTCTTTCGAACAGGCCCGCAACCTCGACCAACATCTGAGGAGGCTCTCGCTTGGCAGCTGAATCATGGCCTTGATTCAGAAAGCAGTGGGTACTACTTCTGGACACGGCGCATATACACCGATGCCCGAGGGCTATTTTTAAATATTTTCATACTTACACCATTTTGGTTATATATTATAAATATTTTAAAATGTAAATAGTCTGTAGGGAAAATGAATAAACGGAATAGCTATAATAATATGATTTTGTAGTGAAACCTGAAACTGTTAAATTTCACACTACAGAATACAGATCATAAACAATTAGACATGCAGAAAGAGCAGTAATTAATGCCTCAGAATCTCATTATAATTTTTTATCGCCGTATAAACGTGACGGAAAATTAATACTCCATTTTTATTTTTTAATTACAGCCGCCATATTTAATGGCCCGTCACGCCTCTTTTTACTGCTGTTTAACGAATTCTCTATCAATGTTGATGAGACGTGTTTTTGTTATTAAAAAAGAAGCAGATAACACTGTTATGTAGACTATCTACAATTGTTTAACCTACAGCAAACAATTTTGTGATTAAAACATGAAAAAAAAAAATTTGCTTAGTAATGTCAAAAGCGAAACTTACCAAGATCAACCCACATCAATGGATTTTCTCATTTTCGGAATTTAGTACTTAATTGTAGTGATTTTACATATATCGTTGATTATTGGGTCTGGTTTTGCTAACCACAAGATAGCACAATTCGAATGTTCGATGAGATTTAAGTACCTACCAAAATAACTAAATTAATTACGGAAAAGATAAGTGGAAGGAAGGAAGGGAGGCCTTTGCTCTGCAGTGGGTCACAAATAGCTAATAAAATTGTGGGTTGGCTCATTTTGGCAGAACGAAGTTAGTATTTGCTGCCTTGGATTGAAGTAGTAACTTAAAAAATGGTTGAATCATCCTTGGAAGCCTATTAATCATTTTGAAAAAATATACTTTTACCTAGGTATGCCCCTTAGGAAATTTCTCGAAATTAGAAAACTTTCTTTAAAAAATCACGAGTCAATATCATATCGGTCTGTATGTAGTACTTCTTACACACACTATGGATATCAAATCGTGTTTTTAAGTAGGTACCTACCTAACCACTCGGTAATAAAGCGTCATTATAAAATAAAAACAGTATGCCGTCGCTATAAATTTGTTTGAGGGCGTGGCCTCTGATGCATGCGTCTGCTCCCGCTGATTTAGTGGGCACAACATTAATCATTTGAAAAAAGAACATCGAATATTTTGCGCGGTATCATTAGTTACAATTTACAATGCGAATCAAAAAAGTATGTATGGATGTATGAAGTACAAAGAAACGATCGATGGACTGTGTGAAGGATAATATGCTTAGAAAAGAGTTGACTGATAGGTATAGAAAGTAAGGAAGAAGACATGCTGCTCCGATCCTTAATAAATGGGGATAAGAGCAGTACAGAATAATGATAATGAAGTACAAAGGTTTGTGTATACAAAAGAAAGTTAAAAAAGACTGTACTAAACACTTTATAATAAAATTTGTAAGTATGGATCTAGTGGTAATCTTCAAAACTGCTGATCGGATCCTGCAAATTCTTTCACTAATAATAAGCTACTTTATCCTCAAGTGTTATATAAAGGCTATATTTAAGGCGACTACATGAGCTAAACACGAGTTTTATAATGCCTGAAAATATTATTAGCATCATAGTGTTTTATTTTTTTAGTCCAATCAATAGATTTTTTGTAAATCGATCGAAACCACTCATTTCGCACTATTCGAACCGCAGTGACTGACGTAACAACCACTTTGTAGTGCAAGCTGATTAGAACTTTATTCTAACAGTATGTGTTTCAAACTGAAGTTTGAACCGCCACAAGTAGAGTTGCTAATTTACCTCATGTAGTAGTCCCCTTAAAACGTTCGTGTGGGATAATTTCCTACTATAAAGAGAGCAAAACCTCGGGCATAAGCTAGTTAAATATCGCTGGACATTTAGACACAGCGCCATCTAGTGCTCTAGTGTAATAAGTATGTATTTACAAAAAAAAGTGCATAATAGTATATCAACTGTCTGGTGACCACGACACAAGCACTGCTTAGTGTGGCACTAGATGGCGCTGTGTGTAATGTCCCGCGATATATTTATATTTTAATAAGCAAGGCTTGTGTCGCGGACAGCAGATAGTTGATATACTACATAATTATATACTTTTTTGTTTGTAAATACATACTTATTATACATATAAACATTAATGACTCGGAAATAAATGTCCATTGTCCATCACACAAACATTTGCTCCTACCGGGATTCGAACCCAGGAGACCCTAAGAACGTAAGGCAGCCTCACTACCGCTACGCCATTCGGGTCGTCAAGTTTCCTGTGACAAACTTTTATTTAACCCGTAAACGGTAAAGCCAAATGTGTCTCTTCAAAGAACTTTTTTAAACAGTTACAGGTAGTTAGCGTGTCGTGAATATTTAAATAAATATTTATTTATCACTTTCAAGCAATGCAAATTTATTGCTGTATTTTTGATATTAATGTCAGTTTTAGGTTAGGCTCATTTTAAACGATCCTTTTTATTACACTGCCCTTCAAAGTTTTATGATGGCAATAACAATAAATCATATTTTAATCATATAAGCTGAGTTTTCAAGAAATACGCGAAATAAACAGGAAAATGAGTGTACCTTTACAGGGTAATGATTTAAGACAAGTTAAGTAATAAAAATATAAGTCAAATAATTGAAGGCAAATCACAGATCATCCTATATTCAAGCCGATTTACTACGAAGGAGTACTATAAGTTAATACTGCTAATCAGAATTCAGACACTAGAAATAAGCCTTGTGTCCCTAAATTCTCTAGACAGCCGACAAAAACGTCCCTTCAACATCATAGGACATCTACGCAGTAGACAAACATTATCCTCATATCATAGACAAATCTAATCGTACCAACATCACCCGACAAACAAACCCAGAAACAATAAAATGAATCGCCTGACGTTTCGCGCGTCCGGTGCGATATCGCCGGGCCTAACAACGGACCATTCAGCCGAAACAATCGGCGCACACACTTTACATTGTCCCTTATAGCCGGACTACGTGACCACAGGCAGAACTACGCAGGAAGTGGACTCGGGCCGATAACGATATCACACTTAGTGGCCACTCTGTGTCGGTGTAAACAAGGCTTAGTACTGGCTGGTTGAGGCTGGCTTCTAAATTTAAAATTTCGTTTGGCAGAGGAATGAAGTTTTAGGGTGGGACCCGCTAATAGTATGCGGATTCGAGTCGAGGAATCTGAATCGAAACGAGGCGCATTAATGGAGTTGGCAACTGTGGAACTAATGGCGCTAGCACTGCTTGTACCCAACACTGCATTGGTTGAAAATCTGTCAATGTCATTTTATATTTCAAAATAGTTTCACCTCATTGGTCAGATCAGCTTTGACCGGCCTTCCCCATTGTGTCTTTTTCATCCGTAGTTCTCCCGATTCCTCTTCGACGTGTAGTCTGCACTTCCCTTAGTCCATAGGAATGTTGGAAATGTGTTATTTGTTGCTTTACTGAATGAAAATGGAGCGTCTAGCTTAGAAAAGAGTAATATTCTATCAGCGCGATAACAATGATAGATTAGTCAAAAATGTATTGCATTCAGTATTGACAAGCCTACCAAAAAGCTAAGTATCTGAATTACATCAAAGTTGGAAGTAAGAAACGTTTGCTTCGACCAGCTAAACGCTGGTCTATGGTCTATCGTTGCGTCGCCATTAATTTTATCTTGATAGATTTCGCACTTTTCTCCTATAATCAGTTATTTACCACATCACTTGTCTACATTATACGTAGATATTGAACACCCATAATTTCTTACTTATTCCAAACTCAACGCTACAGCACTAAAACCTAGCCATTAAACGAAATATATTTCACAGACGTGCCTAGTAAATATTTATTGACCAATTAGAAATCAGCGATAATCGCGCGCCGCGTCCTGATTGGTCGGCAGAACTTTCTAAACTCGTGTTCAGTTGGTTGTAACTTTACATTGTATTCAACAATTATGTCTTTGAATTACGTGCGCCATGAAAATAACATTATGGCCGGTAGAAGGTCGAGTTTGTAACGAGTAGATTAGATATTAGAAGATAATAGTTATGTGTTGATGAAAGTGTTTTAAAAGAACACAAAACGTCAAATAGGGATAAAGACTGACAGCCGGACTGTCAGGTCAGTCTTCATCCCTATTTGACGTTTTGTGTTTTTGTGAAACAGACGACAACCTCTCTTCATTAGTCTTCATTGAACTGCAAGTTGCCATTTCGAAAAAAAAATGACGACTGACTAAAACAAATTAAACAAACAAGGTTGTTTAGTCCGTCAGTTAGTAGATAAGACTCGAGTTAATTAAATTAATGAATACGTGTTGTTTTATCACTTTACGGTAAAAAATGTACCGAAATGTGATGTAACACGGGCTTTTGACGCACTGTGTCGTCTTTCATTTATGTTAAAGTGAAAAAAAAAAAATTGTTTCCATATTTTTTTGGAAATCTATCTGACAGATTAAGATTTTGTTTTTTTTTTGTCGTCTGGGGTAGACCTATTACCAAGCTCTGAAAAAGAGGTTTAAGAAATAATATAAAAAAGATTTTGAATCTCTTATTGATGAGTTGATAACAAAACGGAAAGAGGTTATAATAAAATCATTAACCCGCGGCTTAACCCGCGATAATGTAGAATTTGTAAATTTTTCGGGTTATGTTGTACTCTACGTTTGTAATAATATAATTCAATCATGATTCGAAAGACACATGGCGACGCCTAGTATCCTAAGAACGTTATTGTTGTTTTCCTCGGGAACAGAACTTTTTTTTTCGGGATGATAGGTATCCTTTATCGGTTTCTGCACACCTGATGACGTAAGTAGTAAATATATGTATATGCAAAATTTCAGGATAATCGTTTCTGTGGTCTAAGTGTAAAAAGGTAACAGAAGAACCAACTTTCGTATTTAAAATAATAAGTTAGGATATTGACATTCAAAGTTTAGCTTTATATGTTAACATGTTTCCAATAGTTTCCATCAAGACATGACCCTCTTTCAGTACCTACTAGAAATTAGGAGAATTTATTAGATCAGAAAACTGATCGAGTAAACAGTTTTACATTTCTTGAAATGAAATAGAAACTAGAATGCTGTGGAAATTGATAAAAAAAGCCAGGGCACATTATTTCATCATTAGAACCTATCGAAGGTAAAGGAAGAGGGTCATTAATTCCTCCATAAAAATGTCTGGCGTCAGTCCGTGTTGTTAGAATATGGTAATCATATGATGTTTGTTGCAGATCCATTATCGTATCAGTAATCTTAAACAAGGCTGCAAATTATCAAAACAAGTTAAACTTGGGTATTAAAATAGAGGTGCCAAGTAATTAAACAGACTTCTTTTTAATAAGCAGCATTCGCCGCTAAAAACCTACTTTGCCTTCTAAATTACTAAGTTAGCTACAATTGACGAGCGTCTGAATGATACTACTTTGCCACTAGTTATCTTCTAAAGGGTGTAAAAAACCTCTTATCGAAGCCAAAAGGCACTTATTCTCCCCGTCATTGCGATATTTTTTTTGTTCTACACCATACCTGGGAACCTTCTAGTTAAGGAGATATTAGAGGACAGAGTTCCAACTTTTTAACAAGTTTTTTTTTTTCAATGTAAGTTTTTATTGTAAGATTTTGTAAGATTTTTACATTTTGCATCATGCATTGAAGCAGTAAACTTTCCAAAATATTAATATCTGACATCAAAATAGATATTCTATTAGCTTTTATTTTTTTTAACTAAATACGTTGAAAATGTCACTCATCCTACAATTAATTGATCATCAAAATTTCAAAGAGTAAATTATGGCCACAACTATTTAATTATAGTTAGAAATTGTTGAGGGGAGACAAAATAAAAGCACCACTAAGAAACGAGCCAACGGTCATACGCTCGCGGAGGGTGAGACTCGAGTGAGTTGTTCTTAGCTGGTAACTGTCTTCTGTTTTTGTCTGCAGGGTTTAAAGTAACCTAACATAACCCAACGTCGGGGTGCCCTAAAAGACGCGCTCGCTTCGCTCGCCCTTGCATCCTAAGTTATACACAGATACCTAGTTAAGCCTAAGAAAACCATTATCATAACAGAACATGGTTTCGGAAACCTTAGTATTTTTGTTACAAACTTAGTATTTTTTCGAAAAGTTATTTTTTTTTGGAAGGAAAAGTTTATAATTTTTTGTAGAATTGTAATTTGACTAAGCTCATGTTTGTTTGTCAAATACCACATTTTTTGCCGGTATCTTTTGAAAAAAAAAATCCATAATTCTTTGTAACTAAGCATACGCTTGGTTACAAAGAATAATCGAAAAATTTATTGACAGGTCCTGTCAATAAATTTCAAGTACACATGACTATGTAATAGGACATTCAAAGAACATTGGGTGAAATTATCTGGAGCGTGGTCTATGGCTTTGTAGTTAATATAAAAAAAAAACATTATTTTTAAAAGATTTTTCGCTTCTTCAAAGGTTTTTTACTGTAAGCTTTAATGTCGTTAAATCTGATTCGGCTGTTTTAAGGAAAAACTTTACACTTACTTACTGTTTTTTTTTTTAAATTATAATAAATGAAAGGAAATTGCGAAATATTTTGCCTTTGCTCTTTAATTTGCTACAAAATTACAAGAGTTTCAACTTTTTTTGCTGCTTTGGCGGAAACTTCGAACTGACGTCCTACAAGCATTAACTGTACTAAATTAAGTTCTGGATTACTCTAATTAGCAAGATAAGTTAATGAATTTAAACTAAATGTAGCAATTATGTTGAGAAACTAAGACCATGGTAATGATGGGATGGGAATGCAGATCTAGTTCAATGTGGATTGTGGAAACAATACAAGGGTGCTGTAAAGTAATTTAATTATGACCGTAATGTACTTAATTGCTTTATGAGAAGCATCCGCTCCGATATAGTTAACGTTTTAGTTAAATTGTGATGAATTGTGCCGGTTGCAAAGTACTGTTTGATGTTTTTCGTTTTTGTTTTGATAGAAAATTAAATCTTTTAGTATTTTTCCAAAAAAATATTGATTAAAAAATAAAAGGTAAAAGTAGAGTGCGAAAAAATAGTTTTTTTAAATGACATTAGGTGTCTTTGTTAGCCTGTAAAAAACAGCCAGATAAAAATCGAATAAATTTAACTTAAACAGATGCTTTATTGACTTGAATGCATGTTTTTGTTATTTCTAGTCTTGTCTAATTTTAAATAATGTGTCGCTCAGAATGGTAGAAGCTCAGTTTATCCTATAAACGAGGCAATTGAAAGCAATTCAGTGCCATCGCCATACCTAACCTAAAAATTAAAATAAATGGCTTGGCAATCGACTATTGTGTTTGATACAACGTGAACGAAATCTTCAAGTTGTTCGAGCTTGCGTAGGCGTTAGAGAAAAAAAAGCGGTTCTATATTCAAAGTTAGTGGTTCGGCCAATCGCGTGGCCGGTAGGCGTGGCGGCGGCTTACGATTGGCCGTTGGCGAGGCGGGCGCAGCTAGTACTGATGGATCGCGCGATTATAACGTTAGTGACGTTAGTCGATGGTCTTCTAGCGTTGCGGACGCATGGCTGGTGAAGGGGCGCGTGCCATCCGTCTTTTTATTCAACAATGACGTTTATGACATTGTCCTTTAATAAATTATTAAAGCCATGAAGTATATTTATACAACCATCAAACACAATTAAACTTTTACTGGTAGTTAATATTAGCGCTGAAACATTATAAATGAAGATTATAAAATTTAAATGATGTCTATGCTATAAAAGTTACATCCAACCAGGTTCATGACGATGTAAATTTGAATATAATTTATTTATGATTGGCAATAATTGCGGATTACTAGATAAAAATGAAATTTTATACAATATTATGCGGTTTACCATAATTATGGTACTTACTTAATTATTTTATTTGTAAGTATAAGTAGATATTAAATATTATGTCTCGAATTCGCAATCCAATGTTTTTAATAAGTAAGTAGTAGATAAACTTCCGTGATCCTGCAGTGGGCTGAGTTATAAAAAAAATACTTTTCTATTACCATTTACTTTTCTCAGCGTCATTAACATTTTTTTTTAATGTCATCAGAAACTAATACTTGCAATAATAATGCTCTAAACAAGGGTAGGTATTTTGCAAGCAGCATAAAAAATCTCATAAAATGCGAAATACTTAATAATATAAAGACTATATGGCCGATAGTGTGTGCTGTCACTGTCACTTTGACATCGGCCATAAAGATATCATAGCCGACCCCGGCTAGTATCCTCTTTATTTGACAGCCTATTCATGTTTATCAAGGGTTTTAACTTAGCCATATTATTGCTGTCGCTTTAACCTGGCTGACATTCAGATCTTTATGCAGTAGTAATTACCTACTTTATTCCAGACAACTTGATGAAAGCAATTATTAATGCGATTAGTTCTACTAAAATGTACTCAACCGACATTATTTCTTCTATTTTCCAATATATTTGTAGGGAATGAGTTTTTAGTACGCTAATTAATTTTGATTTTATTTATTTACTTAAATTTTTTATAAGTAGCCCTTGTGACTTGTCCCATATTACTTGGTGCCGATGCAACCCGTTTTTTTATCCATTTTCCTCTGTCAATTGTCATGCTACATTAGAGTGTTGAATTACTCAGAAGAGGTTGTCTCATTATGGCAGAACTACGTAAAAATGTCATACATAACATAACTCGAAATTGGTGATGAAATGATATCATTTTTGAAATGATATCTATTTCCATAATTGAACTTCATCAAAGACAAAGCCTTTTGTGTCATTCATTTTCAGAAAACGGTCAACAAGGCTGAAACAAATAGAAACCCTGACTTATATTATGACTCAGAATTATTAAAACACTATTGTTTCTTTATAAAATAAGGGCATCCCAGCACTAAATGTCGACTGTTTTAAAACCAGGATCATTCTTAGTAGAAAGCAAGTAACTTAGTACTTATTAGTTTCATGCTATGAAAACAGGAGCTTAATATACTTAGTATTTATTAGTTTCATGTGATGAAGCTAGTAGCTTACTCAGCTAGATTCGAAATTCGAATACAGTTACTATTATCAGCTCTTGGCGGCAAACGGCATTGGGTCCGTAATGGCGGATCGTAAAGTTGACATAAACCGTCCGGGCCCGCACTGCGGCGCTGCTGTATCTTGAGCTTACGTCAATTGTATCTATCACAAGTTAAGTGCATGGGTTTTATTGTGACGTATAAACCATGGTCTGAAAGCTTGAAACCGTGTGTTGTGACTTGGTAGCGAGTATCTAGTACTTAATAATTCCATGCTTGGTAAGAACTCCGAGTGGCTGATATTACAACAAATTGTCTTTGTTGTCTATCATTCAATAATGCATTGTTTATGACTGTGGAAATTTCAAATGTCCCGACATCTGTAATAAACGTAGTGATTATATACTCTGTGATCTGTAATTTCCACAGTCGATGTCGTTATGATGATAGGTAGATACTGTTACGTTGTTTTTATTGATACAACTCGGATTTTCTTGACTTTTGTTTATGTTGGAATGGAGAACATGTCATCATCATCATCATTATCATCATTCTCTTGCCCTTATCCAAATTTATTTGGGGTCGGCGCAGCATGTCTTCTTCTTCCATACTCCTCTATTTTTCGTCATCTCACCATCCATCGTTTCTCTGGTCTTCCTCTACTCAAATACCCATCCACATTCATACTCAAAAATGGAGATCATAATTAAACTATAACAGCACTCTTTGCTGTCTGCTAAGATTTTTGTTATGTTAGCTGTAATGGTCTTTATAAGAAGTTAACATACGATGGCGATGCTGTTTTATGCTGGCCACTGATCATACGTAAAGTAAATATTGTATAGCTTCCTAAAATAAGTTATTTTCCTTGTTCTGACCAAATGGACCCTGATATTTAGATGCTGGACCGTGTGAGTTTGAACACATTAAGGGTATAACCATTGTTATTATATTCATTTTAGACTAGTTTTTCAGTATTTTTGGGAAGACAGTTGAATACTATGCTCATCCAACCAATATATTTAGTTAAATATTTTGTTAAACACTACAAGTTACTTATTTCGCACTAAAAGCAAACAAAACAGCAGCACTCAATGCCAAATGATTCACAGCAGCCTTCAAATCGATTTAAACCCATAGCGAAACGTAGTAGCAATCGGAACAATGCAGCAAGCAACGGCTTGAGTAGCAATACGACTATTTTACACATTACAGCACTATTCCGCAAGGTTAAGAGCATGACGATGTGTGTCCAAGTGTCTCTACCACCTTTGAATAGGTTTTTTATAGTCGACGGAGCTGTCAGCACAAAGGGAAGTCGTAAAACCTCGTAAAGCCGAAGTGTCTGTATGATGCACGACCTTCTGACATATAGTTTATGGTCGCTAGTGACGTGCCGCTCTGCGATTATTCGTAATCCTAGTTTATGGTTAGTCGATTGTCTCATTCATGTCGATTGGAGATTTTGTTAGGTTTGTTTCGGTGATAAAGATGTTGAATATTATGTTGTTTTGTTTTTTTTGTGCTGTTGTTAGTTCCGGGGTGTAACTGGACTGTGCTTTATGACGTTAAATCTATTTGAAAATGTTTTATGTCTTGTCAGACTAGTTTTTGAGTTCGAGTGACTTTTATGATAATTGTAGTGTTCACTCCGACGCTAGTTAAGGTTTGGAGTAAAGTCACCGTATATCAGGGTGGTGTCTTTGTTCAGGGTTGTACAATAAAACAGTTTCCAATAATACTGGCTGGGTCGCTAGGGCTGCTTGTAGTAGACTGAGCGCGGCGCATGTCCCCGCGATCCCTCCAACGCGCATCCCCCACCACAGCACGCATAACTCATTTATTAAACGTCACAATAATGCTCTTCTCTCTTCCGGTAATTGTCATTCGCTCCATTGATTGTAAATCAACTATTCATTCGCACAGTGAACTGACTTCAAAAGATTTAATGCCGAACCAATGATTAAGACGTTAACTATCTACATATAAAGTATCACTATCTTTATTGCCTATCGTTTCTGATTGAAAACGAAAAAACTAAATTAACTGATTCATTTGTTTCCGAGTCATGGATGTTTATATGTATAATAAGTATGTATTTACAAACAAAAAAGTATATATATGTAGTATATCAACTATCTGGTGTCCACGACACAAGCTTTGCTTAGTGTGGCATTTGGTGGCGCTGTGTGTTAATGTCCAGCGATATTTATTTATTTATAAGTATTGTCTTCCATCGTGCCAAAACTGAAACTAATAAATTCTTTCGATCAATTCATCAAGAAGTTAGTGTTGATCATTCTAGTAACGACCCCAAATAAAATGCCAAACGAGTGTTATTTTCTATCAATTGGCACATAAACTATGCAAATAGTTTGGCAGTACATTTTATGGTCAAGAAGTTTTTATGTTTTACATTGACCCAATTCTTAAATACAACCTTCTGATCTAGATGTGATTTACATTTAAAACGTATTGTGGTTATAAACGAAACAGTTAAGTATTAGATTCATTAATTACTGTTTTTTTTGCATTGAATAATTAACTTGTTTAAATTGAACAAATTGACGACTAAACCAAGAAGGTTGCTCCAATCAAATTGAGGTCTTTGGTTTTTTCGAAGCCTTTAAAGTGCCTCAATATTGCTTACCCGAGCAAATAATAAGTCAACGATTTCTACCATTTTCATGTTTTTTTTAACAGACTACTGACAACTTTGTCAAAGATTGAGAGGTTGTACAAAGATTAGTTGAAATCGAAACCACTGAATATTATGGACCAATCTTAATCATTCTTTCTACTCATCATCAGTCTCGCCGCTCTAGCAAGCGACCCTAAGGTCCATGTTCACCAAAAAGATGACGCTCTGATTATCTAAAAACAGCTGTTTAAGACACATTTTAGTATGGGAACATGTCACAGTGGCAGCTGTTTTTGGATAATCAGGCTGTTATCTTTTCAGTGAACATAGACCTAAAGCAACTTAAATAGCCTACCTAAAGAAACCTTACGCTTGGCGATTCGAGGTCTGCACTCAAAAACACTTTATATGTTAATCTATACTTCTGTATCTATACTAATTATTGTAAAGAGGAAAGATTTATTTATTAAAATAACATGGAAGACTTACAGCTAAACCAAACAGATCAAGGACAGTACAATAGTCTTAAAGCCAATTACAGGTCTCCACTTATAAAATACAGAGAAAAAAAAGTAAATTCTACGGTAAAAAAAGTATATTCACACTAAGTTATAGATTTCTATGTTTGTATTTTTGTAAGTAAGTAACGAATAAACTTAAAAACTACTGGACCGATTTGAAAAATTATTTCAGCAATGGATACATTCTTTCAGCAATGGATAATGGATACATTATCAGCGAGTAACACAGGCAACATTTTATCCCCGTACCCCCACGAGAACGGAAATAACGCGAGTGAAACTGCGCAGCGTGACGTCCGCTATAGTCTCCAATACCTAATTATTAAATTAATTTTAAATTAAAAAAATAATTTTAAAATTAAATCTTACCGTTCTATCAGTTTACTAGCTGACCCCCGCAACTTCGTCTGCGTCACATAAGAGAGAAAAACGAAAGGAAAAAGAACCCCGTTTTTGCAACATTTTTCATTCCTGCTCCGCTCCTAATGGTCGTAGCGTGATGTTATATAGCCTAAAGCCTTCCTCGATAAATGGACTATCCAACACAAAAATAATTTTTCAATTTGAACCAGTAGTTCCTGGGATTAGCGCGTTCAACCAAACAACCAAACAAACAAACTCTTCTGCTTTATAATATTAGTATAGATTTGGGGTCGGCGCAATATGTTTGTTGTTGCATTTTTCACAAATTCCCTCCATCGATCACATTTAAACAGAACTATTGTATTGCACTACACAAGAGGTCGATCAGATCACGTTTTATTTACCACTATAAACTCTGAGTGCCTAGGTCATTCATTCTCTGAATTCTTCGGTGCTTCAATGCTCCTTCGTCTACATTGTTTATTTACGTTATGTGTCAGAATGATACTTGTCACTATCACTATAAACAAGGTGTCAGTTGTCACTAAAGTGCCGCCGATGTTTACATTGTCAATACTTAGAAATCAGAAGCTCGGTCTCACGGTGAGTCGGCTGTTTGAAAGTGTTATGTTGGCTAGACTCTGGTGATGAAAGCTGAACGGAGTGCTAAAAGTAATCTGTCATTCTGTTCGAGAGATTAATTAAATCTCCTAGTTAGAACTTAACATCACGCCTGTACTACCCAAAGAGTTTAGCAGAGATTCAACTTATAGCGCAATATTAGGTAGGTTTAGTCCCATGTAAGGGGGAGGGCTAGCCTTTGGCCACCAACTGTGCAGAATGGCGGTAATTTTTAGACAAACCTAAAACCTTGGCTTGCCCTTAAAATCTTCTACTCTTCATAATGTTAGTTTCTGATCAGACTGCTTGCCTTTGGGGCTTACCATATTGTTGGCGGCACGCCATTGCGGTGGGCTCAATATCCTAAAACGGATGCTTTTACGATTCTCAACAAAGCACAGCCAAGCCATCCAGCATTGTGATCATTTCTAAATGTCATTCATGAAGGTTCTGTTTGTAAAGGACATTCAATATTATTATTCACATTAAATACGTTTTCACTTCTCATGCTCTAAAAGTACGCCCTACGAAGTGGGATTAAAGTGAAAAGAAAAAAAAAGAAAAATAAAAGTAGGTAATTTAAAAATAGAACGATCTTTTTCTCTGAAACATGGTAACAAAAGAGTAACTTATCAACGGTTTTATTTAAATTTCGAATTGGCTTGCAAATAGAAAGCAGTTTAACTCTTCAACGCTCTTTACAGGCTTCGGTTTTAAGCTTTTTGAGTCTGATTTGTCAACCCGCTCGTGAAATTCATAACTAATGAATACATACGGTTTGACATATAAAACAAACCGACAATTATTTTTATTGTAAAACCTTTGTGTAATCCAAGACTCATGGCAAACAAAGTGCCACTTTACCGTATCAATGTCAACAGCCGACGCAGAGTTAACAAATCATCTTTTAATTAGTAGTTGAGTGCTAACTTAAGTAATGAGTAGATAGCTAGCCAGTCATTGACGAGATGTGGTTACGACTTAAAAGGTAGTTTGACATGAAATCTCATTGACACTGTATTTTGTGGTTATCAACATAACATTTCCTTCTTTCAAAATGGAGCTAGTGACGAAAACATCAGTAGTTCCATCATGGAACTGTAAATGGTTTTAGTGACAACGAAAATCCAGCTACCTTGATTTGTGCTATCTCGTTTTTCTAGTATAACTAGGGTTGCCAACTCTAAAATTTGACAACCAGGACAAGACGCGTGAAAACCCCGGATTTTAGAGCCCAGAACCCGGACATACCAATATTATAAATGCGAAAGTTTGTTTGTATGGATGTATGGATGTATGGATGTTTGTTACTCTTTCACGCAAAAACTACTGAACGGATTTGGATGAAATTTTGCACACAGATGGTTTATAACCTGGATTAACACATAGGATACTTTTTATCCCGGTAGTAAGATCCCGTGGGACAATTTCAAACATCACGCGGGCGAAGCCGCTGGCAGAAGCTAGTTTTATGATAATTTTCAGACCTTTAAACAACTTTTGTCATCTTTTATCATCATTTTAAATGTTACCTGACGGTGAATTTAGTGAGTCGGTTCGTTCGGTTAATCACAGACCGAGTGTCGCGGGTGGAAGACTAAGACTTTAAATTTGAAACCCAGACTACAAATGAAGCCCAGCCCGGACGCTCCCCGGATGCCTTCTAAACTAGGACAACTCCGGGGAAACCCGGACGGATAGCAACCCTAAGTTTAACATAAAATTACGTCTGTAAACGTCGAAAGCTCGGAGGGGTGCATCTCCTCACCACCAATAGCAGTAGTTACTACATCGACATTTCGCCAGTTATGGCTGTTGTGGTTTAAAGAAAGAAAGAAAAAAAAAGCAT
This sequence comes from Xestia c-nigrum, assembly GCA_916618015.1. NCBI lineage: Eukaryota > Metazoa > Arthropoda > Insecta > Lepidoptera > Noctuidae > Xestia > Xestia c-nigrum. Next base: position 7,763,688 of record OU745251.1, on the reverse strand, counting down.
TTATTAGCCCGACAGGACAACACATAAATAAAATAATAATAATTGTGATATACTAATAAACGTGGCGTGAGCTTTATGGTTCCGTGTGTCGACCAGTCCCCACTTATCTCGGGCAGCGAGCACACGTACCCCTAAAGTAGTTCATCTACTTACTGATAATTTGGTGGTTTTATTCTAAACCCTAACTAGTGTTATTAGTGAACACCACATTGGCGACGAGTAAAAGCGCAGTAAGTGAAATTGTAACTCAAATTATATCTGCTTACGGAAAATGGTCAGCAAAAATATTATAATTTTATTGTGTGTTAAAAAAAAAAAAAAAGAAAATGACCCTGTGGTCATGTAGTCGCAATAGCGACTGCTAAGAATGAAATCATTTCTCAGTAGCAGTCACGAAGTTTGAAACTTTACTCGGTTGATATTAGATACACCTCTGCCTTACCCATCATGGTTAACCAGCGTGATGATACCACAAAATTAGTTGCTTTCGGTTGGTAATTAAGTGTTACTTATTTATCTATGCGCAATCTGCGTCGGCGACTGATGTAGGTTGATTTTAACATGTTTTCATGAGGTGTTTGTTAAAAAACCAAAATACAAACTAAACATCATATACCTACTCACATAACAAGCCACTAATATATAACTTGTTCAGTTACAAGTTCGTGGTTTGATTAATTCAATAACGACACGATCCGTTTCTTTATTTGACAAGAAATATAATGATAAATAAGTATCAAAACACACCATAAAGCAACCCGAGGTATTGTTGACCAAATCCGTTCGCAAATAAAATGTGCCTATTGAAAGAAATTTCAATCAAAACCTAAGAGATTATGAAAACATTTTCTCAAAAAAGTACCTCTTCGACAACTTCGAAGCAATAGAGATAAATGTTACCTGTTGATTATGGGAACATTTTCTCACAAAAGTACCTCTTCGACAAACGTTGAAGCAATAGAGACAAATGTTATCTGTTGATTATGGGAACATTTTCTCACAAAAAGTACCTCTTCGACAAACGTCGAAGCAACAATAGAGATAAATGTTATCTGTTGATTATGGGAACATTTTCTCACAAAAGTACCTCTTCGACAAACGTCGAAGCAATAGAGACAAATGTTATCTGTTGATTATGGGAACATTTTCTCACAAAAAGTACCTTTTCGACGACGTCGAAACAATGATGTGAAAGAAATTTCAATCAAAAATCAAACACCAAGTTCCTCTTCGACCACGTCGAAGCAACGATGGAGATACATGTTATCTATTATTAAAACTAAATAAAAACAAATGAGTTTCATGAAATCCATTAGGGCTATTGATCATTTTGGCTAAATGCATTTTGTGCTGTCATCAAAAAACAAAATAAGGAATAAATACGATGCAATTCAGTACGTTGCATTCGATTAAGTTGTAAATCGAACCCAGGACCCTAAGAACGTAAGGCAGCCTCATTACCGCTACGCCATTCGGGTCGTCAACATTCCCTAGCTCTGACGTCTATTATTCTTAGAGGCCACTTTGCATAGTTAACACTTAACAGGGACTTATAATATAAAGGACCCTTTGTGAAACTATCAAGCTACAGTTATTAATTTATTTAAGTGCCATGTTATCAGCACCCACAGAACTCTTTGTCATTGGCCGGAACAGACCAATACAAGGTTAAAATTTGAGACCTATTGGTTTCTTTTGTTAAAGCCAAAATAATAAGATATGGAGTTTGATTACTTTAAATTCAAAATTTTATTGTAGTTATGTTCTCGTGAAATTATGTAGTTTAAAATAATACAGATTTGTCGAGACAACCTTGAAATTCTCTTACTATAATAAATATGTCGATTTGGCTAAGTAAAGATTACATTGATTCTTGGTGATACAAGAAAATTATGATTGAATTAATCTCCAAAACTGTAAAAAGGCCGTTAAACTAGTTACACGATGGTCAGAATACAAAATGCAACAAATGCCTGCCTTAATAAAATTGACATGTAACCAAAAATCTCACTAACGAGATTAATCTTTGTTGCCGATATGGCCGTAAAGATCACAAAATGACAGTCAGTTGTTGAAACCCTGCAAATAATACAAATCGCATAAAATATGCTAAAAGGTCATAAACAGAATCATTACAAAAAGGACCAATAAAAGAAAATTAAAAAATTATCTCTCGTCAAATGACTAGAGTGGTAATGATACTGCCAAAACAGTAAAGTCTAAAACAATGTGCAGCAAGAATCACAAAAGTGATACTATGTAGTTCCAACTTGATTATGAACTTGAAATGAATGCAAATTGCATAAAATGTGGTTTCAATGGCCATAACCAAAAGTACTGCAGAAAAAGGGCTTACAAAAGAAATCACAAAAGTAATATTAGTTCCTGCTCTGTAATTAATGCAAATGGCATAAAATGTGGTTTCAAGGACCATTAACTAACTTTGCAAAACAATAATTCAGACAAATAACAACAGTCAAATCTTTTAGAAAAAAGAAACACCAAAGGTAAAAAACCTACATATTGGGTCATTTTATTTAATTATTGAGTGTATGTGGTTCTCAAGCCAATACCAAAATTCAAAAATATTAAATCAAAATGACTTACTTCACATAACAGATTTGATTACATAAATTCTGAAACCGTTTAGTTTCTGAGATTTTAATATCAGGTATTAAACCACTTGAGAAATTAGGTACATTCAAAGTGATCTTAATATTTCCACTACTAATTTACTTTTACTAATAGAGCCAACATTTTCACAATAAAAGGAAATAAAGAGTCTAACATTCACTTGACAGTATGTCGGAAAGAAAACTGCTGCTGTTGTCAAATATTATAAAAATATCTGATTAAGTTGGATACACAAACGCACTGTGTTTATTCAAAGTGCAACAGAAGTGGACAATTTCAATAAAAAGTAAAATTGACCACAGAAACACAAGCGGTTAGTGGTATTTATTGAAATGTTCAAGTACACAATTGGTTTACGTCTGACATCAACCGAACAACAACCATAACGCAACCAGATAAAGAACCACTGTTACCGAACTGAATTGCCAGTGGCTGTAACCAAATTGTAACCTAACTGTAACGGCAATAAAGATCGTTGGCATTTTAAAAGTGATGCCAATCAGAAGTAAGCGTACTATGAGAAGACAGTAGTTTGTACTGAAAATTGTTGCGAAAGCAACGATTTATACCTTTCGAAAAAAAAAACTTTTGGCTAGCAAAATATCAAAGCCAAAATAGACATAAAAATAGACATAGAAATAGAAATAGACCTTTTGTTAGTTGACATATTGAATAAATTCAGTATACTTTACAACAAATATCATCGTTTCCTTCGGAAACAAGAGTCAGACCAAAAACAACGATTTTTGAGTAAGCCTCAGCCTAGGTTAAAATCCGTCACAAAATGTAAACTTTGAGAGTGACTTAATATGGGGCTTTCAATGGCAAGAAAACAAAAACAAAACAAAGGACAATTAAAATGATTGAATATGAAGTTTCATTTTAAAGACGCAAAAAAAAAAAAAAAAAAAAGTGTAAACATGAACTTTGGTGACATGTTACTCATGAAAATTAAACATGAACGTAACATGAAACTCATGAAACCGTTTTATTAAAGAGCAACCAAACTCTTAATCTCACTGGTTTGAGAAAAAAATAATGCCTGAATAAAACAGTAGTAGAGCATTGCCGACTAAGACATTGAAGGCTAGACTATGCGCAATGGCTTGGTGTCCGATATGGGCCACCAGACAATCAGATAGGTTTAGTCTCAGGCCTAAATCCTTTAGCTGTAACTGTTGAAAGGCGTGAACTTCCTTCAGCTGTTGATAGGAGTAATGCTTTGGTTTTTGTATCCACTGCCAGGTGGAGATTATCTTTTTGTGATTATAGACTATTACAGTCGGAACAATGAGATTGAAAAGTAAATCATTCTTTATCTCTACATATACAGGATACGGTAAAGGTATTGAGCAATCTTCTCTTAACTGAAATCCTACAAGGGTATAATCTGAGTTTGACAGACAATTTTGTAGTCTCAAGAGTTCGAGACATTCTGAATTGGAAAAAGGAATAAACAGGTCCATTACCAGCCAAAGAGTTCTTACTCACCAAAGAGCTAAGTTGAAATGTACAACAGGGATATTCTTCATTAAGCAGTTGTGAATCAATCATTGCAAAAATGAAACGATAATCTGTTAAAGTACTTAATGATCTATAATAGTACACCTCCACTACACAGAATAATAAAACACTACCAGGGCTGTTTTACGGGAGACTTCGGAGAATAAATAACCATAAACAGATCTCGAAGTTGATACAACCATTCAAAAGTTAAACAGATTTATAATACGAAGATAGAAGAAAATTAACTCGTTGAGAATGGGGATTGGGGAAAATGTACATGTAGACACGATGAACGAAAATATGACGATATTGGTCAAGCAAGACTACCGCCACGTGACGATCATCATGTAATAAACACCCAAAGATGGTTCAAATAAGGGTAATGAAAACTGGGGCCTTATTTTAATAAATTCGTCACTCCAACACGATTCCATTCTCATCCTATTGTCATTTTGCTAAAGTTCGTAATCTGCTAAATTCACAATGGACCACCAGGATGGATGGTCATCACCTTTGTACTATTTTCTGTTCCTTTTTATTTTCTGTAATAAGTGTGTACATAAATTGTTAAATAAAATAAATAAATAAATAAATGGTCGATCATTGGTCGGTCGTTGGTCTCGTAATAAAATTGTGTTTTAAAAGACATTTTCGTATTGCCATTATTATAAAACCGTTAGTACAAATGGTTTTCGAAATCTACCACTAATTGCAAACATTTATTCATGCCAGATTTCATGTACGAGATTAATATTCTATGACATTTCTTTGAATTTGGAGTGTCAGTGGTTGTTCATTGAGAAGTCATAATGACCGCATTATATTAGTAGATTACCAAACTTGTCAAAACTTGACAGAACTTGATCATTGTGACTCCAAAGATCACTTATTCTGACACTATCGTAATAGCAGAATCGAGGCCCCGGCCAATTGAAACGATTATCGATTTATCGATCACAAAACGTTAAAGTTTCGTAACGTATTGTAAAATTAGGCATAATGCAAGAAAGTAAGTTTAATGCTAAATAATATTCAAGTATAGTGCAGGTACTAAAAGTATCTAAAATGTGTTTAAATTCAAAACAAAAACAATGTCATTGTACTTTAAAATTATGAATTACTGAATTTCTAAATACGTTATACTGTAACAATTGTACTCAAACTAATTAAAGACGAAATGTATATGCCTACAATATTTGGACCTGAATTATGTATACTAAAATAATTAATAAATCTGTTATTGTGTAAATTTTAATATTGTGTACCTATGTTAGCATAAGTAGTTTGTACCTTTGTAGTATATGTATTCCAGTTATATGTAAAAACTTAACATTACAGATGTATTAACCTAAACATTTTTTGTAAAACATTTAAAAAGAGTAAGTATGGAGTTTCTTCCCCATTCTTCTCCATACAAACTACCTTAGCGAATGGGAAAAGAAAATGAACTCATTTCGTAAAGTGCCTAAGTTTCCTAAATTAAAAATAAACATTTTCGTATAAAAAGAAAGAGATGTGATATACTAATAAACGTGGCGTGAGCTTTATGGTTCCGTGTGTCGACCAGTCCCCACTTATCTCGGGCAGCGAGCACACGTACCCCTAAAGTAGTTCATCTACTTACTGATAATTTGGTGGTTTTATTCTAAACCCTAACTAGTGTTATTAGTGAACACCACATTATGGAGTTTCTTCCCCATTCTTCTCCATACAAACTACCTTAGCGAATGGGAAAAGAAAATGAACTCATTTCGTAAAGTGCCTAAGTTTCCTAAATTAAAAATAAACATTTTCGTATAAAAAGAAAGAGATGTGATATACTAATAAACGTGGCGTGAGCTTTATGGTTCCGTGTGTCGACCAGTCCCCACTTATCTCGGGCAGCGAGCACACGTACCCCTAAAGTAGTTCATCTACTTACTGATAATTTGGTGGTTTTATTCTAAACCCTAACTAGTGTTATTAGTGAACACCACAATAATAAAATGGTAAAATTGTGTTAAAGGGTAACCTACCTTAGCTAAGTGATAGTTTAGGGATACTGAAATCGGGCATGACTATTAGGCTGAGGCTACATTAGGCCTCGACGCGACCTGCGACACATGAGCGATTAAAACAAGTAAATTAATGCTCACGTACATGGCTACACTGTACATCAAATATTATTAGCGATCTTTGATTTCTTTATGCGATGGGAACAACTTTACTATAATTACAGAATCGGCTACACCAACGTAGCGAAATGAAGCGAATTTATTAGAAAGTACACCGGGAATCTCGCTTGTAATGTAGCCTTACCAAGTTTTTCTCGTTTCGCTCTTCCAGTCGCATCGCAAATCGCTGCCTAGTGTAGCCTCAGCCTTAGAATGGGATGCGAGTGTATTATCATCAACCGGGCACAAAGCCGGGGTCTGAAATCGCCGCTTTAGCAGAATCAAAATTATGAATCACGTTACAAAATTAAAATTCTTAAAATGGACTTTATAGTTATGACTATGGTATGACTAAGACGTCGTTTTAATTTTTTTTTTTAACGTGACTCATATTATAATTCTGCTAAAGCGGCCATACTAGGCCCGCAGACTTCGTGACTGCTACTAAGCAATTCCTGATGGAAAAACTTCTCCTGCGTCTTATTACACCAAGTATTATAGTCGCAGTAACTAAACAAATCGATGTCTACTTACAACGAACAAAAACTATCTTCACTTAATAAATTAAACCATAAAAAAACTTTCGAAAAAAAAAATGCTTTTTTTATCATGGTTACACCCCTTGATGTATTATCTCCTTTCCGCGCTTTCCTTTTTCTAAAATCCGCGAACTCGAAAAAAAAAAAGGTTAATACAGTCGAATTGAGTAACCTCCTTTATGAATTCGGTTAAAAACAAGTAATTAACGTCCTCTTTCTCTTCTTCCCCAGCGGTTTCCTTAGAAACCTTAGTGGAGAACTGCCACAAGCTGTTGGAGAAGTTCCACTACTCCTGGGAGATGATGCCCCTTGTCCTGGTGATCCTCAATTACGCGGGGAGCGACCTGGACGAGGCGTCGCGGAAAATTGACGAAGGTAAGACTTTGAATTTGTAGTTGCTGTAGCAATTGTTTGTTTTGATTTTTGTTGCAAAGCGATTGTTTGGCGGAAATGGTCTTGAGTTGTATGAGCGGGAAAAGTTTATCATGTATTTATAAGAAAATCAAATTTGGAATTCGAACCATTTATTTGAATTACAGACTCTTCTGAATAGTCAAGGAGACGGTTAGTTTGTTTAAAAGTTGAAGCTAATTGCGCATTTCAAAACGTAGAATCTCTTCGGAGAAGAACGGGTTAGAAACTTCATGGACACTCACAAATCATATGTGTTTATGATTGTGCTTGTTACATTTGTAACTCTTAGTTGTAATTCAGGAGAAACTCATACGAAAGTGAGGCAAAAGTGTATTTAATTTTAAAAAAATAATTGTAATAAACTGCCTTGCCAATTTCTGTCTCTGATCCGAAGGTAGACTGGCAGAAAATGCCTCAGGCATAGTTTTGATAAATAAACAAAAAAAAACAAAACAAAAAAATGAAACTACCGGTATTACTGTCCCATTCCTGGCCAAAGCCCTCTTCTTAAACAGAGATCACGAATAAGTAAAATGATATAATTTTACAAACATTTATAATATTATAAACAATTAATTATAGGTAGTCCTACTAGAAAACTTTTTGCTCTCATGCGAGTCAGACCTAATTCATGCAACAATGTAGCGAGCCGAAGTCGCCCGAATGTCTTCCGAATGCACACGAACACGGACGCACTTGGTGAATGCTCGTTTATTTGCATGCGTACGTGCTCTTGTTAACTTGGGCTCCCTACAGTCTAGCGTGATCCTTTAGCCACTGCCGAAGGTATAGCGCAAAACGTGAATAGAGGCGCAGGCGTGAATCGAGACAAAACTTAAAAAGAAAAAAAAAAAAAGGATTCCGACGAATTCAAAACCTCCTCCTTTTTGAAGTCGGTTAAAAAGGGATTTTAAAGTGACGAAAGGCGATGTTTTATTTACATGATAACAGTATTAAAATTTCATGATGATACAAACTACATCTCTAAAATAGAAATAAAATTTTGTACAAGTATCAAAACGGTTGCAGTGCATCAAAAAATTGACATATCGGCCACAAAAGTGCCCAGAAGGCTGGCAGCATTGCCATGAAGTTTTTGAGGTTGATTTCATAGTTATGTACAGTCGCAAGCTCATCAAGTATTTAACATTATATTTGGTTTACTTAATTAGAGACTTAGTTAGCAACTTACCATATTAATTCCACATTAAATCTGTTACAAAGTTTTGTCTCGATACACCCTGTGTTTCTATTCACGCCATTTTACGGTACTCTGGAAACTTTGTTATGAACTGTCCGATTTAAATAAGTAATGCCCTCCTCTTTGGTATTGGGAAAAATATCACTAAGCCCACTAAATCAATTCTTCTTTTATGTTAAAAACATTTAGAATTTATCCGGTAGTTCTCTAATCACGGCCGTAAAAATATACCCCATTTTTACGGGTATTGTTTGTTAAATATTTTCAAGGTTCATTATTTCCATTATTTCCGCCCATGAAGGGTTCCGTAGCAGCAAGTAATATAATATAAAAATATTTGAGTTGATTGAATGAATAGGGTAAATTGCGGTTTACGATTTATGACGTAGTAAAAAAAACTACTAACTAGATCTCGTTGAAACCAATTTTCGGTAGAAGTTTACATGGTAATGTCAGCAAAACAGTTAGGTATGCAGGCTAGCAATCTTCTTACGAATATTATAAATGTAAAAGTCTGTAAAGATCCATTTTTGTTATACTTTCACGCAGAAACTACTTAAAGGATTTGGATGAAATTGCAAACAGATTGATTATAACCCTTATCTATTTATAATAGTAGTAAGAAGATTGTTAGCATGTAAACCTAACTGTTTTGCTGACTGTACATCATATATTTTTTTTTAGTTTTATCATTTTCTTATTTTAGAAGTTACGGGTACACATTTTACCACTTTGGAAGTGTCTCTCGCGGAAACTATTCAGTTTAGAAAAAAAAAGATCTTATAAGAAAACCTCAATATCATTTTTGAAGACCTATCCATAAATACTTCACACGTATGGGATGAAAAAAAATATTTCAGTTTCACAATCTATGGGAAACCCCCAAAATTTATTGTTTTTTTTTTTAATTTTTGTGTTAAAATCTTAATGCGTTTCACACAATACTTCTACTTACCAAGTTTCAACAGCATAGTTCTTATAGTTTCGAAAAAAAAGTGGCTGTGACATACGGACAGACAGACAGTAAAATGACAGGGACGTGTCTACAGTAGACCTTGATTTTTATGGATAAAATATAGTTCTATACAGGAAGAATAGTCTTAATCAGAGTCAATCTTCCGTAACAATAATGACATATTGGCAGCTTTTGAACGCGATTCAAATGATTGTCTTGACTACGTTCAGTTTTATTGGTGTAAATCGCTCAAATCAAGCAAACTCTGTGAATTGCAATCAGTCTAATTTGTTTTGAGTTCAGGTTATAGTCACTCAATAGCTATAACTGATTATAATATTCTATAAAAACATAAATGTTTGATTAACATACTACTTACGTAATGTTGAATTGAAAATTGCATTTTCGGGGCTACTCTGGCGCTTTCGCCATTATAACAATAAGAAAGGCTGAGAAGTAAAGTTTCCAGTGTGCTTGTCCATTTTTATTGTTCCGTCTTCATCTTCTGCTGTACTTAAGATAATTATTTAAATTACTAATAACCAGAAACTTTGTTTTCTACTTTGGCAAAATAGGTAAATAATTGAGGCTGGTGTGAAAAATGACGGAGTAATAAATATCTTATTTGCTTTTTTATTTTATTTTATTAGTATAAGATTCGGTTTTTGCATTGACCAATTCTAAGTCGATTTTAAATTAAGTAAACTTATATTGATCACAAAGATCGAAGGAATACAAGTTACTTCTTCATTTAATTTAAGGTATACTATATTGGTTAATGGAAAATCATCGCTTTCGTAGAGCATAATAGAAGAAGGGCTGATTTACTACTAGAATACGTTTTTAATTTACTAAAAATGTTATTCCAGTAATCATTCAAAAAAATATAGTAAATTCGCCCTCTCTGATAATCTGAAACTTAACCTAAATACGTCTTTACTACCCTGGTGTCTTATTTTATTAAAAATATTACCATAATGAAGCAGACTTAAATGTAAGGAGAAAAAAAAAATACTTAAACGGAATTATTAAAAAAACAAACATCCAAAAGAAGTGACAAACTTAAAAAAAAACAGGGATCCGTTTAAAAAAATGTAATAAAATATCACTTTTGTAATGTAGTTTTAACTTTTCTCAATTGCAATAAAGTAAAAAAACCAGTTTCAAGGTAGTTGCTAAGCAAGGGACTGATAGAGCGTATTATTTACCGCGCTTTTTCTGGATAATATCAGAGCGAGAAGTCAATGTATTTATAATATTTACAAAAATATTTAATTCAGTTATTTATTGGCAACACCTCTTGTTATCTTCGTATGAATTTTAAAATAAATATTGACGAACCAACGTTATTTTTATTCTATTAATGAAAAAAAAAATCAATTTTTCTAAATATCCTCTTTTAAACACACTATTCTAAACAATGTGCAAGAGCTAGCTGTCAATGTGAATTCTGTAACTGACATTGACAGCTTTGACCACAGTTTAGATGATGTACTGACCGCGTTTTGTTTTAATGACAGAAACAAACGCAACTATAGTTAAAGATACTTTACGTCCTCCTGAATATTTCTGCTTCATTTTGATGTCAGTAAAGTACAGTCATCAACAATAAAAACAAAGGCACCAGTAGTAAATGACTGATATAAATGTCGTAACCCACAATCAGCTTTATTGAGTTGATTGCTTTTATGTTCTTGCAATGCAGTTAACTGTGCAGTGGAAATCTAGTGTTCTTGATTGAAAAGTTATAAAAAAAAATGCGCGTTTATGCGTAATTATTTACTGTTATTAACCGCATTATATTGTGAAGTTCTCTGTTACGTTTTCTGGGGAGTCAAATACGACGTTTTTATATAATATTTTTTAACGAAATATATAAAATGTTTTAGCTGTTTATTTGGTTTATAAATGTGACACATAGAACTCCCTAACACTAGACTCACAGGTTAGAATTGCGAGTTCTGTGTTTTCATATTGATGCAAAATAATGGACTCAAGTTAAACTCCATTATTTCGAGCCATTAACAGATAAACAGAGTCAAATTCATGGATTTTAGAGTCTTTATTTTTATTACTGTAGATCTAAGACTTAAGTGGTCTAGCTATTGTTTCGTGCATTTTAAGAAAGAAACATTTGCTTTTATTGGTCACCATTACTGAGATCAGTGTTATTTTTTAACCAAGAGTAAAAGATTTTCACATCGATGCACTACTCGTATGTGTTAAAAAAAACTGCATAATGAAAAGTTCTAATTCATGTTTTAAACATAAAATGAATTTGGAAATTCAAACAAAGAAAGCTTTTTGTTGTTCTATTAATTGTGTTGATACTCTTATGCAGTTTTTTTCCCTCTCTTCCGCCAAGCGATGGTCCAATCTCCGCCTTGCTTTGTCCACAGGAAAGATGATTATCAACGAATACGCGAGGAAGCACAATCTGAACATCTTCGATGGGCTAGAGCTGAGGAACTCGACACGCCAGTACGGACTTTAATAGTAATAAATAGTTTTTACCCAAAACACAGAAGCAGTGCTCAAACACACTGGCAGGTTTTTAGGTCTGTGACAAACTTGCTTCTTGCATTCCGTTTTTTTATTAATATAAAAAATAACCTTTTCAAAAAAGAAAAAAATGTTTTCGGCATGAAATAAAAACACTACCATTTTTTTTTTAACAAAACAAAACTTTTTTTTTTAAGAAAAAAAATTTGCCTTAAAAACGGTGAATTTTGCCAAAGAATCTGATCGCCATGACCACATTAAAACTGCGTTCAAGAGCTGCCCTTGTCAATGGAATATTGACACCGACAGCTCTTGATCTCAGTTTAAACGCGTTGTTGGAGTTCAGTTTCGTTGGTGAAGTTGGCCTTAACAAGTCTCTTTTTTTATCGGAAATCAGTGAGATTACAGAAGAAATTGAATTGCACTGAATGATACATATGTTTTTTTACAAAATCTTTATTGTTTATAGCAAGAAGCGAGTTTGTCATTTACAATACTAATTACCGAATATCGTCACTCAAGTTATACAAACAAATGTCACAAACTAACACAACACAATATATAGGCATACTTCACTTATAAAACACATATTACTTTTATTCGAAAACGAAAACTAGGGATAGTATCTCATCGAAAGTCCTCAAAAAAATTGCGTCTTTATTTTCACAAAATTTTTATTCACAAGTAGAGTTTTGCTTTCACTTACATTATAAAAATTTCAATTCACTTTGACTGGATGTTATCTTTATTAATTTATTTACATTTATTAATTTTTTAATCTTTATTATTATTATTATAAGCCTATATGGTCCCACTGCAGGGGAAAGGCGTCCCTTCCCACCTCCTTTCATCATCATCATCATCATCATCAGCCCATAATGTTCCCACTGCTGGGACACGGCCTCGTCTCAATGAGAGGGAATGAGCTATAATCTACCTCGCGGGCCCAGTGCGGATTGCTAGATGTCACATGTCTTCGAATTTTTGGACCCACCTCCTTTATGTTAAAAAAAAAACAATTTACAATATCGACTACTTATTTACAAACCCCGAAAAATAAACAATAATTAAAGAAAACCTCAAAAAATCCCTTTATTTTAGGCCTTAAAATCAATAAATTCATTCATTTGCGGTTTGACTGCTTGTCAAAAGTACTTCACCGGAACAAGCTAAAAGCCATATAATTCTAGTATGATGACGACTCCCTGTAAAGATGATCATGATGATGATGATGATGATGATGTCCCTATAAAGATGCGCATGCGACTATTATAACGGATGTTCAGATACAAGTTTAACACGTTGATGTGCTTAGTTCACATTCCTATCCCACAATAGTAAGTAATACGATTTAAATTTTTGAAGTATGAAGTAGGTAGTTTTAAACAAGAACGCGTTAAGTAAATTTGGCTAGCCCCACAGAATAAGATCAACGTAACTGTCTTAACTATACATATAGTTGCTTCAATACATTTTCTTACTAATGACATCACTAACAACACAAATAGGTACAACACGTTATCATAATACAGTAATTTTACAATATTAATTCATGAAAATAGTCTTAACTTACAGCGTCAAAGACAAAAAAGGGGCGTCAAAGTCATATCTTAACTTACGACGTCTTGACTGCCATAATACGCGTCGTAACTTAAGATATATGATTATTGGTTTATAACGTTCTCTTATTCAGGATAGCGGTGTGACTATTTGGTTTACGAATATTGAAAATTGCTATATTATATATATGTCACCGTAAAATTGTCAAATACGTTATATTGTAATATCTCTAGCGATATTGTAAAGTCTCGAATTATTGTCAAATGAACATACTGCTTACAACAAAACGCATTATTTTTCGTGAAATGCATGCGATGGTAGTCAACTCACGCGGTGTGGAGAGAAGGAGGGGTCCCCCTTGCCCAGTGGCACAACTCTCATGAAAAGATAATGCACCATTCCTGAGAAATACCGATTAATATAACATAACCTTAAAACACTTTATATTCCCCCTAAAAAGCGTAGTCGACGGAGCCCCGCTTCGCGGGGCCCCTATTTCCGAGTGCAGGGTTTAAAGGAACCTAACTAACCTAATGGAGGGGTGCCCCAAGTCCCGATTATGGGGGCAGAGATACTTCCGTATGTTCAGTTGACAATAATTCGATACATTACAATATCGCGAGGAAAAACACGTTATCCAAACTAATATTATAAATGCGAAAGTAACTCTGTCTGTCTGTCTTTCTGTCTGTCTGTCTGTCTGTCTGTCTTTGCTTCACGCCTAAACTACAGAACCGATTTGTGTGAAATTTGGTACAGACATAGTTTGGAACTTGAGAAAGAACATAGGTTAGTTTTTATTACAAAAAAAAAAAAAAAAAATATTCCGGACATACTGCGCCATCTATTGGTCAAGAGTCGGCAATGTGGGTAAAACCAAAAATCTGCCGGAAGTCACTACTCCACGCGAACGAAGTCGCGGGCAAAAGCTAGTATTGTAATATAACGTGTTTGACAATTTTACGGTGACATATACACGGTTACTGGTTATTCGACGTATTCATTGCAGGACGTTATAGTAGAGTTATAATGCAAGAAATTAGGCTACCAAATGTTCTACCGAATTTCAGTGGTTTTTGAGTAATGTCGATTTTTAGTTTTTTTGAAAAAAACCCAGATTAAATCATTTAAAGCCAATTTACGGCGCGAATGTACTGAAACTTACGTTACTATCATAGCTGATGACGTAGCACACCTGTGTTAATAATTAAACGTTCAAAAATTCTTATACCTTTAGTAAAAATCAGTAATGAAACAATTTTTGTTTGTAATTTTTGCCATTCCTTAAAAAAAGATGCTGTATAGTGAAAAACAAAATACTACGCCAAGTGTACAAATCACTAGAAAAATATCCTGAATTTCGGTAGAACATTTGGGGGCTTCATTTCTTGCATTATAACCCTACTATAACGTTCTGCAAGGAATACGTCGAATTACCAGTAACCCTGTATAGTATAGCATTTTCAATATTCGTAAACCAAATAGTCACATCGCTATCCTGAATAAGAATTACCAGTAACCCTGTATTATACAACATGTAACAGAATAAACGCAAGACCTGAAAGTAGTTTGCTCAGAATCGGCTTCTGAATCGATTCCCATCATTATTTATATGTGTTAATTTTCTCCAGAAATATCCTTCATTTAATCTAAATTAGGACCACTGCGTAAAACCAACGTAATCAAATAGTTTATTTAGGGAATTATAAGCCTTAGATCAAAGTAATAAAAGCCCATAAAAATGCACGGCTGAATTTGTAGATCGCTTAATATCCATCCATACACACACGTAAAAAAATCAATACATTTTAGAATAAAGTATGATAGTGTGCGAAAGGTAAAATATTTAATTTAAGAAAGATTAGTCTTTATTTCCAAGCAATACGTCTTACTTAACTGCACAACCGAATTTGTAAAAATAAAAATATCATTTCTATCCTTACCTACACACACACGTAGGTTTTTACATTTAAGCTAGTTAAATAAAAACATCATTTTAGGAAATTTCAAACTTATCTCAAAGCAATAAAGCTTTTTTAAATGCATTACGGAATTTGTAATTCCGCATTCACAATATTTTGTAGAGAAATGACAAAATATTAGAAAATCAAAGGTACGTTTTTTGCAAACGCTAAATCAATATGAAAGAGCGAGATGCAATAATTTACTGACTTAGCCCTTTGAGTTGCCGCATTTGTTTGATATGCCGCCGGCGCACGTGCCGCCAAATTAGTCATTCGCCGGCAACCGACAAGTGAATTACGCAATTTTGTTGTTGTTGTTTACGCACGCGATGGCTTTCCGGTACAGCAATATCCAGTGCACTGAGATGGTGAGGACACTGGCTCGTTGCGACGATAATGTGGAGTTAGCGTGTCGAGTCTTCAATGAACGACATGGTACCAGAGTGAGCGCCAGGACAATGCTAGGTGCAACTCAGCGCCTGAGGGACTTCGGTACGTTTCGTCCTAACACGGCCTTGGATAGAGGGACGGACGAGAGCACCTTCACACGAGTTGGTATTTACAACCAACATAACATGCATTTGTGGAGGCATGAAAATCCACATGCATGTCGTGTAGACTCATTTCAGCACAGGTTCTCCGTGAACGTGTGGGCGGGAGTTGTAGGTACACACATACTCGGCCCTGTGTTTTTACCGAGGTTGACTGGAGATACCTACCTACACTTCTTGCAAGAGATATTGCCCCAGTTATTGGAGGAGGTCCCTCTCTCGTTGTTACGACGACCCGTGTTTTACCAACATGATGGAGCTCCCGCGCATTTCACGTGGAACGTTCGACGGCATCTTGATGCGGAGTATGGCTCTCATTGGATTGGACGTGGAGGACCTATACCGTGGCCTCCCAGATCTGCCGATCTAACACCGTTGGACTTTTTTTTGTGGGGTCGAATAAAATCGCTAGTGTATGTAAACGAAGCAACCAGTATAAATGACCTCAAACATAAAATTGAACTCGCGTTTGTTAAAGTGAAAAGTGAAACTGAAGTGCTTAACAAATTAAAAATTAACTTAAGAAAACGTGCAATAATGTGTACCGAGCAAGGTGGTGGACATTTTGAAAATCTTTTAAAAAGAGGACGAAGAAGAAGTATTTAGTTTAAATATCTCAGGTATGTACCTTCGTAATACGATTTTACTACTGTAAATACATAAATGATTGAAATCTTTTAAACACTGAATATGTTTTATACCTACCTACGTAATAATAAAACCGGCCAAGTGCGAGTTGGACTCGCGCACGAAGGATTCCGTACCATTATCGACAAAATTCACGTTTGTTGTATGAATAACCCATTTAAATATTAATTTTATTCCGTTTTTAGTATTTCTTTTTATAGCGGCAACAGCGAAGTCTTAACAACAGGGACAATTTTATCCTCTTGGTACGGAACCCTAAAAATGTAAACACACTGACGAGTAGGTGGTAATATCGCGAAATCGGTTAAAAGACGCGTGACATGTCTGACTTTAGGTATTGCCGTACTGATAAATCGCAGTGGGATGAAAGGTTGCTCAATTTAAAAATACTTTCTTAGCTATCCGTAGTTGAACTGAATTATTCGAAGTTCAAAGCCTGTAGTAGTAAGTGTGCGGACGGCGAGCAATGGGTAGTTCGCCGTTCAGTCGTCTGGTAAGATTCCGGACCAAGCCCAGTCGTCGACGGCACGCACTGTTCCCGCGCGCCTCAAGGAGTTGTCCGAAAAACGTAGGGACCCTGTAATAGGGTCGAAGCCAGCTGGGGCCCGGGTTCTTTTTCTGAAAAGAAGGCCTGGACCCAGTGCGAAAGGCAACGTTGGAACGGGGTGGGTTTAGTCAGTAAGAGTCTGACACTGTCTCTCGCTCCGCCCAAGAGCGGGATTCGTCATTAGATGATTTTTCCCACCATAAAAAAAGCCTGTAAGTGTGATGGAAAGATGAAATCATTATTTTACTAGTTAGGCAACTAACAATATTTTTTTATTTTTTTTATTTAGCGTTTACTGTCCCACAGCTGGGCAAAGGCTGGCAACAATAATTAATAGGGTAATACCACAACTTACTAATATCAGCTAGGTACGTAATATTCGGCCATTAAACGTAAAGATACATACCTAAGCTTACATGCATTGCTTTCTATTCCTACCTACATGTTACGTAGGCACGCGCACGAGTGTGCGCTATGAGTGTGTGCGTAGGGATACAGTAGTATGCTCAAACATTATGCGTCCAGCTAGGACAACTATTTTATAAAAAAAAACATAGCGTTCTTTAGGTAAATCGAATTACAGATGTTTCTTTAGTTCTATAATTTAATTTTCTAATTGGGGTGTCTGAGGTCTTGCGTTTATTCCGTTACACGTTGTATACTACAGAAACTCATATTTTTGTTTCGAAATTGCGAAGTTAACATTTCCATTGTGCTTTCCATTACTACTTCACTTTAAATATATCAGAGATCTTATGTTCGTAGTAAAAAAGCAATGGAAAGTTTACTAAGTCGGATTTTTGTAACAGAAACACAGAACACTCATTTTAGGAACACGTTTAGACGAAACCTAAGTTGCAATGTCATAATTCTCACATAATAGAGTAAAATATGGAATGGCTTCTGCATTACAGACCAGCACAAAAAAAAAACGTGAAACTAAAAATAAATGTATAAATTAACAGTTAGATTTTAAATTGATATCAACCTACCATAGACAGTTATGAAACGTCAAAAGTTAGGTGCACGGCTCGTATTGGTCGGTTTCCATGGAGTGGAACGAGCTAGAAACTCCATGGTAACTATTTCAAATGTTTTTTTGTATGTCACTGGATTCTATAAAGAATTAAAGGTATGTACCTATTACTGTCTCTGAAAACTGTTATAACTTTATGATTTTCGTCCTTTTTAGCGATTTCGCTGCATTTCGCAATCGCAGTTAGATCATTTAAGCCTAGATCTAAATCAACTGTTGTAAAACCTGAATCAAGTACAGTTTTGTTTGTTTTTATGTTCCCCACTATCTTGACAATATAATTTAGCTCAATTGAATAGTCCCCTTGGGTTAGAAACAGCTTAACTTGTAAGTCACAAGCACCTTAATAATATGTTTCGAGCAAGTTAGTCTAAACCAACATTCAAGTAACACATTTTCCATCACAATTCGAAGGGTGTTAAAGGAAATTCATAATAGATGGCTTCCATGTTTGATACATTAGTACTGAACGACGTAACTCACTAAACTTTATTAAACTAATATTTCTTGAAATGTCAAAATGACAGCTTGTAAATTGTGATTTTACTAAATACAATTTTTAATGTTATTAAAGGAAAAGTCATGTAAATATGTAGTTACGAACTTACGAGTAATAATCACACTACAGCGTACATTCTAATACTGGACTAAAACTCGCGACATACATGCGCAAGAGTTTTACGACGCAGCTCAGCTTCTCAGAAAGGCAATGCGCTTGCGCACAATTATTGTTACATTTTGACGTCTTTATCGCGATTGGCCGCCAGCCAACGTGCACAAATTAAACATTTAGTTTTTCATTTGAATTGTGAAGAAAACCGTACTTTTGTTTATTGATAAATTGACAGGTGGACACACACACTAAATATGGTTTTTCTTTAGGTAAAAAAGATGCGGGGTAATTTCATAAAAAACTTAAAATTACGATACAATAAATAATTTTCTTCAGCTTGAGAATTCTGCAAAATTAAGTCGAGTTAGTCTTCGGTTTACAAACATTGAATTTATGGATAAGGATTTTCGTTCTTTACTTCCGGATTATGATAAAATGTGTTGGGCCATTGAGGTACTAATAATTTAATGTCAGTAAATTGCCATTAAAACAAAGGAGGAAGGAAGCACCGATGTAGTATCAGATTTTTTTTTAAATAAAAACCGTTACAGCTAAAACAATTCATCTAATTGTGCAGCCACAGTCAATTCATTATTAGTAGTGATGTGCCGATTATGACTTTCGCCGACTAGCCGACTAGCCGATTAGTCGGTTGTAATAAGACCGACTAGTCGGCTAAGCCGATTACGGTATGGTCGAGAGCGGTGTTTTAGTGTAAAAAAATATTTTTTTTGTGCATAATTAAAGATAATACTGTTATTATTCATTGAAAAAAACAAGTAGAATTAAAATTTAATCATGTCAAAAAAAAAATCTCGTGTATGGATGTATTTTGAACAATTGGACAATGATTCCCGTAAAGTTAAGTGTAAACAATGCCAAGTGATAATTTCTCGTGATGGGCAAGGAAAAACAGCTAACACTAAGCATGAACAACCATATTAAATACAAACATCCAACCCTGATACCTCAGTTAGGTTCTGCTATCAAATGTTCAAGCACAGACGATTCCACCAAGTCTCAAATCTCAGCAGAAGAATTACCTAAAGCAGTGCCTACTCCGTCAACTTCAGTGATTATAAAATAAAATAAATAATATATAATCAAGGTTTTTATTTCATGTAGTTCCCCCGCATGCATATTATTGAGAAATACATACCTACAACGTAAGAAGCCGGATAGTCGGCGCTCTTTGCCGATTAGTCGCCGACTAATCGACGACTACAATAGTGGCCGGATAGTCGGCTTTACCGACTAGTCGCCGACTAGTCGGGACATCTCTAATTATTAGCAAAAAAACAAAGAGTAATTACTCCATTTGTCACAATAATTGAACTAACAGATGTAAAATAATAATTGATAGCGGTGACACAATAGCAACATTAATTATGACAACGAAACCTTCTCATTAACAATTATTAATTGTTTTTTTATAGAAATTTAAATGAAAAACTATGAATAGCCATTGGGCCAAATGCAATTCCACTATTGTTTTTATTGAATAAAATTGTGATTAAAATGGGGTGTTCAATTGAATGATTCAAATAAGACTTTTTGTTTAGTTAGGGCCACAAAAGTTACTACTTTTTATGTAACAAAATGTAACTATAGGTTTTTTTACGTAGAAAGTAAGTAAGTAAGTTTAAAAAACTTTTTATTATTCGTTATTATTATTTTATTCTTTAATTATTTTTCATTTTGCAAGTCCAATTGTATTAAAGGACAACTTTTTTTTTTTTTTTTTTTTTTTAAGGATGGGAAATCATCAAATGACCCCCCCCACTCTGGGCGGAGCGGGAGGGAGTGTCAGACTCTTACTGACTAAAAACCATCCATGTTCCTTCCTCGCCTTTTACGTTCGTTCCGGGGCCGCGGTATCTCTTTCGAACAGGCCCGCAACCCCGGATTAAAGGACAACTTAAGACACATTGTCTTGGCGTAGAAAAATGAAAAGACCCATCCTTAATTATAGGAAAAGTTAAAATCAAAGACAAGAGATAAGTACATTTTCCCACTGGGCTTTTCAGTAGATGAGACCGCGCTTTCTGAGTATTTCAAGTTCGTTGTTTCGTACGCTTCATAAATGGCAATATTTTCACTCCGCTCTATATTCACAGACATTTCGCCGCCATTCTTGTGGCCATCACATTTCTCATTTCCGCTCTTTAGTGATGTGTCTATAAAGAAGTCGAATACGGTGCCATTTTATCGATAATTGACAGTAGTAACCGACACGGTAACACTAGTTTGCTGTCATAACTGATTGTGTTTATTTTTGTAGACAACGCGAAATAGGCATGACTGAGTTTTCGAAAATCAAATTAAAACCTTTTTTTAGGCAGGCAACATACGTAATTCATCAACCATGTGTTTAATTAATTATGTAATGATTCACGTTTTTGTTAACGATATCAAAGTAAGTCACAATACTATCACCATACATTGTGCTACATTGCAACTTCAGTTTCGTCATACATGTTACACTCTACACACACTAGTGACGCGACAAAATTGTTGCACACGATAAAGTGGTTAAGTCAGAATCAGCTGTTTCAAACACGGTCTAACCAGTCGTGATTTCAACTTTACAGTGACCGGACGAAGGTGGCGAAATTCGAAATATAACCTGTGACATTCCAATTCCAAAATTCGAATTTAACGGCCATCCATAGTGCTGTGTTTAGTGTCGAGTGTCGATACCATTTTTATTTAGAATTATTTTCTTTTTTCGTAGGAAAATGCTGGAAATTAATAATATAAGTGGTGTACTATCGTCGTCCATGAAGTTATTTTGCGAATGATACTTTGTTTTACAAGTGCCGTGTTTTGTGTGGACGCTTGCTGTGCGATGTGGTGTTGCGAACGACGGACTATATTGTGGCTACCCACGGTGTTTCGGTGAGTTGATTTACATATTTTTCTTAGCTTTCAATAGACATAGCAGAACTTAAGAATTTTAATAATACAGTGTGTATTGAGTAATAACACAAACGTTTTCGAACTGTCTGCAAATGTTTGTTTGTTGTTATAGTATGATATTAAACAGCCATACTGTCACATCAAGATATTTCCCTTGACGTATATAAAGATAGCAACTTGGAAGCGTTTGTGTGTTTCAATCTCTTGCACCAAGTACTTGTTTACTGCTCATATTCATAAGTAGGATTTTATGTTTCAACATGCACATAAAATAAAATGCTATTTATGAAATAAGACAGTTTGCGATGCGATGGCAGTATTTTATTGCTTTTACGAACCGGAGGAATATATTGGGACTGCCGCCTTTATTTCACGTTATTAAGATATTTTATAATCAATGTAACTTGTGAGTTTAAATTGTAGCTACAAACTTTAACTAAGTACTATACTACAAGTCCTTGTAAGCTGAATGTTGTCTCTGTTTTTATACGAGGTGAAACATATTTTTTTACCAGAGTTATAATTATTTGAATTCGTTTTGCATAGTGAATGTATTCATAATTAAAAAAAAACGCCAATTAAGAACTTTAACAATATTTGTCTCAATACTTAGTTTCCGCAACAGAATATCGGGTTTGGTATCGATATCGATATTTTTACTGATTCTGAACAATTTTACGGAACACGTCACTAACTTGTTTAAGTTCATCTTGTAAAATCGCTATTAATAATGAATAATCACCGTGATTTCCGTTGGTATTTATTAGATTGGCGATTTATATTACGTTTAAAGTGACTTTCTCATCAAAGTTTTTAAATATTGGAGTTAGGAGTTTAAAAGGTTGCGTTTACTAAAATCATAACCGCTGCAAATTTTTATTAATGAACCACACATCTATGCACACACCTACCATATCTTGTAATCAAAATATTGGACTCCAAATGAGCGGTTTTTATGAGTTCTTCCAACCTTGCTGATAATTAGGTAGATATCTAATAAATTCCAAGCGAAGATGTAGAAGAGAAGAAGGTATGACAATCGAAATAGAGCTTTAAATTACATCTTACAGTTATCTACAACATGTTATATGTGTATACTGAATGGATAATCTCCACTAACCCAGCGAAGGATAAATCACAGGATACTTACACTGGTATATTCTAAACGAATACGTGAAAAGATGAAGATGTTATAGATGTTAATTAACAATTTTAATGATCAGACATACAATTTTCTGAGTTAAGTACAACAGTCATGTTGAAATATCGTAGAAACTTAGAAGAGAATATCACTCTTCCGGCCGCCATTACTAACCTGCCATAACCCGTTTTACACTTTTATAATCTGCAATTATAGATTGTAAAAATGTAAAATGGAATTCCTTAATGGCAAACGTTGTAAAAGGGGCCAAGTCTGCAGTCTGCAATGAGTTGCGTGTAAGCAAATTTGTATTTATTTCTCTATACCGAGAATAACAATAAACTTTTGCAATTATGTTATAGTACTTGTTAGATTGGTTTGTTGCCATCAATAAAAGTCTGGCTGGCTGCGGTACTGATATTTTAATTGTTTTATTCAGTAGCTAAAGGACTAAGTAAAAGGTATCTTTGATTGCAGGTATTTGCATAAAGTCTTGACTTAATGAGGATGTGGAAACTGTGAATTTATCTGGAAACTTCCTTGTTTCACCAGATATTGCCTAAGCTTTCTGTTCTTCATGGGCAGAAGTGTTCTTGAAAATTAAGTTTACTACAGTGGGTGGGCCCATAAACAAGAATCGCAATAGAAATAGACTTACACTAAAAACACTTTAATTTGTCGTAAAAACTACTTTAGTAATAAATGATAATACTTTTACACACAAAAACAAACAATTTTAAACACAAACAGTCAATAAAGCGTGAAAAACACATAAAGAAGCGAAGAAAGTTCGTTTTCAATTACGTTTTGCCGGTCGTAAAAATATCGAACTACGCAAGCACGCATCAACCAATAGAAAACGGCGTAGCAACTATGCAGCAGATTAAAAGTAATTTCCATTGGTTGGTTTTTTAACCACAGAACAGATTACCCGTATCCCCTATGCGTTAGAAATGGTATAGAAATGTTGCTGACACTTTTTTGTTGACTGCGGTAGGTCTATGTTTTAAGACTTTAAAGTTACAACATTGCATAGGAAATGTACCGTGAGAAAATCATCACTCATCACTCATCACTCTGACTTTGACAGGACGGGATGATTATTATTAAGTGTAAGTAAAAAAAAATAGTGAAAGTTAACGTTAGTAAATTTTTTGCGGTTTTGACATTTTGATTTCTGATGCCGTTTACTAGAGAAAATCCATTAAATACATTAAATTGAAATCAATCTGCACATTTATAACACAAACACATGTTACAAAAAACTAAATTATAATCGATTTTTACAATAATGCTTAACACTTTCAGTTTCACTAGTGAAATTCGCAAAAAACTGTTTTCCCTGCATCTGAACAAATACAAACAAAACAATGTAAAAATGATTGCTGGAAAAATGACTTTATATTTGTACCTCCGCCTCGGACACCACGGCTTGTCATGCAGCCGAAGTACTGGCCGTTTTGCACGGCACGCGAACTTAAATGACATCATCCGCCGATCTCTTGTCACCGTCGGCGTTCCAGCTTTATTAGAACCCAATGGCTTGGCACACGACGATAGCAAGAGACCGAACGGCATGTCATTGTTTCCATAGAAGATGGGTAGGGCTCTAGTGTGGGACGCTACATGTGTCGATACTTTTGAGCCTTCCCATCTTCCTGCGGCTGCGGCGTAAATATTTGTAACTTTATTGGTAACTATATTTTCGAGCCGTTTGGGCTCGAAACTCTAGGACCGTGATCCGAGTGCTCACAACCTTTTCAAGGAAATTTCAAAACGCTGGGTTGACACTTACCGTGACCCTAGGGCTGGGCTTTTACCCTGTCCAAAGCCTTAGCGTTGCCATATAACGTGGTAACGGTGCCAGTCTCTTGGGGACATTACCAGTTGACAGCAGAGCGTTGAGGAGTTTTTAGTTTACCTATTTAATTAGTTTTGTAAATTGTAAATTA
The DNA here is from genome assembly GCA_916618015.1 of Xestia c-nigrum. Lineage (NCBI taxonomy): Eukaryota > Metazoa > Arthropoda > Insecta > Lepidoptera > Noctuidae > Xestia > Xestia c-nigrum. Next base: position 7,738,853 of record OU745251.1, on the reverse strand, counting down.
TGTACATACTGAATTCAAATACCTTAGCGATAAAACTATTAAACAGTCTTTACAATCTGCAACAAACTTCAGTGCTTGAATCAATTTAATACATTACACAGTACTTTATATATGCGTATTTTAATAGTGGCAACATTCGCGACTTCTGACATAAAGTCTGACCCCATCGACACGTGTATGCAGACTTATCAATGCACTTAATAACATATTAATAATCTGACGTTTTAAATGAGTGACCTCAGATAAACTGCCTTACATAGTTAACTTTCTGTCAGAATAAAGTACATTTCCAATGACATGGTCTAGACATGTTTTTAACGCAGAAATGGTCGGGAAATGTTTGAAAATAGAACAAATTGGTGGCCTCCCAAATAGAAACTCATTGGCCAATGAGCCCAGTACCGAAGTATTATAATTATTATCTGTGCTAGTACAAACGCACGGCTCTAAACGCAATTTGTATTGTATTGTATTCTACAATGGGCTGGTGGCCGCAACTCCACGTCAAAGCGCATATTTTGCGTATGGGCTATAATCAGCCCAATCATCGAAACTCAATATTCGATCAATTTCAACATTGAAAATAGTCGTTTTACTTATAATAAGTATTTTAGTTTTCAGGACTTCATTCGTAACTTTTGGTATTCAATAAAACTTAAAAAAAAGAAATACGTTTGTACTTATAGTTACTCTGTATTTTCGATGAGTAAAAAAAATAGTTTATAACTTAGTGTTGCCTTCTTATGTCAGAATCAGGACCTGTTGCCAATTAAATATCGTTCCTTTTTTAAAATTGCTCACACAGAAAAAAATAACCCTTCGTAATTTTAGTCTAGCAAATGAAGAATATAAAAAAAAAATTGCGGCAAGTGGCAACTTGGCACGTTTAGTGTCATTACACTGTCATCCACATCTCAGTCGGCTAATACCCTATTTATTATCTTAATTTTTTCACTCGTGTAACGGCCATTATGACTCATTAGATTCATATCTTATCACCCTAGCGTTGTAACATAATAGTTATAATTATGAAAACCGGTCAGTTGCCTCGTGTAAATTGGAAGGCTAGTTGTACTGAATTATTGTAGTTAGCACTTGGCTTGGGGAAGATTTAATAAACGCTTCTTCATCTTAACGTTAAATGACTCTCTAAGGGTGTAAACAGACTCATCAGGAATCCGTCAAGCAAACATTTTGTACATCAAACTAAGTAACTATACGGCAAAAATTTATTGCTAGGAAACGACTTTTTGTTTTGGGTGAAAAATCATGTTTTACGGTAATTCTCACTCCAAACGTTCCACTTAAAACATTATCCTGATGTACGAGTATGCTTTGGATATTATAGGATTTATATTTAAAAAAAAATTAAATAGTTGTTACATTGACCTTTTTTATTATTTTCATAACCTTCAGGCTTCAATTCAGGCTTTCATGCTATCGATATTCCTGATAGATTGTCATTTTACCTAGATACCTAATAATTAATTAGTCTGAAGTTTAAGTTATATTCACTCGGTTAAGGTAGTCCTTAAATTATAGTCAGTTCCAATTTCAAACAAATGTTTCTTCTTGTTTTTCTAAAACATCGTTGTTTGGGTTATCAAAGTTCTCTTTCTAATTATTTCCCTCCATTCTGCTTCGGTGCCTCTCCCATCCTATTACTGATGGTTCGGAATCAACTCTGAATACGTCTGCTTGTCTTTCGCGTGGTGGCATGGTTCAGCAGCTCCCTTTATTTATATCTCTTTCTTTCTTTCAGTGTTGATTTTTTCTTTTACGGTATCCGTCTTTCCACACCTTTTAAATTCATCATTAACATTATCAGCCTCTATAGCAGTCCATAAGTAAACATAGGCCTTGTCAATAGCACGCCACTCAACTCGATTCTCAGCAACTCTCACACAGTCACCCTGCAAAGATCGTCACTCTGAGGGGCCGTCTCCACGAGCGAGAGAATCGCAGCGATAGTATCGTCCTTGCCACGTTTTTCTATACACTCTTTTGGGGCGTCTCCACGAGCGAGAGAATCGCAGCGATATTTTCCTATAGAAATACGTCAAATCGCCGCGATTCTCTCGCTCGTGGAGACGGCCCCTAAAGGCCACTTTGAGGGCGATCGTACGCTTGCCGATTCGCGGTCTCCACTCAAGAACACGTCATCGGTTCTACGGCTAAAATGACCGTCCCGTTGCCACTTCAGCTTACTTTTTCTGAGCTTTTACCTGTTTTTATATTACCTTTTTAGTAATAGTACGTTCTGTACAAACAACATAAAGACTAACGAGTTGTCGGTATTTTATACGATAGGTTGCTTATCTTTCGTTTAACGCGAATATAATTATCTTAATGAAGAAAATTTTATTGTCGAAGTTTATTTTGTATTTGTTTGTCGTTCTCGGGTTGTCACATTCAGTCATTTTATTTGGTTTTAATAGTGCGTGAATATAGCTCATGTTAGGCATGTTTTGGATTGAGTACTTAGGGATAGTATACAGGGTGTAAAAACATCCATTGTCTGAACATCTAACCTGAGCATAAATTATTGCGGGAAAACGACTTTTTGGAGTGCCAATGCAAAATCACTTACATTGTGGGCATTCAACAGTACTTTCTTTCTTATATCGATAAACAGAACAGCAGTAGTCAAAACGTGTGAACATTTGGAACTGTCACTAACTCTGCATCTAGATGGTTGCCAGATATGGTCCAGTACATGCAATGCCTCTTACTGTATACTTTCCGACTCTTTTTTCAACCTGTTGTTTTAGAAGTTTATTCTACCATTTAGAATCATTCCTTATGTATGTCTATTTAACACCGTGAAATGAATGCTTAAAAAACTCTTTATGTTGATGTGTACAGTGAAATATACAGTAAAAAAATATACACAGTGTTTCCCATTAATAAAGCAACCTTATTGTTTCGCCGACAACCCTACTCCGCGGTATAATTCGTACTTAAAATGCACATAGCCATCTCTTATTCCGGTATCGACATCCAGCAACAATGTTGCATCGCTATCCACCTCTCGCTCCCCCATAACAATTATCGCCTAAGCGCGAAAGTGACAGAAATAAAGTTTTACGACTAGATCGTGTATAGCCGAGAACTTAAACAATTTTCATTGCTTATTTTGCTCTGTGACTAATTTTATGCACACAGCCGTGGAACATAGGTATTCTGAGAAATTCTAAATAACTTTTGAAGTTTTATATGTATTTTAGTACCATTATATTGCGGTTAAAAAGTTTTCAAATGTAGCGTATTTTCTGATCAAACTGCTGTAAAGTTAATGTCTTTAATAGCTGGAAAGATGTGAGTATAAACACTTTTTTACTACATTTTCGACGAGACCTTATCATGAATGTGTTGATAAAACCGTCGACTTTTCTGAAGTTACAGTAGTACACTTAATAAAAATATCATACATAGTCTATGTATAGTTATCACATCTGCTGCATTTTGCAGTTACTAATAACTACTACGTTAATTTATTCATAGGTTTTCCAATTTTACTCATTGATCGTGATCTTAGAAGATAGTTAAAACTTGAGCTTCTCGCTTAAAATGCTACTTTGTGTTGCTCGATAACATACTTAATAGTGTGAATCTCCATAATTAGCAGCAGTAGATATTAAATTATCTCCTATTAGTATTTTATTACTTTTCGATTATCCCTCAAGTACGGATGGTGTAAAAATTAATGTTAAGTCATTGCCTCTACATTTCAGAACTCACTTAATGCGACTGTAGCAGCTAAATGCGAGTTTTATGATGCCTGAACGTATTCATTTACTGCAATAACCAAAACCTGAAAATATATATGATATTTTTCAGGATATATACTGGTATGATAGTGTTTTGAAAGCATAATACAATTAATATTATTCGATAAAAAAATCACGCAACCTATCTCAAAAAAAATATTTTAAAGAGTATATAAAAACCATACGAAAATACATGCGATTATTCTGATTTGCGAAATAATTCTACAAGCAACATATTAATTAGCATCAGAGTGTTTTATTTTTTTAGTCCAATCAGTAGACTTTTTGTAAATCGATCGAAACCACTCATTTCGCAGTTCGGCCCGCAGTGACGTAACAACCACTTTGTAGTGCAAGCTGATTAGAACTTTAATCTAACAGTATTGCAAACGTATTTGAACCACCACAAATAGAGCTGCTTATTTAGCTCCTGTAGGCCTCTTAATGCTCTAACATAATTATGAATTGATTGGATCTTCAATAAATTACAGTTACTGTCAATACCCAGCACGAAGCTCGTGACTAAATTGAAACAGCCGCTTGTGAATGGGTAACCACCCATTACATACCGAGTTTCCTCCGTGCCTCAGAAAGCACGTTAAGCTCATGAAACTCGCGTTTAGCTCATGTAATCACATGAGCTAAACGCGAGTTTTACAATTACTAAAAGTATATGATTCACTGCTATAAACAAGACCAGAAAAATATATGATATTCTTCAGGATATATGCTAGCGTGATACTGTTTTGAAAACATAATACAATTAATTTACCTCGATAAAAAGAAATCAGGAACATATCTCTAAAAATATCTTTCAAACAATAAAAAACATACTAATATGCATGCAATCATTTTGGTTTTTTTGGCATATAATTGTACAAGCAATATATATTAACATGATACTGTTTCAGTTTTTTAATCCAATCAATAGTTTTTTTGTAAATCGATCGAAACCACTAATTTCGCGCTGTTTGGCCCGCAGTGGCTGACGTAACAACCACTTTGTAGTGCAAGCTGATTAGAACTTTATTCTAGCAGCATTTCAAACGAAGTTTGAACCACCATAAATAGAGTTGCTAATTTAGCTCGTCTTAGCGCCTTAAACCGTTGGTCCCGGCTTTCACTTTCTAACAGCCGTTACAGGTAGTCAGTGGCCCGAAAATCGGAAAACCAGTTCCAAGGTGTATCCTACTGTACTGACTGGGTTGTGGAGATCAGAAAGGCAGTCGCTTCATGTAAAATAACTGGTATACAGTTGTATCTGTTATGACTGGAAGCTGACCCCAACATAGTTGGGAAACGGCTAGGCAGACGATGAAGACTATACTCATGTCCATACTCAACACATGTTTGATATTTAGTTTTAAAAAGTAATCTGCGTTTATTAGTTGTCAGCTTCGATCAATTCTAAATATTGAAATGTCATACCAAAAATTACGTTTAGTTCCACAATAGAATAAGCACGCAATTGTAAACAAAATGTTTTTAACCAAAAGACTCAGACTTAAGATTCATTTTAGAATAAATATTTTTGTACTAATGACTTTTTATTTTCAAGCAACATTTTAAATTTGTTCTTTTAATCCTTTCTTTGATTAAAGGACTTAAATCAATATATTTTGCAATGGTAATTAAACTTTATGTTTAAGCATTAAGGTTTATATTAAACTGTAGGTTGTTCAGATTATTAAACTTTTTGCTATGAAATGTAGATTTTTGCGTGTGTGCAAACGTGGCCACTTGAGCGACGTATTTTTGTTCCTGATCCTTAATCTAGTACTATTATTGATCGAAGGTTGGCAGTGTCAAAATCTATTAATACTTTATGTATATTAGTACTGACAGTTCTTGAACGCCGCTTGGGTGGGCTGATTGCGTTAAGTTACAATAGGCTATGAACTGAAAAAAACTAATTAGTCCGTCATTTAGATTATCAAAAAATATTTGACCCGTGTTTTTTCTTTGGTCAAATAAACCAAAATTGACGAAGATACGACGCTTTTTAAATTCCCAATACGTCACTGTTTGGTATCATTCTTAGTGAGTTCTGACGTCACGAGCCCCCACTCCCGAGCTTTGATGCGTTTTATCTTTGTAAATATTCGTTGATTTACAAAAACAAAAAAATCGTGTCCATTATTTACTAATACTCTAACTGACGGAATAAATAGATTTGCAATTTATTGATGGTGGAAACTAGCCTATTAGTGAAGTCTACTGTTAAATGTTGTCTTTTTGTAACGTCTGATAAATACTCGTATTGCCAAAATAAATGTCCCAGCCTACCGTTTGCTAGTCGTCGACGTAGTTTAATAAGTATTTATAATTGTGTATTTAACAGAAAGCTATTGGCATTGTTTCGAACAACATGCCTAGTTTACTTTATTTCATCCGGCCGCAAAGGCCCTCCCAAGGTTCCCGGGCTAATTCTGAAGACTTATAGCTTGTTCATTGTATTATAATGTTTATTAAAAATGCCCTCTACAATTAAATTCTCTTCATAATTTGCTCTTTCATAGAACTTTTGCGTCAAAAAGTAACCGAAACTTTTGGTAGACGCTTACTTGAATAGACTTATGGCGTCACTGATTTCTGGCCTATTTAATGCTAGTTTCTATTGCTAATCTCTTATATTTGCCTTATGTGAGTGTAACCCAAAAAAATCACAAAATTAAAAAAAAAAACTTTTTAGTGCTTAAAATTTTTCGGGTTATTCGTCAAGTAAAGTTCTTATAACAAGTATAATCTAATAATATCTCTAAACGGGCAAAGCTTGTTTTGTTTTTTATTTAAATATTGGTTTAAATCCGTATTCATTTGACTTTAGTTTATAACGTGTGTGCCAAATCATGACAAAAAAAATAAATAAATTGGAAGGTGCCAACTCACGGGCACTCGCGAAATTCACAATCGCCAGTTGACGAATAAGCCAATCTTCCGTAGGTATCCTTCAGAATCAGAATCAGAGTCAGAATCAGCGCTAAGAAGCTCTCTATAGAAATTATCGTTATGATGCCCTACATAAATATCTTAAGGTCTTCTTTCACATTAAAGTAGGGTAGTTACAAACAAACAATTTTATATCATTCGATTTTACGAGTACAACATCAAATTCTACTTTATGGCTTCTGACGGGAAGCTTTTTTATCCCATTCAATAACCAATTTTTAAAACTTTTTGGTCGAAGAAAACACGTAGTTTTCCTACCGTAGTTTCCACTCCCTTGCACCCTGCTGCCGGCACCCGTGCCTGGTGACAAAAGTTTTGTTGGGTCTTAGTCTACAGGGTGTAAACCACCTCATCACAAAGCATTCTGTACATCAAACTAATTAACTTTACGCAAAAAATATTGCTAGGAAATAACTTATTTTTAAGGTGAAAAATCATGTTTTGTGGTGGACCTTAATGTAACGCACTTCAAACATTGTGCTGATGGATGGATTGAATAATATGGGGGTCGTAGAGGTGTTTAAAGTAAAAATCTTACATTACAAACTTGTATTAAAAATAAACTTGTCAAAATGTTGGAGCTTTGACCCCCAATACCTCTGTAACTAGCCGTGCGTTCCGAGATACGGTATACTTAATCACTCACAGCGCTCACAGCAATATTTTGCGTACCGTTTTACTTTTCACGATTATGACAGCTAAGATCTGTTATTAGGTCATTTGACAGCGCTCACGGTGATATTCTTTGGGGCATGGTGGGGCATGGTCGGTGTAATCGCAAGATGGCGCGTGTCATGACGTCATCGATGACGACTCAAGGAACATCGATATCGCGCTTGTGATGGCGCTCACGGTATCTCGGAACGGTCTTATGGACGCTCATAGCGTTTACAGCGTATCTCGGAACGCAGTGTAGAAGGTATTGTGTAGTATAAAACAAAAAAAATATCGCAATGACGGAGAGAAAGAACAAGTACTTTTCGGCTTCTTTGAGTGGTGTTTTACCCTTAACAATAACAACTGACAAAAAAAATACACAAAGGGATAGTGAGAATATATTTCTTCATATTTTTTCGTCGTTAGCTGAACTACTCCGTCTTCGCCTTTCATAGATGTTATGTAAAATTTTGATTTTTATCTGAAAAAAAAAGAGCACAGACTAAAATATCTTAGAATGTATTTTTTAAAGACACATCTTTAAAATATTGACGTAAGAAGTGTATAGTATTGAATAAGTAACTTATGGGTTTTGTTATGTGTTTGTTGCAAGGGGAAATGACGTATTTTCATTATTATCGGTTGAAGATTTTCGTACTAAGATAATTTGATGGCTTTCTTTGTTGTTCTCTAATTCTCTGGACTCTCATGTACTTATTACTACCATTGCGCCATTAATCTATTCTGAGCGACCATAGCAATCTTCTTATTCATTCATTCATTCATCATTTCAGCCGAAAGACGTCCACTGCTGGACATAGGCCTCCCCCAAGTGTCACCACATCGACCGGTCCCGCGCGACTCGCACAATACTTCAATCTTGATATACTTTTTCAAAACTTACAAAAAGCCTGCATTCGAAATCCAATTACCATCTTCACCACATCCTATTTATCCTATTAATACCAACATTGTAATTACAAAACAATCACATGTCCGCTCCGTGTTACCGGACAATTAAAATTGTTCAATTACTGCGACCATCTCATTTGTAAGTCCCTCCTAGCCGGATCTGCGGACGGACTGTCCGTCCGGACGAACTTGTTCATTTGTGTCAAATGCATTGTGTCTACATGCATGTAGATAAACTGGAAGAGACGTTGGGTTTTTAAGACATCGCAGAAACTGGAAATGCCTTTTTTTGCACATAATCTGACAGGTCCGAGACCTACTCAAATGCAGCGTGATTTGAGTATGTATGGAACCTGTCGGTTTTCTCATGTTTTTAGGCCCCTTTGTCCTCTTTATAATTGTTATTGCCAGCCTTGTTACAACCACTAGATCTTCTGAAGAAAAAGATCTTTTTTCGGTCTTTGAGCAAGGCTTTTCAGCCACCAAAGAAAAGGAATACACTTTTACCAAAAATGAATCATCGAGTTTTTTGTGGATGTCATGAACTGAATTGAAATGATTAAATCTATGAAATATACCAATAGTTTAACTAGTAGCTCTCCCCATTGACATATTTAGTAAAAGTGCCTATCTGATGGACAAACTCAAAGCATTACTCGGTTTGGCACATCCATCCACTTTAGTTCAACGTTTCGTTTTCAAAAAGGTGTCTGCGTGTCAACAGCAAATTCGAATATACCTATTTTGCCCTAAATTTGAACTGATATCGTCCATTTTCTACAGGCATTTCTGATGTGATTAGTCTTGATGATTCTGTACGATAGTATTATAATTAAAGCTCCTTTTTTAGCGTGATTTACAAATAACTTCAGAGATCTTGCGGGGACTTAGAAAACTGAACTTTGTGTTTCTTTATGGCAGATGTCGCTGATCAATTCTAGTCAATATAGTTGGAAAACTGGGGTTATTCTTCTTTTTCTTAAGGGTGATGTAAGGAGGAGATTCTTAAAACCCGTCCTCGTGATCATACATATATAAGTAAACCTAATTTGCGTTATAAACTTATGTCGTCTGGAGAAACATCATCATCTGCCTAGCCTTTTCCCAACTATGTTGTAGTCGGCTTCCAGTCTAACCGGATGAGCTGTATACCACAATTTTGGTAAGACTGGCTGTCAGACTTTTGGGTCACTGGCTACGGCTACCTGTAACAACTGTCACAGATCTACAAATGACAGCCAGGACCAACTGCTTAACGTGCTTTCCGAGGCACCGAGGAAACTCGGTATGTAAGGTTGGTCAGGATCATCCATCCACAAACCAGTCTAAGCAAGCACGATCGACCCGAACGGCTGTTATTATTTAGCCACGAGCTCTCCGAGTCGTCTGGAGAAATACTCTTCTGTATTTTATACAGAATATCCTGATTCCCATAGTTTTCATTTTCATAACTGAAATTGTGTCTAGACCAGACACAGCGCCCAACTGTCCTCCACTCACAGTCATTAGAACTAGTCTACAAAGCTAAACACGCAAACTGAAAAACAGTTCAATTGTTAACTAACAACAACTTTAAGCAACAGTTGTTTGCAATCGTTTATGAACAAGTTTCTGTTGCGGTTTCGTTCGGCTTTGTTCGGAAGGTCTCGGCAATTTTCGTAACCAACAACTGCAACAACGAAATTTCAATCTTGGTGTAAGGACATAGGGTTAAAAATAGATTGGGTATGGGAAGTTCGGGGTTTTTGCATGGTTTGGGCAGTCTGTGGTTACAAGTTTAGGGAGGGTAGGACCACAAATGGACCACGTTTGGAAAACAATCAATGGTGTGGTTGTCGAAAATGTTCGTTTGTGGTCAAATCAGTTAGTTTAGAATTTTGTATCTTGTTAGTAAATGTTTTGTGGTGGTCTAATTAAGGACTGTCACGATAAACCTTTTTGGTATTGTTGTTTAGTAGAATTTGATACTTATTTCTCTCTGTTTAAGGGTTAAATTAAAATGAAGTAATGAGAACTGAGATCAGTTGTGGGCTTGAAAGATAGGTTAACTACTTGTACTATATCTTATTATGCGTCTCATTTGTATCTCCCACCTTTATAACAATACCTTCAACAAAAACCATAAAAAATTAACAAGCGGCCATATTTGCATTTAGTAGCAATATCCCAGACGTTACTGACCTACGCTATAAAAGGGTAATGTAATAAAAATCTCTAAAAATTTTAAAACGCACCCATAAAACTAAGACGATACAGGCTATCCGGCAGCCCGGTAGTAAACCGGCGTAAGTCCGATACGGCGGATTCCGACGGTTCCTATCAAAACTTTTATTGTCCCCGTCCTTTTGTCCCTCTCGCACTAACGCAGTTAAAAAGAGATGACGCTAGCACAGTATTATCTTTTTCAGGAATTCATTGTCGTTGCAAGTTTTATGCTTCTTGTGAAGCATCGCATATTTTTATTGCGTCTCGTGGATTGAAAAGCTTCGTGGATATCTAGGTCTTTCGGTATATAGATTAGTTCGTCCGTTTCTGGATATAACTTGATTTATTTTTATCCACTTCCGTAACGTTTGGAACGGACATTTTGTTTGAGTCTCGTACTCGAGAGGACTACTAAGCGTTTTGTGCCTTTCCGCAATTTCAACTTCATTGTCTTGAGTTTTGCATACATGCTTGCGGAACCCGGTTTCAGTTCTATAGTAAAACTCGCTTTGTCTTGGGTTTTGAAAAAAACTTTTCTAAACTTAATATTGATTGATAATTTTCTGCATAAAAGGTACCGAAATTAGATATCCTATGTTTAAGCGGACTAGGTAGAATCCCAAAGCTCAAAATGCGTTTGAGGAACACGGACTATAAGTAAATCCAATCTCATTTGAAAAGCCTGCTTCTCTGTCGTACCAATTCCTTCCGCAGTTTTATACAATCCTGAGTTATAAAGTTAAAATTGAACAATATCCTAAGATCGCTAACGTACAGGTTAATGAAAAATGCTGCAGTCGCTGAATTTACGTGCAATTCCTGAAAGCGTATTCTCGTAAATATATTCCAGGCTATAAAAATGGGAGTATTCGGTTATAAGGTTTTTACAACGAACATCGTAACTTCGTGGACCTATTATATTGGTTCCGTGTGTTTTTCCAGACTTTCTGGATTATGCCAAATGTTAGGGTTAAACTGATCAAATGATTGGAATGTTATGTATTAAATCTAAGATTAAGAGAAATGGTGGCCGAGTGGTGGCGGCCCCGACTTATGAACAGTAGGTCGTGGGTTCGAACCCAGACAGGCGCATTACTTTGTGTAATTTATTTCATCACCGCTGCTCTCAAAATGGTGAAGGAAAACATCGTGAGGAAACCGGCATGTCCTAGAACCAAAAATTCGAAGGCATGTGACATCTGCCAATCCGCACTGGGCCCGCGTGGTAGATTATAGCCCATTCCCTCTCATTGAGAGGTGGCCGTGTCCCAGCAGTGGGAACATTATAGGCTGATGATGATGATGACTGCTTTATTTTAGAATTCGAAGGTTTGTATAACGAAAGTATCCATTCTCCGAACACGATAATAGAACAATAGAAGTAGTTAATATTTAATAAAATTGTAAAATAAAATAATTTATTGCTAGAATATTGTTGAAACATGAATTTATTTCCCATCAACATTAAGCTGTGCCCACAACAACTAACTTAACGTCAGCTTTTAGTCAAAATATTTTCTCGCAAACGATCCGCGTTTCAAGTTGAAGCAATTTAATTAAACTAAGGTGTACGTCATGAACGTTAAATGTAGACGAAGGCGGCCATTGTAAATTCCACCAACGTTTCAGTTTCATAGCTTTAGTTAGAAAACGCCGTCGGACTTTTATGGGCAATTTCGGTTCAGACGTTTTGTTATATTACCAATGCTTTTAAGGTACTGCACCTCGCTCCGGTAAGCATATGTGCAATTTTACGAGCCACTAGTTTATGGTAAATGTGTAGTTATGTGTGCGGCAGCGTTAACTCTTATGTATGAAATGCGCAATTTATCTTGTCTTGACAGATGTGCCTATTGAAAACTTTACGTTTGTCTCTCCTACCGTCCAGAGTGGTGAGTTCTTGTTTTACGTCTCCTTGCACGAGAATGACGGCACCTTATTATGCTTTAGTTCACAATTTCATTTTCACTTTATGATTCTATTTTCGCTGAACTTTAATGTAAACTTACCTTTTCTGGGTGTAAAATGGCCGTTTTAGAAAGAAAGGAAAAGCGTTTATTAGCCCACACAGGACAAACACATCAAAATTAACAGTATAAAAATTACAGAAAAAAAAAACAAATATTATATTTAAAAATTAAAAGAAATCAAACTCGTCCTGTACGAGGCCAAAAGGCTCCTATCTCAGCATGGTGCTGTAACATTAAAAAAAAGTCACAGCGCTGGTATTCTGATAGGGCCCAGAAAAACCCCGCCGGGTAGCAGAATCATAAAATATGAATTACGTTAAAATTAGTAAACTGGTCACAGACGCAGTTAACATTATAAATTGTCTATAAAAATATGATTCATAATCCATTTATAATTCTGCTTTTGCGGCCATTTTAGGCATCCTGAAATTAAAACGTGTGAGTGCTATGACTGCACGTTTAACAATAAACAAATAAGTCAAAATTTCTCGCAAATATAGAAAGAGGATTCTCCAAAGAAACTGCAGTCTGTAGACTCTGTAGCCATCAAACATCAGATTGCAATAAAACTTTACGACATTACACCTTTGTCGTTTTTCACAAATAAAACACGTTTTGTGTTGTTACCAATTAGTATTTCTAAAGTACACATTGACGCGAATACGTCATAAATACAAGTTTACGAGTATCGCAGATAGTTTCTAATAAAGCTCACGTTTTGTGGTGACTCGGCTTTAAACGTAGTTTAGTAAACCGAAGTTAGTCAACGTGTGATCGAAATTATTGAGTTGTAGCAACCGAAGCAATTATTTGAACGGAACAATTGAGTCGTTCAGTCCCGTGTTCGTTCCATCATTATGTTGGTAAATGGTTAGTAATAAATTATTTGTGGAAAATTCAGATTTGTGGTTATGCATTTTTGACAATCGGTGGTCGTGCGGTGTTGATTACAGGTCGTTACTGATTAGAGCTTTTTATTTTGTTGTAATTATTAAAAAAACATTCATTACTGAAAATAGTATGTACTTACTTAAACATACTTAAAACACAGACAGTATATACTTCAAACAGTTTTTAAAAACATTTACCTACTGTTTTCAATCCTCACCAATTTTTTTACATACTTGTTTGTTGCATTTTCATGAGTCAGTCCGTTTGTCAGTCGTTACAGGCGGCCCAAAAAGTCTGACAATCAGTCTTACCAAGTGGTATCGTATTACCCAGTACTAACTTGTGGAGGTCAGATAATCAGTCGCTCCATGTAAAATACTGATATTCAGCTACATCCGGTTAGACTGAAAGCCGACCCCAAACTCAGTGGGGAAAGGCTAGGCAGATGATGATGATGATGTTGTATTTCCATGTGTTTGTTTACGCAATATTTTTTTTATGTCTGACCCTTACGAAGTAATTTTTATTACTGAAGTATTTCTTAAAGAATTTGAATAAAATTTCTTCATCTATAGTATAGATTCTATACTAATATTATGAAGCAAAACAGTTTGTTTGTTTGTTTGGTTGAACGCGCTAATCTCAGGAACTACCAGCTCGAATTGAAAAATTATTTTGTGTTGGATAGTCCATTTAGCTAGGAAGGTTTTAGGCTATATAACATCACGCTACGATTATTAGGAGCGGGGCAGGAATGAAAAATGTTGCAAAAACGGGGATTTTTTTTCCTTTCGTTTTTCTCTTATGTGACGCAGACGAATTTGCGTGGGTACAATAAAACCGTGTGAAACCCTACTAGAGCCTGAGTAAAAATGTTAAAATTAGTAGCTAATCAGCAAGTATGGTAACAGGATTGACACTCCAATACAGCGGACGTATGTAGTCCTACCGATCAAGAATGCTCTTTGGGTAACAGGAGACGCAGTATGAATGCTCATTATCACAAAAGTACCGTAATAATTTCAGAGATAATATTTCGACCCGAATGGCGTAGTGGTAGTGACGCTGCCTTACGTCCTAAGGGTCCCGGGTTCGAATCCTGGTAGGAGCAATTGTTTGTGTGATGAGCATGGACATTTGATTCCGAGTCATGGATGTTTGTATGTATAATAAGTATGTATTTACAAACAACAAAAAAGTATATAGGTATGTAGTATATCAACTATCTAGTGTCCACGACACAAGCTTTGCTTATTGTGGCACTAGGTGGAGCTGTGTGTAAATGTCCAGCGATATTTACTATGGTATCGGGAATCTGGAATCACGTTGAGAATAATTGGCTCAATTTGCCATTTCGTTCTTGTGTTGTCATTGACTGCCATTCACTTATTAAACAGGAAATAAAATGGTCTCAGACCAGTGTCTCGGTCTTTAATTGTCCCACTCGACGTAGAAGGTTACATCTCAAAGCTTGACAGTATTCCCATAAAGGGTTATGTTTGAATAAAAACCTTGTTATTCTATTCCCAATCTTTAATAAATTGACGTGCCTGATGAAAATCTCCTACAGTTTCCACCATTGGACTCTCACTCACCAGTCAACAGTAAAGTTTTTCTTCGTTTAGATATTAAGACGAGGCTAAATAATAACAGCCGCTCGGGTCAATCTCCAGGTTAAGCCGCACTTGCCTCGATTGGTCCGTGGTTGGGTGACCACTCATTACATATCGAGTGCCTCTGAAAGCACGTTAAGCCGTTGGTTCAGGCTATAAGTTGTAGATCTTTGACAGGAGTTACAGGTAGTCAGCGACAAGAAAGTTTGACAACCAGTCTTACCACAATTGTGGTATTCAGCTGCACCCGGTTATACTGGAAGCCGACTCCAACATACTTGGGAAAAGGCTAGGCAGATGATGATGTTTCTCCAGACGAAATAAGTTTATAACGAAAATGAGGTAGAATTTTACTTATGTCAGTTGCTTTTGCAACTGGTATGATCTCGAGGACGGGTTATAAGAATCTCCTCCTTACACCACCCGTGCACCCTCAAGAAAAAGAAAAATAACCATTCAGTCATGCTGGAAACTAAAGATGAAGTTGCTAACGAGTCCTTAGAATCAATCTATTTAAAAATCTTTGGGTTGGTATCGAACCCAAAACATCAACATCTAAACTGACATCCTAAACTTTTCCACTCATATGTTCACGACCCTTCAAATGCGACGAGCTTTCCACAGCCATGAGCACATTTTAACGGCACATAACTTGCTCGAGCAATACAGGCACATACGGGCAAACACAGGCCATGTCAGGCAATGCTAGTTGCTCGTAAACTTGCCTGTTATGCTCGTGACGTCTTTTATACTCGTCGGATGGCTTATTTGCGAATTTGGTGTAGTGAGAACTAATTAAACAATGTTTTTATGTGTTTTGTGACATTGTTTTTGTTTTCATTGTGTGATATTCACATAAAACAGTTTGTGGGAAATGAGATTAGATTATTAGCTGAAAACTTTTTGGACGTCTCAGTACGAAAACAAAGATGGCCTGGATTCACCTGATTGATAGGGTTATTAAAAATACTTCCTATTAATCTTAAGTAGCGCTTCAAGGAGTATACTTATTACTACTTAACATAGCAACTGAAACAGTGTACCCAATACCCATTAATCTCAAGTGCTTTGTCTCACCACCTAATGAATTATAAGCACAAAAACTTTAATCAATCACTTATCACTTCACAAGTTACACTACGACATTTTAAAAGCAAACCAATAGGGAAGTACTTAGGTAGTTACTGCTTCAAGAACCCATAGCGAACACCATAAGACCACCGTCCTGTCAAACGAAGCCACCATCAAAGAAACTAACTAAAAACCAAGCCGTAAATCGAACGCGCATAACAAACTAACGCCATCTCACTGACAATTAAAACTTATTAATTACCCCGCCACCCGGCATCGTAAACTCGCATTTACTGCTCTTGGTAATAAAAGAAGTTTTCCTTTTAAAACCTTTAAAAAGCAGCCTCATTTTGGAATTCGATGGCAGTAAAGAGAGCTTGGTTTACGAGCTCCGTGTACCGTGCGTGACTTTTTAGCTAATAACATACTTTGATTAGTTCGCGAAATTGAACGTATTGCTGTTCGTGGTAGTGTGGGGTTCGTGAAGGATTGATTGGAGTTTGCTTAGAGCTTTGTTAAGTACATAAGTGCTTAAGTAAACTCACGTATTCTTCCAGTAAAGGTAGGGGGAAAACGGAATCGGGGCTGCGGGACTGTTCGAAAGAGATACCATGGCCCCGGAGCAAAAGGGCGAGGAATTAACATGGATGGGTTTTAGACAGTCAAGTAGCCACTCCGCCCAGAGTGGGAGAAGTTATTTGATGATTTCACATCCGGAAAAAAGGGGGAAAACGGAACGCCACCTGCTGCGATTCTTTCATCATCACTAGCCTCCAGCAGTCCACTACCAGACATAAGGCCTCCTCAATGGCACGCCACTCAACTTGATTCTCAGCAACTCGCATCCAGTTGCCACCAGCCTTGCCTAACTCCCCTTAAATATTGATTTTATTCTGATTTTGTGTAAATACATCATCTGTGAAAATTACAACTGTCTTGCTATCACGGCCTGGTGACTGACAGACGGAGATATGACAGTGAATTCTAAGTAAAATGGGTCCTGTTTTTATCCTTTGGTTACGGAACCCTGAAAAAACAGTTAGTTCATTAGTTAGTACGGCTTTATATGTGGAAACTTTTGGTCTCACTTTTGGGTAATGGTTATATTTGTTAACTGGCTGACCCACACAACTTCGTCTGCGTCACATAAGAGAGAAAAAAGAAAGGAAAAAAGAATCCCCGTTTTTGCAACATTTTTCATTCCTGCCTAAAGCCTTCCTCGATAAATGGCCTATCCAACACAATTTTCAATTTGAACCAGTAGTTCCTGAGATAAGCGCGTTCAACCAAACAAACAAACTCTTCTGCTTTATTTAGTATAGATTTTTGTTCTGGTGCCAAAATTGTACAATTTTTCAAAACAACTAACATAACAGATTTCAGAGCAAGTACATCACGTGAACGGACATCTATAACAATAACTATTGGCACTGTAGTGTAAATTGCTGCTGAAGTTAAAAGTAAGGGCCATTTCAGCGTAGATGCGTTGTTAAACTGAGGGCAGTAGCAGTTTATTAGGGTCAAAGTCATACTGTCGATTGTAGCTATAATTCTGAACGAAGAACTAAGAAAAATGTGCTGTGACATGTGAACAGAGATGTCAAATTCGCTGGATTTTTAGTTTATGTAATACTAGCTGGCCCACGCAACTTCGTCTGCGTCACATAAGAAAGAAAAAGCTCACAAAGGGAATAAAATTTCCCCCGATTTTGTAACATTTTTCATCGCTGCTCTGCTCCTAGTGGTCATAGCGTGATGTTAATAGCCTATAGCCTTCCTCGATAAATGGACTATCCAACGCAAACGAATTTTTCAATTCGAGCCGGTAGTTCTAGAGATTAGCGCGTTCAACCAAACAAACTCTTCTGCTTTATAATATTAGTATAGATGTTCTTAGCGTTTCGCAACCATTGGACATAACTATAGCAGCTGACATGCTGAGAATGTTTATGTAGTGCAAGTTTGTGTCATCTTACTTACTTTCCAAAAACCTTATCAATTTTTTGTTGACAAATCTTACAAAAGCCCTACCTTTGTTTTAGGTTGCATATACATCATACATATGTATATACATAGCCAATGGTGATTGAGCGGCCATCCACGGTGGGAATATCCCTAACTCCCATGATTCAAAGTTCGGGGAAGGCCGCCATTACGTTTTATGGATCAGCAGAACATATCCCCGACCCTCCTCGGCACTATAGTAGGCGTTACTCTCTTATAGGGCGTTGATTATATGTGTAAAGAACGATGAGCGGTGAACGATGTGTGATTTTTTGGAATTCAAAAATAGAAAGAAAGAAAGAAAAAGCATTTATTAGCCCGACAGGACAACACATACATAAAAAAAAAATGGTAAAATTGTGATTATAACACTAGTTTAAAGTATACATAATGAGAGAATAAAAAAAAAATAACGAAATCATAAGAAAAAACAAACAAAATACAAAATAGAGAGAGAAACCATGGAGTTTCTTGCCGGTTCTTCTCCATGGAATCGACCAACGCGAACCGGTGCGCCTTTTTCGACGTTTTATAAGTACCCATCTAGGCCTATGTGAAATAAAATATTTTGATTTTAGTGTCTGTATGTATAGGCAGCCAAAATTTAATCATACTTTCCTAGTTAGTGCTATAACCTGCGTCATGGAATTTAATAAAAAATATTTGCTACGTTACGAGACGGTTTTTCTATACTAAATGTGGCCCTAGTTACTCCTTATAACATTAGTTATCTGCTATTAAAAGTTCGATCCGTTCTTATTCTGCATAGCTGACCCACGCAACTTCGTCTGCGTCACATAAGAGAGAAAAATCTCAAAAAGGGAATAAATCGTCCCCATTTTTAAAACTATGATCTGCTCCTATTGGTTGTAGCGTGATGTTATATAGTCTATAACCTTCCTCGATAAATGGACTATCCAACACAATCAGATTTTTTCAATTCCAACCAGTAGTTCCTGAGATTAGCGCTTTCAACCAAATAAATAATCTTTTCCGCTTTATACTACATATTTGTATAGATAATTAACCCACTTATAACTAAATCAAACCAATTCAATTCAAGTAGCTAACATTAATAAATCTCTTAACCGCCATAAGATCAAAAGCCACCATTGAATCGTCTCAATTACTGTCCGCACGGGTGTTATTCATTTTTTATTTGATGTAAGCCCTGCGCGTGCGCAACCGAGCTTACAATGATTAATGGAAGAGAAAACATCAAAACACATTATAAATGAGATTTTCTGCTGATTTAAAATCACTTAGAGGGATAAAAAGTGGATTGACGAGTTAATCTATGGAAGTAGGTTGAGTTAAAAAAGGTATTAGGTGTTTTATTAATTAATGTACTGGTGAACAAATTATTTGGTGTATAGGTTAATTTGTAAGTACTTTTAAGCTATGCAGTGAGTGTGCTGAGTAGTCAATTCTTTTACATTACGTACTTTCTTAAGGTTACACAAGCCGATTTTTCTCGCATACAAACCGAATAAACTGATAAATTCACTATTGGGTTTTTAATACTAGGAGAATTTCCCGAACAATTTTTTCTTTCGGCAGGAATAATAATGGTCTCACTTCCTCACACGGCGGGTGAAATTCCAACCATTTTTAGGTTATTTTGACTCTTGTAGGCTTTCTTTTTCTTTCTTTCAATAGCACCCCAAGTGTTTAGCGCTAAACGAGACTGTTTGAAGATTTCGGATTCGTAATTAGTTGTAACACACAATGAGTATCGATATTGACAGAACAGCGGAAAAACTAATAGTTTTGCCTGTAAACCAAATTGCTTGTTTAACTGTACCAAACGCAATCAGCCGACCGAAAATGTCGATTTAAGTTTTTTTATTTTTTTATCTAGCAGTTCGTGTAAGAAAATATTTTTATTGTAATAGGCAGCAGATCCATTATTTAACCGTGATTAGGGGCGTTTCCAGCCTAATAGTATGATTATTACCTTCTTTATCCCAGGTTTAAGATTGCAGACCTACAAAAAAAGACAATTCCACACCGTTTAAACTTCATTTACTTTTAAAAGTACCTGTTTTAAAAGTAAGCGAAGCTTGAAGCTTTGCTTTTAACCGGCGAAGTCCGTGTCGTAGTCACGCGTGACGGGTTTCGTACAATCTCAATAGGGAACCCTGCTGATATGCAGGCTGTAAACAGACTCATCACGAGCTCGTAAGCCAAGCATTCTGTACATCAAACTAAGTAACCCTACGCAAAAATGATTGCTGGGAAAACACTTTTTTTTTGGGGGTGAAAATCACATTTTACAGTAAAACTCTTTGTAACGCACAAAAACCGTCGTGCTGGTGGAGGGATTGAATAGCACGGGTGTCATGGAGGTGTTAAAGTAAAAGTCTTTCATTATAATAATATAATAATAAATCTTTATTCAGAATCTTAGAAGGTAAAATACAATAGGAATCTAAAAACTAATAATGTAGGTATAACAATGTATGTACAATGTAGTACAGGCAACTAGGATAATCCTGTAACACATGACTGATTAAAAAATTTGTGAAGAAGTTGTAACTTTGTCCCCCAATATCTCCGTAACTAGGTTCCCTGTTGGTATATCTCCGTTACTTGAAGGTTCAAGGTATGGTCTCAAATAAAAAAAATATCACAATGACGGGAAGAACAAATGCTTTTCGGTTTCAGTTTAATTTATTTTTATTATTTGTTGTTATAGCGGCCTTTTGCCGTCGAATACAAATTCTTTAAAATTTACTACTTATTTCGGATCATGAATTCATGAGATATGAGAGCTCACTGACGCGCAGACAGACGGACGGACAGCGGAGGGTCTCCTTCGTTACCCTTCGACTACGGAACCCTAAAACAAGTACGTTTCTTTCGTGTAACATGAAACTTGAGTTGCTAGGGGAATTAACCGACTGCCGCACGCAATCCATCAACTGTCAAGATCTTTAAAAACGTGTACTTTGGCGCCCGATATAGATAAACCATTTATATTTTGTAAGGACTTACTTCAACGAGTACT
The DNA here is from genome assembly GCA_916618015.1 of Xestia c-nigrum. Taxonomy (NCBI): domain Eukaryota; kingdom Metazoa; phylum Arthropoda; class Insecta; order Lepidoptera; family Noctuidae; genus Xestia; species Xestia c-nigrum. The sequence continues at coordinate 7,717,801 of OU745251.1, read as the reverse complement.
TTCATCTTCTGAAATAGTCTTTATAAATGCAGATACTTAAGTGTACGTCTGATGCACGTTTACTGCACCCTGAGGCTTTAGGATAAAGCGACATTTCATCGCGAAAACGATGCCATGGATTCCCGCAAAGTGACGCCTGATTCCATGACCTATCTCTTTTCATACGCCCTGTGGACTGTCTATGTCGCGCTTCCATAATACAAAATGTCTAAGGGCCTTACCACACGAGCAGTAGCGAGCCAGTGGAAAGCGGGGCGAGTGCATAGCGAGCTCGCCGCGAGTTCACAACGTGTGCCCCGCGACACGCCGCGCCACGATTGTACAAAACGCGGATCGCACTCCACGAACTCGTTGCCCACCTGCGGCGACTCGCTTACTACTCGCTAGTGATAAGTCACGTAAGCGGGTCCTCAAAGAATGCAGTGTATTAGAGCCTTAGCTCTAATACACTGCATTCTTTGAGGACTAGCGAACTCACGAAAATGTGATCAGACAAATTGAGTTAATTACAAAACTGGCTTAACTGTCTAGTAGTCGCAAGCGCCGAGCATGAGATCCTCGGTTCGATTCCCAGGTCCGGCAGAGTGTTATTGGGTTTTCCTTCAGGAATTTCTTAGTAGCAACCACGGATGTACTATAGGTACACCTCTGCCTAACTCTTCGTGGAATACAGGCGTGAACTTAATTTATGTTATCCATAAAAACTTAGTATTTAAAAGGTCTGTATTCACTGCTAGACGAATCTTTTGTCAGATGACTACACTTTTTTACTGCGCGTGAGCAGTTGAGCACATAAGGCGTCCTTTAGCAAGCGACCAACACTGATATCACAAAAACTTTTAATGATACTAGCTGATGCCTGGGGCGCGTCCGTATACAAATTATATTTATACTAAAACCTTCCTCGAGAAATACTCTATCAATTGGTGAAACAGCATGAAAATCGGTGCAGAAGTTTTTGAGTTTATCGCGAACAGAGAGACGGACGCGGCGGAGGAGTTTGTTTTATAATATGTAGTGAAGTAGTGCAGATACTAACTAACACTGTCTTTGGGCCAGAAAACCTGGAATAAGTAAAGAAGTAAAGCAATTTATTGGCAAAAATTGAATAGGGGCTAGCCTTACACCTTAATATTAGGGCTAGCAGCTCAGTTTTTAAACTTGTCATAAAACATCAAGTTTACTCCCATACAAGTACAACGAAGTACAACAAAGAGATCAATCAGGCTCCCTCACTTTGCTTGCAACTGCCCCCTAACTCATTCCTCCGTTCTTTCCAATCTCACAGCGCAATATTTCATATCAACCGACCTAATAAAAAGGAGGTGTATGTGTTTACACGGATTGTATGGGGCTCAGTAGCCGTCTGCCCCGACTGCGAAGGTCATAAACCGATGGAATTGGCGTCTGGCCTGTTTTGTTACGAATCAATACGTGGTACAGCCTCATAGCACAATGTAGAAGTGAGCGCAGAAGGTTTACTGGAAAGAAAATACATCCTGCCTCATTTACATGATGCCATTTTTTCGAACATTTAAGTGTAATAATTGAATCCAATAAAATGTGTTCTTGAGTAGAGACCGCGAGTCGGCAAGCTTAAGGTTGGTTCCTCAAGCTCGGTGGTGCGACAGTCTTCGCAGCGTAGCTCGTAACAACTGTATGAGATTGCTGAGACCGAGTTGAGTGGCGTGCGATTGAATAGGTCTATGTCCAGAAGGGTTTATGACCTAGCTTGCTCCTTGTGGTAGTCACAAAGAATATAGAACCTTTCTTACTTCTATTGGGCTTTAATAGGTGTGCCAATAAAAAGAGGTTGCGGCTACATCGATCTCCGATCACTCATTTGGCAAGAGATGGATTTTTGGCACATTCCGTTTCGGATATTTACGAGATTTTGTATCATTCTTCTGTCTACCACTGAGCAAGTTTCAGGTACACCAGACGTTTCTTTTTTCACGTGGGTGCACTTTTCGTAGACAATTGAATTAAATTCGCTGTCCTACTCAAATTGATTCTCATAAAGTTGAAGTAATGAATAATGTCGTTCGTTCAAATCTTCCACTGCAGAAACTTATTGCACATGAATACATGTCATTATCTAGTAGAGTTCCTAGTTGGACTACTTTTTGTTCTCTCTACCTTTTGTTTGGAATGAACCTTCTGTGAACTTCTTTGATCATAAAACTCAGGCACTCCAGTATTTTTTAACGTACAAAGTTGCTTTACTTACCTCGTAAAGATCTTTAGTTGGCATCCTAGTTAAATGGCTGGTTTTATTAGTTCTCTAAAGTTAGTACATGGCCATGTAACGTATATAAAAACAACGGTTTAATTAATGATAACTGGCTTGTTTTTCATTAATATACTAATTAGGATAGGTTTATGAACGTTATACCATTATGTTTGTGTCGCATAAATGCGTCGCCTAATTTACGCTGCATTCGTACCACACGGCGACGCAAAATGAGTTTAAACAGGACTTTAATGAAACCGAATGCAGCGTAAATTCCGCGACTCATTTTACGCAACTCACAGAAAAAAATACACACATTTGATCACAGCATTAGAGCAAAATAAAATGGTGCAGGTGCACACGATATGAATGATAATGCAAACTATAAATGTTAGAGGACATCTTCCTTTATGATTATTAATGTTGAACTAATACATGTTAAGTCTAGTAATAAACCGTAGAACTTTAAAAATGTTTCAAGATAATACCTAAGTAACCCGTCTTCGGCGAGAAAAGGCGTGAAATCATGTTGTTTTATTGAAAAATCTGGTTCTGTTAAGAAAGATTGATCTCATCATCATAACACCGATCGGAAGCTATAATTTACTGTAATCGATGGCCCGCGAACAACCGCAGGCCAACCTCTTATAACCTATAATACCCAGCTTTTACTCGAACAATCTTGAACATCATACAATTTAGTTCAAGACTTAGTTTACGAGCGAGTGTGAGCAGGTGTTTGCTTCAAGTACTTAACTGTTAAAACTGTCTCAAATTGGGGACAATTATGTTATACAAGAGCAGTTGGGGATATTTTGTTGAATTTAACTTGAGCATAACTCGTTGAAAAATATGCATAATTTTTTGAGATCCTGGCTGACAAATTGTCAAATTGATGATTCATATTAAAATTATAAAGAAGCCGAATGGCACTTGTTCTCCCTGTCGTTGCAGTATTTTTTTTCAAAAATCAAAATCAAAATATTTTATTTCACATAGGCCTGGATGAGCGTCGATAAAACGTCGAAAAAGATTCACGGTTCGCGTTGGTCGATTCCATGGAGAAGAACCGGTAAGAAACTCCATGGTTACTCTTTTCAAATCATTTGGTATCACAATATTATTATGTTTCATTACAGCATTAGTACTAAAGTATGGGGGGACAGCGTAGGCCCGACAATAGGTCGTTGCTTGCTATACAAAAAATGTAAAACAAAAGGAATATTTAACAAAAGTTAAACAGCATCCGGGAATCTAAAAGGCCTTCAATGTTCACTCATACACAAATAATAGGTAAAAAAGCATCTATACAAAGGTAAGTAAATAAAAAAATAGAATATTTAATTAAAAAACTAAATTAAACAAGTGACACAAATATTGTCATCAGTGCTGTAACTATTCTGAGCAAAATGAAAAAAATATTTGAAAACTATTGTAATAATCTGAATCAAAAGAGCTGTGTGAGTGTTTTTTGTTCTGGACCTTTCCTGGGAACCTACTAGTTACGGAGATATTGGAGATCAAAGTTCCCACTGTTTCACAATTTTTCTTCTCTTTCAAGTTTTTAAGGTCATAATTTTACTTTAAATACCTCCTTGACCCGTTTACTATGGAATGCCTGCATCAGCACAATTTTTTTTTTTTTTTTTTTTTTTTTTTTTTTTTTTTTTTTTTTTTTTGGATATGGCATCTCGCAGTTCAGTCTGAGAAGACTGGCTTCTGCTTAACCGGGCAATGTCCTGTGGATGCCTTGATTCTAAGGCCTCCAGCCAGGGCGAAAATAACTAAAAACTAAGCGACAGCGCTCTAAGGGCACCCCCTGTGGGGTACGAACCTCGGCTTAGGGCGTCGCTGGGGGCAGCAAAGGGACAGGCTGGATCTGATTGTCCTTATTTAGGGACTGATTTAATACTACAGGCTCAGCGTCGCGGGCTGGCTCGAGCAAGGGTCGGGGAGGGATTGATCGGGGATTTCGCGCCGGACCTCTGCGGCGAGGTCGGTAGGTTTTCGGTCTGTATTTGTATGCTCTGCGTACCGTACTGGTATCTTTCCTACTCTCTTGCAAGATAGTGATCGGATCGTCGGGGGCGACTAGGGTGTGACGCGGACGTTGGACGGAGCTAATACGCGATGGGTCGTACCGGGCGGCCGATGCGATTAGGGGATTCCTATGCTTAATAGCAGAGTCGAAGTAACGCTTGGAAAGGCGTTTCATGAACTGCTTAACGGTGGGGATTCTGAGGTCTACGTGAAGACTATCGTTACGGACGTAAGGGGGGGCACCGGTGATCTTACGGAGATATCGGTTCTGCAAGGTCTGCATCGTGTGGATATGACGCGGGTGGGCATGCGCGAATACTATGCAAGCATAGGTCATGATGGGGCGGATGACTGCGGTGAAAAGACGCAATTTGCACTTGAGTGACAATTTGCTCTTCCTAGTGATCATGAAGTGGAGCCGGCCCATAGCAAAGGCAGCCCGGTCGCGAGCTGCTTTGATGTGGGCCTTGAACGACAGATGGTCGTCCAGAATAACTCCGAGATACTTGGCTTGCCTTTCCCAAGGGATAGGCTTACCGAACATAGTGATGGGGGGACCTGGCGAACGCTTAAGGCGTGCCTTATAGTATAAAACTGCCTGGCTTTTTTCGGGATTAACTTCTATTCTCCACTTACGGAACCAAGCGCCGAGCGAGTCGGCAGCTTTCTGGAGAATGCGGCGGATGTTATCCGGAGAACGGCCGGTGTAATAAATCGCGGTGTCGTCAGCGAAAAGTGCTGTTTGAACCTTCTGGTTCTTCGGAATGTCGCTGGTGTACAGCGTGAACGCGAGGGGAGAGATAACGGAGCCCTGAGGGACTCCGGCGCGAATCGGATGAGGAGAAGATAACGTCTTACCCACACGGTAGCGGAAGGTACGGTTTGACAAAAAGTCTCGTAAGATGAGCACGAGACGGTCGGGCACACCGAGCTGATAAAGCTTGTATATCAGCCCGTTGTGCCAGACCTTGTCAAAGGCTTTCGCGATATCGAAATACATCACCCCCGTCATCGCTCCGCGTTGGAAACCAGCGCTCACGTGTTCGACGATGCGGTGGACTTGATGTATACAAGAATGTTCGGTCCTGAAGCCGAACTGTTCTTTCGGGATGAGGCCCTTTGACTCGGCAAAATCTCTGAGACGCTTGTATATAAGCCTTTCATAGATCTTGCCGAGAGCACTCAGGAGACTGATCGGCCTGTAGCTGGAGGGCTGGGCTTTCGGTTTCCCAGGTTTGGGAATACCTATAACAGTGGCCTCTTTCCACGTTTGGGGGAAAATATTATTGCTCAGGGCGCCATTGAAGATGGCAGCCAAAAGGACTATGAGCCTAGCGGGGAGGGCTTTAAAAACTCTATTCGTGAAACCGTCGGCGCCTGGGGCTTTCCGAGGCTTTAGCTTATCTATAATATCCTTGACCTCTTCCGGGGTGATGGCGGGGAGGGGGTCATCGGGATCTTCAAAAGGGGGAAGCGATGCTCTACGTTCAACTTCTGCATCCACCTCATCAAGGTGCTGCTTGTCTACTGGTAGAGTGCTTGGCGAACATTGAGATTCCAAGCTGTCGGCTAGGCATTCTGCTTTTTCAGAGTCGTCAAAAGCGACGCTCTTGTCGGGACGTATGAGGGGTGGAGAAGAGACCTCTTCCGAGGTGCGCAACTTCCTTTGAAGCTGCCAGAAGGCTTGATGAGTGGGCTCGAGTTCGCTAAGCGTCTTGTCCCATTGACTCGAACGAAACTCACTAGTGCGTTTCTTTACAGCACGCTGTAAGGAACGCATGTGAGCCTTGTTCGCATCGCAGGGCCAAGAGCTGTAGGCACGTATGGCCGCGTTCTTCTCGGTTATCAGTTCACGTATATCGTCGGGAAGTATCCAGCGGCGATCACTCACCGCCGGTACTTCACGAGAACAATCCTTCAGTATGGATTGTACGTGTTCTGTAAACGAGTCGATTGCAGCCTCGGTGTCTGCGACTGAGACGATATGGTCGGGAATACCATCTAGAAGTGGTGACGTTTCGGATTTCAGCATATCGCTTACTTTCCTCCAGTCGGTAGTGAGAGTAGTGGGAAGGGGCTGGCTGGGGTCAATGATACCCGAGCGAGGAATTAAGTGCATGAGCACTGGACGGTGATCGGGCATCATCAGCACAATGTTTTGAGTGCGTTACATGTAGTTTTACCGTACAACGTGATTTTTCACCCCAAAAAGAATCGTTTCCCGGCAAACAGTTTTGCGTTAAGAGGCCTGCGGAGGGTGCGAATTTCATACAAACGTAATACCAAAATAATTTGTAAATCAAACATATTCTTAAGGTAGTGTGTGCTTATTTTGATTGTATTACAGAATGTATGGGTTCCCAAAACATATTTTGAATGTACACACATTTAAACAAGAGTTACGAGAAAAATAAATTTTCTATAGAAATTATAATTCATATCTCGTCTTTATAACATTGTTCTTTCAAAATATTTATTTGGGAACATAGATGTTCTATAATAAAATCGAAATACATACACACTACCATAAGAATATGTTTCATTTTCATATTATTTTGGTATTACGTTTGTATGAAAACGTATACTCCGCCGGCCCCTTAAGTAACTTAGTTTGATGTACAAAATGCTTGGTTAACGGCTTCGTGATGAGTTTGTTTACACCCTGTATTCTACAATTAGGAATTTATGCAAAAGAAACTCTATCAAGGAATCTTAACAGCAAAAATTAAAAAAAAAAGCTTCGCCAAATCAAGAAAACTTTAAACAAAGTTCAGAACTACTACAGCTACACAATATGTCAAACCGATTTCCAAGTAAAATAACAAAACCCAACGGAAGTCCATAACTAGGGCAGCCATTCTCAGTTGTTAGTTGTTATGAAACATAGTTGCTCTTTGGTTGCTCCCAAACAACTCGCGGCCGATTTGTTAATCCTTGTTGAATGTTTATGCTCGCGAGCCAAGTTGACGTGTCAACCGCGTAGCATTTTAGGGTTAACGATCGGTTTGTTTATGTGTGAGAAATGTTGACGAGATGTTTTTAATGTGTTGATTGGATTGGAAAAGAAAATATGGGTTTGTGGTGTGATGGGTGCTCGTTTGTGTAGGTAACGTCAGATAAATTAAAAGTTAGAGCAGATAGCTTCAAAAGGGATGTTCCTGCCTGACTTTAAAAAATATGATTGTTTAGTTTATTCCATTAGTTAGATACGTGTTTTTTGTTCTATCAAATTGATAAAAATTGACGAAGATAAAACGAGTCAAAGATGAGTGATTTGTGACGTTACCTTCCGGTAAAAATGTACGTAAATGTGACGTCACATGTATTTTTGACGCACTGTGTTTTGGAAATCTTCCTGACGGACTAATAAATTTTTTGTTGTTTTCTACACTATTGTCCATATTTCAAATCGTAATTGTCATTCTTGGACAGTTGTATCTGCCTAGCCTTTTCCCAACTATGTTGGGGTCGGCTTCCAGTCTAACCGGATGCAGCTAAATACTAGTATTGTACGTGGATTGACTGCCTATCTGACCTCCACAACCCAGTGAACACTGGGTAAAACAATACCTCTTGAAGTCTTGATAGGACTGGTTGTACTTTCAGGCCATTGACTACGTAACGACTCCCAAAGATTCATGAATGACAGCCGAGGCTTGAAGGAAACTTGGTATGTAATAGGTGGACACCCATCTCCAGGGCAACTTAAGCAAGCATGGCTTAACGTGAACATTGATCCGGGTAGCTTTTTTTTCTCAGCTGTAAAACAGCTTTAGTCAGATCTAATTGACATAGGGCGTCTGTGTGTGCTCAGCAATCAAGTTTTCCGATTACATACATTATCTAGTTTTACGGCCATATGTCACCGTAAAGTTGTCAGACACGTTAGATTGTAAAATAACTAGAGAGATTGTTAACTCTCAAAATATTATCAACTGAACATACGGAAGTATCTCTGCCCCCATTATCGGGACTTCGGGCACCCCCCCCGTTAGGTTAGTTAGGTTCCTTTAAACCCTGAACTCGGAAATAGGGGCCCCACGAAGCGGGGCTCCGTCGACTACGTTTTTTAGGGGAATATAAAGGGTTTTAAGGTTGGGTATTTCTCAGGAATGGTACATTATCTTTTCACGAGAGTGATACCATTGCGCAAGGGGGACCCCTCCTTCTCTCCACACCGCGTGAGTTGACTACCATCGCATGCATTTCACGAAACATAATGCGTTTTATTGTAAGCAGTATGTTCATTTGACAATGTTTCGAGAGTTTACAATCTCTAGTTATTTTACAATCTAAAATCTGTATTTGGCAATTTTACGGTGACATATACAATTATCTACTTTGCTATTTCTCAGACTGCCGAGAAAGTGTGTTATCAATTATGTTATTGATAATCATTTTATATTTATATTAATACTTTATATGCAAAATTGATTAGCTTAAGATACGGAAACTGTTCAACTTTGTTACGTCTAGAAATCATTCAGTTTTCGAACGGACCGATTGACTTGTTTTTTCATAGCCTGTCAAGTTTCCCTCTGCTGGGCAAAGGCCTCCACACCTCTCTAACTGGTGCGATATCAGGCCATATTCGCCCGGGTCTCTGAATAACTATATTAAAAAAAAATTGTTATGTCCAGCCAATAGACATGAAATCAGATTTATTTAGTCCGTCATCTTCACTTTGACCGTAACGTCAGAACGCAAAAAAAAAACACGCGAAAAATTATACTAAGGCTGAGAATTGAGAATTTTAAAAGCGTCGCATCTTCGTCAATTTGGTTTACGTAACAAAAGAAAAATACAGGTAAATAGTTTTTGAAAATCTGACTGACGGACTACTTATTAGATATATTTTTGTGGCACTAGATGGCGCTGTGTGTTAGTATCCAGCGATATTTATCATGATTTATTATTATTATTTTTGTTGCTTTCCCTATTCTTCTATTGATCTATTTGAAGACGTGAATCCTAAATCCACAACCTTGAAAAATGCCTGTAAAAGCATTAAAAATTTAAATCTAATCACGTGGAAAGTTACACGCTTCTAAAGTCGGCCATGACCCCCACACATTATATAAAGCATTCACCTTAATAGAAAGTTATCAAATATTTGGCAAACGTACAATAATCGAATATATTCTATTGCTATAAACCCGTATGATGCTAATATACAACATCCTTATGTACATAATTATACATAATAATAAACGATCCACGTGTAAGGCAATTAATAGAGTTGAAGTGCCAAGCAACACGAAGTACTTATGTATACCTAACTGTATCTATCATTCATTTATTGTATAATACTGGGTGGCTAGATCAAGAAATTTCCCTATGTTTCAAATTTTTAAAGTTTTCTTGTATGTTTTTGCAACATTTCGAAATTCTGTTTCTCTAATCATCATCATTTCATCGAAAGACGCCAGTATTAACTGGGTTGTGGAGGTCAGATAGGCAGTCGCTCCATGTAAAATACTGATATTCAGCTGTCTCCGGTTAGACTGGAAGCCGACCCGCCCAGTAATGTTGGGAAAACGCTAGGCAGATGATGATTTAAGGCGCTTAAACGAGCTAAATTAGCAACTCTATTTGTGGTGGTTAAAACTTCGTTTGAAATGATGTTAGAATAAAGTTCTAATCAGCTTGCACTACAAAGTGGTTGTTACGTCAGCCACTGCGGGCCAAATAGCGCGAAATGAGTGGTTTCGATCGATTTACAAAAAAACTAGGTATTGAATGGATTAAAAACTGAAATAGTATCATGCTAATATATTGCTTGTAGAATTATTTGCGAAAAAATCTGAATGATTATTTGATGCATATTAGTATGTTTTTTATTGTTTGAAAGATATTTTTAGAGATAAGTTCGTGATTTCTTTTTATCGAGCCAAATTAATTGTATTATGTTTTCAAAACAGTATCATGCTAGCATATGTCCTGTAGAATATCATATATTTTTCTGGTCTTGTTTATAGCAGTGAATCATATACTTTTAGTAATTATAAAACGCGCGTTTAGCTCATGTAATCGCCTTAATTACCCCAAGAACGTAATTTTTCCTCAGAAACAAGCAACTCCAATCTATCTACCAACACCGATGCATTTTACAATGCATGTTTGTTCCCTAGAACCGCCACGAGTGGAGCGAGCGCATGGTCTGCGCACGCGGCTACAATGTACCCACCTTGACCGACAGATCAGCGGATGAGTCACAAATAGATGATCGGATGTTGACGGAAGCTGTGCTCCTACATTGTTAGCGATGTTTTCTTTATTTACAAAGAAATGGACAAAATTTTGAGGTTTTTTTTGCTGATTTTCCCTCCGTATAAAAATGTTTCTGAAATGCTCATCATCATTTTTCTTCCCTTGTTCCAGCGCCGCATGTCTTCTTCTTCCATACTCCTCTATTTTTCGTCATCTAAACAACACAACACACAACCACCACTTGTGCCACACAAGCTTTGCTTAGTGTGGCACTAGGTGGCGCTGTGTGTTAATTTTTCCTCACACAATCCATCAATCTTTTCTTTGGCCTTTCTCTGTCTGAAATGAAATGCTATTCCAGTGAATACAGTTCGCGAACATTATGATAGTAGTTTTTCTGGCTTAAGTGGGTTAGGATACGCCGCTAAAGAATAACAACCATACTGGTCGATCTTCAGGTTAAGCTGCCCTTGCCTAGGTTGGTCTGTGGATAGGTGAACACCCATTACGTACGTAGTTTCCTCTGTGCCTCGGCAAGCACGTTAAGCCGTTGGTCTCGGCTGTCATTTGTAACCGTTACAGGTAGCTTGTTTGCAGTGGCCCGAAATTCTGACAGAGTCTTACCAATGGGTATCGTATTACTTAACTGGGTTGTGGAGGTCAGATTGGCAGTCATCATTTCAGCCGAAAGACGTCCACTGCTGGATATAGGCCTCCCCCAAGTGTCGCCACATTGACCGGTCCCTTGCGACTCGCATCCAACGGGTTCCCGCAACCTTCACCAGGTCATCGGTCTACCTAGTGGGAGGTCTTCCAACGCATCCTCTTCCGGTTCGCGGACGCCACTCCAGAACTTTTCAGCCCCATCGGCCATCCGTTCTGCGAGCAATGTGCCCTGCCCACTGCCACTTAAGTTTGACAATTCTTCGGGCTACGTCGGTGACCTTGGTTCTCTTGCGGATGTCTTCATTTCTGGTTCTGATTGGCAGTCGCTCCATGTAAAATACTTGTATTCAGCTGTATCCGTCTGGATTGGCAACCGACATATTATGTAGTTGGGAAAAGGCTAGGCAGATGATTATGAGACGGTTTGGTCAGGAGTTGCGTGATTTTCAGTAGTTTCTACGAAGATAGCATAGATGAAGATCTGTGAATATTTACCTCATTACACTTACTTTCTATAAATCACACAATGAGACTCTCGCGATTGTCTTTAATCTACCGTATCTTTGTATTGTTTATCTAATTAATACCTATTTAATTACGTATCAACTCAGATTAACAGATTTACCTATTCAACTTCGTTTATCTTTATTTATGTAGAATTAAGATATGCTGCAACAAACTACGGTGACATTGTACGTTATCATTATTTTGAAGACGAGTCGGGAACATCAATATTAAATAAAAATCCATTTGTTTTCTTATTATGACGAATCGGGACAGAAAGAAGTTTGAAAGGAAGTAATTCCTAATTTTTATTTGAACGCGTTTACTCCCACTATTTAAGGCCAATGCTCCAGTAGAACCCGCGAAATTCTAGTTTAATTGCAAGTTTATAAATGTCGAGGACCGGCTTTTTCAGGGTCAATATCGTTCCTCGACCTTTGTGAACTTGGACCTTTGTGAATTGAAATCATCAATACAACCCTGTATTGATGATTTTGATGATCATAATTCTGTAACTACATACGTCTTACAGTCGCGAACAATGTTTTAATCAACATTATGACCTGCACTGGCCATCAAATTGCAAAAAACGTAAGAAAAATTGAATTTCGACGTACCCTGACGTATTTCCTTAACTTCACTAGAAGCAAGAGGCCCATACTTTTTATTTTTTACACTTTTACCTCTAAAGACTAAAGTACTATTTATTTAATTTTAAAGAAAGCTTACAGACTAATGACAACTATAAATAATCATGCATAAGTAGTGACATTTGCTTATTACAAGCAAGGGGTGTCTCTGCCTTGGGCTGCGGGACTGTTCGAAAGAGATACAGTGGCCCCTGAACGTAAAGGGCGAGGAAGGAACATGGATGGGTTTTAGTCACTAAAAGCCTGACACTCCCTCCCGCTCCGCCTAGAGTGAGAGAAGTTATTTGATGATTTTCCATCCTAAAAAAAAAACAAAACTGGTATCTGCCTCACCCTTTTGCGGATTATGTTGTGTTAGTTATAATTAATTCAGATGTCGACGCAAGAAAGCAATCTTGCAGTATCTCGAAAAGTTGAACTTTACACCAGAGCCAAAAAACTATTTTAAAAATTCGTAACTCGTAAACTAGCTAAGTGGTAATTTTTGGAACACTTATTTCTTATAATGAAATTTATCAGATGGCAATAATGATAGCATTCTAAAGTTAGTCTAAATGCGTTTTATACTAGTTACAGCAATTGGTATTTCAATTTGAAGCAGCAATTTTGCTGTATCTTGGTAGTTGGAACTTAAGGCACAATGAAATAGGTGTGGACTGCGAAAAACTACTTATAGCGATTTTGATGTATCTATGTATAACTTAAAAATAGTTGATTTTATGGTATTTACAGCATTTTGAAGTATGTTTTGTTAAAAAAGTTTAGAAAAAGTCAATGACGGATTAAAAAAAACACATCGTAGGAAAACGTTGACCAAACCGTCTGACGCATTATTTTTTTCTTATTTCAATGATGCAATAAAAAAAAATGCCGCTTTTCGAGATACGACAAAATCGAATTCCAGCGTCGATGTGTTTAATGCCATTGGTAACACGGATAACAAAAATGTACCCGTGGTACCACCAAGTGATAGTGGTACCACGTGAAATTGTATGCAGGTAGAAGGATGGAAATTTGAAGTATTGTTGTCACTATCTTCTCATAAAATATCACAGAATAATAATCGCTCCCACTAGGTGAACAGATGACCTGGTGAAGGTTGCGGGAAACCTCTGGATGCGAGTCGCACGGGACCGGTGAGCGTGTCGACACTTGGGGCATATGTCCAGCAGTGGACGTCTTTCGGCTGAAATGATGATGATGGTCACAGAATAAAATGATTCGAAATTCGTAGGAAAGGCAAATAAAATGCTATATATAAGTAATGTTGAGTATTAAAGGCGAAGTAATAATTAAATGCTTTCCAAGTTAGTTGCCATTTAGTAATATCGCATGTTTGAAATATAAACAGTTACTTTAAGGGCGAGCTTAATTTTAATTTTTAATAAACACAAACGGTTAGAGACATGCAACGCTTGCAACTAGTGCGACCTTGATTTTATAAATATTTTCCGGACATTTCTCTTTTGAATAAATTCTTGCAGTGAAAAAATTATTAATAATAAAACACGTTCTTGGTAAGATTTACGATCTGTGTAAATTAAAATAATATGCATAAATTAATTAATGCGTCATACAATTGTAACAATTAATGTTTTACATATGCACATGTCGCCTCGTAATAAATTAATAGCACTTTGCAAACAATTATATTTTTCATTTCAATGTATTTGAAAGCATAAATGTTAGTAATTGAATATTTAATATTATTAATAATATGGATAGTTAATATTTGAAAATTAAAGGTTCCAATTTTAATTGATTTCAAAAGGGCCTTGGAGCACAATGTTGAGGTAGTATAACTTAACTGCGTGATGACCAATATAATAAAATTTTCATAATTGTTTGCTGTTTTTACACCTATTAGCAGACCGAAGAGGAAAGTTACAAACTTGCTTTACAAATTAAAAAGGTTTAACAGTATTCATAAAAGCTCTATAAAAGTTCTAACTGATGCACTACATGAGTTTGAAACCCTTTTTTTCATAATTGAAGTATGTTCAATTTACCAGCCACTTACCAATTGGCATAAAACTTCATAATAAAAACACAAAACTTAAACTTAGTAACTTATGGCTTTTTAAGGAGCATTGCGTAAGTGATAAACTTTCGTAGTTTAAGCGTGATATTAATTTTTCTCAGGCTTCTTGGGCGGTAATTTAAGTCTGGCTCAATCTTTATTTAATTATAGTTGTTATAGACCAGCGTGTATATTATGCCTTAAAATAAAAACTTGATGTGTTCAAGTTTCCTCAACATACAATTTATTCCTACCAAATTATTATAGCGTCGGTGTATCAGACAATAACTGCAATAATTGAGACGTCAACTCAACATTGTATAATTATTTTTGTAAGTACATACTTATGTATTTCTTAAAGCTTAACCGACGGTGGTTATCAGGATAACCTTGGACACCCTATATAAATTGAACGAGTACTGAGGATTACTTTTCATTTAAATGTAATTAAAAAAAAAATATGACGTGACATTTTGCAAGCTGGGAACATGGCCATCTCCAGAAAGATAGCAGCGTTAGTACGTTATACTTAGCATTCCTTGTAGCGGAAGTAAGCAAGTCATTTACAATGAATAGTAGTTGTTATGTTAATAAATGTCACTAACAATGATAGCTGGTGAACTAAACTATACTGAATTATTAAGTGTTGTTTAAGTAGCTTATTTATTCCCCTTTTTAGCAAAAAAACTAACTCTGTTGATAAATGAATCAAACATGAGCTTTTAGTTTGTGGTTTTGCCAGGATATTGATCTGAAATCATCTGAGGGTACTATTCGATGAAAAAGTATGAGACTATGTCTTCTTAATCCAAGTCACTTACCTTATTTAGTTGCTCCTATAACATCATGACTGATGGCCGAAAAAGTTGTGTTAAAATAATTACTTAAGTCAAATATTTTAAAAGTTTTTTTCTTAAATTTTATACTCCTACAAAAGTTCATTGTAACAACTTCACTTTGTACAGTCGTAATACAGAGTAATCCATTTTATTTTTTATTTCCCCGAGAGATTCGAAAGCTTTCTGGTTCCACACACACACACCATACCCTTTGTTTCTGCAAATCACATGTAAATGTGATTTATATGTATTTTATCGTCTCAAAACAAATTCTTTTATTGCACCTCAATTTTTAACTTTAAAAAATTCAATTGTATGTCCATATTGTATTTGTTTTAAAGAGCCTGGCCTTGGTTTTGTTGGTGCAGTAACCGCAGTTAGTTCGTGACCAAACGGTGAACCGTGTCGACATTTGTGCAATCTTACACTGTATGTACCAACGGAGATTTTCGGAATTCTGTTTTTAAGAGTTGCCAATACGAGTTAGTTTAAAAGTGATCATTTGTGTGGTAGTTTACATTTTGTTATTAATCTACGAATTACAAATGAGTAACATTACAGGGGCCTTATTCTGCTATTTTAATAAATTCGTCACTCCAACACGATTCCATTCTCATCCCATTGTCATTTTGCTTAAAGTTCGTAATCTGCTAAATTCACAATGGTCGATCATTGGTCGGTCGATGGTCTCGTAATAAAATTGTGTTTTAATGGCATTTTCGTATTGCTATTATTATAAAACCATTAGTACAAATAGTTTTCGAAATCTACTACTAAATGCAAAAAAAATATTCATGCCAGATTTCATGTACGAGATTAATATTCTATGACATTTCTTTCAATGGACTGTCACTCTGTCAGTGGTTGTTCATTGAGAAGTCATAATGACGCCATTAAAATAGTAGATTACCAAACTTGTCAAAACTTGACAGAACTTGATCATTGTTACTTCAATGATCGCCCATTCTGACACTATCGCTATAGCAGAATCGAGGCCCAGGACAGATGTTTACAACTTACCGACTAGAAAAACTTTTGCAAAAGTTTAAGTTCGGTATGTCTTTGTAAATTAGTAAAAGAGTTTTTCTCTTTCAATTTTACTATTTAAATAATATGGTCCTAAAATCATAGGCAATTAAATATATTTTTAACAGAAAAATAACACCGCAATGAAAAGAGAAAAAAAAAACATGTTTAAATTATACCATAAAAATCGCAATTTACTCACATAGGCCTACGCTGCAACATTGTAGGAGTTATAAATATAATTATATGAGTTTTTTAAACCTAGGTCATCTCACCGGTTACTTTTACGATTTTACTGGGAACGACATTAAAATCGGACTTATCCTATTTATTCGAGGAATCGTGGTCGTCCTTTTCTCGAATAATAAAAGTTTTATTATATACCCTCAATCTTGCATAATTCCGACTTGTGGTATTTTTTAATATATACAATATGTTTTTTTTTTTAATATTATGAATAAATGAAATTAACACTTACCTAACCGCAATAGGTCCTCGTGATAGTTGTTTCAGCTGAGGGAACATGAGAGACTGATTATACTGCTTCATCTGCCTAGCCTTTTCTCAACTACGTTGGAGACAGCTGAATACCAGTATTTTACATGGAGCGACTGCCTATCTGACCTCCACAACCCAGTTAATACTGGATACCCCTTGGTATGACAGGTTGTCAGACTATTTAGGCCACTGACTACCTTTTACGTCTGCCAAAGATGGACAAACGACAGCCGGGACCAACAGCTTAACGTGCTTTCCGAGGCACGGAGGAAACTCGGTATGTAAACCCGATCACCCATCCACAGACCAACCTAGGCAAGCACGGCTTAACCTAAAGATTGGCCCGAGCGGTATTATTTAGCCACGAGCTACTCCGAGGCTGATAACAGTGCACTTCTGTTAAAAAAACACAACAAAAAGAAAAAGTCGTTTCTCAGCAATAATTTTTGCGCAAAGTTAGTTTGAAGTATAGAATGCTTGGTTGACGGCTTCGTGATGGGGTGGTTTACACCCTGTATCTGCTTACGTAATACTTGAACGGCCCCAAAAACCCAATAACACTTTGCCCTATCCAAGTCAGGACCTTATGCTCAGCAGTCGCCCTTGCCACCACTCGACCAGTGAGACAGTCTTTTATTAAACACGCTTAAAGTAAAATACCACTGTAATCTTCCAGTTCAATACGCATACATTTCTTTACAAATGCAGCCAATGAATAATGCAAGTATTTACTTACGTTCTACAGTTTGTAATAGATTGATCTCTGACACTCCTTGAAAAGACTACATATTGCATTTACCTACGTTATGTACTCACATTTTAATGCTCTGCATGCATAATATATGTGTTATTAGTGTGCATTCAGGAACTTGAGTTCAGGGTGAACCTTGGAGGTTACCTTCTTTTTCAATAATTCTATTACGGAAAACATTTAAACACTGTTTTTAACTTTCACGGTTTAAAACTAAACTTATATTGTCACTTACGGACACAACCCGCTGAGTCAACCTGCGATCATGGCGCTTGCAACAGCGTCGAAATATCGGGTGCTTAAAATAATAAATAATCACGGAAGATATCCCGTAAGTGACAATTAAGTTTAGAAAACGCTTATGCAACAAAATAAAAGGTAAAAAATGTCGAAAATTATAAAATGTTTTCTTTCGGACGCTGTGTTGTAGTATTCCTAGTCATGACATGACAGTCATGAAGATACATATTACAGGGAGCTTAACACATAAATCATATATGGAAATCGGCCCAGTTATCTCGGAGTAATCAGTGAATACATTAAACAATGCTGCCCTTTTTTTAAAAGTAGGTTAAAAAGGGTCGATGGACTCATATCGGATTCTCATCGTAAAGTTTTTGCAATACTTACATTTAATTAGGACCACTAGATCATCCACGCAGTCAATCTATATTAAATGATCAGGTTAGCAATCCGGTGTATTCTTGTCAACTTAATTATGGATCAAACACAAATTGTCACATTGATTAAATCCAGAATTCAAAAAATCTAGATAGAAGAATGCCTAGGAATATAGATCGTAAACTAGCCTAGTTAGTGTGGAAAAGTAAAGGTATTCGCAATGCGAGTACCAGTGTATCAGTTACAAGGTGTCCCTACATTGTTGCAGTCCGTTGCCCTCGCGAGATCATCTTGACAGGCCCGTTTACACTCCACGACTTTCATTTATTTTCTTCTGCTACTGTTTGACGCACACTGGTGTCGATTCTATTGTGCACAAACTTAACTTCATTTAGGCTATTGCTATCTTTTACTAAAAGGCAGTGCGAAAAAAGAACGGCAATAGCTATCAACTAAGTTAGAAATGTCAAACTAGTTTATGCTTTGTGCTTCACCGTGTTATTAGTCGACATGTTTTTACGTGCACCCTTCATTTGTATGGAAATATTAGTTTCAATTAAATTTGACAGCTCTAAAATACGTCCGTCTCTTTCTCGTTTTATTAGACAGAAAAAGATAGCAATAGCCTAAATTAAGTTTAGTTTGTGCACAACAGAATCGACACCATTGTGTAACTACAGATGTCCGGCTTTCGAGAATACTGATGCTGAATGTTAGGTCAAACTGTCGGTTATGGGGAAACTCGTCCTGCTCGAAACTAGGCCAAAAGCCAGTTTCCTCTTTTGAACATTGGTAAACTGGTCCCACATACGAAGCTCGTGTTAAATGGTCGACTTTGACTAATTTGATGGTAGAGAATGAATCAACTAAGATATTGTGATGGATGTCATTATCACGGTTTTTCTGATTTCTGTGCTGATCGATTTCTCTTTGACGCCGTTCTTTCATGTTTTGCTTCAAACTTTGTTAGGGTTTAATTAATTCATGAATGCTGGTATTATTAATTTCTCAACGTTCTCAAGGATTATTATCAACATAACATTAAACTTGCTCTATTAGATATCGTATTAAGTTGTCATTGTAAAGTGATTTCGATGAAAGTAAATTATAAAAATATACTTGCCCTTTTTTTGTATTGAATTCTCTCCTGCTCTAATCCCAATTTATTTAAGAGACTATTAACCGCTATAAATTCAGAAGGCAAGTCACTGCTTATCTAGTCGTCTTTCACGCAGTTCATCTGTCAGTAGTCTTCTGTCCAGCCATCCACATTCATACCAAAAAGTTTGCTCACGATGTTTACCTCATTCATCCGCATCAAAACTCGAACGGTTTTCATAATGAGTGGTTTTCTTTTTCACATTAAAAAAAAAATGGTTTCTATGGCGTTGATCCGACTACATTACTAGGTGCCAAAGCCAAAACGCTTGAAAAAACAGACGCCACATACGCTCGTTGACTGACACTTTCGTTTGCATAAGCTTCCGAAAACAATCATTAGGTCCAAGGGAAATTATGTGACGTTCTGTTCCTTGCAGTAACGTAGTCAGACCAACGCCATCTATCCAGCGCCAAGGGCAGACTTGAAAAAGAAAATCCCTCATTCAGAACCCGTGACCGCAACGTTGTCGGATCGCACCGTGTAAAGAACGAAGCCAACCTGTTTGTTTTCATTAGTTCGGGATTCTTCAAATTAAGTCGCGTGTCGGCCACAATGTCGCTACTGATTCACGGTCAAGGTCGCGACAACAATGTTGCAGCGATGTTGCGATGTTGATGTAACAACTGACGACTGTTGTAGGTATGTTGTTGGATGACTTTCGATTCACACTGTCTGAGTTGTGTCTGCGTGTGAAGACAAAACAGACGCGTTTATTTCTGAAATGGATCCATCGACAATATCGAAAAGGCTTTTATTGAACTTTGTTTGATGTTTGGCTGTGAATCTCAGATTTTGTTACGCCGCCGCGCCGTACGCTCGTGAAAATAACAGTGAGCAGCAGAAAATTGTTTTGGGCCAACTTTTAATTTAAACTTCATACAGTGCAGTGAACTTAGTATACCCCAAGACTTTCTCTGCCAGACAAAATCAGGGTGGACTAGTAAAGAATACTAAAGAATGCTATTCTGGAGTTTTCCCAAATTAACATGCGTATTGTAATTGAAAAATGACAAATATACTTCATTCCATATTTGTATTTTAGCTCGTTTGACAGCTTGTATCTGTCAGCCGACCCTTGGCCCGCGGGCCCACGGTCAACAGTTTAATTTTAAATATGGAATGTTGTTTGATGCTTATCTGCGAAGACGCATGTTCTCATACGTGTTTGCGAAATTCGAAACGGGTGTTAGTATTATTGTGTTTGTTGTAACTTTTAGTTATTAATAATAAAAACGATGATTGTAGTTTGTTGAGCCCATCTTGTGGTAAAAAAAGCAGATAACTGTTAATCAGATATTAAATTGATTGTATTTATAGTGAATGTCTGTGTTAAGAATGATATGCCAAGAAAAGAAGTGCCTGATGAGATGACAAAAATTGAGAAGTATAGTCTTCTATACAAGACATGCTGCGCCGACCCCAAATGAATTGGGATTAGGGCAAGAGAATGATGATGTCGAACAACATTACATCATCCTATGAAAAGTTAACTTTTCCAGATTTTCAGCAATTATAAAGCTGGCAGCTCTTGAGCGTCGTTTAGGTGTGCTGATGGCATTTAATTTCTTTATTGAATTTTTTGAAAAAAGAACGAAGAGTTAGTTGAGTTCTAAATTCAAAAACATCGGTTGACCTAAAGGATACATGCCAACAATCTAATTTATTCCAAACGCTCCTGACCCATGCGCTGTTTACTTTGAATACAATCGTGTAGTCACTCGCGCGAGCCAGCTACTGGAGCTGGCTTATGCTAACGCTGTTCTAGAGGGCTGTAATAAGCCGATTTGTATTGGTAAATTGTCTTTAAGTTGTGTAATTCTGCGATTATAAGCTATGAATAATCTGATTTCTGAACTGCCTAGGTTTTTTGATAAATTAAGTTACTTCTGATCTGAATCGAGGATCAGTCAGAATGTTTCCAGCTAGTCACGCTCGCGCATTATAGGCAAATTATTACTCCATACCAATTTGTATCATGAAGAAATATGGAAACTAGTCTTGTAATTAGACACTGCAACTGAATGTAATTCCGGCATTATACGTTATTACACCAACTGATCCATTTAACCTAATTCTATCTACTTAGTAGTCGCCTTTTTTTCTAAAACGCGCTAGTGAAAGTAATACGCTACACCAGTCGTGTCACTATAAGTGTTTTTCGAGTTTCGTATCCAAAGGCTCTGCTGTCTATCCGTCTGTCACATGGCTGTTTCTTTTGAACCATAAACACTTGATATTTTCACCGAGTGTGTATTAATCTATGGCCACTATAATAACATATAAGTAATAAAAACAAAATATGTATACTTTAAAGAAAGTGGGGGCCAACTCCCGAAACACCTAACACTTGTGGTAACACCTTGTACGAGTATACCATGTTTTATGCAAATAAAAATATCTTATCTTATCTTAACAAGAACCGGTTTTTTTCGGGGTTTGTTGTTTGATTTTAATGATATGTTTTACGTATTTGAAGTAGTGTTAAATACTTATTCAACGGTGGTACGGAACCTTGGGTTTGCGAGTCCGACTAGGCTGGTCTTGTTTATGTTGCATTACAATATTTGCAGTGCAGCGAGTCGGCAACAGATGCGACAATAATTATGTAACGTTTATAATGAACCCAAGTTTACCGTGTCAAGGCGGTGCTACAATGTAGCGGGTTCTTGATCCGACACGTATAATAATTTGTTGCTACTATTTGTATCGTTGGAGATAAGTGAACTGTCTGTTCAGTGCCTTATTGAGGACAGTTGGGTCTTGTGCAAACAGGTGGTTCGTTTTTGTAACTTGTGATTTATCGTCGTTTAAATTAAATTCTTCACGTGTTCTTTATTTAAACTACATTCGACATCTTTTCGTGTTTTTTGGTATGAACCAGAAAATCCAGTCGTGGGTCCACCCCAGGGGTGTCATCATATCCAGTACTATCTAGATTGTGGGGTAAGATAGGTAGTTGCCAGTGGCGAAGGGGTTGTACCTACCGGCTTCCCACTTTCGGAACAACCACTGTACTAACCAGTCTACTATTGCCAAATAAAACAATGTAGGTAATAGGCTTGTTAACTGAAAAAACCTAATTAGTCCGTCACTTAGATTATCAAAAAATATTTGACCCGTATTTTTTCTTTTGTCACAAAAACCATAATTGACGAAGATACGACGCTTTTAAAATTCCCAATACGTCACTGTTTGGTATCATTCTTAGTGAGTTCTGAACTTGTGACGTCACGAGCCCCCACTCCCGAGTTTTGATGCGTTTTATCTTTGTCAATATTCGTTGATTTACAAAACAAAAAAAAGTGTCCATTACTTTCCAATACTCTAACTGACGGACTAAATTTATTTGCAATTTATTGCTGGTGGAAACTTGCCTATTCTGTAATATCGTGATTGCCCAAACATGACTAAAACTACAAATGATTCGATGTATGGTTTTTTCAAACATTATTAAAAAAATGCACCGGATCGGCTTATCTGTTAAGTACAAAATATTCCCCTTCGCTACTGGTAGTCGCCATGTAAAAAAATGGTATTCAACTGCATCCGGTTAGACTGGAAGCCGACTCCAACATAGTTGGGAATTAGGCTAGGCAGACTGCTACTGTTTGAAGGTTTACTGTATATTTATGTTGTTTTATCCAATTGGTGTTGGTGTGTGTGTGCAAATATTACTTATCTTCCGTGTTGGTTTTATAGGCCAATCACTTTACGGAGTTCTATAAGGGAAGGTTCGCACAAAATCATAACCGGACTTATGAGGTTCATTTTATGCTGATTGGCTAGATAATATTACATCTATTTGTGACCGTATATTGCAAAATTAAGGTGGCTTATAGTTTTACTGGAAATTTTGTTTCTAAGTGATTAATTTGAACTGAAATAAAAGCAAATCTAATAACCGAGATATACTTAGGTAAACTTTTACCTTGCCCTAATAAGTAACTAACGCTACGTTAATTAAACTTTTTTTTTAGTTGCTTCTACTAATTTTTAGGGGTTTTAAAAAAAGAGTTAATTGTGACTTTAGCAAAATCGATAACCGTATGTTTTAAAGAGTTTAAGCATTTAGTCAGTTGATTGTTCATAATTATCAAGGAATTAAGCAATTAATTCACTTGCTTTTTTAATATTATTTTTTACATGGAATTAAAATACTTAACTGCCATTTTTCTGTTTAACTTTAGTCTCTTAAATAGTTTCAGTAGAAAACTGGCAGAATTAAGCATAAATTCCAACTGCTTACAAAATCTTTCATTTTTTACAAAGATCTCGAACTGTAGGTAGTTTGCGCGGCGCGGCCGCAAGTCGTACCTCGCCGTCCGTCGCCCGCCCGCTCCTCCGCGCGGCGTGCGGGTCTTTTGCCTTGCGTTCATTTCATTCGTTTTCGAAGCGGCGGTGATCAGCGTAAGAAAATGGAATTCCCGACTTGTGGGATTTGTGGTTGTGAACTTTGATGTTGTGAACATAGGCGTGAAGGGACAAAGAAAGCTTGTATCGTCAAGTGAAAAACGTAAAGACGAAAAATTTACAACAGTATCTGAAGAGAACATTAAGTTGCACTCAAAGTGCGCCAAAAAAAAATGCGGCAGGAAAGACAAGCCGATGATAGTCCGTTTGACTAGGGTGGAGTCTCCTATTATCGGCCTCCTCCTAATATCGGCAGTTTCGAGAAAATGGAACATAACTATAAAAATATCTCTTAAATCATAATAGTTTTAATGCAAAAAGTGACTCTATATCCATCCGCATTACCTCCAATATTTTGATGCGGGTGCATCAATATTTGAACGTTTAGCTGGCAAAAGAGCACGCGCAGGTGTGGACGTGCGTCGTTTGGTGTCATTGCCGAGTCAAATCCCTGAGTGGACATGCATCCACTCAGGGATTGGACTCGGCAATCGGCATGTGAGGATAAGTATTTGGAGGGAATTAAACATACCTATGGTGTTATCTTTTATTTTTTCATGAAGAATAACAGTCAAAGTATCTTTTAGATAACATGTTTTTACATTTTTTTGTCTATTTTATTAAATAATAGCGGAGGCGAGATTAGGGATCTACATAAGGTTAAAAATGAAACAACAGCTCAGTTTGATAACTAGATCCTAACATCGGGCGCCTCAAAACGAGTTTTATCAATTACGGCCGATATAAAGGGAATTGGTGCGTAAAAACGGCCACCTTAGTATGGGTACAAACAACAACGTGAGAAAAGAAGAAAAAATATTGAAGAGAATAAGGCGGAGAGAAAGACAAAAACTGGAAATGAGAATATAAAATAAACCCGCCAAAGAAACAAAAGTAGTAAAGAAGAGTTGATTATAGGACAGAAATCGCGAAACTGACCTCATTGATTTAGCTTCGCAAGACAAGTTTGGAAAAGGAGAAAATTCTTTGTGCTGGCTCTGAAGAAAACCTAATTAGTGATGTTGAAGAAGATGAAAACAAAAATATTGGATGCGACATATGCTCTAATGGTTCCACTTAAAGTATACAGTCCATCGTAGGTGAATTGATGTGGCCTAAGAAGATTTTATTAGAAGGAAATGACATCAGAGTCTTAAAATTAAAATAAATTCTGTTATTATAAACTAAAGATCGCAATGATTCAACATTCCTAAAAAACAAATAATGAAAGGAACTCCAAAAAAAAATATTATACATAAAAATAATTACCAAATAAAGTGAATAGAAATTTTAATAGTGCATTTAAAAAAAAATGAATGTGATGATAATTAATAAAAGTGATTTGTACCTGAGCTGAGTTGAAATGTAAAACGTTATAATTTTTTTTGTAGTTTATTCATCTTACTTCACTTTAGAAAAGGTAGGCCGATATTAGGGTCACAGACGGCGGATATTAGGGTGTTATAGGCCGATATTAAGGGAAATCGCCATATTCGGAAAAAAACATCTATATTATCAAAAATAACAAAGAATTGGCTGGCTAGAAAAATACGGTTATGATGAATCAGAAAATCTTTTCGACAGTATTACTTGACCCCCATCACTTTCACACTAACCTAACCACGAACACACACACACTCACACCCACACACACACACACACACATCCACATTACTCACAAACACCCCGGTCACATTTATCCACACTTTTCTTAGAACGCATTGAGTGTGACTCAATTTAACTTAATTTTTTAATTTATAAAATTGCATATCCTTTTAATGTACATACTTGATACCACGTAGACATTTTTTTATTTTTTTATTACTTTTTAATTTTTATGTTTGTAAATACTTCTAATGCATGCCAAATCTTACAATGTACCTATTTTTTTAGTCTATCGTCTTTTTACATAATTCTCTGTTAATTGAGAGGTCTGGCTCTTGTGATATAGGAACTCCTAGTACAAGAGCCAGAGCTACACTGATGTTTGAGAAATAATTTGTCAATAAAGATTTATTATTATTTATTTAATTCATAATTTTGCGAATGTAGTAATGGAGTTTCAGTATCCCTTTACCCAAAAAGACACTGCAAGAAAGCAAAAGCCATTAATGTAAAAATTACAAGCAGTCAAAGTCAAAAAAAGTTGACATGGCCGATAATTGGTGCCACCACCCTACCCTATTTGAGCAAAAATATATTTTTATCAAATTTATGGTCGGTAGCAAGATTTTAAAAAACATATTGCGTCAAACCAAACGCAAGCAACATGGGTCGAAATGTTGAGGGAAAAAACAACCACCCATACAAATTGTGCGGTCATCTGATAGGTAGCTACCTACTTTGATACTTATGGGAGTTACTTTATTTTTTTTTTCTCATACTTCGACTCATGTTCCTGGGAAAAGGTTGTTCAGTATGACCCGTAGAATCATTCAAATTCGGGTATACCTACCTACCTACCCTTATTTCATTCTCACAAAAATTGCTTCTGCGCATTCAAGGTCAGCGCTCATAACTCGTTGCACGAATTATATTCTAAAATTAATCGAAATAGGTTCAGCAAATAATTTGAAATACTTATAGGTATTTTTTTACCTATAAATAAAAAAAATAATGTTTTATTTTTGACCAGAGATCCCTATTTATAAACACACAGTAGGTATACACAAACAAATAAATATTTAGGTACTATATTTCAGACCATTTATACTAAACCTTAATGGATTAAACACTTAATAAAACTTTTACATGAATCACTCCTTCGTCAGTGGTAGGTACCTATACCTACCTGTGCCCACGCTCTGACTCTCTCTTCGCACAGGCGACGAGCAGAGCGGATCACGCGCACTCAAATATGAACTTAACGCTCTTAGTGATAAGGTCGACCACTTATAGTATTCCATAAAAAATCTTAATAAAAATTAAGATGCTGTTATTAAATTTGTTTAATTTTAACAATAAATGTTTATGTGATAATATTGTTACGTAATTAAACACTTTTCATTTAGTTATTTTTTTGCCTGAATGGATAACGCAGCAATTACTGTTATGTCACAATGCATTTAAAATATAACTTTAAATTTATGATTTATTTGACTAAAAGCACGCTAACAATGATTTTTCTTCATCAGCAGACGGTTATATATAATTACCTGTAAGTAATGAATGAAAACATGGGAAACCGTGTTTTTTTAATATAAGTACGTTGCCTGCACTTTTTTTGATTAATTTGTGTACATGCTCTCACAGACCCTTCATTATAAGCTATTTTCAGTTTCTTTATCAAGTTATAATTTTCGCTGCGAAAAATGGCATTATTAGGTTTAATGTCCGTTTTCGCGCAATGCTCTTTCATGATTTGCTTAATTTTAATTTATTACGTAATTAAATAAACAGCTCTACAAAATATATAAAAAGAAAACAGTTATGAATTAGTGTAAGGTCCCACCTTAACTTCCCTGGCCTATTATACGTTATGCGTGTCACGATTATGAGCGAATTATATAGGAAATTCTTCCAATTTAATTCACTCATAATCATTTTCCGTATTAAAGTTAATGTGTTAAAAACTTCAGAAAGAATACCAGCGTTGGAGCTGTACGTATCATTTTTGCACACGCAAGTCATTAATCTTGTTCTTCTTTTATTACAAATGCACATAGATTTCGTACTTTTTATTCGGAGAAGAAATTCAGGATATATTTTAATCATTCTTTTGCCCTTGTCCCAATTAATTTGGGGTCGGCCAACTTATTTTCTTCTTCCATATTTTGCTATTTACTTACTCGTCATGTCATCAGGCAACATCTCCTTCGTGGACGTTATATTATTGGCGGTAAATGGGTGTAAAATAATAAAATATTGAGACAATCTGTATCAGAGTTTAACAACAACAAATATAAAGTAGAATTTAATCAGAACAAAATATCCTTAGACCATTCATTAAAAGATATCTTTACTTACTATCGCAACATCATATCTCACAGTACTGACCCTAAAACCGCGCATTCCCCGCAACCACAGTCCCCCCCCCCCCACCCACCACGACCTTGTGGTATTCCCCAGTACCACAGCACCATATAGAAATTAATACAAGACGGCTGTACTTTCCTCTTACTCATACATTGCTTTCTTTTTATAAAGATGGTTGATTGTTTTCTGTTACTGGCCAGCAATTTATTTGAAAAAAGTTTTGACTACGGTTTGATGTTTTATGTTATAATTCGAATTTTAATGTTTTGTGGGAACAGCAACATTCTATCAGCGGTAGTTTAGTCTT
This sequence comes from Xestia c-nigrum, assembly GCA_916618015.1. Lineage (NCBI taxonomy): Eukaryota > Metazoa > Arthropoda > Insecta > Lepidoptera > Noctuidae > Xestia > Xestia c-nigrum. Next base: position 7,689,889 of record OU745251.1, on the reverse strand, counting down.
TATCTAGACTTAGGTCTCAGTTTATGTTACAAGATTTTTTAATGAAATCGTGTGCTTTACTTTTAAGATTAACACACGGACACGATATTATTATGTTTTAAGTCTTATGACTTGAATTGATTTATCCTGTTTAAAATTTATCTCAAATACAGTTTTTGTAAAACTGTAAAAAACCTGGGTTATTATTTATTTAAGGAACAGATAATATATGTTTACTGTAAGTATAGTATAAATCACAAATATTACGAGTCATTCAAACCTTCGATCAAATAATATTGATGGAAGCTTAAAACCAAAAATTCGAATATCTACATGTGACATGACATTATTCTACCAATCCGCACTGGGCTCGAGTGGTTGATTAAAAGGATGTCTAGTCTGAACGGACCAGTGGTCCGTGCAGTCAGACGTACACAAACTCATTCCCTACCATAAAGAGAACATTTTATTCTGATTATGCGTATGCAAACATCATTAAAAACCTTTGGATACATTGATAATCTCACATTTGCACAAGATTTTAAAATCTTGTAGAGAGTACTATTATTAATCGAAGAGTGATGCCCACCAAAGATAAAATATGATAGTTTTGATATGTCAAAAGTCAGTAACTCCAATGGCCTGAGGTCCGGCGCGTAATCCCCTTTCAATCCCTCCCCGACCCTTGCTCGAGCCAGCCCGCGATGCCGAGCCTGTAGTAATAAAACAGTCCCTAAATAAAGACAACCAGATCCAGCCTGTCCCTTTGCTGCCCCCAGCGACGCCCTAAGCCGAGGTCCGTATCCCACAGGGGGTGCCCTTAGAGCGCTGTTGCTTAGTTTATAGTCATTTTCGCCCTGGCTGGAGGCCTTAAATTCAAGTTAAGCAGAAGCCAGTCTTCCTAGACTGAACTGCGAGATGCCCTACATAAAAAAAAACTCCAATGGCCTTAAACGATCGGTAAATACCAAAACTGAATATCACCAAACCTAAAATAACTTCCAAAGAATTAGTAAAGTACGTTCCCACATTAATTACTCACTTATCAAACAATTAATACAAAGAAAGACACATTAGCCATACAAAAAACAACTATTCTCATCTTTCAACGCTCCTTTCATAGAATTTCAAGTACACAGTACTTTCGGCGTCCCTTCCGACAAAGTATCACATTTTAAAACTATCAGCAACATTATTCCTTATCAGTATACAAAGATTCAATTGTTTCAGTCATATTAACAGTTTACTGACATTGTGATAACGTATAGTGGCCGCTTGTTCTTTTAAATGTGAGTATAAAGAAATTCTGTTTGATAAAAAATGTCTCTACGGTTAATAGCTTGGTTATAAATCAGCAGTGTTTTGTACAATGTTGTTAATTTGTGAGCCATCATGCCTGAAAGATATTGCTTGACGGTATGTAAAACTACAAGAACCAAACATTCCTAGAACCAAAAATTCGAAGACATGTGATGTGACATCTACCGATCCGCACTGGGCCCGCGTGGTAGATTATAGCCCATTCCCTCTCATTGAGAGGAGGCCGTGTCCCAGCAGTGGGAACATTATAGGCTGATGATGATGTAAAACTATGTCAGAGGCCCATGGAAAGCATTACAACTCTGACACCAGTTAACGCACTAACCACACGACAAAGATTTTGTGATCTGTCTGAAATGAGGTTTAGACCTGGGCTAGGCCCGTGTTTTAGGTGATAAGAAGACTAGGCCAGGCCCAGTTACACCTAGACACAGGTTGTGATTGCAATCTAGGAATTAAACTTAATCAAGCCAGGCCTACTAAAAAGCCAGATAACTTTTGTATTTAAAAATCTGTGAATGATTTCACGAAATATAATGGAAAGGTTCCCATTTTCGTGTAGCTGCAACGCTTAAGGTTAATAAAAGTACTAACTTTTATTAACCTTAACCGTTGCAGCTAAATGCTTTTATTTTTACGGATGGGAAATCATCAAATAACTTCTCCCACTCTGGGCTGAGCGGGAGGGAGTTTCGAGTTTTACTGACTGAAACCCATCCATGTTCCTTCCTCGCCCCTTATGTTCCGGGGCCGCGGTATCTCTTTCGAACAGTCCCGCAGCCCTAGTAAAGGTCCCTTTATTGATCCGCCAAAAAATCCCACCGTGTTATGTAACATCGTAGGTATCCCAACCGTTATCAAAACAGAGTCATGTAACAACATAAACATGCCATTCCAATTAAAAAAAACCTAACATAGCAGTAACCTAATAACCTACAATTACAGTTTACAGTGTCAATGCCAAGGATATACCTGTCAACGACTCCTGTACGGGGCACGTGTATCTGACGTAATTCAAACTAAGTTCACTCTTAAATCAAATAAATGTAATTGCTGAATCGCGTGCATGTTTCTGATTGACTATAGAGGATCTAGCACAAACGCGCGGCACGTTGCCGACGGCATATAAAACGCAGCCGTCCCCACTTGTCGACGACGCGTCGGCAGCAGCCGCCGAAGCGTCAACGACTGCCGTCGACCGGTGGCGACGCTTGCAGTTGTGGCATGCCGCGTAATGTGTGTCGACGGCTGCCGGACAGGCGACGGCGGCGGTAAAATCGACGCTTGAAGTTGTGGCGTCGGGTCGGCTGCAGTCGACAGGTGGCGTCGGCTGCAGTTTATCTGCCGTTGGCAACGCCCCGCTCGTCTGTATGAACCCAAACTGCGTAACCACGACCTACATGTTCAAGCGACAGGCGCGTTGGTATAAAGACAGCGGAGAATAAAAAGGCTTAGAACTTGACTACGAGTCTCCTCGAAGTACGGTACTCAACGAGTAATGCACGCGCGTGTCGTTTGCGTCAACTCACTAGACGCACGCCTGAGGTCGTGGACGGGCTTAGCGTAACTTCCAAGATATTCGAACCATACTTTTAACATTGGTCAACAAGAACCATACAGGTTAGTGTCTTAGATTGATGATCTGCTGAAAAAAGAAAAATTAATTATGTAATTATAAAGTTAATAGTACAAGCATTTGTCTATTCAATGAATAATGAATGTCATATTCCAAAACGTTCGAATTTAGTTTGTTAAAGTTTCTCCCCGTGTTCGTGTTAGGCCCACATGTTATCGCGATTGTTGATTGATATAATTAGCTCACTACGCCATGAGGCACGTAATTATAATTGTGTGATTAGGCTTCACTTTGCAACAATGGAAACGAGAGAGCAATAAAACGCGGGAAACTGTTGATATATAAATTGTCTGCAATATGTTTAGATACATAAGCCTTGAGGAACGTCAACAAAACTCGTGTAATTTCGATTCAAAAATCGAAGTCACCAAAAACGTCTAAACTCGTGTCATAAATATAGCATAATCAGATCAGCCTATAATCTATATCTCATCCGTGTGTCACTGCGGGGGCCTACTGAAAACCAGCGCTGAGTGTTTTACACCCAGCATATGCTGAGTTGGCTACCCTTTCGTTATGGGCATGCTCAGCGCAGTTCAGCTGTTTTAATTAATTGTTAAGCTGTTTGTTATAATCTATATGTATGTGCTGCTCTTTGTGTTGTGCTGTCCATTAGCGAATAAATGATTATTCTATTCTATTCACAGCCGGAAAACAGGCCTCCCCTCTATGAGAGGGGATGGGCTATAATCCTCCACGAGGACCCATTGCGGATTGGTAGATGTCACATGTCACGAATTTGGTTCTAGGAGATGCTGCGCAGGCGCATTACTTTGTGTAATTTATGTCATCACTACTGCTCTCAAGACGGTGAAAGAAAACATCTTGAGGAAACGGGCTTGCCCTAACACCAACATTCAATACAACAAATAGAAATGTGTGATTCGTGATTTATACGCTGTACGATTTGTCAATTGTTCAGCCATAACCACTTGATAACAGCAATTGTGCCTGTCAATTAAAGTGCAGTTCTAAATGAAGATATTATTCGCTTCACTTTGTAACATCTCCTTATACATGGTGTAAACCACCTCATCACAAAGCCGTTAACCAAGCATTCTGCACATCAAACTAAGTAACTTTACGCAAAAATTGGGAAACCACTTTTTTTTTTGAGGTTATAAAACATGTTTTTGGTAGAACTCAATGTAACGCACTTAAAACATTGTGCTGATGGATGGATTGAATAGTACGGGGGTCGTAAAGGTGTTAAAAGTCAAAATCCTACAAAAAAACTTTTAGAAAAGTTGTAACTTTGACCCCCAATATCTCCGTAACTAGAAGGTTCCCAGGTATGGTATAGAACAAAAAAATGATCGCAATGATGGGGAGAACAAGTGCCTCTCGGCTTCGTGAAGAGGTGTTTTACACCCTTTATATTGACAATATTTTGCTAACGACTGTGTTGTCCATACAAGGTTTTTTACCGTAAACAACTATTGGAACCAACAAGTTCAATTAAATTAAAAAAAACCTCGACACACAGAGTCCATAATTTCAAGGTGTAATGTGATTTAGTAGAAATCGTCACGTAACGAAATGCCGTATGCTGTGTGTGTAGGTATAATAATGTAATTTTCCTCATTCCCTTTCAATGTAGTGTACATTACTGTAGTTTTCAAGCCCTTTCATTAGATACCCATATTGAGGGAGTTGTGAAAATAAAAAATCACCATATTGTGGTGGCCGCCATTTCGGATTTGAAATTTATTATAGCGTATGGTATTCTACTAGTCAAGCCCTTTCATTTGATACCCGTATTGAGGGAGTTGTTGAACAAAATATGTGATCCGCCATTTTGTAGCGGCGGCCATCTTGGACTGATTTTTATCAAATATAGCTAAGAACACTCCCGACTAATTCACCTTTCAAACAAAAAAACAAAATTTAAATCAGTTCATCCATTCGGGACCTACGATGCCACCGACTCACCGACACACACATACAGTCACGTCAAACTTATAACACCCCGTCGTTTTTGCGTCGAGGTAAAAAAGTGAAATTCATAAAGTAATGATAATGAAAGACATTGTTAGTATGTTACCCAATTACCCTAGCCCCCACTGTTTAAGATTGCAAAGCACTCGTCAATCTAAATTAAGTTCAATCGAAGTGCTAAAAAACTAAACTATTCATTGCCTCCAACTCCCCAAAGGGTACGCCTAAAATATACGTACAATTTAGATCTCCTAATTAAAACATTTAGGCTGAAACCTAGTCGTGGTCTGTGGTTCAGTCTGTCTAGTCGGTTAATAAGTAAACGGCTATCAATTAGCCTTTTTGGGCCTCAGCGGACTGTCCATCACTGTCTACCACAGTCACTGTCCCTCTCGGAATAGATTGTGGACATTTTTTCTGGACATTTCGGGAATAGACTGACTGTGTGAATGATTTGGTTCGGATCTAGTTTAGTATTGAAGACCGTTATCTGAATAAATAAAATTAGTCTGTCATGACACTTAGATTATCAAAAAATATTTGATTCGTATATTTTTCTTTTACGTAAACCAAAATCTGTACTAATATTATAAAGCAGAAGTTTGTTTGTTTGTTTCTTTGGTTGAACGCGCTAATCTCAGGAACTATCGGCTCGAATTGAAAAATTATTTTTGTGTTGTATAGTCCATTTATCCATTTATCGAGGAAGGGTTTAGGCTAAATAACATCACGCTACAATCATTAGGAGCGGAACAGGAACGAAACATGTTGCAAAAACGGGGACGTTTTTTCCTTTCGTTTTTCTCTCTTACGAGTATGTGACGTAGACGAAGTTGCGTGGGTCAGCTAATGTATTAATAAATTAATAATAATAAGACGAAGATCTTCTTAAAACGTATAATTTTTTTTGCGTTCTGACGACTCCTGAGTTTTGATGCGTTTTATATTTGTCAATATTGATTGATTAACAAATAACAATAAATACGTGTCCATGATTTTCCAATAATCTAACTGATGTAATAAATAGATTTTTAATTTATTGATGGTGGAAACGAACCTATTCTAGTATGATTTAACTATTTTGGCCATTCAGTTTCAAATACGTTAAAGTTTAGTTATGTTTTTCGTAGCGATTCCTGGTGATTAGTGGATATTGTCATAGTGGTGATATGTCACAATTAAAAAACTATAGGAAAACGTTAGTAGTCTTTCAGAATTGATAAGATGGAAACGTAAAAATGTGACTCGTTGCTAAATAATACAAAACTCACGTGAAAATGGGCAGAAGAGGTAGCCTCAAAACTCACGACGTATCACAAAGAGGAGAATGTGAATCAGACAATGCTAAATCAGACAATGTTTAGCATTGTCTGATTTTATCAATTTAGCCATTGCTGGGAGATATAAATATTGGGCTTGTAAAACTTTCCCCAGTGCTCTTATTTATGGCGAAATTTCACCCCTGTAACGCCAAGCTCAAGTTTCTTTGGATTTGGGCTATCTCCTTTATCTCAAAACCTTACGTGATTAAAGGATGGCCCCTCAACCGGAGGCGGTACTCAAAATCTTCCATTGAAATGAACAAACCTAAGCACATCAAAACGAATTACTTAGTTACAATACTTACCTACAATTTAACTCCACGAGGAGCATTACATTAATTGCCGAGTCAAAGTTCAGCGTCGAACAGTAAACATAGAACTACACCGTTATTATTTACCTTAATTAGCCCTAGATATGCACAAATGTAATTGTTCCAGGTTTTTCTTAATTATAACATGCTTTAGTTGGATCTAGAAAGTGTGGCGGTGAATGCCACCTGCCAAGGTCATCTCGTGAGATGATGTAGACACGTGGAAATCTCTTTCATATCGCTTTATATTTTTAACCCCCGACGTAAAAACGACGGGGTGTTAGTTTGACGTGTCTGTGTGTGTGTGTGTCTGTGGCATCGTAGCTCCCGAACCGATGAATCGATTTTGATTTTTTTTGTTTGAAAGGTGAATTGATCGGGAGTATTCTTAGATATGTTTGATAAAATCAGTCCAAGATGATGAAGATCTTTTGCCGCCTGATTTTTTCAACAACTCCCTCAATACCGATATCAAATGAAGGGCCAACGCCAAAAACCGAGAATACCTTGAAATTACGGCCCTACGTGTCGGGGGTTTTTAATTTAATGGAACTTGTATTTTTTTTTCACTTCTCATACTCTAAAAGTACGCCAATATAGCCCTACGAAGTGGGACTAAAGTGACTACTTTACTCCCTAGGGAGTAAAAGTAATTAAGTAGTTTTTTAATTTCCTTCATGTGACATAAAAGACAGAAGAAGAGATGAAGATTCACCTTAAGAACATAAACGTTTTATGCACTATGTTATGTTTTATAAACAAACAATTGTTTTTGTACTAAATTGACTACTTTGCTCACATTCAAAGTGAAAAGTATAGTTTGCACCTCGAGACTATACGCGAACTTTATATACCCTCGGTTTCATCGACTCCCTCGCACGCTCAGGAGTCAAACGACCTCTGGTATATTATGACTTCGTTTAGTCCCACGATATAAAATATAATATTATCATTGTAAGCCCATATTGTCCCACTGCAGGGCAAATACGGGAGGTATTTTCCCTCCTTCGGCATCTCACGATCTACATATAGTGATTTTTTCTATACACCGTCCTTTCGGGGGCGTTGTGGTTCATTCGGGCTCACACTACCAAAACCTACGCCATCTTTGCCAACTTCCCGCTTCTTTCTTTTACCCCCGAGTTCTGCGTCGCATGACTCTCTAAGCAAGAAACCAGTAGTACCACTTTCAGACGGGCCCCGTGTCTTCTTTGACGGATTTAGAGACTAGTCACCTAGGACCCCGCCCCGAGTACTGCCATAGATGACGTTCGCGTTCCTTTGCCACCCTGATCCAGGTTTTTTCCGTCGTCTGCATATCTCCCCGCCGGACAACCAACATTTCCTTTCCCAGAACTTGGATTGACATAAGCTACCGAATAATAAGTTTTGCTAATCCTGTTCAAAATCCTTGTACAACTACGAAACCGTTTTAAAGTTCGTTTCGTATTCGCTTGTCTCGAGTCTCAGGTCATTTAGAAAGAAAGAAAAGATATTTATTTGACGTCAGTTACTAACGCACACATACAATAATATAAAAAAAGATACAAAATAAGGAGATAAACATAGTATGTGCTGTGTGCCTCACGGCTGCTCCAAAAAGGTCCATTTCAGCATTCATGCCAGACAGGTGATGCTGTCTGACGGTAGTTATCATCGTGAAACTTGTCGACTCACCCTTGATGACTACGGGTGACTCGATCACAACCGAGTTCCTAAACCTGTCAACAAATCTCCCTGGTCAATCAACACTCAGGCAATTGAAACCGATGTAATTAAATAAACAGGTACAATAACGTACACTTGAACTCGAGACCCTGCGTCCGAGACCCGCTACTCATTAGCAGTAGAATGTAGCAAGAAACTTAATCATGTCTGACTATGCTGTGTTTAAATTTATTAATATGTTTTACGTACAGTTTAACCATGATACATTTGCGCTTCGGTAATCTTCGGATTAATTCGAACATCGCGACACGAGGCAAAGCTTCTAAAGCTGGGTATACATTCGAGGCAGCCTCGGGCCAAGCGGCTGCCTCGGACCGAGGCAGATCTAATGGAGACCGTGCCGCGAGTCGAGGCGTCTTTGAGCATGGGCATTTATGGACAAGATTTGGCTCGCTGCGCGGTTGTTCGGCTTGAAGCTGCCTCGAATGGATACCCACCTTAAAAGGTCTTTCGTGTAAGTAAGTATTGTTACACCTTTGTGCAAAGTACATCGATCGCACCTTGTCGTCTGACACAAACGTTTTTATAAGTCTCTTGAAATTGCATAGAGTTCCATGGTAATACAAAATAGGTACTTAAGTATATGTAGATAGTTCTACCAGTTTTTAGGGTTCCGTAGTCCTGACAAGGAACCCTTATACTTTCGTCATGTCGATCTTGTCCCTCCGTCCGTCCGAGGTTTTGCTTAGAGACTGTTAGTACTAGAAAGCTGTAATTTTGTAGAGGTGTGTAAGTGTATAAAAAAAGCATTTCCCTATTTCAATTTGCTATTATTCTAGTCACGATTGCGAAAAGTAACTTCCTAGTTGTGAAAGTCCCATCAAATTATCTTTAGCAATTCCTGAGTTTGGCTATAAATAAGAAAGCTAATAATCCTTAGGGTTGTTAACTTCTGACCTGCAGTCAAAGTAAGGATTTTCTATGATTAAAGTTTATGATCTTAACTGTATGATAATTAATACTTAAATAGCTAGTTCTAATACTAGCTATTTAAGTATTACACTTTAATTGGTAAAAATAAAATAGTCTTCAAAAAGTAGTTTTTATTTAAAACAGCGTAAAAAGAAAAACAAATATTTAAAATTATAGTATAAATAATTAGAATTACATTTAGATAAAAAGTATAGTCAGAGTGTGGTCTCCTCGGCCTCCTATCAAACAGCTGCGAGAAAAGAAAAACCCTAGACACAAAGGGCTCTGATCACGTCAGAGGGACACTGGCTAGGCAGGAGTGGTTTTTAGCCGGTTCGAGTCCGCCGGTGCGAGTTCCCACTCCTGCCCAAACAAAAAATAAATAAAATACCGCTACACTTTTCACACATACTACTACAGTTGTCGGTTAGACGTATGCCACATTGGGCACCGGCTTTAACGGCACCTGAGGTAATGGCACCTCTGACTAGCAGATGTCACGCGGTCTCATCCACATAGTTCCCGCTCCCGTGGGACTACGGGGTATAAAATATAGTTTATGTTACTCAAAAAAGATTGCGATCTTAACTAGCACTAACTTTATATTTTCTTTCTACAACAGTAGTGAAAGTATGTAGGATTAGATAGGACTCGATTAGATAAATTTGACAGTTATTCTCGAGTCAAAAACTCATTTTATCGAGAATAACTGTCAAATTTATCCGATCGAGTCCCATCGATTCAGTTATTCTCGACGAAATGAGTTTTTATGGAGTCCAAAACTCATTTTATCGAGAATAAATGTCAAATTTATCTAATCGAGTCCTATCGAATCCTACGTACTTGCACTGCAGATAGGAAATAAAATCAAGTTTTATTTATCATTCATTACACAGCTGACACAATATCTCTGGATAGAAGTATTTATGAATTAGCATAACTAGTAAACAATTGACGCATTTTAAGAATTTTAAACTAAACACAATATTAGTCATGCATTGTAATAATAGTATTTGTAATCATAATGTCTTTTTATACAGGGTGTAATGTAAAAATCTCAAACCTCACGTGTGGTGTACTGATGGACCATGGAAACTGAACAACTTTTGTTGGATGACTTTTGGAAATTCATATTTTTTTTAGCTTTACCATAGGGACATGTTAGGAGCTCGAGGCTATATAATATCAGCCGCTCGGGTCATTGCCTAGGTTGGTCTGTGGATGGGTGACCACCCTTACATACCGAGTTTCCTTCGTGCCTCGGAAAGCAAGTTAAGTTGTTAGTCCCGGCTGTCATTTGTCCATCTTTGACAGTCGTTACAGGTGACCAAAAAAGTCTGACACCAGTCTTACCAAGTGGTATCGTATTACCCCGTATTAACTGGGTTGTGGAGGTCAGATAGGCAGTCGCTCCATGTAAAATACTGGTATTCAGCTGCATCCGGTTAGACTGGAAGCCGACCCAAACATAGTTGGGAAAAGGCAGGCAGATGTTAACCATAGAGACATGTTGATTAGCTAATCGCGTCTGATCCTATATTTTATTTGAAAATTTTGAAAATTTTAACTTTTTTAGTTTCATGGGCTGATAGACCACACGAGAGGTCTTGCCTTTATAATGTTACAGCCTGTATAAGAAGACATATGATTACAAATACTATTAATATTACGATACATGACTAATAATGTTTATTTTTAAAACAGACGCCAATACACAATAAAAATTCTTAACATATCTTGTATAAATCGGAGCAGTTTCTAATAGAAATGTATAGAATCGCCCGATAACACATGGGACTAAACATATATAATTGGCCAAGTGTGATGGTGCACTTCTGCCTAACCCTTCAGGGATTACAAAGCGTGATGTTATGTTATGTTAATGCGACTACAGTAGCTAAATTTTGTAACTCTATTTGTGGTGGTTCAAACTTCGTTTGAAATACTGTTAGAATAAAGTTCTAATCAGGTTGCTGCCGCAGTCACTGCGGGCCGACTAGTGTGAATTTTATGGTTACGATCGATTTACAAAAAATCTAATGAGCATGTATTTGAGTATGGTTTTTAATCGTTAAAAACATTTTTAGAGATGAGTCCGTGATTTTTTTTTATCGAGTAAAATCAAATAAATATATTTGTTTTCAAAACACTATCATACATATATATCCTGAAGATTATCATATATTTTTCTGGTTTTGTTATCGCAGTGAACCATATACTTTCAGGCATTATAAAACATGTGTTTAGCTCATGTAGTCGCCTTAAAAGGAGGCTCCAATCACCAACTAATGTAAAACTTTTACTTTTACGCTTATAAATTGAGGTTAGTTCAAGATTACGATGAATTTTCAAACTGTGAATATAATGGAGAATATTTGGAGATGTTCGACTGATAGATTTTAGAGGCAGCAAATATACAACAAACAAACAACAACAACAACAATACAACATACAACACACTCAACAACAACAATACAACATACTCATGGTATCATCATTCTCTATTATGTTAGTGCAGTGGTTCCCAACCTTTCTTAGACCAGGGACCACTTTGGTATATTCATTGTTAACAGGGACTATATGGTCTAGATAGACAAACATGGACACCGACAGGATTATAACTAGGGGAGTGAATCTTTAACTCACACTATACAAAAATTGGATAATGTGATAAGAACCTTCAGAATTAAGATAGTGATGGATAGGTACAAAAGCGATCGAATTGAGGTCGAATAAAAAAAAATAGAATTTTGCCTCTGATAGGTTCAATTAGGTTGGGTTGAGCTTGCATCATCTGTGCAAGTTAAAAAGTACGAATAACATGTTACTCTTTCGCGGACGGTAGTCGAGGCTCCTGCGGACCACCAGTGGTCCGCGGACCACAGGTTGAGAACCAGTGTGTTAGTGTCATGTAAAACAGGTTGCTAGGTAGGTACCTAATATATTAATGGAGTTATCAGTTTCCAGTATGTTCAGGCGTACAAACTGAGCTGCTATAGATTCAATATCATACTTTATAACTATTATAAGTCCGTCGTAATGACTAGTGCAAATAGAAAATTTAATCAATCATAACATCGATGCACAACAACACAATAAGAACAATGATTTATCTTTCCACGTCACTGATTCTCAATTTAGTTTCCTTTACGTCAATTCCTAACTATAGAAGTCATTGATATAGTATAATTGCACAAAATACATATTTATACAGGAAATTGTCGCAATGATTACAATTTAACGAGTTTATTCTCTAGACGGATGTTAAGTATCACTGTGCAATTAATCTTTGAACAATAAAACCGTATCGGACACATGCAACATTTTCTATCTCGGTGTAGAAAACTGTCCAAGTACATAAACCTTCCCTGCCCCCTTTGTTCAGTACATTAGCAGGAGTGTTGACTGTTATAGATCCTAATCAAACGGTTCATATTATACTGGAATATATGTGTATATGTATAAATACTACGGCACGTGGTAGGTACGCACTAACAACATATGAGTTGGCAGTTGTATCATTGACACGACAACACGCATACTCCGGTTCTTCGTGACAACGGAACGGTGTGAACGCCACATTGTTGCAAGTTGAAGTGCATTTTATTCGACAGGAGATAGAGTTTAGTCTAGCGTGGTGTGAAATAGTTTTTAGTTGTGTGGGTGAGGTAATAAAAATAGATATAGTTTGATTGTGGCATTACGTAGGAGATTTAAATTTGCATCGTGGTGCGACAATCTTGCACACTGTTCGGTCAGTCATTTACGGTGTCTAGCTTCCTTATGTTGCTAATAATTCTATTTTTATATGCAGGTAATACGTTTAGCTGGTTGCAGTTATGTCTGATAAGTTGTATTTGTTTTGCATTGTCGAGACAATGTGCATAGGCGTTTGATATGTAACACTGTTTGTATTAAAATTATGTAAGTATGCATGTCTCGTCTTTCTGTGATTGGATCAAGGTTACACTGTCGGAAAACTTTGTTCTTTTGCGGATAGCCCAAAGAGTTAAGCAACTTCTATTTCTCTGTAAACTGATTGTTTTCTGGAAATCTTTGACCCTTGACTAACGTTAAGGAAATAGCTAAGCAAGTAGTGAGGCCAGTAGAGGTCAAGAATTGTCCTACAGGATAGTACCATTGGGATAAAAAAATATTCTATGTGTTATTACTCGGTTTAGACCTGTCTAACATACACGGTATGAACGGACTCTTTGTAACTCGACACAATTTTTTTTGCTGGGATTTTATTTTTTTTGTTTTGGGGTGAAAAATCACGATTTTCTATAGGATCAATGCGAATGTGAATGGATTTAATAGTAACGGGGTCGTGAAGATGTACTTATTTTAGAAGAAAACTTGTGAAAAAGTTGGAACTGGCACTCCCAATATCTCCGTAACTCGAAGGTTCCCAGGAATGGCGTAGAACAAAAAAAATATCGCAATGGCGATGACGTGGAAAAAAAGTGCCCTTCGGCATCCTTAAGAGTCATTTAATACTCTGCCAAATTCCATGTTTTTCGCGAAAACAACCAACCATTCACATGTCACAAACTTTCGCATTTATAATACAGATATCATTGCTGTTCTTTAGTCTAAGTGAGGTTGTCATTGTGATTAGGACTGTCCGAAAGAGATACCGCGGCCCCGGAACGTAAAGGGCGAGGAAGGAACATGGATGGGTTTGAGTCAGTAAAAGTCTGACACTCCCTCCCGTTCCGCCCAGAGTGGGAGAAGTTATTTGATGATTTCCCATCCAAAAAAAAAGGGTGAGATTGTCAATCAGCACAAACGACGTTTATCTCTGCCTTCCGTTGCACGTAATGTCAAGAGCCCTTGACATTTACATGCAACGGAATCGCAATTTATTGGCCCCTTAAAACTGTATAACGTAATGAATATAAATTTATTTTTTATTACAAAAGTAAAAAGCGTCCTTGAACCCGGAATTACAATCAAATTCTTAGACATGTGACATCTGCTAACTCGCTGTGGGTCCACGAGGTGGATTATCCCCTTCTAAGAGAGGCTTGTGTTTGTCCCAGAAGTGGGAACATTTACTTCTAACTGTTAGATAAACGACAGTGTGTTCATAAAAATTAAGTAATATAAGCAGCGTGTCCCAGTTTCTACAAATATAACACAATTTACAATAGAAACAATTCAACAATATCGTACTACATCAAAGGAATATGAGTAATGATACGTCTCCGATTAGCGCCACTGTGTAAACGGTTGAGCTTGTGAGTTACGATGCGCTTGCGCATGGTAAATGGCCCGAGACGTGATCGATGGGAATTAAATTATTATGAGACGGTTAAGTGGAAAATTTGAAAGATTCATTAGATATGTTTAATTGACTGTATAATTGCTTCATACACTCAACGGTTTACCATTTTTATACCTTTATTTTTGCGTAATTTCATTCAAGAAGCGCATATGTCTTGTTCAATTACAAGCATCAATAGGTTAGAGATAAAGTTACGTTAATTAGTTACAATGATGGAAAAGTCATACTGGTAAATGTCTTTTAATGCTACCGAAATTGTGTTGTGGTGGTATGGTTTGTCTTTACAAATGGTAATGGGTGTCGTGGTGTTTAATTTGTTCTTTGAGTCTTAACCCTAATCTCGAACTCAATGTCACACCATCTCCTGACAACTACTTGCACGCTCCAGGACTTGAATTAGAAACAACAGAGCTGGTCCAGGTCACAACGTACTGGGTGACAAATTTTGAGTCATCGATTCGTAAAGAAGATCTTCAACAACAAAAACAAAATCACACGATACCGTATTGCCTCCAAAAAAATTAAGCTTCTATACCATAGCAGCCAATCATATGCGCATTTTTATTGAGATGTCAGAACGTCTTTATTTTGTCATCACAAAACAAGGTGACGTGTCTCCGTGTCAGGCTCTTTTCATCACAATTTATGATGCCAAGTTTTTTGACATTTAACGGCGTTTGCAAGCTCGCCTTGTAAACTTTTGATGTGGGATTTACATATTTTTTGTCGCTTGTTGTTAAGGCTTGTCTTGGATTTGTGATGATGTATGTATGTACCAAGATATAACATGGCTTCTGTGCTGTAAAAAAATATGTTCCTCATACCTTCATAGTTTGTAGAAAAGAAGACCTACGTCTTCTTCGGTTTGACCACAAAATAACATTGCAGGGAACTTTGAAGTTGTATAGTCAACACAACAATATTTGTTTAAAACATTAGTACATACCTTAGTATCTTACTTGTTTTGTTTCTTCTTTGCTCCTTATTTAGGAACTTTGCAAAGTGCTAAAACTTTTTAGCGGAAAAAGAACGTGTGTAATAACGGGTTTATATTCCAAAACAGCTAAGAACATGTTTATGTAGGTGAAAAGTCTACAAATTACTAATGTAGGAAAATAAAGGCGGTAAGTCCTCGGATGTATTTTTCTTCCGGTTTCAAAAATGCATGACCTGTGTCGCAAAAAAAGCATTAACTAGAGTTGCCGTATAGAGGCCAGCGCACACCAGGGACGGCAGGAGGATTTTATCTGTGCCCAACGTAAATTATACGTAGCAAGTGGTAACAAGATACAGATTTCAAAGTTTAGAGATCGATTTGATGACTTGGGGAGTCATCAAAGGTGATGCGGTGGCGGGACGTGATGACATGCGGCGGGACGCGACGGGAAGTAACAGCAGGTTACATCAACATCATTAGGGGATGTCCGCTAACATACAATTGCGGGGTGAGTAAGTAAAAGCGGGCGCATGCCGTGGGAATATCCCTGATCTACTGTGTCTGGTGTGCGCTGGCCTTAGGATGTGCTTATTGCGAATACTTGTGGCAATGCGCTTTGCTCGCATATAGTCCGGCAGGTACCGTTGCAAACAAAAAGTCATATAGTAAACCGGCTGATATTGTCATTGAAGGTTGATCTTATAAAACCAATAAGTAAACCAACCATCAGCTGCTCAAGTAGCGGTGGGTGTAGGATTGAGAGGTTCCTGAAGCTGTGAAAAAAAAATTAAGTCCTAGTACGCCGGCTGAATCTTTTTTCACAAATAGTTTACATTATACAAAGCTGAAAAAAAAACGCCAGCTGCATTGTGGAGGGGGGATTATGCGTCAGCCCCTCGCATGAACTTTTAAACTGTACAGCGAACTATGACTTGTTATTTTTTTCCAAAACTCCCATAACCACCCAATCCTAAACCCACCGAGGGCGCGTCAGCTGACCTGATTTTACTTATCAGTTATTGGAGATCTATTGAACGAGTAAGCAACAGATCAGCGTAAAATCAATACCTAAAATGCAACAATACCTCCCGGACTAATAGATTTGCAGTAGGGCCATACCTTAAACATCAAATTTTACTCCATTCTTTTTTTAAAACAACGAATAGTGTTTTATTTGCAACAGTTCATTTAGCACTCATTGACTCGAAATAACCTAAAGAGCATAGAAATAAGACTCTGTCCTGCTTAAGCCTATCCCACGTGACTCTTAATCTGGGGTAAATGGTAAAACTTGACAAAGGATAGAGGATCTTTCAAACGCTCTTTGAACTTAAGCGTGACCCTTCATTGCCATGCGGTTAAGGTATGGCCCCACCGCTGCGTAACATCCAACAGGAACAAACCCTAACCTATTTGCACGTTCCAGCACACTGGGTGGTCCACCAATGGCGGATGTACGAGCGGTCACTCTGCTCACTGCTGGAGCTGCAGGCGCGCAAGGGTTCGTACTCCGTGTGCTGCTCGCCGCGGTACGTGCTGGCGCCAGAGTACGCGCCGCATCTGCTGCCGCTGCCGCTGACCACGCAGCGACCCTCGCCGCCGCCCGCGCACTTGTAGCGATGCGAACATGCGTCGCTTCAGGTAAGAACATTGCATACGATATTTTTACGTCCATATTTCTGCGCTATGCCAGTCTGATCCAAATATTGTATCCACTACGAATTAGGATCCAGCACTGGATCAGGTTAAAGGATCAGATCTGTCTATAGTGTACGACGTTATGTGCATTTTTATTGGCAAAATGAGTCTTGCACTGCCCTTATGGACGATTTTTTATCGTATAATCGTATTAACCAGTATTGTTTATCACAGAAAGAAAGAAAGAAAGAAAGAAAGAAAAAGCATTTATTAGCCCACACAGGACAAACACATCAAAATTAAAAGTACTTATAAAAATTACACAGAAAAAAAAACAAATATTTATTTAAAAATTAAAAGAATGAAACTCGTCCTGTACGAGGCCAAAAGGCTCCTATCTCAGCATGGTGCTGTAACATTAAAAAAAAACGTCACAGCGCTGGTATTCTGATAGGGCCCAAAGTGAAGGTGGTGCAAGCAAGATGCATTATGTTGGGTACTTAATATGAGCCCTAGGGCTCATCATGTGTGTAATTAGTGACAACCGGCGACCCTCGCTATATGACCAACTGGTATCACAAAAACGATTGCAGGGTCATTAATTATGGTTAAAAGGGCCCTCGCCAACCGCAGTAATGCAAATGCGATACAATCACGTTGTTCTTAATTTCTGGCGTTGCCAGTTCCCCGATGTAACCACGATGGGGTCTTTCGACGCGTCCTTCAACGGGGATACGGAGATACGGATCCGTCCGAAAGTATCTCAAAACTTCGAAGTGAATCCTACGCTCATTTAGTTCGGATTCAGGTTATGAAAACACATAGTGAATAGGAACAACTGTACTTACAATTGTTATTATTTATTATTAGTGCGGGCCCCGAACTAATCTTATATCCGAAGATGATATGGGGTAGAAAACGCCGGTAACTTCGGCCGAAACTACGCAATTCGTGCTTTTAGAATAGACCTCCTGTATCGTTCGTTACTAGTAGCGATGCTATCGCGCTTTGGCATCTTTTGTGTCGCGCTGGCTGCAAAAATCCACGGTGGGCGTAGAAAAAAAGAAAACATATTTATTCAGCACATGCCATAAGCGCACACAACAAATTTAAAAAAAAAGTAGAACAAAAAAAAACTCGAATGTAGTAAAAACTAAAAATTGGACACAAACAAAGAGAAAATATTGTGTCTCACGGCTGCGCCAAATAGGCCCACTTCAGCAAACTGCCGAGCAGCTAGTGCCCGACGCTGGTTTTCAACTGGACCTGAGATGGTCATGTTACGGACATAAAACACAGTATAGCACCTTTTTTTTTTTTAAGGATGGGAAATCATCAAATGACCCTCCCCACTCTGCGCGGAGCGGGAGGGAGTGTCAGACTCTTACTGACTAAAAACCATGCATGTTCCTTCCTCGCCCTTTATGTTCCGGGGCCGCGGTATCTCTTTCGAACAGGCCCGCAACCCCGGCAGGACAGTATAGCACCTTAACTTCAAATTATTTACTAGGTACTTTGTTACAAGTGCATTGGATGTGTAGTTATTGTCATGAGTAACGTCTTCTACGTTTTTGTTTTAAAAACCATGGGCTTTTTTGTGAGAGATTTGCATGGTCTGTAAGAATGTTAAACTCAGTTGTTTGAGTCAGAGCAGTGCAGTTGTCAAAAAACAGCAGATATTAAGAGCCCTCTTACAGCCCACTAGCGCCGCCAATCGAAAAAATGTCATAACTCGTAAATAGAATCAAAAATACAAAATGTGGTCTATTATGACTGTAGAAAAGGCAATAACGTAATTTTATAACACATTGTCAACACTTGAAATATAGCTGTTTAGCTAAATCGTGCATTCAAAACATAAACGGCCGTATTTGTTACAAATGCACGATTTAGCTAAACAGCTATATTTCAAGTGTTGATAAGGTGTTATACAATTACGTTATTGCCTTTTCCACAGTAATAATAGAACATATTTTGTATTTTTGATTCTATTTACGAGTTATGACATTTTTTCGATTGGCGGCGCTAGTGGACTGTAAGAGGGCTCTTAAAATGCTGGCTGCCATTTCTTTACAATCCCACTGCTTGCCTAAAGTCTCCTCCAATTGCACCCATGTGCTCCTTTACCGTGCCTTCACATAAGTAATAATGTCCTAAAGATTATAACAATATAGCCAATTTCCTCTTAAAATGTCATAAAAATCCCATTTGAACTAGGACCGCGTAAACCATAAAACTGTACGATTTACGACACACTTCGGTGTCAATCAATACACCAGGCAGCCGTATATTTTTGTTATTTTACAAAATATATTGACATAAATTATATTTGCTTCTTGTATAGCGGCTATGTATATTTCATGTTTGTTACAAAAAAAACTTATAACATTTTTGGATTTGTATAAAGGGTGTAAAACACCTCTTCACGAAGCCTAAAGGCACTTGTTCTCCCCATTGGGTTTTTTGTTTGGTTCTACACCATACCTGGGAACCTTCTAGTTACGGAGATATGGGGGGTCAAAGTTACAACTTTTTGACAAGTTTTTTTTTTTAAATGTCATTCTTTTATAAGATTTTAACTTTTAACACCTCCACGACCCTCGTACTATTCAATACACTAATCAGCACAATGTTTTAAGTGCGTTACATTGAGTTCTACCACAAACCATGATTTACAACCTCAAAAAAAAAAAGTTGTTTCTTAGCAATATTTTTTGCGTCTAGTTAATTAGTTTTATGTTACAGAATGCTTGGTTAACGGCTTTGTGATGAGGTGGTTTACACCCTGTATTTTGTTCTTAAAGAAAAGTTGGCATGAAACATTTGACTTTTCGGACAAAGGAAACGATGGACAGATTGCGTGAGGAATGATATGAAAGAGAAAGAGTAAATGATGCTGTGATGTCTGACAGGGGAGGATGATAGAAAGAAAGAAAGAAAAAGCATTTATTAGCCCGCACAGGACAAAACATCAAAATTATCTGTATAAAACTTACTAATAAAACTTACACAGAAAAAACTAATATATATTTAAAAAATTAAAAGAAACGATGCTCGTCCTGTACGAGGCCAAAACGACACACGCCTGAAACGTGTTGCAGCGACTCCAAGTAGAATGGAGCAAGAGGAGGAAGATGACGATTTTAAAACTAATATTGTTCTAATAAATATCAAATACTATAATAGGTTGGTCCGTGGTTGGGTGACCACCCATTACATACCGAGTTCCTCCGTGCCTCGGGAAGCACGTTAAGTCCTTCCTGGATGTCATTTGTAGATCTTTGACAGACGTAACAAGTAGTGAGTGGTCCAAAAGGTCTGACAACCAGTCTTACCGAGGGGTATCGTATTACCCATTTCCGACTGGGTTTTGGAGGTCGCCATGAGCCATCCAAGCAGAATTCTGCTGCCTCCAACAAAGTTAGGAAAAACCTAGGCAGATGTCTACAATTTTGCGATAAGTTTCATTTAGAAGTTGGTTGTCGGACTTGCACTGTATAGATTTCTAAGTAGGTAGACTCAACAGTAATTACGTAAACTAACATTACACGCTTTCTTTACCCGACCTTTCCTCTCATAATTAACTTTTCGCTAACTACCTATAACAACTTTACGTCTTCCACTCAAATTTCTAACCAACCCGTTAAAACGTGCTAAATGAACTCCTAGCCATATTTTAGTAATAAATAGCCCATAGCCCACTGTGAGCTACTTTAACTACCCATCCGCTAGTTTCTAAAACCCCATGAATGGGTTGTAAAATGGTGTGTCAACGGTGAAATAAAGCGTGTTGTCCAGGGCACTGTTATTGGCGATAAAGACAAACAATGCTTGTGTGGTGAAATACGTAAAATGACGTCATTTGACACAAATATGTCGAGGCTCTCCGTATTTGATGGATGGGAGTCGCACGGGACCGGTCAATGTGGTGATATTTGGGGGAGTCCTATGTCCAGCTGTAGACGTCTTTCGGCTGAAATGATGATGGTTGAATATGACTGTAGAAGGCTGGTAAGTATTGTATTTTTTTTTGAAGGACCATTAATTAATAAAAAGTAACTGTATGAACGGAAGTAGGTATTTTGGAAAATAGAAATCGAAAATAGGTAGATAATCCAGTATGCCACCTACCACAAACTTCCACACGTACGCTTTTTCTTCTTGCCGTGCAAGGCTCTCGAGCCTTACACGGCAAGTTTGTGTATACAACGTTATTGTTAAGTCGTTTTAATCCCTTTAAAGGCGGATAGCACTCATGAAAATGAACAACTTTTACTATGGGACCAACTATGAAATCTCGAAAAAAATATCAGCTGTTGCCTACATTTTTCCGAGTTAGGCGACCAATTTCATAGTTGGTCCCATAGTAAAAGTTGTTCATTTTCATGTGTACTATCCGCCCATAAAATTAAAACGACTAAAAAATAACGTTGTAGATGTCTGGTTGGATTCTCTTTCACGCAACAACTACAGAGCGGATTAATTTGTAATTCTGCATATAGTAAGATCCCATGGGACAATTATCAAACTTCAAGTCGAAGTCACTGGCGCTAGTAGGATTTTAAATTGAATGCACTGAAAAGCCAGTTTTGATTGCCTGTAGACATTGTCGATGGGCACCTAGCATCTAGCAGGCTGTGGTGTGCTTCAGGGCCATGAATACAGCAGGATCATCAGGCAACCAGACTGTCCAGAAACCCTAATATCATGAAGAGTAGTAAGTAGGTTATAAGGACACGCCAAGCTTTTGGTTTGTGTGAAAGTCCCGCCACTACTTGTAGGGAATATTTCACAGAACTAACAGACTCTAGTGATCTGCTATACAGGTTTTCCTAGTGCAGTAATTTGAATTGGAAACTGTAAGTATAGCAAGCAAGCGATGTGTTTGACTGCCGACCGTTGAGTTAAAACCGCTTGTTTTGCAACTACAAAAAACAATAACTCATTTTTCTTCGCCTATCCCACACTTTACAGCAAGCTTACGTCTATTTACAACCACACCTATATAATAGACAACACATAGCCTAGCTATAACCATTAGCAATAAAACGCGCCCCGCAGAGCCGGACCATAGACAAGCGCCACCATAGAGTATAGACTCCGGCGCATAGACCAACCACGGCACTCGTATTATGGCGGCCATTACCATGTACCCCCCACTATGGGCCACTAAGGTACCAGGGACCGTATGGTAATTATCGTCCACACGTGGGTGAAATAATTAGTAATAAATATAGTAAGGAAGGAAGGTGGATTTTGAACTTTATTTTCAGTCATAGTCGCAATAGTTTTCGTTGAGACGTTTCCACAGCAAAATCTTATCGTTATCTGGGCTGAATTGTCTGAGAATAATTCTTACGTCGCCGCCGAAAGCAAAGCGACAATCTGCGGGAAAAATATAAACAGAAGGGTGTGAAAGCGCCAGAGTAGCCAGCCGAAATACAAATTTTCTTAAGATTTTTTTGCAAAATGGTCCGCTAGCACTCGATTTTCTCTATTACCTGCTTGGATTTTTAATTTATCGTAGTGTATGTTATTCTACTAGTCAAGCCCTTTCATTTGATAAAATAAATTAAAATTAACACTAAAACTTGTACTTATGTAAGATAACATTTAAATAATTTTTTAAAACCATAAAAAAATATTGAAGTAAGTATATACAAGTTTTTTTTAATAGATTTTTTATTTCTAATCAAATTTATAAATTATTAAATTTTCAATCATTTTTAATGAGGGAGTTGTTGAATAAATATGTATTCCGCTATTTTGTGGCGGCGGCCATCTTGAACTGATTTTTATGAAACTTAGCTAAGAACACTCACGACTAATTCACATTTCAAACAAAATCAAAATCGGTTCATCCGTTCGGGCGCTACCACACACACACACACGCAGAAACACACAAAGAGACACGTCAAACTTATAACACCCCGTCTTTTTTGCGTCGGGGGTTAAAGACACTGAACGGCTATCATTATAATATGACTAAGTATTTAAAATTATTTTAATGATTATTTTCATATAATCATTTTCTATCTCTTCACACATTCCATTCATCTCAAAATGTCTTCATCTTTGATGATGTATGAGGTGCTTTTAGTCAGAAATGCCAGACGTCACTGAAAGCAATGAAGTAATTAAAATATGAGAGGTGTGGCGTGCCAAAGATTTGGCGGAAAATTCTTGGACAGTAGAAGTGATCATAATGTCATCGTACTGAGTACATTAACTACTATTTAGGTGCGAAGAAATCGTGAAAAAGTAAATGAAAGGAAGAGCTTCCGTTTGATCAGCTACTAGACCACTGGCTTCCAACCTATATGGTCCGCGGACCACTGGTGGTCCGCAGGAGCCTTGACTACGGACTACGGTCCGCGAAAGAGTAAAATATTATTCGTACTTTTTAACTTGCATCTTTGCAAGCTCAATCCAACCTAATTGAACCTATTAGAGGCAAAATTCTATTTTTTTGAATTTTTCGAGCTCAATTCAATTGCTTTTGTATCCATCACTATCTTAATTCTAAAGGCTCTCATCACATTATCCAATTTTTAAATAGTGTGAGTTAAAGATTCACTCCCCTAGTTATAATCCTGTCGGTGTCCATGTTTATCTAGGACCATATTGTCCCTGTTAACAATGAACATACCAAAGTGGTCCCTGATCTAAGAAAGGTTGGGAACCACTGTACTAGACAAACTGAGTTCTACTTTGAAAAACACGGCCAAGCCAAAGGACCACCATTCCTATTTGGGGCCTACTGAAAACCAGCGCTGAGTGTTTTACAACAACAAGTTTCAACAGCATAGTTCTTACAGACGGACAGACAGACTGACAGACATGACGAATCCGTTGTCGATTCCGTTTTTGCAATTTGGCTACAAAACCCTCAAAAAGCATCATCTATTATTCTTACTACGTATTTTTATCTAGCGGTATGCTAAGTCAGCCATAAACCGTATTTATAGACTACATTATCATTACCCACATTTCTTCATCAACATAAAAATTTGCTATCATAACATACTATGACTGCTTTGCTCACTGTAGCATACAAAATGGCCGTATCACATGAAAGCAGGACTATTTATCATTAAACTGCATGGCCGTGAAATATAATCAATTGTGGAAAATTATGATAGTTAATGGAAATAAAAAGGTGAACTTAGCACCATTTTGCTTCAGTTGTATTTTTTGCATTAATATTTCATTTTTGTAATCATTTTAAACGCTTCAAAACCTCTTCGGGAATATCTTTCTGTTTTTCGTAGCATCGTTTAATTCAGGCCTGCAATAATGAGGGACTCCGTAATAAATTATCAATTGGAATATCTTTTCTGCGTTTGAACAAGATTTCATAAAACCACAATTAAGAGGACACTTCAAAATGATTGCCCACACTCATTTTGGAGCGTCGTCTATTAATATAGGCATCCTAAAATGTGTATTATTCGAATTTCAAAAACACCTCGTATTCCTTTAGTCTAGTTTAGTTCGACTGTGTCCCGCTACTATGTTCCTCAAGCTTCACCTTCCAAAAAGGTCTCCATTTTTTGCAATTTTCACTATACTTAGGGCTAATGCTATGTACTGACAATTGATCCCTATAATGCGAGTATTGGTCTGTACGATAAACTCATGTCACCACACATATTTATCAAAAAAGCCACTAAGCACCAACATCAAGTCCTGCAGCTAAACTAAACCCATAAAATTGTTAACGTCAGTGTAAAACTGAACAGCCAACTAAGTGTAAAGAGGTCACGTACAGCAAACATAGCCTGAATTTGTAGGCCTAGGACATTAAAACCTTAAATGACACATTTCCTTGGTGGTTGTTTTTAATGATTTTGGACACTGATGAGGGAATGTGACTGATGTCGAAAGCTTGGAGCTGATTCGGACGGAGACATCATCCTACCTATCGTATATTTAACTCAGTGATCTTATCCGAATGAATTTTTCTTAATTTCATAACGAATTCATTTTGCCCTGAAAACTTTATTCGGGTCTAAGCACTTACTTACTCAATAAAATAAATTCGATTGGCTTTTTTTGTTTTATTTTTTA
The DNA here is from genome assembly GCA_916618015.1 of Xestia c-nigrum. Taxonomy (NCBI): domain Eukaryota; kingdom Metazoa; phylum Arthropoda; class Insecta; order Lepidoptera; family Noctuidae; genus Xestia; species Xestia c-nigrum. The sequence goes on along the minus strand of OU745251.1, from coordinate 7,664,808 downwards.
AGATCAAAGTTCCTTAATCTCATTCAACACAAAGATAAAATGACTTCACAAATTAATTAACCTGTAAATGAGCAAAAACAAAACGGTCGACAATAGAGCTATGCATTCACATTAATAATTTATTTATTATTACATATTTATTGCAAAAACTAATATTACGGCGGTATATGATTTTTTTTGTCTTTGGAAACTTGTAAATGGCCTTCAAATCCTATAGTTATGTAACAGTATAAAAAAAATAAAGAAATAACCACATACCCTTTTTCAATACAAATGAATGTATTTATGCATCGAATTAGGTCGACAACCCCACCTGCCTTCAAAGCATGAGTGAAAGGCATCTTCTGGGCACGCTCGTTCCATCATAGACCTCATCCACCGCTTTCTATCAGGCGTGACCGAGGGCAAGAGCAGGCCCATAGTGTAGAAAAAAAAATTTAAAAAAAACATTGGAAACAAGGACCTTTAGTTTCCCTCTTAACTAAAAAATAAATATTCGAAATTAGAATGGGTGTGCAAGTGACATTAAAAGGGATGTCCATAACGGTCATTGGTCACAAGCTATCGATATTTCATTGCAATAATCGAGCCGATATTAACATTTTAATTCATCCTTTCATAAATAAACTGTGGTTAATTTATAGCTTGCATGTTTTTTCTTTCTTTTAGATCATCTACTATAATTTTCTTGTAATTATGCGTAATTAATTGGTCTTTTGCATAATGATTAATGACTGACCCAGTTCTTTTTAGGGTTCCGTACTTTAAAAGGTAAAAAAGGAACCCTTATTACATCACTTTCTTGTCCGTCTGTCCGTCCGTCTGTCACCATCGATTTTCTCAGGAATGTGTGAACCTCGCAAGTTGTTTATACCAGATAAAGTCTATAGTCCCTATTAGGTGCATAAGAATCAAGGTCCTGAGTCAAAATGATAAAAGACATGGGCAATAAGGAACGGTCATTTTCTACCCAGAGCCGACACGAATGAGATACATATGTCAGTTTTTTTGTAACTTTTTTTTTTTTTTTTAATTCGAATTCAATGGCTAACACCAATATACTGTCTTATGTTTTTGTTCAGGAGACTTAAAAAACATCGTAATTGTATGTCGGGCATGGGTAAATTGTCTATGGGTCATGACCGTTCTTCTTTAGTTTGTCGTGAAAACTTGTAAGTAGGTACCAAAATTTACCTTAATTTTCAACTTTTCCTATTTATTGGAAGTTTTACCTGGCTGTAAGCAGCACGCAGACCTAACTTTTAATCAAAATTAAAATTCTAGGTCAACCGGAACTCGTAGTTTTGGTTTGGAACACCTATATGGGAGTTCCCGATGATTTAGAATCACGAAGATGTCTTACAGCACATATAAAGGAAAAATTCCGCAAATATGTTGTTTAACAACAAAAAATAGTGATTTTACTTTTCATCATCATCATCATCATTTCACCCGAAAAACGTCCACTGCTGGACATAGGCCTCCCCCAAGTGTCGCCACATTGACCGGTCCCGTGCGACACGCATCCAACGGATTCCTTCAACCTTCACGATTTTACTATTACAAACTTATAATTTGCGGTTGGTGCAATGGCCGTTTCAAGAGATCAAACTCAAACTCAACTCAAACAAACAGTACAGTTACGTTTGTCCTTTAAAAAGTTGGTACGGAACCCTCGGTGCGCGAGTCCGACTCGTTTTAATAGGACTCACTAATACAATTACCTGCACAAACCAACCGCAATACCTAAGAATTTTTATCCAATTAGTAGTACCTACGTCAATTCAATTCCATGATATGTAATGTTTAAATAAGGCAATATTATAAGGCTACGTACACATTGTTTAAAAATGTTGAGCGCGTTCCAAATTTAAATTAAAGCCGTTGGAAGAACATCAACCAGTTTTGACATATTGTGTTTCACCTTCAAGCTTCCTAGCTACCGCTACTACCTACATAAGTTCACATCGCTCGCATACCCGGTAATAAAACTACCGGTACGGTATACCTATCTCGCGTTTTCACGCTCGTAAACTCACTGTGGAAAGGGACAGCAAACTTTTATAGCACCCCGTCGCTTTTCGCAACAAAAACTTTTATTACCGGCCACTCGTAAATTACGCAGTCTTAACGTAGGGTCGGGGAAATTTTTAAAAAACTACATCGATTTTAAACTGCATTTTTTAGTCAAATGCGTCAAAATGTAGACTTAAACACTAATTTATTTTATAATTATATTTTCATCTGCCTAGTGTGTTCCCAACTATATTGGGGTCGGCTTGCAGTCTAATCGGTTGCAGCTGGATACCAGTATTTTACATAGAGCGACTGCCTATCTGACCTCCACAACCCAGTTAGTACTGGGGGTATACCGCCGTTTACCCGAATTTTATTTGCCCTAATATCATTTGCCATAATAGTCAACAGCCATAATATCATACGACATAATACTCATTTGCCCTACTCTCATTTGCCATATTAGTCACGTGCCAGAATCATTGTTTCCCATAAAGTCACTTACCATAACATCATTTGTCATAATCATTGTAAGCCCTAATTATCACATGCCATAATTATGATATGCCATAACATAATTTGCCATCGACATCGGGTGTGTAACGGTTGTTTATATCAAGAGAAATTGGATGCAATTGGGACTTTAGGGCACCCCGACTCGGACAGTTTAGGTTAGAAGGGGATGGCGGGGTCGTGTGAGCGAGCGGAGCGAGCGAATAGACCCCGCCAACCCCTTCGTGGTTATTTTTTTATAAACCACACAGAAGTAGGAGCCCCGCGAAGCGGGGCTCCGTCGACCTAGCCCACCATCAACCATGCACAGAATAAATAAGTTTGTCTAATACTTGTTATGCCATTTAAATATTATGCCATTTAAATATTATGGCACATAAAAATAAGGCAAACAATACTTATGGCATTCGTATCTTATGGTATCTAAAATTCGGGCAATTAAAAGTATGTCATATGTCTTTTAGGGCAAATGAAACATTCGGGCAAATGAAATTCGGGTAAATGAAATTCGGGAAAATGATGATTATGGCATATAATCTTCGGGCAAACAATAGACAACCAGTACTGGGTAATACTGGGTATTACGATACTTCTTGATGAGACTGGTTCTCATACTTTCGGGCCACTGACTACCTGTAACGACTGTCAAAGATGTACAAATGACAGCTAGGACCAACAGCGTAACGTGCTTACCGCGGCACGGACGTAACTCTGTGTTTAATGGGTGGTCAACTGGTCACCCAGCCACGGTCCAATCTAGACAAGTCTCAAGTTCGCTCCGTGCGGCTATTATCATTTAGCCACGAGTTCCTCTTATCTTGAAATCGAAATATATTTAAATTAAAATTAAAAACAAAAACACCATATCAGGTCGTATTAATTATTATTATTTATTCAATGACCTACCACAAGCAGACCCATTTAAAAATGGAACTCGGGAACGAGACGGTCGTAAAATGATCGTCTTGAGTGACGTGCTGCTACATTCGCAATACCGTATCGATGAAAAGAAAAAGAGCTCCATTTCTGATTATTCAATTTAACCATTTTACCCTTTTGTGCATGTTTGCAATTATACTTTTTACAACTCTCGTTTCATTTATACTGTCATTTGTTATTTAGTTATCATTTATTACTATGAAAAAAAAAGATGCGTATTTACAATAAACACAAATGCCTCTCCTCTTGTAATAGATGCTTATTACCATTAATATGTGCTGAACTTGCAAATTCAAATATACTGTGTAAGCTGTTTGAATCAAACGAAGAAGGAGATATTACGTGTCTGTATATTACGTTATAAATACATGATTTTAATGTTCACTTTCAGAAATGCTTTTGAAACAGCGGGTTGGAGCAGTTCTGCTAATCGAGTTTCAAAATAGATCAACGTATTTATTGATTAATTTTGTCTAACTGTTAAAATATGCAAGCAAACTTTTTTAGTACTTTTTTAGTAGATATACGACGTTTATATTGTAGATTGAAACGTATTAGATTTAAACGTTTTTGTATTTAAGCGGCTTAATTCTGTATGATTGGAGTAGCCAAGAATAAACCTGACTCCATAAGACTTTCCAGATTTTTAGTTCTAAATCTGTATGAAATAAACCTGTTATCCTATTGTTGAATTCAAAATATCGGTCTCTGCAATACAAATCAACAAAAGCATCGACAAATTGTCACACCGCTAATAACATCACTGTTCGTTTGACGCGTCGTCGTCTGCGGATCGTAAAACTTTTCGCGCGTAAACGTCACCGTTGACATTGGCTAGCAGATGCAGCGCTTCGCAGCGCCCCTTTGTGCCGCGACCGTCTAGTAACCATATTGATTTACTGCTTACCGGTATATTGTTCCTAAAATTTTAATATGCGTGTTTCTGGTGCGGGGTCGTTGACCTTACAGACGCAATAAAAATATTGTTTGTGGTTGTTGTTGGTGTTTGAATATTAGCAAAAATTGGGAAAGATAACTTCGATAGTTCGACCACAGAGTATACTATAATCACTACGTTTAAGTTCGACTGGATTATAAATTTTCGTAGTGTTTTTGAAACAATGTTAAACACCAATAGTAACATTTTTTTTTTTTTCAAATTTAAAATTCTCCAAAATATAAGGGCGCGAACACATTGCACAACACTCAACTTTGACAGAATGTGATAACCTGTCTACCTACATGAATTGGCCTACACAGTAAACCACAATAAAACAGTCATCAAATACTTCAACAAATACTAACAGCATTATCTGGACTGGTAGATTCTAGAACATTCCTGTACCTATATAGCTACCATAAAATCTAGCCAGACATTCATCCAGCGGGCCCCGTCTTCCGTCGTAAACCGTACCTAAAATAAGTCATAAAATATTGTCTGAGTATTTAAATTTATCTATAGTGGGTTAGGGTAAATTGGAACGTTTCGTGGGTGAATAGTTAAGATATTGGCACACTGTGATAGATATAAAATTAAGGAAATGGAGGGAAACATTTTGGATTTGTGGATGTTGAGTCTTGATTGACGTTTCTTGTTTTCGTTTTATTTGATTGAACTGGAATAATAGTTTTGAAACAAAGGAATACCTATTTTGAAACGTTTGTTGAAAGGATATCTACATGTTTTAATGCAAACTAAAACGAAATTTACTGTTTTATTTATTATTAACCAGGCTTAAACCTTATCGTATCCATTATTTGAATTAGTTCCGAAATTAACCCTCTTCCGCCGACGATTTTTACGAGTCCCGCGGTAATAATGGGCTTTCGAGTTTTTGCTTCTATTAGCCGATTTCTGGTAGAAGTTATTACCAGCCGGAATGGAAATAAAACACAATTGGATTAGTGTAAACAATAACATTCAATTTTCGCTTTAATAGTTCGCACATAATCTTATCTCAAATAAACCTTATTTTGATGCAAAGATGATAATTGATACAGTGCAGAAATGTTACATCTTTGCTCTCTTTCAAAAATTATTTAGTTTTTGACATGTTCTGTAGTTTTAAGAAGCTATAATAGTTATTATATCCGTGTTTTTCACGTAATGAGTTTGATTTTGGGTAGATGCATTCCGTGGTTTCGCGTATTTTATTTAAATTTATTTCTCAGTTTAAAATCTCAGCGGCTTAGCGCCATGTTTTTTGTTGTTATTCATACCTTGGGAGTTTTTCTATACCTAAAATTTAACATTTTGGATGTACTTATTGTCATTTTTCCTGTTTTTGTTAAGAGGCCAGCGGAGCATGCGTTTTTAATACAAACGTAATACCAAAATAATTTGTAAATCAAACATATTCTTAGGTAGTGTGTATTTATTTCGATTGGATTACAGAATATATAGGTTCCCAAATAAATATTTTGAAATTACAATGATAAAAGGACGAGATAATGAGGAATTTAAATTTTCTAATGTGTCTAGGTTAGATTTCAATTTGTCTTTGTTTTTTTGAGATTACCAACTGTTAAAGTGTGTGACTGACTGGATCAAACTTAAGCCACTCAACGCATTTTTGAATGTTAAACTATACAAGGACATACAATACAATTGATTCTAGTTGCCTTTGACTTGTGGATTTAGCCTTTCTTTTTTAAGATTCTCCGGACACCAATTCCCTACATCCCAATATTTACACCCACTAACTCAACAGGCCTAGCTACTGCTTTCCCCTTTTTCATAAAAAAACCTCTTAGGATAAAATTGAGGATACAGTCCAACTCTGATAAGGTCCTGAGCTTAACCTGCGGAACCACAGTAAAACAAAGTGGAATGGGTCCGTAGTCCGTAGCTCAGGTTTACTACTGGACGCATGGCTATCACTTTTGAGGGACATTTTGTTCGCAGTTTATTGCGTACTGAACGGGTCTCCGGCTACCAGAACACACAGCGGTTTTGTAAGGGTTAAAATTGAAGATGGTGTCTTTTTTTTTCCAAGTTATAGGAGTGGGGGACTTTTTCTTTTCTTCGGACCAGGCTCGGACATTTTCACTGTCTGTCAAGATATGTTTAGAGCTTTTTGTAAAGCTGGAAAATAAGTATTTCACTCTAATAAATTAAGAAATGGTTCTCTGCATCAGAATCTGCATGAAATGATTTTGTACATTAGATTTATGATTTTTTGTAACTTCAGCTAAACATCGAAAAAGAATTAAGTAGCGCATTTTTATTGAAACCTCAAATAGCCTAGATGCTCTTGCTTGAGCAAGAGAATTTCATAAAAAAAAAACTAACAAAGTTACTACGAGTATCGGCAATAAAAATCTTGGAAAAGTATAAAAGATACAATTAAGTATTATGTTTTGATTTGAAAAGTATTGCCACTCGTTTTTAGTCTTCATGTATTTTCCAATCGAATGATATTTTCAGAAAGTCGGTATTGCTTAGCATTCGTGAAATTTTCTTTGAAAATATTGTATTCAAATAAATATCTAGTTAAACACACTTTTGAGTAATAATTTACGCATGAAAAATAACCAGACCGCCATCTTTCGGAGTCCGCCATATTTGATTTAGAATTACTTTATTAGGCCAGGGAAGTTAAGGTGGGACCTTACACTAATTCATAACTGTTTTCTTTTTATATATTTTGTAGAGCTGTTTATTTAATTCCGTAATAAATTAAAATTAAGCAAATCATGAAAGAGCATTGCGCGAAAACGGACATTAAACCTAATAATGCCATTTTTCGCAGCGAAAATTATAACTTGATAAAGAAACTGAAAATAGCTTATAATGAAGGGTCTGTGAGAGCATGTACACAAATTAATCAAAAAAAGTGCAGGCAACGTACTTATATTAAAAAAACACGGTTTCCCATGTTTTCATTCATTACTTATAGGTAATTATATATAACCGTCTGCTGATGAAGAAAAATCATTGTTAGCGTGCTTTTAGTCAAATAAATCATAAATTTAAACTTATATTTTAAATGCATTGTGACATAACAGTAATTGCTGCGTTATCCATTCAGTCAAAAAAAATAACTAAATGAAAAGTGTTTAATTACGTTACAGTATTATCACATAAACATTTATTGTTAAAATTAAACAAAATTAATAACAGCATCTTAATTTTTTTAAGATTTTTTATGGAATACTATAAGTGGTCGACCTTATCACTAAGAGCGTTAAGTTCATATTTGAGTGCGCGTGATCCGCTCTGCTCGCTGCCTGTGCGAAAGAGAGAGTCAGAGCGTGGGCACAGGTAGGTACCTACCACTGACGAAGGAGTGATTCTGAATGTAAAAGTTTTATTAAGTGTTTAATCCATTAAGGTTTAGTAATTATAAATGGTCTGAAATATAGTACCTAAATATTTATTTGTTTGTGTATGCCTACTGTGTGTTTATAAATAGGGATCTCTGGTCAAAAATAAAACATTTTTTTTTTATTTATAGGTAAAAAAATATCTATAAGTATTTCAAATTATTTGCTGAACCTATTTCGATTAATTTTAGAATGTAATTCGTGCAACGAGTTATGAGCGCTGACCTTGAATGCGCAGAAGCAATTTTTGTGAGAATGAAATAAAGGGTAGGTAGGTATACCCGAATTTCAATTGTTCTACGGGTCATACTGAACAACCTTTTCCCAGGAACATGAGTCGAAGTATGAGAAAAAAAAAATGAAGTAACTCCCATAAGTATCAAAGTAGCTACCTATCAGATGACCGCAATTTGTATGGGTGGTTGTTTTTTCCCTCAACATTTCGACCCATGTTGCTTGCGTTTGGTTTGACGCAATATGTTTTTTAAAATCTTGCTACCGACCATAAATTTGATAAAAATATATTTTTGCTCAAATAGGGTAGGGTGGTGGCACCAATTATCGGCCATGTCAACTTTTTTGGACTTTGACTGCTTGTAATTTTTACATTAATGGCTTTTGCTTTCTTGGAGTGTCTTTTTGGGTAAAGGGATACTGAAACTCCATTACTACATTCGCAAAATTATGAATTAAATAAATAAATAAATAATAATAAATCTTTATTGACAAATTATTTCTCAAACATCAGTGTAGCTCTGGCTCTTGTACTAGGAGTTCCTGTATCACAAGAGCTAGACCTCTCAATTAACAGAGAATTATGTAAAAAGACGATAGACTAAAAAAATAGGTACATTATAAGATTTGGCATGCATTAGAAGTATTTACAAACATAAAAATTAAAAAGTAATAAAAAAATAAAAAATGTCTACGTGGTATCAAGTATGTACATTAAAAGGATATGCAATTTTATAAATTAAAAAATTAAGTTAAATTGAGTCACACTCAATGCGTTCTAAGAAAAGTGTGGATAAATGTGACCGGGGTGTTTGTGAGTGATGTGGATGTGTGTGTGTGTGTGTGTGTGTGTGTAGGTGTGAGTGTGTGTGTATTCGTGGTTAGGTTAGTGTGAAAGTGATGGGGGTCAAGTAATACTGTCGAAAAGATTTTCTGATTCATCATAATCGTATTTTTCTAGCCAGCCAATTCTTTGTTATTTTTGATAATATAGATGTTTTTTTTCCGAATATGGCGATTTCCCTTAATATCGGCCTATAACACCCTAATATCCGCCGTCTGTGACCCTAATATCGGCCTACCTTTTCTAAAGTGAAGTAAGATGAATAAACTACAAAAAAAATTATAACGTTTTATATTTCAACTCAGCTCAGGTACAAATCACTTTTATTAATTATCATCACATTCATTTTTTTTTAAATGCACTATTAAAATTTCTATTCACTTTATTTGGTAATTATTTTTATGTATAATATTTTTTTTTGGAGTTCCTTTCATTATTTGTTTTTTAGGAATGTTGAATCATTGCGATCTTTAGTTTATAATAACAGGATTTATTTTAATTTTAAGACTCTGATGTCATTTCCTTCTAATAGAATCTTCTTAGGCCACATCAATTCACCCACGATGGACTGTATACTTTAAGTGGAACCATTGGAGCATATGTCGCATTCAATATTTTTGTTTTCATCTTCTTCAACATCACTAATTAGGTTTTCTTCAGAGCCAGCACAAAGAATTTTCTCCTTTTCCAAACTTGTCTTGCGAAGCTAAATCAATGAGGTCAGTTTCGCGATTTCTGTCCTATAATCAACTCTTCTTTACTGCTTTTGTTTCTTTGGCGGGTTTATTTTTTATTCTCATTTCCAGTTTTTGTCTCTCTCTCCGCTTTATTCTCTTCCATTTTTTTTCTTCTTTCCTCACGTTGTTTGTACCCATACTAAGGTGGCCGTTTTTACGCACCAATTCCCTTTATATCGGCCGTAATTGATAAAACTCGTTTTGAGGCGCCCGATGTTAGGATGTAGTTATCAAACTGAGCTGTTGTTTCATTTTTAACTTTATTAATGTTACTGCTAACGTATAAAACAGCTAAACATGTGGTTTAACATTTTCATGCATTACCCCAATATCGGCCACCCAGCCGATATAGAGATTTATCAATAATATACACTGGACAGCAAATAAACCGAGCCACCCGCTACCTAGGCACTCTAATTCGATTTTCTCAAAAACTAAAAAATCTACAATTATCAAAGTTGTACCTACAGAAAGTGCGTTTCATGGTGATTAAAATGAAAGTAAACTCATTGGGTTTAAACAATAGTTCAGTGTTTATTAAGGATTTTACAAAGAAGAGTCGTTTTCCAGTCATGACAATCGTTAGTAATGATAAAGTGAAAAAAGAATAAAGCCAAAAACAAAGATAAAATAAAAATAAAAAATTTGATCAATATTCCGTATTCCCTCCCCTTGCTCGGATAACTGCCAGCATCCTTGTATTCATCGACCTTACGAGCCTGACGATAAAATCTTAAGGAATTGTATTCCACTCCCCTTCAATTGCGATTCGCAGCTCTGGAAGCCTTGTTGGAGCAGGTACCCGGGCTCGAACCCGACGTTTCAGCTCCTCCCATAAGTGTTCTATCGGATTCAAGTCCGGGCTTCGAGCTGGCCAGTCCATCGTACGAATGCTGACGTCACGTAGATACTGGGTCACCACATGAACAACATGAGGCCGTGCATTATCATGCATCAATTGCATGTCCTGTCCGATATATCCTGCGTAAGGTACCACATGGTCTGCAAGGATTTCAGTAATGTAGCGATGAGAAGTCAGTCCACGTGTACGGCCCGTCGGTTCGATGAAAACTAACGGTGTATGTGCTATTAACGAGATGCCGCCCCAGACCATTACAGATCCTCCTCCATAATCAACAGTTTCCTCGATCCAACACTGAGAATAACGTTCTCCAGGGTGACGATATACTCTCAGACGTCGATCACTTCCATGTAGACTCACCCTGTTCTCATCAGTGAAGAGTACATTACTCCACTGCTCTAATGTCCAATCCCTATGCTCTCGAGCAAATTCAAGTCGTGCTCGACGGTGTGCTGCCGTTAATGCTGGGCCTGTTGCAGCTCTTTTTGGGGTCAGATTCCGTTCAGCAAGTCTTCTTCTGACGGTATCTGAACTTATGACTACTTGGCGTTCGTCACGCAGACTTTGTTGGACTTGAACTGCGTTGAGGTGGCGATTTTGCAGAACAGTAAGGTGGATATAACGATCATCTGCTGCTGATGTAGCCCTAGGTCTGCCCGTACCTGGACGGCGATCAAATGCTCCAGTCTCTAGGTATCGTCTGTAAACTCGTTGCACCGAAGATCTGCTGATTCGAAGCCTTCGAGCGACTTCACGTTGCGCAATGCCTGCTTGAAGTAATGCTACATCTTGAGCCGCTTCCTGAGGTGTTGTATCCATTATTAATCGAAAAAAGTAGCAAAAACACGAATTAATGTGCAGTCATTGTAATCACCATGAAACGCACTTTTTGTAGGTATAACTTTGATAGTTGTAAGTACTCTTATTCTCATTCTTATTCTTATTCTTTATTGCACACAAAAAAAAAACATCAAATATACATATAACTTGCAATAATATAGCTTATGTACAAAGGCGAGCGTAACCCAGAGTTGGGTTTTCCTACAGCAAACCTAATTTTTGAAAGCGAGATTTGCAAAAGAGGATATACTTACGTATGTGCATTAACATTACATTCTAAATAAACTTAAAAAAAAACTACATTCATACAATAAAATATATGTAATACATACAACATAGATATATATTATACATACCTATAAAATCCGATACTTATATATGTCACCGTAAAATTGTCAAATACGTTATATTGTAATATCTCTAGCGATATTGTAAAGTCTCGAATTATTGTCAAATGAACATACTGCTTACAACAAAACGTATTATTTTTCGTGAAACGCATGCGATGGTAGTCAACTTACGCGGTGTGGAGGGAAGGAGGGGTCCCCCTTGCCCAGTGGCACAACTCTCATGAAAAGATAATGCACCATTCCTGAGAAATACCGATTAATATAACATAACCTTAAAAAACTTTATATTCCCCCTAAAAAGCGTAGTCGACGGAGCCCCGCTTCGCGGGGCCCCTATTTCCGAGTGCAGGATTTAAAGGAACCTAACTAACCTAACGGGGGGGTGCCCCAAGTCCCGATTATGGGGGCAGAGATACTTCCGTATGTTCAGTTGACAATAATTCGAGACATTACAATATCGCGAGAAAAAACACGTAATATTGTAATATAACGTGTTTGACAATTTTACGGTGACATATACATACATATTGATCAAGTAGACAGGAAATGGTCCTTTATTCCCTTCTTGAACACCTCTAACGACGGGCTATCCCGCAAGGAGTGTGGAAGTGAATTCCAAAGGCGCACAGCACGAACAGTGAATGATCCATCATACCGACTTGAGGAGTGGGGAGGGAAACGAAGGAGAAGAGATGATGATGAGCGACAAGGTTTACCTCTAGGTACGAGATACTGAAAGCGTTCACGAAGATAGGAAGGAGCCTTAGAATTATGAAGAATGGAAAAGAGAAAAGAAAGAATGTGACAATCTCGACGCTGACGAATAGGTAGCCACTTCAGCTGCTTCCGAAATTCCGACACATGGTCGTGGTCGTGTAAGTTTTATACTTTTTGAGAAAATCGAATCACAGTTCCTAGGTAGCGTGTGGCTCGGTTTATTTGCTGACCAGTGTAGATCCCTAATCTCGCCCCCGCTATTATTTAATAAAATAGACAAAAAAATGTAAAAACATGTTATCTAAAAGATACTTTGACTGTTATTCTTCATGGAAAAATAAAAGATAACACCATAGGTATGTTTAATTCCCTCCAAATACTTATCCTCACATGCCGATTGCCCTTGAAATCCCTGAGTGGACGCATGTCCACTCAGGCATGATTTGACTCGGCAATGACACCAAACGACGCACGTCCACACCTGTGCACCCGCATCAAAATATTGGAGGTAATGCGGCCATCCGCATTACCTCCAATATTTTAATGCAAAAAGTGACTCTATATCCATAGTTATAGAGTCACTTTTTGCATTAAAACTATTATGATTTAAGAGATATTTTTATAGTTATGTTCCATTTTCTCGAAACTGCCGATATTAGGAGGAGGCCGATAATAGGAGACTCCACCCTAGTCAAACGGACTATCATCGGCTTGTCTTTCCTGCCGCACTTTTATTGCCGCACTTTGAGTGCAACTTAATGTTCTCTTCAGATACTGTTGTAAATTTTCCGTCTTTACGTTTTTCACTTGACGATACAAGCTTTCTTTGTCCCTTCACGCCTATGTTCACAACATCAAAGTTCACAACCACAAATCCCACAACTCGGGAATTCCATTTTCTTACGCTGATCACCGCCGCTTCGAAAACGAATGAAATGAACGCAAGGCAAAAGACCCGCACGCCGCGCGGAGGAGCGGGCGGGCGACGGACGGCGAGGTACGACTTGCGGCCGCGCCGCACAAACTACCTACAGTTCGAGATCTTTGTAAAAAATGAAAGATTTTGTAAGCAGTTGGAATTTATGCTTAATTCTGCCAGTTTTCTACTGAAACTATTTAAGAGACTAAAGTTAAACAGAAAAATGGCAGTTAAGTATTTTAATTCCATGTAAAAAATAATATTAAAAAAGCAAGTGAATTAATTGCTTAATTCCTTGATAATTATGAACTATCAACTGACTAAATGCTTAAACTCTTTAAAACATACGGTTATCGATTTTGCTAAAGTCACAATTAACTCTTTTTTTAAAACCCCTAAAAATTTGTAGAAGCAACTAAAAAAAAAGCTTAATTAACGTAGCGTTAGATACTTATTAGGGCAAGGTAAAAGTTTACCTAAGTATATCTCGGTTATTAGATTTGCTTTTATTTCAGTTCAAATTAATCACTTACAAACAAAATTTCCAGTTAAACTATAAGCCACCTTAATTTTGCAATATACGGTCACAAATAGATGTAATATTATCTAGCCAATCAGCATAAAAAGAACCTCATAAGTCCGGTTATGATTTTGTGCGAACCTTCCCATACAGAACTCCGTAAAGTGATTGGCCTATATCTGACCCACGCAACTTCGTCTGCGTCACATAAGAGAGAAAAACGAAAGGAAAAAAAAAACCGTTTTTGCAACATTTTTCATTCCTGCTCCGCTCCTAATGGTCATAGCATGATGTTATATAGCCTTCCTCGATAAATGGACTATCCAACGCAAAATAATTTTTTCAATTCGACTTGGTAGTTCCTGAGATTAGCGCGTTCAACCAAACAAATTCTTCTGCTTTATAATATTAGAATAGATGCACTGTCATCCAAACTAAACATGTGCTCCAAATTTCAGCTCAATCAGAAACCGAGAAGTGGGTCAAATTTAACTTCTAAGATTTTTTCACATAGTACAAGTATAGGCCCTGTATTCTTCATTATTACCTACAGCCACGTGCTACAGATCGCCATGTGAGCCCATCTTATCCGCAGCACATTTGTCATCTTTTTACGACGACATCTCTGCGTTGTTACAGAACTGGTACCAACTTTAATCGCCCATTAACCAAGTCGGATGAGTTCGCTCGTACCAGAGCCATCTGCGATGAAAGAGACTAGATATGAGGATGGGAACAATGAGTTTCTAATATTGTTTAGTGTGTCTTGTGTCTTATTTGTCGTTTCCGCATTTTTGTTAGAAAATGTCGCGTGAATGTTTACAATTTTGAAGGGTTTAAGGTTCATGTTCACCGAAAAGATAACAGTCGGATTATCTAAAAGCAGCCGTCACTGTGACATGTTCCCATACAAAAATTGTGTTTTAAACAGCTGATTTTAGATAACCAGAGCGTCGTCTTTTTGGTGAACATGGACCTAAGAGTAGGAGATGATCGAATAATGTCGATGTTCACCAAAAAGATGACAGTCTGATTATCTAAAAACAGCTGTTTATAACACATTTTTGTATGGGAACATGTCACAGTGACAGCTGTTTTTAGATAATCAGACTGTTATCTTTTCGGTGAGCATGGACCTAAATGGTGGATGGACTCCGTGAAAGATGGTTAGCTTAGGATATGACTAATTGAGCAAGTACAGAAAAAAGAAGCTGTGTCGAATCCACATACATTTGGATAATAACAACACAGAATAATGATGATCGACGCGACAATATTAGTTATATTTAGGTCGATGAATCAGGATACGAAGTGTTACAGCTTTTATAAATTAAGCAGACTGATTTATTTATTTATATATGTACACACAAAATACTAAACATGATAATGTGTTCTAAATAGTGTTTAAAATCCTAGTTTTCCTCTCCACCGAGATCCCTCCGTGCCACGTTAAGCCGTTGGTCCAGGCTGTCATTTGTAGATCTTTGACAGTCGTTATTGACCTTTATAACTTGAGCTATAACATAACATAATTCTAGAAATTAGTCCCAAAATAATCATGCCAAAATTAATAACAAATTACATCGGATTGATTAATTCAGGTTCTCCTAATTCCTAACGACATGAGATTAAGGAATCAATATCTGAACGCAGCAAAGCGTGCTATCAAGTCCGGTCCATTGAACAGAATTGATCGTGGATCGTAAGACGATATGAATTGGATCGGAGATTGAGATATTTTTGTACACCATCCAGCGGTTTAGGGCTTCGTACAGGTATGTTATAGTCTTTCTGTGTAGCGAATTTTATCAAATAAGTGATACGATACGAATATTAATATACCTACCGCATTATCTATATCAATTTGTTGCAAAATCTGGAGAAATTTCCTAAATTTTTCACAAGTTTTTGGGATCGATTGTGCGAGAGGAGCTCGTGGCTAAATAATAACAGCCGCTCGGGTCGATATTTAGGTTCAGCCGTGCTTGCCTAGGTTGGTCTGTAGATGGGTGACCACCCTTACATACCAGGTGTCACGTTAAGCCGTTGGCCGGCTGTCATTTGTAGTCATCTAGAAAGTCGTTACAGTGGCTCAAAAGTCTGACAACCAGTGTTACCGAGTGCTATCGAATAACCAAGTACTAACTGGGTTGTGGAGGTCATATAGGCAGTCGGTCTATGTAAAATACTGGTATTCAGCTGCATCCAGTTAGACTGGCAGCCGACCCCAACAAAGTTGGGAAAAGGCTAGGCAGATGATGATGTTTTTTTAATGAATTACGAGAATTCATTAAAAATAGGCAAAGCTGTATAAGTCCCTACAGTGTTTTCTTCATGAGTGCTTTAAATATAGAGTTCTCATTTTCCAGCCCCTTAATATGAAGACCTTCCACTAGGTGGACCGATGACCTGGTGAAGGTTGCGGGAATCCGGTGGAAGCGAGTCGCAAGGGACCGGTCAATGTGGCGACACTTGGGGGAGGCCTATGTCCAGCAGTCGACGTCTTTCAGCTGAGATGATGATGATGATGATGATAATATAGATATACTCGCCTGGCAACCAGTCGTCCCTAGGGCAATCGTAATACCCAGCAACTGTGTTGTGGAGGTCAGATAGTCAGTCGCTCAATCTCCATTAAGAATACAGATACCTATAAAGGTATACATAATTCTACTGCCCTAATTTATTTGAAGTTGGGGCAGCATGTCTTTTTCTTCCATACTTAACTTTTACTCATCATTTCTTTAATATTCACACACACTATATTGTTTGAATAGTCATCTTTTTTTCAAGGTATAATTATCACAGTCCATCCATCGTGCATCGTTTCTTTGGCCTTGAAGTCTTCTTGGGTTGAGAAAAAGCAGGCAGAAGAGACGAATGCAGAGTTGATGGCGTACTTTTATCCTCTGTTATTGGTATTCATTGATTCTGTTTGCGGTTACTTCTAGACTTGAAGAAAACAGTATGACATTCGTATGGTGATATTAACAAGATACTTTTTATTGCCCCGCGAAGATGTAAACAGTAAAAAGTTACGGTTGGCGGTTAAGATAAAGTATGTATTCGAGAAGTTTATGATTTATTTACTTTTTACTGCGGTTGGTGACAATACGCTTTTATGAAGTGCTATTATTGAACTTGGGTTCGCCCGCGTCCCGCGTTTTATCGCACAGACGCGCATGTATTACCGGGATAACCTACCTTATCGATAACGGAATGTACTAACCTAGGTCAAGGGGGGACCTTGGGTACCTGTGTTATCTCAATCCCCCTTAGGACGAGGCCCGCAGGTGAAGCGGGCACCAGTGGCAGCAGAACTCTCAATGCAATTGCAAGGGATCACCTGGGTGGTTTTAGTCAGTACGAAGGAGTTGACAAATCGTGAAAAAATCCGTCACCGGGCGAATCTGTTGGAAGTTAGCTAGATGCAATAAATATAATTATTGCTGGACATTATACACAGCTCATCTAGTGCCACACTAAGCAACGAGGCTTCGTGGACACCAGATAGTTGACAAACTACATAGATACTTTTAGTTTGTAAATACATACTTATTATACATACCTACACCGAAACAAATGTCCATGCTCATCACACAAACATTTGCTGCTACCGAACCAGGGACCCTAAGAACGTAAGGATGTGCACCATTCGGGTCGACAATAACAGCACTTAATGAAAAAATTCCAATAACCTTTAATGCCGTTTCCTGCCCTGTGAATCAAATGATTGTACACATTAGGTACGTCCGAATTGAGCGGAGTCGTGTCGCTCCGGGCAGTTCTTGACGTAACATCTAAAAAAACAGTCTGAACGTAACTTTAATTTGTTTTAAAGATGGGTATTAAAGGGAGGTATTGTATTGTGAAGGAATTGGTTAATTCTTGCCTCAGGTAGTTTTGTATGCAGATTCTATTATGAACAACAATTAACATGATTTAAGAAATGTAAGGGACTCTCTTATTTAAGAGGCAGTGCACTATATAACTTCTCCCACTCTGGGCGGGGCGGGAGGGACTGTCAGACTTTTACTGACTAAAACCTATCCATGTTCCTTCCTCGCCCTTTATGTTCCGGGGCCGCGGTATCTCTTTCGAAAAGTCCCGCAACCCCGGCAGGTTAGTAACGACCCTCACTTAGTGTCCTAGGCAGTGGATGTGACCTTTAACAGACTTACATTTTGTCCTGAAACCAACCTGAACCCGCACTGAGTTTGTGTTCCACTTCACCTCACAGACAAGAGACCTGCGTTACCTTAGTTCAGTGGTTCCCAACCTATGGTCCGCGGACCACCAGTGGTCCGCACGTGCTTCGAAAATGGTCCGCGAAAGGTTAAAAATAAAATATTCTGTTTAGTTTTGCACAAAGATGCAAGCTCAAACCAACCGAATACAAATTATTTTTTGAGAATTTACTAACTTATTCGTATTTCCGTATGATTTATTGCTAAATTATTCGACCTAGATCGCTTCGATCGCTTCTGTATCCACTATCCTAATTCTAAAAGATTTAATGCCATGCACTTTGAGCTAAAGATTCACCCCCTGGTTATAATCCTATCGTTGTCCATGTTTATCTAGAACCTTAAGGTCATAAAGACGTCAAAGTGGTCCCTGGTCGAAGAAAGGTTGGGAACCACTGCCTTAGTTGAATCGTCACAGTACATGCTGAACGTAATGGGCCTTCTGAACCTTTCCTACACAGTGAAAGTTCTACGTCACATGTCACAACACAAAAAGAAAAAACAAAATCGCATCGAGATGTCAGTCCTACGAGCGATACATCGAATAATAGCGATTAAATATAATCGTGTCGGGTGGCATTCCGCGCCGTATTCGGGCGTCGGTGTCGTCCGCAACATAGTTGCAAGTAAACAGAGCTAAGTCATGAGCGGAAAGCGATTAACTTACAAGCTGCGTAGTTTGGAAATGGGAATGAAGAGTTTTTTTTTTAATAATACATTTTATTTATTGGCAAAAACAACACATTATATGGTCGTGAATCACTGGTGGCTGTGGTAGGTAGTGAAAACACCTGTAGCTCTCGAAAGCATTTTACAGTATCATTGTTAAATACCACTGTTATATGTCAAAGGTTGGTAAAACTAAACAAATTAAAAATAAGGTACTTATCAAAATAGAAATAAAAGTGTAAATTAATGTAACAACAAAACAAAACAATTTAGAATAATTACTTACGTGGTGTAGGTGAGTGTGTATGTGAAAGTCGGCGTGTGTTTGTACGTGTGTATTTGTGCATGAGTGTGTGTAAGTGTGTATGTGTGTGATGTGGCTGTGTTGTAGTTAATTCGTAGAGCGACATCTATATCGCCACATATGAACTAAAGTGACGTATCAATATAAACACAATTATAGAGAAACCCTCTAACATTCGCTGGGGAAAGGGGGCTCTTCTATTGAGAATGAGTAACTTTCGTCGCTAACCATCAGGTGAGATATTGATGAAACGTGAGCCTACCATACTAATAAAAGCTTCTAATAAAAGTCTTTGTCGAAAAAACGAACAGTTATCCACTGGCAGTTGATGACTCATCCAGCCAAATCTGAAAACAAAAACAAAATCATTTAAACAAACAGCAGTTGAAATAGTAGGTACATTTTGATACAAGTGGAGAAAGTTTGTTATTGTAGTACAAGGCGGTATTAACACACGAGCCGTAAGACGAGTGTGTTATTGAGCCGAGAACTGCAATAACAAATGTCCACGTGTATCAAACGACGTTTTTCAATACACTTTTGAAGAAATAAAATAAAATAATGTAAAATATTTGTGTCATGAATGTCACGAGACTATGATTTAAATTTTATTTTTTTCCGCGCTTTGCTTTCGCCATGTTCAAGGAGGCAAAGGTATGAAGCCGTTATACAGCCTAATATAAAAAAATAAATTTTAATTTGTGTTTGCATTTAGAACACAAATAAATGTTAATTTGTTTATAAAAGTAAATACTAGTTATGAATAATGTGTTTATCACCGATATTGAATTTATAAACACAATTTGAATATTCAAAATTTTTTATAAAGAAAGACGTAGATCGCTTTTCCGAAATAAAAAAAAAAACATTCACCTCTGACTCTATAGTCAGAGGTGAATGTTTTTTTTAAATTATGCAATGAACCAATTCGGACTAAGTATATGTATCAATTATCTGTGGCAATTCTACTTTCTGCACGTGTGTGGAAAAAACATGAAAATGCACGCGTGTGAAATACACTGCATTTTGAAATTAATAGTAGTGCGAAAAGAACCAGTTTTCGAGGAAGTGTATTGAAAAATGTTTTTTTTTTACTTTTATTCAGCCAATTCATAAAAGCTCTTACCTTGTGCCCTAGATCAATGTAATAATAAGTAATAGTCTGACTGTCACAACTCATTATCAACAGGTGTTTGTTGACAGCCGGTCCATTCATTATGGACCAGATCAATGGCCTTAATTAATCAACAGAATTATGTTTTTTTTGCATTAATTGTGTGATGAAATCGGAAGGGGATTATTCATGATTTCGCTTCTGAGTGATGGCGTTTTGTTTACGCATAATGAGCACTAGTGGAGCACTAGTGGTAAACTGGTGCTCATTGGTGTCGATTCTGTTGTGCACAAACTTAACTTAATTTAGGCTATTGCTATCTTTTACTAAAAGGCAGTGCGAGAAAAGGACGGCAATAGCTATCAACTAAGTTAGAGATGTCAAACTAGTTTATGCCTTGCGCTTCACCGTGTTTTTAGTCGACATGTTTTTACGTGCACCCTTCATTTGTATGGAAATATTAGTTCGAATTAAATTTGACAGCTCTAAATTACGTCCGTCTCTTTCTCGTTCTATCAGACAGAAAAAGATAGAAATAGCCTAAATTAAGTTTAGTTTGTGCACAACAGAATCGACACCATTATCTCTCTAAAAAATTAACTTATAGTCCGTTGTCTGTCTTCATTCAGCTGTTACCATCCGTCCTGCAAACATAGTTTCTACAGCACAAGCCATTCGCATTATTCATCCCATACCAAAGTACGTAATTAAATACATAATTCATTAAATATAAGTTAAAAAAAAAACGTCCTTTTTGTCACATTTATGTGTTGTATTTAATTCTTATCATTCCTTAATGAATGGTCGAACAAGCTAATTGGTTTACAGTTTAACCCACAAATTACATTGTTAAGTGTAAACCAAATAGCTTGTCCGACCATACCTATGTTGTGCAATGTGCATGTTTTCTCTAACAAATGTGTCAAAGTTTTTTGCCAAATGTCAGTGTGCTCTCTTTCTCTTTCTGCCACCAACAATCTTCCGAGTCGTGGTGTGATGATGTTTTAACCCTTAATTGGTCGCGTGGGGTGTGGTGTGCCACACCTCAACGCATCCTAAAAGGTGTAAAACTTTTTTTATTATTTTATACATGACTGTTTACTTAACTTTTTAGGGCTGACTAATTAAGGGTTAATGAATCCATAACTTTTCTATTTTCTGTGTGTGAAGACTGCTCATAAGCTATATCATCATCAGCCCATTAATGTTCCCACTACTGGGACACTGCCTCCTCTCTATGAGAGGGAATGGGCTATAATCCACCACGCGGGCTCAATGCTGATTGGTAAATGCCACATATATTCGAATTTTTGGTGGTTTTGTTTCGGCGGGTTGATTTGTAAGAAAATCCGTCGCCTAACAAATCTGGTGGGGGTTGGCTAGTCTATTTATACTCATATTATAACGAGGAAAGATTTGTATTTTTGCGTGTAACAAATAAACTTAAATTTTAATGGACCGATTTGAAAAAATCTTTCAGTAATGGATAGCTACATTATCAGCGAGTAACAAGCTATACTTTATCCCCATACTATAGCTATAGCTTATGACCAGTGATCCGAGTAGGTAGATGGAATTGGGGCATTGATTCATTATTCTTTATTTAAGTGCAACAATTTATAAAAAGTTGTGGCCATAAAAAGGCTAAAAATAAATAAAATATATTAATGCTTCGATCGGAGTTCGATTGTTTTTATTATTAAACTGATAAATAATAAATTAATTTAGTTTTGATACCTCCCTTTAAATTGTGAATTGAGTAGTAATAATATCACTACCAACATTAACAATATTTAATTGAATCCGGAAATACCGGGATTATTTTCCGGAAAAATGGCTTATCCAAGTTATTCTTTCTGTGTCATTTATGATACAAGTACCAAAAATCAATCTACCTACTCCGATCACTGCTTATGACTTATACCACATGCAGTCTCAAGTCAGAATGTCACGTTATTAGTAACAGGTGCGTGCTCACGGTTGATTCATTCACAAATCGGATCAACGGACGCTCTTCATTCCATCAACAGTTCACTCTATTGCGGAAACTTGCAAATTCGTCTTTCACATCTTTTTGATCTGCGATATTTGACCTTTCTAAGAGAAGTTAAGTGCCAAGATCGCTGATATTGATATAGTCTACTACTTGCTGTTGCCTGATCTTTATAGCTGAGCCACGCAACTTCGTCTGCGTCACATAAGAGAGAAAAACGAAAGAAAAAACAATCCCCGTTTTTGCAACATTTTTCATTCCTGATCCGCTCCTAATGGTCATAGCGTGATGTTATATAGCCTATAGCCTTCGTCGATGAATGGACTATCCAACGCAAAAATAATTTTTCAATTCGAGCCGGTAGTTCCTGAGATTAGCGCGTTTAACCAAACAAACAAACAAACTCTTCTGCTTTATAATATTAGTATAAATTAGCTTTTGCCCGCGACTTCGGTCGCGTGAATTTCCCGCTTGCAATATTTCTTATTACTGCTCCGCTCCTATTGGTCATTGCGTGATGTACAGGCTATAGCTTTCCTCGATAAATGGAGTATCCAACGCAAAAGAATTTTTCAATTCAAGCCTGTAGTTTCTGAGATTAGCGCGTTCAACCAAACAAACAAACTCTTCTGCTTTATAATATTTGTATTGATAGTATAGATAAAGAAAACCAATAATCAATAATTGTTTCCTATATTACATCAGAATGTTCCACATTAACACTTAGAAAGTTAATACAACATGATCCTTAGAAATTAGCAGGAATGACGGAGTGTAAGCCATCGAGCAGTTTCCGAGAAAAGCACATAAATCATACACAGCTCTGTAAATCTTTGTAATAACTAGATTGAAGTACTTTGCTGCTGAACTGATTTATTAGGAGTCTCCGGATCTCCATTAAATGTTGTATTTTAGGAGTATATTTGTAGATCACTTAGTTATTGAACGAAATAAGCTTGATTTTGTGTGCATTTATGTATTGCGGAATCCCAAGTTTGTGCTATTTTAGTATACGATGGAAGACGGCTAGGCTATCTTTAGTTTACCTCCAGATCAATAGAAATAAAAATAAATAAAGCTTTAGATGCCTCTTAGCATGTTACATACTATTTGTCTGTGCAAGAATGAAGAATAAAAAATGAAGAATGTAAAATTCTTATTGTGTTGGATAGTCCATTTATCGAGAAAGGCTTTAGGTTATATAACATCACGCTACGGTTATTAGGAGCGGAGCAGGAATGAAAAATGTTGCAAAAACGGGGATTTCTATTCCTTTAGTTTTTCTCTCTTATGTGACGTAGACGAAGTTGCGTGGGTCAGCTAGTCTCTGAATAAAGTTGTTACTTATAATTGGCATTCACTTTTTCACTATCTGTTAGGGTACTATTGACGATCATATTCATTTTAACAATATCATCAGCCTAGCTTTTCTTGTGTTTATGTCGGCTTCCAGTCGAAACGATTGTACCAGTTTTTAACACACAGTGACTTGTCTAACCGCTACACCAGAGCTGTAAAACTTGATACTCCTTGGTCAGACTGGTCGTTAGACTTTCGAGGTTTTTACTGACCGTAACGACTGTCAAAGATTTGAATGTAAGCCGAGACCACAAGAATTGAGTCTATCTCTACGTTGACTTCGCCTTCTCTGTAAGACTCTCTTGTAAGCTGGGGTATAAGAATCACCTTTTTTTTTAGGATTGGAAAATCATCAAATGACTTCTCCCACTCTGGGCGGAGCGGGAGGGAGTGTCAGACTCTTACTGACTAAAACCCATCCATGTTCCTTCCTCGCCCTTTATGTTCCGGGGCCGCGGTATCTCTTTCGAACAGGCCCGCAATCCCGGCAGGCTTCGGCCCTTGCGGGCCCCTCCCCTTATGCTGACATCTCTGTGAGGCGCGCGTGGAACACAAACGCGCCGTCGACACGGCCTGTCGTCCTTAGACGGACGGACGGCTAGCTAGCCCATAGCCAACCGTCCACAGGCTCGCATCTACGGTGGCCGGTAGCCACCACGTGGCCCCCGACGCCCGGTGCGTCTCCCGCGGCGGCCGGGAAGAGAGGATCTCTCCTTCTCTCGTTCCGCCACCTCTTTCGCTAGCATGACTGCTTCGCAGAAGGAGGTGACGGCTTCCCATTCCGTCTCGCTCCGGACCATGGATTGAACCAGGGCCGGACGCGAGCGGTCGCCGCCGCCGATCGCCGCTACGAGGACACGGCGGTGCTCCGCCCGCGCAGGGCAGTCTTCCACCGTGTGCTCTACCGTGTCCTCCGGTCGATCCTCGCAGTGGAGACACGCGGGCGTTTCCTCCTGCCCGATTCGGTGCAGGTACCTCCCGAAACATCCGTGTCCGGTGAGGACCTGCGTCAGGCGGAAGGTGAGGACGCCGTGGCGCCTCTCCAGCCACTCCTCAAAGAGGGGACTTACCGCCACTATCGTGGCGTGCCCTATAAGAATCACCCCTGTAATATCGAAAAGGTTAGGCAGAAGTGCACCTATGTACACCCACATTTCGATAGGAGACGAGCCTATCGCCAACAACTGGATACAAATCCAGTGCCTGTGGCTCCTAATTCCTGATAGAAAAACCCAATAACACTGGTCGATTCGGGAATCGAACCCAGGACATGAGGCCTCAGCAGTCAGTGCTGTCACGCTTACCGTTCGACCAAGGAGGCAGGATTATAAATAACTAGCTGACCCGCGCAACTTCGTCTTCGTCTTAAGAGAGAAAAAAAAAGGAAAAAAAAACCCCGTATTTCCAACATTTTTTATTCTTGCTCCGCTCCTTATGGCCGTAGCGTGGTGTTATATAGCCTAAAGCCTCTATAAATGGACTATCCAACACAAAAATAATTTTTCAATTCGAACCAGCAGTTCCTGAGATTAGCGCGTTCAAACAAACAAACAAACTCTTCAGCTTCATAATATTAGTAATATTTATCTAATATTAAAATTTATAAATCTACGCACACGACTTTAAAAAAAAGACTAAAACCAGTCGTATTGACAACCAAGCTATAACACATTTGATTGAAACGATTGAGACACAAAAACCTTTCAACGCAACTTTATAGCAATTTTAATGTCTCATGATCTAACAGACCGTCAATTCAAATCAAAACTCGCATAGAGAATCCTACAAATCATATAATCTTAAAAGCGACTCCATAAAGACCACCTTATTTCAACAGCGACTATTCTCATGATTTAACGAGGTTTAGTAACTATTTCCTGCTCAAACTCGCATGTCATTCAGGACTAATTTCTGAAGGGTCTGTGGGACCGTCTGTAGCAGTTTATGCTGTTTATTACTTCTCGCCGTATTGTTTAGCAGTTAAAGTGTTACTTTTAATATATTTTTAACGCGGACCAAGTTCTCAATCGACACGCTTGTTATAGGTGTATTAAATATTGCTATAAAAATTGTACAATGTTCCTTTTGAGCAGGGATGGTCGGAGTTGCGGAGGTGTTAAGAAGTATCGATATTTTTATTTTTATCGACATCGCTTTCGTATTGAAACCAGTAAACAAATATCGATATTTCCATACAGCAAACTTTTTTGAAAGGAAGAATATTGTTTTTTTACTGACTTCTGAAATTGAAAAGTTTTCAATTCATTAAAATCTACAAAGTACCGAGCCAATGCAATTAATAAAGTCAATTTGAAGAAGCGACGCGTGCGGCTTGGTTGCTGTAATTGTTTTCGAATATTGTCTTCACCTCCATTGTGGAGCATGCGTAATTTCTAAATTAAGCTATAAATACATTGTTTTCAATATTCGATACCTAATATGGATATATCATAATTTAATAGTACTCAAAATCGATCTATTATTATTATTGTTATTCTGTGTTGTAGAGGTTAGATGGGTTTTTAGACTCATTTAAAATACTGATATTTTGCTGCATCTGGTTATAGTTACACTGGAAACCAACACCAGCAACGTTGGAAGAAGGTTATTCAGATGATGTGAAATATGTGAATCATCATCATTATCATCATTTTAGCAGAAAGACGTCCACAGCTGGACATAGGCCTCCGCCAAGTGTCGCCACATTGACCGGTCCCGTGCGATTCGCATCCATATGAATAAGTACATCCAAATATTCCGGCGCTCCGAACCAAACAATGCCCCACCTGCTGTATTCCAGGTGTCTGTTTCCCTGCACTCTTGACGAACTGTACAGCACCTCAGCCGCTGCAATAAACGTAGCCTATTACTGGACCCATACCGTTTAATTTGAAGGAACATCGATACGATAAAAAGAAGAAGAATATTCGAAATCGCCAAAAAATATCGATATTTATTTCGACAAGCCTGCACCACCCTACATTTGAGTGTCCGTTTAGCCGTCAACGTGGATGGACGTGTTTTACTGCCGTCAATCCGTTACGTTCCGCTCCTGACACAATGCGACTTAATAAATACGTGTTTAGGTGCTTGTTACTTTATTGCGTCGTTTGCTGAATAGCTTGTCTTGTTCAGGATAGGTTCATATTCCCAAGTACTCCTTACTCCTTAGTACTTGAGTATCGGCTCTCAGGTCGTAAAATCGTGTTAGTTGGAGCCGGAAGTTTGAGAACTTCGTAGAAGCTTTTGTTTTGTTATTTTTTTATAGATACTTAGATAGATAGATAGATAGATATTAGATCAATGATCAAAATAGTGCACTGAGGCTTTTGCAGCTTCCGCATTATGTAAATACATAAGTACGAGTGTACAAAAAAAATCCCTCCGCCAAGTCGCAGGAGGAGATAGATTTCAGAGAAGGTGCTAGAACGTCCGACTATTGAAAATTTGTATAAAGAGTTGAACTTATGTGTACAATCTACAAAAAAAAATAAAAAATTTCAAAATCGTTGTCCTGTAATGGAAAGTTTACCTTTTTTAAATCCTCTCATAAGAGTTTAGCATGGAAATGCCCTGATTTTTTTATTTCGAAAACTATAAGTTTTATCGCTAAACTTCAAAGGTAACAATTGTAGAGTAAACAATTTGATTAAAAAAAAAATTGCGACGCTTAAAATGTTTACTGTTTCGGAGATGTGTTTTTTTTTCGCAAAAAATTTGGAAGTTTCAACCCCCTTCCCAATTTAGGGGTTACATCAAAAAAGTTTTAATTAAAAAGTTGTCCGTATTCTTACTCAGAATGATAACAATGAAAATCGGTTCAAAAATTTTCCATACGAAAAATGTTATGGCCAAAAAACAGATTTTAGTTAAGTTAAACCGGCCCCCCGCCGCTCCCATGGACGAATTCCGCCCATTCACGAACTTAGCCTAAGTTCTGACCTTTTAGATTTTTAGCCAAGTTTGAAAGCAATCATAAGGTTCATAATTGCGACCTTGTAGAGTATGGCTAAATTTTGCTTGTCACCCATATACATACGTATTCATATATGTATATCCCCGTAGGTGAGAGACCAATAGGTAGTTTTTTTTTTAAGTAAATCTACCTAAAAGATTGTCTTAGGTCTGCACTTCTGCAATGTGTTTCCCTTGAAATAAATTAAGTATTAAACTACATGGCCTGAATATGACAAGTTTCCTCATCAAACCAACCTCTTGCTATTTTAAGAAACACACAAAAAAAAACGAGGAAACGTTTCAAAGACAATCAGATGACTCTTGACAAGGTTCTTCTTCGTTTATTATGATTCCTCTAAACTTACGTAAAACGAGATGGTAATAAAGAGTAATTTATTTTAAATATGTACTCTTTTACAACCTTCTTAGTACCTAAGTCTCAATTAAGTTATTAACATTTAAAAAAAGGTATATAAGTTGATTACAATTCCTTCTACATCGATTCAAGTTACCTTGTATTCATAATTTACCTACTAGTAGCAATAACATTATTATAAAGCAAAACACTAAAACTATACAATAATGATGTTAAAGTCGACCATTTTGTGTGAAGTTATAATAGAACCAATTCTATAAATTTAGGGATCCGTAACTGTGATCACACGCAAACTGCAGTTGAAATACTAGAACTGACGACGAAGACCGTAAGACCGTAAAGTGATGATAAGTATTTCTCATCGTTCCATCAAAAGTGACAAACAACAACAACCAAACAACATAAGCTAACAACAACAAACAACATAATCTAACAACAACTAACAACATCATCTAACAACAACAAACAACATAATCTAACAACAACAAACAACATAATCTAACAACAACAAACAACAATAACAAACAACATAATCCAACAGCAACAAACAACATATTCTAACAACAACAAACAACATTATCATCAGTATAATCTTCTCGATGTTTTGAGCGGGATAGAATGATATCGGTTGACTTGTCTCATCTGCACCATTGATGGTGCAGGTCAATAGTGCATACGGTACGTAAGTTGTCATCCCGTGCAACATCACACTTTTATATAAACAAGGAGAAAATACTTGTCAAGTATGTATAAGGAAAGAAAAAGTCTGTTACATTTTAATTCTATTACAAACAAACCGGCTCCCATTCTCAGAACCACTTGTAATTAAGTTATGGTTGGTGAACATGATTTATCATCCAGGGGACGAATTCTTTACGCATATTTCACTCGACACTCGAGAGGGCTTTCAAACATACACCAAATATAATAAAGTTGTCGAATGAATTACTTCTTTGTCAACACTCACCACGGGTGGGGTCCGGGAGACCCTAAGATCAAAATAATCAGCTTACAATCGCTCGAATTATTTAGTTGCTTGGAACCATCCATATTTACTGGCGTTATTAAAAAAATACTTACTCAAGTTAGCAATGCGAATGTTATTACTGACTTAAGAACGCCAGGGGTCTCAGAGACCTCACGTTCGGTAAAATGGCGACTAGGTATTTGAGTTAAGTGCGGTTTTAATCGCTGGGATTGGATGGTATCAGAATGAGGAACGTATTTCAGAAGCCTAAGTTTGAGCTATCTTGGGTCTATCATTACGGTTTGGTTGTTTTAGTGGGGATATCTTTTAATTACTTAACTTGTTAGAAACGTGAGTAAGTACAAAAAACACTCCCTTTAAAACGTACCCACGTTTTTTTAAAACTGAAGAAAAAACAACACAGGTCTCAATATTATGAATAATAAGCGAAAGGAAAGGGCAGTATCTCGTTCTTTATGCATTAATGATTTACAATCAACTTCGTCGAAATAGCTCCAGTCTTTTCCGAGTAATTGAGCACCCAAACAAACAAACACAAGAATTTATTTTATTACTTAAAAAGTTGAAACTGGCCATTCAAGACTGCATGCAAATATAATTTAAACACGTACTTTTGCAGTACATTTAGTGAATTATTTTCTATTTAAATATGTCTGGAGTCGCCCTTTTGGTAGTTTAGTCGTAAAAGTTAATAGTCGTAATTTTTATGGGCGGGTCACCTTCGGGCCTTTGTGTCAGGACCACATACGCGAACTAATAAAAAATAAAATAAGTGGACTAGTTTACGTATACTGGGCAAATAACGAAGGTTTTTATTTATTTATTTATTTTAACTTCATCAAGAGTGGCATAGGCGGACTTAATGCCACAAGGCATTCTCCACCAGTCAACCATTGTGTCTGATAGGTTTTTCACTGTGAGTTATATTTAAATTAGATAGTTTCTATAACCAATTGACCACTTAGGTAATTGCTTCAACTTCAAAAATTGCAATTGCCATTAGTTTTATGTCAATTGTTTCAGTGCTCACCTGCATGATAATTAATTTTCCTTCGAAAACGAAGACCAGTCCTTTCCTCTCCCTCTCCATACGTGTCGTCGAGACCAATTAATATTCAGTTTCGTGACTTAATTCTCAGATCTATCTCTGTGGTCAATATTAACATTATCGATAGTAAACCCTATTCACGGAGTGATAAGGTTGATGTTTCGTTGTGTGTCGTTATATTGTATGTTCTAATGAAATTGTTTTCAACCGCAAGACTGTTGGGGTGCTTTATGGTTTACCCGACTGCGCGGCGGCAAAGGTAGAGTTATGTTTTTATGTTGTAACATTGCACGAAATGTGTCATGTTTTCATCCGAGATCAGTTTGATTTCAATTTAAAAATTGACCAGGACCTGGCTTGTCCTAGAACCAAAAAGTTCGAAGACATGTAACATCTACCAATCCGCGCTGGGCCCGCGTGGTGGATTATAGCCTAATCCTTCTCAGAGAGGAGGCCGTGTCCCAGCAGTGGGAACATTATATGATGATGATGAATCCTCTTCATCCTACTCTAACTCCGTGGTGCATTCGAGTAAGGCTGATTGCAACATTATTTGACGTTCATTCATTCGTAGTGAGTGATACTCACTCTAGTTGTGACTCGAGTCGAGACTGTGGGGCGACGGAGTAACAAAGTATGTAAGTGATAAATTGTGTTGTGTGTTGGTTTGTACCGGAATCTGCGTACGATTGTAGTGTGCGTGACCTCTTCTAAGCTCGCTCGATCTTGAAGTTCAAGTTTTCTAAAATACACGGATACATAGAAAAATAAAAGAAGCTGCCAAGTGCGAGTCGGACTCGCCCATGAAGGGTTCCGTAGCAGCAAGTACAAAAAACTACTAACTAGATCTCGTTCAAACCAACTTTTGGTGGAAGTTTACATGGTAATGTAGGTATATCATATACTTTTTTTAGGTAGTTTTATCATTCTCTTATTTTAGAAGTTACAGGGGGGTGGGGACACATTTCACCACTTTGGAAGTGTCTCTCGCGCAAAATATTCAGTTAAGGAAAAAATTATATTAGAAACCTAAATATCATTTTTAAAGACCTATATCCATATCTATGTATGGGTTTGATGAAAAAAAAACTAGTTTCAGTTCTTAGTATGGGGAACCCCCAAAATTTATTGTATTACGAATATTACAAAGTTTCAACAGCATATTTCTTATAGTTTCGGAAAAAAGTGGCTGTGACATACGAACGGACAGTCAGATAGATAGACATGACGAATCCATAAGGGTTCCGTTTTTGCCATTTGGCTATGGAACCCTAAAAACCAGCCAAATTCGATTCTTGCGTTCGTGCTTGTAATGTATTTGAATGAAACTTGCAGCGGCCTGTGTTCAATACAGAATTTGTAAACTAAACGGTAAACGCCTGGATTGCTGAACATAAGCCAAAGGAAAGTTACTGTAGAATGGGTCGTCAGTTTGTTAGGTCCATGTTCACCAAAAAGATGACGGACGATTATCTAACAACAGCTGTTTAAAACACATTTTTGTATGGGAACATGTCACATTGACAGCTGTTTTAAGATAACCAGACTGTTATCTTCTCGGTGAACATGGACCTTAGTATCACAATTCAAAAGTTCTCATCCGTCTGGGGTCAGTTAACATACACAAAAATGTCTTTCACCAAAAATAGCGCGGTACATTGAGTTTCTGTCCAAGACAATGATTAACAAGCTACACAAGTATTGTCGTGGTCGCCCCGAGGTTCCGCACCCATTTCTGAAAATCACGCTGGCAGCTGAAATTTTTGCATGGCCATACTAAGTTGATATTTCCATTGTCATCATAATTATGTACGTAAATCTGACATTGGGAACTTCTGCACCCATTTACGAAGTGCCTCTCAAACCTTGTCAAGGAAATACCAGAGTGACAGTTTCATTGTCATAATTACGGACTTTAAAAGTATTTTTTTTCACGTATAGTTAGCGTGGTGATTGATGCTTGTTCCTTTTCTGTATGAGCAGCATTTGCCCTGCAGGTATTACTCGCACCAATATTTTTGCACCGTCGACTTGTAAATTCGCAGTCATTTGTTTCCGAAATGGTTTCTCTACTTCGAAATTCGAATAGTATACCTAGAGATGTGTGTAATACGATACTACTTGGTAAGACTGGTTGTCAGACTTTTTGGGCCGCTGACTAGGTAGTCAGCGGCCCAAAAAGTCTGACAACCAGCCTGTAACGACTGTCAAAGATGGACAGATGACAGCCGGAGCCAACAGCTTATCGTGCTTTCCGAGGCACGAAGGTACTCGGTATGTAAAGGTGGTCACCCATCCACCTAAACACCAACCTAGGCAAGCACGGCTTAACCTAAAGATCTACCCGAGCGAGCGAGCCTATTTCATGCATATGTACATACTTATTACATGCAATGTTCGAGCTACTAAAATTTCTTATTCTTTTGCCGCTGAGAAATTCCTGATGGAATGAAAATCCAATAACACTCTGCCATGCCATGTTCATCAGTCTCAAACTAAATTAGCCCTAGATATTTTGTTATTTTGTCCTAGGTACATTTATACCCGCAGCATATGTTTGTTGTCTAATTTTAAGCACCAACTAATAGGTTGTCATTGATATGTCGTTGATGGCTTCGCTACTAAACTGTCTTCGGGCGATGCCAACTATTCCTCAAGATAATTACTACAAAGTCTTCTTTCAGTAAGATTATACAATATTTGTAAGGTACTTTTCTTCCGTGTAGGACGCCCAGTATACATCATCATCTGCCTAGCCTTTTCCCAACTATATTGGGGTCGGCTTCCAGTCTAATGTGATGCAGCTGAATACCAGTATTTTACATGGAGCGACTGTATATCTGACCTGTTAGTACTGGGTAAAACGACACTCCTTTGTAAGACGGTTTGTCAGACTTTTTGGGCCACTGACTTCTTGTAATGACTGTCAAAGATCTACAAATGACAGCCGGGACCATCTGTTTTACGTAATTTCCGAGGCACGTAGGAAACTCGGTATGTAAGGGTGGTCACCCATCCACAGACCAACCTAGGCAACCACGGCTTAACCTTAAGATCGACCCGTGCGGCTGTTATTGTTTCGCTGTATAAGGCAATAACAATTAGCATTATGTCAATTGAAAACAATTGAATAAACTAAAATAGCTCAACTAACAACAAACTATAAAAAGGCATAAAAAAACTCCTCCTCCACGCTGTCTGCTGTAATGTGTCCAAAAGACTGGCGGCGTTGCTATTCCTCTGGCCACGGTAAAAGCCAACCCTTGGGTCACTGAAAGCATCAACTAGGCGTTTAGAAATTTTCTTTAAAAGGCTTTGAGCACTCGGAACCCACGACCGAACCAAACGGCTCGAAAATACAGCTTCCGCTGCTTGAGGTTCTCCGCAACCGCAGCGGCAGCACCGGCCGCCGCGCAGCGCGATAAGCATGGATGATCTGAAGGCGCAAGAGCATTAAAACATGTTGCGTCGCACACTAAAGACCTACCCATCATCCAAGGAAAAAACGACATGCCGTCCGGATGAATGAACGAGAAGAATATGTTCTGTACCTAATCTGCAACAATTGAGCATCAATGAAATAAGAAAGAAATCGGTTAGTGAATGGGCTTCACTTTTAAACAGTAGCCACATCCGAAATGTTAACAAAGACAACAATAAAACGAAAACGATTGCGATACTACCGTCCAATTCGACTCTCTCAAAAGATATTAATAAAGCTTGTGCTACATTGAATGCGTCGTAAATACGCTTCAGATCGCAAGCGCTCGCTCCGGTGTACTCCGGTACTCCACTCCGGATGTTAGCTAACAAACACCACTTTAAATCAACGGAAAACGACTTAGGACTCACGTTAGGGCTTGTGTACACGATTTGTGCGATACGCTTATAATTACGTGCTTTAAGTTTTTTCAACATGGCTGAAGGATCGCAATATTAGAGAAAGTTACTTTTATATCCATAAACAAATATACATTTAGACGTTTTTACTCAACTGGTCAATGATTAAGGAATTCCTTTTCGTATTGCAAATAAGAGGTACGCGTATAACCTAACAAATGAAACATCATATTTCTGCATCAGTCTCAAACTAAATTAGCCCAAGTTAGTTGGGGTTGGCGCAACACGTTTGTTTCTTCCATTCTCCTCTTTCAACCACCGTGCTATCATTTACTCCTTTTTTTCACAACATTGCTCCCAAAACTCTATAAAAATAATATAAAAGCTTAATCGCCCACATTGAAAACTAAAAAAGGACCATTTGTCAAACAAAAATTTAGGTGCGAATAATGTGTCCTGTGCACAACAGCGGTCGAAAGCTGAGTCCCGGTGCGCTCACATGATTGTTTTGGAAATAAACGCCATGCTCGGGTCACGCGCGCGTGATTTTAACGTAAACAAAGTGTTCGGAGCGCCTGCGCGTCTGTGTGTACCGGCCTTAGTAACAAAACGAATTATTTGTCATACATTGGCACAATATTATTCGCGTTCTTGTTGCGCTTGAAACAGATGGTATGCGCGCGATTATTTTTATCGATTGTTTTTTTTAAACCGATCGTTGTTTGTGAGATATCATTAGTTAGCGGTTTATTGTGTTAAAGCCATACACGCTAGGGGTGTGCCTGACAGGTATAACTGTACATAGTTAACTGTAACATGTGTATGTCACCGTAAAATTGTCAAATACGTTATATTGTAATATCTCTAGCGATATTGTAATATCTCGAATTATTGTCAACTGAACATACGGAAGTATCTCTGCCACCATAATCGGGACTTGGGGCACCCACCCCCCCGTTAGGTTAGTTAGGTTCCTTTCAACCTTGCACTCGGAAATAGGGGCCCCGCGAAGCGGGGCTCCGTCGACAACGCTTTTAGGGGAATATAATGTGTTTTAAGGTTAGGTTATAAGAATCGGTAATTCTCAGGAATGGTACAATATCTTTTCAAGAGAGTTGTACCACCACTGGGCAAGGAAGACTCCTCCTTCCCTCCACACCGTGTAAGTTGACTACCATCGCATGCATATCACGAAAAATAATGCGTTTTGTTGTAAGCAGTATGTTCATTTGACAATAATTCGAGACTTTACAATATCGCTAGAGATATTACAATATAACGTATTTGACAATTTTACGGTGACATGTACACTCGGATCGTTTATCTCGCGGTTACTGTCATTTGAACATCTTTGACAGTCGTTACAGGTAGTCAGGGGCCCGTAAGTATGAAAACCAGTCTCAACCAAGGGGTATCGTATTACCTAGTACTGACTGGATTGTGGAGGTCAGATAGGAAGTCGCTCCATGTAAAATACTGGTATTCAGCTGCATCCGGTAAGCCTAGAAGGCCGACCGCAGCATAGTTGGGAAAAGGCTAGGCAGATGAAGAATGAAACATTTGGTACTAAGCAGAACTAATATTTCATCTTACACACTTACCGAAATTGATTTATCTAACATTGAAATCAAAATCATGTTTATACAAAAACAAAATATCAGTTCAGAAACTGGTATTTAATACTTATAATATTTATGTGACCTGCAATGTTCTTTGCTAATTTATACCAGGACGGCGTTTTAGACGTTTATTAGCTACTTCAAATAAATAAGGTTAGGTGGTGACACTGACTTTTGTTACAGAGAGCTCGGTAATTTCTATAAATCTTGAATCTCGAGACTTCTCTTCCATCTTGAGACTAGCTTCTGCCCGCAACTTCGTTGTCGTGAAGTTTTGATATCACAACGCATCGCCTGCTCAACGGAAGCTTTTTTGCCGCTTGCAACATTTCTTATTGCTGCTCCGCTCCTAATAATCGTAGCGTGATGTTATAAAGTCTATAGCCTTCCTCGATAAATGGACTATCCAACACAAAAATAATTTTTCAATTCGGACCAGTACATCCTGAGAGTAGCGCGTTCAATCAAACAAACAAATTAACAAACTCTTCTGCTTTATAATATTAATAATATTAATTAATTATATATATAAGAGACAAATGTTAGAATAGAATGGCTGTCGATGTGTATTGAGGACCGTTTCTGTTGGGCCGTTGGGTATCTATACTAATATTATAAAACAGAAGAGTTTGTTTGTTTGGTTGAACGCGCTAATCTCAGGAACTTCCGGCTCGAATTGAAAAAATCTTTTTGCATTGGATAGTCCATTTATCGAGGAAGGCTATATAATATCACGCTGTGTCCAAAAGGAGCGGAGCAGCAATGAAAAATGTTACAAAATCGGGGGAAATTTTATTCCCTTTGTGAGCTTTTTCTCTCTTTTGTGACGCAGACAAAATTGCGTGGGCCAGCTAGTCTATTATATGAGATAAGAGTGTGTGCATTGAACGCTAATCAAAAGAGTTTGCATGACTTAATACTTTTAGAGAGAATTGAGAAATAGCGTCGGAAGACCTACCAATGACCTGGTGAAGGTTGCGGGTGACACTTAGGGGAGGCCTATGTCCAGCAGTGGACGTCTTTCAGCTGAAATGATGAAGATGATCATCAACTCAGCGTATCACAGGCCAATGCTGGGCATAGCTCTCAACTTGCGCCGCAACATTCAGTTTCAAATATTATTAAAATACTCGCTAGATTTTTTGAATTTCGTCCTTCTGCCTTCTCCAGAAACCTTCGGGCTTAAACATCTGCCCCATAAGTACCCTCTAAAAGGGCCAAAGAGGCAAACAGTTTCTCTATACAGCGCAATAAACGAGGAATCGCTACTAAAAGGAGTAAGCACATAGTTCGCTGGCCAGATTACCCGGCTGGACACTCAACTGTTCTTACTTAAAGTATAGAAAGTACTGCGGTGTATCACAAATTATTGGCTTTAAACATCACTGCACCTGTTTTTTTTTTTTGGGATGGGAAATCATCAAATGACTTCTCCCACTCTGGGCGGAGCGGGAGGGAGTGTCAGACTCTTACTGACTAAAACCCATCCATGTTCCTTCCTCGCCCTTTGTGTTCCGGGGCCGCGGTATCTCTTTCGAACAGGCCCGCAACCCCGGCAGGCTTCGGCCCTTGCGGACTCCTCCCAACATCACTGCACCTTGGGTTTAGTTGCAGATTTGTTAGCGGCTACTACATATATTAGATAACGTTATGTTTTGTCCAAACTTCGCATACGTTATGGTCGAAAACAACAAGGTAAAAACTTCATCACGAAGCCGTAGATCATGCATTTTGACTCTGTACATCAGACTTAGTAACTTTACGCAAAAAGATTGCTGGGAAACGTCTTTGTTTTGGGGTGAAAACGTTTTTTGATGTGCTAAGCATTGTGCTGAGGTGTCCAAAGTAAAATCTTCCTTTTAAAACTTGTACTTATTTATAAAAAAACTTGTCAAAAAGTTGGAATTTTGACCTCCAATATCTCCGTAAGGGAGCGTTCAAGTATTACGTAACGCAATTTTTGAAGATTTTAGACCCTCCCTCCCCCCCATGTAACGCACCGTAACGTTTTTCTGTACCCTCCCTCCCCCTCCCTAAACGTTACGTAACATTCAAGTGACCATTAAAGTCACAATTATGTTGAACAAAGTAATTATTGTATTATTTGTTATTGTATTAATTGCGTTTGCAGTAGTGATAAACAAAAGAAGAGATTTTTAAGTAATATGTTTTTATTTAGCCATAAATCAAATAAGTGTAGGTACGTAAAAACACAATTCAATTGCAATTACTGCTCCTCTGTCCATGGGTTTGCCAGCCACTCAGACTCTTTCATTACTGGTATTCGGAGAGCAGACGAAGAAGGTTCCGGTATTGTTAAAAAAATACTTGCATCAACTTCGTCTTCATTGAGCCAATCGGCATCCTTAGACTATGCTTCACTATGGCGCACAATGCAAAGTAGCTCATTTGCCCGTCTGGCAGCAAGTCGCTGTGGCCGTATTCTACTTTCACGAGGGTTTTGGGCAGTCTTGCCATGCACGTAACGACTGTGCATTTGCACACTCTTTTGGGATGTAAAATAGATCCCACAGATTGCACATATTCTGTTCTTGAGATCGGATTGTACTGATGGACAATAAAAATCGTAAGGCATTTGCTTAAACCCTACTAGAGGAGGCGACAGATCAACGGACAACCTCACAAGAAGTGGCGAAAACTTGCATGATCCTTTGTCTAGCTTACTAGGTACCACGAGCTTGCTTGGGGTTTGAAGGATTGGGTAGGGTGGCGGCAAGAAAGTATTCGGAAAGACAGATTTTAAAGCACTCCTCGAGCGGCAACAGCAAGATACGTCTGCGCATTTCATCACTTGCAATAAATACGGACGTGAGCGCTATACCACGCTAGATTAGGTTCTGCTGGATCCTGCAAGCTATCTTCAGGCTTTCTATATTCCGCCGAAACATCATAGCTGTCAATTTTCATCTCACTCTTTAACAACACTGACAACAGCAATGTGCTTCTGTATAAACTCTAATCAATACTGACATC
The DNA here is from genome assembly GCA_916618015.1 of Xestia c-nigrum. Taxonomy (NCBI): domain Eukaryota; kingdom Metazoa; phylum Arthropoda; class Insecta; order Lepidoptera; family Noctuidae; genus Xestia; species Xestia c-nigrum. The sequence continues at coordinate 7,626,483 of OU745251.1, read as the reverse complement.
GATAATAAAATAAAAATCACGTACATACAGTTGAGGGATTTCCCAAAACATAAACGAAAGGTTTACCAACTTAGGAAACAAAAATACGTACAATACAATCGAGGGATTCCCCGTAAAACATTAACGAAAAGGGTAGGAGAGTTGGAAGATTCTAATTCCCTAGCTCCGAGTTGGAAGATTCTAATTCCCTAGCTTTTTTATTAAAATAAAAAAATGTTACGTAACGCGTTGTTTAAATACTCCCCCCCGCCCTTGTAACGCACTGTAACGTTTTACACGACCCCCCCTCCCCCCAAATTGCGTTACGTAATACTTGAATGCTCCCTAACTAGAAGGTTGGGAAGGTATGATAGTGAACAAAAAACGGAGAGAACCAGTGCCTTTCTGCTTCGTTACGAGGTTTTCTACCCCCCTTTTTACCTCGGAAACGTTTTACATGAAGTCTTTGACCCTCGGGGTCGGAATGTAGCTTTCCATAATTGAGTAGTTTTAGAAGGAATTAGATCAGCATCAGTTCCGAAAAATACCCCCAGTAAATCTAAACTGAACATATATCTTCTCGTCCAACTTACCGCAGTGTCCCAAGACGAAAGTCTATAACTCCTGTTTATACTATGTCTATAACCAGTGTGTGTTGCCAGACTTGCCAGACTGCCAGTACTTGCCAGTGATAACATACGGAACCGAAACGCGAAAACGCGCTGCAGGAACTACTGATTGAAATTGAAAAAAACTTTTTGGATTGTCCTTTATCGAGAAAGGTTATAGGCCATATAACATCACGCTACAACTAAAAGGAGCGGAGCATAAATGAAAATTGTTGCAAAACGACCCGAATGTCGCAGCGGTAATGAGGCTGCCTTACGTTCTTAGGGTCCCGGGTTCGAATCCCGGTAGGAACAAATGTTTGTGTGATAGGCATGGACATTTGTTTCCGTGTATGTGTAATAAGTATGTATTGACAAACAAAAAATATATATGTAGTATATCAACTATCTGGTGACCACGACACAAGCCTTGCTTAGTGTGGCACTAGATGGCGCTGTGTGTAATGTCCAGCGATATTTATTTATCTATTTATTTATTTAAAAACGGGTAATATTTCTTTTGTGGGCTTTTTCTCTTTTGTGTGACGCAGACGAAGTTGCGTGGGTCAGCTAGTGAGGTAATTAATACAGGGAGCAAGGTAAATCATCACCTAACCCCCCCCCCACTTAGATATTTTCATCGGTAATTCCGCGCCGACTTTTGCGTTGCAATTGGCGAGGTCTTATTGCAATTGTGTGTCGATCCATAACATTTGATGACAGTCCGTAAAATAGTAGGAACAAGTCTTTAACACTTCATAGCAATAAATAAAAATAGTTTTTAATATGTCGCATCAGTCTGTTGGCAAGAAGCCAAGAGCAATTGTAAAGTTAAATTAACGGGGCGGGACTTTTAAATTATTCCGTGTTGATTTGGACGTTATTATAAGAAACTAAGGAACATGGATGGGTTTTAGTCAGTAAAAGTCTGACACTCCCTCCCGCTCCGCCCAGAGTGGGAGAAGTTATTTGATGATTTCCCATCCTAAAAAAAAAGGTCCATGTTCACCAAAAAGGTGACGGTCTGATTATCTAAAACAGCTGTTTGAATTAAAATTTTTGTATGGGAACATGTCACACTGACAGCTGTTTTTAGATAATCAGATAGTTATCTTTTCGGTGAACATGGACCTAAATAGTTTTGGCTTTGTGTGTCAAAGGAGCAATGACAGATGAGCAGACGAGTACTTGAGTAGTAACTTTAACTTAAATCGCCCGCGTGAAATTTGATAATAGTCACATGAGAACCAAAAGGTATCCTATGTGTATCCTTTTGTATCCAGGTTATAAACTATCTGTGTGCAAAATTTCATCCAAATCCGTTCTGCAGTTTTTGCGTGTAAGAGTAACAAACACCCATCCAAAAAGGGTGTAAAACACCTCTTAACGAAGCCGAAAGGCACTTGTTCTCCCCGTCATTGCGATCATATTTTTGTTCTACACCATACTATACTTGTGCACCTTCTAGTTTCGGGGATATTGGGGATAAAAGTTTCTTTGACAAGTTTTTTTTCAAATACAAGTTTTTACAGTAAAATTTTCATCCATACTCACCAACTTTTCGATTAATTATAATATTAGTAGGGTGTGGAATTCGGAGAAGAAACTGGCTGAGGGTCTACCTTCAATAGAAGAATGAGTTAGGTGACAATTATTTGATTGCAATAGCCCTACCAGTGAGTGATTTCCTCCGTAACAAGGCTTTTCTAAATAAGATCCAAAATCCTATCCAATTTTCCAGACCAGTATCTGAAAGAATCTTCCCTCTCAAATATTTCCTGTCTGCAGACAGTTAATTCCCGCTCCCGCGCGTAGACAAATATTTTTATGTTTTCTTTTCATAGATTTGCGACTGAAGTTTTTATGGGATGTAAAATTTGCGCAAATAGAAATTGTGACGGCGTCTCTAGTTGCCTTTTATGTTAACAAAGTTTCTTCTTATTTTGAAAACAAATTGATTCTATATTTGCTCTCAACCAAATTACCAAGTTAAATAAAAGTTATTTCGACCTCATCAACCGATTTTATAGCCCATAATATTCGCACACAATGAAAATACCATTACGCTGTTATAGCCCTTAAATCATAAGCACTAAAGGTCATTATGCCATGTTTATTTATTGTATTGTGTGACAAATTGTGTTAGTAGGTGTCTACTGCTCTCAATCAACCGTTGGGATTACAATGTCTTTATTTATAAACGCTGGTAACACTGGTTGGCACTGCAGTGACAGAAATGCATAAAATAAAATAAGGTTAACGGTTTTTTAGGGTGACAATACTCAAATGCATCAAGGACATTCAAAAATTCATTAAGTCGACTGATCCCGCGGGATTAGCTTGTGTGGGATCAGTTTACTAAAGAGCCTTAATGACGAGTCCGACCCGAACTTAGCCTTAAAAAAAAATTATATATTTAGCTGCCTTGCACGATGAAATTTAAATTAATTCTTATACTAAACGAATAGTTTCTATTATTTTCCTATACAATTTTACTTATTGTAGTAAAATTTAATTAATATACTTATAAACAGTCTCGATAAGAATACCTACAAACGGTTACTCAGATCCTCTATTTTTTTCTATTTCTATCCGACCCAAAATCTAAGTAGTAAGCTACTATTAATATTTAAAATGCGAAAGTTTGTGAGTATGTGTGTACGGATGTTTGTTACTTTTTCACGCAAAAACTAATGAACGGATTTGGAAAAAATAAACTATCTGTGTTCAAAAGCACACAGATAGTTAACAACCAGGATTAACACATAGGACTTATCTCGGTAGTAAGATTCCATGCAATGTGTGTGTTATTCTAATTGACATAATATTACTATTATTCTAATTGGCATGCTGATATAAATTTTCCGATTGACATTATTGATGGTATTAAACAATTTTTTTCTTTTTATTGCTTTGACGATTTTGACATTTTTTAAGTTTTTTTTTGTCAATTTTGTCATTTTCTTAATTTTTTTTATTGTATGCTATTCCAATAACATGCCAATTAAATTTTAAATTATAATTCTATTGTAAACCAAGTATTTGCATGCCTATGTGACGGCAAAATGTGGAGAACTCTACTATAAAAGAACACCCTATGTACCTATTACCTATATTTGCAAAGAATAAATGATTTGATTTGGAACAATTATCGAACCTGCTGGCAGAAGCTAGTAAAAGATAAAAATCTTTTAGACACACTGCTGTTTCCGTGGGGCCTTCATGCATAACCACTGGGGCTGGGTTCTCAATCTAAGGTTTTATCGTTCATGCACCACAAACTATTGGTTCGTTTAATAATAAAAATATATTTAAAAAAAACTATTAATTTATGGATACATTCCTAGTTACTAATTGGCAACTGTTTTATTAACACTTGAACGTTAATTATCTGGTCGTTAAGTCTTTCTTTAATTAAGTGTGGAAAAGTAAATAATAAATTATTTGCTCGTTTGCTACGTTAAACCTGTTAATCTTGCTTGGATCCGAAAAGGGGGAAAATAAAATGGTTTTTTATAAAATTAGATCATCCTCTCATGAATACAATTGTAAACTGTTAAAAAAAACCGTGAACTTGTGCAGTAAACCAAAAAACTATATTTATTTCAAAAATATTTATTATCTACGAACTTATTATCATACTGGATACTGGGTGTAATGGGCACAATGCACAAACGGTAACTGCATACATCATAAAAAATCTGCTGTTGCAGAAAATTTTGCTGAATTTGATTTGAGCGTCTAAACGTGACTTATACACGACGGCATTTCCATTATTTTTTTACGTTTTTTCAAAGTTTCACATACACTAATTAAGGCCGGATAAAAAATATATTATCTAAAAGTAATTTATTTGATTTTTTTAGTGACGTTTAGTGTTGCCATTTTATATTTATTCTGCTAAGCGACAGTAAGTACAGAATTATTGTAATTTAATCACTTTTAGTTTGTTATTGTAATTAAACGGAGTAAACGAATAAACAATACTGTTAATTTCTAAGAGGAAGTGTTTTTTACAGGGGGTAAAAATATTCTAATGTAAAAATAAATGAATTACATACTTTCAATTAATTATTTTCAAGTTCACGACTGAATTTATATTTATCTCGGCCTTCTCGAACAAAAATTCTTGCACAAACTAATTCAGAAGTTGACGCCGAGTTGAACAAGATATTTTCATTTAAAGACGCCATAATTTAATCTCAGCTAAATTTGTTTCAGATGATTTAAAAAAATAAAAACATGCGGAGCAGTCTATATGGACTGCCGATAAAAGTAAAACTAAGTAAGGTTTATCTGCTACGGGCTGTGCCCCGCGCACGCCTATTGGTGCTACGCCGTAGCGGATCGGCTACGAGTGCTTCGAAGCGCTAAGCGCACAACACGCAGAATTGACGTAAGACGCAGACTTTCTTTAGCGTCTTTTTCATACAAAATGAATGGAAGCGTCGCGTCGCTAGGACACAGAAACGGTAGGGCGCGGAAACGACGTTTGTTTTCTCTCGTGGCGCCCGGCGTCACGCCCGCGCCCCGTCCGTGCCTCTTCTTTTCTATGTGCGTTAAAAAGTCGCGACTGCTGCGCCTTGTCCACGCCCCGTTCTCGTCTTACGTCTTTCTGTGTGCCCTGTTCCGCTGACAAAACATTTCAGCTACACGTTTTTCACTTTAACTATTGTCACCACATCTTAACGAACTTGCAAACATCAAGTGTTATAACGATTTATGTTCAGACTAGTCATCGGTCGTAAAACTGAGTTAGATATTAATTTAGAAACTGTCCAGTGTCCGCCGATGCTCGTAAATTATGAACTTAGTCGCGCGGAACTGACTTCATACTGTATGATACGCATGTCAATAAATCTTTTGACTTTTCACTTGACACTTAACTATCGTTATATCTTTTATGTCCTTCGGTTAGGTTGCGTTGTCTCGCTGACGAAAAATGTCTCGTTGATGCGTGACTGACAGTGGCTTGGCCACCATCAGGGATTTTAATTTTGATAACACAAAAAATTGTCGCTAATTAGTCGTTTGTCGCCAAATATCAGAATTTGTCGGTCACTGGTTCAAGAGATATAAGGGTTTATAAGGATTTGCTAGATTGTCGTGAACGCTTCGATCTAGCTCTTGGACTAGACCTTACTAATTGAACTCATTATATCTCGAAACTAAGGCCCGACTAAATCTGTGACTTGGCGACAAATTGCGACTAATTCGCGACTAAATATGGGAGAAAACAGATCTTCGCTAGGTGCCCCAGTTTTTAAGATCTAAGTGTGGCCAAGCTGGGGAGACTCTCTCCAGATCAGCCACCTATAAACCCTTATATCTTTCGAACCAGTGCCCGACAAATTCTGATATTTGGCGACTAATTTCGACTAATTAGCGACTGATATTCACACCTCGCTGATGGTGGCGCATAATAAGTCGGATCATTAATTTAGTTCCATTCAAAATGTTTTTTTCTGTGTGTGTCTAAGTGTCTGTCTGTGGCATCATATCTCTCGAACGGATGAACTGATTATTACGAAAATGTCCAATAAGACTAGCTTTAGTTCTTACTGAAATAAGTAGCATCATCTTCCTTGCATGAGTCCATGAAAATGTAACTACAATATTCAGATACAAAACGTTTTCTTTGCAAATGCTTCATATTGGAAAGTTTGTACAAAACAATATGTTTGTTATAAACATTGCCATATTATTTGGAATCATCCGGCAGCAAGCCATAACGTTAATGTTTCTGCATATTGAGCTATAATAGCCGTCTTTTCGGAGAAATATCGGGAGTCCGCTCAGTGTTGCCAGGTTGGAAAATAGTATACTGCTCAAAAAATTTCGTGAGCATTAGATGGACTAGATATTATTTTGTGAAGGGCAGTCTTTAAAAGTTTATTAATGTTACTGCCTACATAAATATAAAGCAGCATCATCATTCTCTTATCCTTATTTACCCCAATTCCCCATTATTAGTAAGGCGAAGCATGTGTTTCTTTTTATAAGGCGCAGCATGTGTTTCTTCTTTTAAATGTTTTTTTTTTTTAATTTATGTATTAAAACTTTAAAAACTGTACAAAGGCGGACTTAATGCCTTGGGCATTTTCTACCAGTCTACTTCGGGGTTGTTTCTTCCGAACTACTTGATTATTAATCATCTCATCAGATACCTCTTTTTTGCCATATCATCCATTTATTGTTTCTTTGGCCTTCCTCATTCCACCGCATCACATGCTCAACCACGGCAACTGATCATCATACAACTTTTCAGTCACCGGGGCGCCTCTTTCAGACTTCCTTCTTGTTATTTATCATACACCACACCCTTAAAACAGCGATCAACTATAAACAAGTTTAATCCAACAAATTATTTAAAACAACTCGAGAAAGCAATTCCACGATAGTTTCCATTAATTTCCCTCTATTCCAAATTAAAAACCTTTCTTGAAACCAGATGGCGTTCTGAAAAACCAACAAGCACTTCTGCAAAACCTATTCCTGGCAACACTGGTAGCTGGCAATAAAAGTAAGTGGATGCAGCGTTTATCGCCCGTTTTATGGGACTTCGTATAACTTCGCGATACCAGCGTTACCATGATTAAACTATACCGTTTATAATCTTACTAAATTAAATTTCAACTGAATCTGGTGATCCTCTTTAGTGAACTAGTTATTTATACTCGTCTTGTATTAATTTAAAGTGGTTTATACTGCGTTTATATCTCTTTTTACGACGCGAAGTGTTGTGATTGCCACTCGCATGAATAACGATGTTGGAGGAAGGTTTATCATTGAAAAAGTTGATCTTAGGTTCAATTTTGTTTTTAATTAAATTATGGCGGTTTTATGGGCTGGGATAATGATAGAGGATGACACTGCGTGTCGGTGTTGCCAGGTTAGGCGTAGTTGTCATGACAGGTATACAACTACCCTAATTGAACTTGCACATTTGCAATAGCAATTTTTTTTAGGTAATAATAATTGCGACTACCCCCGGTTCCCAGGCGAATTCCATTTTAGCACAAAATAGGCCTAAGTATTGACGCATATAGGCTTTTGATAGAAACATTGTAAGTTTGAAATAAAAGTAAAGAGGAGCACCACCATCAAAAAGTGATTTATTTTTATTTGAAAGCTTCGATGATCCTGCGAATTACGAAATTAAAGGCGCTACCAATATTATTTTTTATCTCTGACATGCCTTATCAGTACTACTAGAATTTATAGTGATCGATAGAAGTAGTAAATATTTGTATAATTAGCTATTCTTATAGGCGAAATCTTAAGACAAATAATAATAATCTTAAAATTTTTGCTAAGGAAGTCGTCCATCTTGGTAAGGACTTGAGTAATGAGGAGGGATCAAAATTAAATGCTTACTAATAATAAAAGTGATTTTAGTTGATGGATGGAAAGGGAGAAGGTCGAAGAAAAGATGGATGGATTGTATGAGTAATGGTATGGAAGAGAAAGGAGTAAATGATGCCGTGACGTGTGACAGGGGAGAAGAAGAAGGAAACGAGTTAAGCCGACCCAAAGTAGAATGAGACAAGGACAGGAACATGATGATAAATCATTGGAAATCAAAATAATACAGAAGAACCGGCTAATTACAAACAAAACGATTTTGGCTCACTGACAAAAACAAAAATCCAAAATTGGTTCGTAAAACAGCAAACATTCTAATTTTACCACAAAGACCTTAAAAATAACAATACAAAGATAAAACTGTAAAACTCAGTTCCGAATGTTTAAAAAACGTCATAATCTGAGATAATACACACTGGGTGATCGTTAAATGCCTTCAAAATTATAATTTAGGTCATTTTGACTCGTAAAACTTATATTTCTTAAATGACATTCAATGTATAATGATTCTGAGAACGTTACATTGATAGCTTTTCGGCTTTCGGCCTGCGTTCTATATTTAAATTAGTTTTTATTTTAAAGTTTTATTTATTTTAAATGGCTTCGTTATTGGATTGTTTTGATTATTATTTCGATAACGCGATAAGGCTGTGATAAGACCCTTGGTTTAAAACGTTTAAAAAAAAAAGTGACGTCTTTTTTTTGCATTTCTTGTTTTTCTTTGTCACCTGTTTATGCTTAAAGTATCTTTGGCCAGAGACGAGGCAGCTGCATCTTCCTTTATCGTTTTACAGTAAAACTCAATGTATCGCACTCAAAACAACATGTTCTCGAACCTAGTATTGCATATGAGAATTTGAACATGTTCTGACTGAAAGAGTGATGAAATAAAAAATTGATGGATGGAGAAGGAGAGGAAGATAAAGAAAAGGTGAATGGATTGAAAAAAGGAGTAAATTACAAGTGTGAAGATTGACAGGGGGGAGTGGATGAAAAAAACGTGTTGTGCCGATAGGGTAATAAATTAGGAAGATGATGATGACGACGTATTGACGTATCGACGTATTGAAGTGGTTGTCTGAAGTCACAAACGTTTGTGACCCTAGAAAGCAGGCAAAACTCAACAGTCAAAACACTGGTGAACTTCTTTTTTTTCTCCGGATGAGAAGTCATCAAATGACTCGGGAGGGAGTGTCATAGTTTTAGTGACTAAAATGTTCCTTCCTCGCCTTTTATGTTCCGGGGCCGCGGTATCTGTTTCGTACAGTTCCGCAGCCCCGGCAGGCTTCGGTCCTTGCGCACCCTCCATTATGCTGATATTTAGACGACCTAAATGGCGCAGCGGTAGTGAAGCTACCTTACGTTCTTGGTCCCGGGTTCGAATCCCGGTAGGAGCAAATGTTTTTGTGATGAACATGGACATTTGTTTCCGAGTCATGGATATTTATATGTATAATAAGTATGTATTTACAAACAAAAAGTATATATGAAGTATATCAACTGTCTGGTGTAAGCCTTGCTTAGTGTGGCACTAGATGGTGCTGTGTGTAATGTCCAGTGATATTTATTTATTATTTATTTATCTCTGTGAGGCGCGCGGGGAACACAAACGCGCCATCGACACGGCAAAGATACCACCATATCTGTGTTATGAATAAATACTATAAGTACATTTGATTAAACGTTCTTTCAACTCTCCCATACGACCACAAGTTATTTAAAACCACATCTCGGTTACATAATTAAATTACGAGAAATCTCATCATTTTGTAGAGAACAAGATCGTGCAAGATATAAACATTCGGTTATAATTCTCGATGTTTACAGTCCCACTCAAACATTTGCCTGGTTTAATGTAAATCGACGATCTACTGACACTAATATTATTAAACATATACTGTTATATTTGAAACATGGTCTAATAACGTAGGACAGTCGGAGAAAACGTTCGATACACACATTGCATGTTATTGTAGAATTATTATGAACATTGTAAAACAATGGATATCTTGTGAACTACTCCGGTTTAAGTTTAGTGTTACGTGAATGTTATTATCGCTGGCTACTCTTTAATTATTGAGGTGATCGCGGAAATTATGGCTGTGTTTGATATATCAGCTGTGTGGATTGGATTTCATATCTATACTAATATTATAAAGCAGAAGAGTTTGTTTGTTTGTTTGGTTGAACGCGCTAATCTCAGGAACTACTGGGTCGAATTGAAAAAATATTTTTGCGTTGGATAGTCCATTTATCGAGGAAGGCTATAGGTTATATAACATCACGCTATGACCATTAAGAGCGGAGCAGGAATGGAAAATGTTTCAAAAACGGGGTTTTTTTTCCCTTTCGTTTTTCTTTCTTATGTGAAGCAGACGAAGTTGCGTGGGTCAGCTAGTCTATACTAAAATTATCACGTTCATCTCGGGAACTACTGGTTGGAATTGAAAATCTTTTTGTGTTGGATAGTCCATTAATCGAGAAAGGTTAAAGAATGCATATCATCACTCTACGACCAATAGGAGCGTAGCATAAACGTTTTTTTTTTGCAAAAAACGGGAATTTATTCCTTTTGCAAGCTTTTCTCTCTTATGTGATGCAGACCTAGTTTAATGATAAGTAGATCTCTCTCTGTTTCTAGGATGTAATAGAAAATTAACACTTAATTATGATTCATCAAGTTCTCCTCTATGTTTTTTTTTTTTGTTATGGTTATTCTTTCCCACTGCTAGACAAAGCCCTCCCCCATTTATTTCCAATTCTTTCGGTGTTTTGCCTTTTCTGCCAGGAGTCGAGTCGAGTCCAAATCGTCACGCCTCGGCTGCGTGTCTTGGGGCCTGCCTCGGTGACGACAACTAGCTTCAGGCATCCAATGCGTACCGCTCCTGGCCAGTCTGTCCTGATCCATCCTGGAATGTGACCCGCACAGTCCCATTTTAACCTCGCAGACTAATGAACTGTCTTTTACATTTTTTCACTAACAGTTACCTTGCCAACGGGTCTGTTTTTAAAAACTTTTCAAAGTGAAAGGGTTTTACGGATCACTTAGAAATGTTTAATTCAATTCCGTTTGTTTCTGTTCTTGTTGGTTCGGATCTAAGAAAATTCCTACCATGTATAATAACTATTTAGTTTAGTCTATCCGTTTTATGTCATCTTACTTATTATATTATCATAAAGACATGTCGTCCAATGGGACTTTCCAACGGCAGAATTTACGAAGTTGGTTTCCTTATTTCAACTTTCTAAAAAGTTGAAATAAGGAAACCATCCTCAAAATTCATCCTTTGTACATAACACTATCCCAGAAGGGAGAGAGATGTATCTAATAGTACATCCAGATTTGGCCAGTTAAGTTTAAGTCCTATGTAATAGGGGGCGTGCCTATTGCCATCAACCGGGCACAAATTGTCAGTGGCCAATAACATTTGGACTGACCGGTCGAACCCAGGCTTCATGCTAAGCAGCTGCACTTGCAACCACTAGACCATCGAGCTCGAGGCTTTCCGTACTTAGTACTCTTGCGTATTTCATGCCTCTACCCGTGCTTGTACAGAGCAAGTGCCTTTCAGCTTTTTCTTTTACAGCCGCGTATCCACTAGGCAACAATTGACGCGCAACACGTGACGCTCGACAAGTTCGGCGGCGTTGCCCGACATCGCGCGACGTTGCCAGTTCGCGCGCAACATGACAAAACAATATAAAAGTTGCTAAACAAAAGTTCCGCGCTGACTTTCAACACGTTGAGCAACATGTTGTGCAACATATTGCGCGTCAATTGTTGCCTAGTGGAAACGCGGCTTACACCTTACCTGGGAACCTTCTAGTTACGGAGATATTGGGGGTCCAAGTTACAACGTTTTACACCTCTCTGATGATTTTGATGTGTTTTGTCCTGTGCGTGTTAATAATTAAATGCTTTTTCTTTCTTTCTTTCTTAACAACCTCCGCGGCTCCGTAAGTACTATTTAATCCACCCATCAGCACAATGTTTCGAGTGCGTTACATTGTGTTCTTCCACAAAACATGATTTTTCACCCCAAAAAAAGTCGTTTGTTAATGGTTTTGATTTGATTTAATTTAATTTCATATTTATATATATTTATATTTTTTTTTTTTCACTACTTTGAACAGTTTGACATTTGTATAATTTTTTTGTTTAAATGACTTTGACCATTCATTTGACATTGTTTATTGTATGTTCCATTCATTTTTCCATTGACATGCCACTTATCTTGAATTTATAATTTTATTGTTAACCAATTAATTATTTGCATGCCCAAATGACGGCAAAATGTGGAGGACTTTATAAAAACAGAACATCTATGTACCCATGTTTGCAAAAATAAATGTTTTGATTTGATTTGATTTGCCAGCTATAATTTTAGCGTAAAGTTACTCAGTTTGATGTACGTAATCCTTGGTTGGCTTCGTGATGCGGTTGTTTACACCCTGTTGATTTTTTTTCTAGCTCTTTTCCAAGCTAAAGTTCGTCTCGTCACTTCCAGACCCAAATACCATAAACCAGACCATGAAAATTAATGTCAAAGTACCCAATATCTTCATAATGTGTTCCATTGAATAACAATAATGGCGTATCAGAGCCATAAAGAGAGCGGCGTTAAAACTTGCGCATTTCCGTCGCTGTTCGATAGGACCGTCGTAAATTATAAGTAATGCAGAGTTATGGTTTATGTAAGATCAGGATGTTAGGTACCTACGTAGATATTATTATAACTAGCAGTTCGCCCGCGAAAATTGTAATAGCTCGACTAATTTGCGTGTTATCAATACAATTTATAGCTAGTGTTACTCGGTAAAGATGTAGCTTTTTAATGGTGAAAGATTTTTTAAAATCAGTTAAGTAGTTCTTGAGTTGATCTTTTGATCACGGGTTTTAGAAAGATGGACGATGGACGGTTACCACATGTTTAACGTGGTTTAGTTTGGAGAAGACAGGGCAGATGATGAGATAAGGTCTGTAGCATGCGCACCAGAGCCGAAATAGCTGGGGTGGCTTTCTGCTACTAGGGAACACAACGATGACGAGTAAAGCACGATGTTCAAAAACTCCACAGAATGTCAATAGCAAGTATATAGTGCATACACGTACCTTGGACTGCTACGACACACGCTGAGCTTTCCACCTCCGATGGTTCCAAGGGCAGGAACACAGGAATCCCGGGATGCGAGTGGTGATTTACGCGCGTAGAAGAATGAGAACGATGATTTTGTCCAGTGTCGGGACAAGAGAACGTTGTGCGCGATAGGAGATGTTCTCACACACGGACTTTTGAAAGAAGTGTTTTCGCTCCAACTTTTTACGAGTCACGGTATGCACCACAGACTATACGAGGTCTGCGTTTTGCTATCGCAAACTGATGGAACGTTGAACATCGATCAATCATCGTAGAATTAGAATAAATTGCGTTTAGTTTTGTTTGATGACGGAACAAGGTCCAACAATGCCCGATAGAAGTCAAACGAGGCCGATAGAAGTCAAAACTAAGTACTTAACTTATCTAATCTGAGACCCTACTCCCTAACATTTCGTCCATACGGACGGATCTATCCGCGTCTCTCACACGCACTCGTCTGCTGACGTGCGCGATAGAGACGGATAGATTCGTCCGTATGGACGAAACGTTAGTAATCTGTGACGTTAGGGGGCCTCTGCTACGGGTTGTACTGTAGCGGATCGGCTACGAGTGCTACAAAGCGTTAGGTGACGGTGACGGTCACGCCAAATTAATTTTGTTCACCCAAAAACCGTACAACGTGCCTAAAGTAGTTTTCACTTTAAAAACAGACACACTTAGTAAAGAATGTTCCCACACCTACAACAGAGACCTAGCGTGTCTAGTATTCAAACTATTGATTAGCCAATGATACGTCATAGAACACAATAACCGCAAAATGTTGGTACATATTAAAATAAGGGTAATCATTGTTTATCCCCTACTAGGTAGGGTGCACCCACGAATGGTTCGATACCCTGTATTAAAACATAATTGTAGGTAGATAGATAGTTCCATAAATATTAATGAAGGGGTAGAAAATATGACAATATTTTTCCTGGTAATAACCTCATATTACCTACTTGATATAAAAGGGCATTCATTTCGAAAACCTCGATGCTGACGACGACGATGCAGGCTTGCTTACTTCCCCGTTTCTTGATGGTCATACTGACATGTCATACTAATATGACCAGTGAGAATCGCTTGTATTGGCGGTAATACTTGCCATTGTCCCTCTAAACCAGTGGTTCCCAACCTTTCTTAGACCAGGGACCAGGGACACTTTGGTATGTTCATTGTTAACAGGGACCATATTATGGTCCTAGATAAACATGGACAGGATTATAACTAGGGGAGTGAATCTTTAACTCACACTACACAAAAATTGGATAATGTGATGAGAACCTTTAGAATTAAGATAGTGATGGATACACGGCGATCGAATTGAGCTCGAGAAATTTAAAAAAAAAACTAGAATTTTGCCTCTGATACTCGTAGGTTCAATTAGGTTGGGTTGAGCTTGCATCTTCTGTGCAAGTTCAAAAGTACGAATAACATTTTACTCTTTCGCGGACCGAAGTCGAAGCTCCTGCGGACCACCCGTGGTCCGCGGACCACAGGTTGGGAACCAGTGCTCTAAACATAATAATTTTCTTGTGTCCCGTAGATATAGTGGTACAGTCAACCTTAAAACCAACTAGACCCCATTTTATTTGATTTATCATCATTCTCCTTCCCTTCTTAAAACGACCCACGACCCGAATGGCGTAGTGGTAGTGACACTGCCTTACGTGCTTAGGGTCCTGGGCTCGAATACCGGTAGGAGCAAATGTTTGTGTGATGAGCATGGACATTTGTTTCCGAGTCATGGATGTTTACATGTATAATAAGTAGGTATGTATTAATAAACAAAAAAGTATATATGTAGTATATCAACTATTTAGTGTCCACGACACAAGCTTTGCTTAGTGTGGCTCTAGGTGGTGCTGTGTGTTAATGTCCAGCGATATTTATATTATTTATTTATATTTATACGTATACTTACTCAACATTTTCCTTACTACGTTTTCCTCATTCCTCCGCATCACATGTCCATATCCGTAGCCCCATGTGTCAGTATTTGAAAATAATTTGCATTTAAGTTTTTGAATTTTATTACATTAAGTAATATAATAAAATCCAAAAACTTTTAAATACTAAGGTCATTTTTTAGGAAGATTTCGTCAGGGGGGAATAGTGGTATAACTCAAAATGAAAAGGATACTTTTTAGATATTTATTTCATTAGGGTCCAGTTTTCCCTCCTAAGGGGGATTCTCTTAAGGGAAATAGTTTGAAATAAGCCCCACTTTCGGAATGAGTAAGTACAATCAGCAAAACAGTTAGCTATGCAGGCTAGCAATCTTCTTACGACTGCATTGTAAAACTCTGTAAAGATAGATTTTTGTTATACTTTCACGCAGAAACTCCTGAAAGGATTTGGATGAAATCGCAAACAAATGGATTATAACCCTTTTCCATTTATAAAAGTAGTAAGACGATTACTAGCCTGTAAAGCTACCTGTTTTTCTGACTATACAATACATAACTCATTCCTTAGATTATCCATTCCAGTTACACCACACATCTCCCATAGCATACTTATCTCAGCCACATGCGATTGCCATTTGTGGCCCAACATTCTGATCCATACAACACAGCGGCCCGTTTACAAATCAAATCGAGATTAACATTAATTACTTCAGAACACCGAATTAATGAATAGTGAATACACCTGCAAATCTAAGATTATAGACGTGAAATAGCAACCGAACGTGCTCAGTCGTGACAAGTTAGACGAGAACCCGACCCTAACAGTTAGAAAAATGACAAGACAGGTGAAGTTACATCAATAAAAGGAATCCCCTTTAAAACATTTCTAGTTTACGTTAGCATAAATGACAGCTACTAAATGATAAAAGAACACCTCAATGGTTAATTAAAAACTCGATAAAAACACAAGTGTTGACTGGATCAAATTCTTCGTATCCTGTTAACCGTTTATTGGTTCAAAAGGGTGTGATGTCTGATGTTTGGGGTGGTGTGTCTATGGAGTAAGCGATTTTTACAAGCTCAAGAATCAAAGGGATCTTGCCAGCTGGTTTTCAAAGAATGGCTTAGTTGTCTTTTTTAAACTTTCACGATCAGAACATATTATAAAACTTAAGAAGACGGGTATTTATCGCGAATTTACCTTTAATTTAAACCCGATGTGCCCCAGCTGTGGTCGCGGGGAGACTGAAGTATTGGAGGTACCGCGACAGCAAAGTGAAGGCGTTTATTCAACTACCCTCACTCATCTTCATAAATGTTAATTAGGGCCGGTTCACACTAGGACAGCACACTAAACTAACAGTGTCCGTCGTGTCCGCGGCTGGTGCAATCCGGTCCAAACGTCGGGTTTAAATTAAAGGTAAATTCGCAATATATACCCGTCTTCTTAAGTTTTATAATGGCTTAGTTGTTGAATAAGTAATTTTCTTCTTTCGTGTCGATGGTACCTACGACTTATTAAAATTTCTTGGACCCAGTAACAGGGAAACGTTGTGAGGACACCGGCATGTCCTAGAACCAAAAAAATCGAAGACATGTGACATCTACCAATCCAAACTGCGTTGTGTGGTGGATTATAGCCCATTCCCTCGAATAGAGAGGAAGCCTTGTCCCAACAGTGGGAACGCTGATGATAATGATGATGGGCCTAGTATGTGGCCACAATAAAAGTGGTGTCTGTGGCGTCTTTTAGGTCCTCTTAAGTGCAGGTTCGGACAATCCAGAAAGTGAAAGAAAGAAAGAAGGAAAGAAAAAAAAAAGTTTATTTAACGTCAGTACATTAGCACACACACAATAATATTAAAGGTTACAAAAAGGACAAACATACATAGTATGTACTGTGTGCCTCACGGCTGCGCCAAAAAGCACCACAGAAGCTGTTGGTGAACCTATGATAATAAATAAATTAATAAATAAAAAGTTCATTTCAGCATTCTTGCCAGACAGGTGATGCTGTCTGACGCTGGTCTTCCAATGAACCTTCGAAACAAATAAACAACAACCAATGAACATCGTGTGGTCGGAATAATATTGTGTGCCTAGGTTCCATTGAAGTTAAGAGAATACACAAATTGCTTTAAAAACACTTAGAGAAAACATAGAGAGGAAGAATAGGGCCCACCCTATTCTCTAGTAGATTGACGAGGCTTGTCTCTGACTACGTTTATTCGCAGTTTCAATAAAAAAAAAACAATTACCTTGATGCCTTGATATACCTGTTTCTGTGACCGCATGAGCTTTTTTACACATAATTATTTATTCATCTGCTATGTTGTAGTTCTAAACTGTATTGAAACTCTAGTTCTGTCGTCTGCTAAACGCATATTACTACTATAATTTTAACTAAGAGTTAAGTACAAATTACGTTTAGATGCCAGAAGACAGATGTTGTTGCCGATGAGGCCTAGTAAACACAAATACATACAAAGTTGTCTTAGATCATATACAGGGTGTAAACCACCTCATCACAAAGCCGTTAACCAAGCATTCTATACATCAATCTAAGTAATTTTACGCAAAAAATACTGCTGGGAAACAACTTTTTTTTTGAGGTTATAAATCATGTTTTGTGGGAGAACTCAATGTAACGCACTTAAAACATTGTGCTGATGGATGGATTGAATAGTACGGGGGTCGTGGAGGTGTTTAAAGAAACTAGAAAAAATCTTACAAAAAAAACTAGTATTTAAAAAAAAAAACTTGTAAAAAAGTTGTAAATTTGACCCCCCATATATCCGTAACTAGAAGGTTCCCAGGTATGGTGTAGAACAAAAAAATGATCGCAATGAAGGGGAGAACAAGTGCCTTTCGGCTTCGTGAAGAGGTGTTTTACACCCTATATGTGCTGGCTGTTTCGTGGTTGCAACATACAGGACTTTTGCCCAGGTTAGGTTAGGTCAAAGTATAAAAAAAGACAAGTAGGATATCTTCATATAAACGCACCGCGCGCGGCTTGTATGTGTGCGTCATGCTATCTTTACGTCGCCGCACGCACACTCTAACCAAATCTCGACCCGTGTCTTACTGCCGCTAGTCGAGGTTTGCACACTGCACAAAGTTCGCGCGTCACGGCTTAAAGGCATACGTAAATAAATTAAAAATGGGTGATTATCGCAGGAGAACCTATTGCTGTGCGTAACAGGAAAGGTTAGCAAGTCGCTTATTCTAGCATATAATTTATTGTTGATGCTGAGATACCTAGTTATTTTTCTGTTGTATTAGTCTTCTATTAGACAGACGAAGTAGGCAGGTCTACTTTCCCACTAGAATGTTAGGTAAGTACTTGATCTGACAATAGATTCTTTGACTTTGTTTACGTTAAGTTATGCCGATTTCTCAGTATTTTAGGTAGGTATAATAACTAAATCCCTACTTAAAGTTATAAAATACGTAATTTAAAATGATTGACGAATAGGGTAGACGACTAAAGAAATCTAATTAGGTAGTCCGTCAGTTAGATTATTAACAAATATTTAACCCGTATTTAATCTTTTGTTACACAAACAAAAATTTACGAACGTGACGCCTTAGTGTAATTTTGATTGAGTTCTGACGTCACGAGCCCACACTCCCGAGTTTTGCTGCGTTTTATCATAGTATTGACCATTGATTTACAAAACCAAAAAAGTACGTGTGCATTATTTTCCAATACTTACCGACGGTGTCGGCGACGAGAATCTTTCTCCACAAGCAATGGTGCAAGTAATGGCCATACGTAAAATGCATCGTGAGTCGTTTTAGTTTTGAATCAAAATTTTGTGTTTTGAAAACTTGTGATAATAATTTTATGTCGTAAATAAGTATTTATTGATGGTATCTTATTGGAATCTTCATAGTTTTATGATGAATTAGCATCATCACAATTTTAAAGTCCAATAAGGCCAAGAAAAACGAGTTTTGTGTCACATAGGTATTTACGTAACTTGAAAAGGTGATTTTTTGTTAATTAAGATATGACGTTGAAATTAGTGTAAAAACGTTGGACTTGGCTTAAAACCGATATCCATGCAAAAATCATATAAATCGGTCCAGTAGTTTAGGAAATGTAAGGTAAAACAAATAGTAAACATTGTGTCCATCGTAAATTTCACACTCTTTGTTGTAGAATATTTTTTGAGAGACATAGTTCATCAGATCAATTTTTTGAATGCGTTACATTGCGTTACTTACAATCGTTTGAAAGATAGACCCATCCAAATGTCCCCGCCCCCTCTAAATTTTAAAATAAGAGAGTAAAAAAAAATATGCTGTAGATTTCAATGAAAACCAGACAACACATTTCTAGCCACTGATTTTAAATAGAGCTAAAAGTGACAACCCTGAGACAGGCAAGTACGGTAGGTAATTATAACGCGGATTGTGCTGTAGATGCACTACTGCTCCTGTTTATACTGTGGTTAGGTTGAAAAGAATAAGCAAATAATATAAAGAGTTCAATTGATAGAACACTTTTGGCAAAATTAGCCAAAATGGCTGGCTATAATCTGCGTAGCGCTTTCTTATATAGAATGGTGATTGCAGATCATAGCAAAATATGCTAAAGGACGCTACGGTGACTCTTCATGACGCCTTTGGCGCCTTAAATACGAATTTCATCTATACTCGTTCTAATATTATAAAGCTGATGAGGTTTTTTGGTTGAACGCGCTATTCCCATTAATCAAAGAGAGGTTATAGGCTATAACATCACGCAACGATCAATAGGAACGGAGCACAAATGAAAATTGTTGCAAAAACGGGAAAAGTTATTTTTTTTGTGAGCTTTTTCTCTCTTATGTGACCCAGACGAAGTTGCGTGGGTCAGCTCTTGCTTGAATGTTATGATTTACTAGTTTTTGCTCGCGCCTGTGCTAATTTAATCGAAATATGTTTAGCCGTTATGACGGGTAAACGTGACACACAAAGTTATTTTCGTTGGTTTTTTCGAAAAAAAAAACTGCAGCAGAGTTTGTGTGAAGAGTACTCGTATAAATATTTTTATCTTCGAAATTGTATGTCATTTTGCGAAGGTCTATGTTTTACTCTTAAGTGGTCAATAATAAATATGGTGCGCTGTAACAAGTGCATTGTCTTGTCATATATATCTTGATCGAGTTGCTGCGTTCGCGCCGATTCTTACTATTTATTGGGTTGAGTAGACTATTAATGTGAAAAAACTAGATCATTGACGCTACGGCAAAGTTTGAGATAAGATATAAGTAGATAACTATAAATAGGTAAATAAATATCGCTGGACATAAACACACAGCGCCATCTAATGCCACACTAAGCAAGGCTTGTGTCGTGGATAGTTGATATAGGTACTACTTAATATATACTTTTTTGTTTGTAAATATATACATTTGTTTCCATCAAATGTCCATGCTCATCACACAAACAGTTGCTCCTACCGGGATTCGAACCCAAGACCCTAAGAACGTAAGGCAGCCTCACCCACCTCTACGCCCCATTCGGGTCGTCACTATGAAGGTTAAGAAACCATAAATACCCAATCATTTGTTTTGGGCTTAATCTCTACCGGATTTTTTTAAATCAAAGTCATCATCATCTGCCTGTGCCTAGCCTTTTCCCAACTATGTTGGCTTCGACTTCCAGTCTAACCGGATGCAGCTGAATACCAGTATTTTACATGGAACGACTGCCTATCTGACCTCCGCAACCCAGTTAGTACTGGGTAATACGATACCTCTGGTAGGCTAATTGTCACTTCCACAAGATCGGCAAATAGGGCATTAATGCTCACTGAATGTCATTGAGGGCACTAGATTTACAGATGACAGCCGGGACCCACGGTTTAACGTACTTTCCGAGGCACGAAGAAAACTCGGTATGTAATGGGTGGTCACCCATCCACAGACCAACCTAGGAAACCGCGGCTTAACCGGAAGGTCGACCCGAGCGCCTGTTATTATTAAGGCACCAGCTCCACCGAATTAAAGAGTTCATTTATTTATTTATAGGAGTGCACTCACGAGTGTCTCACTCGGAGTGTGGGAGTTGCACTCAAATCAGTCTGTAAGTGACCTTAGGATTCAGTATTAAGGCGCTTAGACGAGCTAAATTAGCAACTCTATTTGTGGTGGTTCCAACTTCGTTTGAAATGCTGTTAGAATAAAGTTCTAATCAGCTTGCACTACAAAGTGGTTGTTACGTCAGCCACTGCGGGCCAAATAGCGCGAAATGAGTGGTTTGGATCGATTTACAAAAAAACTATTTATTGGATTTAAAAACTGAAACAGTATCATGCTAATATATTGCTTGTAGAATTATTTGCCAAAAAATCAGAATGATCGCATGCATATTAGTATGTTTTTTATTGTTTGAAAGATATTTTTAGAGATAAGGTCGTGATTTCTTATGTTTTCAAAACAGTATCATGATAGCATATATCCTGAAGAATATCATATATTTTATTCTGGTCTTGTTTATAGTAGTGAATCATATACTTTTAGTAATTATAAAACTCGCGTTAAGCTCATGTAATCGCCTTAATTGACCTTGTGAATGTAATCAATGAAGTTTCCAGCAGTCTCATCAACATAGCCAAAATTCCCAAAAGAAAGATCAATCAAGCTCGTATAAAAAAAGAATTCCAAAAGCTTAATGACTTTAATTAATTGGCGTTTTCTCATCATCGTTTTATACTGACATTACGTCACGAGGTGCATGTTGTCAGTTTTTATTGTGGTTCGGTCAATCGGCGCGTGAGTCGAGTGCCCGAGCGTAGTGTGGCCGATTTTGAGTGTTTTTGACGTGCCTGAATATGGCTTTTTGGTACAGGCCCGAATTTAGGTAGGCCAAAATATTTGGGGGAGAAATTGTTGATTTCAATTTATAATAAGGCAAATTACTTTTATTTCATTGAAATCTGGAGAGTGGTTTCGGAGATTTGCGTGTACGAACATAGTGACTCGTGATTTTTATACAAAGGGACATAAGAAGAAGGCACATGCAGTAATTATTTATTAGTTTCCTCTACGGACTAATATTGTAATTTACAAACATATTTGAATTTATTTCCAAGAAAAACTAAATGTTTCACGTTGCTTCAAATACATGAGCAGAAGTAAAGTCTAAAATTTTATATAAACGATACCTAAGGTGTTTTAGAAGGGTGTTTAGAGTTAGATAATACTGATCTAAGGCCTTTGAGAATGAAATTAAGAATGCTTCTTTTATTAAATAAAATAGAGACTTCATTTTTGTGAGCCATGCACGGTAACTAATTTTAAACTTTAAATAGACACCTGGGTGTAGTTGACATTGAAAAAGTACTAGGTTTAACGGTTAAGTTTTTTTCAGGGACGAATTTAGAACAATCCTATGAAACATATATTTTAAACAGGATTTAAAAAAATGGCATTTCTTAAAACTAGGCTGCTGTTCACACAGAAACTGCTTAAAGTGTTTCAAGTATTTTGCGAATTAATTAAATTAAATTACCCATTCGAATATATTCTAGCAAAACGGAATAGCTATCGAGAATGACGTCTTAAACGGAATGGGTAGCCTCGTGGACATTTGTCAATTTCTCAGTAAGTAAGTAATAAAATGAAAATACAAATTTATTTTCAGTGCCCTTCCACGGAATCAATAAGAGAACACGTGTCGAACTCCCACCACTAGTTTTCTATTCGAAGAAACGCCCTGTCACACCGTGAGCGAAAGACATAGTTAGCATAAACAGCTCTATCTTTGGAAATATACAAGCTCGACGACTTTTTGTGTCTTGTTTGTTTCGTTTACACATGATTAATAAATAATACTGTTTAACACGTTTAGTGGAGTTTTATACAATCCGATATATCTGGTGACGGATTTTCATACAAACTTTCAACCCCGATTTAACCCATTTGAGCCCGCTGTCCCCATTTGGGGCCATTTCTTTATGTACCCACATTCTTTAACTTATTCTAGCTATGTTTTGTTAGCAGGCGAATTTGTAATGCCAAAGAGTGTGGCTTTGTAAAACAAATTATAGTATTGTGATTTATTGGATTGATTTGATAAAATAAGTGAGTCTATTCACTTCATTGAACAAATAGGTGTTTGATCAAAGGTAAGTCATATTTTTTCAAAATTTACAATGTTATTTTTCCTTATTTCTTGATTTTTCATTAGGCGATAGTTTCGACTAGTAATAAAAGCAATTATGTCAAGTATTTTCCAAGATTTTGCTTGATTGGCACATGCTTTTGTATGGTGTCCCCGAATGGGGCCAATGGGCTGATTGCTAACATTTATTATTTCTTATTCGCAGATTTAGTTTCGACGTGAACAATGAATAAGCGATTGTTTGATGTTGCAAATGAATATAGAGGACTCGAGGAAGCTCTCGAGAACATTTTGAATAAAGAGGATAATCCTGATGTGAGTTACGACAAAGTGGCCATCCCTCCAGACCCAAGTGTTCACGGATGAAGAAGACCGCCGTCCTCAAAATATGAAGATGGTGTCCAGCAAAAAATTCTTCCACGTGATATCTCAAGTAGGGTTGAAGTGTTCGAGTCCAGGAACGACGACGAATGGGATAGCAGTGATGGTGATCCGTCACAAAAACACAGAGTTGAAACCCAGGAACCTTGTTGGCGTAATTGTGACGGTTCCTATGTTGACATGCTTTCATCGGGTTCAGAAGCGAAGGGAAACCTTTATAAACCAGCCCAAAGAACAAACTCCAGTCAACATTTTTGAAAAGTTTTTTGATGTGGAGGTCTTTGACATGATCGTTATGAATACAAAGTTGTACGCCGCAAAACACAACAAACATGATTTTCGAGTCGCTGGCGATGATCTCAAATTATCAGGAGCTACTGCTTGGCGTCTGCATATCTTGACCACTGAAGAGAAACTAGACCAGCTCCAGTTTCGCCGAAGAATCACCCGGTTATGATGAGTGTAGGCACTGAAAGACCCGATGGAAGGCGTCGTAAACCTTCTTCAGTGGTACCAAGTATGAGTTTGTTGTTGTTTGTTTGTTGGACACTTTCCCCAGAAACGGCCCAGCCAGCTACGATGCAACGAATGTGACATGAAAGCACGTTGGCAATGTAAAAAATGTATGAAAATATTGTGCATCGAATTTTTATTGTATTGAAAAATACAACACATGAGCCCATTGGCCCCATTTGAGGACGGTGTTTTTTAATACATAAGGAAGTTTTTTTTTCTTGTTTTTTCTTCATAAAATGTCTTACTAGCCTCCAATAGTTACGTCAATAAAGTTATTTTCAGAATTTTGCAGCTAGTTTGTATTTGGGTCCAAATGGGTTAACATGCAAAGGGGGTGCATTTTCTAAATACCTTTCTCGTCGGATGCTTACCTTATAATAGCTGTTTGTTGGGAAAATGTTTAGCTCGATCAGCCCAGTAGTTTGAGCTGTGCGTTGATAATCAATCGGGTGAAACGATATTATAAGTATACAGCTAGGTCCATGTTCACCGAAAAGATAACGGTCTGATTATCTAAACAGCTGTCACTGTGACATGTTCCCATACAAAAATGTTTTTCAAACAGCTGTTTTAAATAACAGACCGTCATCTTTTTGGTGACCATGAACCCTAGATTAACAAATGTTACAATAGCAATGGTTCTTAGATTTGTTCTCACTTGGCACAAGATACATGATTACGATACCGTGTGACAGTCAGCCACAGTCGTTGAATGTTTTATCGATTGCAGCAGGTATACCTATCGGCCAGTCTGGTCGTTTCTAACTAACAATTCAATAAACTAATAACATTATGTTTTGATTCCTACAAATGACTCATAGTTAGTACTAGAAGTCTAATGTTAGGCTCACTTTACATTACCGAGGACTGTTTTTTGTTTCGTACCTATCCAGTGTAAACTTTACACAATACACGTAAAGTTTATTTTACTTAGTACAATTTTGTTACAATAAGTTGCTTCTATTCTATTCCTGGGCAATGTAAATTCAGCGTTAGTGTATGTATATTTACCATGTCGTTAAATGTAGGTTGGTTTACTTCAATCGAAACTGATTTTTTCTTTATTTTTAAAGGAATATAAATGAATTCTTAATAAACCGGTCAGCCATAATGATGTATTTTTTTCAACAATTAAAGAAATAATTGAACCAATGACTTAATCATGATTCCATAAAAACACAATAAACATACAAAAAATATAAATTTTACGATATTTTAACGTTTCAACTTCTCAAACGACAATAACAGTATTCGTCGCCGCCGCGCAGTCCTCCCTAGTCCGGCCCAGTGTTGGGACAGGTTTGCAACTATGTTGCGGCGGCAATAAGTAATTGTTTTATTGCTTTTTATATGAACAACTGTGCGAGCCGGTCCGCATTGTGTGCGTATAGGACGTTGGCCTACTGACATAATTATATTTTTAGAGGAAGTTTTTTTTGTCTTTGCTAATGAAAAATCCCTTGACTCCTCGAATTCTGGAAAGAAAATAATAAGTAAATTGGGTTTGTCTACCTAATAGTTTCGAATTAATTTCAGAATTGATGTAAGTTTGGCTTTAAGGAGACATATAAAATGCTTCTTTTTTTCTTTAAAAAAACAGACGTCTAGGTATTGGAGATGACTAGATCCGATCGAGATGCACTCGAAAAGGGTACCTACTCGGATATAAATGGGGGATGCCCTTGCCCAACAGCGAGACATGAATGACTAATAAAAACAACAATAAAAAGTTGAAAAACTACCTCGTTAGTCATCTGATTTAAAAACGCTGAACTTCTGAGTAACTCCCGTAGAGTAACTATAATTTTGCAAGCAAAAACAAAAGTGCAAGTTATACATAAATTAGGAGCCTGGTCAAGATGTTGTCCCGGGCCTGGCACGCGTATCCATTACAGTTATCATTCGCAAGTAGTAATTAATCTCCTTAATTAACTTAAAATTATCGTTTAGCTGTTTAACTGAAATAGTGCAGAAAAATAAAATAAAAGTGTGAGTACTATTTTTTCCACATGAATCTGATTTGATTTGATTTTATTTTTGACTTGCTAATGCTCGCGTCTTAGCCCGCGTGCAATTGATATACTTAAACCTTCTTCGAGAACCTCTCTATCCATTGGTGAAAACCACATGAAAATCGCAGCAGTAGTTTTTGAGTTTATCGCGAATAGACAGACGCGGCGGTGGACTTTATTTTATATCAAGTAGTGATGATTAGGTGTTTGTTTATTTTTCTTGTATGTACACCGACTACTTCGTGACTACTGGTCCGATTTACGTGTTTCTTTTTTTATTTGGTACAGGAACCCTGCGCGGTGGTCAAAATTTTCAAAAACTTTTGTCCTCTTTACATACTAGTAACTACAAATAATAAAACATTGAAAATTAGGCCAATCCTGAGCACGTCTAGTATAATATTTGGTTTGATGCAACTGAGGAAACATGTATTAAAGATGTGTGTGTTTGTGTATGTTTTGTTTGTTTGTGTGTGTGCAACGGGTAGCTACTGGCCGTAAAGTAAGGTCGGAGATTCGATCTTATAGATAAGTGAAGGTAGAAAATATCCATAATTTGGTTATTGTTTTTTTTTTTACAAGTATATTGCCACCGGAACATGGAAAAATATCGCTCATATAAATAGCTATGGCACATTTTGTCATCTGACTGATCTAATTCCCAACACACTTTTCAACTCTTTTACCTTGCACTTTTTTTGCATTCCGAAGGATTTTGAAAAAAATCGTAATACATTGCTTCTTAAGTTTGAAAATAATGCTCGACAGCGTAAAAAAACAATGGATGCTGTTGTAATGTCAAAATGAATAGCAAAACGAGTGTCTTACATAATTACCCCGCAGGTCAGGGAAAAGGGGAGAAAATACACACAATTAATTAAATACTGGCCATCTGACAATGTAGGCAATTAAGCATACTACTTTCTTAAAGGTTGTAGACCATTAAGACATTTTTCAAATGATTAAGACTTATTAAAGCGATATCTACAATTCTGGTCTTCTATTTTCAAAATTACAGTTGCAGTTTTAATGTTATCACGACTATAACCCAACAAGACGTGTTCAAAGAGTATTATAAATAATCACTACGTTCATGCACCGTTGAGGACTTGACATGTTACCTACACTTATGTGTGGTACGGGCATTGGCACTCCGAAATGTCGAATTAAACTCTTTTTTTGAATAGTCTAGGGACTATTAAAAAAAACAGTTTAATTCGACAGTTCGAAATTTAAATCCCTTCACATTTACTTTACTGCTAGCTATTCAGTTGACTAACATCCCGTTTCACTACATATTGTTTTCACTAATGAATAGAGTGGTTCTTGAGGAAGGTTTCAGTACTTATATAATTTAAAGCCGCGGACATAGTTTGTAATAAAAATAATGGATGTAAAAATATCCTTAACGAAGCCGAACGTTACTTGTTCTCCCCGTCTCATTGCTATATTTGTTCTGGTTCTAGACTCAGAACCAAATGTCTAGTAATCTCTTTGACCGGTGGACTTAGGATGACTTTACACAGAAAAAAAAGACGTTAAATATCCGGACTGCCCGGACTGTTTTCAACTTTTCAAAGGAGATGGGCAAAAGTGGTACCAAAAAGTCTCATGCATCAAGATTAAAATTTTATAGTAATTATTTCCATATTTTTTAACGACTTTACGCGTCTGGGAATTGATTTTTAAACAGGGAATTTAATTTTAAGTATAGAAGTATGAATATTGTTTTACTCCCTATACACGACGTTTACACAATCGGTCATAGGAGGTAGAATGTAAAAAACTATTTTGATAAATCAACTAAACTGTCATTACAACCGTTTATTTTTTATTATAAATACATGTAACGTTTGATTTAAACAGATTTAACGAATTATTCGTATTACATTTGCTTTGTTTTTGTTGAATAACATTAAGAATTACGTAAAAGTGGTACACCAAGTCGATTTGATCTAGCTCATGCGGATCCGTTCGTGTCCGTGTTTTAGTGTTTATTAGATTAATGATAATCATATCGTTTAATCATTATTTTCGTATTAATTTCGGTAGGTAATGTTTTACTGATATTAGTGTGATCACGGTAGCGTCCAATTATAAATACCCCTACATACTTTTATTTATAGTACCCTTTTTTTTTTTTTTTTTTTTAAGGATGGGAAATCATCAAATGACCCCCCCCACTCTGGGCGGAGCGGGAGGGAGTGTCAGACTCTTACTGACTAAAAACCATCCATGTTCCTTCCTCGCCTTTTACGTTCCGGGGCCGCGGTATCTCTTTCGAACAGGCCCGCAACCCCATTTATAGTACCCTTAGATACGTTATTCGCTTCATAGTATTAGCAGTAGGTTGAAATGTCGGAAATCTCACCGAATCCAGTCCGCACCATGTCGCGACTATACGTCGCTATAACTCGAAATTCTTACTAATATAAGCGGATTACTCTATTTTAAGGGCAATAATGTTTGTTCGTATATGACGTCTCAATAAAATATTACTTGTCTGGTTTTCAGGTTATTTTCGATTTTATAAAATAACTCCGAAACCCCAGTTTTGTTTACAAAAAAACTTTTATTGGAGTTAATATGAGAGGTATAGACTATAAAAAACAAAGTTTGGTTTTGATGCAGCTTGGTACGGGATTCCATATATCCATGCTCATTGTCCTTTTGAAATAAGAACTGAACAGGAACTATATAAAATAGAAACCCCTCCTACCTACCACATGGGTTACCATAGACAATCTGATACTGACATGTTCGTTTTTCTGTTCCAGGCGGCGCAAGAGCCCACAGCCCCCGCTTCGACGTCCACGTCGACGTCAGCGGCAGGCGACCGTGCCAGCACCTCATAGGGAGCTAGCGCCAAAGTTGGGACTCTGTGTATATTTCCAGGACACCTAGTGCTAGATCTGTTAAGTTACGCCCACACGAAAATGTACCTTATGTTATGTTGTTATAAGACTTGTATTTTTTTTGCGCACTGACATGTGATTAGCCCTTTTTAGCTTCGGAGTTTTTTTTTTATGTAGGGCATCTCGCAGTACAGTCTGAGAAGACTGGCTTCTGCTTAACCGGGCAAGTCTTGTGGATGCCTTGAATTTAAGGCCTCCAGCCAGGGCAAAAATGACTATAAACTAAGCGACAGCGCTCTAAGGGCATCCCCTGTGGGGTACGGACCTCGGCTTAGGGCGTCGCTGGGGGCAGCAAAGGGACAGGCTGGATCTGTTTGTCATTATTTAGGGACTGTTTTATTACTACAGGCTCAGCATCGCGGGCTGGCTCGAGCAAGGGTCGGGGAGGGTAGCTTCGGAGATCTAGATCGCAAATAAAGGAGTAAATGGAATCTTGGAATGGAGATTAAAATTCATTCTTACGCTATGACGTAACATCCTCTAAAAGTTCAGCAAGTCTGTAATTAATCTGCCAATTTTATTCAATTCAACGTCGTAATGGTTATATTCGAGGATTCACTTATGCATCAATGTCAGATTATTGAAAACCTCCATTACGACAAAAACCTCTGGGGTCATACGAAGCTATATTTATATGTTTACCATCAGCGGCCTTTTGTCAACCGCCAAAAGAACTATTTATACGAAAGCCCATTCAACAATGACAACGAAAAAATTGTCTATTCTCTGAAAATCATAAAGTAAAAATAAGGTTGTACTCACATATCGGTGCGTTAACGATCACAATCCATAGAGAAATGTTTAATTTTTTTACAACACCTAGTAATTAGGAGTCATATGATGTTATCAATATTGTCTGTCCTGTCATTATACTGTGTGAGCTTTTCTTTGTATACTAACATTTAAATCACCTGGTCCTTTAATTATTCGAAATCAGATAGCGTTGTAGATCATTATCCTGCTGTATTGGAAATATGGGTCTATTTTGTGGGGTTGCAATTTGTAGGCACAAAATGATAGTTTTACAATGTGGTTTGGAAAATAAATCAGTCGACAGGGTTTGAAAAATAAGTGATTTATTTATTTCACATTCGCAGCTCAGTTTTAACGGTCAAAGCTTATTTTTAACTTCATCATGCAAAATCATGTATGCGGCTCGAAGAACCGTGTGCGGGAATTTTAGGAACTTGCTGTGTTTAACCAATGTGGTGTTAACCGAATAAACTGAATGTTCCTGCACAGAGTACTTCCTGGAGTTGTTTTTCTCGCAAATCCCTAAAATTCCCGTATAAAAAAAAACTGTTTTTTTTTTCAATATTGTCTTTCTTCAGATAACGAGGTACTAGTAACTACAATCGAACGGTAATCTCCCCATTAAAATCATTCGCGGTCAAACACCTCCATATGAAAACGCAAAATTCTCTGTGTCTCAAAGTAGCCTGGTCACTTTTGGTTTCTGATTTATTCGCGCGAAAGGACATTGGTCGATTTGTCATGGCCAAAAACGAGCATTTATATTAATTATAGTCGTTACGTCGATATTTTTACATGCTTTTAAACATCAGATTCAGACATTTTTGCAAGCGTTCTTTTATATCAATTGAGATTTTATGGTCTAACTCTAGGACAAAAGCAATTTTTTTTAAATACCTAAATAAATCGTATTTATCTCATTTTCTTAAATAGACACAGGAAAGATTTGAATCAATCAGCCGTAAAAATCATCTTGCAAGTTATCACAAGTGTTCTAACATCTCTAATAATATTCGCTAGTGGCTAGCGGCCATTTGGCTAGTCGTCTAGCTATTAAAATGGCCTTTGACGAGTTTGACGTTAAGTCGTAACAATATTAATGTGTTAGACACGGCTAGGGATGTACGGAGGCGTCGGGCGGGGCGCCGAGTGCGCCGCCCCTGGTTTACAAGCTACGTAATATAAGCCAAGATAAATAGATTTTCCACGTCTTTCACACGAGTCGATGAACGAATTTTTACCGTCAAAGTCGACTCTCGACTCGACTTTTATGAACTTTGAGGGTAACTTCATACGTCTTACAGCCGCGACCGATATTTTCATCAACATACAAGTGAGCACTGCCCTGCAAATTGCAAAAAACGTTAGAAAATTTGTGTTTCGCGGGCTACCTTTGAGCATGAGCCTTTGCCTAACAACTGGTTTGTGGAGGTCAGACAGGCAGTCGTAATAATATGCATCCTGTTAGACTGGAAGTCCACCATAGCATATTATTAATAACAATTTTCTGGTACTCAAGCTTCTATTGAAAAGAAATGTG
This sequence comes from Xestia c-nigrum, assembly GCA_916618015.1. Lineage (NCBI taxonomy): Eukaryota > Metazoa > Arthropoda > Insecta > Lepidoptera > Noctuidae > Xestia > Xestia c-nigrum. The sequence continues at coordinate 7,595,248 of OU745251.1, read as the reverse complement.
CAATCAACAGGGAAATGTGGCTATAATGGTTAAGGTCATACAGGAATTGTGTATACAAATTGCAACTTTATAGTGTTGGCAGTAATAAGATTTTACCATGCAGTCAAGATAGACGAAACCCTGTGATTTGTGAAATGATCTATTGTATATTGTGATTTTGTTAGACAAAAAAAAAACATGTATTTTCTTGATGTTCTCCTAATTAAATATTGTAATACGTGCCCAAAATATTGTAATATTCAGGATTACGTACTATTTGTTCTCTTGTTCATGTTTATACATAATACAGTGTGTATTTATATAGTCTCTGTACATGTTATTATTTTAACTACGTTCATTCCATCCTATAAAACACCGTTTTGCGTAGGTTTTGTCAAATGTGATATTTACTAAATTATGAATTGGTTTATGATCTCAAATTCATCAACTAAAATATTTTTTTTAAACGAGTTTTTTATAAAAATTGTTGTAAGGTGGCCAGAAAAGAATTGTTTCCAAATCAAAGAATCCTTTGGTAAAAAAAAACCGGCCAAGTGCGTGTCGGAACACGTTTAGTAAAGGGTTCCGTAGTTGGTCTCAATAAGTAAATATTTTATCCCACGAGCAAACAGTACATTTGCAGTTGAAAGTATGTTAAGAAAATGTTATTGATGTTAATTTTATAAGTTGGTCGACTATTACTCGAACTTGACTCTAACAAAAATGAACTTATTTTAGCCTAATATATCGCAAATGCATCCCTGAATTGAAAAATGGTTTTCTCACGCCCACAATATTTTTGAACTACATAACGACATACCACACCACGGAATAGACGAAAATTGTCTTTGAACTCTAAGCCACGGACAGACAGACGGGCATGGCGCAGTGTAAGGGTTCCTTATTGACTACGGGACCCTAAAAAGGGAGATTTAAGACGTTACCTACCTTAATAATATTTTTGGCCACTTGCACTGTAGGGAACTTACCTACAATTAGTTTTAAATTTTAAGTTAGATTTTCTAGCGATTATTTAATTAATTTAAACAAAAGTTTTATACACGGTGTTGTATTTTATATTTTGATATTAAATAGTTGCTAGTCAAGACGAGAACATTAAAATAAAAAAACATTTTTATTTCGAATATTTTTCGAGTTTTTGCTTTTTATAAAACCAGTGTTATTAAACATTTTTTGACGGTGTTTAAAACATTGAAAATTTACTGCATGGATTTGTTTACTTAATTTATTTATTTCGAATCTTAAAAATAGAAGGTTTTGAAAGAAAAAAACACATTTTCCCAGTTATTGGGTTATATTTTCATTAAAAGCATGCTCTACCGATTAAATTAAAATTATAAACTTAGTACGTCCATGGAATTTTATATTCAGCCGTACCAAACTTCGTCCTTTTAAAAACAACCGTCTTTAACTACAAGATGTGGTAGTTACTAAACTTTGTCCCATATTTAGAACGATTTCAAAAACTTACACAAATATTGTAATATTTCTATGTACGACAACTTCAATATATTCAAGAATCTAACTACTCGTACATCGCACCTCTATGTAAATATTTTGTAAATATACTATTATATTGTCGACTAACTGTCGGGATATTATTTAGTTTTAATTACTTAGGTACGGAAATCTCTGAACATGGAGTGGTTACCTTAACTGTTATATAAAAATTCTCTGAATATTCGTTTAAATAGTAAAAATGTGAAGTTTTTGTTAATAGCACAGTAAGAACTGAAATAATTGTACCCTAATCTAACTGTAGATATAAATCGTGAATGGATCCTAGTAATTTTTAAGATCTTATAATTGTTAAGTCTAGATGTAACATTGACATTACTTATTTATGATTATTGTTGTAATGTTTAGATTTACATACATTTGAATGTTAAACTTCCGCCCATCGAAACGAGGCATCACAACCTTTGTGATAACCAAAAAAAAAAAAATTTTAAGTCCTAGAAAAAAAAAACTTCTTTCAAATTTTTGTCCAATTCGTGAGTCCACTAAGATTTTAAGTAGTGACAAAATTAAAGTAGATTTTTTAACTTTACGCAAACATATTTAGAAAAAGCCAAAGTCCTTTAATGTCTAGCTGCTTTCTTTGAGAAGATTATTGTAAAAAGAGCATAAGTACCCCAATCGTCCGTAATGTCTGGTGCTTAAGTCACAATCTTCCTAAAATTACGATATACATCTTTTCCCCTTTGTATAGTAGTAAGAAGTCAGTAATAGCACTTATAATAAGCGACAGTCCATCACAGTAGTGTAGCTAACAAACATTAAATTAACGATTTTAATATTTAAGATAGATTTAAGGACATTGAAGTAGGAATGAGTTGGTTTTGGAATTGGCGGTAGTGGCGACATCTATTGCGGAAATGTTTGGTTCATATTATTATTTTTTTCGATTATTTTCGACCAGTCTTTTATTTGAGAGAAAGAAGGCTACAAATATTTTGATTTAAGGTTAGAATTATGTAAGTATTTACCGTTTTCTCTCAAATAAACGCCTGATTTGAAAGACAAGTTCATATTTGCAGTATCTTAAATAAAAATAACTACTCACTGATATACAATAAACTCGTGTTATGTTAAGCATTACAGTACAGTTAGTTCTACATAAAACATAAAAAAATAAATAACCAATAAAGAACACTGATCAAAAAGTACCGTACCACTTGTTAATCAATTAACTTACCGATATGCATGATTTTTTTTAAATATGTAAATTATAGCAAAGTGAAATTCTCGTATTTCGTAATATTTATAAAAAAATACTAAGATATAAGCATATAAAACTGCAGATTAGACAGAGAGATCCGACACCTTTAATGACGTCATTCGATATATCGACGTACAAAATCCATGCTGGATTCCGGTTATCTAGAGAGAGATAGAAACAAAAGTTATATAAAACATTTGGGTTGTTTGGCCGATTTTGGTCTGGTTTTCACTGTTTATCATTATTTTTATAGTATTTTTACATTCCGAAGGTATCTAATACATAAAAAAAAAAAAAAAAAATGCATATTCCCTATTCAAGACCAACTGATTACAAGTTTGTTAAAAAGAGACACTAGTTAAACAATCGCTCTGAACCATTTGTGGCTCATAGGACAGTAAAAGGGTTAAACCAGTGAAAAGAGAAATATCAAAGAGAATAAGCATAACTATACCATAAACCCTAACTAACCCACATAAGGTCGGTTTTCGACCAAAACCTGTAGATATTAAACAGCTATTCAAAGATAAACTGCCTCGTCTATTGGTCGCAAACGCAACTGTTGCGCTCGAGGCCCTAATTTCTATTCCTAGGCCGGGTTAAGTGTTATTGGAGTTTATCTTTAGGAATTTCTCAGTAGCAGCTAATTTGCCTATTTGATGCCAATAGGAGTAGCTGGTTTTTTTGGTCAGTGGTCTTTGCCGTCCAATAATAACTAACAGTATGTGTAACAAAAACTGCATTTGTGAACTTATTCAAATTTCCATTTTTGTACAATATCTACTTTTATTTATTAAGTGGTTGACATAATTATTGTCTCAAAACATCTTTATCGTATTATATGTTTTAAGTGTCTCAATCGGAAAATTGCTCAATGGGACAAAAAAACTATTATTTAAGTATTTTTAACATAATTATTCAACATGTTTCGTTTTGGTAAATCATTCTGTTGAAAATGCTTTCTGAGATTTTTTGAGAAGTCTGTTTAGCTAATTTTGGTTACCTACTGATGTCCAAATGGTTTGAACTTACAATTTTTTGGTCCCTATTGAGCATTTCGAACTGAGAGCGCCTTATGTATTGTGTCATCTTATGTTTAAAAATAAATATCAAATACATTTTGAAATATGAAATATTTCTCCAAGTTTGCTGGTTTTCTAATGTGAAAAGTGATATTTAAACTATTTCTTGTCAAATAAACGATTTCGATGATCGTTGTGCTTTTGTTTAATTTGTGTAAAACCTATTCCCAAATGTAACCTGCCTAGTTATAAAAAAGCGGCCAAGTGCGAGTCGGACTCGCCCATGAAGGGTTCCGTAGCAGATTGAATGAGAGGTAAATTGCTGTTTACGATTTATGACGTATTAAAAAAAACTGCTCACTAGATCTCGTTCAACCAATTTTCGGTGGGAGTTTACATGGTAATGTACATCATATATTTTTTTGTTTTATCATTCTCGTATTTTAGAAGTTACAGGGGGGGGACTTTTTCCCATTTTGGAAGGGTCTCTCACTCAAACTATTCAGTTTAGTAAAAAAATATTTTAGAAACCTCAATATCATTTTTGAAGACATATCCATAGATACCCCATGCGTATGGGTCTGAGAAAAAAAAAATGATTTTCAGTTCTAAGTATGGGGATCCCCAAAATCTTCTATGTTTGTGTGAAAATATTAATGCGGTTCACAGAATACATCTACTTACCAAATTTCAGTTGCATAGTTCTTATAGTTTGGGAAAAAATTGGCTGTGACATACGGACGGACAGACATGACGAATCTATAAGGGTTCTGTTTTTGCCATTTGGCTACGGAACCCTAAAAAGACAGTGCCTTGGCCAGGCGAAAATATACCAGCTACAGAGGGTAGCTGGTATATTTTGGCCAAATATACCAGCTACCCTCTGTAGCTGGTATATTTTCGCCTGGCCTGGCTTATTTTGACATCGCGGGGTTAATGCCTAACCTGGTGTCAGAGTTTTTATGCAGCCCATGGGTCTCTGACTTCTACAAGAACACTCAAGCATGCTGGTTTTGCTCACGAAGTATTTTTTCTTTTGTCACATAAACCAAAATTGACGAAGATACGACGCTTTTCAAATTCCCGATACGTCACTGTTTGGTATCATTCTTAGTGAGTTCTGACGTCACGAGCTCCCACTCCAGAGTTTTGATGCGTTTTATTTTTGTCAATATTCGTTGATTTACAAAGACAAAAAATATGTGTCCATTATTTTCCAATACTCTAGGTGACGGACTAAATAGATTTGCAATTTATTGATGGTGGAAACTAGCCTATTCCGCCTCGATTACAATAGCAAACTTTCTCCACTTGAATCAAAATGTAGGTACAATTTCGCGATTACGATGGGTCCCATTTAGAAAGAGTAGCATACCCAAACTCAACTCAAATCATTTATCTACGTATTTCAATTAGACCATTACGGCACTTTGAATGCGACACACAAAGCGACACTGTATATAATAAGATTTGTGCCCGACTCGTCACTATCCTTACTTCTGGGATATACGATTCCCTTCGTCTTAGCTAAACTAGTTGTCAGACTATCAGACCACTAACTAATATCTGTAACGACTGTCAAAAAGCTACGAATGACGGCCAAATGTGCTATCCGAGAGACAGAGGAAACTCGGTTTGTCATGAATGGTGTCTCTCTACCCATCCTCCGGCAGTCTAGGCAAGTACTGCTTAATCGCGAAGATCTCGCAGACGTAGTTTTGGTATCCTACTCGTAGCAGTATAGTCCGAAAATACAGATTGCAGCTACATACAAATGCATTGCTTCTGCTTATCCCGTGACCAATTGCCACAAAACACAAAGCGCCATCTTTTGGGTTTTTATAAAACTGCTTTGGTGATAAGCGAGGTTTTTAACGACAGTTGGTGTAGTGGTGCACTATCAGAGTACGTAGTTTGTAATATATCCGCTAGATGGCACAGTAAAAAATGTAAAAGTAATAGGATAGATGGCGCTGTTTTCAAGAGTACGGTAGATGGTTTACGAAAGTAGCTTTATGTAACATTGATGACGTTAGAAGTTAATATTTTCCTGTCTTCTTAATTAACGTCTAAATATAAAAATTACATATACTTCAAATGGATTAAGTAACATTGCAAGGGACATATAGACTGTGGCATATCGTGGGAAATATTTTTATTGACTTGATTAGACTTGCTAATACTGCAGGTCTGCAGAGTGCAGAGTTTAAACTGTCTTTCTAAACAGTAATCACTTGTTATTGCTGTCAAAACTTTGAAAATTGGACATTTGTTTGTGTACTGCTCAGGTTAAGTGAAATGTGAGAAATATCAAACAGAAAACTACTTTTCCATATACAAACAGTGTGATAATAGTTTTATAGAGCCTAACGTAACTATTTAAGTATTTTTCTGAAAAATCATTTGAGGTTAAGTACTTGAATGCGGCGACGCAATATTTCATCAAATATCTCAAAAACTTGAATCGCTTACGATGTCGAACCCTAACATTGAAGAAAATATACTAAAATACGAGACATTCATCAACGATGTACTCAAAGAAGATCTACGCAAACTGGAATTTCGTCTTGAACAAATCAACGCTGAGATTACCGACTTAGTACAACAAAAACACACTTTAAAAGTTATCACAGACAAAGAAATTCATCCTCAGGGCTTCAAAACTCAAGTAAACATTGGCTGTAACTTTTTCATGGAAGCTTCAGTCGCTGACACTTCAAAATTACTTATGAATGTGGGTTTAAATCATCATTTAGAGTTTACTGTTGAAGAAGCAAACAAGTACTTAGATGTGAGAATAAAGGCTTTTGAGGAGAAGGCAGCAGAACTACAGACAAAGGCAGCGGAGACCAAAGCACATATCAAATTAATGTTGATTGGTCTCGGAGAGTTACAAGATGAGGCTGTAAAAGCAAGCTGATAGTGCCATTCTATGTGTTACTGTAATTGCAAAATGTGCCAGAGTAGATTGTTAATAATATTGTTTAAGGCAACTACAACAGCTAAATGCGAGTTTTATAATGCCTGGTTCACTACTATAAACAAAACTAAAAAAATATATGATATTCTTTAAGATATAAGCTAGTATTATTGTGTTTTGAAAACATAATACAGTTAATTTTATTCGATATAAAAAATCACGAACTTATCTATACAAATTTTTTTTAACGAGTAAAACCCATACTAAAATACATGCGATCATTCTGAGTTTTTGGCAAATAATTCTACAAGCAATATATTAGCATCATAGTGTTTTATTTTTTAGTCCAACCACTCATTTCACACTGTTCGGCCCGCAGTGACTGACTATTGATTGATATGTAATTCATAGGTCAAGTTACAATTGTTACAATTCAGTTGTTGTTTTTTAAGATAATGTTTGAGACTGTACTTCAGTCAGAATAGTAATTTAAGCAGAAAGAAAAGTGTAGTCAAGCTTAGGACATGTATTTTTACACTGATTTGACTGGTAATGGATTGAAAGCAGGATCCATGAAAAATAAACGAATTAGTGAAACTTGGCTACATTCTTTTTTTCAAACATTGTTTTCAAAGTCCTAGGTAGGTAAACTTCTTATATAGTTATTTCATTATTTTGTATTATTTTATTAATAAATGATAGGTAAGATGTTTTGTACACAATCCAAGTTACTATGATATCAATTAAATATTTTTGTTGCAATATGGTTTTTCATTTTATCTCTATGAAGAAATATACAAAACTTCAAACAGTTCTTATCAAAAAGTTCCGTTGTCTTCCGCCAGAGGCGCCACTGCAAAGCAAAAAAAAAATAGTGAACATAGCACAGATCTGCACTCAGATCTGCTGCAGAGTAGTTAAGGGTTCAGGGCTGTGGGACTATTCACAAGAGATGCCACGGCCCTGGTACACAGGGCTAAGAGGGAACATGGATAGCTTAATTAGTAATGTTAGTCTTGCCCTTTCTTTATTTTATTTTATTTTTAGTTTTACTTTTTATTTTTATACACCTTCAATCACTAGCTAGTAATGTAGCTAGTCGCTTTTTATATACATTCCTGCCGTATTTTACTGACATGTACACTTTTTCTGCTTTTATTACTTGTTATTGGTATTTAAAAAACTGTGTCACTCTACACTGTATCTCCTATCGAAGTAATACGTGGAAATGTCGTGGATTGTACATTAGTCTAATACGTTGTAATAGTTACTGTAAGATATATTGTACAATTGTTTGTTTTCCCTAAATAAATAAATAAATAAATGGGTTTTAGTCAGTAAAAGTCTGACACTCGCTTCCGCTCCACCCAGAGCGGGAGGAGTTATTTGTTGATTTTCCATACGAAAAAAAAGGGTCAGTTTCCACCAAGCTAAAATTCCTCGCGCACTTTTTTGGTACATAATAACAACATCGTGCCTGTAAGTCCGGAAGGGTTAAACAGATTTGTACCTTAAAGTTTCGCCAGTAATATTTCAATCTCACCTTATTGCCATCAACCGATTCCTATGAAAAAAACCCAATAACACTGCCCATTCTGGAAATGAAAATACCAATAATTCCAATTTCCATCTCTATTCTCTTTCTATACGTCGACGACGTCTCTTGTGCTAGAGCATGGCGCGACCTGTAGACTCGAGTTTCATGGAAGACCAAGACAGAATCCGGTCCATAGCAACGGAGAAGTTGCAAGTGACGCGTGTGTTCTACTAATCTCGACGATGAAAACGGGCATTGGGCATCAAGTTAGGTGTCACTTAGTGTTAGTGATAACAAGCCAATGCTTGTTATCACTAACACTAAGTGACACCTAATACCCAATGGTATTGAGTTAGTTGACACTTAGTGTTGGTGAAAATGGGCTTTACGAAGCAGCTTACGAGCTGTTAGGTGTCACTTTGTGTTGGTCAAAACAGCCCCCGTATTCACAACACTTCGATTCGCTTCCGATTCGGGAAGTCGTATGTCTATCTCGGTCGTTTTCGTAATGCCAGAAGAAGACAGATATACGAGTTGTCGAATCGGAAACGAGTCGAACGTTTATGAATACGGGGTCAGGTATCACTGTTGGGCATTAAGCAAAAGAAAGAAGAAAGGCAGTGTTGGCCCATATTTTTAGCATACTTAATTCAATCAATGAAAATGACCGCGATTTTCGAAGTGTAGACTCTTAACTTAGTGTAAATTATTTCATCGCCATTGCTCTTAAAACAGTGAAGGAAGACATCGTGAGGCAGTCGGCAGGTCCTATAATCAATTCGAAAACATGTCACATCTACCAACCCGCATTGTGCACGCGTGGTGAAATGCACAGCCCAATCCCTCTCACAGAGAATAGAGATGAACCATATATCCCATCAGTGGGAATAGTCGTATCTACGCCGGGTATCGGATGAAAGAAGACATTAAATAAAATAAATAAATATCGTTGGACATTAACACACAGCGCCATTGCACCTAGTACCACACTAAGCAAAGCTTGTGTCGTGGACACTAGATAGTTGATATACTACATTTATACTTTTTTAACCGACTTCTAATTGTTTGTAAATACATACTTATTATACATATAAACATCCATGACTCGGAAACAAATGTCCATGCTCATCACAAAAACATTTGCTCCCACCGGGATTCGAACCCGGGACCCTAAGAACGTAAGGCAGCTTCACTACCGCTGCGCTATTCGGGTGGTCGTTTATTGTCTATACTAATATTATAATGCAGAAGAGTTTGTTTGTTTGGTTGAACGCGCTAATCTCAGGTTCAAATTGAAAATTTTCTAAATAATCTTTTTGTGTTGGATAGTCCATTTATCGAGGAAAGCTTCAGGCTATATAACATCACACTACAATTTTAAGGAGCGGAGCAGGAATGAAAAATGTTGCAAAAATGGGGTTTTTTTTCCTTTCGTTTTTCTCTCTTATGTGACGCAGACGAATTTGCGCGGGTCAGCTAGTATTCAATATACCTCGGATAAATATTGGGCAGAATTTGAAAATCTTTAATCGATTGCTAAATTCCGCCAAATACTTACTGTATTCTCAATTGTGCGTGATTTCATTTAAGTTCACCTGACCCAGGGCAGAATGGAATCGAGCCTTTCTTCTCTTTTATAATCTGGATAAACACGTAAGATACTTTACATTTTGTCACGGTAGTAGGATCCTGTGAGACAATTGCTGTGCTTATGCTCGTATTACAGATATCTCGTAGAAGCCTCAAAGTTTGTCTTGCCCTTATAACCTAAAGGTGATGGTCACTGGTCAGTCAATCAGTGATGTCGGTTTCTGAGCAGTCTGCATTCACCTCGATGTATAAAGAAAAGCTGATGTAGGTACGCAACGGGCATTAGTAATTGTCTGAGCACGCTCGTATATTTTCTGATGCCTAAATTAAGTTCATTTTCCCGTTTATCACACTCGAAAGCAAAATAGGAGTAAGATCTCGAAAATTTTTGCTTTCTAGCACAGATGGTTGGTTTTTCTATGTATTTGCTTGTGTAAATTTGTAAAAAAAACGCTGTAATCACAGTACTATAATTTACGTACTTCACAGTGGTTATAATCCCATTCACTTTTAGTCAGATTTCGGGGGGGGATATATCCCAACTATCCCCCACCCCCTGGATACGTGCCTGCAGCAGGCTAATAAATACAGTCAAATTATAACCTTCCCCTTTGAACTCGGCAAAAGCTTGAAGAGTTTTAATTATCAGTATCCCCTAAGAACTTATTAAAAGTCTAATAACAATCAAGTAGCTACTCCAGACTTATTATCAAGGTCCTAAATACCCGTAATCAGCTCAAAAGTCGCTGGTGTAAGCGGTTGGCGACAAATTAGGGTTAATTTGAATATTTGATGGTCTCAAGATGCAAGGGGTTGATTATTACCCATTTGGTTGGAAACTACTTGAATAAAATTAGCATTGGATATGATTTTAGGGGTTTATGATTTTGTATGAAGACGCAGACGCAGTGCGCACTAGAGACTGCTGAACATACACGGTGTACACCACCTCATCACGAAGCCGTCAACCTAGCATTCTGTACATCAAACTAAGTATCTTTACGCAAAAATTATTGCACGGAAACAACTTTTTTCTTGGTGTGAAAATTGTGGGATTGCCACTAATCACTGCAATACACTAGACCAGCGGTCGGCAACCCGCGGCCCGCGGACGTCTTTCTTGCGGCCCGCGAACGTTTTGTAAATAAGTTATATATTATGTTACGGCTAATACCCGAAGTGCGGCTACACCTAGTTTTAGCCGGTTAGAACTAGGTGTAGCCACTTACTCTTGGTTAAACCTAGTACGAGCCGATTGTTTTCGGGTAAAACTAGGTCTAGCCTTCATCATGCCGGCTACAACTAGGTCCAGCCATTCCCTGTTGGATAAAACTAGATACAAACAAGTAACAGGCGCCTGGATAGTTTATCTTACTTTATAAAAGTGTGATTTATAATTATAATAACATTCTTTAAATTATAATATGCAACTATTGTCTGTTGTTAAAAAAATGTTCCTGATTGTTCCTATTATATAAAAAATTGTACTCCTAATAATTTGTGTTGATTATTACAATGTGATTTATAAGAATAAAAAAACTCTCTGCGTTTCTTTTTATTGGATGTTTTTTTAATATCTAAAATAGCTCTGCCGATAGCATGTCGGCTACAACTATGTACAGCCAATCCCTGTTAGATAAAACTAAGACACGCGCTGCTGCTGCAGACGTTGTGGGTCACACTCGCTAGTAGAACTGCAGTAGATCAGCAGCACCTGGCGCTCACATCCTACAGAGGCGCGTGCCTCGCTATGCCCTCCACCCCGCGCCGCTGCTGTGATGCGGTGAGTCATGAGTGTGACGCGGGGCGGAAGGCTTGGCAGGACACGCATCTAAGTTTTATCCAACAGGGATTGTCTGGACCTAGTTCTACCCGGAATGATATCGGATAGACCTAGTTTTATCCAACAGGGAATGGCCGAACCTAGTTGTAGCCGGCATGATGAAGGATAGACCTAGTTTTACCCGAAAACAATCGGCTCGTACTAGGTTTAACGAAGAGTAAGTGGCTACACCTAGTTCTAACCGGCTAAAACTAGGTGCAGCCGCACTTCGGGTATTAGCCGTAACATATATATCAAAATAAATGCATGACCGGCTATCGACCGTATGGTGTGGAATGTGGGGATCCAGCCTTAGCGTGACACTATTCAACATTTTTTCCATATAAATTATGGGAAGGAATTACTACCTACTGTTAGACACTATACGGTCGACCAAGCCATTAGGTATACATTTCACAATGTAATTTGTGAGTTAAACTGTAAATCTAATAGCTTGTTCGTTCGCACATCCAAAGTTAAGCATGAAATCGTTTTGCCTCATTATTAATTTTGTTTGTGCGGAAACAGAATAGTATAATATAAAGCCATTATAAAGACGAGAGCTACCAAAGATACGTTTTAATGCAAATTTTAACTTTAAATTAGTAATAATCGACAAAGCACAATTGTCGAATTTAATCATTTTCATTTGTAATTGATTTATGCAGTGGTTTTTTCATAAAACTCGATTTGCCGCGAGTTTTTTATGAATTATCGTGCATCTTCTGAACTCACTCTGTCGGGCTTGATGCCAGGTGAGAGCGTGCTTTTTGCCCACACTCACCAGTAAGTTCGTGGCAAGACCATCTTTGCCACCTGGCACTTTGGATATTTGCCCAAGGCCCCAAAGTTCCTGTAACTGTCGCTCATTGCACACTACAAAGGCACCATTATTCTCAAGTGCCCACGGCCCCCAATTGGTTAAAGACGGCCCTGGTTCGAACCCGAGACTAGTGCAATCTTAAGAACGTGCTTTGCATCTTTGAACCTACGTATAATTGGTCATAATGGACTTCTATCACAAGTGTGGCCCGCCTTTATTTTATTTTGCCACTTTGTGGCCCTTGCCTTCCAAAAGGTTGCCGACCGCTCCACTAGACCGACCACCCTCGGACGTGAAACAACTCTGAAAGTAAATAATAACCTAGATTGGCTAGGTACCAAGATCATATTGTTCCACCTGCACAATTTCTAGACGACATTTTAATAATAATAAAAGATGATAAACCATATACCTACTACATTAAAATGTGTTTTTTTAATTTGTTCTGGACGCCTTTTTAGTTATCTATTCAATCATATTAATACTTTTCAGACATTCTCCACTAAATATTATAAACACTATTGCTTATAGAACTTATCAGTAATCAGCTCTTTTACATGACCTTATACTACATACCTTATAGACTGTTACATAACCTTACTTTTACTAAACTTCAAATAACTCAGCTCTCCCGTTGCCAAAACTTATAGAATTTTCAGTGAGCGACTGATAAGTCTGAATCTAATTATTCTTACCATATTCATCTCATTACATTCAGGCCCAAGAATGTATGTAATCGTTTCCACCTCCTTTCTCAGTAGTAGCTCGGAGTATGGAAGTTGGCACGTTGTGCCGTTGGTCTTGCGCCTGATCTCTCTCCGGCCGGAGTAGAGCAGAGAGTGCACCTATGCCTACGAACATACTTGGCCATAATATCTCACGCGCCGATGGCTCATCATGATTGGCCGCCATGACCGAAGACGGCTACGGCGGCCAAACCTGTCATGTCTTTGTTATTGTGTTTGTTTTGTTCAGCCTGCAGTCTGTATCCTATTCTACCTTTATTTTTTATTTTGAAATGTTTTTGTTTTTATGCTAATTATTGTATACTCTAAGTCCGATCTGTTTTATTTTAGTTACATACTCATTTATTCAAATATCGCTGTATTGGCTTCCGTACGTTTTTCACAGGTGACCACTGAAAATCAGCGCTGTTCTGTGGGTTCCCCATAGCACAGCATCATGCTGAGTGGTAACCTATTTGTCGCACTCACGGGCGGCGTGCAATTTTTTATTTTTTGTCCGTTTAGTCTTACAATTTATGTTAATGTTGCTGTGTTAATTCTCGGTTTAAGTTTAAGTGTTTGTGTTTGTAATGCGTTCTATGTTTACCTTATTAATATTGTATGCACGTCATGACTTTGCGACGAATAAAGATTTTTCTTTCTTTTTCTTTCTTTCAAATGTATGTGCTTTTCTTGTTGCATTTTACGCCGTTGCATTGTTTTCGTAGACCGTCTTTGGTTAGGTTATAGTTCATGAAGTGCTCAGTGACATCTAGCGGCGATGTTTTGTACTACAAGACAACAAAACACTCTCACCCACGATTGCAATATGCTACTCAGTACTATCAAACTGATTTCACAACACACATTCGTTTGTCGCAGAAGAGATGGCGTCACATTCTGTAAAGCTCCATCTCGTTTTCGCTCCGGATAAGTTATGTCTGACTCTTCCAACCCATGTTTTGTCTCATAACATGTATCGGGAGTATGGACAGTTTTATTGTTAAAGCTGGAGTAACACGGAGGCAAATCCTGCCTCTCAAATAGTCAAGCGAATCCCGTAAGTGGTTGTACAGACGCCAACACATCAGGCTACATCATCATCATCATCCCATTAATGTTCCCACTGCTGGGGGACAGGCCTCCTCTCTGTGAGAGGAAACAGGCTATAGGCCGCGTGGTGGATTAAAGTATAATCCACCACACGGGGCCAGTGCGGATTGGTAGATGTCACATGTATGTCTTCTAAAAATGTAGACGGAATGGGAAGCCGTGGAAGTGGCAGAACGCGAGAGGGAGAGAGCCTCTCGCCCCAGCCGCCGCGGGAGACGCACCGGGTATCGGGGGCCACGTGGTGGCTACCGGCCACCTTAGACGCGGGCCTGTGGATCGTTAGCTATGGGCTAGCTAGCCGTCCGTCAGTCTAACGACGACAGGCCGTGTCGACGCTGCGTTCGTGTTCCACGCGCGCCTCAAAGAGATCCCGTCAGCATAAAGGGAGGACCCCGCAAGGGCCGAAGCCTGCCGGGGTTGCGGGACTGTTCGAAAGAGATACCGCGGCCCCGGAGCAAAAAGGGCGAGGAAGGAACATGGATGGGTTTTAGTTAGTAAAAGTCTGACACTCCGCCCAGAGTGGGAGAAGTTATTTGGTGATTTACCATGCAAAAAAAAAAGAGGTCTGCCGCCACTGGGCCACCGCTGCTCCCCACTAGGCCATCATGATTTACCAACTAACCTTAATTCGATAATGAAAATCGAACATAGCTAACATATTGGGGCCACGATTGCGATCGATCAGGGACCAATCCAAACTACAGACTGGAACTGTGAATTTCCGTCCGATCTGGGAATCGAAACCCAGGAACGCCAATAGCGCTGGTGTCTACTAGACTAAGGTGGTAGCGATATCTACAGATTTTAGTAGCGAAGTATTACTACGAAATGTTTAGCATTAGCGTCTGATAAATCTTCTATACTATCATCTAGAGACTATAAAAGTCCATGTTCACCGAAAAGATAACGGTCTGATTATCTAAAAACAGCTTCACACATTCTAACACACACACGGGTCACTGTGACATGTTCTCATACAAAAATGTGTTTTAAACAGCTGTTTTTAGATAGTCGGACCGTCATCTTTTTGGTGAATATGGACCTTAGTATGAATTCGTGACTGCTGACATTATTATACAGGTTGTAAATAGACCTTCACGAAGCCATCAACCAGGCATTCTGTACATCAAAGTAAGTAACTCTTCGTAGTAGTGGTTGCTGGGAAACCATTTTTTTTTGGATGAAAATTCACGTTTTTTGGTAAAACTCAATGTAACGCAGTCTTTAAACATTGTGCTTATACCTAAAAACTTTTGGTGCGATTGGGGGGGGGGGGGGAGGGGAGGGGTAAAACATTGAAATAACCACAGAAGCTCAAATTTTTTACACTCTCATCATCATCACTCTTCTGTCGACTTCCATGTCATAATTTTGCCTGTCAAAAGAAATCCTTTTTCCCAGGTAAATATAGCTGCTTGGCATAAGTTAGAGGCGTATTTGCAACGCATATGATGGTTCCGATGTGATTTGTCATAATAATTGTTTTGTTTAGGTTTATTGAATATCTAAGCTTGCCTTTTATTTAAACTTTAAGATTAATATTAGGGAAAATGTATCAAATTTTATTAATTGACATTGAAATATGATTTTAGCAATAATTATATGCCCAAATGTTTGCATGTCACATTATTATGACTAAGTATTATGGATCTGGATTATTTATGTTAAGACCGAAATTGTACCAATTCTTATAGCAAATAAACTGAATTTATTTGATTTGATTTGATTTCTACTTTCTACGGTGAGTTGATCATTGACTGCAGCTGTTTTGCATTTTCTGATAGAAAGACTATATCGTCCGCAAATCTCAAATGGTTTATATACGAGTATTTACCCGAGTTTGTTCCAGTCTAGTTTGCCAATGATCGACTCTATTGGTACTTGTATGTCGAATAGGTTGCTCATTTGGTTTTATGGACTACTTATACAATTTTTTGTAGAAATCCGTTGCTATTCCTAATATTTCCGACAGAAAAAAGGCATACCTAATAGAGGTATGCCTTTTTTCTGTTGTCCCTTGAAGTCCTTCAATCCATGTTTTGTGTGATCTTAGTTCTTTGTACACTCTCTTGACGCTGCCTGTTAAATTTAGGGGTTTTTCAATAGTTTGTATGCGGTACGCCTTATAGTCGTTTTTAGTCTGTTTACTTACAAGCTTGTACAAAGTTTTCAGTTAATTTTTCATAGATCGTGTCTTTGGCTTGGTTGTTTGTAATATTTGTCTTCGGTGAATCAACTTTTTCGTGTGGGCTGACAGGATGCTTCTTTTCTACGTGCCTGTATGAGTTACATGAGCTTCTTTCAGGCTACTGTCTATGGCATTTATAATTTTATCGTAGCATTCTTGAACAGTATCGGTATCTTGCCAGTTGTGTAGTAGGTTCTCTGAGCAGCTGTTTAGTGTTTCTCTATACCTTGTTATATCTTCTTCATTTTTTAAGAATTTCTTTTGATAAGTTTTCAAAAAAAAAGCATAAAGAAGTACCCATAATTAAAATGATGTTTCGTTATCATGAGCTGAATGAGTGGAAACTCTTTTTATTTCAGTTTCCCTGGTAGTCTAATGTTATTTTCGTTTTCAGAATCTTTCATTATTTGTAGTTTATTTACTCATCCCAGGGACAGGATTGTTGTCCTCTTTTTACTCAAATGATTTGTCAAATACGGTGACCATTAACTAAGTATTTTAATAAAATAATGGTCATCTTCAAAAAAATTCTAAGTATGTAGTTCATGTAGTATATCAACTATCTGGTGTCCACGACACAAGCCTCATTGCTTAACGTGGCACTAGAGGGCGCTGTATCTAATGTCCAGCGATATTCATTCATTTTATTTTTATCTATTTTATTGTTAGTATATTGTTGATTGGGCCAGCAGCTGCTGTAGTATGATGATGATATTGTTGACGGAGGTGGGGAAAGGTAGGTCAGAAATAAAATAGCATAATTCAAATAAAAGCTTAGCTTTATTACTCGTTATATTACGAAGAAACATCACTCACTGGTATCAACAAGTCCCCATGCTGATATTGCTAGTAGAGATACGACTTATGTTTCACCGTACTTCCTTCCATCCAATAATTTTGATAAAATTTTGATCAACAGACTTTTGAAACCGCCAATATGTTTGCCAATAAACGAACGCAATTTGCACTCAAATTTAGATACAATTTTTTCATTCTCAATATTCCACTTTATGTCTAGTACACCGAACAGTGGTTAGATCCTAAAACATTCACGGACAAAGACACACGCTCGTAAATTATAAGCATTATGACAATGTGATATTATATTAATGTATAAGTATTGTTGTAGTATTAAGAACCGTAATAATTAATGCGTAGTTAGTTTAGGTTAGTTTCCTGACATTAGGTATTACTTGTCTGAGGCCCACAGATTACAATAGTGACCCGCTATCAGCCATTCTAACACAAATACCGAAGAATCGTTTACAATTTTTTCCACATTTTTTTTCACCTTAAAATTGCCTTTAAATTTATCTTTTTTACATCCAGAACCATATAAACATCTTTGAGTTATTTATATATTTTTTTACCTATATAACGGGCCGGCCGCGCCGCCGCCCTCAGCCGCGCCGCTCAACTTTTTATTTACAAATGGTTAATGCTCCTAAACGTTTTATATCCGACGCTATTCTTAAAATTAAATACAAAAACGCATGACATTCTAAATTTACCTAATGTCCCATTTTGTCACCGCTATAATTTATGAATTTTGACCTTTACACCAACTTTAGAAATATTCAATACAAAAATACTCTTTCTGAATAAAATTTTTTACACGACTCATTATATCGTAGGCGCGTACCGGGGGCGGTTGTGCGGGCGCCTCAAAAGAAAAGCTTTGAGCCTCGTAACCTTAACATCATGAAATTTGTACTAAATATATCAAAACAAGCGGACGCGGGCACTTAACACTTAGCCGAAATGCGAGGATACCGAAATGACGCCTAAACACTAGTCAAAATCTCAATTTTATTAATGGCACATCACCTTTCGTCCAGTGCACGACCACAGAGGGCCGAAACGGGTCGTGATGTGAACAAAAGATATCGCGTCACTATCAAAAATAATTTTGTATTTTTTTAAATTTTGTCACTAATTTTATCACTGGCGTCCGCGTCCGCTCGCTATAGTTTACAAATATATTATAAAAATGTCGCCACATTATGGACTGTGGCTCACCAAAGTAACTAAATCAACACATTACATACGAACACACAATACTGAACTGAACGTGTATCGCTGTTACCAATGAAGACCACAAGGATATTTAAAATATTGTTTGAAACTCACTACAGTATGTTAACTTCGAATATAAAATGATGAACGCTTAGTCCCGGTCTGTGGGGCGCCTGCTACGTTCACTACCTTACATAGTTCACATAGTCATACAATTGGGCGTTCGAGCTTATCTCACTAAATTTTATTGATAAGCGTCGGCAGTATTTTGTTTCAAGACATCCTAATAGTATATCCGTGCTCAATTTTGACATTTTTTATGAGATAAAATATATATATTATTAAGAATGATACTTATTTCCATAACTACCTAAACTTCAGCAATTTCCCTTATTGATTTTTCACGTATAGAAAAGTTGATACAGCTATTTGGTACATCTAAATGACCTAACCTCCAAAAAATGAAACGCTACATACAATAGAGTCTATTACAATTTCGAAAATTTAGGAACCATAATACCCAAACGTGAAACCGAATACTTGCTACATATATTGTTTTTTTTTTATTTATAATTAATTTTGAAAATAATTACAATATTTATTTCATTTTACATTGATAATCCAAACATTTTCGTCGACGGATTCCAAAATACTAAAAGTGTAAAGCAAACATTTTAGATTACATTCTCGTGAAACATAAATAAACTATCATCTAGATAAAGCATAATGGAAACAATCAGAAATGACGCCGAAACGGGCAATTTCAATAAATCTACATACATATTATTATAAATAGATACAAACATGAGATTTAAAGTCAACACCGAATTTTGTACTTTTTCTGCGGGATTAGCCCCCATGATCACTGTGGACTAAATATTTCGATGTTTCAAACTTGAGTCTTAATTTTTTATTAAATTTAGAAAAATTGTCAACCGATAACTTACAAATAATTGAACATCGAATAAATTTAAAAAATCGGCTCGATCGCATGTTATATCCATTGTGGTCTTTTTATATTGCACAGTGAGTCACTCAAGTATAAAATCCGGACAAAAATTGTATTAAATTACAAAAATTGATAAGTACATATTCTGAGTTTTGACCTTGAAACTATACATTGTAGTACTAAAACATTTTAATACGGCTCCAAGTATCTGCAAATTACGGTATGTCGGTTGATAACTGTAGATGGGAAACCAATACATTTCTATTGTAATATGTGTGTGTAGCCTGCGTAACAGTTCTATTAGATATGAAGAAATCTATGGAGAGATCGGAATAACGAATTCATTACTTACTAGACAAGGAATTAATCGGTAAATGTCAGTTTAGAGCTAAAAAGTCTGCTGGGATAATTAAACAATGCTACCATACCGCTAGGTCTTAACGAATCTAGTGCTTAGGAATACTAGTCATCAATTCCGTTACTCAATTCAGAAACTGGTACACTTCTCAGCTCTAAAACGCCAGTGCCTATGTTACGGAGAAACAAACAACTTGTAACAAAATACAATCGTAAACGTAACATGGAACGTTGCTCGATCTCGAATAAGCCCAGGGACGACTGAGTACTGACGTACTGGCGCGAATCGTGGAAACTGAACCCGGGCTATTGTCTGAGGGGTGGTCGTGTGTGGGGACGCGTGGGCCAGCGTGGCCCACGACGTTGGGAACAATTTGGAAATCAAAACCGGTTTTGCCGAAAGGGAGAGGCTGCGTGTTACTGTATGTGTCGATGTCTCAAAAACTTCAGTATCTCTAACTGTCCTAACCTGAGCTACTTAGCACACCAGTCGACGCCTGGTCCATCCTAAACTGAGGTACTCTTATATTATCGTAATAGTTCAAAATGGTTACAAATGAAACGATAACAAACGTGTAATATCAAATGAAGTATGCTTACTTGCTTACCTAGGGCCGGCCGCCCTCACGCGCGGTTCCGTACATATAAATTAGGATGGTTTAAACATTTTGTACATTCTGCAAAACAATAGATATTTCCCGTTGGTCTATTGTCTTCTTAATTAAATACCATTAACGCTAAGATAGTTATTCGATATTATCTCATCTGTATTAAAACTATCGTTATATGTACAAATGTGTATACATTTCTGTACAACTACCTATCTTATCGTGTTATAATCTATTTGAGAAGCGAAATTATTATTATATTCTGTTTGTTCTGTAAACTGAGGATGTGAACTGAAAGTGTTCCCGCGTGGCGGGCTGGCGGCCGGCAACTACATGATATAACAAATACATCGAGATTGCGAACTACTGGGGCTTGCTCTCTGACTGGCCATGCTTCATTTATCCGTCTGTGCTTCTCGAGTCATGTCACATTCTCCAACCATCAGTCAGGGATCAAGAGTCCAGCGTACCGCGCTACATATATCTACGAATCAAACTAATTATTCTTCTATAGTATAATAGTAAGTGTGTGTATGTATACTGATCGTTCGATACTTGCGACCTTGGGATGCGCGGGCGGCGAGTCGCGGGCGCTTCGTGGCGGCCCCGGTTGGGCAGTTAGGTCTATTGAGGGCCCTTTTTTGTATTTAATTTCTTTTTTTTTCGTAAAAAATCAATATTTTCTTTGAAGGCACTTCTGTTCGGACGAGGTGGCCCAGTGCGAGAGGGTTTACTGTTGGATGCCAAATAATGTAGCTGTAATTTTGAGAATTTGGATGTTTTTTTTTGGGATTTAGATTCTATTGTGTTGTGTTGCCTTCAACTATTGCTGCTGTTTGGATGTGGGTCGAATGTCTATGTGTTTGATAGCCGCCGCGAAGCGCTCGCCTGCCGAGTGCGGCCGTCACTGTGGGTTTAATTAACTAATTCGTAGTCAAAAATAACTGAAAGAGTGTTACAGTAGTTTGCCTTATCATTATCGGGTATATGGTGTGTATTTGTGTATATGGATAATATTAGATAAAGTAATGCCTTGATTAACGTGTAAGTAGTGACAGTCCGCACTCGCGTGGAGTTAGTGAAGCCCGCGCATGTTTTGAGTAGTATTATCTAACAAATAAACTTAACCCTAATCCAGAGCGAACTCCGGACGAACTGAACTTCGCGATCCGAACATTGCCGAAATATTGTAAATACAAATCAGGATGTTTACATTAATCGTTACTTAAGATGTGTAATCTTTTCGAATTTTGTGTCTTCATTATAGTTATTCTATTGATAAATCCTCTGCATGAACATAAAACCGGCTATCAGTATAAAAATAATCTTTAAATTCTTTGTTTGTGGATCGAAAAATAACCCTGCTCTATTGTACTAATGACTATGGTTAACTTTAATTAATTACTCCTAAAATAAGTATGACGAGGTAAAGGTTGACAATTTCTGGCCGCTCGTGGCGAGCCTTCAAAGTAAATACTACCAGGGATAAACAAACTTAGCATGCTCCAAAGGACAAGGAAACAAAGGAGAACCAAAAATAAAAACAACAAAAAGTTCAAAACTTAAGCAATTAATATATTAATCGTTTTTTCCTTAAAGAATAAATCAATAAATGATTTTAAGATATACACAACTATAAAAACCATTTTAAGATAATACTTAATAATAATATAATAATAATTATATATAGCGAAATATATTATGTGCAGAAATAAAATTCTAGGTGACTTAAATTTTCTCTTACTCGTATAACCTAATGAATTTCCTAGTAGAGCGCAGTTTGTGGCGCGGGGTGTCCCCGCCACTCGACGTCCAACGTACAAATCCAAAAATTTGTTTTTTAATAATTTAATTTTAACTTTTTTATCAATAATTTTGAATCTGAAGGCCTAAATGCGAGTGTCGTAAAATTTTGGTGTGCGAAACAATCGTCCAATGATTTGTTTTTTTAAATATAATTTAGTTTGCCGAAACAATGTGCGTCGCGTCGATTTGCTCACTCCAACTGCTCGAGAAAGTTCGGCGACTTGAAGTACTCGGGCACTGGATCGTCCAGCCGTGAGATCACCTTGTAGATGGATTTCTTCCAGCTCTGTTCCGCGTCCTTGCCGCCCTGGATGGCGCGGAAGAACTCTCGTAGTGTCTGTTCAACCACATATCTGAAGTTTGGTGGCACCTGGAAGTGTACGAAATGCCTACTTAGAAACCATTTCAATGTTACTCCAGCATCTGATTTTGGGACTGTTTTAAGATTGAAATATGTATGTTGATATATGGGGTTATAAAAATAATTATAAAGTTTTATCACCTGCTGCATGCTCACCTCAATGTGGTTGTTTCGGTTGTAGTGCAGGTTGAGCACCCTGTAAAGTTCGGAGTCACCGGCAACATGCAAGTCCTCCGCTGTCTTCAGACCTTCGCTGATGGCCTGTCGTGCATACTTCTCCATCTGGATGTAGTAGAATTCTCTGTAAAGAAGAAAGAACATAAATTAGATAAAGGTAAAAATAGGAGAAAAACGCGCACATCAGTCTTCAAATAAAAATGTTGATGAAGCTTGGCTAACGAGTTATATGTATATCAAACTTTATACGTATCTACACCGTGACACTTCACGGCACAATGAAAATAAAAAGCCCTCGAATACCGTCGAGAGCGGGAAAGGATTTGATTAGCCATTTTCGCTCTCTCGGCGTCGCATCGCTCCGCTATCTTCGCTCCGGTTCGCTTACGAGAGCGAGTTGAGCGAATCGAGAGTCTCGCGAGGCTAATTACTTACGAGTTCGCATTCAGACAAGCTAATTCGGTTTTTCACGTTCCTGCAAGTGACGAGCTAGTTGCTGGGGGTAATTTTATGAGCTTTTTTAGGGTTGCATTTCGCAAAAAGTGGGGTTTAATTACGGAAACGGCCTAATAAACTGTTTGGCCGTTAATCTTGCAGATTTCCACTTTGGTCCTAAGAAATATTTATTTGAAAACAAAGGTGATATACATTGAACTATATTATTATTATTGGGAATCAATGAATATTGCCCAATTGTTCTAAAAATTTTTTTTTTGTTATTGCCTAACAAATACGCGTCAAGCAAAATTAGCGAATAACACGACACTCATGTGTCAATGAGCACGGATCATCTCTAAACCTCTTGTAACACTCTTCTCTCTCGCATACCGGGGGCTTCTATTATTTTTTAATTGGCACTCGACGAGATATCGCAGCCTTACTAATTGAATAAGTAAATGAAGTGTCTAAATAATTAGATGTCTTTTTGGCTGGCGCGGGAGCTGGTGTAACCACTGTGCAATTCTGAGTAGGCTCAGTGAAATACTTTCGCCTGTAATTAGTCATTGATATT
The DNA here is from genome assembly GCA_916618015.1 of Xestia c-nigrum. Classification (NCBI taxonomy): domain Eukaryota; kingdom Metazoa; phylum Arthropoda; class Insecta; order Lepidoptera; family Noctuidae; genus Xestia; species Xestia c-nigrum. The sequence continues at coordinate 7,571,500 of OU745251.1, read as the reverse complement.
TCTTTGATTAATTTTTCCGTTTTGCGTAATTAAGTTTCGTGGAACGTTGTTGGATTATTTTCTTTGAAATAGAACGACTGATTTAGCTTTGCTACGTGAGTAAATTAGCGATTTATGGGATAAACCTCTCGTGTTATCGAACCTTCGCGTTAAATATCCTCATAATTAATAGTCGTCCATTATTTTCAGGTACATGTATTCCTAAGGAAAGCTTTACTGTATGAGTAACAGACTTCAGTTCCTAACAAACTTATTACTCATATCTGTAACTCATTAGTTACATGAGTAACTTCGGTATTAAAAATATTGATAAGTGGGAATGGGAGACACATTTGGATATCTTCGTTGGCGACCATTAAGGACATGTGGTGTGTCATCACATGTTTTATAAGTGGGTGATATATTAATGATAGTAATTAATATATTTTAATAGATCAACAGGCGTTATTTGGACTTTGACTCGTGGTAAGAGAAAGTGTTGCTGAATCAACGTCTGATTAAAATATTTCAGAACTTCCCGAATTGATGCCATAAATAATTCAGACAACATGTTCGTATTCAAACACTTACAGGTATTTAAGACTTTTCTACCTAAAATATTTCGAGGAGAAGAAAATACACAAGCACTGTCACATTTAATTTGTGCGAGAACTTCATAACAGCGGCTCTAAATTAATTAAAAGACTTTCTGCTGCGTAATAAAAACTATCAAAATCGTAAACTTCTCAATTCCTAGTCTGCCCGTTGTAGGTCAACGATAATATCGACGTATTCGATAGCGATCGACGTAAATGTGACGTATTAGTAAGCGGTGAACGTACCGACGCTTAGGTTATGCTAATTGTATGCGGGCTAGCGATTGCAAAAAGAAAAAGTTTTGCCTTTACGTAAACAAGATACGTAGTCATAAACCTAGTTTTAAGAGTAACAGTAAAATAATTGAAAATGTGTTGATTTTTTTCCAGGCGTTGACTGCAGTTTGCCCAGTGTGTTTTGTTGAGCTGTCATTTTTTCTACAAGAATTTTAGAAAATAAACTTAGAATGACACTAAGATGATAATTCTGGTAACTTTTCAATTCGTTCTTTGTTTGCGTGCAGTTATGAAATTATTTTCTTGATATGAATATTGTTTACAATCACTTTCTCAGCCAAATAAAAGGAGTCGCAAGCAGAGCTTGGTAACAAAACTAGTATTTTAAATAAAACCGTTAACTGTGGGAATCAGCTGTTGCATTGTTCACACAAAACTACCCTTGTAAGAATATTTTGGCGAAGAAAGTTGCGAAGAAATATCAAGTCTAAAACTTAGACATTAAAGTACAATATTCCTTGAAGAGTCAGCAATTACAATAGTCAAAAATTCAAACGGGGAATGTGATGTTGGAACCGATTTTGAACTTAAACGTGGAAGAAACAAAGTTCATGTTTCTTTAGTAGTATCTGCTATTGTTGTGTTTTCTTAAGGATTCGCATCTTGCCTACCTGGACCCCAACGTCTTGGTTTATTGTTTGTGAGATTTTTTACAAAAGTTCCTTTTCATCAATTGAACCGGAATCGAAAGTTGGAAGATATCTTCGAAATGAAGATTTTGTTTCCAATCGAAGATGGTTCTTGCGATCCTATTTTGAGGCAGAATTGAATTGAAAAAGAAACAAAAGAATCCGGATGTTATTAGGAAAACTCATTAGAAAATATTGAAAACTAGTTAAGGAAAGCTAAATAAACGATATTACATAGGTATAGGAGTAAATTACCGACTATTGACGGTGTCAAAATAAAAATAAAGCTTAGAATATTTGTAAAAGTGGAAATAAAACAGCTTCCATACTTTGCTTACTCCTAAATAAAACCAAGACATTAAACTTTGTATTTTATTTTGCTTTGACACATTAAAACCACCATTAGGGTGGCTAAACATTGTCAGTGATATCGCCTCCTTGGGCACAGAGTCACGGGACCCCTCAAGAAAGCGATTTGATTCCCGTGTGAAACTCCATAGGACCACAGATTATAAAATATGTCAGAGATGTGACAAGAACAGTTATTATTGGTGTTAAAAATGTTTACGTCACAATTAGGTAGAGTAACCTTACCTATTGTTAAAGCTATAATTGTGGAGGTCAGATAGGTATTAACTCCATGTGAAGTACTGGTATTCAACAACGCGGTTAGACTGGAAGCCAAACCAAACAAAGTTGGAGAAGGTAAGGGTAGATATTGATGATAATAGTAAGGCCTACGTTATTATTAATAATCCGCCATTTTCTTACAAAGTTATGTCCTAGCATATTGGATTAATTTTAGGTTAAAGATCTTTTTTCCTCGTACACAACTAAGTTAGGAAGTTATTCATTTCTTCATCGAGTCCACGTTATTTTCCTTAATTTATCAGTCGAAACTTTAATATAGGTAAACCCAAAGTAACCGTTATAGTACCTCCTTATAACCAGTTCGCAAGTAGGTACGCGAACCATGACACATAAGTTACTATTTATAACTGTAAAGGTATTATTATTTTCAGAATTTCTCACGGTACATTCTAAAAAGATTTTTTAAGCAGTTGTCCCGTCTTAATCTTGAATACTCTATGTCCAAGGAGCTAAGACGTTACTCAGGGGTCATACATTGTTTTTTTTTTCTGGTTTCTTTTCATCCCTTCGTATTGTTCGCTAGTACGAACGTGTGGATTTTTTGTGTCGACTCCAACTCCACTTTTAACTTCGATAAACAGTTTTAAAAGTGTTTGCCAATCGTGAAAATGTCCGTTGGTTTGTATTATTTCTTTATGTTTCAGGTTATACTAGAAACCTACGTACTTAATATTGCCCTTTATTTACAAGAACTTCATCTACAAGAGTGGTGCATAGACGGGCTTAATGCCACAAGGCTTTCTTTACCAGTCAATTAAAAAAAAAAACAAAAGAGAATCTGTTTGAAAATAGACTTGACGTTCCTTTTTTTTTTGTAAACGTCAAGTTTTCATTTAAAATTCTACCGTTTAAAAAAAGAAAGAAAACTAAAGTCACAAACTGTAGTTGATTAGTAACAGCAGTATGTAGGGCAGAGAGTCGATCGACGATCTTTATTTCCAATGCTTACGGTGCTTGCAGATGCGGGCGTTCGCGCATACCGCTAGCTGATAAACACAGGGTAAGAACCTCTATACTTGAAGGTTTTATTCAAAACCTCAAGTTTTTCTTTGATTATCTCTACCAGTCTATTGTCATATACGGAATATCTTTGATTACAAAACCGTCGAAATATCTTGAGCTTAAAATATTGAACAATTAGGAAAGATAAGTATAAGTTTAGATTAAAACCATGTTAGCTTATATCAAGTCTCTACCATCTTTAAGTACCAAGACAATTTGCCTTTTCTTCAGTAGGTAACTATTGCAGGAATGCTAGAATTTCAAGGTCCCTAAGATCTGTTATTAAGCAGAGGTAAATACCTCTTTTACACCTAACATAATAAATCTAAGTTATTAATAAAACCTAAAACCCAAGACGCAATATAAATGAAGTATAATTTTATTTCAACATTTTCAGTAATACAACATTGAACTAAAGATCTGGGACAAGTTTCCTTTGTCATATTATTATATTACTTACAAGAACTTGTGATGATAATATTATTAATATATGCGCGCTTTATTATTTCATTCGCTGTGTTTTTCCTTAATATGATACCACGCAAGATTATTAAGTATTTTAATTAGGAACGTGGCTCCTTTTGTGTTACTTGTATACCTAGATATTGGGGAAATACTGGAACGGCCATTGTTTTAAATATATATTACACGTATCTAGACAATGGTTCAGTAATGGAAGAATAGATTTGAAAAACCTATGTTTTTTCTAAAATTAAAATTGTGTTTTAGTCTTCTGTTTTATAATAGGTAAATGTTCCTTGTACTTTGAGCTGTGTACTGAAATTCATATTAGGTATGACGATTTCAAAGTAATTATGTGAATTATAATTGTGTTTGATTCAAGTTTGTTCCAGTATTTAACGCCTAAGGTTTCAAAAAGTCAATCAATTAAAATGAAACCATCATTTTCATGAATGTAGTTATATCTATCTTGCCAACACACCGCTGGCCGGTGTAAAACAAACTTCAACAACTGCCGAAAAGCTCATGAAATTCGCCGTACGCATGAAATTTGCGAAAAAAAATAGTTTCCAGACGTTTTTAAAGCCGGACTTTACCCAACACACTCATTTCGATCGCTCCCAAATACAATAGTTATTAAACGTGATACTCCTACCTAAAGGCCAGGTATTACTGAATACATAGATGGGTGTGTGTGTATGTATGGGTGTGTGTGTGAGTGGACGGCGTCCAGGTTTCGAGGAGCACGCCAGAATGAGCCGACAGACTGCATTTTACAGAGCACTGCGATTTTACAGAGAAGGCATGTTTTTTTTTTTGTACGCTAATGTGGTATTTAATGACGTGTTTTTTTCTTTTTGATTTTGCTTATCGATTTGTGTGGTGGAATGACGTCCGATTTCTATAGGTAAGTTATTTCAATATAGAGGTAAAAACTTACAATTGTAGTGGTAACCGCTTGCTGAATGCAAAAAACAAATAATAATAATATAATATAATTGTTGCAACAAATGATGCTAACAAAATGGGATGATTTCATGTACAGTCAAGTTTTAAACAGTTTACTGTAAGACTCAACTCACTCTTCAAATACAAAAAATGAAAAAAAAAACAGTCTCCGGTATCTCTAAACCATCTTAAATCACTTTCCACCTTGCATAAAAGCGAACGCATCTGCATTTTACTTACTCTATGCAAAAAAGTTGGCCGGCGTAGCGCACACATACTCACTACGCACACATAGACAAGTAAAAGCGAGTAAACTAATACCAGGCCGGATTAATGCTTCAGTTTGTGAAAAAACTTTTTTCAGACTGCGCCGTCCGACACAGGGCCGTAATCAGACGGCGGGAAATGTGCAAATTATGATATAATGAGAACGGGGCGTTTGAGAATAAATTGTTTTTGTTATTTTTTTTACTGTTGTGACGGTTTAGAGTTGTTTTCTTTGGTGTTATGTCTCGCTCGTATGATGGGTATTAAAAAGTTTTTTATAAGTAAGTACCGTCTTGTTAGCTGCCTAAGAAAATTTCTAAGGGTGTTAGTTGGATTAATAAGGTAAGAGTTATGAGGAAGATAAATCAAATTCAAAAACTCATGAGGAATTCACAAATGTTAGGTTTTTGGGTTTTCCTTAATTTGGCAATTTCCTGTTTCATTTTCAGGAAATTAGGTGTGAGTTGGTCTCAAATTATTGTCATTGTCAAGTCCGCATTTAAGTCGCTACTTTTATTGCTGTTTTCATGCGTTTTATCGCTACTATTACAACTTTTACTTCTGTGAAAATATTTTCAAGTCACGCTACATGCGGGTAGCAGATATCTACGGTAACGGCTTGCGCATGGGCAACTTTCTCGCAAAACTAACGTTATCAAGCAACACTTGGGGAAAACCAGTTGACGTTGTCGACAAATAAGTAGATATGAAGTTATAAATACCATCGATTAGCGACAAAGCAAGGAAAAATATCAGTTAACGTTATTTTGATCAGAATTTACATGAGTATTGGTTTAATTAGCGCTAAACTGACCGCTAAACGGTTATTATTATCTTGTTATTGTCGCGATTACCTAATAATCCAAAAATAATGTGAGTAATAAGGAAACTTTAGACTATGCACATACCTAATGCCTAACGGCCTTTTGTTAGTTCAAAATTTAAGGATAGGTACAACCAGATCCTTTGCAAATAATTATCTTTAAAGAGATACTTCCCCGACAGTAACAGATGAATCAGTCTCCTTACATAATACAGTCCTGGATCCGCCCCTGTCGATCGTCTCCCTCCTCGCTGACCCGTCTGTCTTGTACCCTAGGCTTCAAAAGTTCAGCTCATTTGAGTGGCTGCCGAGATTTTATTACCCCAACTACTACTCGCTTCGGTATTAATTTTTTTTTTTCGTAAAAAAAAGGGTTAAACGTACGCGTAGCCTTTTAAGGGCCACATAAAGCTGACCATTCACGGTTACTTGATCGTTGAATTAGTTCGTTAATGACTGTCGGGAGACAGTTTCAAAACAGTTTTTTCGAGTGTCACTTTATTATGATGTTTCTGTTTGTGAATGTCCTGCTTTATGACGGAAGTCTGTAGTTTGGTTGAGTATGGACATGCTTTTTTTGTGTTCTAAAATGCATTCTTTTTACATTTTAATGAGGTTAATTACTGTCTCCTTTTAAGTACGGATTTCACAGAAATGTATAACTGTAACTACTTCAAAAGTAAAGGAAACTTCATTTCGTTTTCTCTTTTAGCAGCGGGTTTTACAACCACGAACAGAAAGTTACAGTGTACAAAAATCTTTTTAAATGGATTTATAAATGCCACAATCACTAAAACCGATGGAACCATCGATCTCAATCAGATTGCCACAACGTTATGCGGAATTCTGAATAAAAAAGGAAATTTCATAAGTTACGCATCACCCTGTATTAATATACAGGGTGTGTCTAACGATAATTACTTTAATGCAACTAGATATAAGCTTGCCTGCTGTCTCTACTTAAGTTTATTTCCCGAGGGCTGTGATCATTGCCACTCGTCAAGATTTTACTATTTACTAGTTATTTAATATCTTTCAATAGATATCTTTGTTTTTTTAGACACTTTCAGTATACTTAGAATTGGTTCTTGACACGTGATGTGAAAATTTATGGAGTTTAAAAATAAATAATGCTATTGGCCACTTAGAAATTGCGGAAAAGTCACTTTCATATTTTTTAAATCTGTGATTCCATTTTTAAACTTTGCCTTGACTTTGAGGTGATTATAAAGAAAGTGATTACAAAAAAAAATATATGTATAGAACGGACACTCTTTTGTTTTACTTTGAAATGTAACTAGTTTTTTTTTATAGGATTAGAAGTAATCACACTACTGGACACCTAAAATTACACTAATAGGCAGGTAAGCAAGCATGATACACGACACTACAATAATAAAAAAAAAACTATAACATTTTTTATAACATTCTCATAGACATACCTAAGGGTAGTTATACATATTAATTAATTATGTCTTAGGGCGGGTCGGCGACAAGTCGCGTTTCCCTAATTTCCCATGTGGATACAGCCTACCACACCTTTTTTGCCTTCAACGAACTGTATTCCTTACGAGCCATAAGTTTTTTGTTAGTAAAACTTACATTAAGAAATGAGAAATTATGAATTTTGCTCTGAAATGAAAACTAGAAAATGTATACAGGTTGTTTCAGATGTGTTTGACGCGAATTCAATGAGATTTTGACGATCTATTTTTTTTCATGTTTTTTTCAACTTCAAAACTTTTTATTTATTCAGTCTATTAATACCCTATGACGGTTGAAATATATAATTTGTATTTATTTCTATTATCCTTGAGACACAGTGCAATGACAATATCATTTGCTCAAGGATTTATTATTGTTCTTAATTAATTAACGATGCGATATTCTTGTTTACACGAGTGAAGTCAGTGCCTTTTAAATAATAATTGAGTAAATTGTTAACTAATTACTAGCTTAGCATGGGGTTTAATTAAGTACTAAAGGAACCGGTAGTTTTTTTTTTACGTTATTAAATGAAGAATAGGAAATCATTAGAATGTGTGAAGTAATTTGGCAGTTCGGTCGTACCAAACAAATGAATACCCAAAAAGGACAATCACAAAATTGATTAACAATGAGGCAAATTTTAACGATTTTCTTGTCGAATTTAGCAATGGCATTTCCTGGTGACCCGTTTTAATTAACTAGTTATAAATGCCAAATTAATGATGTAAACAGTCGATCATTAATATTGGAAGCTACACGATCAGTTTGGAACGCAACTTGATATTGTTATTGTTAAAATATAAGTAGGTACCTATTATATAAGATATTGTTTTCCTTTTTTAATATTAAAAATAAATGTCGAATGGTCCGCTCAAAAATAGGGATACTTGAAGCATTAAATTCCGGGGAATAGTGTTTAGTAAAAGTCAATAAGTGCTTTTGCACTTCCATAAGTGAGTGCACGAATATACGAGGGTATATTCGTTTTAGTCTCGAAAAATTGCAAGAGTTTTCGTATTACGTTGGATTTTTCAAAAGAAACGGATAATATTAATATAAGAAATGAATCATGTCAATTATCATGTTTAAAATGGCTTCTTTAAGTTATTATACCTTCACCTAGAACAATTTCATACAATGCGATTTATAAACCAAACAATGAAGACATTTCGATAGTAAACAAAACAATCGAATGGTGTCTGAAAAAGCAAGTGTTACGGATCTTTTGCAACTGGTTGATAGATAGAGTTCCACGTAAATGGTGAAGAGTGAAAAATCGATATTAATAATGTCCTTATCGATATATTGTTTACTAAACATATACTTCAGTAACATTAAACATATTAAAATAATACTATATTTTGGAAGATTTTTCAAATAAACAGTAGGTACGAGAACAACACGGTAGGTTTAAACTGTCAAAATTAAACTCATCATTTCACATTTTGATTCTAGCTTTCTTCTTTAAAATTCATATTTAGAACGATTTCTTCGCGGTTAAATATCGATACAGAAATTGCATTCGATTACAAAACATTAGTTTAAACAATCGTTCCTCACAGCCATAGCCAAGTGCTGCGCCAGATAAGACCAGTGGTCAACATCCGTTGCCACCGATAGTGGCCATTACAGTAAGGATAGAATAAGGACAAAACAATGTTACAGATATTTAAATTCTAAGAAATATTAATTTCGAAGTAACAAGTTGATTTGACTTAATAATTTTTATTGAAGTCGAAATTTTTAGTTTTACGATAACGTGCTAATTGGAACTCAATTAAAGTCAAGCTTGTATTAAATTATATTCTTTATCTTGTTTAAATATTCAACTGTTTTCATGAAAAAATGCCAGTAACTTTACTACAGCCTACTATATCTCATTAACACACTTTAAAACCATAAACAATATGTTAAACTTCGTGTCATACTGATATCATGTCCTCGTAAAAAAAAAGTTGCGTGACGTTCCCGCCCAAAATGAACTGTCACTGTCAGACTAAGGTGTTGTAAGGTGGAGGCTAATGAAAAGAACGCACCCGCTCCTTCGAGACCGACTACAAGGTGTGCCCTCGCATGACAAAACACGAGCTCCAAATATACTTGGATAACGTGAAAAATTCATGTGAACATTCCTGGGTTTATTAATTACTTGACTGAATTTAAATTTCCTTAAGTTTTGCGGTGTAAAATGTACGTCTACGTGACGAATTGAATATATTTCAGTGACCATATATACCGGCTATTTTAGTTTCTAATTTTCCTTTTTATAAATCTATATTTAGTCTTAATAAACGTTTGTTATGAATCAGCCTATCATGACGTTTAAGCGACGACGTAAGAGAAAGTTTCTAACACCTTTTGTCCATACGACGACGCATAGGCTGGGCGAAGGGTGGAGTAATTAAAAAACTTAATGCCGCATCGAAGACAAGATAAGGTCGGTCGTCGGAAGAAACCGCCACTTTTCTAATTACTCACTCATTAGCTGATGGATGCTACATCGCGTGTGTTACATCGGCCGTTTGCTTGTGTTTGCGGTTGCCGTGCGGTGTGGCTTGTGAGCCAATTGCAAGGCCGATTTTTCTATAGACGCAACGTGAATTACCTTGATTGATCCTATTGAGATGCAAGGAAGGAAAACGCACAGGCTTTTAAATTTTTCTCAATTTTGAATTCAGAAAAAAAGAAAAGAATCCGATTCGATATTCAAAAATTAGATAAAGTAGGGCACGTAAAGTAGGTAATTCGGATGTAACATAAACCCCCTTCTACACGACTCACTCCTTGATCGTTACGATAAGTAAGACCGCGCCTTCGCGTGTTTTAATTATATTATTAACGACGATGGCCGGCGAAAGGCTAATATTTTATAATGGCTAGCGTATCGCAATGATATGTAAATATAATGCCGCGCCCTCTTCACCTATTACGTACGTGGTTGCGTGCGTGTGAACTTTAATTCGGAAGTAAAGACACGTTAGCGAGAATTTAGTACTAAGGCGTGACGTTCTTTTTGGCCCACGTATGGTGCTTTAGACGAATTCTTATGCTAAATAAACTCGCCCTCTAATAGGATTGGTGTTGAGTGGCCGGCGCTCCTAGCGACATTTTCCGCAGAAGAGAAAAACTTCTGACGTGTAATTAGCAGGTTTTTGAAGGAAAACTACTCATAAGCTTCCTCGAAAGGGTCGTATTAATTACTGGAGGTGCTCGTATGAGCGTGGCGCGATATAAATGGCCGGCCACTTGGCGCCCTAGCCTCGCCGGGCCTTATTAAAAATGTTAACACGTAAATTAGACTCCACACGGTGCAGTGTATTAGCCAACCAATTAAATTTTACAGTTTCTGTATACAATGCGGCGCGAGGAAACTGTAAGGTGGGGGATGCATTAGTGACACTAACTAGACTCGTCTATACGTGCCCTTATGAGTATGACTGACTTCACCCGCCTAGTTATGCGTTAGAGTTTACTTTAATTCTTTTTCCTTTACACTTTGATAACGTTTCAAGTATGTCAAAGCGTGTTTACGTTAAATAGCGAACCGATAAATTGCACACTTAAGTTTTTTAATTACAACATTAAAATATTGAACTAAATATGTACAGCCTCTGGCTGTTAACACGGTAAGTTAAAAAGGCATGTGGAAATTGCGACGTAAGGTTGGCAACATTTCCGTATCCGCGTGTAAGAGTCCTTACAGATGAGAGATTTAAATCTCAGTTTAAAATATTCGTTACCGATAATCGTTGTCAAATGTTTCGGTTGTTGGCTCTGTTTATTTTTCTGTTCTGAATTTAAAACTTCAGCTCTTCACTTGAACATGTACTTCGTAGTATTTATTCAAAAATGTCTTTTAAAATTACTTCAAAAAAGAATTTGCTTAATATTTTCGTATTGATATAATTTAATACGTGAATGTTGACTGTAGGGTGAGCACACACTTGATGTATGTACATTTCGCAGCCGCGACCGCACACGGCCGTGTGTAAGCGCTTAAAAGGTTTTTACCTCGGTTGGTCTAAGTGCACACCCTCATGCGACTAGTTGGATGTGTAAAAAGATTAATTGGAGTGTTGCCCGTGTTTCTAACAATTTACGACGCCTTCTCGGGGCGGGCCGGCCGCAGACCACTTCTGCGCAACTTAATTAAGCGAAATAACTTAAACGAGTCACCGTTGCTAATTAGTGCTATCGTCGCGCCGGCTAATTCTACGAGTGACTCTTTGTTTGCAAGCCCGCGCATTTCTTTGAGTTCTCGCGCCAAAAGAATTTGTCTTTGCATCGACTTTGAGCAAAGGATGTTTGTTTTGCCCCTCGGGAGAGTTTCTGTGAAGACTTTTGTGTTTGTTTGAACTTTTGCGGCGTTGCTTTTTAAATGAGCTGAAGACGTAAACATCGCTAGTGGACTCGTTTAGAAAAGATGCATTGTAATTGTTTTGAATAAAGATTTCTTGGTTTCCTTTTTCGGTTATACGTAAAATATTAAATATTAAAACGAACTGTTCTTTTATAACAGTAGGTTCATTGTTCTGAGACAGAAATGAAAAATCATTTATCATCTAGAAGATTCATATTTTCAGGCCTCAGATATTAGGATAATAAATCCTTGTGTTTAACACCTGTAATTTCAAGCGTATAATAACTCGCTCACAGACTTAGCCACTCCAGCCCATCAAGCTTGTTTGCAGGCTAAACATTAAAGAAAACAAATAGAAAGGCGGCTCACACGAGCCGAGCGTCTAAAAGACACAAGGAGAGCTCTCGGCGGCTAGAGCCCTCGAGGTGTCCTACACGTCAACAAGTGGCCGGTCGTGTGTGCAGGGGCTTACGTCTTCGAATGTCGAACGCTAAGAGAAATTGACAGCAGTTTATTTTTTGACATTAGATTTGGAAGATGGCGGCGATAGGAACGCGTTCCAAATTAAAATGAAAGGAACTTCTTGGATTGTCTATGACACTTAGTGAATAGTTTTAAATATTGAAAAGCTTTTAAAATAACAAATCTTTTCGACTTGATTAGCTTATTATAATGTTATCACAAAGTTTATCGCTGACTTTTAGCCCCGTTTTGTTAAATCCCAAACATAATATAAATAATAAATATTATAACAACACAAATCGCTTAGTGTAACACTGATTAGGTCTAATTAAAAAAAAAGTAGGTAGGTACCTATTCTAATCAGTGTGAAGTCAAAGTTAACGATAGCCTTAGATAAGTATAATGATGTGAATTCGATAATAACAATAACAAAGCATTAATTATCGATAAATGAAAGTTATCGGAAAATAATTAGAATAATGGAGGAAGAAAGTTTTGATATCAACATTTTTTTCACAAGTGCCCATTATTTTCTATCGAAAAAAAATATTTCGTAGATAAAGAGTTCCAGAATAAATTTAGGTTCTAATTAAAATTAAATACCAGTATGAGTCAGCGATGATTGCAAACAATAAGCGGACAGATTTAAGTTATTAATAAAACCTTTTCCTAAACTATAACGTTTGCCGAAGTTGTCGTAATATAATTTATCATTATATTCTATAAAGTTTTATCTAATAAAATTACCTGTATTCTGGCACCTATATTATTTTTATGTATTGCTAGGGGAGCATATTTTATATATTTTTCCTTAAGTTGATTTCAAAGTAACATTTTTTTAATCGTAAAAACAATCCGAGTCTTTTAATGTAACAGGCAACCTTCAAAAAATTTTCTTTATTCAGACCTTCATCACACCTTCATTGACCACAGAGTAGTTTAAACTTAGCCTAATCGATGTTGAAAAACGTCGTTCGTCAGACACCTTTGTAATTGCCTTTCGTGCGATTATAGAACTACCCTCACCCCTTTAGCCCTTTCAGAGATGTTTATCGCGAAGGAAATGGTCGTTTTCCGATGTCCACAATGCGACCATTAAGGGGACAATGCTAATGGACTAAGTTATCCAAGTCGTGTAAGGAAGATTTTCCCGCGTAGCAGCCATTTTGTATTTTTATTTTATTTTACAGTTATTTTTGGTTGTGTGTTTATTTGTGTTGAGTCATGCTTGACCAGTCATTTTGTGGTTGTTAAGTTTGGGTCTTTGATCGAGAAGTAAAATCTACTTGAAATTAGGAATACATTTTCAAGAAATTATTATAAACATTATTTTTGAAATTGACAACTTAAATTTAAAATGTCTGACATTAAAGATGTTTCATATATAAGAATTAAGAACAAGTTTTAAAAATTTTGCGCCCACACAAAACAAATTATATTAGTGCGTAAAAACTATGTTATACAAACGTTCGTTATCAAAGCTTTCACTCACAGTATCGTTTATCTAACTTAGATAATGATAATACAAGCTTGAGATAGCAGTAGAAAGCTTTAATAATATGAAAGTCGATATATCAACAACGTCAAGTGTTTGGCACACATCACGACAGTGGGTGTATTCTGCTGAGCGATATTATTACGATAGCAGGGCGGTATTAAAACGATATTGAATAATAGGGAAAAACTTGGTTATTTTTAATCTTGCTTACATATAAGATTAAATAGAGTACCTAGAGCAGGTACCTACTGTAAAAATAAAAGTTCGTACTTTTTTTTACATCTTAAATGTAAGACTAAAATCTTCATCAATTGGCACTACTGTTGTCAATTTTAACGGATCAATAGTCAATTGCAGTGCGTTCGAAATACAATTTCAAGATTTGAAATCTTAAGAATACCCTTTTAAAACTCTTAAATCTTTAGCTAAGAAATCCACGTAGACTAAGAAAACTTATGTATAAGTTGGAAAAGCAGCGACACAATTAAAAGAAAAATATGAACCGATTCATCAATAAAGACGCGAGTTGCAGGTAAGTGCGAAAGCGTTAAAATCGATACGGACTCGAGTGAATCAGAATAATCAGATAGTGTGAAAGAAGGGGGGAAGGTGTTTATCATAGGAGTACGCCCCTTATCATAGGACTTAGATAACGTGAAAAATTAGTCGAGTAGAAATCAATACTGGGGCGGATTTTTCCGCAACTTGTAACAAGTTTCGATATGTTTTGCGTTATCGCATTAAAATGTTCATAATTTTTCTTTAAAACCTATTTCAAAGATTTTTTTTACATCGTTTTCATATCAGGCAAAAGACTTTCGCTAGGCATATGTGTCTCAAATATTCTTCGTTGTTTTATTCGAGAAGAAAATTGAGAAAAGTAATTGTCGTCAAGGACAAGCAGGTAGTTTGTCATTTTTTTTATGACAATATTTTTTTTGCATTTATTTTGTAGATTTTCCAGAAGGTTTTTGCAACGTAGAGTTAACTTCCCCTAGCGTCTATATATAGTAACTAATATAGTATTTCTACAGTTTTCTTGAGCACTCGTAAACAACTGTATTTTATTAAAGGCCAGAGTACACGCACAATTTGTGTTTGAAAGTGTTTGGTGTGTAATTTATTGCAATTTCTTCTGTTTTTGTTCTCTTAGGTCTAAGGGGAAAAACGGGCGCAGTCTATCATTACGTTGTGTTACTATGTTTACATTCTTTCGAAACTAGCTTAGTTTCGAAAATTTAATTAATTAGTAAGCAAAAATTTAATAAATTTTTGTTGTAAGTAATAAAAACTGACCCAAAATCATTTTCAAATCTGTATTATTAAACATTAAGTCGTCAAAGTAAATGCCACTAAATTCCCCATTTGTTTACTGTAACCCGTTTAAATTTTAGTTAGGGTGACTCTCCCCTTCCGAGAATTTGATAATTAGGAAATAGTGAATTCAAAACCCTTTTGCTGTAAAGGAAGATGGCAGAATTGGTATTAATCAATTGATTTACTCTGCTTCGAGGGTATTATTGAGTTTACTTAGCACAACTTCCACATACAAGTATGTTGAGAGGAAAAATAGAAAATAAATAAACGAAACGAAATATATTTCCAGATAGGTACCTAGTATTAGAGTATTTGTATAGTCTGTGTTTTAAATACAAGATAACAGGTAACTAACTCCCTTATATAACGAGATGAACAGGGATAAATGCATAAAATAAAATATATTTGTACAAAACAGTGCCGACCTATTAGCGATATTTAAATAATAATTTATGGTGATATATACGAATGTTTTTCACCGTCAACAAGCTTGTATATCTAAAATGAATTAACCACAAGATTAAAATAGGGAACGGAAAATGTTCCGAAAATAATCTAAAAGGATAGTGATATACATAATATTATAAATAGCATTTAATGCTAATTAAGATATTTTGACCTTGTTATTTAGTTCATTTATCAGTATTTGTATTTTTCAGTATTAGATAAAATTGAATTTTAGAGGATAAGATTTCACTAAACTATTTTGCTATGGTTTAACCAGCATCCTACTTGCCTACAATAATAAGTAGGAATAAATAAATCCTTTTTAGTCACGACAGGCTGTAAAAAAAAAAAACTGTGAAAAAACTCACCGGAAATTAGAGAACCATTTGACAAGCTGCGCCGTATTATTCTTGTTAAACTTGATGTCGGGGAAGTACATCTTCAGGACTGCGGAACTGGGGTACCGCACCCAGAAGAACATCAGCTTGGCCTTGCGGAGGTGCATCGGCGTCAGCGTTGAGGAGTACACAGGAGTTAAAGGCTTATTGGATTTAAAAGATGGCAATACATAGAAATGGTTTGAAATCGCAGATGGCAAGCGATGGTCGTTTTTTCTCTGAATTAGAAAAGATACTGGCCAGTAATTTTGTAAAAAGAACATGACAATATTTGGTAATGTTCGAGGTTTCATTGTTCGAATTTGTATTCTTTTTTTGAATGAATTAGGACTGATGGCTCTTTAGTCAACGGTTTTTTATAGACCGCTCTAGTTTGTGAATATTGTGGCCATCTTGAAAGGAGAAAAATCTCACACAAGTCACTGAAAATCGAGGCCAACTTGGAATAATACTGCAGTAACGATTACTGAAACATTATAATTAGAATCTTACGACTGCTTCCTGCTTAAGTACCTATACGTTTTATAGACTGAACTATGTACCGAAGAATGTATTAGGTATTGTTTATAGCTAGGTATTCACATACATTTATTGTATTTCCTTCAGAAAATATAAATGAAGACAGTAAATTGAATAAGCTGCCCGTTCTACTGTTACTAAACAAGTATATCTCCTAGGATTGTCCCTCAAAGATATATAAAATCTGATTAGATTCCGGATTGTCGTGGGCGCGCTACGAAGCACCACAAATACTTAATCCGTTTGCATTTTCTAATCTTATAATGTGCCTTAGCCGTCTGTAGTTATGCGGTGGATTATGTTTGTTTATACCATTTGATATACGTCTTAGAATATAGAATTCGGGAATTATTTTGATTAGAAAGATTTGAGTGTTTGAGCTTGTAAGATTTTGAGAATCATTAATTTGAGAAGTTGAGCTTTGCTCTATTTCTGAGAAAGACATCTTGTTAAGTTGCTTTTAATTCATCTTGTTGCTATTAAGTTGCATAGTTCAATCAAGGAAAAAAATAAATGTTTACATAATTCTATTCTACCAGTAATAAGTACGCGATAGGCCTGGGATCGTGGAAAACGTAGAAACCGCAGCATTTGTGAGGTTTCCTCAGTCGTAATACCTAACCAGTAAGTAGGAAGTAGGCGGCGGCAGTCGTAAGGTTAAACACTACAGAAATAAGATATGAGTGGGCGTGCAGGGTTCGTGCCCTGTCGGCCGGGCTCGGGTTTCATCGGCAAGTTGACCTCGATACTGGATAAGATCGCTGAAAGAAAGGTATTATTGGTAATTCTATTGAAAAGGATATAGTAGGCTGGACTCCGTCGTAGGGCAGGTCCGTGGAGTTGCAGTCGGAGTGCGGGTCCTGCGCGTCCATGAGCGGGTGGTGCGGAGGGCCAGCGTGGTGCGCCACGTTGGCGTGGTGGTGGCGCAGGTAGTCGGGCGAGGCGTGGTGCGCCAGCAGCGCGGGGTGCAGCAGCGCGGGCGCGTGCGGCAGCGGCGGAGACTCGCGCTCCGGCGCCGCAGGGGGCGACCGCGCCAGCCCGCCCCCCGCGCCGAAGAACGGCGAGTACGGGGAGAACACCTGGCTCTCGTGCAGTGCCGGGTTGGGGATGGCCACCGGCGTCGGCAGCCCCGCCATGCCACCCGGGTACGGCCGCGGCGACGGCGACTCCGGGAACTTGCTCTCGGGCGAGTGGCCCACCCCTTCCCCCAGGATCCGGCTAACAGTTCTAGGCGTGATTCTCGTGTCCGTCACCTTATGCCGCTTCTTCTTGGGCGTGACGACTAGACTCAGGGCCTCGTTCTGCTCGGGGTTAGGTTCGCGGTCGAAGTGTCCGTTCATGTAGAGCTGTCCGAGCGGTTTGGGCGGCGTCTGGAACATGCCTGTGGGAGGCCGTATGTGAGCTCCGTGGCCCGGCCCACTCGCCTCGGCGTGCATCGAGAACGGTGCACCGCTCGGCGCGCGGGGGCCGTTCATCTGGCTCATCATCATTGGGTTATGTGTCAGAAACGACGGGACGCCATTGGGCGCGCCCGGGTGATGGACGGGTTGGTTACCTGACATTTGCCCTGATGGCCTCTGCGGCGGCTTCGACGGCGGGGACTTTCTGTCGAGCATCTGCGTCGCTATCATGATGTCCTTGTTGAGCTGCTCGGCGGCCGCTGCTGCCGCCTCCGACTGCTTGCCCATGACACGTCGCTGATGCATGAACCGCGTCACAATAGAGTCGATGAGACTGGCGAGTGACGCTGTGATTTCACTTTTCAGCACTTCGGCTAGTCCTTCTAGGTCGGCGCCAGTGACGGAGCCCACGGAGCCCGCATTGCTGCGGAGCGCATCTAACCGCTCAGCTAGCTCTGAGGATAGCGGCGGTTTCGGCGTCGGTCCATGTTGTCGCTGCTGCGGCGAGTGTTGGTTGGACTGCGGCCTCTGCTGCTGTTTGTTTTGTTGATGTTGATGTTGTTGCTGTTGATGTTGGTGCTGTTGCTGTTGCTGCTCGGCCGCTTCTTTCATGCGCGCCTCTTGCTCTAGGAATAGCTTTTGGCTGACGTTGAGGTACATGGCGGCTGCGTTGTTGAGGTGTTGGTGCGGATGCGGCGCGTGCATGTGTTCGGGCGGCAGGTGAGGCATCATGGGTAGCGCGCCGTTAAAGCCGGGCGGTAGGTGCGGGTGGCCCACAGCGTGCGCGTGCATCTTAGCCGACATCATCTTGCTCATCACTTGTGAGAGCATGTTCGGCGCGACACTGTTAGGTATTGATATCGGCGGAGGCACCTCCTTGGCCGGCGAGGCGGGCTCTGACTTGGGCACAGGGTCGTCATTCTGTTCTACATCACTAGAAGCACCGTCATTGTCATTCGTCTCAGATTCTTGTCCCATTCGGTTACATAATTGCATATATTTTTCTTGCATTTCTGCGAGTTGTTCTTGCATAGTTCTAAGTTGTGATTTAAGAGCATTCTTTTCTACTAACTTTCTTTCGATGGGCGGCGGTCTGTCTCCGTCGTCCTCCGAGTCGTCCGACACTGTCTGAGCGCTGCTGCTGTGGCTGGTGCCGTAGCGCTCGTGCGCGCCGTCGTGCTGCTGCGGGTGATACAGTTTCCGTTTCTTGCAACCGTTCACTTGCGGAGGCTGGGGCGCGGGACTAGAACGCATCGTCGACACTATGTTCTCAACACGGGCACGTTTCACATCTAGCGGTCGCGGCGAGGACCGCTGAGCGTCACTATCACGATCTTCAGGTTCAGACTTGGGTGCGAGCAAGGACTCAGAGCCCTGCGAGGGATGCGCAGGCGGCGGCGATGTGCGCGAGTCGCCGGCGCTGTCGAGCGCCAGCAGCGCATCGTCAAGGTCTGGTCGCGAGTCCCGGGACTGTGGCCGTTCCGGAGACATCTTGAGTTTGGGCTCGTCGTTGTTGTTGTTGGCGAGCACATTGTTATTGTCCGGGGAGAGCCGCATGAGTTCCTTCTTGCGGCTCTGCAGGATATCGCGCAGCACTCGGTGCGCGATGTCGCCGCCGGCTGTTTCGTCGCCGGCGTCCTCCTGCTTGGGTGTCCGTCCGAGTAGTTCGTTGATCATCTCGGTCGGAGGGTAGCCCGGGCCGAACAGGCCGAAGTGTTGGCGGCCCTCGAAGATGGCGCCGTAAAGTCCGCCACTCATGTGTGCGACGCGCGCGGGCGCGAGTCCGTTCGTCGTGAGAGTCGAGTAAGAATTGCGCGGCTCACCGGCGTCCACGCGCTGTCTGGCGCGCTTCTGTTTCCTAAGCAGTTGATCCGCGTACGAATCCTCCTCCTCCGATGACATCATAGGCAAGACGGGCCACTATTGGCCGGCTGGGCGGCGGGTAGCACCCCACCGCTCTACTCGCGCCGCATCGCCCGCACTGTAAGAGGAGGGGAGCGATCAGAGCACACCTGCCCGTGCGCGCCACTGCCGGCGCGTGCGCCTCAGAATGCATCGCCTTGTAAGCGATGTATTATGGGACGTGAATAATAGAAATGCATTCAACTTGGCTACTAGCAATTTTCCAAATGTCATGAATTTTACAAGTCTCATTAATTTATAAATATTTTTAAATATCTACAATCTCTATCTTATATTCAGTACAACACACAAACCAACCAGACTTAATTTTCGTTTTATATGTAGATACGTAGGTAGATTGTTATCAAGAAATCGATCGCCTATTAGCCGGCACTGCTAGACATCGATACTGAACTAAAAAAGTTTCCAGCTATCATTCGAGCATCTGGATAATTTCTCGTAATGACTGGTCGTAAAACAAAATCACATGGTATTGGAAAGTACGAGTATAAGGAAAGTGCGATGGGGTTGCAGATAAAAAAGCCACGATTTACCGGTACAATCGTAATTGTTATCAATTTCTGTTAGCAATTGAAAGTAATGACTGGTAAAGTCTAACTAGAAATTAACAAAAAGTTTTGTTAGAAAATATTGTTGGTATCGTCTGAGGCATCAAGATTTCGCTTGAAGATCTATTCGCAATCCTTACAGATTGCCACTACGTTATGTACAAGTTCTAACTGTATCTATGTACTAGCTATGACAAATACTGGACATACATGATGGCATTAATTTCTCCTGGAGCGTGACTTCGTGTGCAGATGACAATGAAGCTAAAAATGTCAGGAATAATTCTGTGAGACACATGTTTTTGTACGAGTCCATTGTTAGTACGATACGAGTTTCTATCGAAATAAAACGACGGACGGATTTTTTGACAAGCAAAGAACGTTCAAACAGTAAATATTATGCTGACTTATAAGAATTTTAACATATGGCAGAAAATTATCACCATTTCCTATAAGAAAGTGGTGTACTTCAAGGAGCTTAGTTTCTTTTTCCAACTTATCGTGGAATTTTCAGTAAAACTGCTTTTCAGCCAAACCTGTGTTGAACACATAAACCTTGCTTTTTTAACTTCGAAACGTTTACTGTTTAGATTTTTGTAAATTCCACTTTTTAATGTATTTTATTCTGTCTTTTTCCTTATTTGCCAAAAGAGTAAATACATAAGCGAGTATGGAGCCTGTTCGTCTCGGACATCCGGCGGCAATTTGCTGCTGACAATGAGATGGTATCAATAGCGGATGACTTCCGATGCTGGCGTGACCGACCACTTGCGACCGGCGTCACGGCTCGCGGGCTGCTTGTGCCACTGGGAAACTGTGGCGTGAGGATATCGACGACATTACTAGAAGAGACGGAGTAGCTGAAACTATGTTTAACTATAACTCGTCGAGAAATATCTCTCGAAGAGTTATATTTTGAGAAATATCTCTCAAGCTGCTTTCCTTCACCGAAGCAAGTGAGAATTATACCATTCGCACATGAATCCGGAAAAATAAAGGTGCCTCCTTGGGTTTGAACTCGAGACTTTTTACTTGGGAGTCTAACGGTCACATCACTCGGCTGTCCTGCTATGGATGTAGTAAGTACATACTAATTATTCTAGATACACTAGCATTGAATGTTTCCGTCTGCAATTCTTTCTAGAAGTAGTTTGTTTCTCAAAGAAAAGAATAGAAGAAGACGACTTGTTGCATCGATACCAAATGAATTGGGATAAGGATAAAAGAATTGTGATGATGAATGATGATAAATCTCGATGACTGTATATCTATGATTACTACTAGGAGTAAATCTGCGAACCCTTTTAATTAAAGTTCAGTTTGGGAAGGAAATGTAGCACTTTCCTAATCATCAATATTGATTGTGATAGTATTTGGATTAGATATTGTATCAGGAAATATTTGTAGTTTTCCTGATTGTGCACTAGAGATATATCATTGTTTTGTTATTGTGTATTCTGAGATAAATTGTATGCTGATTGACTTCTGTATACTTAGATATAAGTTTGTGTATTTTAATTTTCTCTCTTTCTTCTTTTATTTATACTTCTGTTGTACTATGCTAGTTTCCACCATCAATCAATTGCAAATCTATTTAGTCCGTCGATTAGAGTGAAGGAAAATAATGGATACGTATTTTAAATCAATGAATATTGACAAAGATAAAACGCATCAAAACTCGGGAGTGAAGTCGATAAGATTTATTGTCAACCATTTCTTTCTTTTCTACAACTTTTCAGTTTTTCTCAATATCGTGATAGATAGATACATAACATTAGAAGACTTTCGTCATCACAAGATTTTCTGACACCCTGACTGCATTTCCCAAACAGATATTTTTCAATTCACCAACATTTCTACTTTACCTGTTACTGAGATACATCTCAACATCGGCACACACAGATATTTTTCATGTGTTCTCTATTCGTTTACTGAACATGACCAATTAGACCTTATGTACTGATGTAGAGCATGTATTGTGAGGCATATAATGAAACAAAGTACCTACTTGCGAGCCAGCGGTCTTTGTTACCGTGTAGGTACGAGGCTAAAGTTGTTTACGGACTTGAAAAATTATGCCTACCTATGTATTATAGAAGGAAAATTTGATCTTTGTGGGTTAGATTGAAACTGTGGTTGAGAATTGTAGGTTGTTTTCTATTTTTGGCGTATTTGTAGTGCTCGGTTCTGTGTTGTCGTTTCTTTGGTTTTTTCTATTAGTTAAATCAGGTTTAGGTTTACTTTTTTAGTATGTTAGGGATCTTCGTTTTATTAAGATATATCTTGGTGTCTTGTTTGACTAAACTCCTTGAGGTATTCTTATAAGAGCCAACATTTTTCAAACAAGTCTTGCAGTACTTTCTCTATACCCACTGCCAAAGTTTCTTTGAAATGGCTTTTGATTTATTTTCTAGTAATTTCGCGTGAAACAGTAGAACTTTTTAAAACTTGAAAAGAGGTCCACCCTGTATAGGCACCTCATCTGCGAACATTAGACCGAGTCGCCTGCGCATGTCATTACGTACTCTTTTGGTCATTGTACTGCATAATTTGCGGCCATTTTAGTACGATTTCCATACAAGAGATTGCGAGATGCGTACAGTCAACCACCCAAGTCCTGTCACTGCTGTCTGGAGGTATATTGAGCTTTAAGTTTTTTGGAATAAAGGTGAGTTTACTTTGTAATGTTTGTGGTAAGGTGTAAACGGTGACTCGCTGGACCATCTCGAAATTGTTCCGGTACTTCCTGCTCTTTATAATTGTTTTACATTGTATGGTTTATAGGAGGTCGATATACTTTGTGGGAAGATAAAATGACCGGGTTTTGTTTAGCGAAAAATGTGAAAATATTTTTCTTTTGTTAGGTTATTTTTTTGTTTGCTACGGACTGGTGCGTCGTTGGAAAATATGTCAGTTAGTATTTTATGAGCTGCTCTTTTTAAATAACGTGAGAAGTTTCTAGTTATATTTTCAATTCATTATTATAGATTGTACGGTCGAAAAAGCTGTTTGATTTACACTTTACAACGTAATTTGTGGGTTAAACTGTGAACCAATTAGATTGGTCGACCGTACCTAGCTAGGTTATTGAAGGTTTTCCACGTGTAGGAGAGAACTTAATTGTGATCCATTTTCCCATTTTCGGATCTGCCCTTATCCAGACTTGGGGTCGGCGCAAGGAGTTTTCTTCTTCCAATCTTTCCTATCAACTGTGAGGTAATCATTAACGTGTTTTTGTTTATGAGACGGACACCCTCTCAACGCGTTGTCTTCAGCAAAGACATATCTTTTGCATGATAAGACTTCTAGAATGAATATCAACTTATCAAAATCACCAAAATCCTTTCAAAATAACCCTATATTCAGACCTCTACACTCGTATAATAAAACAAATTCGGTAATTAACCTCATGAATGAGCAATGTGGTGTCACATACAATTGGTTGCGCATTCCGATTGCAACTCGTAACTATATGGGAGTATGGTGGGATGTGGTGTTGGGTATGGGGCAGTAGCAAGTGGGTTTGGGATAGTTAAGTGTCAAGAAAAAGATGTAGCTGATCTTAAGATAATGTTGGACTAGTAGGAAGATATAATAAATAATAAATAAATAAATATCGCTGGACATTAACACACAGCGCCACCTAGTGCCACACTAAGCATAGCTTGTGTCGTGGACACTAGATAGTTGATATACTACATATATATACTTTTTGTTTGTAAATACATACTTATTATACATAGAAACATCCATGACTCGGAAACAAATGTCCGTGCTCATCACACAAACATTTGCTCCTACCGGGATTCGAACCCAGGACCGAAAATGAATATACATCGTACATTCTACATCGTTCTCACATATATGTATAATCTCAACATGAAAGATGTAACCAAGATTTTGTAACAACATTTTTTATTGAAAAGAGTGTCCATGGAGTTTTTTGCCCGTTCTTCTCCATAGAGATCTACGCTAGGGAATGGGCAACTACAGTACTTTCTCAAGTTATTATGCCTTGTGTCTGTGACTGTAGCCTTTTTTTTTTCGTTTTATCGGCATTCAAAAGTGCCGTAATAGTCTAGTTGAAATAAATGATTTGAGTTTGAGTTTGATACAGGAAGGTTTGAGATACGAGTATGCAGTTGGTGATGGTCACGGTTGCAATATATCTTAAGAAGTTATTAAGAAGACTTGAAGTTGCAAAATCGATATTTTGTCTCATAACACTACTAAGTAGACTTTAAATAGCAACAATTTAAGGGAATACAGTTGCGTTGTAAAACTTGTGACTAAAAATGTTTAACCTTTTGAATATCTTAATTAGATACACAATAGTAAGACAATAGCTTAAGTCGAACTGTGTAACTTAACACATTCAAGAGATGGCGAAATTTGGGTGTGCTAGCTACTAAGTACACCTCTGCTTAACACTCAGGGAATTATAGGCGTAATGTATGTATGTATGTAAAAAAGTATAATGTAGGTTCAAAAAAGTAATTATACTGATAGGATAAGGGGTTTTAAATGACTTTTTATTGCTATGGACCCATATTATTATTATTAAACCCATATTTAAGATCCTACTTTCTACGAGTACTTCCTATCAAATCCTAATCCTTCCTACTATATATAATATTAATTAATTAATTAATTAATATTATAAATGCGAAAGTTTGTGAGGATGGATGTATGTTTGTTACTCTTTCACGCAAAAACTACTGAACGGATTTGGATGAAATTTTGCACACAGATGGTTTACAACCTGGATTAACACATAGGATACTTTTTATCTCGGTAGTAAGATCCCATGGGACAATTTATGAAACTTCACGCGGGCGAAGCCGCTGGCAGAAGCTAGTATTATAAATGCGAAAGTTTCTGAATATGGATGAATGGATGTTTGTTACTCTTTCACGCAAAAACCACTGAATGGATTTGGATGATATTTTGCACACAGATAGTTTGTTATTTAGATTAAAACATATGATACTTTTTATCCTGTAAGATCCCATGGGACGGGTATCAAACTTCAAGCTGGCAGAAACTAGTTTGAAATAATGCATCTGCAAGAAAGTAACTTTAGGAAGGAACCATTTTCGCTGATACAAAACCCTAAGAACAGCAAACCACGTCATCATACAATATCCTTTCGTCTTAGTAAAGTCTAAAGCTAGTGTTTCTTAGTTGTCGCATATGAACGAGGCAGGCCTGTCGACGGGAACCTGTTGATTGCTGCAGAACAGGGGTGCGGCGTAGGCATGTCCAGGTGGAATGTCGATAATGTGGGCTGTCGATGTATTGGGGAAGGAATTTGTGGGATGTTGGGGTTGGGAACTGGGGAAAATAAATTGGGATTAGATTTTTGTATGCTACATACGTAAACTCAACGTTTTTTTCCATGGGGTTGGTAAAACTATAAAATGGATTGTATCTACATATATAAATCTATCTGTATTCTCATAGACTTGTAGGAAAAGTGAATTACTTTGAATCATTGTGCCAATTTACTCACATGGCAATTAAGGCTTGATAAATTGATGAAAACAGTTTAAAATAAGTCCCTGTCCTCTAACAAGACAGATGTAACGTATGACAAAAAACTAATCCACATTTGCCACCTATTTACCACCCTAATCACACCATTCACTCCACACTCACTACGGATGTATGCCTCTACACTGACTACGTTATATTCCCCCACAAACATCGATAGTTTCCCAACACTAGTGCCTCAACCCGGGCGTGCTTAATTTGGCGTGACCCGACGTCGTCTAATTTTTACGGAAACATTTCTTTTCCCACCCATACTCACGGAAAACGACCCGTAGCTAGTACTTGACATAAGTAAGCAGGATTTCATATGATGTTACAGCCATAGAGTTGATATATAGTGGTATTAGTACAGACCTAGGTACGGGCAAAGGTAGATGGAAAGGTGATAGAATATTTTGAGCTCCGCATGTATCTAAGGCTCATCATAGCGAGATTCCTCCGTGCCTCGGAAAGCACGTTAAGCTGTTGGTCCCGGCTGTCATTTGTCCATCTTTGGCAGTCGTTACAGGTAGTCAGTGGCCCAACCAGTCTTAGCAAGTGGTATCGTATTACCCAGTGCAAACTGGGTTGTGGAGGTCAGATAGGCAGTCGCTCCATGTAAAATACATACTAGTATTCTGTTGCTTACGGTTAGACTGGAAGCCGACCCCAACATAGTTGGGAAAAGGCTAGGCAGATGATGATGAGATGGAAAGATCAGAGAGTATTCTGAGATCCGCATGTATCTAAGGCTAGATAACTGAAAAACGAAGGTGTATCTTTTAAGTATTTTGGATAATTTTTGTATGATCAATTCCTTGCCCTGTTTTCTTCCACTTCTATTATTACTCGTCATCTCATCAGACACAGTCCATCCATAGTTTCCTTGGTTTTATACTTCTCTTATACCCATCTACATTCATACTCCCAACTTTCCTCACGAACAGCTTCCTCATATACTGACTGACCACCTTAACCATGGAAGATATTATAAACACGTACGATAGTATGAATATGTTCTCTATAGAGTGACTCATAGAAATATTATTATATCTATGGAGTGACTGGTAATTAGTGTACGAAACTAAAAACACGTGATTTTCCTCACGCTCACTTACAAGATGTAATTTAAATAACTGCAAACATTTTAATAATAAGTAGATAGTCTTTGTAATAAAATGTTTAAGATAATTGAATTCCAATGATGATGTTAATATTTTGCAAAAGCTACAATTATTATAAAAATGCAAAATAATAAAGCAAACGTGGTTCCGGTATTTTAATTTACTGTGAACGACGATTGTTGCTTCCATAAACTTTTATTACCGGCTCATTAAAATTCCAAATAAATATATTGTTTCATGTATCGCAACCGACTTCTATACTTAAAAACAATACGTTTTAATTGTTATTCTTTATCAAAAAACAAGAAACAAAACATTTTCCTTAATTCACATGAATTGCGTACTAAATAAACCAAGTATTAAAACAATTTCCGATAAGATCATGTGCCATATGGCCCACTAGCGTGGGGTGTATGGGAATGTGTGGGAAACTGTCCCACCCTTTGCAATAATTACGTATCTGTCTTTGTGTACCTTATTCCAACGGTGACTTATGGTCATTTGACCATATGGCTTCAGTCACGCTATGGTGGTACTAAACAAGGAAGTTTTTATCGGTAAGTTGAAGATAATTTATCTAATGCAATATGGTGAAGTTGTGTTTTAAATAATTTCAATAACGACAGTTTTTAGAACGCACCTGCAAGTTTTCCATAGAAAAAATTGCAATTATAAAATAATATTATTTGTATTATTATTAGTGTCTGGTGAGATGACGAAAAATAGAGGAGTATGGAAGAAGAAGACATGCTGCGTTGACCCCAAATAAATTGGGATAAGGGCAAGAGAGTGATGATGCTAAAATAATATTAATATGACAGTATGTTGGATGCAAGTCGCACGGGACCGGTCAATATGGTGACACTTGAGGGAGGCCTATATCCAGGAGTATTTCGTATTTCGGCTAAAATGACGAATGATGATGATTATTATGATTAACCGATTTTCGAATGTTCGATCGTTTACTGAAAAGGAAAATTTCTTCATTGATTTCGTTGTTTTCTCTGCCTACATGAAGATCTTACCAAATATACTTTGAAATAAATAAATAGCACAACGTTCGTACTACGATGTTACGACCCGTATGGCGTAGTGGTAGTGAGGCTGCCTTACGTTTTTAAGGTCCTGGGTTCGAATCCCGGTAGGAGCAAATGTTTGTGTGATGAGCATGGACATTTGTTTCCGAGTCATGGATGTTTATACGTATAATAAGTATGTATTTACAAACAAAAAAGTATATTATTTGGTATATCAACTATCTGGTGTCCACGACACAAGCTATGCTTAGTGTGGCACTAGGTGCGCTGTGTGTTAATGTCCAGCGATATTTATTATTATTATTATTTAATTTCTTCTTTTTTCTATTGTTCAGTTTGCCTGGAATAATCATACCTATATCACGGAGGTACTAGGTATGCTGTTCAATTGTCAGTAATTTCGATATAACGTTACCCAAGGCCTTTATTTAGTGATAGCTGAACAGGTAAACTAGATAATTTTACAAATTTGAATAGAATGATTACATACTCAATTTAGGTCCACGGGATTTTTCATCGTCATAGTAAGTTATTTTAATTGTTTTAATAACGTCTAAAAATAATAGTAATAAGCGGTATTCGTACATGTTTAAACAAGTTGTAACTTTGAAAAAGGTATATGTATTTTTTTACATAATATACATAAACACAAGTGCTTAAAAACTGTTTAAATAAAAGTTGACACCGGTGTAATTACGTTTTTACACAAAATTTTATAAAATGAATTAGTCATTAAAAATTTGGTGTCTAAGAAATCTTCTGGAGTGGCGACCGCGAACCGGAAGACGATGCGTTGGAAGACCTCCCACTAGGTGGACCGATGACCTGGTGAACGTTGCGGGAATCCGGTGGATGCGAGTAGCAAGGGACCGGTCAATGTGGCCACACTTGGGGGAGGCCTATGTCCAGCAGTGGACGTCTTTCGGCTGAGATGATGATGATGAAAAAATCTTCCAGGGGCTTCAAAAGCTTTTGCTATAGCTTTTTTTAGCCCCTACAAAGACACTTCAAAGACAGCATGAACAGCATTAAGCCATAATGATGAAATTATGAGATAATGAGAGATATGATGAAATTTCTCCCATGGGGGTAAAACCACCTGCCATGGCCCTTCTACTTCCTTCATCTCGTGCACATTCATAAATCTATTAGGTCATATATGCGCACGCGCCGGTTGCGAGTACTAAGCACCTGACCTCTTTGAAGATCCTCACCAATAAAGTCAATGTATGTCCTTCTACTTTGTGTTATTTATTTCATCACCACTGCTCTCAAAACGGTGAAGGAAAACATCGTGAGGAAACCGGCATGTCCTAGAACCAAAAATTCGAAGACATGTGACGTCTACCGACCCGCACTGGGCTCGCGTGGTGGATTATAGCCCATTCCGTCTCACAGAGAGGAGGCCTGTGTCTCAGCCGTGGGAACATAAGCTGATGATGATGATGTCCTTCAAGGGTGTGTCCTCCCGGGAATTGTCACTCACATCTGCATTGTTTTGCATTCGCTTTATGAATTCTAATGCGAAATTTTGTCAGTATGAATGGATGTATGCATGTTTGTCACTCTTTCAAGCAAAAACTACTAAATAGATTTGGATGAAATTTGGCACAAAGATGGTTTATAACCTAGATTACCACAAATAGTACTTTTTATCCGAGAGTGATGACGCGGGCATAAGCTAGCAAAGGATATATGTTATACGCTTATCACTCCAATGCCATTTGCCTACTGCGACAATTTTAAATTATATGTAATATATAGTGTGGCAAACGGTTGAAGGCTGCGGATGACAAGACATGCACGGCATATGAAAAAGGTCGGATACTCGCGTGTGTCCAGTGATTTGTACCCATATTTACTAATAATTACACATATAATGTCCGTCCGTCTGTTTAGCTACGTGATCCGTTTATTTTACGGGCTGATAAGGAAAATTGGGACGCCATATTTTTTATATAATTTGTTGATGAAGATATTAGATGTCTTTTTCTGGTTGGCTATGATTTTATATGCCTATATTGACTTTTTCGTAGGTTTCTACTATTAAGTATTCAGGTATTTTTAGTTTTCAGGAAAATATCTTATCGGTTTCTTTTTTGAGTGTAGTTAACACCTTTGAACA
The DNA here is from genome assembly GCA_916618015.1 of Xestia c-nigrum. NCBI lineage: Eukaryota > Metazoa > Arthropoda > Insecta > Lepidoptera > Noctuidae > Xestia > Xestia c-nigrum. The sequence continues at coordinate 7,541,668 of OU745251.1, read as the reverse complement.
TTTTTCCTCTTGCTATCTTTAAAATTCTTGGAATAAATAAATTATAATTGAATAATATTGTCATCATATTAAAGTCTATGTGCTGAAACGAGCTAACTATCAAATTAAAAATACCTTCTTCTTGTTTTTCCTTCTTGAAACTAAAATACCGTTACTAAGGTTCCTAAAGCAATCAAAAAGCGGATTTGTCAACTTTGAATTACGATCCATGCTTGATCACGGCCATTCTAGAACACACGCTTTAAATTCAAAATTCGAATCAATTTTAGAGATGCCAAGATAGATATCGACATTGGAAGACAAAAAATACATACGATAAAACGTGTCCAGTAAAGGGTGGAAGTAGAGCAATCAGTATGCATAAGTTATAAGCATGGATGGCGTGCCTCCTAGCCCATTACTGTGCTTCTATGAAAAAGGACATTTCAGCTTATCGGTGGATATCACGAGAATAAAAACCGAGCGATAAGATCGCGGCGAGGGCGGTGAGGTGGTGGTTCTATCGATAAGTTTGTAAGGTCGTCGCGTAAAGGGTAGGTAGGCTATTTCAAAATGTCGATAGTATTATGCACAGCATTAAGAAGTATTTACGAGTTTTACGAATCGTGCATTTTGTTGAGTTTGGAAAGAGTTATATTTGTTTCGGAGTTATACTTAAGGTTAGCAATATTCCAATAACATTAGATACTGCTAAAACCTAACGTTTTATACCATATCCTAAGGATTTACATTCTCCTAATCCAATGCGGCTCATAAAAACTTATTCCATTTCGCAAACGCTTCAACCGTCCTAGATAGCAGCTTATCGACATTTTCCCCGCCCTAGCATGGTGTGTTGGAAGACAGGCACTTATTAGCCGTCATTATCTACGGCGGTATCGCCTGTGACATATGGCTAATATCGGACACGAGCGTCGGGTCATGCGAGAGAGCCACGCTACTTCTACGTGTATGAAAATATGCTTTAATTACTTATTTGTACTGCAGAACATGGTATATTGTCCTTTAACAGTTATGTATAAGCGTTTGAGTATTCAAATAACTTTTTTCCTAGCTACAGTGGCGCCATGGTAGTCCAAGATAGACCAGGTACACTGCAGTATTTTTACAGTCATCAAGTTGCCTAACCTGTTAGTGTAAAAATACATGCTCTATAGTTCTACACGAATCATTCAAATTTCAGGTTAGCCAACTTAATAGTAAAATAATGAGATGGAACGGGAGGTCATTCGACAGAGAATCAGAGTTGTCAAAATAGCTCACAGATTAAGTTGGCTGAAGTGGCAATGGATCGGTCATATTAGTTGTAGAATCGATGACCGTAGAGGCCATGAATCGGCAAGCTTAAGATGAGACGCCTTGAGGCTTGGTGGTGCGACGATCTTTGCAGCGTGGCTGGTACCACTGGATGAGAGTTGCTGAGAATCAAGTTGAGTGGCGTGCCATTAATGAGGCCTATGTGCACCAGTGGACTGCTGTAGGCTCATGATGATAAGGACTTTAATGTGCCTGTTATATCTTGGACTATGCAAGTATGCAGGTTTATCGGAAATCAAGGTCAAGGAGTACCTGCCTACCTAGCTTTTTCCCAACTGAGTCGGCTTCCAGTCTAACCGAAAGCAGCAGAATACCAGTATTTTACATGGAGCGACTGCCTATCTAACCGCCACTACCCAGTTAGTACTGGGTAATACCCCTTGGTAAGACTGGTCGTCAGACTTTTTGGCCCACAGATTACGTCTAACGACTGTCAGAGATCTACAAATGACAGCCGGGACCAACTGCTTAACGTGCTTTCCGAGGCACGGAGGAAACTCGGTATGTGATGGGTGGTCACCCATCCACAGACCAACCTAGTCAAGCACTTAACATCATAAATTCAGTACATGGTCGTATTAAAGTCGATTTTTATCCTCTGTTTAAGAGGATTAGATTTCCCATTTTGAGTTCGTGGAAACAGTTCCGTATATGGTAAAAATTGGTAAACAAGGATACACACTGATGTCATATAGTCCATAATTTTAGATTATTGCAGACGTATTTAGGTCCATGGGTATTCCAAGGGTTTGTCCCATCGCTCAGGTGCTATTTAATTACACAGACTAACAATTATCTCCTACCCCCATTTAGCGTTGCCTACAAATAGAATGGAGGAAGATTTGACCACCCAAATGGCGTAGTGGTAGTGACGCTGCCTTACGTTCTTAGGGTCCTGGGTTCGAATCCCGGTAGGAGCAAATGTTTGTGTGATGAGCATGGACATTTGTTTCCAATTCACTGTTTTATTACATAACCCGATAAAAAATGGCTTGGTTGGGAAGTTACAATAAGCAACTAATGATTAACAAAGGCGAGATTAAGCCAGGATTGGATTTTTTTACTTTTCTTGCAAGAAATTCCGGTGAGATTTTGACTAAAACATTTAAATAAAAAATACTAAACCTCACACCTGTAATCTCATAAGGGTCAAGCAGAGGTGTATGTATCTAATATTTCGAAAGTTAGTGTTAACTTCCATGTAATAGGGGGTGAGCCTATTGCCATCAAACAGGCGTAAATCCAAACTCCGTGGCTGCTGAGAAATTTCTAATGGAAAAAGTCAATAACAAGCTTTGTAAACAGTATGATATAAAGGGTGTAAGACACCTCTTCACGAAGCCGAAAGGCACTTGTTCTCCCCATCATTACAATCTTTTTTTGTTCTACACCATACCCGGGAACCTTCTAGTTACGTATATATGTTTTTTTTTCCTGAATACCAAAACAATATGGCTGCGGTTGCTTTAGACTGAGGACAGGCACCTATACACCCATGAATCAGTAAAAAAGAAACGACTCATTTAAGTGCAGACAGAATTACGTTAGAAAACACACTTTTCCTTCCTTTTTGTTTCAACGAGTCTTAAACAGGTACCTAATATCAAATCGATCGATGTAATAGTACCTATTTATCAACCTTTTTCCTTAAATAGTATTTAAAACATACCTTTTAATTAGTCAATATCGGAAGGTGTACGTAAAAAGGTATGACAGGGTTTTTACTGCATTACTTCATATACGTACGTTATATAAATTAAATTGTTTCAGTTAGGTAATTATTAAATGAAATAATCTAACCTAACCAAATGTAATTCCACGATTACCTGTCTACACAGTTTATTATAGACGAAAATAATAATCTATGGGAAAACGTAATTCCTTAAAAAAAATGAAGCGAAGTAAGTACCTATGGTCATTTTCTTCGTAACATAACAATTAGGTAGCAAGTAACTATACTTCTTATAAAATGAAATAACCATAAATATTATCTGAGTGAATCAAACGACTTTTTGTCCCAAATAAAAAAAGTATCTCAGAATATAAACTAAAAACAACGCTGAGAACATAAAAAAAAACACTAGTTTCATTTCCCGCCAAATCAATAACTCAATCAATGTTTTTTTTTTATAAACGCTTTTTTATAATTTGAACATCGAACTCTTGTAATTTGAAACACATGAAAATATGGGTTACGCCTGTCCTGTGTTGCCAGTTACATTAATAGATTGCGAAACACGACATGCTATGCCTCACTCACACTTCTTATCGTTTTGTCCGTCTGTCCAGCACAGAAAAATGATAAAACATATCTGGTTACAATTTAAATGGTGTTGTCCAATTTGTGAGTGGTAGCGAGTATTGAAGAGTGTGCTTCAAGGATAATGCTGGTGAAATATTATGGTGATTAATTTGGAGCGGCCATTGATTTTTTATTGATTAAGAAAAGCTTCTTTAGTTTCGTTAAATTACCTAAAAAGGGACCATTACTCAGAGCTAAGATCTGTAATACGAGTAGGATTGATTCAAACATCCCTGAGTTTTAAAACCATTATATTTTGTGAGACGGACCGTATTTCTCAAGGGTAATGCTTTTGTAATGTGGTGATTGATTTATAGTGGCCATTGATTTTACGTCTGCTAAGCAAGACGCAATATTTGTTCTAAGAATTCTGATGTTATTGATTCAGAAAAGCTCCAATTTCGTCCTGAAAAGGCCTAAAAGATAGATAGACAGAGAACACAATAAAAAAAAAGAATGAAAAGAATTGTTTTTTTTTTTCAATTCTTTTAATTCGCGATACATACCCGTTTTCATATGTTTTATAATGTGCACTTACACAGAGCTCTGCAACAGTATTGATTGACATGCCTTGATCATGAAAACCATAAAGAATCTATGGTTTACTCGGCCTCCCGCCTGACCTATTCGCTTATCGCCCATGCCTCAACAGTCCCCGTGCCGTCAACTGGACAATAACTGAGTACCACATCTGGTGGTTTCTTATCAATCAGAAACACCAGTCATTGTGTGTTCGAAGGAAAACATTGGATATTATCGCTGGCACCATTATTCATACATCCGTGCTGTGCTTAAGTTTTTATACTGTCATGATACGTTCCTTGTACGGGTTTTTGTTAAGTTTCCTGCAGATAAAGTGTTAGTTAATTATTTTTATGGCTGTTTTTACGACGGTCTCTTGGGACGTAATAAGTCGTCGCATGTTTATATTGGAATTGTTTTTCAGTCGTTTGTTTGGGAGTTTAAATGTCATTGTTATCTTGGGTGCAGTGTAAACAAAGATTTTGTTATTTTTTGTAATAAATTATGTTTGAAAGCCCACCAAGTGTCCTCCCTTGAGTATTGAGAGGGACATGTTTTCACCGAACAAGACACTTTTTTCTAAAAATTGCTACACAAGAATTCAAAATGTCATATCTAAAAACACCCTAATCATGCATAACTGATATTGATTACTACCTCGATAGTCTAGTGACCGCAAGCGAGTTTGCTGGGCATAAAGTCCTGGGACCGATTCCCGGGTTGAGCAAACTGTGACTGGGTATTTCCATACAGAATTACTCAGTATGGCAACGACGAAGTGTACATTTTTGTCACGTTTACGGCAATATACTCGCCCGTATTAAATTACATAGGACTTAAGTATAACTACTACTACTCTTAGGTACACCTGTGTTATCTATCACCACTTACCACGATCCTAATCCTACCATCTCTCGTCTACGTCCAAATAATGTTTCAGCCCAAAATCTACCAAAAGAGAGACCTATACGAGGAATCTATGTAACAAATCCTGCACAAAACACGCTCTAACAAATATTATGACAGCGCATACACACAGCGCTCTACGGCTCTATCAATTACTCTAATAGAGACATCCTAGCTTCGCGGACGGGCCGTCACAACACCACCCATTACCTTATATAACCACTTGTACTTAGGACGCTACTTCCACTGCCATTGGAATTGTCTCTTCCTCTCCCGATGTAGGGCTGGTACATTGTTTCACACCTATAATAGACTTTTAAAATTATACAAGGTGAAAACGGACCTGGTTACTAAGATTTCTGAACATCAAACTAATTAACTGTTGGCAAAAATTATTGCTGGAAAATGACTTTTTTTTGGGGTGTTTTTAAAACACTAACTGAACTGTGACCTCCAAGATCTCGGTAACTAGAAGATTCCTGTTAAAAAAAGTACCTTAAGGGTATTTTAACACCCGTCAGGTGTAACTTCTGCCTTTGACTTTATGCGCATCGTAGGAACATGTCACCCGCAGTCGGTAATAGTGTAGTTTTTAAATTGATGAACGAATTTTTGAAAGTGACATTGGAAAAATTTTGAAGAAAACATCGAATCCATAGTATAGATATAACACTTTTCATAGGGGGTTTGGGCCCAGAGTAAATCGGGCTGATACTACATGAAATCACGGTTATATTCAAGTATGGCTTATTGACATTTATTTAGCTCTTAATACTGCTTCGATCAAGCAGGGTTTTCAAAATATTTAATTTAAAAAAAATGCAATTTTTTTTTTTTACTTATTTGAATGCATTTTTGACTTAAATGAATGCATTTTCTTCGCAAATTCTTTGTCCGGGTAAAAATCTAGTACACAATATATTTTTTGCTTTTGTAGTTTATCCCTAGCCCTATTAGTTCATCCGTTGTGCATCACTCACGCGCAGCTGAGATTGACTGGAGTTCCGTCACAAGCGGAGCGCGTGCAAGATTGTTTCCTCGTTAGCCCGCAATTGAACGGAGGTTCCGTTCCTTGCCCGCGGAACCCCAACTCTAATAGTTCAATTGCTCTCAAGTACGTATTTTAAATTATTTGTTAGTTGTTTGCTTGTGTGTGGAATAAAAGTATTAAATTGATACTTTTGAATGTTATTCATTTGTTTAGAAGTTTTAAATGTAACCAAAAACCAAACCAAATTGACAGAGAGAGTTTCACAAAATTACTGTTTTCACACAAAAAGTTCAAGTTAATTGACAGCAAAGCATTATGTCAACGACACTATTATTCTTTTTCTAGAGATATGTGTTAAAGAAAACCAAAAAACCCAGTCCTTTCCACAGATAAACAAACTCTTTTATTTGGTTTACAGTTTAACCCACAAGTTACATTGTAAAATGTATATCAAATAGCTTGTTTGACCGTACACAAATCAGTTGTTTTAAGGAAACTGAAGTCTTGTAATAATATTCCGTAAAAACCCTGGGTTCTCTTGGAGGAAGAAAACATAGGTTTTTAGCCACGATTGTTAATTAAGGCTGAAAAACCACTGTTTTCTTCGCCTTTGAGTTCGTTTTGTTCATCTGGTTTTGGTTGTTTCTGTAATTTTAGAAGATCATTCTTAGCATAAGCCTCCCCCAAGTGTCGCCACATTGACCGGTTTCGTGCGACTTGCATCCAAAGGATTCCGGGGAAGGCATCTGTCCAGCAGTGGACTTATTTCAGCTGAAATGATGATGATGATGATTCTTAACATAACATAACATCACGCCTATAATCTCAGGAGGGTTAGGTAGAGGTGCATCTAATAGTACCGGCTTCCCGTTGAAAAATGGACAAATACCTAATATAATCACATTAAAGATCATTAAAGATTTTTAACAGTGACTGATAAGCTGAATTTGCCCAAATAAATCTATACTTAATATTATAAAGCAGAAGAGTTTGTTTGTTTGTTTGTTTGGTTGAACGCGCTAATCTCAGGAACTACTGGTTCGAATTGAAAAATTATTTTTGTATTAGATAGTCCATTTATCGAGGAAGGCTTTAGGCTATATAACATCACGCTACAACCATTAGGAGCAGAGCAGGAATGAAAAATGTTTCAAAAACGGGGATGGTTTTTTCCTTTCGTTTTTTTTCTCTTATGTGACGCAGACGAAGTTGCGTGGGTCAGCTAGTTAAATATAAAATAATGTTAAAATTCTATAGATTCGTATTCTAAAAAATCTCAACCATCTATGCAAAGGTACCTTCATCATCTCATCCGAAAGACGTCCACTGCTGGACATAGGCCTCCCCCAAGTGTCGCCACATTGACCGGTCCCTTGCTACTCGCATCCACCGGATTCCCGCAACCTTCACCAGGTCATCGATCCACCTAGTGGGAGGTCTTCCAACGCATAAATAGTCTTAATACCTTCTAATAGCTATCACTAACTGTATTCCACCTAACTTCTTACAAAATTGAACCTTCGCCACTGTAGTACACCCACATTTCGTAAGTTATGTTCAAGTCTAAGAGCCTTCTACCATCAAGCCTGCACAAATCTCCGTAACTGCTACTGAGAGCTGGTGGAAAAACCACAATAACACTTCCCTCGCCCGGGACCTCATGTGATCACTCGATCAACGAGGACCACGGGACCACGGGACCACTCTACGGGTGTCGACTGGGACAACTCATAGACCCCGTGATTTTGAGAGGTTCAACCCCCTGGGGTCGTTTAATGCTTCTCATAAATCTTATAGTATATCAAGACACGATAGTGCAAATAAAAAAGACTACCAGTTACGTCATGTTGTCTGAGCAATAAATGTGATGAGAGTAACATTTTTTTTGCAGTGTTTGACGTTTATAGGGCAATAAATATTGACATTATTAGAACATATACGTTGAGTGATCTCCATTATCATTATCTTGCCCTTATCCCAATTTATTTGAGGTCGGCGCAGCATGTCTTCTTTTTCCATACTCCACTATTTTTCGTCACGTTGAGTGATCTCCTTTGCAGGTTTATTTTGTGTTAGTTTTTTCGACTGTGTTTCTTTGTTTGTATTCCAAGTTAATGATTTTCTTTGTTTCTGTCACAATCTTGAATCACCATCAACCATCTTGATTAACCATTCAAGATTGTGAATTGTGTGATTAAGCCGTGCTTGCCTAGGTTGGTCTGTGGATGGGTCCGTGCTGGGTTTTTGACAGTCGTTTAGATAGTCAGTGACCCTAAAAGTCTGACAACCAGTCTCACCAAGAGGTATCGTATTCCCTAGTACTGACTGAGTTGTGGAGGTCAGATAGGCAGTCGCCCCATGTAACAGACTGGAAGCCGACTCCAACATAGTTGGGAATGATGATGTTGATGATGCAGATGATGATGTTGATGTTGTATCATGATTGATGATTTTAAAATATCGAGTAATACAGTTTCTAAATTCAGAATAATTCGTAAGTGGGTTTTTATCACGGTTTTGCCAACCGCTTATCCGCCCCTTTTATAAATAATACCACTTACGTCTGTAATCATACTGAACTAATCATATCCGGAATACACATATGTCGCCCACATTGTATCAGAATACCTCCTGAAGTCATGCCAAGGTCATGAGGTTATTTCAGTTTTATTTTCTGACAAGCCCTGCCCCTCTGTTCTCAAACCACTGTAACTTCTGAAAGTCAGAATCAACAGTGGCGACCACTAGAAAACAATGAGACAATGAAATCCCAGAGAAATAATTTAACTGTTTTGGATCCCGCAATGAAATTAATCAGCAAAGAAAAGCGGAAGTAAAATCATTTAGGTAATATATTGTTAGTTTTACAGAAAATTACTAAAATGACCTCTTAACTTACTTTTTAATTTCAGTACATTTTCCAGTGTTTTTTTGTGAGGTACAAAAACAAACATTTTTGAATTTGTTGTTTTGCACATGATTCTTATTAACGTTTCGAGCTTACTGTAGTATCACCAAAATCACGGAGACATTATCATTTGCCTAGCCTTTCCCCAACTATGTTGGGGTCAGCTTCCAGTCTAACCGGATGCAGCTGAATACCAGTATTTTACATGGAGCGACTGCCTATCTGACCTCCAGAACCCAGTTAATACTGGGTAATACGATACTACTTGGTAAGACTGGTGTCAGACTTTTTGTGCCACTGACTACCTGTAACGACTGTCAAAGATGGGCAAATGACAGCCAACAGCTTAACGTAATTTCCGAGACACCTAAATCTCATTATGTGTATCGATTGAAACTACACCCTATTTGTATTAAAATAAAGTTGCATGTTAATGATTGTGTCATATTTGTCGTAGCGAATTCAAAAGCTATTCATTTCTCAAGTTTAATTGATTAGTAATTTGTGGTATATTTTTGCAACGATGTATTATTATAACCACATTACACATTGTGGTTTTAAATGGACTACATTTATGAACGTGGTTTTTAGCATGCACAACTCGTAAGGAAGAATTTCAGGATATTTCTGTTGCCAGGCCTTGCCAGGGTGGTTGGTTGGTAGGGGGTAATATGAAGGACATATCTTCCGAATACATTCCACTAGATAACACACAACAAACCATATAAGTTTTCCTCGTCTAATTCCTGTTTTAAAGCAAGGTATGTCCTAATTCCCGAATAATATGTAAATGCAAAAACTTTGGAACTAAAGGCCGGGACTCAAGTGCATTATATCTTGTCATAAAGCGAGTGCACACTGCAGTCGATTGCGCCACGGCTCACTAAACACGCATTCTCTTGCGGTATTACCGAAGTTGGTTCAAACGACATCTTGAGGCCAAAAAGACTTCTGGCTACCTTCCAAAGTATACTGGGGTATTCTGGAATAGAGATGTCTCTCTGACACACGGTTGGTTAGTTAAGCAAACTGATATTTGGGAGATTTTTTTTAGATATAACTGGCGATATGTGGGTCTATTATTAGGTACACCTCTGCCGTATCCTTCGGGGATTAAAGCCGTGATGTTTATATGTAATTTTAGAAATCATAATTTTCGCTGCTCTTTGCACATAGCGCCATCAAGCAAGGTTTGTGTCGTGGAAACCAGATAGTTGATTAACTATATTTATACTTTTCTTTGTAAATAACTTAATATACATAAGAAAGAAATATCATGAAGTTTTTTGTGTTGAGCATTTTATAGCTAAGGAATTTAGCAAATTAGAGTTATCTGTTTTGCTAAATTAACCCTATTTTATCCGACTACAGCGAAGCCTAAAAGGATGAAGGGTTATAATTATATTTGATTTATTTGTACCGTTAAGTATCTTCTTATATAGTTTTTTATTAATATCGCACTTCAGCCAAGCACCTAAGGTAGCCATAGTAGGTACTTATTTCTATGTACCAAGACGAACACACAACTTCTCCATGAATTACCCAAGTGGCGCAAACACCAAGTTACCAAGTTTGTCACTTAGTATTGCGTCTATCTTCCACACATTTCATTATCAGTTCAACAAAGACTTTGAAACTAAGTTCTCTTCATTCCAACATGTCACTCGTTCTAGAAGTCTGTATAACTAACTTAGACTTGGTTACGAATGACCCGACAAGGCGTTGTCTACACAAGTGTACCGGGACAAGTTTCCAGCATTAATGGCGATTGTTGCTAAGTGTAATATGTGTAATAACTGCTTTGCGCGACTGCCTCTGGCTGTTTGCTACGGAATTATTTGAGGATTTTCTAAAAAGCTGTTGGACTTGTAAGACTGCCTAAGTTGTTGGGAATTTCAGGCTTTAGTAGGAGACGGTTTAAATGTATAGTGGACCCCATATATTCCAGAACTTTTCAGGTAGGTCTACTCCGCTGTTCTTTTCTTTCTTTACTTTACCTATAAAATAACGACGAGAATTGTTGAACACCAAAGTACTCGGAATTACCGTTATCTGACCTCCGCAAACCCGTCTATTATAAAAACCAGACCATTCGTTTATTCACATTTAGTTAAGGACTATGTATGAGCATTTCATGTTATAAATTAAAAGAGTGCATTTATGAGGAACCACATTTAGTTCTGTAGTTTATTCTGGCATGTTAAAGAAAGAAGAAAGAAGTTCGGCAGTTAACCTCTAAATTAAAATTTTAGACCACATTTCAACCTAATTACTTAGGGCTTACGGGTGAGATTGGCAGACCCTCAGTGAGTTCGCGAGTACCTACTTATATTCTTTGGCTACCCGAAAGTTTAATCATAATAAGTAATACCTACTACAAACTCTACAAGTATAAAGGGTGTAAACATCTCTTCACGAAGCCGAAAGGCACTTGTTCTCCCCATCATTGCGATCATTTTTTTGGTTCTACACCACACCTGGGAACCTTCTAGTTACGGAGGTATGGTGGGTCAAAGTTACAACTTTTTGACAAGTATTTTTTTTTAATACAAGTTTTTTTTTGTAAGATTTTGAGTTCTACCACAAAACAAGTTCATAACCTCAAAAAAAAAAGATGTTTCCCAACAATCATTTTTGCGTAAAGTTACTTAGTTTGATGTATAGAATGCTTGGTTAGCGGCTTTGGGATCAAATCAAATCAAATCAAATCATTTATTTCTTTGCAAATATGGGTAATTAGTACATAGATGTTTTCTTATATAATATAGTCCTCCATATTCTACCGTCTTATAGGCATGCAAATAATATTCAATTCTAAAATCAATTAATTGTATTGATACCGAACAAATTTAGATGTAAAAACATTAGAATTACAAAAAAATAAAATTAAAATGTCAGCAGTAAAAATTAATCAGTAATGTCAAACAGAATGATGCGTACCTATGTCAATAAGAAGGATAAATAAAATGTCAGAATAGTTAAATGTATGTCAATTATAATAATAATAGTTTGTCAATCAGTACAGCGATTTATCATGGATGGGATGAGGTGGTTTACACCCTGTATATTACGTGACCCGTTCACAGGAAAAAGCGCCGACATTTTCTGAAGAATTCATCTATAAATAAAACATGACCTTCATTATCCCATCGCTCATTTTAGCTCTCAAACCGACGAAAACCCACAATTACAAAGAAACTAATTGATGTAAACGTTTAAATGAGTACAATTAGACATAATATGGCTGAATTGAGCGCATCTTGTAAAACATATGTGTGTAACACCTATTCTATTTTAGCGACGGAAGCGGGCGATGTAATTAGGACATCTACCAACCTGGTACTGCGAATTGAATGGTTTAAGGCCATTGCAGTCTTTTATTTAATGGTGTATATGTTGGTACTTTTAATCTTTACTAATGTTATTTAAAAAAATTGTTTATAAGTTTGTATAAAGGGTGTAAAAACCCTCTAGACGAAGCCGAAAAGCGCTTGTTCTCCCCGTCATTGCGATCATTTTTTTGTTCTACACCATACCTTTCATTCTAGTTACGTCGTTAGTCTAGGATCATTCTAGTTACGGAGATATTGGTGGTCAAAGATCCACCTTTTTAACAAGTTTTTTTAAGTACACATTTTTGTTGCAAGTTTTTTACTTTAAACACCTCTACGACCCCCGTACTATTCAATTCATCTATCAGCACAATATATTGAGTGCTTTACATTGAGTTCTACCAAAAATCATGATTGAAATCCCAAAAAAAAGTCGTTTCCCAGCAACCATTTTTGCGTTAAAAGTTACTTAGTTTGATAGTTGCTAGGTTGACGGCTTCGTAATGAGGTGGTTTACACCTAGTCTAGGGGGTAAATCTCCGGAAGTAATGATCCAGTTCTAAATATTTTTTTATTAGCAGAAAACTACGTTATTCCTGGTTGCTATAATATATAAATTACATTTATATCATCAATATTAGCCGACCTATCACGATTTTTGCGAACAGAGTCGCGGGCTACGTGTAAGTATTGCATACTGAGTTTCCTCCGTGCCTCAGAAAGCACGTTAAGCCGTTGAAATCAGCTGTCATTTGATCTTTGACAGTCGGTACAGGTAGTCAGGTAGTATGACAACCAGTCTTACCAAGGGATTTGTCGTATTACCTAGAACTGACTGGGTTGAGGAGGTCAGATAGGCAGTCGCTCCATGTAAAATACTGGTATTCAGCTGCGTCCGGTCACATAGTTGGGAAAATACTATACAAATGATGATGGTAGGTACTTTTAATAATATGTGTCTCATTTGATTAATTCGTCATTATTTTAATTTGTATGAGGATGAGTAGATGAGTAAGACGTGATTCATTCTTTGTTTGTAAACTTTACGTAACTCAAGTACGAGATAATTCCTTCAAAAGATCAATAAAATTGCGATGATTTTGAAGCCTCCACTTTCTCATGACAGTTGCATCCTTAAAATTAATTCAAGCAATACGCGAGACATAAAAAATACCAACTTAATGAACCTAACAGGTTTTTGATAGAGTTTGGGTAGTCCTAAAACAGCAATATGCATTTCCTAATGCACTCTACTTGAACAAAGCATCACCTACTTGCCAAAGTGTCCATTGGATGAGTGCCGTCCGTATAATCTTGCAGCTTAATCACTCATTAAGGATATATCCTTTTTACAAATTAATACGCGCGCTCAATTCACGCGAGTTAGTTTTGCGGATGTGTGTACAGATATGGACGACGGGACGATGTTGTGGAGACACAGAGTAACAATATTGTAACTGTATGTGTAAGTACACTGTTCTTTATTACTTAATGGAAAAGATGTATATTGTTAATATTTGTGAGAGTGGTAAATACTCTCACTTACTCAATTAACACGTTTACATTTGACCAATGATTGTATAAAAGTGTCGACAATTGAACTCAGCCGTACCGGTTTATCAGTCTCTGTTTTTTAATAAATAAATTAAAAAAGGCACATCTTTATTTACAATACTTTCGACGAAAAAACAACGTAACCAATTCAACTCACGCCAATTACATCACTGTCTCCGCTACACTGTGGCATGCAAATTACAAACAATACGACATGCGAACGGCCACAGTCAATTAACACGCAGTATTTAAACAGGAAGCTCGCGAGGATGTGACGATATAGATTTAACCTTTGCCACATCCTATATCGTCTTGGTTTTGACGCAACGCCATCATTTGGGGCAAGGATTAATTGTTGACTCACTGAGATGATTATGCTGTGGCGCCGACATTTTCTTAAACAGGATTGCGTGACCCCTTTGGATAAGGTTGATTTGATGAATCTTTTTAGTTCTAGTTACGTTGTAAATTGTCTGTCTCGACGTCCTAAATTGTAGATGGAGTCATACAAAGAAAACGTGTCGTTGGGAAATTCCTATTTACACTTCAATCAACTAAATAATAAATGTACCAAGTTTGACATATCGATGCATTTTTGCTTGACAAGCAGCGCCACCTTGACTGCACACTTACGGCCATTTTCAATAACTGACTGTTCGGTTTCGGTAGGTTGCTATCTCTACCTGTTTGACATTTTACTTACTGACGGTTAAAAAAAAACGTCAAGAAAATCACACGTACCAAAAATCAATCACACAGAAAATCTTTCCTTGAAAAAAATCAAGGAAAGATAAAAATCAAGAAAGATTCTTGACGTTTTATGAATCAAGTGACAGGTAGCTGACGTGGATAGGATATTTCAAGCTAACTTTTTTTATTGAAAGACCAATAGTTATTGAGACGTGGCATACCTATTAACTAATAGTTATACGTAAGTAGGTTGGAGAAAACGAATCTTAAAGTGGTACTATAGGGAATAGTACGATCGAGTTTTTTTCCAATCAGTCTTTTATTAATTTTTAACCAGCCTGAAAATCTTTTATTTCTTTTTCTTTTTCCAATACAGTTTTTCCACGTACGACTGAACTCTCTAAGGTCAACAAAACCCTAAAAGCAATACAAACAAAACTTAAACTTAGTTCAAGACAACGATCTCCCGTCTTAATCCGTAACTTAGCTTATTGCTAGTTGTCTCGGAGGCAAGTTTAACTACGTTAAGTTAGAGGTAAGTTCAAGTTAAGATAACCCGGCTACAACTGAGGGAAATGGGTTGTTGGGGTAGGCCAGGGACTTGTAATGTCTCGGCAGGAGTGGTGTAAGTTGGCGTTATCTGATCTAAGTAATTAAGTATTATTATTATGTTTAATCATTTGGTTCTAAGTCCTTGTGGCTATATCATAAATGCTGTATGTCGATCTTCAAGGTTAAGGCGATTACATGAGCTAAACGCGAGTTTTATAATCACTAAAAGGATATGAATCGCTGCTATAAAGAAGACCAGAAAAATATGTGATATTCTTCAGGATATATGCTAGCATTATAGTGTTTTGATAACATAATACAATTAATTTGACTTGATAAAAAAAAACCACGAACTTATATTTAAAAATATCTTTCAAACAAAAAAAAATAAGTTTAGTTTTAATTAAAAAAGTTTTAAGTAAAGTTTTAGTTTTTTTACTCCAATCAATAGTTTTTTTTTTGTTGTAATCGAAACCACTCATTTCGCGCTATTTGGCCCGCAGTGACTGACGTAACAAATACTTTGTAGTGCAAGCTGATTAGAACTTTATTCTAACAGCATTTCAAACGAAGTTTTAACCACCACAAATAGAGTTGCTAATTTAGCTCATCTAGTCGCCTTAAACAGCGCTTACCTAGATTGGTTCGTGGATGATTGACCATCATTGCATACCACGGTTCCGTAGTGATCCCGGTTGTAATTTGTAGATCTTTGACACTAGTTATAGGTTAGTGGTCGGAAGTCTGACAATCAGTCTTACCAAGGGGTACCCAGTACAAACTAGGTTGTGGAGGTCAGATAGGTAGTCCCTCCATGTAAAAATGTTGGTATTCAGCTGCATCCGATTAGACTGGATTCCGACCCTAACATAGTTGATAAAAGTCTTAGATGAGGAAGATTATTTATTTATTTATTTTATTTTAAAGAAGGCTTACAGACTAATAAAGAAAATGTTATATATAAGTGTAATATTATCAAATCGCTAATTACAAGCCTCCACACGTAGACACAAAAAGACAAAGGATATTTAAAAAAAAAGAGTACAGAAGACAATTAATCACTAACAAATATTTGTAAGAAGGGTAATTAGAATAACAAGATGATAGAATCTATCTCTTCTAATCTAATTTGAAGACCTTACCCAAACACACACAAATAGTCTAAAATGTTAATTAAACGATTAGAAACGCAATTCGCAGTACAAAGTTGAAACTTCTAAACAGCGAAACTTGCACTACTTGGAAATGTTAACATTCGGTTCAAAACGCATGTAAAATGAAAGTTTTGTGCCTATCTGTGATCAGAACTAGCACTTAGTAAGTGCGAAAGATAAGAACCACGCGAATTTAGACTGAAATGGAGGTTTCAAGTGCTTTTCAGGTTATTTAAAGCATTCGTTAATGACTTCTTCGTGATGAAAGTCTTCATTAAAGAAAAATAATTGCGAGGTTTTGAATTTTTCTCTGAGATAGTCTTTGCTTATGCCAGTCGTAGTTTCTAGTGCTAGCCGATAGTAGGTTGGGTTTTCGTTAATAGCGCTACCATGTACGTTAGCATAATGCTGTTTTACATAACATAAAATTACGATTATGATTATACTTATGAGATAGGGGGTAAGCCTATTGCCAGAAGCCGGGCACAAATCCGACTCCGTGGCTGCTACAGAGCAAATCCTTATGGAAAAACACTATAACGTTGCCCGACTCGGGATTCAAACCCAATACCTATGTTCAGCAGTCGTGCTTGCGACCACTAAACCAGCGATCATCATCAGCCTATAATGTGCCCACTGCTGGGACACGGCCTCCTCTCAATGAGAGGGAATGGGCTATAATAATCTACCACGCGGGCCCAGTGCGGATTGGTAGATGTCACATGTCTTCGAATTTTTGATTCTAGGACATGTCGGTTTCCTCACGATGTTTTCCTTCACCGTTTTGAGAGCAGTGATGATGAAATTAATTACACAAAGTAATGCGCCTATCTGGGTTTGAACCCACGACTTACTGTTTTTAAGTTGGGGCCGCCACCACTGGGCCACCGCTGCTCCAAAGTAATTTATGATCGTTTAAAACTGCAGTTTACAACTCTCTTCCCACTTATCGTTAATTACAGTGACATGTAAACTACACGATCTCTTTACAAAGCGTTCATAAAGATGCGCATCTCAAGAAAGTGAGGTCAATTGACGAGGCGAGGCAAGGCAAGAGGCCTAGATGAGGCAAGGCACAGCCGAGGCGTGAGGCAGACTCTAAGAGCGAAGAAATTCAGTTCATTACCGTCTTACAAGCTCCTTGCATCGTGTAGGGAGGGGCAGTTGGTGTTGGTAATTTTTATCGATGGAAATGAGGCTAGGCTTTTTGCTTTTTAGTGGTATGTATACATAGTTGCTTATACTAAGATCTGGGAATCTTTTAAGGGACTATGAAAACGAACAGTAAATGTGATATAGAATTGAGCAGATTTGTATATGAGTGTTTCCGAAAACAAAATGGACGTTTGCTCTCATAACAACACAGTCGTTTCAAACACATGAATACTGTAATAGGTATGTCTTAAAATTAGCGTGTTCCGTCATATATTCTGATAGCACGAAATAATCACCGGAATTAGGTATAATTTATTCATAAACTTTACAATGACGTCATTCCTCGCTGAACACTAAACCCAAAATGACATCCGCAAGTTGCCTTCCGACTAAGATAAGAATTACATTTAACTAACAACAAACAAACTTGTCTGATGTCGAGCTAGCAAAAATAATCAACGAAATTACTATCCCGGCGTTCTCAAAAGCCGAAAGTCACTCGAACTATCATCGTTGCAGCAAGCGGAACAAACTACGGCCAAGTGTGTCGATTTCCAACGACGTCGCCTCGAGTAGTGTAGAAAAAAAAATATTCTCGAGTCGCAAGTTCAGGGTGGGGGGAGGGGGGAACCTACCCTTTCTACGGACCTCCTTAACTGCTGGCAGCGGACAAAAAGAATGAATGGATCCGCCCCTTAACGAATACACCGAGCGGCATAATTCATACTTAGGAAAGTGTAAGGAGTTGACATGGACTTTTATTTTTTTTTTCGTTTTAATTACGATAGCGTCGCCAATGAGGTTAGGTTTTGCTTTCGGTGGAATAGTTTTATATGCGTGAGGCTGGTCGGGAATTTTAGAAGTTTTTTTTTCTGTTTTCATTTTCCAAACTTGCTCGTATGGTTGGAAACTGCACGTATGCAGTTTGATTTTTTGTTCCTTCTTTAGTTTAATTTTATGCGCTCCTTCGTCAACTAAATAAAAATGATGTCAGCAAAAGTCATATTGCTTGTAAAATACGTCATAATTAAAAAGTTTTACCTTGGTCGTCTCTAACGACATGCCAAATTAAAATATCTTATGCACCATTTAAATTTGTAGAACAACTGTCTGCAGAGAGCATTCAAGTACTTGTACACAATTGATTACTTGCTGGGCGTTAGTGCTCGTTTGACATGGACATGCACTTACTCTCAAAATAAAGACCAATAATATAAATTATGAAAAAAAAGTTAGAAGGTGAAATAGAGTTTGAAAACCATGTGATTGCTTTAATACTAGTGTCTTTTCCAGTGGTATTTTTTTTTGTTTTGAAGATGTCATCAGAACAAATCATTGTATCAAAAGTGAAAGTTTCAATAGTATGTCGGTAAACAACTCAATACTCATTAATCTCTGCTACGCATAATCTATTCATCAGCCATCTTTATTAGTTATCATCACCCAGCACTTCTTAAGTAAAACTCCGCCACTCAAAAGCACTATCAAGACAGTGCCAGTACCAAGCGCACTGGCCATTGCAAACGAACCACGGAAGGCAGCCTCGGAAGTTAAGATGCGTCGGTTGCCACGTATAATTTTTTCCACTCTCTTTCAATTCACCCCCCTATCAACCCCCTCACCCCCTTCTCAACCCTTCCGTCTGTCAATCTTAACTACAAGGCGGGAAGCCTCCGTATTACAGGGTTCAGTACTGAGCCTACATTTTTTATTTCACTATCGAGATTTTAATAGGACTCGACTAGAATTTCTGAGAATCGATGATTCGAGCGGGATTACGAGTTGGATGGGCTTCCGAATAGTTTTTGAAGAGTGAATTTCGTTCGTTCTGAAATTAAGGAGGTTTTTTTTGTTTTTTTTTTTTATCGAAGCTTATTGCCTGTGCCTCGTTTGGTGCGTAATGCGTGCACTGGCGTGGAAAATATGTTTTAAACGAGTCTTGATGGTTTTGTTTTTTGTTTTGCATAGTAACAGTTGATTTATGTGCTAACTATAAATGTACTATTATTGTGAATTTGCACTATACTATATGGCTTATATTTAATTTTTATACCTGTAAAATATGTGATTAAATGCAGATAAAACACAAAAAAAAAACATTTCAAACCAAAAGTAATCTCAGTTCAAAATCCTCTACGTCTACGCACCATAGCCAAAAATAATCATCGGTCATTTTTTTAAAGTGAAAATCCAAAAAGGCTATAAGTTGCCGTCTGGGCACTAATCAGTGGTATTGTGGAGGCTGTTTGAAGTCTCAGCGTAATGCAAGACCAGACAAGCCAAGGGGAGAAGGAAATAAAAAAATACTCAACGCACGCATAAGTAGGCGGACGTCGCAGGGAAAGTGCGAAATATTTTGGCTAGACGTTTGGGGAAAATGCTGAAGTGGTTCCCGTTTTAGATTGGATTTTTGCAAGAGCGGAATTATGTTTTATGTCTGTTGAGTTAGGCATGATTTTCCATTAAAATTCAATAAAAGACTTAGATCAATTTTACTGAATCACAAGGATATAAAAAAACAAGGTTTTCGGAAACATACGCACAATCGGCACTTCGGTCGTAGATTTGCGGATACCAGCCTGTTATACAATACAATTTCAGGAAACATGTTGATATCAAAAAGTTTTGTATCAACTAACCGAACCATAGAAGTGCCGTGGTTTTAAGTAGAAAAACTTGTTACGTCAATCAAGCTAAGTACCTACTGTTATCACACCGAAAATTACAATGACAAAACACTTTTTAAATTTCCCCGTCAAAGTCCAAACATGTTCACAACATGATCTTTAAATTAAAGTTATTTGGAATAATTACACCAAAACAATTGTAAAACTAGCTTAAGCGTTTGGCTTCGCCCGTGTGAAGGTCGGTAATTATCCCATGGGATCATACTATCGAGATAAAAAGTATCCTATGTGTTAATTTAGGTTATTAACTATCTATGTGTTAAATTTCATGCAAATTCGTTTAGCAGTGTTCGCGTAAAAGAGTAAAAAACACCCATCCATCCTCACAATTATTCGTATTTTTTATACTAAAAGTAAATTCTCAAAATTTTCCCAAATCTTGCCATGCCCTGCGACACGAGACTCAAGATACATCACCAAAGGGGGTCCCCTACGATGCACTACACTGTACAAACTTACTACAGATAAGGGCTTCAAGTACCCCCCAAAAGGGGTAAGACAGGCCCCCCAAGTCTAGGCAGACTTTAGTGCAAGAAAAAATAATGCGCGACGGGGTGACTTCGACGGGCGGACATTTTTAATTTCGTCATCGTATATTTTTAGTTTTACTGAGTATTGGAGGGTTTCCTTTAAAACATTGACGTAACAAAATAAATATTTTGTTACGTCAATGTTTTCGTGTTCTTAGTAAAGTTAGTCGTCATTTTGTTGATAGAGGTATTTTGCAGTAACATTAATTAATTTCATATAAAAGTGAGTCATATTTATTTCCGCTCCTCATTATTACTTTCTTTTTACAGGCACGTTTGAATTGTCGAAACAAAGATGAAAATTAAATGTTAAAGCTAGACATAAAACTGTGACAGTACTGAAGTTGTTTACTTTGGTTATTTCAAGACTTTTACCCAAAATAATATCTAAGTTTATAAATATTTGTTTATATATATTTTTTTATAATATCAGTTATGGTTTAAACTTATGGTCAAGTCCCTTTGATTGCTGATCTAGTAACGTATTTTTTCTTGCAAAACTGGTGTACCACCAAATACAAACCCTTTAATTACCAAACCTTTGTTAAAAAAATGACCTCACATTAAAGCGTGTCCTTAAATCGTTGAACAAAAGGGTCATTGTCTCAAAATGTTCTCAAATAGTCCTGAGAAAGCCGCGACGCTCTAATTGTCCCACTGTGCGGGGTGATATTGTGTTACCCTAGCATTGTCCTTCGCCACACTGTGCCGTTTCTGAATCTTATACGGAAAGGAATCAATTTCAAAGTACAGTTGGTGGGAGAAACATGTATTAACTTTTTTTTTATTTAGGCAGGTATTGTTCGTGAGGGAAAATTATCGACCCATTTTTTTTGTAGTTGTATTGTCCTCTTTGGCACTGTACTTGCCGAAAACCTCTATTAATGTTTTAACTTCTGTGATTTTTAGATGCAATTTATTTCAAATACCTAGTAGTTATTGCTATAATTCTGAAAATCGTTTTAATAAATGATGTCCAAGAAAATTAAATTATTTGCAAAAGAGAACTTTGACTCGATATCAAATTCCAAGAATATAAATGTCCTTTTTGGTAATAAATCTCATCGGTCTAGACCGCTCATTGAAATACTCATAGCAATCTAACAAAGTTAGGTTATTACTTTTACTGAAGTATTATTCAAATGGGTCTAATAGTAGAACCATTTTGCAATGTGAAAGACGCAATTTAAGACGAGCATAGTTTTTTGAATTTAAAGCAATTTTGGTCAAAGGATTTTTTTTTATGTTTGTAGAGGTCAGATCATGGGCAGTTGCTCCATGTAAAATACTGGTATTCAGCTGCATCTGGTTGGACTGGAAATTGACCCCAACATAGTTGGGAAAAGGCTAGGCAGATGATGATGATTTTTGTTCGGTTTTCTCATACATGAGTCACTTTTTATACTTTTCAAATAATCACGACGTTGGTTTCCTAAAAATACGAACCGTGTAAACCGTGACTTTTAATCGTCTTACAAAGGCAGTCCAGTTCATGTATCCAATGACTAGTAAACGTTCTTAATAAAAAATAGGTATTTATGAGATTTGAATAATTTAAAAATAAAAATATAATTCATTATTATGACGCAAGGCGTAGTTTTGTCTCGTTGAAAATGGTGATGGAATGATCTGCTCGACTCGTGCGCTAGGTAGGTATACTCTACAGTTTGGTACGTAAACATTTTAACAGGGTGTTTCATATTTCTAATGTATTATTTATTTTTCTTCGTACCTTAATTACTTAATGATAAAAAATAATAATCGCGCCTAGAGGTATTTTATGTCGGGTACATTGAGTGGACCGCTTTTGTAAGACGACTAAAAAGTCACGGTGTATACTGTGGGCAAATTCCTCTGATAAAACTGAACACAATCCGTACATCTAAACCGTGTTCAAAAACAGTCAGAACATACCAAAGCACGAAAATGATCCTGAAGTCCATTTGTTTTCAATCTCTATTTTAACGTCATATTGTGTTCCGATTTCAAACCGACCTATGTCAATCTTTATCTTTTTTCTTTACCTAAATATTCTCGTATCTTTTCCCAGAACTATGTTGATCCGTCTGTCTGTACCAGAGGCCGTAGTCTCTGAACTTGATACATGACATTGTCTGCCCTTTTCACGCACTCTGCGGCCGTCCCGTCTTTTGTCTTGCTTTCTTGCTTACACCTCTTTTAGTATTCGACTAGTCTGACGACTATTTCGTGGTATATATTGGACTAGTTTGTACAACCTACCTTTTTACAAGACGCAAGGAAAGGGTTATGTTTGTTTTTAATTTTTTTTTTAATTTTATCTAATAAAAACAAGTTACATTATAGTTTTTAATTCGTCAAACTTTTCAGTTTGATGGCAAGAAGCGCTCGTTCACCTTACATAACTTATAAATTATAAAAAAAGACATTTATTTCAGCAGACACAATTAAAAAAGAAAAAAAAACATCTAAAATCGAATACAAAACTTCCCTCATATTTTCAAAACCACTGAATGATTGATGATTGATGGATTCGACGTTTTATAAGTGCCCATCCAGGCCTATGTGAAATAAAATATTTTGATTTTGATTTCTTCAATTAAGGTATCGTTAGATTCATTTCATAAGTCCAAGTGCTCTTAGATAAGTGACACTGAAAGGGAGCTGCTAGATTAATTGTTTTATTTGCCTTTTTCTAAACGTGGAGTGACCTAGGTTTAATTCTACTATTCTTTCTTTCTTGTAAAAAATAAACAGGTTGTTGTTTTTTTGAAGGTTTTAACTTTAACTGGAAAAGTTGTTGGTGTTACGGCAATTAAGTTAAGTTAAGTTGGTAAGAATTCTGATGAAGGAATTTACAGAACATTAGCTAATGATTTTAAATGTGTGAGTCAGTTGGAAATAAGTATATGTAATGAATAATGAAATATAAGTAAATTAATGTTCAATTATTTTAGTAGGCAATATACATTTATGTATTTAATTTAAGTAGGTACTTAATAACTCGACCACAAGGAATTGTTTCCTGAAGGAAAACCAAGAATATTCAAATATTTCAAGAATTCCAGTAGGAAATTACTTTGCTTACCGATGCTGACTCATTTGAAATTACGAAAAACCCAAATAAAATAAAGTGTTAATATACTTTGCTCAGAAGTCCCATATTTGGTGAAAGACGCAATGTGCATATAATTGAGTGTCTACAGCAGTAAAGTCCAATGTTTTTTTTTTCTGTAAATCATTACCTGGAATTTGTTAAATTATAATGAATACTGGACTAAACTTACATAAAAGGAAGTCATTGATAAACATAATTAATGGATTGTTTACCATGTTTTCCTTCACCGCATCTTCAAAATGCATCAAACTGATTTTAAAAAGTACGTAATACGAAAAAACAAAATTTGCTAAAAAAAAATCTGACATATTTTTGTGCTCAAAAAGTAAGCCTCTTGGTAACAACAAAACTTTAAATAGGCAGAATTTTATCGTAACTTTTATTTGAACAAGAACTTCAAAAGGACAAATATTGGTAGAACAGAACAACCCTCAAATGCTAACCGTCCTTTGAGACGAAGCTTTTTAAGTATTAAAGAAAACTTTCACGCAATCCTTTCTTTCATTGAAAACCACATCATTAGACAGTCGCAGAAATGCTTCTAGAGTAAAATATTTAAAATTTGTGTTTTGGTGTGTATATTTTATTTTTATGAATTATGAAAACAACATTTTTGAGTATAAGTAGTACAGTTTGTGAATATGACTGTTTGGGAAGTAATAAACTAATCTATGAAGTTAATCATAAGTCGATCAAACGATTCTACGGCAAGCGACGATGTTAGAAAACTAAAATAATCATAAATCATTTAGATAGAAATCGAATAAAAAGATAAAAATACATTATCTTACAACACAAAATTGTTTCTTTTATTAGTAACACGCACAATAATCATTACTTTTTTTTCAGTAAAATCTTTTATAAAAAAAGAATCATCATTTTATGTCAATATTTCTTACCCGTAGCATCGCTATCATATTTTCCTCATAATTTAGCATTCTCCGGTACGCAGGGTGGAAGATGGGGGTACACTTGACCACCCCGGCAACCCTTCATCGCCTCAAGAACAACATCGCGATTTTAATATAGTCTCGTTTAAACTCGGAGATAGTTAACGTTACTGTTTATTTTTTTTACCTTT
The DNA here is from genome assembly GCA_916618015.1 of Xestia c-nigrum. Lineage (NCBI taxonomy): Eukaryota > Metazoa > Arthropoda > Insecta > Lepidoptera > Noctuidae > Xestia > Xestia c-nigrum. Next base: position 7,516,890 of record OU745251.1, on the reverse strand, counting down.
TTTCTTGTTTATGCTGTTTGCTTATTTTGGTAATTTTGTTTGAAAGATTTAGGTTTAGTAACACAGATTAAAATAATTATGTTTAAATGCACTTCTATTATTTTTAAATTATTTATAAATAATGAACATAATTTTTGATTATTGTTAACTTGAGTTTTATATAAGATAGAGTAGAGCAATCTTTGTGCCATTTTATAAGTGCCATACTACCTACACATATTTTCCAGTTTTGAATAAGAAAAAAAATCACAATTTCTTATTGCAAATGAAATAAATGCCGAACTAATAGCAAAACAACACCAACCAAAATGCCGATATTTAAAATAAATCGCAATTAAAAAATAAGCTCCCGTTAGAAAAATAGTGGGGCTCTCACATGTTTAACTAGCGTTTCTCAAGTCGACGCCAAATGAGGGTGAGCAGGATTAATGAATAATTAATGTGCACACTGTTCGCGCCAATTATAATTACGTAAGGAAAGCAATTATGCCAGCCACCCTGTTTGTTCCTCATGATTTGCACATAGTTTAGGGAAAAACTATGCATACGCGCGAACTTGTCTGCGAAGATTGATGTTGTGACGTAACTGACTTCTTTGTGGCGAAAATATTTGGATTAAAGACAATCTTTTATTGTTTTGGGTAACATTTTGTCTTCTCACATACATCTACAATACACGTGTAAGGAATAGAGAATCTTTTACAGAAAACTATTCGAGCTTTTGGTGTTGATAAAACAAGTTTAAAGATTCTTTATTGCAAAAAAAAATCTTGTGCTATATATGTTTATATGTTACAATATTTTTTTTATGTGTATAGTTCACAGTTAACTTGATTTGCACTGACTTCAATGTATCCTGAAATATTCAGGAAAATAATTGTAGGAAAAATAAAAACACTGTCGTCATGTTTGACGTCTGTCAATACATTTTGTTTTGATCAACTATTGATACCTAAGTACGCCATCGGTTTGCCTGTAATTTACAATAACATTATTAATCTTAGCTTACATTATTGTATTCTATAATCCATACCTAATCTAAATATAAAAACAACTAACAATCAAACAAAGAACTCGCTTGGTTACAGAAATAGATAGCTTGAACAATGCATTTACCTTTGTTTAAGTCTATTTAAAACGTAAAAACTCCCGCGAATAACAGAAAAGGAACGTGGCGGGTGACGCCACAGAAATACACTGGACTTTGATTTATAAAGGACTTGAAGATGAAATGGACTTCACTTTTTCTTAGCACTTTGTGACAGTAAGATAGGAAAATTTATAAAATTAAAATGATTTTAAATAAAAATATTTCTCTCGTAAAATGGTGCGCAGTTAAAGGGTTAGAATTAAAGTTGTTGAGTCAAGATAGATTAGAGTCGCAGTTTCAAATTATTGAGTTCACTTAATTTTTCGTAGTCTCAATAATAATAAATGGTATTATTTTGTGTTTCAATTAACGAAGGTGTTCTGCATTAATATTATACAGATGCTCAAAATGGAAGCCCATTGCACGTAAGTAAAAAGCGATATTTTTTTTTAAATAAAAAAAGAGTTAAAAAAGAACCGATACATTTTGAAACTTTTTAGTTGTTATTTAAGTAATATACCTAAATGAGTAATTAAAAAAATTGTGCTGGTTTAAAAAATAGTATAATTGATGATGCCAACTTCTAATTTGAATAACAATACCTCAATTCACTGATCCATCTCGCTGCGCTAGTCAAAACACTTCCCCAGTAATTACTACCGGAAAGCGCATTTTTTCAACTTGTCCGTAAAAATCAGTGTATGTATCTAATTAACAACAAAAGCGACGCGTGCGCAGGACTGGGGGACCCGCGCGTCACGCCTTGCTTCGCCGGAAGTACCGCCGGACGTCGAGATTGTGGCCCCAGCCCCTGATTCCTTCCGGTGGACCCGATGGGCTCTTTGCCGGTAAATGGTTGAGGCATGAGAGAATGGAGTGTTGAGGTAAAAAAGCTTAAATGTTTTTTTTTTCTTGAGGTTTCTTTTTGTTGTTGTAGAGGTTGAAGAGTGTTTTGGGGTTAATTTTGTGGTGTTGGTTTTATTAGATGTTTTTTTTAAATTATTTATATAAAGAAATAACACCATTTTCAAAATTGACCGTTATTGCCCTGTTTTGTTTTTTACTGAAAGATGCATTTCGTTTCCATAATATTAACTAATCGAGTTTTCGTATTGTGACTGTCAATGTCAACCTCAAGTAGGATGCGATTCAGGATAGCTTTATAGCAATTTTATAAGTGTTTTTTTATGCATTAAGTGAACCACCATTTAAAACACGATGGATAATATGCAAGACGTCTAAATATACTCGTAAATATTCACAATCTATCTTCTATCTATCTATATAAATAAAAATGAATTGTTGTTCGTTAGTCTGATTAAAACTCGAGAACGGCTGGGCCGATTGAGCTGATTTTGGTTTTAAAATGTTTGTCGTAGTCCAGGGAAGGTTTAAACGGTGAGAAGTAGACAGGTAGGTAGGTAGGTAGTAGGTGGGTAGGAAAAAATGCATTGCAACGCATGCCGGGTACAGCTAGTATATAAATAAAAAGGAATTGTTGTTAAATTATCCCAGGCCGAAAAAATGATCGTTTTTTATAAACCATAATATTAATATTAGTATTAAGGTTGGTTTTTCGCGAAATTTTGTGAAAACAAAAACTTCAAAATATATAAACATAATGGGACTGTTCTTAAATTACCCAGGCCGATAAAATGTTCGTTTTTTCTAAACCATATTAATATTAGTATTAAGGTTGGTTTTCCCTAAATTTATAATAACAAACGCTCGAAGACACTGTCTGAACTCGCTTCAGTTTACACCCAACACCAAACATAAGGTCGACGCTCCGATCTTCGGTCCAGAACGATTGACTGTGATCTTTTTTTTATTACTTGTCATGTACCGTGACTACAGCGACGCGAGAGTGAGTCATGTGTCACACCGGGATGTAAGCATGAGGTGACCTCTTTGCAATTGATATAGGTAGTTGGTACTTGTGTAGTTTGCAAGAGGAACCAGTCTGTAGTCAGTTGTGGGTTGGGTCCTTTTGTTGTGTTATTAGTTTTATTTACTGCGTGAAGGATGGTATGGCTAAAAAGGTGGTGACTGCGGAGATGATAAGTTATAGGGAAGTATGGAAGAAGATGATAAGCTGCCCCGACCCCAAATAGGCTAGTTTCCACCATCAATAAATTGCAAATCTATTTAGTCCGTCAGTTAGAGTATTGGAAAATAATGGACCTGTATTTTATGTTTTTGTAAATCAACGAATATTGACAAAGATAAAACGCATCAAAACTCGGGAGTGGGGGCTCGTGACGTCAGTACTCACTAAAAATGATACCAAACAGTGACGTGTTGAGAATTTTAAAAGCGTCGTATCTTCGTCAATTTTGGTTTGTGTGACAAAAGAAAAAATATGGGTCAAATATTTTTTGATAATCTAAGTGACGGATTAATTAGATTGTTTCAGTTAACAAGCCTATTGATTGAGATAAGGGCAGAGGAATGATAATGATGAATAGTATTGGATTTTGCGTGATTTCGTAAGTAAAAAACTTGGAAACTTAAGCAGCGAACGAACATATCAACGCTGAATCGGCTGCAGTTTATCATGATGTGATGTATTTGTGCAACTTCTATTCGCTTTTTCTGCATATACAGCCACTCTTTTTGACTGAGTCCAGCTTATTCTGTGTTAATAAGTATACACAACACTTCCACAGTTGATTTCAGTGCCAAATATTACCTCTTTTTATGGTTTACAAAAGATTGTGTAGATGCGCTTTTAAACCTTGCTCTATAAGTAATTTAAAAGAACCCTGACCTCGTTGCACCGCACGCGTAGCCATTTAAAACTATAAACCAGTTTTAAATAATTGCTGACAGTTGTGAGACCGTCTAGAATATTGTGGTTACTATCACTAACTACTAATATCACGTAGGTAACTCACACACTGACAGTTTCATGAAAAAAACATTCAAAGGGACTTTTTAAACTTAGTGGGTTGTATTGAGTATTGATTATTGTAATGATTTATGTTTGTCACGTTTCCGAGTTATATTTTAATAGACAATCTGACACTGACCTGTCAATTGCGAACTACCATGGCGCTTCCCCCTTAAAGCTTTTAAAATACATTAGCCTTACATAACCCTATAATGCAGAACTACTCTTCTAAGCTTCCCCATTCTTCAAATCAAATCAAATCTTTTATTATTTGACCACATGGGTAATATAGGTACTTACATAGATGTTATTTTATAATAAAGTTCTCCACATGCAAATAATTGGTTAACAATAAAATTATACATTTAAAATAAGTGGCATCTCATTGGAATTACATACAATTAAAAAAAATGCATTAAGAAAACTCAACAAAACCTAACCCTAAAAAGCCGCAGTCTTTCTACAAGTCCCACTAAGATCGCTATCCAGCGTAACAAGACCACAAATAAATATCAATAGAGTCTCCGGGGGTAGACCACAAGCGCACTTGGATCACCTGTGGGTCACACGGCGCCGGCGCAGTTCCCACGCGATCGCCTTACGCTTCCTTCCTGTCTCTGAGCTGGCAGGCGTAGGGTTGCCCTAGTGTCATTTATTTATGACAATTTTGTTTGTGTTGGTAATTATATGTTATTGTATATCTGTGATTTGGGGTTGTTTAGTGATTGTGTTTATAAGTGGGTTATTTTAATATGAATAGTTATGTTATTTAGACCTTTTTAAGATTATTTTAAGAGAGTGAAAATTAAAAAACAATGAAAAGTTTGATTGCTAAAAATGTTGGCTTCAGTAAAGTCGCGTGGATAATTTAATAGCTATTCTCTTTATTTTTATAAAGTTATCACCAGTATTTATGTCCTTACTTTTGTTTTTAAGATAACTTGCTTATCATTTTTGAGCCCTGTCAAATCCGTCCATGACAAAAAAAAACAAAAAAACAAAAAACAACTCATTTTATAATACCTAATCTACTTTGTATTTTATCCTTATACCCGATCACAGCCCTCAAGGGTCATTCAGTGACTAAGGGTGATCATAGTTAGCTGCCCCATTGCCTGGGAACCACTCCTTCCGTTCAGCGTAAGTGACAAATCTTTTTTTGATTGTGTGAACCCGTAAGTAAGTAGACGGATACTAGGTGGGATACTGTTAGTATCCGGCTATTACGGATACTACTTGTACTAAGGAAGGAAGTGATTTGTGCGGGAAACAGCAGTGTTCGTCACTCTTAGGTGACGCACTTATTGAATGATTAGCTCTTAACGATGCATTGAGGACGGAGTGGGTTTTTTTTGTGGAGATGTCTGTATGAGGTCGGTTTTGAGAGGGAAATTGGAGGATAATTAAAAGAAAATGAGGAGATTTACGATAAGTAACCTTTGTAGGTTAACATGTTGTAAGAAATAAGTCTTCGATTCAAAAGAATAATATTTAACATTCCCAAAACTCTCAAAAGGTGAAAAAACCTGTTCTAACTCCAAAGAGGTTTAACATAAAGGAATAAAATCTTAAAACATTTAAACTAAAGAAATCTCCTTCGGAATTCCTTTTCAGCGCGGCATTTGGCTCCGTCTTATTTCTTGGCAGTTAACCCTTTTGTCGCCGCGGTTAAGGAGACCATTGTTTCACGGCGGTCGGTCTCACGGGCCCCCGTCTCAGGCACACGGGTCAGGTTTGTTACACTGTTTAAGTTGGCTAAAGTTCCCATGGGATTGAAGGGTTGAACCAAGTGATATTGAAGACCTGTGTTGATGTGTTTGAAGAGTTCATACTTTTTTTTTTATCGACTGCTCGACAGCAAAAACAGGGTTATGTTTTTTTAATATTTGATTTGATTTTTAATAATTATTTAGATTATTTAGATTTGATTTGATTTTTAATAATTATTGTGAAGTAATAGTAACTTTATTCATTTTAAATAAGTTTAATAATCGTTTTATATTTTAGTCCAAAACTTTTGTGAAATAACACTGTTTTAAGGTTTGACGGTTTTTAACTAAACTTAAAATGTCACTTATTCCGTGATTGTTTTCAAACTTAAAAATAATAATAACCACGGATAATTTCCCGTAATATAAAGTGACATTTTAAGTTTACATTATTAAGAAAGTCACCATTTGCTAGACAAGAAATAAAACTAGATACTTACAGTAAAAAAATATCCTAAATAAATAAAATATTAAATCAGTAAAAAAATATCCTTAAAATGCATAACAGATATCACTCTCCTAATCACTTACAATTTATATTACTTAAAGCAATATGGACATTTAATTTCATAATAATTACGTACGGAACTGTCTCAAGATTATGATCATCGCGTGCGGAAGTGTCATTAGGGTGCGTCCACACTGTCATATTGTGTGGATCGCTTACAACGCTATCTTGAGGGTGGCAATCTGGGCGATGAATGGATATTATGTAGTAAGAATAGCTAAGAGTTTAAGTAGATGGTTAGATGGTATGGATAGACTTTGTTTTTTTGTTTATGTCAGAATGACCTACAATATTGGCGTTGGTTTCTAGTTTAATTATAGTTGATGCCATATAAGATCACAATATCGGTCATTGACTTACCTAGATTTAAAAGTTATTAACTTAGAAATCCAAAAATAAACCTTAAATCATCGTCTATCGTGATCTTCTACATATTTTCTAACGAAAAACTATACATGGTTTATTTGTTTGGTTCTACAAAGAGATATTAGGAAAAGAAAAATTGAGTTTCATTTCTATGTATAGGGAACCCCCTAAACTGATTGTTTTTTTTGTATTTTTGTGTGAAAATCTTAATGCGGTTCACAGAATACATCTACTTACCAAGTTTCAACAGCATAGTTCATATAGTTTCGGAAAAAAGTGGCTGTGACATACGGACGGACAGACAGACAGACAGACCGACAGACATGACAAATCTATAAGGGTTCCGTTTTTGCCATTTGGCTACGGAACCCTAAAAAGAGCAATGACCGCTATTAATGCGTTGCTAGTGCGTTGTATATTTACTTTAATAATATTGTATGTACGAGTACGTCATGACCTTGCGACGAATAAATATTTTTTCTGTTATTTCTTTCTTTCTATTGTGATTTTAACTAGCAAACTATAGACACGTATTACAATACCAGTATATAATCATTATTAAGAAGAAGTAGAAGCAGTTAAATAAGCAACAAGACTACATAGAAAGTGGTGCTAACAAATGCTATTATGCAAGTTACATATTTTGAAAAGTATAGGAGAAAGAAAACACTCGATTCTTACATTTTCAATATAAAGATATTAACAAACTCAACTGAATTATTATGAGTTTTTTAACTGGCATGGTCACTAAAATAAACGACAGTAAATGAAGTTTCATTAAAATTCAATTACAAATGGCCGACCTAACAGCCGTACTCGTTGAGAAAATCGACAAGTATCAATAACTCATTAAAACTCAAAACTCATGCAAGCTACCATCATACATTATTACAACTTAATTAACAATAAAACGTCTCACAGCACAAACGAATAATCATTCCCACATCGAAACTGTCCGCCTTCATTTTTAGCGCATAATTATGTCTACAACGCCAACGGTGGGACAAGCTGTCGTGTGGCGTACCGGTCGCCGCGCATCTGTCGTATCGTCTGAACTCGGCCTTATGACACGGAACGTTATTATAAAATTATTGTAAAAACAAAAGAATTTAAATGGACGGTTTGCTGGTGCTTTTTATGGTAGTGAGTTTTTATTATTTACTAGCTGACTCGCGCAACTTCGTCTGCGTCTCATAATTTGAGATTTAAACTATCCTATCTCTCAAGTTGGATCGAACTGCACATGGTGTGCGAATTTTATTATAATCGGTTAAGTGGTTTAGGAGTCCATTGAGGACAAACATTGTGACACGAGATTTATATATATTAAGATTACTTAGAGCTTGTGGCTAAATAATATTAATAGCCGCTCTGGTTGATCTTTAGGTTAAGCCGTGCTTACCTAGGTTGGTCTGTGGACGGGTCACCACCTTTTTCTTTTTTTTAGGGTGGGAAATCATCAAATGACTTCTCCCAATCTGGGCGGAGCGGGATGGAGTGTTAGACTCTAACTGACTATAACCCATCCATGTTCCTTCCTCGCCCTTTACCGGGGCCGCGGTATCTCTTTCGAACAGGCCCGCAACCCCGGGCAGGACACCCTTACATACCGAGTTTCCTCCGTGCCTCAGAAAGCACGTTAAGCTGTTGGTCCCGGCTGTCATTTGTCCATCTTTGACAGTCGTTACAGGTAGTCAATAGCCCAAAAAGTATGACAACCAGTCTTACCCTAGGGATTTATCGTATTGCCCAGTACTGACTGGGTTGTGGAGGTTAGATAGGCAGTCGCTCCATGTAAAATACTGGTATTCAGCTGCATGCGGTTAGACTGGAAGCCGACCCCAACATAGCTGGGAAAAGGCTAGGCAGATGATGATTTTTTTGTGTTTATTTCGATTTGAGAGTTTTTATAGGTAGGATTCGTTTTTAGAATTGTCTACAAAGTGTAATTTAACAGACTAAGGTAAGAATTAACGTCGCCGCGATGGACGCTACTGTCTCCTAATCATTTAGTAAGACGTACCATTGAACCGCAAGACGAAGAAAATGGTTTCGTCTACAGATTTACGTCACATTACATTAGTCTAGTCTAGTACATTAGTCTGTCAAATGATTATCGTCTAAGACATTTGACAGACTAATGTACAGATGCCAGCACGTCAACCTACTATACTCTGTCTAATTTCCTGATAGGTTTTCAACTTTATCTCTAAAGAATTAGGTTTAAAATTGTTTAGGAGAATTTGACATTTTGTTTTGATTAGCTTGGTGACCTGGCATCTGGAGTTTGTATCACTAGTAGTAACGCTTGTTATCGTTATTATTTGAAAACAAAACAGAAAAAAATGATTAAAACATTTCAAAATACCTATCGATATTTACGTTTAATTTGTTTGCTAAGAAACCGTAGCATCTTCGTAGCACAACGTAGCACCTTCGTAGTATTTCGTAGCACCTTCGTAGCGACAGGTAACCAGAAAGTTACTCTTTTGCAATAAAATGTTCATCGACTGCTCAACGGAAGCTTTTTTCCTGCTTCCAAAATTTCTTATTGCTGCTCCGCGTTAATCTCCGAAATTATAATATAAATTATTAGATTATACATTTTGCGCGTTTACATTTCACGCCCGACCCAGGAATTCAACCCCAGGACCAATGCAGCAGTGAAACATCATTTGGAATCAAAACTAACATGTCTATAAAAAGGGTTAAACATCAATCGTCATCCCCATACATTTCTTTCTTTCAAAACATGATTTAGCAAAACGGTTCACTTTGGGGTTACCTGTTAATTATAAAGAATTGTATTCTCCAATTAATCTAGTATTTCAAAACGTAACATGTGTGGTTTACGTTGCCCTTAGTGACTTGCAAGAACCCACCGTTACAACTTTATATATGCAGTCTTAATAACCCTTAAGTCTAAACAATAGGGTCCATAATCTGTTTTGTGTGGTTCTGAAGAAACCACCTTATAACTTAATTTATGCAGTCTTAATAACCCGTAAGCCGAGAAGATAGGGTTCACAATCCAATGTTTTGTGTGGTTTTTCGCTTGATTAGTTTTAATTTTACGCCCTTTTCGGCTGAACAATGATGTGGAAAGAAGATCTTTGTCTTCGAAGAAGGGAATAAGAGAAGGGTAAGACAGCATAGAACAAAGGTGACAAGAAATGTGTGTGTTTTTGTCTCAACTGAATTAAATTAAGTTTCTTTCGAGATCAGCTGTTTGAACAGGATTTATGGCAAAAGAATAAAGACGACATAAAAATCTAATATGTACATCAGGTAGATTATTAAAAAATATTTGACCCGTATTTTTTCTTTTGTTACGTAAATGAATTCGGAGATCTATACGAACGCTTAGCAAATTCCCAATGCATCACGCCTAGGTATAATTTTTAGCTAGTTCTGACGTCACGAACCCCCCGAGTTTTAATGCGTTTTATCTTTGTTAATATTCATTGATTTACAACAACAAAAAATATGTGTCCATTATTTTTCAATGATAAATGATTGATTACTTTAAGCTTTGTGTAGTAGTTAAAATCCAGTCTAATCTGTGTGCCTCGTTGGTTTTGTGCCTGCTGCGTGGTCCTGGGTTCTATTCCCGAGTCGGATAAATTGTTATTGGGATTTTCTATCCCCCGGATTCAAATCTAGTTTGTTTCTTATTCGTGACTGTACTAAAATTTCTGTTAACTGTAATCTTAAGAGGCCTATCAATTTTTTCTTGAAGTTAAATGTTTTATACACTCTAATACAAGAAAAATTCTGATATTTATTTAAAACACTCCCGAGACAAAATATCAAGCTGTCTCCGGAAGATTTCTTAAACCATAATCACTCATCAAAACTGATAATTTAGATGTGCGATTATGATTTAGATATGGATTATAGTCTTCTTGTATTAGAGTTTAGACTCTAAAAACACTAAAATACAAGAAAAAGTGTGATAACCCTCGTAAGTTTCTGTGTTTTTAAGAAAATGAGCTCAAAGATCGAATGTGTACTTAAAACCTCGAAAAATAGTACTTCTTCAATAATAATTTAGACAGCGTTGACGGACCTCATTAGAGTTTTCTACAACACTCAACATTGTTAATGGCCAGTATAAAAACAACAAACTGTTACTTTTACTTTTTTATGGCACAGGAAGATTAAAAAAAATAACAAATAACTATTGGAACGTGTCTTAAGTTTTAAATTGATACCGGCAGGCGGTGAAGGAACCATGAGTGGACAAGTTTCAATTTCGAATTCGGAAGTCTTGGCTTGATTAGTTAGTTTTTGTGGAGCACAAAGCGCACTTCCGGCTTGTCACGTTCTATATACGAAATTGTGGAAATGACGTCGATCCGTCGATGCGCTCCAACGGTTTATTAGAAATTGATATTTGGAATCTTAGATGGTCATTAGACCGTCTGTCTTCCGGTTCAACCCGAGGGCGCGTGCCACTTAATTGCTTCATTTGTGCCCATAATGCGGGATCAATATAGTTTTTTCCTTCCATTGAGGTGTTATGCTCTACTGATGATTGAAATTTATTCATCAATTTCCTAATACAGTCCCTAATAAATAACCAGCAGCGAAACAAACAATATCAATCGTCATTCGCCATCAATGCATCACAATCACGGCGCATCGTAAACAAAATTCGATAAAACTCATCATTTTATACCTAAACGAATTATCTGGTAGCAAATTTTAAGCCAGGCCTACACAGTGCGTTCGCTTATACAAACAAAATACCAACCAATCACGATTTTGTGAATTTGAAATTTGTTAAAGCCCAACGGTTGTACAGAAAACCAATACGGTGTGTACATGTATGAGTACATGGTAAAACTACGCACGGGCTAAGCAGAGTAGTGTGTGTGTGTGTGGCACACTCTCGCACGCACCTCCCGCGTACACTCACTCACACAATGCGATATTGCAAATGGGCTAGTCGAATGTATTCGTTCGCCCGCCGTCCGCCGGGGTATGAGGCGCCCGCCGGGGGAGGAAGATGCGTTTTTGTGCAGTACTCTCCGCTTTAGCTACGTTTATGAGTAAATATAAGTGCGTAACCGATAACGTCCTTAATACGAGCTACGTCAGTGTGAGTTCCCCGCTTTTGGACTCAATTATACCTGTCTGTGCAGCCGACATCTAGACTTTCTTTACAATAGGGCTGCCACCGACGTTGTATAACTATCTGTTCGGTACTGTTATCATAAACATTTGTGTGAAGCTTAGTGATTCTCTTTAACTAGTTCCACGAGCCTTTTAACTCATTCCGAGAACTGATGCAACAAAACATCAGCAACATAATTGAAATACAGAGTAAACAAAAGAAAGCTGATTCCCTACTCGAGTAATTTCTAGTTGTAGATAATTCTGAAACAGATGCTCTGCGCGGCCAATCTGCTTAATGTTTCATAGTGTTCTATCATCCTGCATCCATAATCCAGCGTCCTTTCAGGAGCAACGATAGATAGAGTGATAAATGCTGTAAATCTATTTCTAAGTCAAAAATCATTTATTCAACGTGCGCGGAACAACTTACAAACAGTGTATGTTTGCTGTTCGCTGCCAGTTAAAAGGTTTGTAGATTTGGTGGCAACTGGCTGGCTGGCGGCAGGCCCTATGGCGCACAGCGGGCCGGAACGGTAGGCCTTTTAAAAATAAACGAGTTGTTATTTTTAGTGACAGAAGCAGACTAAGTGGCTTCGACCTGGGGAAAGTCCGACGTCCTCTGGGAGTTAACCACACCTGACTGGCGACGCTCACGGCCCGATTCACACTTCTTTCAGCACAGAAGCGGCCGAATGGAAAGTACATGAAAGGCCTGTTACTTCGTTACTAAGAAAAAGAGTAAAACGAGCGCGAAAAATGCTCAGCGAACGGGAATTCGGCTGACGTTCCGTAATATTAGATAACTTGGGAGACGCCTGTCGGCTCTGTACGGACGCGTGTTAGTCCCCGGCCTTCGCTTCATCCTCTATTTGTTGTCAAAACTGCTCGACGTCAGCCTCACACGTGCCTCATGTCTGTCGATATTAATTTTTAGACGCCACACTAACTAACATTTAAACGATCTACTTTTTAAAACTTTTCGAAATTCAAATAATGACATTGCTGTTGTTCCATTCCAAATATTGAATATGGAACGCAAAATCGTGAAAAGTTTGCATCAATAATTCATAGACAAGTGTCAATGTCAGAAATAATAAAGAATGAAAGCACAGAAATGTTTTTTAGAACGCAACCGCAGCATGCGGTCAACCCGAAATCTATTTCATTATAAGGACGTTTAACTAACCTCACGTCAATGAACCGCGTTGTTACTACTATAAAATTTATTTTGATTAATCCGTAACATTCTCGTATCTCTGGTAGGCTCGGTGCCATTTCCGTAGGTACACGACGCATACACAAAGCAATAGTGGACAGTGTCCACTCCTCTTACGGGACGAACACGAATTTTCGCACACACACAACCGCCTATTTCAGTTTTACCGCACACTGGTGCTTGTATAAAATTTATGGTGCACACTTTTGCATCCGAGTCGCTATAGCTACGTAGATCTATGGAAGGGGGACGGCGCTGGTCAGCCATTTCGTGTCGACGAGATTTATAACCTCTAGCTGTGCGTTGGCGCTAACTTCAGTAAGATGCGTGCATGTGACGTTGGAAGGCTTTATTAGTGAAACTACGGTTTGTATTTTTCGAATTACGTTTCGAAATTCGATATTTGTCGTACGATAAAATTGGAAAATGGTGGTGGGGTTGTAACAGAGCCGTTGGGGGCATTATTTCAAAATGTACGGTTAGGTGGGGGGGATTTAGGGTGGCGGGTGGGGGTCAGCCCGGTTGTTTGTCTATCGCCGCGCTTTCCCATTCACCGGGTGAATTTTCCGAAGCCCATTGCGCTTCCGGCCCCACGGCCCCCCCTTGAGCCTTCCTCTCTGTATTTTTATTAACGGAATTATGGCGTCTGAATGAGTAGTTCCTACTTATATTGATTAGGCCTCTAGGTAACGTGTATGTGAGCATAAACTCTGCTTTTATTTGGATCCAAATATTTTCCAGTAAAATTCTGCTGATTTCCTTCGCTCTTATGTTTTCAATCAAGTTGAGTTTATAAACTTTGAATGTGTATAGAAAGGCGTTTTATGATTTACCTTTGTGTGTGTTAAATTAAAGAGAATACTCATATGAAATGGTTTTTCCTCATTGTTGCTGTTTAGAAATGCTTTATACATATTAATCTTCATTTTGTACCTTTTTATTTTTATTATGATGCGCGGTTTCTACATCATTCTAATAAGAACAACATTGTATAAACCAATTTATGTTTTATAATAAGTTTTCAAGGACTTTCTGTGCTTGCATATTACCGACCTGAACCTAAAAACTCAAATAGTTCTCACATAAACTAAAAAAAAAAACAAAATAGGAAATACAAATCCCCAATTCTCTTTTTGAACGGAATCGAAAGCCCTGTATAGTCTATGGGCGTTTCCAAACGCAAGGTTCCGATCAGAAACTCATAACGGACACGTCATGTCTTATCTATGGCGAAAAGTTGGGCCATAGAGTGCGCGGGAAAGCGCTTATACGCCGTAGTTTACCGTCACTCGCTTCCGAATGCGTTTTGGTAAAGGAAAAACTGTTGTGTCTGGTTTTCGTGTTATTTTTGTAAGCTTGGTCTCATAACAGAGCTGTGAACCCATTCAACGATTGTTGCAAAGTAAATAGTAAAGTAATGTCTTTTGGTAACTGAAGTGAGCTTATTAAAAACCTTGTATCCGGTGTTACGAAGTTTTCTAGATCTAGTTTAAGAAGAAAAAAACCAGCGAGCAAAAACTAGTGTCAAATATTTTGGTCCAAAATCCTGATAGAATGTTTCAGTGAAATATATCTATTTTTATTCATTCAACCAACAGTCGTGGGTGTTAAATACTTTGATGTAATTATTAGTTGTTTGTTTAGGATTATCTAGGAATTACGTCAGTGTCGTGTTTATTATGGAAGTTTCGGTGCGGTGTTTTATTGAAAAACAAACATTGTTGTTTATATGTATTTACAAACAAAAAAGTATATATGTAGTATATCAATCATCTGGTGTCCACGACACAAGCCTTGCTTAGTATGGCACTAGATGGTGCTGTGTGTTAATGTCCAGCGATATTTATTTATTGTTAATAGAATATGTTGTACTTGCTTCTGCCCGCGACTTCGTTTGCGTGGTTTTGGTATCGCAACCGCTTGCAACATTTCTTATTGCCGCTCCGCTCAGTATTTACTTATTAGTCATAGCGTGATTTTATATAGCCTTCCTCGATAAATGGACTATTCAAGGCAAAATAAAAATCAATTCGAGCCTGTAGTTCCTGAGATTAGCGCGTTCAACCAAACAAAAAAACTAATGTTAGTATAGATCTAGAGGTCGTAGTGATTGTATTTTTTGTTAATAACGTAAACGGTTCATTTTTTTCAGAATTCAATAAGATCTATAGCAAAACACATACAGCTCTAACTCACTAAGACACTCTTTTAAAATCAGGTTAAGTATTACAATGACGTCTTAAAGAAGTATTGTATTAATGTCACTCCTGTGTGAAATAGAGACGGAGTTATAGAATACGTCTAGCGCTATCTCTTTTTCACTCCGGAATAAGGTTCAAACAGAACTCTTTTAAGGGGCCGGCGGAGCGTGCGTAGTTCATACAAACGTAATACCAAAATAATTTCTAAATCAAACATATTCTTAAGGTAATGTGTGTTTATTTCGATTGGATTACAGAATATCTAGGTTCCCAAATATATATTTTGAAAGGACGATGATATAAAGACGATATATGAGGAATTTAAAATTTCCAAAGAAAACTTATTTTTCTAATAACTCTTGTTTAAATTAGTGTCCATCTAAACAATCTATTTGGGAACCTAGACCATCTATAAACCAACCAAAATAAATACACACTACCTTAAGAATATGTTTGATTTTCAAATTATTTTGGTATTTCGTTTGTATGAACTACGCACGCTCCGCAGGCCTCTTAAGACATCAAAGTTGGCCAAGTGGAATAGTTTTCTAGTCTAATCGCTTTTTATTAGCAAATCTTTCCCGCGACCTTCGTAGCCCATCGCACTCGCCTCGAATTCGCGATGACTGTGCACTGATACGCCGTCGATAGCTTAAAACGTGGGTTTTCGATGCTCAAAACTGTACTACTGATTAATGTTCGGTTTATCGGTTTTAACTGTTAATTATGGCTTTTTGAGGCACTGATATCGGTTGTTATTTACCTGTTAGATTTCTTGCAAATGGTTATGTACTACTTTAAATGGGTTTTTTAATGATTCCGTGTGATTTTTGAACGTCTGGGTATCGATAAATCTATTAGACTGGCAATCTATTAGGCAATATTCGAGTCAAAATAAAAATGACAAATCTAGCCAATTTATTAGAGAAGCAAACCCGCCACAATATTTTCAAACCATTACAAGTCCTGAAAGCCAGAATGAATCAACAGAGGTGACCACCAAAATTGCGTAATAGACAATAAAGCTCAATGAAGAAACAGTGAAACAATTTAACTGTCTTGGATCCGACGAAATGAATCAGAAAATAATACCTAGCGGAGAAGTTGAAAAAAAATAATTTCCACTTCAAGGGCTGTCTAACAGAGAGTTAGCATAGCATTTAAAACGATGTAAAGTGTCTCATTCGACTGTGTTAACTAGTTTCATTTCGCTACATGACACAAACCAAATACCGTCAAAAACTTCACAGATTTACCCAAAAAACTCTAAACTATCCGTCACTAGACAAGCTTTTAAAACTATACAACACAAAAAGTACATACAGATCTGTCGGGAGCGTCAGCAAAACGACGTAACATTATAACCGCGACTGTAGTAACAAGTCAACAGATATAGGTACAGTCAGCACCGAAAATTCCCTTCAAATATTCACAACTTTTCCCGTCCGGGTAAGGGGGGTTGGGGTGAAAAACTGACGGCCATATCCACATTGTCTACTAAGTAACTAATGAGTGCAATAATGTGATTATTTTTACCTCCAATAACGTGGGCATTTAATATAATAAGATACCTAGGTATTGTACTGTGAAGAACAAACCATAATTACGTGACATTGTGTTTTAAACACAGTTTCCAGATTCAAGGATAATGTACGGGAAAATAAAATAACTGGAAGAAACCCGAACATTTATGAGGAATATATTAGAATCAGTTATCCTTGTCACG